>OX297859.1:13652500-14916250 GCA_946478455.1 Eupithecia vulgata | reverse complement strand
TTATTACTAGGACTAGATTATGGGTACCATCAGAGAGGTAATTATGTCACTCTCAGATAACATAAAAGCATTAAGATATTTTTTTAAAATGTAGTAAAAAAATCAAAGTTTGTGTAAGGCAAGAAAAAACATGATTTCTCTTCACGTGTATTTTTTATAAAAAGTACTTAAAATCTAGTGTACCCCTGGCCTTAATAACGGCTTCCGTGCGGTCCTTCTATGATTTTATTAGTGTGATCACGCTTTCTTGAGGAACATTATCCCATTCCGCAAGGACGCCAGCTTCGAGCTCTTGCAGAACGGTGGGAGCAGGTTCACGTGCTCGCACTCGCCGTTTGACATAATCCCAGAGGTGCTCGATCGGGTTTAGGTCTGGACTTCGAGCTGGCCAGTGCATAACGGGGATCTCGACCACTTGTAGGAAATCCCGTACAATGATTGCGGTGTGGCAACGGGCGTTATCATGCATTAACTTGAACCTGTCTCCTACAAAACCAGCATACGGGACCACATGCTCTTCTAAGATCTCCGTTATGTACCGACTAGCCGTCAGCGACCCTTGTCCGCGACCGCCTCCAGCCCAGGAAACGCACACAAGTTCTGTTTTCCCGTCGATAGAAATACCGTCCCAGAACATGCACGATCCACCCCCATATGCGACGTATTCTTCGAAGTAAGCTTGTGCGAATCGCTCCCCTTTTCTTCTGTATACTCTTTTACGACTGTCGTTACAGAAAAGAGTCACCCTAGTTTCATCAGAGAAGAGTACTTTCCTCCACTGATCGAGTGACCAATCGCGATGTTCGCGAGCAAACTGCAGTCGGTCTCTATGATGCTGTGCAGACAGTTTTGGTCCTTTAGCAAGTCTATAGGCTGCGATTTTTCTCTCGTAGTCTTCTCCTAACCGTGGAGATGCTCACTGAAGTTCTACGAGCTGATTGGAGCTGCTGTTGCAATTCAATCGCATTAGAAAATCGATTGCGTAAAGACGTGCTTACAAGGAATCGATCGTCTCTATCGGATGTGCAACGTTTTCTCCCACTCACATTCACGTCATCAGATACAGCCACAAGTTTCTTGGAGCCGGTGATACACTCGCTGAATGGAAAAACGGCTCAAGTTTAGTTGCCGAGCAACATCACACTGCCGCAACCCTGATTGCAACAGTGCTATCACTTAACGGCTTCTTCAGCGGTAGTCCATAGTTCCATCTTCTAGTTAGGTAACCATCATTTCACTTTAAATAAATTTAATTTACTACAATAACATTTTGATTTGTGTAGGTAAGCACCTACTTCAGTAATTGTATTTTGCTTTTGTATTTCAAAGTAGACATTTAAATTAACTGAATAATATTATTAGTTCATTAATACATTATTGTCAAGAATATTGTATAATTATTATAAGTACCTACCTAATGCTATAGTTTAGTATTAGTTCAAAATCTGTAATTTAGACCTAGTTTTATCTTTCTTTTTAAGTGTTATGTTTAAAGCACGCCTTTATTTTTATGTTGACCCTGTGTGGTTGGCAGGCAGAAAATGCCATCGGCATTATGCCCACCAATTGTGTACTTTTTATAATTGTGTGCAATAAAGTGTTAAATAATAATAATAATAGTATCCATCTTTTAGTGTATTTTTCTTGCTGTGTTCACTTAGAAGTCTGGACAGTGACTAGCCATCTGACATTCATCTGACATTTTACCTGGATCGGCCCATAAACCCCTTTGAGATAGTGCAACTAATGACTACTTCAACAAGTAATTTCCGAACAATTTTTTCAACATTCTGTAGCAAAGCATTCTCCTTTGTGTATAAATTAAAATGCTTATTTATTTAAGGGTAATTGAATAAACATTCAAATAATATTATTATTTGTTGAATAAAATGTATGCGCTAGCTGCTGGAGAAGCTTCAAACATAACTTCGGAGAGGTGCGATTTTTGTGACGCCGAGTTTATATCTAAATAAAATTTTATTTTTTGTTTTACATTGAAATTAATATTTAAATCAATGTAAAATATTAATTACAATGCTAGGTAACACAATAGTTACCTATTATTAGTACTAACTGATAAAACATGATATTCGAAATAAATGTTTATCTCCAGAGCATTATTATTAGATAATGCCCTGGACAAACGTTTTGGTACTTAATAATTTAAGTGAAAGTGTTTTATACTTTCATCTCAACTAACATGTACATATATGTAGGGAACCCAATGATGATAATAATAAAGCATCATACACACACAACATATAGGTTAGACGACTAAAGTCACTCTGAACAACCTAGTTTCTCGCACAATACGATTGAGAAGGAATGCAGAACGATACCAAGACAATGCGGAACGTGTTTGTGAAAGGTTGATTGGTAATGAATGTGCGTAAGCCGCCATTTCTAACAATATAGTCGGTTTAGAAAAACAAGGATTATTACGTTACCTCGTCCTCTGGCCGCCCTAGGCTTTGGGGGAGCCTTCTCACGCTTCGTGGACGACGCGGAGGATAGGGCGCGCTTTCTGCCGCCACGCTTGGATTCCGCACCACGGCGAATATCAGCATTCGCCTCCTGATTTTAAAATATTGCATCAAATCATTTCATTAGCTGTACCTATATGCATGAGAAACTAAACAATGATCTCAGGATGAATCTCAGGTAAATTAGGACAAAATGTGTATTTCAGAAAATTTTGATTCATAGTTTTAAACTCACCTCTCCAGCATTGGACGAGCCGGCTAGGCTAGTTGTGCGGGCGCCACGCTTTTTTGTTGGTGTTGGCATTGGCTCTACAATATTTGGAGTCTCGACAGTCTCTGCTTCCAAGCTTGGCTCAACCACATCCGCAGTCTCATCATCAGGCTGCTCCACGTCAAATATCTCGTTGTAACTCATCTTGCTGATATCCTGCATTTTGTCAAGATTGCATGACGTAAATAAATCTAATTTTGACCTGGGAATGAGCGTCGCAGAAGGCAGCTTTTTAGATGTAACAAGTTCACCGGATGGCGCCGACAATTTCAACGCCGTCTCACCATATGAGAAGTCGTTCAAGCTAGTAAGCTTTGGTTTCTTAGTGTATGGTTCCCAATCGAGATCTTCATTCTTAGCTCTTTGTGATTTAGCTTTTGCTGTCGACTTTACCGAGCTAGTAGTATTTGAGATCTGAGCATTGGCTGACTTTCGTCGGTTAGTCTTGGGTTTAGTAACTTTCTTTTTTTTTGTAGGCCTTGAGGCTGCAGGGGCTCTTTCTGGTTCAGGGTGGTAGACTCGCCGTGAAGTCGAAACAGTAGTAGTGGTTGCAGTTGGGTAAGTGGTCGCTGGTGTAATGATATCCGCCAAATCCGCGGTGTGAACCCTCACCCTGTTTGGCAGCACAAGCCTTGGGATGGGAGATTGCTCTCTCATTTCAGCCTCGCCAATCTGATACGGATCTTCACCAGTGGGTGTTGTATCAATTAGTCGAAGCCTGTCCGACAGAGATCCCGAAAAGGGATACCCTGATAGAGGTGAGCTATGCATTTGCCTACCACTATTTTGTCTTGCTCTACTTTGTCGGCCTTGTGTTGCCGTGAAGTTGCTTGGTTTTCCATACAGATTCATTGCCTCTTGTTGATTGACACTGTATATCTCATTATCGTAGATTGTGCCTGTAAGTAAAATGAAGGAACAAATTGTAATATATATGGGTATCACAATAATCGTAAGTAGAAATTGAATAAAACATCTTACTTGGTTCTGCCTTGGGTCTTTTTGGCATTCGGCTCAAGCTACCTAAACTTGAAGCCTTTTTTCGGTTCCTAGCCTTTTTTATTATAGGTATACCGCTGGAATCAGAAAACAATAAGCAATTATAAGCAGTTTGTAATTTTTTCATAGAACAATCATAGCAGAGAAACAAATGTTTGTACCTATTAGTTGTTATTGTGTATTTTGGCTCTGGGGGTTCGGGTTCAGGAGCTGGGGGCTCATCTGGAACTACAGCAATAGGCCGTTCGATCATGATGAATTCTGGTTGTAGTGGCGTCAGTTGATTGTTGTCCAAAATAGGTAGTGGAAGATCCGGCAAAACTGACACTAAAACAAAATAAATAAATAATGCTGGACAAACCACACAGCGTCATCTAGCCCCATGATAAGCAAAACTCGTATTATAGGTATTAGATACCTAATATACATTACATAAATATATATCTATTATTATAAATAGAAAATACCCAGAACAGACGGAACAAAACTTCACTTCAGTGAAGCATTTCATTAAATTACTCTTAAATTGAATATATTTAACCGTGAAAGCTTTTACTGTACTAAATTATTGTAATGATAAAGATATCACTTTGTTTCATAGCTTCATGTACCTGATATTGTAAAAATGTGTGTTCTTGTGTACAACTCTGTAAACTTACTTACATATAAATAAATTGAATTGAGTTAACTTAATTTTTAAAAAGGCTAAATACTGCCCTATTGCATACACCTACATAAAACAGGGGCGATCAAAGGGAGGTCTAGATCAGAGCAACATGACATTAAAAGTATAGTCCACATTAGTAACTTACGTTCGGCAGCATTGTCCAAGTCAAAGCCTCCAATTGTATCAGAGTTGAAGATGTATGAGCTCTTGGAGTTGTCTGGTTCGCAGTTAGAAGTCAGCAGTTCCTCAAAAGAGCTGAACATTCCATGAATAGCCTGAAATAAAAAATGATAGGTGAGACAACATGACATTACTTGGGGTATTTTTGTAACAGCCTATACTTGACCCAGGAGTGAGGAGGATTTCAAAGCCATTCTACTTAGAAAATCATATTCAATCATTTAATTTTTTTTTTTCATTCTCTATTTTAAAAGAACACTAATACTTTGGTTAAGTATTTTCAAAGTAGAAAATGGGGTATGTTTAAAGGTAGAAAATTGAGATCAAAATCTAGAGTTAAATATTGCAAACATTAGAGATAAGTTGGAACCAGCTGGTGACTGCCCTCAGGTGTAAATTCTGTCTTACCGGATTGGGCAATGTTTCGGGCAGGCTGTCACTAGCCAAGGCATCTGTACTTGTGGTTGGCAGGGGGCTCAGAGGTGGTGGATTCGCAAGTCTTTGAGGAACCGTCGGCTTTGCTGCCTGTCTTTCTATGTTTTCACGAAGCTGAAAACATTTTCGTCTAATTTAGAATGCTATAATTTTAACATGGTAGTAAGTTCATATTAATAGGTACAAGTCTTGAAAGGAGGAACAGTTATACAAGCATGCATAAACATTAATAAAAACAATGAGCGTAGTTACGGGCATGGGCGTGAGTCGCAAGTGACATTTTTTTTTTTAATCCTGACTTTTTCAATACAATCACAATATATTTATTAATAATTTTTTTAGTACCTTGTAAAGTACGATTACCTAGCAAAATAAATTCTAAAATAATGAATCTGTCATCTGTGTCACACCTAGACAGGTGAACTGATCTTAAAGCTGCTATCCCACCGCTGCGCAAGCTGTGCAACGCCACGCGGCGTATTTTAGCTGCGTGATTTCGTTTGTTTGACAATGTGGGTCCACGTTTGACTTTTTGTAGCAATGACGTCATTGATCTCGTATTCATAAGTAGCAGGATACAATGTACCTCATCACATACATTTTGTTGCAAAGTGAAGCTAGACAAACGTGCATAGCCTCTCCGTTCGTAGCGGTACGAGAATGGCTTAATGTAATAGGTACTGTACCACAGAATTATCTTAAGAAATATAATACTGAGATAGCTTAGGCGAAAAGCATTCGGAAAGTCGGTTTGGTTTTAGTTCATTAAAATCACAAAATTACTTAATTATAAAATTCAATTCAAAGTTATCAGTTTTCAATGTTTTTTAACAACATGAAGTAGTAGGCGCAATGTTACTACGTCATAGGGCAGTGTACGCAAACTAAGAAGTATAAACTGTCATCAGCAACATCAGCATAATTGTTTAGGTAGATACCTACCTACCTACACGGCAAACTGACGTCATGACCACGAGTAATAGTGGCATCCACCGCGTCCAGCGTTTACGTCAATTTTTGAGACAATACGTAAATTTTACATGTATTTTATAGCAATTTTTGATTGAATATTTTTTTAATATTTTTTAAGTAGTTTATTAGCACTATCAAATCTATTTGACACTTATTTGTTGATCCGTTCAGCCTGACCTTCGTCTATGCTTAAAATTATAAGTGGATGCCCGAAGCATGAAGGCAGTCTCTTGTTGCAGTATGGCTTAGACGAAGGTCAGGCTGAACGGATCAATTCCCTAGTGTTTGTGTATGGCCAGTGTATGGTTGTACAACCATACACTGAACGGCCTTTCAGGCGGAAACCTTGGGACTCCAACTGGCGGCAAATCATATTCTTCTGGACAAAACAATCAAAGAGTCAACCTGCCAGATGCAGCTGGTCTTTAAAACTGATAGCGCTGCACTAATAAATGCACTCAAAAGGACAGAAACGAGATCAAAATCAATTGTAGAATGTCACAACGCTTTACAAAAACTTTCAGAACACAGTAAAGTCTGCATACAGTGGACAGAGAGTCGATCCTGTCCAGGAAACATAAATGCAGATAGACTAGCAAAGGAGGGAGCAAGACTGATCCCAACAAAACAGGACATCAGTCTCTCAAACCCGCCCACAGCAGAAGTCAAAAACAGACTAAAACTTAACTCAGAAAAGGAACACCAAAACCTGTGGGAACGTCGAACAGACTGCAAACACACTAAAACAATATTTCCTTTCAAAGATAGGAAAACAACAAACACGATGCTCAAGATGAGCCGCGAGGACTTAAGAACAATGGCGGGTATCATCACAGGCCACTGCGAGCTTAACCACCATCTCTTTAAGACAGGAGCCACAGACAGCAGCCTGTGTCGTGGCTGCCTCCTGGAAGAAGAAACTGTGGAACACGTTGTGGTACACTGCGCGGCCACAGAGGAGGCCAGACAGAAAACGGGATTGAAAAGTCTCATAGAGACATCAAACCTGTCCACACCCATAGAAAAGCTGAAACGAAGCTGTCAATCTCCAAAAGTCCTGCTCCGATACTTCAAGGAGCTGGGCTGGTTAGGGCCTGGTTAGGCAGGGGGATAATGCACAATACACTCCTATGCGAGATGTCAGTGCAGATCCCAGTTCCCCCACTTAGAATTAGAATTAGAACCATACACTGGCCACGTACATTAAAATTTAAATATTTGTTGTAAGTTGTTATTTCCTTCATTAAACGGGACTATACTGTTCACAACATTTTAGAGTGTATTACAAAGAAAAGACACATACTCTATTTATACTGGAATAAAGCATGCAAAGCTGCAGGCAGAAGCTAGTTTTACTAGTCACTATAAATATGAAATTTTCTGCATTCTGTTTCTTTAAAATAAAAAAAATATGTGTAAAATGTATGTATCTTACACTATGGTGGTCATTAGGGGAGGCCTATATCCAGCAGTGGATTTTTAGAGGTGAGACGGTGATGTTAAGGCTGCATGCTTCATCATCATAAACCATAACAAAAGTTCCCAAAATAGTAGGACACTTCGCTGATGATGATTATATTCTAAGTTGAAAGGAGCTGTATGTTTTTGAATTATATTCACAACTCCAACAATGCAGTCCAAACTAATACTACAAGACTAGGTAAAGTGTATGGATAATACAAATGATTCATTTGTGAGTGGAAATCTGTTTTCATTACATTAGTGCTTTAAAAAGAGGAAATGATATTTAGACATTTCTGTGTTTGTCAGATACAGATTACATATCACACCATTACATAAAAAACAGGACAACAAGCGTAAAGCTAAACCAAAAAAGAATTTGCTAGTAGATTTAATTAGAAAACACTGAGAGGGAAGAAAGCAAAACAGGCGGTTGAAGGTGGCAATTAAGACTTTTTTTTGTTGCCAGAGACTGTATCTTATTGATCTAAAATCACAGTGGTTTTTGTTTCCGATAGAGAAATAGACATGCTATTTTATTACCATTTTTGTTTACATTTGGATGATGTTTTACAGCAATATCAAAATTAAACACTGATATGTAATGTTGTTGTTTCATACAAACAAAATGGGTCACTTATGGACACTACTTACTACTTTCGTGAGCAGTCCCAAGTAAGATAAACCATTTTAAAAGTCATCGGTAACAAAATCTACACATTACTTTGTTCTATTCAAGGCTATCAATTTAGGCATCTAATTACATTCAAGCTTCAATTTATATAAAGTATAAACCTGTATTTGCTGTGAATCAATCTCTGTCATAGTAACCATTCTTTTCAGTGCAGGTTTAGTCTTAGAACCTGGTTTCCCCTTAGGACCAGGTTTGACCTTAGGACCAGGTTTGACCTTAGGACCAGGTTTGACCTTAGGACCAAGTTTGACCTTAGGACCAGTTTTGTCGAGTTTAGCTAGTACCTACAATAGTAGCATAAATATAACCTTAAGTTACTTTCCATGTGTTAGTTAGATATTTTATTTATGCTACCTCGAACCTCTAAGCCCTAAGGTACTAAAATACTTTCTTATTCGTTTAGAAATGTCTTCCCCAATTATAACCAAATTTTGCATACAGATTCGGATGAGAAATAGGTTTTTTAGTGTTACAAAAAAAAACATTAAATTGAAACTAACTTCCACTCTCATTTAATGATGGTATTAAATAAAATACATAATTTTGAAAAACAAACATGCTACAAACATCTATTCATTATCCGATTAAGCATGTAAAATTTCACTGCAACATTCATAGAGAATGTATTTTCCAAATGAATCTAAAAGTATTTTGTATAGGAGCTTAGACGTTCGCACCCACCTTAACTTATATTTTATACTTACATTTCCTGGTTGATCTACAGTTTTCCCCCTGTTAGTTATCACATCATTTTGTTGCTGAATTAAATCCAGGTGATAAACAAGAAGTTCTTTTAGCCTCTTATTTTGACTCCTTAGGGAGATTATTTCATCATCCTTTTTTTTGATTGTTATGTCTGATTGTACCAGACAGTGTGTCGATATTTCTACATTTTTATCCAAAGTGAGTGACTGCCCGCTGTCCGAGTTTTGCGAGTGGCATGCGTATAAATGGTCAAAGGGAAAGGTCATCAATGACTCTTTTTCCAACGAGTTGAGAGATGATAGATCAGGAGAAAAGGTCACCAAATTTGATTCATTTACACTGCTACGACTGTTCATTTTGTGATGCGCCGATCACACAAATTACGACAAGCCCGCCGGCTGTCACAGACAAGCCTGCGGTCACTTGTCTCAGAATTTTACAGCACTTCTGTTCGTATCATCGGGATAGATTTGTTAGTTTATTACACTTGCACCAACATTTATTGCAAACTATTTGCATTACATTGTCAAAACAGCTATAATCTACCAAACTTTTTTTTCTGACACTTCTTTCTCGCGCATGGAATAAAGTAAAATACGCATCTAACGATTTTACGTCCATGTAAGCGATTAACAAAAGTAATTCAAGAAAGATTCATTGTTTAAATTGGCCACCTAGTTGAATAAAACACTAAAAATCAATAAAGTACGACGTAAAATTTACAAGAAACTGCAAAATTCAATAATTTAGCGTCAAGAGGCCATAGACACTTCTGTTTTTTTCTTAACGCAAAGACAGAGATAGAGTAAAAATTTACATTTGACATCACATGTGTCTACCCATTGACAAAATTTACTTCTCAAACGCAAATTTACGGTTTTATTGAAAAAATCGTCACTTGAAACGTGCTTAAACCTGAGATGCATTTGAGTATTCGGGGGTTAGACTTATTATTTATTCGTAGGCTCTTAACGCTTCGTTCAGAGAATATTAAGTACCTATTCAGTATTTTTATGTAAGATTATCGAAGTTACATGGATAAAACATGGGCTCAGAAAAGGAAATGTTTTAAGAACGATAGGCAAATAATTAGGTACTTCCTTGCTAGATTATTCTAATATGCACCACACCAACTCTGTCTAGGCACAGAAACCAAAGCTAGCATAACAACAAGAAAACATGTAAAACTTTCTGTGATATCACTGATATAAAAATGGCTCCTTTCCGTAGTGTTGCCATACATAACGTATATCGATATATTTATTTATTATTTTATACAAGTAGGTATTTTAATACTGTAAAAGTTTTTTTAGAATAAGAAAACTCAATTTTGTGAATAAATTTTAATACAGCTTAATACCTATTTATATTCAAAATCTATTATTCTGAAAAAAGCTTATAATAAAGATACAATAATACATGCATGAGGTATTATTAATGGTGAGTTTTTTTCAAGGCCACTGAGGGGAAGTCTGAAAACGTGAGATTTATTGAAAAGTCATGTTAAAAGTTATGTGCTTGATTTTGAAAATAATAATTTTTGCATTAAAAAAAGAATTTTTATAGATTTTACAGATTTTTTTCCTACCACGGTCACGTGGCTTCGGTTTTGAGTTATGGTTTGTTAATATGGGGTAATTCAGTAAAAGTAGAAAGAGTGTTTAAAATACAATAAAGATGCCTCAGGGTAATAAACAAATCATGGTTCCGTGATACTTGCAAACATCATCATCATCATCATCATCAGCCTATATTTGTCCACTGCTGGACATAGGCCTCCCCTAATGAGCGCCATAGCGCCCTGTCTTCAGCTTGCCGCATCCAGCATCTGCCAGCAGTCTTTCGCAAATCGTCATCCCACCTGGTCGGAGGGCGTCCTACACTACGTTTGCCGAGTCGCGGTCTCCACTCAAGAACACGTTTACCCCAGCGGTTGTCGGTTCTTCTCGAGATATGGCCAGCCCACTGCCACTTCAGCTTGCTAATCCTTTGAGCTATGTCGATAACCTTAGTTCTCTGTCGGATGTACTCGTTACGAATCCTATCCTTCAGAGAAACTCCGAGCATAGCTCTCTCCATAGCTCGCTGAGCGACTTTAAACTGGTGGACCAGCCCTACCGTGAGTGTCCACGTCTCAGCTCCGTAGGTCATGACGGGTAGAACGCACTGATTGAAAACTTTAGTTTTCAAGCATTGGGGTATGGATGACGACAAGACTCGACGTAGTTTGCCAAACGCGGCCCAACCCAGCTGCAAACCCCCTTTGTAAATTGTAAAGTCCTGCCACTACCATGCATGTACATTAGAGAAGTCTGTGTATTTGTCAAATCTTACCCAGCTTACTTTACTAAACGTGAGGATGTTATGATTCGACAGAAAAGGGCCAAGTTTCAGAACTTGCTCTACAAACCTCAATATTGTAAGGATATTAGGAAAAATGTTTATGACATGTGCATAATTATTTGTAACAAGCTACCAGAAAAATTGAAAGATTTGAATGGAAACTTATTTAAGAAACAGTTAAATATTTGGTTGCTTTCAAATTGTTTTTATAGTGTTAACGAATACTTAAATTTTAAGAGCATTAGTTAATGATATTTTATACGATAAGTTATATCTAGTTACTTATTAGTAACAATAATGACATATTTAATATTTGCACACCTGCTTGCGGATCGAATACAAGTCATCACATAGCTTTAAGATCTTGGCATGTAATTATTGTATTCTGCAAATAAACGATTGATTCTGATTCTGATGTTCTGATGAAGTTTTGGGTTGTTTAGTCGATTATTATTAAACAAAGGTAAAACGACTATAATGCCCAAAGTTGAATTTATAAATGTTCAACACATTCTGTATGTACACACAAAACCGTGAGACGGAATACTGCAAGCTTAGAAATGGTGCAGTTTTATGGTAAATTTTTGTGTGCTTTCTGATCAAAGATCGAAAACCAGTTTATCCAAATAGAAAAAAAAGGGTAATGAAATAAAACAAAGAGCGATATATTGTAAAACGATATTTATTTTATAAAACAAGAATTTGCATAATTATATTGCTTTTTAAACAACACGTAGGTGCGTCCTACCCGTCATGCATGACCTACGGACACTCACGGTAGGGCTGGTCCACCAGTTTAAAGTTAACCAGCGAGCTATGGAGCTATGAGTTGGAGCTATGCTATGAGTTTCTCTGAAAGATAGGATTCGCTACGAATACATCCGACAGAGAGTTAAGGTTATCGACATAGCTCAAAGCGACTGGCCATAGGGCTGGCTTCGAGAAGAACCGACAACCGCTGGGGTAAACGTGTTCGTGAGTGGAGACTGCGTGTCGTCAAACATAGCGTAGGACGCCCTCCGACGGTGGATGAATTGACTGACTGACTGATGACATGACGATGATTTGCGAAAGACTGCTGGCAGATGCTGGATTCGGCAAGACAGGGCGCTATGGCGCTCTTTAGGGGAGGCCTATGTCCAGCAGTTAACTAATAGAGGCTGATGATGATGACGATGACGTAGGTATCTCACTGGAACTTTTAGTTACAAGTCACGTTCAATTCAGTGGACTATTTTTACTAGAACATAAAGCCGTTTGCCCGTGTCTGGTAACTAAAAGTTCCAGTAATAGTCCGCTGAATTGAACGTGACTGGTAATGCCACAATTTTTACCACGTTTGACGGTTCCGACTCGCTCGCACCGCACATGGGCTAGCGGTTAGTTACACCCACGGAGTTACACCACACGTACGAGCGGATAAATCACAAAGGATAACACCTACTTATTAATAAGTAGTTTAGGACAACTTTCGAGTAGGTAATTCCAACTTCCTAGTAGAAGGTAATAATATGGCTGACTTGGATCTTCTCAATATCTCAACACTTTTTAAGGTGAGTTTTTCCGAGATGAGACTTTGGCCAGTACCTATCTTACATTAATGAAAAAGAAAACGAGATAAGAAGATTTAACTCTGCTCATTTAAGCCATTAATGTAATGTGGCTTGAGTTAATGACATTCGTTGACCTTGACTCATATAGGCCACTTTAGTGGCGTGACTACGAGTTGAAATTTTTTTAGGTTTCAGGGTTTAGCGAGCGGAGGTAAACATGTTTACTGAAAATTTTCTGTTATTTTGTCCAATTGCTTCTTACATATGGCTTCATTGGCGTCAATAGAGAACATTCTATGGAGCACCTCCAGTCCAGTGATATCGTCCATCCACGGTCCACGATGAATACGGTTCTGAAATAAGAAGTAAGTAAAAGTTGATTAGGGTTCAAGACAATGAAAATCGAGATTCCTTCGGGTTCACGACATGCATTGAATTTCTTTTTTCACATGAACATGCAATGTACCAAGAATACAAGATACTGGGCATAGAAAAAATAAAAATCTGTAGTTTATGGAAATTGCAATGCTTGAATCTACGGCCACGCTATTCTACTTGGCTACTACGCATGCGCTACGGGATTTTTGATTCCTTCTTGGAACATAATTTAAATAAACTTACCTCATATTTTGTCGGCTTACTGTAAGGAATCACTAACTGTAACTACGTTATGTACACCATTGAATTCTTTCTCAATGAGGTCTACCTACATTTTGATCTTAACAAACTCACTGGGTAAATTGTAGCTCTTCAAATTTGGTAGTTATGGCTTAGTTAATAATACTGGTTCTAATGTTTTACCTACCTAGGTACAGCTTGACAAGTTTTAATTAAAAAGATTAAAACGAAATTCTGAATAAAGATTCGCGTGATTTTTTTAAAACCTGGCTACAAAATGTCATATTGCGAATTCTGCGAACCACCGTGAAATAGGAAATTGGGTAAAACGAGAAAATGCAGTGACCTGTTATGTACCTACCGCACGAGTGAGATCGGAGTATTGTCAGCCCACATACCAAACACCTTGTAGACAAATATTTAAAATCTTTGCTTGTAGGTCTAAACCTACAAGCAAAGATTTTAAATACCTACTTAGATATAAATCTATCTAGATATAAACCTGCACAACAATTTTGTTACGAAACTGACGATCTTTAATGGTGTCTGCCGTCTGTGAGTAAATAGTAGGTAGGTACCTACTACTACGACCTTAGTTCCAGATAAACCGAGAAAGACTTTGGAACATTGCCAATGAGCAAAACTTCAGTTTACCTCTACCGCGAAACGAACGTATGTGTATAACACGGGGCGTTTTTCGATTTTCCGGGGCGTTTTATGATTTAAAACTGTTAAATAGGAACCTAGTGATAGTGTAAAACTGCAGTTGTTTGGTACTGTGCAAAGCTGGCTCATCAATTTTGGATTTCCTACCATCCGCCAACTGGTAAGGCACATTTATATACTTACCACTTTCGTGGCGCAATGCTGGTTTCTAATAGAGATATGAAGGGGTACGTAGGTGGTACTCTTAGGTTACTTACCTACGAATAATATTACGCCTTAGTAGGTACCTCTACGTACTTCGATATCTACCGAGGCGTTTAACGAGTTGGTACCTGTACCTACTTCTTTAAAAAAGGGCATCTACGTGCCAAATAACATTAGGTCCCTACTTGTGGTAGGTGGTACCTTGCCTTTCAATACAAACCTTTACCGTGTAGATACTATATGGAAATGTACCTACCTACCGACCTAATACATTACACCCATAGTATAATAGGTGTCTAATAATAATCTAATTGACAATTTTCAAATATTATTTGAAAAGTGTCTTTGTATAAAATCCTATAGTGCTAATAAACCACTAAAAAAAATTATTCAATAGGTAGGTTAGGTAGTATGAAAATACAATTAAAATTTTTAGGTTAGGTACCTGATTTGAGTGCGACTTGCGCTGATGTTGCTGATGATACTTTTTAGTTTACGTACTCAGCCGTATGGCGTAATAACATAATAAAATGGTCCGAACCCATTGCGCCTACCATTTCTTGATGTAAAAAAATAACATTTAAAAAGCTTAAAACACTTAGGTATAATATAAGTGATTTTAAACTTGTTGCTATAAGAAGTAAAACTAACATTTTGCGACTGCTTTTTCCCTAAGCTATCTCAATAATATATTTTTAGATTTTTATATGATATCAGATATTATAGATTAAAATACCCTAGCGCGTTATCTTGACAAGTGAATTGGTGGTAGGTACCAATCGATCTAAGTTTTTTACTTTTATCATAGGTTCCACCTCGTACCTAAACTTGTGATTTTGACCAAAGATTAAGAATTATTTGGATCAAGGAGCCCATCGATGGAGGCGGCTCAGGACCGGTTTTCATCTTCGTCGTTTCGGGAAGACCTATGTTCAGAAGAAGGCGGCGGCGGCGTATAGATACAGGCTGATAATACCTAATGATGACTTGAATGCCAGCCAGGCTTCACAAGATAAATGTATCTTTTAAAGGGCAATGTATAGGTAAGGAGTTGCAAAATCTATCAGTAAATAAATTCAAACAAATTGTCAAGACTTTTCTGTGCAATAAGGCTTGGGACGGATTTTGCTCCATATCGAAAAATAACAACAGGTGAAAAGTTTCTTCGTCGCTTCTTTACTTTACTTTACATACCGAAGCGACAGAAATCAAAAATATCACTTTATTTCCGTGTCAGTTGACGTTTTCTAAGTGTACATTTTTGTAATTATGGAAATAAAGCATTTTTGATTTGATTTGAAATGTGTGCATGTGTAACTTAGTACATACTAAATATGTTAATTATTATAATGATTAGGTGGAAAACACACATCTAGCGGGGATGAAACTCCGCCGATTCCAGAGGAAGAACTTGAACAGCAGAAAATTGAGCATGCATTCCAAGTACAAAAGGTAAATTAAAATAACCCATACTTTAGCTTCACGACCATAAAGGAATAAGTACTTACCTACCTATTACACAAAAATGTATACTAGGGTAGGTTGCTACACCGCTAGATAGTACAGCTTCGTTCATTAAAATCGTAGAATATATAGTAAGATGCGGTGACGAGACCGACTGCGTGACCAGCCAAGGTTTGCTTCACGGATTGGTTTCCCACTCGCCCCCGCCAGCAGCGGGGGGCGTCGGCACTTCCAGCGCTAGCGCCTGACTCATCGGCTACCCTTACTGTACAAAATTAAATAACTTATCTACGAAGCCGTTAGTGATAGGTATGTCATCAGAATATAGCTTCTCTCATAAGAAAGCTCAACGGCTAAAGATTCTTTTACACGACGAGCTGGATTGTGACGTACTAGGCCTAACCGAACATTGGTTAAGTGCACTTAATTTAAAATGTATTAATTTTGATGGATACATTAGTATCTAGCTACTGTAGAAAGAAATTAGCATACGGTGGCTCATGTATTTTTGTAAAGGGACATGTCAACAGAGAGAAACTGCGAAGTATCAGCTGTTGATCTTTTTGATTTTAGTGTTTAAATTTTTTGTATTTATAGAACATACTTAATTAGTTCAACTGACTTTTTATCGCATTTAGAACGCCTGCTCGAACGAGCCAATGAGAGTGGTAAGAGCTTTCTATTTATGGGTGATTTTAATATTGACTGGCTTGGTAGTTGATGTTCTGATAAAAAGCAACTGGGTGACCTTCTTGCCGAGCTTATTGTGCACAACGAAGTCGACTTTCCTACGCGTGTGGCGGGTGCGTCATCAACGTGCCAAGACCACGTGTATAGCAACCTGCCGCGGAGCTCGGTGGTGACGATTCCGCTCGACACCCAGCTCAACGACCACGCCGTGCGCGCCGCGGTCACTTGCGCGCGCGTGCAGCCGCCGCCGCGCACACGTCGCAGATCACAACGTCTTCGCCTCCAAACTCAAGCACTGCGGCTTAAGGGGACCGGTGCATTCGTTTCTGACAGATCTGTTGCGAAACAGGACGCAAATGGTGGTTGCTGACGGTGGTGAGACGAAGTCCGACACTCTCGGGACGGTAATGGGCGTAGCGCAGGGATCCTCGGTATTGAAAATCCTGTTTTTGCTGCTACTGAATGACCTGCCGGAACACGTGACTGAAGGGGGGGGGGGGGGCGTACATGTACGCGGACGTGTGGCTGTGGTTGTTAACGCTCCGTCACTAGACCAGCTCGAGCAGCGGTTGAACACGGTTGCACGCCAGGGCACAATAGTTTCAGTGGAACGGGTTCACTCTGAACCACAAGAAAACGCACTTCGTGCATTTTTGCATATCAGGGCGTCAGGTTAAGAGCTCGTCCTGCAACGTAGATGGAAAAACCATTGAACAGGTTCCTGCGACCGTGTTCTTGGGATTTCAAATAAACCGTGGCCTGACCTGGGAACATATCGATAGCTTGTGTGCCAGACTTGGTAGTGCATGCTTCGCTCTTCGCAGGCTATCGCGCGTGGTGTCCGCCGACGTGGTCCGCACTTGTTATTTCGCGACCGTTCACTCGCTCCTCCAGTATGGGGCAGAGCTGTGGGGGCGCGCTGCTGATCGGAAACGCGTCTTCCGCATGCAGAAACGTGCTGTGAGGGCGATCGCGAAGGCGGCATGGGACACGCCGGCGCGGCAGTTCTTTGTATCGCTCCAGATCCTTACGCTGCCTTCCATTGTCATACTGCAGGTAGTGATGCATGTAAGGCAAAACCTGGAGCGGTACAAGACGCGCGGAGACCACCACACGTGATGCTACAACATCCGCGGAGCTGGCAAGCTATCTGCAGTTACACACAGACTGGCTATGTCGGACAGACTCACGCACGTGTTAGGATCCGCGTTGTATAAGTCACAGCACCTAGCATCACTTTATTTAAGCTCAGACTCCAATCGTGGCTCGTTGAGAAGGCGTTTTACGATGTTGACGAATATGTGCGGAAAATCGAGTAATATTGTAATTTATTGTTTGCTTTTAATTAATTTTATTTACTTAATTTAAAATAAATAAAATTATAATTCTATTATTTATTTTATTATGCTTAAGTTATAATAGGTAATAGGTAATTTGTGACTTGTAAAATTTCTTACCAATAAATTGTTTAATCCAAGTATCAGTACCATTCTGACAGAATCGTTGATGCAAAGATGCTACGCTTGCTTCGCTCGCTCGGTCAATAAAGTTTTTAATGTTTTATGTATGTTAGTTTTAAGGTATATATTACTATGGACTGTAGAATAAGTTAAATAAGATCTGTAACTTTTCTATGGACTGAAATAAATGATTATTATATTATTTATTATATTATTATAAAAAATAAATTCTTAACCCAATGTTTTAGGAGAAGGAGTGCCAAGCACGAGAAGCGGAGGAGGTGGCGCAGCTTGATCTCGAGCTCCTGCACCAGAGAGCCATAGAGGCGGAGGAAGAGCAGAAAAGAGAGGTAGGCAGACATTTTTTTTTAAGTCTATCTTTCTTTATAAAGTCTATCATTACAAAAATACTCTAGAATAACATTACAATCTAGTAATAGATTTTCATCATCATCATCATCATCATCGGCCTATACTGGTCCACTGCTGGACATAGGCCTCCCGTAATGAGCGCCATAGCGCCCTGTCTTCAGCTTGCCGCATCCAGCATCTGCCAGCAGTCTTTCGCAAATCGTCATCCCACCTGGTCGGAGGGCGTCCTACACTACGTTTGCCGAGTCGCGGTCTTCACTCAAGAACACGTTTACCCCAACGGTTGTCGGTTCTTCTCGAGATATGGCCAGCCCACTGCCACTTCAACTTGCTAATCCTTTGAGCTATGTCCATAACCTTTGTTCTCTGTCGGATGTATTCGTTGCGAATCCTATCTTTTTTTATTAATTTATTATATATTTATTATATATAGTATATTATATAATTAATTAATTTATCCGAGAATCCTATCCTTCAGAGAATCTCCGAGCATAGCTCTCGGCAAACGTAGTGTAGGACGCCCTCCGACCTGCGAAATACTGCTGATAGATGCTGAATGCGGCAAGCTGAAGACAGGGCGCTTTAGCGCTCATTAGAGGAGGCCTATGTCCAGTTGTGGACAAATCTATGCTGCTGATGTTGATGATGTGTCTGGTTGGACACAATTCAATGTTAAGTAATGGCAAAATAATAGTAAATTATATATGTTATTAAATTATGAAGATTGTTTGTCCAACGCAGTAACTCTTTGATTGTTCGATATTTTGTCTATGGTTGGCTTTACGCCTTACGCATTTTTGAACGCATTTACACTTCGCTCAATGGATACGCACCCTAAGAGTGTTTAGACAAACCTACAGACGCCGTGATCTTGGCATTTCCCAAGGTATCCTTAACACAAGCACTGCTTAGCTTTGGCCTAGATGACGCTGTGTGGATTGTTCAACATAATTATTTATTCAGACATACGGGGTATTCGCTGCCCTGAGTAATAGCGAAAGGCGAGTCATCACATTTAAAAGGGGCAGAGAAAGCATTTAAGCTGACTCTCGTTCAGGTGGCCCTGTTTGTGCCACCACAGAAGAAAATGTATAAAAGTTCGAGAAAGTTGCACTCGAATATGCTCGTATAAAAGTTAGCTTACACCCAAGCTATCCGTGGGTACCATACTTTCAATACTATATGACTTTGAACTTCTCAAATGTCAGTGAATGATGGTTGCCTAGAATGCTCACGCCACCGCAGAAACAAGCGTTGTTAAGAGTTTTTGGAGATTTGTGATGAAAATCCTACCAGTGTTATCCATCGCATCGTTACCGGAGATTAAACTTAAATTCGCCACTACAACCCTGAGAGCAAACATGAGTCAATGCAGTGAGCCAAAAAACGTACAGCAAGAAGTTCAAAGTCACACAATTGGTCGGAAAGCTCATAGCCACAATTTTTCTTTGTTAATATACCAAAAAAGGCCTAATTATAACCGCAGCTGCTTGTGCAACCACTATGCATAATTTAAAGGAATCAAACAAAGAAGAAAGGCGAGGAAAACTGACCGTGGGTGTCTTATTCCTCCACGTCAAAGCGCACACGGCGCGCGTTGCTAAGGCTGATTCATATTCAGTCTGGCTTCCAAGAAATCAATCATTCTACCTTACATCCCAGATTCGGCACCTAGTGATTATTATTTGTTCCCTAAGCTGAAAGATGAAATTCGTGGAAAGCTATTTTCCGACGATGAAGAGGCGGCCAATAAAGATTATTATTCCGAGAAGGATTATAGTTGTTTCGAAAGCGAAGGAATGAAAAGATTATTTTGCGTTGTAAAAAATGTACTAAGCAAGGGATTAAATAGAAATATAAAATTATTCTCTCAATATTTATACCGAGAATATTTTGTTTTTTCCTAGTAACTTATAACACAAAAATTAAAATATTTGTTATAAACCTAAATAAAGCCAAAATACATAAAATATAACAAGTTAATCATTATTGCGTGTAAATGACGCAATCAGGGTGCCACGTCAGCTAACGACGATGCACAGCGGTCGGAACTTGACACACCTCGAGTAGAATTTCTGTGAAGAGTAAGGAGACAAAGTTGAGAGATATCACCATAAATGAACTGAATAGATCAGCTCCTCGACGCCCAGGGAAAGCCCGGTCTTCATATCCAGGAAGTTCTCCACAGCGTAGTGGACGAGTGAGATGCAGAGCTGCGTGGTAAGGCGGGTACACGCGTGCTTATGTGTAGGTTGAACTATGTTTTTAAATTGCTTGTAGGTCGATGTAGGTAGGCTGTGTGGTGCCGGCTTAGAATATGTACTAACGCTACTCCTCACGCGGGCGCCGTAACGGCCGACTAAGGGACATCCACCGGAAGGCGGACAGCAGGTAACAAGTTCTTCAGAACAGAACCATCAACGAACTGCGATCCCTAATCCGCATGTCTGTGGGGTTTACAGTTTAATCCCTAATGAAAGAGGTAATAACACATTAGTAGTGGACTGGTACGGTAAATACTGTTGATGCTGGTAGAGTCAGTCAGTCAGAGTCAGTCAGTGATGTTGATGTAGGTAGAGTCAGTCTAGGGCATATGAGTCTAGCTGGTGGCTGATAGACTAATTTAAAACTCAAAACCCAAAATGTTTTAATTCCTTTAGACCTTACAGGACTCTTGGACACGTCACAAAACTCGGAAGAAGTAAAACTAGGAAATAAAGTGATAGTGATCACTTTGATATTTTGTCCACTTCATTCTTTTTAAGGCAAATTAAAGAAGCAAACAAGATACCTTTACCTTGTGAAAATGTTAGTGTTCGAGTTGGAGCAAAACATGGCCCAAGCTTTTAATCCTCTCTAGATAATCTGATAATTTATAGTAAGCCTTTTTGCAAAGGTTAAGTTTAACAAGTTGTTTGAATTGATTTATTGATAATTTTTGCAACTCACTCAGTTTTTTTGTTGAAGCGATACCTACGCGTTATGAATCAAATCAAATCAAAAGTCTTTATTTCCATAAATACAAAAATGTACACTTAGAAAAGGAATAAAACATTGACACGGAAATAAAGTGATATTTTTGATTTCGGTCGCCTCGGTATGTAGAAGCGACGAAGAAACCTTTAGGCTGTTAGTTGTTATTTTTCGAGTTGGTGCAAAACCCGTCCCAAGCTTTTTCATCTTCTAGAATAATCTGATATTTTGTAGTAAGCATTTTTGCACAGAAAGGTTTTTACAATTTGTTTCAATTTGTATGCCCTTATCTACACCTAACTAGCTGTCAAAGGAATAGAAATGAGATCGGATAATTTTTGATATAATTTTAACTCTACTCCAGTAAATGTTTACATACGCAAAGGAGATATATCTAAGTATTTTCTTATTTTGCGAGCCTTAGAGTCCTGTCCGTGGTGAACGACCTGTTGAATTTTTCCTTGTTTATTTTGACCTACATAGCTCGTAACGGCCGTAACTCATTTATTTTGTTACTGTAACTGCCCGCGGCTTCGCATGCGTTGTTTCTATGAAAAAGCAAGGTTATTATATCCCATGGGAACTGTTTCATGTTTGAAGAAGTTGACCCCGAAAAACCAAAAAAAAGTCATGACTATATAATAATAAATTAACTGAATATAGCACAAAGTGAGTATCGCTGTGTCTATACTGACGAAAAGTCTCGCTTATGGCGTTACAAACGCGTTCATAAGTTATTATTAAAGGTTTTACGCACTTCTGATTTTTCCGATTGCATAATTAGATGTTGTCCAAATAAAACTTGCTTGGCCAAGTGCGAGTCGACTCGCACACCGAGGTTTATATACCATTGTTAATAGCTACATTATTTGGTCATAGAAATGACTTCAATTGGTGAGATAAGAAAAATAACCGAAAAGCACCGAATCTATGTTTTTCCCTTGCGATCTATGAGCAAACCAAGTCTAACAACCTAAACAAAGGCGCGGGTTCGAATCCTGTCGAAATCGAATATTTAATAATATATTCGATTTCGACAGAAAACTTTTTTTTAAATCGATAAAAGCCAACATCACGCTGTCACCCATCCAAGAGCTGACCGCGTTACATCGGAGCTTAACGTTGATCGGTACGCAACTTGGTAGGGAGGGACCCATTATTATTAAATAAATTTAATTTCATTTAATTATTTAATAATAATTTAATAATGCTGGACAATTCACGCAGCATTATCTAGCCCCAAGCTATTTGTAACCTATTTGTTGTTATAGCAGAAATAGTTAACCACGGCCGGTCGAATTTCAACTGCCTATCTATTAAGATTTAAGAAGAATAAAGGTTGTGGTAGTGTGGCATGTTACCCGTGTAGAGTATCCAATCCACATAATTTCAAATTAAAAGCGTCATCTTTCCAGTCTCGTCGGAATATCTTTTGACACTAAGTAAACACCTCATGCTTTATGAAAGTAACGCTATGTCCTAATTACTGCTGCCGTGCACTATGTAGTTGGTCGCACGACACTGCCATTGTGTCCAAACCTCGAAGACGTCAATCTGCTTTACTAAAGTGAAAACTGTTTATTAAAATATTTTTTAAAAATCCAAACGTGAACAACATAATAACTATAAAAATAGCATGAAAATTAGCGAACTTGAGCATTTTTACTGTTTTTGTAAACAAACAAGACGTTATTTCCGAGCGACCGACACGAAAATATAAAACAAGTTTGAAATTCAAACTCGCAGACCAACCAATACGATGCATGTCCTTGCGCGTGGCCAGTTAGGAAAGTTCCATTCGAAAAGCTGTGTTTAAATTTTGTCTCGTTAGTTGGTTGGACAACAAAAGTTGTGTCGTAGCTAATACGGACATAGGTCAAAACTCTGTATTGTTGTTTTTTACTAAATAGCCTATGGTCGAACTGTAGATTGCAAACCTATTAGGTTGCTTTTGCTTATTTTAAAGGGATCAAGTTATTGTCGATTTTTTCATCTCTTAGGCTAGGCAATCTGAATAAAAAAAATGGTAAACCTTTCGCTTATTTTTAGATAGCGAAAGTTCGTCCAAGAGAGACAAATAGTCCGATTTAGACTATACTAGCAGGCCGCTCCGGCTTCGCACGGGTATATTCTATAGCCATGTTCATCAGGGATAATGTCGGATTGTAATGGTGAAAGAATTTCTCAAATCATTAGTTCAGTGTCTACAACGCTACTCGTGACTAACCTGTGCCCTGTAACCTGTAACCTCGAAAATTAAATTACTTGAAACTATATCCCTTATTTTTAGATAATATAGCTTAGGTTGGTGTACTTAGTGTGAAATCTTGTAAGTTCGGGCAGAACTTCTAACGCCGGACACCGTATATAATCTCAGATGAATGTATATGACGACAAAATAGGTTTACCTAGATGGCCCTAATAAATGACCCGTGCAAAGTGAAGCACGAGTGGTGGGTGCTGAACGCAAACCAGTGTCAGTTGGTTTGCGGAGTAAACTGATTTTTAGAAACATGAAGACGTAAAACTGATTGGTAAAAAAAAAACAAAAATATTGAATATCATGCCACAATTGCCGTCAATGAGCCCATGAAGCTTAAGCTGCGCGATGAATCTAACTATTATAGGTATTAAATTTAGTGATTTTGCTGAGTTATTTATTTATTTAACAGCAAAAAATAATTACAACTAATATTTACACATTTTGCCGAGTTAAATATACGAAGTACCTTTATGTGTGAAAGATTTTATTACTGCGTGACTTTCTCTCTACTTATCACAAAAACAATGTTATTCTAACCTCTTTGAAGATTGCAGAAGCAGTTAAAGATTTACGTGGCATGAACCCATCGTGGTCACATCACAGACTCTGCGATCTCCAACGGCAAGCAGCGAGGTGGCGGCACAGCAGACCTTCTATACCTAACACCACCAAACCTTACAGGGTAAGTCCTTCACGTACCTTTACAGAGTGGATGGACATTTGAGGTTTTAAAATATTGAATAAGCGCTGTCTTGGTCGATGGTTGTTTCGAAGCTGCTATGAATAAATAAGAGAAGAAGAAACACACACACTAATCAGTGTGTGTGTTTCTTCATCTCTGATCTTACCGTGTTCTCTTCGGCTGTCCAAGTAACAATCCCGTTGAGGTTATAGGAATTGCTAAAATCCTGAAACAAAATGAAGACGTTAGGAGCATCGTTCACTATTTAAGGCGCATACAGCACCTAAACTAGCGCCACCACCTACTTTATGTTATTATTCTGTTTAACAAAGGAATTTTCAAAAATCCTTCTTCCAGTTTGTGATACCTATCATAAGCTTTTTTTTAATGCCTCTGTAATAGTTTTATTCTATTTAGTTTAGGAAGAGATACGAAAATAGATTTTGGTGGCCACCAAGTGCAACTTCGTATCTCTTCCTAAACTAAATAGAATAAAACTATTACAGAGGCATTAAAAAAAAGCTTATGATAGGTATCACAAACTGGAAGAAGGATTTTTGAAAATTCTTTTGTTAAACGGAATAATAACATAAATTAGGTGGCGGCGCCACTTTGGGTCCGGTATGGGCCTTAAAGTCAAGGCGAGGTCGAGACTGCTTCGATTCTTGTGAGTTCGTGTTAGCGAAGCGCCGACGTAAGAACTATTAAGGCGCATACCCCACCCAAACTAGCGCCGTCACCTACTTCATCTTATTATACCGTTTAACAAAGGTATTTTCAAATATCCATAGCTTTTTTTTAATGCCTCTGTAATATATTTATTCTATTTAGTTAAGGCAGTGAATCGAAAATAGATTTTGTTGGCCACCAAGGGCAACTTCGATTCACTGCCTAAACTAAGTAGAATAAAACTATTAAAGAGGCATTAAAATAGATTATAATTGGTATCACAAACTGTGCAATGGATTTTAGAGAAATAAGATAAAGTAGGTGGCGGCGCTAGTTTGGGTGGGCTATGCGCCTTGAAATGAGACCAACCATACTAACATAAGAAAATCCATACATGATTGCAAATAACTGCATTTTTGACGATGATATTATTTTGATAATTTTATTTTTGTTTTATGGTCCTCTAAGTTGTTGTAAAAATGTTTTGAACTTGACTGCTAATTCATTAGATATGGTTTGATCTTAGAAACTGTAATTTACAGAAAATTGTTCCGAGGTGGCCCGGGCTTTATTTCAGACGGCTAAGGCATGATTCGTTAAATTTAATAACAATTACTATTTAAAATTGAAATATTATTTTATATTTTACTTATTATACCTATATATGTATTTTATTTATTATTTACACACAGACTAAGAAAACGAAACCATGTGGTTTCTGTTTTCGACGCTCGGCACCGGAATCCCAAAAATGTGTAAAAAATAGGATTGATTTAGAACTTACCTCGTACAAATTCGCACAATAACCTGGAGTTATATCATCCACCAACGCAGGGTCTGGAGTAATTTGCTCCATCAAAGCAGGGTCTGGAGTAGATGGGTCCAGCGTCACAATGTCTTGAATAATATTTTGTTCCAGCAACGATGATTTTGGAGAAGGCGGTTTATCATTATTCCCCGCTGCCGGGGCTGCGAACAAAAGAATAGTATATTATTGTCAATCCTATTTTTTTTGTATAAATTAATAAACAATGCTGGATAATCCACACAGCATTATCTAACCCAAAAGTACGCAAAGCTTTTTAGCGTACCCCATTTAAAGGCCATTTGAATGCCTATTTTAATATTTCATCGACGAACTGCCAGACATCAGTCAAGACGAGATCGTGATGGCTCTGAGGCAGCTTAAAAATGGAAAAGCCCTCGGTGAAGACGGCATTACTTCAGAGCTTCTGAAGGCAGGAGGAGCCCTGTTTTGCAGGAGCTTCAGAGCCTGTTTAACACCGTTCTTCACAGTGGGAGAACTCCAAAAGCGTGGAGCGGGAGTTTGGTGGCGCTCTTTCTTAAGAAGGGAGATAATACCCTTCTTAAAAACTACAGACCCATCACACTTTTGAGCCACGTCTATAAGCTTTTCTCACGAGTGGTCACAAATCGTCTCACCAGGAGACTCGACGAGTTCCAGCCACCGGAACAGGCCGGGTTTCGCGGAGGATATGGCACCATAGACCACATACACACAGTGAGGCAGATTATACAGAAGTCCGAAGATTATAATCAGCCCCTGTGTCTGGCCTTTGTGAACTATGAAAAGGCCTTTGACTCTGTCGAAACCTGGGCTGTTCTTGAATCCTTACAGCGTTGCCAAGTAGACTATCGTTGTATCGAAGTGCTGAGATGACTTTATGATGCCGCCACCATGAGTGTCCAAGTACAGGGCCAGCAGTCCAAACCCATCCAACTGCGCAGAGGTGTGAGACAGGGGGATGTTATATCCCCGAGCGCGTTGAAAGATGTGTTTAAGACGCTGGACTGGAAAGGTAAGGGCATCAACATAAATGGCGATTACATCTCTCACCTGCGATTCGCTGATGACATAGTCTTAATGGCGGATTCGCTGGAGGAGCTTAACCGGATGCTGGACGGCCTAGCTTCAGCCTCACGACGCATCGGTCTTGGCATGAACTTGGATAAAACCAAGGTCATGATCAATGGCCACATTGATCCGGGACCGATCGTTGTACATGGCCACCTTCTCGAAATTGTTTCCGAATACACTTACCTTGGGCAGATTCTGCAGTTGGGTAAAAATAATTTCGAGAAGGAGGCCAAGAGGAGGTTTCAGCTAAGTTGGGCAGCGTTCGGGAAGCTGCGTCGAGTCTTCTCGTCATCCATACCGCAATGCTTGAAAACGAAAGTTTTCAATCAGTGCGTCTTACCCGTCATGACCCATGGAGCTGAGACGTGGACACTCACGGTAGGGCTAGTCCACCAGTTTAAAGTCGCCCAGCGAGCTATGGAGAGAGCTATGCTCGGAGTTTCTCTGAAGGATAGGATTCGCAACGAATACATCCGACAGAGAACCAAGGTCATTGACATAGCTCAAAGGATTAGCAAGCTGAAGTGGCAGTGGGCTGGCCATATCTCGAGAAGAACCGACAACCGCTGGGGTAAACGTGTTCTTGAGTGGAGACCGTGACTCGGCAAACGTAGTGTAGGACGCTCTCCGACCAGGTGGGATGACGATTTAGGAAAGACTGCAGATGCTGGATGCGGCAAGCTGAAGACAGGGCGCTATGGCGCTCATTAGGGGAGGCCTATGTCCAGCTGTGGACTGAGTAGGTTGATGATGATGATGATTTTAATATTTTGTTACTTGTGACGACGCCTGAGACCTAGGAAATTAAACAACTGGAAACTGCATACTTTATTTTTAACCTAAGTAAAGTATAAGTCCTGTAAAAAGTAAAATTTTGGTTATAGTAACTGTGCGATGGATTTTTGAAATTTCCCTTGTTAAACGGAATAACAAGATAAATTATGTGGCGGCGCCAGTTTGAGTGGGGTATAATTACAATCAAATTGTAGAAACTAATTAGAACTACTATTTACAATTGATCTAAATACAGACTTTTGCAAACTATCTCCAGCATAGTTGGTAGTACTGATCGATATTAATACCAGTCGGAAGCGTCAAGTAAATTGTATTTTGCTAGACAAAATAAACAAAATTTTACTTTCACATATTTGCTTTAGTCTCTCTCGGGGCATCAAGCTACTGCCTGCAGCTTTGTTCGCGTTTTTTAGACAAAAAATAGTAGTAGGTACTCGACGAATACGAGAATAATGGAAAATACGTGAATTTTCCATTTTTTTGTAACTACAAATTAGATTACAAAATGAGAAAATATGTGTGTAATTTATTAAGGCACTGGTATCACCGAAGCTAATCGCATAGGTCCAATTTTATCATTTGCTGCCAAGACATAAAACAAATTCAGCTTTATCGAGATCAAATCCGTTAAACATAATGTGAGACTTGCTCTTGAACTTGGTTTAGCGCTTGCACCTGAAAAACTTTATTTTATATTCATTATAACTTTAATGAACTAAACGCGCTTAAAAATCTAAACAAAATGTTTTTTTTTTTTTTTAATTTCAACTCTCGATTGCAAAGGTAACATTCTACCTGAGTGTAAGAAAGAATTCATTATTTTACAGCTTATAAGGATCATTTCTTTCGTCGGTTGACCGATGAAAAAATATTTTTCTTTATAGATGTTCCTTGTCATCAATATATAAAACTTCATTTTGCTTTGCTTACCTTCTTGTTTTTTGTCATTGTTATCCATTTTGGCAAGGCTTTCATCCAATATTGCTTTGATTGTCCAAAAATATCTTGAGTTTTACAAACATAAGTATTGTCTTTTCAAGTCTAAAACAATATGTGATTTCAAACGTTTCAATCGGGGTAACCTGTAGACCTCATGCGAGTGAGCATACACACGCAGGAAAAGGAAGCTAAGGTGGTTGTATGGATATTTGCTAAAACTTCTACCAGCCAAAAACGTATGGGACTAAAATCACGCATAGCGTAATTTCAATCTGATACGTTTTTGCGGCGGGAAAAAAATTTAGCAGATGTCCACACATACACCTAAGCATTCGCTTTCTCATGCGAGTGTATCTATGTCTATTAATAACCCCGAAACACTGACACACTAAGTTGAGTGGGGAGAGCTGGCTACAATATGCTTTACGGTTCCCACCCGCGTCCGATTTTACCTCCAACACACTATACTTTCTACAAATGTGACACATAATGTTTAGTGTTAATTTGTCCGGTCCTATAACTATACTGGGCAATTAAAATGTGTTGGAGAAGCAACATATTTCAGTCGTAAAAACTGTAATGGCCAGAGCTGCATCAACAGAGGATGCGCGTCACGGACTACAGCGAGATCGCTCGATCGATGGGTTGCAAAGGTCACGACCGCGAATGCGTGAGTTATCATAACGGGGTCATATAAACTCACTGAATTGTCCTGTCAAACCCCTCTGTATAAATCAAAACCGGGTGAAATGATCAAATATATACCTAAAACTCTGCGATCTTTCGAATTAACTACTAAGATTGAATTTTATTTGATAATTCAAAGTAAAAAGTTGATTAAAGAACTTTAAGTATGATAGTGTAGATGGTGAAGTATGATATGATGAATCGCACAATAAAATAAAATGATTTAGATTCCAAGTTAATATTTTTGAATTTGTAGCGTAGGTAGGTACGTGAAATTTGTCTTGTTACTGTAGTGTAAAATACCTAATATAATATTTATAGTAAGTAGGTACCTACCTACATAACTAAGTTTGCATGTTATGCCAGTTAATTATGCCATGTTATGCTATAAATATTGGCATAAGTATAGTTCTTTGATCAGCGATCAGGGAGGCTGTAACAAGGAAATCCAACGCACGCAAATG
Organism: Eupithecia vulgata; assembly: GCA_946478455.1. Lineage (NCBI taxonomy): Eukaryota > Metazoa > Arthropoda > Insecta > Lepidoptera > Geometridae > Eupithecia > Eupithecia vulgata. The sequence goes on along the minus strand of OX297859.1, from coordinate 14,886,662 downwards.
GCCATAGTAGCCATGAGGAAGATGACCAGAATTTGGCAAGAGTATCTCTAATACCACCAAGATGAGAATATTGCTTTCTTTGGTGTTCTTAATATTTCTATATGGCTCTAAATCGTGGTCAATTCGTGCAGCTGACCGAAAGAAGATCGAGGCTTTTGAAATGTGGTGTTGGAGTAGAATATTGCTCATACCGTGGACAACAAAAAGAACAAACAGATCCATTCGCGACCAACCAACTGAATATCAGAACCAGATTGTCAACGATCTGCTACCAACGAGTCCTCAGCTATTTTGGCCATATCGCCCGAAGGCAACCAGATAACCTCGATAAACTGGTTGTAATAGGCAAGATAGAGGGGAAAATACCAAGAGAACGCTCCCCAACCCTCTGACCTGACCAAAATAAGAATATAACAAGACTCACTTTGCCTGCAGCCCTGAGACAGGCCGAAGACAGAGTATTGTGGAAGCGGTTCACGAACGTCTCCGTGAAAGCATTCCAAGACGGGCACGACCTTCAGCAATGAAGAATACGACAAAAAAGATTGGCATAACACGGTATAACTGTATGATTTTTTTTGTCTGAATTAATTAATTGATAGTGTGTATTTGTCGATTTCATAATTTATATTGTACTATAAATATGAAGTTGATCTGATTTTGTACCCTGGAAGTGACGCAACACCTGCGACAACCCTAAAGTGGATGCCTAGCCAGAATGTCTAGAGTTCTTGTATTTAGTTAATGTAATTCTGAAATGCTTGATTTGAAATCATCATCATTATCAGCCTATACCAGTCCACAGCTGGACATAGGCCTCCCCTAATGAGCGCCATAGCGCCCTCTCTTCGGCTTGCCGCATCCAGCATCTGCCAGTAGTCTTTCGCAAATCGTCATCCCACCTGGTGGGAGGGCGTACACTACGTTTGCCGAGTGGTGGTCTCCACTCAAGAACACGTTTCCCCAGCGGTTGTCGGTTCTTCATGAGATATGGCCAGCCCACTGCCACTTCAGCTTACTAATCCTTTGAGCTATGTCGATAATAATTAGAAGTAAATCCTCCAGATATTTGTTCAGGGTGTTCTGTTCGCTTTTCTATGTATAATAAAAACATCTATGTATTTTATTACCTTATCTTTATTACTATCTATGTATTGTATTGAATTATATGACGACCTCAGTGGCGCAGCGGGCGAGAGTCTGCCTGCGATGCAAGAGGTTGCGTGTTCGATCCCCGCCTCGGAACAAATTTGTGTACGATCTGCAGAAATTTGTTCCGTTGGTCTGGGTGTTTTCTATGTATAATAAAAAATATCTATCTATGTAATGTATAATATTACGTATATCAGTTATCTAGTACCCATAACACAGGCTCTGCTAACCTTGGGGCTAGATAATGCTGTGTGAATTGTCCAGCATTATTTATTTATATATATCAGTTAATTAGTACTTATGAGACAAGCTCTGCTAAGTTTGGGGCTAGATAATGCTGTGTGAATTTTCCAGCATTATTTATTTATATATATCAGTTAATTAGTACTTATGAGACAAGCTCTGCTAAGTTTGGGGCTAGATAATGCTGTGTGAATTTTCCAGCATTATTTATATATTTATGGTAGTTATTCAGTAGGTTAGCTTAATATATTAAAATTACTTTCTTACTTGGAGTCGAAACCCTAGGTCCGAGTTCGGGCACCGAGGATCTCTGGGTTTTCAAAAATTTATATGAGCGTCTGGTCAAAGCGACGCGTGACCCGAGAGCTGGTGAGTATCTAGCACAGCAAATCAGCATTGCCATATAGCGGGGCAATGCAGCCAGCGTCTTGAGCACGCTCCCTACTGGTATTGATATGGATCAGATTGTTTGCACCAGTCTGCTGTTAGCTTAATTGTTTCAATTGTAAATTCTAGTTTTAATTTAATTCTACTATTTAATTGTTTATAAAAGTTTGTTTTAAAATTTGAACGAAGAATGTTGGTTCTCGTATATAGATAACCATGAGGTATGACGTAGAAGGTACCCGTGTATTATAAAGGAATAAATTATGACAACAGTTCGCGACGAGGCCATCAATCAAAATTGAATTGAACTGAATTCACTCAATGCTTTGTGTGCCTACTTGTGTGTCTAGCTGCAAATGAATGCGTTTTATATGTAGACTAGCGGTCCGCCCCGGCTTCGCACGGGTAGTTATTTTTTCGTCAATTTTCCAATGTTTTTTATACTTCTTATCCTATTCCGGACTAAGAGAAATCCAATTAACAACAAAAAAAGTTGAGAGGTGTCAAGGAACGAAGTTCCTTTCTATAAGAGAGAGAGAGAAAGACAGACAGAGAAACATGCGCACGCCGCACGGCTTACTATAGCAAAAAGTGTCGTTACAACTTTTCGTGAGAACTTTTTCCGTCCAGCCCCCTTTCACAACGCGCGATAAGGAACTTAGTTCCAAAAATCAAAAACCATGAAAAGCGGTCCCGTCGTTCTTGAGTTATAAATGGAGTAACTAACACAACTTTGTTTAATATAGCAAGTATTTTAATTTATTGTGTTTTTTATAAAAACATCAGGTCAGTAGTTTTAAAAATTTAAAAGTTACAGACTTCTCAATTCGGAGCCAAACTACGAACCTCAAACTTTTATAACCCGATTAAACCCATTTTCAGGAAAATTTTGAAAAATCCTTAAACACGTTTTCAATAATTTTATATTTTTAGTATTCTCTGTTAGTTTAAAGTAAATCGGACGACTGGTTAAAGAGTTACAAAAAACACCAAAAAACTTCAACCCCCCTTTTAACCCCCTTAAAGATGAAGTTTCCTAAAATCCCTTATTATCGGGAGCTTGTGTATTAAGAAGTACCTACTCTCCAAATTTCAGCTTTCTAGCATCAGCGGTTTGGGCTGGACGTTGTCCCCAGAAAATCGCTTGTTCCTTTATTATGTTAAGATTGAATAGATACAGTTTTCAAAATGGCGCGAATTTTTTTGTTTTTTCATGGATAATTAATTATCCACGCGGACGACTACGTCACAAATCCAGGCATCCTTTACATTATAAAAAAATATCAAGTCAATCTCATCTGCGGTGAAATTATATATTTTCTAAAAAGCAGTACAGAATGTCTTACTTTTGCTTTTTTATTGTACCTTTTGCTTGCTAAAGGTACAACAAATTCGTCCGAAGCAAAATTCTCTGGGTTATTGATTCAGACCAATTGTCTCCTACCCCAAAATTAAGTGAACAACTCGCCCTAGAGAAGATCACCCTTACTTTTCAAGGGTTCTGTATAGAAATGTTATAATATAAACATCTACATAGTTTATTAGTTACTAGCAGCGCCTCGCGGTTTCACCCGCGTAGTTCCCGTTCCCGTGGGAATTCAGGGATAAAATATAGCCTATGTGCTATTCCAGTGAAGCACTGTAGTGCTTTCACTACAGCACTACGTGTTTTCAGTCACATTAATATTATTGTATTGTTGCAAGTAAATGGCTTTTTAAAAAAATAAAGGAAATTTTCTTCTTCTTATTAGCAGTCAATTGATAGATAATATGTATTTACAACAAGATCCGTCAAGTGCGAGTGGATGGAGGAACTGCCTATTTTTCGATTTTTTTCTAAATATTTCAAAAAGTCTGAAAGCTACACAAATTTCCAAAACTGTTTTGAAATGTACGAAATAATACCTTTTATTTGATACCCCAGACGGATAGGTAGGCCTCCCCTTTTAAAAAAATCCCCCCTTCCTTTTTGACCATTGTTTTAAAAGTGTTATTTTACAGACTTCTCTATATTTTCCTGTAAAATATAGATCTATATCTACAAACGCCACCTTGTTTATAGATCGCTCTACAAACTTTTGAGATAGGTGGGCGGTCTTTTTTGCGCCTTTTTTCAAAATATTTTGAAGTACGAAACCTACAGAAAGTAGAAAAACTTTTTTAAAATGTACAAACCGATACCTTTCATTTGATACCTCACTCGAGTGATTAGGAAAATATATAAAGAAAATCCTCCCCCCGCCCCCCTTTTCAATTGCGAATTTATAGGTGCGGTAGTTTCTGAGATATTCACGACAGGTGGACGGACAGAGCGAGACCAAACCGATCTCGAAACCCAATAAAACGTCAAGTGCGATTCGGACTCGCGCACCGAGGTTCCGTAAAATTAAGAGTTTGTTGTCTGTTCTTGTTTCTTGCCAAATTTCATGGCTCTAGGTCAACGGGAAGTACCCTATAGGTTAATGGATGATGGCGAGATTCGAAAATTATTTTTTCTGTGAATAAACTATAAATTTACTTTTTTATGATATTTCCTTTACTTGTGCTATAAGACATTGCTTCTTGCCAAATTTCATGTTTCTAGGTCAACGGGAAGCACCCTATAGGTTTGTGAGCATCTGATTTCTTTGGAACATTAAAAAAAATAGACATCTAACAGCTGTAACTTTTGATTGCGTTGACTTAGAAATTTGGTTTATATCGCGGCTCCAAGAAGTTACGAGCCTACGTATATGATGTGAATATCAACTCGATAACCACGCGTTTCTGAGAAAAGAGGTTGACAGACGGACAGACGAACAGACGGACAACAAAGTGATCCTAAGGGGGTTCCTTTTTCCTTTTGAGATACGGAACCCTCAAAAACATATGAATAACAAAACATATAATCACTGGCTAGGATTCTCAATTGTTTTTGACAATGTCCTGCCGCCCGTTACCCTCGCTGCCCCCGAATCTATGACCGATCGGTACTTTACGATTGATAAATAGAGACTGAATCCCCAGGACAGAGCTCTAACTACCAAATCTACTTCATAAAACAGTCAAGAATGAAAATAGAAAGCAAAGCTGCAAGCGCCGCTTTGCACGGATACGTAATAGTCTTGATTCCGATTTCAATTTAACCTGCCAGGGATTTTCTGGCTGCCGGCATTCTGTTACAGTTGCGTGCCTTCAAGCACAGTGTATACTGTGCTTGAAGGGTTGTACGGCTGCGCGCAGCCGGTAACAGCAAGCCAACATAATCCTTGTTTTATTTGTGATAGGGTTTGTATTGACTTGTTATGTTTTTATAATTCGACATTCTTAATGTCACTGTCAATAATAAACCGCACATGAAATAATCAAGATCCGTCAAGTGCGAGTGTAACTCGCGCACCGAGGGTTTCAAACATTTGCCAATTATTTGGACAGTCAATTTTCAGACTTTTTTCGAATGGACATAATATTTCGAAAAGTATAAAACCTACAGAAATTTCGAAAAGTTTTTTATAATAAACAGAACAATGCCTTTCATTTGATACCCACTCAGGGAGGTAGACCCCCTTTCCGAAAAAAAAACACCTCTTTTCGACCATTTTTTAATATGACTTTTTTTTTCAAAAATGGTCATTTTTACTGACTTCCCTATATTTTTCCTGTAAAATATAGATCTATGTCTAAAAACGCCCCCTACATTGTACATGGATCGGTCTGCAATCTTCGGAGATAGGGGGGAGGGGGTGGAAAAGTATTTTTTTTATATTTTTTAATATATTTCAAAAAGTATAAAACCTACAGAAATTTCAAAAAGTGTTTTGAAATGGTCAAAACGACACCTTTCATTTGATACCCCACTTAGAGGGGAGTAGCCTCCCTTTCGAAAAAAACATCCCACTTTTTGACCATTTTTCAAAAATGGTCATTTTGACAGACTTCTCTATATTTTTCCTGTAAAATATAGATCTATATCTAACAACGCCCCCTAAATTGTACATGAATCGGTATGCAATCTTCGGAGGTAGGGGGGGGGGGGATGGTCAATTGTTTGTCATTTTTAGAAATATTTCAAAAAGTACAAAACCTACAAAAATATCAAAGTGTTTTGAAATGGTCAAAACGACACCTTTCATTTGATACCCCACTTAGGGGGGAGTAGCCTTATTTTGGAAAAAAAAGTCCCCCTTTTTGACCATTATTCAAAAATGGTTATTTTGACAGACTTCTCTATATTTTTCCTGTAAAATATAGATCTATATCTACAAACGTCCCCTACACTGTACATAGATCTTGTGTTCTTATTTTTCTTGAAGCACCAATTAACGTCATTTCTGTGACTAAGCTATGTTGGAGGTGCTCTATCTACTTACTTTTAATATCAATGCCGCAAACGTGACTGCCGCTGACATATCGTGCAATAAATCACTCAAAATCATTCGAAAACTATCATCGAGTTTGTAAGAAACGATTGAATCGTTGTCATTCTATGAAAAACAGTTCCTCTCGATCCGGTAAGGGCGCTCAAATGTGGAGGAAGGACTTGAAAACAAAGGAAGTATCTACCAGCTTACGAAGTAGATATTGTGCATAGCTAAACACTTGAGCATCAGTGAATTTGCAGTCTTACGTTCTCCTACAAAAATAAAATAAGTATCTGCTTGAAATTAAAAAGGGGATAATTTAAGTTACTTTAATTACCTTTGATTTTATGCCGCATCTTGTAGTTTATGTCATTAAGGTACCTGTGAACAAACAACAGTTTGATTAAGTAGGTAATAATTTACCTCTTTTATAAAGTCTCTGAACTACAGTTAATAGGCTAAGTTCCGTACAAACTTGAAATCGTAAGCAAAGAAATCCACTCAAAAGCACACTGCATTTTTTTCTGATTTGGTCACAAAACGATATAAAAGCATAAACAATACGGCTTTTAGGTTTTTTCCTTTATTTGTAATAGAACACCTTGCTTCTTGCTAAATTTTGTGATTCTAGGTCAACGGGATACCCTATAGGTTTTGTATGAATGTACCTAATTCACGAGGAAAATTCAAAAAAAACTGTGTATAAGGCTGTAACTTTTAATTACGTTTACTTAGAAGTTTGATTTATATAGCGGCTCCAAGACATATGACATAACAAGATATTGACATTAAAACTGAAAAGCTTGCAAAATGTAGGTTGTAAATTATGTGAGTACCTACGTTGTAATAAATTTATTCCTACTAACTTCGCCCGCTTCTTCGCGCACGTTTAAATGTATGTGTCAAATTAGGCCATCGAAGTTTGAAATCAAGTTTTTTAATACTTAAAAAGAAAAATTAATTGTTAACAAAGAAAATTACAATCAAATATAAGAAACTAATAAGAACTAGTTTTTACAATTGAGCTAACTGCAGACTGTTACAAACAATCTACAGGTATCTCAACTGATCCTTATCAATACCAGTCGGAAGCGCTGTTTGTTATAAAAAAATGACTAAGGTTAATCGCTTACCACAATCGCTTGACCCCGGGGTAGAGAAGGGGCCTGTTGCACAAACACTTTTTGAATATCACTAAACTAATCTGCACCAATCACGACGCGAGTACGAACCTATTTTAACGAATTAAGGTAGTATAAATCGACATCTCGATGTCCGATATTGGGAGACAAACGATCACCTCGGATGATCGTATCGAAATGCATGTAACCGTCGACTACGTTCGTAGGTAGCTGGTCTGTACGTACTAGGAGTTCCAGGAATCTACAGCGGCACCCTACACCCCGGTAACTTGATTGATGTACACTCGCCTACATCATAAATCCGAACACATTTTAATCGACATTGGATTGTAATTTTAAAACTATTTTATTTATTTTAATATTATGTATTAATTACTGGTTAGATTACCCAGTCCGTTTCTGATTTTATACTTTAATCTAGTTATATGAAAAATCAATTTTCCTTATTCAATTTCTTTTGTTTTAATCCCAACAGAATGTCTTGAAGAAAGCTTGCAGTGCACAGCTCACGAAACCGCAATCAAGTCAAAGTTTTGATGAAGTGTCTATGAATCTAACAAGATTAGGCTCTTGTATAGGTAATATTGAATTATATTTTATGTGTGAATTCATCAAAATATGTATCTTTTATTTATTTATTATTTTAACAACTAGCAAAATTTTCTATTGGTACCATTCATTTGTTAAACGTAGGTACTTTAATATAACAGATGCATCGATGGACTCCTGCCTAGAGGCACGACCCTGGCGAGCTTCGGCCAGCGACGTCAGTCTTCAAAGACTACCACGAGCACCTTGTCAAGCGTAAGTTCAGACAAACTAAATTTTACCAAAAGTTCAAAAAAAGTTTGTCACGAAATAAAGATTACTTTAAAAAACAGGCTATCGAAAGTTCCGATTAAACTTTGTTCTGTGTTTCCTCCGTCGGGCATCAGCCCTCTCCGGCACCTTAAAACGAACTGACGAGTTTTTATCTTGTCTGATAACGTCTACAGTCGACTCGTTGTCGAGTGAGACATCATCATTCAACTTTGAGTGGGCTTGTAATGGCGGGCGGTAAGTGGCTAAGAAATTAATCGAAGATCAAATATTGCAAAAATAAATAGTGATATACGTGACGGCTGATTCGTAGTCCTTAAATCAGCGCCAATAGAATATAAAATTGCTTGTAATTATTAGTCATAATTTTGTTTTGATGGGCGGGCGGTGGTGGTGGGTCGGCGGGCGGCTAGCGGAGGTATGAGGATGGCGGCGGCGCGCGCAGCAGCCCCCGCCTGCGCCCCGCGCCACCCCCTCTCTCGACCCAAGCGCGGCCTCGCTTCCGCAGCCCGCAATACGACACCCTCTATTTTTTTCTTTTTCTCCGCATAGCAACGAATAGTTCTTTAAAAGAGTTTAGAGCCTCCAGCTAACCCGGTGAGTGCCTCCACATAACGTCAATCGAGTAGCATATCAATCTCTCCATGCGGTGACTAACATTCCCACTAGAGTTTCCTTGTGTCTCGGTTTCAATCATAGCTAGGTGTATACTTATAGATTCAGTGCTTGGATTTCTCTTGTCAACGAGTGTTAACGTAGCGGGCTAGCGTAGGTGCCTACCGCATGCTTCCTCGTATTCCCTTTTGAGTGAGTGTTATATTCTGTGTGCTCGTGGATTGTGGCGTTCGGGGCCGTGTGATTTGTTGATGGCGTAGAGAGTTAAGGTGCAGTGATAACGAAGGAGCTGAATGAGGCGACACGAGATGCAAGGCAGGGATGTGGATGGAGGAGGCAAGGAGGGCTCGCAGATGTCCCGCAGCGAGTCCACCATCAGCCGGTGCACGCCACACACCCCACTCGGCCTGCCCGACAGCGTCAGCGTCGACTCCAACCCAATGCCCACCATTTATCGGTAACTGGAACTAGTCCACCGCAATGTATCGGTAACAAAACCCACCCGGGAAGAAAACTTACTCTTAACAACCATAATCATACTTATTACCTATTTAAAAAGGATTTGCGGAACAAAAGCTTCGGTCTTACTAATAGCATAGAAAGTACCATCCAGCTATCCGGGAACAAAAGATTAAGTTCAATTAGCACAGTATCATACAGACAACACACCACAACTTATACAACAATACAACCCATCCGAAACATAAAATAAAATATCTCCGCGGTGGCGAGTTATCGTATAGGAAATGGCGAGCCCGCGCGGGCGCGGTTCGCGGGACTGAATAGTAAAATTTAAACACAATATAATCACAGTTTTTTCGTATTGAAACGGTTTGTAGAAAATAAACATGAATATAAGAAGTCTGCCACAAGAGCTTCCAGATCTTAACTAACGGACATAAGAAAATACTCAAACCTTATACATAGGTAGAATCACTACAATATAGTACGGTAGAGACATGGCCGACATAATAAAAATCGCTTTTATATTCTCTTTTACCAGATTTTACCCTTAAAAACCAGAAGAAACCCGACTGCTTCATAAAAACCTTTAATAAACTTCTACATTTTATTGAGCAGCGATTCAAAACTAAACCAAGCTTTACAAAACAATGGTAGAGCTTTGTAATCATTCCCCATACGAGATAACTAATAATTATTGAATACACTAGTTTAAGCCTTAACATGGTTTAAAGTAATTATGCCTACCCAAGCCAACCCAGACCACAATACACGATATAAATAAAAATGCGAGTAAAAGTCATCAAATTGGGGGACATAATACGATTAACGATGACACAAGTAACAGTATAGCTACGATTACAAGTACGTACACATTCAGCCAAATTGCCAGCCTCTTCCTCAGTTTTCAGTTATCTTTTCGCTAGTTGTACAGAAACAAGTACCACAAAGCGCATCACGGTCACCACTGACTAAAACATATCTCTTCAACATTCCGAAGAAATCGGAAATGTGCGGTAGTAGACGTATGTATGTGTGCCAATTAGGCGGGTATGTCCAAAACCACCAATCTGTATTAACCGATGTATCTGTAGTCTTCAAAAATGCGGCAAATTTTATTCATAGTACAAATGAATCGGCTGTTTGTCTCGGCTTTAACCTGGATAACTGGAAAATGCTGGTCTCCGAGTAGAGGTATGGTGAATCTTTGTTTGTTTTCATTTGGATCATCATTCCTCATCACCTGGCACTCTTCTGTCTGAACTTTACCTTTCAGCCGTCTTAGCCTACAAAACATCTTAAAAAATATTATAGCGAATATGAAATTTAGAAGAAAATAAGACCTACCTTATTATCCTTGATAGAATCAAACACAAGCAAATTATCATCAGGTATTTTTTACAAGTTATATTATAAATATCTAAAGAATTATCACTTAATTATATATTAACTTTAACATCAAACACATGCATTACTTTAATTAAAATAACTTTTTGAGAATCCTGCCCAGGTGACTTTAAATACGTTAGATAGATACAAATACAAAATATACAAAATTATTTATTTGCCAATTACTACAGACAAGGTACACATAACTAGCGGCATGAGGCAAGCCTGTGTCGCGGGAAGCCTGCTTTAGATGGTTGATATAGAGCTTTATAAGTTTGCCTGTAGAAATAAACTGATGTAATATTATAAAAACTTAGACATTTGACTTTAAAGCTTTTAGGTTATGGAATATGTAATAAGCACCGTAAATTTAAGTTGGCTATTAGAGACATAAATCTTTCAGAAATAGTAGCTTATTGTTCCACTTATCCAACAACACAAACAATCGCAATATGCACATCGTACATAAGTAGCCATAAATGTTTTATATCAAAAAGGCAGAAAATTTAGTTTTGTAATGTAATATATTGTTATATCCTAAACAATACTGCACCGAAATATTATCTAAGCGCAAGGCTGAATCAGTATCAGTTGAAATAGAAAGACAAAACGCATGAATAATTAGCGAAATCACAATGAGCTAAATATTCTGATGCGAAAATATTATAAACAAAGTAATCTTATTGTTTAGATGTCGTGCCCCAATAGCTTCGCTGGATTGTATGGACGACTTCAGTGCTAATTCACAGCAGATGCTAGATCAAGGTGAGTCAAATATTTATTTTCTGATTTTGTTACGTTTCAATGTGTTGAGAGTTGTGTCGCCGTTGTATAAATGTTCGCTAACTAAAGGTATTTTGCGTTGATACGTACGTTTATTCAATTAAAATGTTAACGGACCAAGCAGTTTTTTGATTATCCAGAAAATGTATTTACGAATAGAAATTCTAATTTAATCACAGTGTAAAGAAAGTAAAATAAATAAAGAAAATAAAATACTATATTATCCAATTTGCAAAAACGTAAAGTTTTGATTTCAATCTAAACAAAGTGTATTATGTCCGAGGTCTGACTGCGGAGCTACTTTTTGGAGATTTTCAAGATAAAGGTGACAGCTACCACAGAATGTTTTGTTTTTCTTGTTTTCACATTTCGCATTTTCATAACCACTTGCTTCGTAAAACGCGAGCGCGAAAGCATGATGGCTAAGAATAACTAACATGCGTGAAAGAGATATTAAAAACTCGAATCACAATGCCATATAAAATTAGAATACTGTAGCAGGGGTTGCCGTTGGGGATATGCCGTTGTCGCGCCCGATGTGCACCATATACACGGGCCACCCGTCAGCCGTGGCCTCGTCAGTGACCCCAGGGCTTCGGTACAAGAGCCTTGGGAAGTCAGGGCTCCGGGTGCCTAATGTAGGACTTGGGATATGGACAATGATGAACGAAGACGACGCCGAGGAAGTTGTGATGGCTGCATTGGAAAACGGGATTAATCTGTTCGATCTTTCCGAAGCCCATTGTGGTTAGTTGCACAAATTTTGATTTTTGGAGTAGGTGCGGGAAATACCTCGTACTAATTGTTTTCTGTTTCTACAGCAAAAGGAGAAGCAGAATTGGGCAGGATTCTCAAAAAGAGAGGTGTGAGAAGGTCAAGCGTGATAATAATAACAAAAATATATTGGAGCACGAAGTGAGTTCGTTTTCTCTTTATGTTTTTTTCATATTTTCTCTCGTATTCTCTTAAATTAACAATGATAGGTCTCGTTCATTCCTGCACAAGTGTAATAAAGACTTAGTAGCTAATTTATCAAAATAGATTGTAAATAGATTTGATATAAGTAATAACTTATTTGTATAATATTATTTTTTTACACTTTAATCAAAACTTTATATAGGGTAATATAGCAAAAACGTTTATATGAATCCAGAGTTTGTTTCATCGTTCTGTAAGTACTTGTCAATGATCGACGGATGACGCCACTGAAACGCGTTGTGAATATAATACATTTTTACCATTGTTCATATTCGGCACAAGCTCATCATCACTGGAAGAAGTTCGTAAAACACCCCTGAAATGCTTTAACATGGCTTTAACTAACCCTCATATTAATTTATGGATTACCTCAGCTTATCGCTTTATTAGTCTACTAACCACGTCCCCACTCTTCATTTACTAGGGATGTTGATAATGATAACAGGTCGATTGAGAGAGGGCTCTCTCGTAAACATATATTTGAAAGCGTAAAAGCTTCCCTGGCGAGACTTCAAGTAGAGTACATCGATGTTGTGCTCTTGCACAAAGTGGACCCATTGTGCCCTATGGAAGGTAAGTCTTGTTATTTTCTTGACTGCTTATTAATGTTTACTTAATGACTTAGTTAGCTATATTGAGTATCAGACGTGTTATATAATAATTTGTAATTTATCGGTGTTGCTATTTCCTATGGAAACAAGCCAAACTTGACATAGACTTTTTTCAGTTAAAAGCTGATAGATCTTATGTTTAATGAATACAATTTCCACAGAGGTGGTTCGGGCCATGAATTTTGTCATAGATAAAGGATGGGTCTCTTATTGGGGAACAGCTCGTTGGTCTCCATCGGAGGTAAAAATTTAAATATTTATTAAACTTTGACAGTTTATTTTTACAGAATTTGAACTAATCTATTGATTTTGTAGATCATGGACGCATACACAAATTGCAGACAATTCAACTGCATTACCCCAATAGTGGAGCAAACAGAGTATCACATGTTTTGCAGGGAAAAAGCTGAATTATACATGCCAGAACTCTATCACAAAATAGGCGTTGGTGGGTAAAACGATTTCACTGTAGGTTTTCAGTTGACCTTGGCTCACTCGATAAATATACTGTTAAAATATAAAATATAAAAAAATACTGTTAGATTTTTCTAGCCACATGTACTTTATAGGGCGAACACTGCTTTTTAAATTGAAACTACACTAAAATGTGAAATGTACTGTAAATATTTTTCAGGTTTAATGGTATGGTCAGCATCCACAACAGGCAAAGGCTTGGGTCCTGATGATGTCACAAGTCTTTTTGCAAAATCGCGATTCAACAGAAAATATAGCACTTTCAGTTGGTGTGAGGATGATTTGGCTCTGAATGATGTATGTTTTTGGTTTATAACATTTTAAATAAAAATATTGATTTTTCAAAGTAGATCTATAAATTAAGTTACGATTCTTTTTCCTCTAGGCAATGCCAATATCGAGTAGCAAGGAACAAGTTGGAGCTGACGAGCCTCGCACATATGGGGAAAAGCTTCGGGATCTCACTAACTTGGCTAGCTCTCTAAGTATGTAAAAAATGCTGGACAATTCACACATCATTTTCCGTGTAAATAACAACTTCAATATTGTTAACATGTTGTTTTACAATTCAAATTTATACGGGCGCAAGTGCCAGTTCCGATTAGGGACTGTTATGTTTCAGTTCTAAGCTTTAACTTCATTAACATGTATTATATTAAAATGTCTTTGTTGAAATTTACAAGCTCGACATTTCGTTATTTGTACTTAAGGTCTACGAAAACGTTAGTGTTTAAAATGTTAATGTTTTAAAAAAAAACCTATACAAGATTATTGATATATCATTGACACTGCTTGAATTACTGGTTCTGCTCATCATCACGACCACGTTTGTGAAGACGGCAGGTCTTAAATTCTATAAAAAAAGTATAAATCACGATACAAAACGATTATTAGATAGAAGATAACCCTGTATAGTTTTAAAATTAATAAATATTCAAAATCAAAATGTTTTTGTGATCTTGCGATTTATCATTTTACGGCTATGAAATCATAAACAATTATGTTCAACTCACAAAATGGTACATAAAATCTTTCTTTCCTAAACAGATTGCTCGATTAGCCAACTGGCAGTGGCTTGGTGCCTGAAAAATGATTCTGTGAACTGCCTTCTTCTGGGCGCCACGAGCGTAGCACAGCTTCGTGAAAATATACACGCTCTACAGGTACAAAAAATATTCAAGGACAATTATGAAAACATTATAATTACACTGAAACGTTTTAAAGTTTTACTTTAGTACGTTTATATTTATCAAAAGATGTAGAAAAAACCAGACGAATAAACTTCTCAACAACTAAAGTAACTCTATTATTTTTTGTGAATGTTTTTCCAATTAAAGGGGTGTTTTAAATTTTATGTGGTTAGATCGCTCCTCAACTGACGCCATCTGTGCTGATAGACATAGAACGAGTGCTGTCCAACAAGCCGCAGCGTCCGCCGATGGTGTCAACTTTGGCCATGAGGAACCAGCAAAACAACACCGTCCGCATTGATATGACGTTTGTATCGATACTTTTTTTATTCTTTTCTACTACATTTCCTCCTATCTCATTTTTCTTAAAATTACCGTCTACATTTACACTGATGTCCGTTGCTGCAATGTTTTTTTCATCTTCTATCACTTTTCACTTTACATCTGAGTATCATTTAAGAATTTTATTTATTTATATTGATTCTTTTGCTTATATTATTTTTTGTAGTAGTTTATATTATACTTACATCAAACATTTCGATTTAAACAAAAATGCATACGCACACTGCGTAAAAAAGCGTGTGTAAAAAAAAATAAAACTTTTTTGGGCATATACTAGTGTTTGTTTTTATAACCAGGGGAGCAACTTCTGGCGCTGCATCGCCAAAGCCGGACGGTGACGGCGCCGCCGATGCTGAGGCGGCTACCCCCGCCAAGGAGGGCGTCGGGCGGGGCTTCTGTGAGATCCAGTGACTGTGGTGGAGAGGAAGCACTGACTCTGCTTCCAAATCTAACAAATCAAAGGTAACCAACCACATCACAGTGACTCTAGTCCAGCCTTGTATTTCTTAAACATGCATTTGTTGTATTGCTTTTAACAATGCTAAAAGATCGTATATTTTAACAGGAATCAAAGGATGACAAAAAGGACGAACCGAAAACCAGCTTCTTCTTGAATAACGCGGGCGAAGTTATTCGTCGCGAAGGTGAGTTTAGATACCCAAGATTTGACGTAAATGAAACGTGTACAGTGGTTTCATTTCTTGCTGAATGCTCTAGCGTAGCGACCCCTTTCTGCTATGCATTAGCATAGCAGAAAGGGGTCGCTACTGTAAATGTCGCGTTTATGATTTATATGACAGTTTTAGTGTCCTGCTTTCTCGTTGCTGACATTTGTCTTCTTATTCAATCTAGAACATGACGGACGGTCCAAAGACGTTGTCATCTCTATTTCATCTTTGAAGAGCAAACAACAGGCGGCGGCTGCTGCAAAGCAAGCCAAGAAGAACCAGGCTGAGATGACGTCACGCCCTAGGTCGGCTTCTATCCAGAAGTCGACTTCAGGCCAAAACCTACCGTCTACCAGCCGAGACCGCCGCCAGTCGAGGTATGACCTTGGCTCGGTTACAGATCTCTAAACAGCTTCCTCTCCAAGGCACTGCACTGAAATGATCACGTGAATCAAAATTCAGACAAAGACAATAATGCGATGGCATTGTGTAATTAGTGACGATAAGGATCTAAATGTTAGGCCGTAGTCAAGTTTATTGCGCATCAAATAACTTAAATTGAAGATAAAGTAGACTTAGAAATAACTTAGAAAAGTAGCGCCTCTACTTATTCGACGAGTGTAATGACAACGTGTTACGATAGTTTCGAGTTTGTTGATCGAGATGACAGTATTGGGAAGATAATTCAAAGGGTTGCTCTACCAGCACTGTCTTATTGTAGTAGTTGCTATTAAGTCACACAATATTTTAATATTTCGGATCACCACAAATGTAGCGGGCAAGGTCCAGAGTGGAAACTTGATGTGATTTGTGATCATGATGATCAAGTGATTCGAAAACTAACTTATATATAGGAAGTAGTGCACTAACTGTTAGAAATGTACTTGATAAAGTAGAGTTTTACAACGTAATCGTAGAAACATGTATTAAAAAGATTAAAAGAAAAATAGAGAAGAGATACAGAAGTGTTAACATAGTTATGCTGTGAATGTTATCCGGAGGTATAAGAAATCTCATAATGGTATTATAAAATATAGATGTGTCGTAAATTTTAAATTAGGTATGTGACTTTAAAGCACGACTATGTTACGGTTTCCTCGAGTTCAGAGTCGTCATCTATCATCTATTCTTTGTAGTTCCTTGTAGCCGTCCTTGGATGTTGAATAAATGTCACTATAGATAAAATTGATCGTAAACTTCGTATTGTTCTTACTGATTCCTTTGAACGAAAGGGTTTGGAAAAAATAAAACACAAATTGTAACTAGTACTACCTACGAACAAATAATAAGTCAGGAAATGGAATTGCGTTAAAATAATTACCCAAAAAAAGTCGTGTTCAAGTAGCTAAAAAATAGTATGCAAAATAAAATCAGTCAATCTATTACTTAATTTCAAGAGGTTTTTTCCTCGATGAAATATTGAAGAGTCAAAAAAATTTTGATATTTACTATGACTATTATTAGTTTTAGTTTACCTGCTGATCCAATTCGGCAAAATAAGCAGATAGCTAAAGAAGTGAAAAAAAAATTATGAATCATTTTTTGCGGGACAAAGAGTTTCCTGAATCTATGTATTGTATTTATTTTAATTTATCATGTCATTAATAATTTATATAACAGCAAAAAATAATTACAACTAATATTTACACTTACATCTATTTTCTAAAAATCTAATCCGTCACCAGAAGGCAGAGAATTTCCTGAATTGTACAAATAATCCAAAAAATATAGTAAAAAAACATGTTTTCTTATCTTGCATAACAACGTCCACGCCGCTATGACTCAGCTGTCACAGCAGACATGTCTGCAGCAGGCGCGCGAACCAATCTGAAGCTATTCCTATTTCGAAACAGACATTGTTTTGATTTGAAGTAGCACTTTTTGTATAGAATTTGTTTTGTAGACTTTGTGATTTATTATTTATTCGTAGGATCTGCACTTTTCTTAAACTATTCTAGCATTGAGCACAGCTTCTGGATGACGACCTCATAAACTTTTAGGCTAAGATTAATAACTTACCATGTAATTCTTTTTCTTGTTATATAAGAGCTAAGATCTTGTACTGTCCTTATGGTGGTGACAGTACCGAGAGGAACGATCGCAAAGTGACTGGGAGTAAATTGTTTAACAGCAGCGGCGTCAAGTACATAGTCCAAGCAACAATGTAGTTCCCATTCAAACTACCAGTTGCTAACTGTTGCAGACAATTGTATTCTATTGTCGCACGATAAAAGATCGGGTCATGATTGGTAGCGGAATTTGCGACAGATAATGCAACACAGAATAATAATTGAATTTTAAATGTAAAGTTAGATAATATTTTCAATTAAATTATTATATATATTAGAATATAAATGTATTTACCACATTGTAGGCCTCTTTATATAATCTTTAATATATGACCTTGAATATAATAGGCATCATTATACTTTTTCAATCACTGTTTGTGATTAATTTCAGCAATAGAAATTTGATCACATATTACATAATATACCTACTTTATGATAAGTAACAAAGAAAGTTACAATCAAATATTAGAAACAAATTAGAACTAGTATTTACATTTGAAACAATTGAGCTAACTGTATATTGCAAACAATCTACAGCTCAACTGATCTATAACAATACCAGTTTTAAATGAAAAGAATATTATAGAGGTATATGAATATAATTTGATCAAAATATATTGAACACATTGTGGACTTCTACCATTATTACGTATCGATAATTAACAAAAAAAGATAAATAATAAAAAAATCGTCATTTAAAACACAATAATATTACTAAATCTAAGAAATAAGTACATAAATAGTCTAAGGATTAATTGTGAATGGCGTGTGTAAAAAGACCCATTATATAAAGTCTCGTATATGAGATTTTCGGTCTTACTAAGTCGAAACTTGTGACAAGGCAGTCCTCAGTTAGCCAGACTAGGAGTGCTCTGGCTAACCCAGGAGGCATTTTTTACTCCTATGGTGAACTCAAAAAATAGTAACAAGCATAAACCACTATACATGAGTGTAAAATCTGTATTTATAAAAATATATGCATATTACTTATTGGTCTCAAATACATAATATATTATAATAATACATTATGCATACTCATGCAATTAAGCATAGTACTTAAAGTTCAGTGTTGTATTACATATTTTATTCATAAGTAAATAAAAGTTACGACTAGATTGCTTTTAGATAGTACTAGATGAGTCAGCCTAGTAAAAACATATTTTGTCTACATGTTATAGAATCAATAATATTAGAAAATAAATAATGTCATATGATTAATCAGTAGTTAGTAGTTTGTTTTCCAAAATTATCTAGTAACCATTATGTAGCTATATTTATCAACTTTTAACTTGAATTGTGTAACTGTTGTATTTAGTTTAGTGTAACGTAATATGAAACCTGATATTAATACAATGTTAAAAAATATTTATGAACTAATCTCTATCTAGATGTTCTTGTTACTACTTATTAATGGGAATTTTTGTAGTTATAAATAATCATATTACAAAATTGTTGGTATATAATCTCTCACCGAAATAAACCCATTTGTCCCTCTATCTATCCCATTAAAATTACTATATGCACAAACTGCACACCTAAATAAATCAAATTATGCACTGAAGTTTATTATGTGTCAATGATCGTCAACTGTTTAGTGTCTAATTTGTTGTGTAGAACGTATTACGAGTATATAGTTATTTGAAGATTAGTGGCACAGTTATATCCAAGTTAATTGACAATATCTTATATTCAAGATTAGATATTGGTGTACGTAGTAACCATTAGTAACTCTTTGATGTTTAAATAATAGCAAAATATGTATTAATTGTGCATTTAATAAATGTTTAGTATATTCTCTACTGTAGTTTTTTTTAGTAAAACCCTCTTTGTGAATGAGATAATAATGGTTATGTCAGAGATACGTATACGCAAGCAGTGACTGCGTGCTTGAAGCGTGACACGAGACGTAAGTACGCCTTCTTGCGACCGGTAACTGGCCAATTACCTACCTAATCTCATCCCTCTAAAGTGTTTGTGCGAGATCCTTCCAAGGATAAATATAGCTACGAGTCTCAGCTGCATATTCCGGTCGGTAAACGCCTTCCTATTGTATACCGAGATGTGGTCTAAGTGGCTCGGTGGACAGACGTGCGACACATGTGCCCATAAACTTCAGAAATGACTGTGGTGTACTTTGACTGGCTTGACTATCTGGTGTTCGGCGCGATGCTGGCACTATCGGCGTTGATAGGCGTCTATTTTGCCTTCTTCGCGAAGAAGAAACAAAACACCACGGCTGAGTATCTCATGGGCGGAAAAACGATGGGCATTTTTCCCATTTCGATGTCATTGATAGCCAGGTTTGTATACACAGCTACATACATTATGTTTCCGTTAAAGATTTCAAAGAAGCAATTAGCCCAAGCAGGAAATATTTATGAATCGTTGATTACGGAAGTTTCACTTTTCCTTTCAGTTACATTTCGGGGATATCGCTGCTGGGGCTTCCGGCCGAAATGTATACATATGGAACTCAGCTGTGGACCGTAGTAGTATCAGAATGGGCAGTTTCTCTTACCATTGCTGTAGTATACCTACCAGTTTTCTACAATTTACAAATCACTTCCACGTATGAGGTACCTACTTTATTTTAAACAGATCTAACAACTCTAATAAAAAAAATTAGAGACCTGTTTAAAAACAAAAAAAAACAACGAATAATCATTAGCTAATAAAATTAATTCAAGTATCAAACATTAGAACTTTTTAGTAAAACGATACATAATGATTTCTAACATTTCTGAAAAAGACAAGTTATCTAAAACATATTTTTTCTTTTCTTTTTCAGTATTTACGTCTCAGATTTAACCAAAAGGTTCGTCTTTTGGGTTCAGTTATATTCATCATCAAAATGATGCTCTATATCCCTATAGTAATATACGTACCAGCTTTAGCGTTCAGCCAAGGTAATGCTCATCGATCATAATATTTTAACAGGTTAAGGTCGAAGTGAATAACTTTCTTTCACCAGGCTTATAAAACAAGCACATACATTTTTTTTACTACAAACAGGTTTATAAATAGTAATAATTATCAAATAAGAAAAAAATAAGGTGGTATTGATTTTATTTACTTCAATCTTTTGACTACTTGTGGAATAAGTGAAAAATAAACAACTAGTAAGTTTATATATCACATAAACATATACCTAGTTATAGGTACACTAATTTAGATACATGTCAATAAATATACAGGGTTATTGGTAAATTAGTATCACTACGTGATCTGCAGGTTCTGCCCATCATCACGAACAAGTTCGTGAAGATGCCAGGTCTAGATTCTTAAAAGAGATATGAAATAACCTGTGATATTATATGAAAAAACATCTTTTTCTGGGAGCCCACGAGTTAATAAAGACCGATCTTCCAATACCATACCTACTGTTGATTCAGGGCAGATCCGATTTTAAGTTACGTTTCAAATAAAACCTCTTTAACAAACGAATATTGAATCGAGAGGAGTACCTATTACCAATACCTACTTGCAGTTCACGTAGTGTTACTAATTAACCAATAACTCTGTATATGTACATACAGCTAAGCACAACTTTTTCTAAAAAACTGTCAGTGCGGAACTGGGCAAAATCTGGCCAAGCATTGACATCATTAATGTAATCATCGACCTAAGCCACTGTCCTAAATTGTTGCAGTTACGGGCATAAACCTACACATGATAACGCCAATCGTGTGCATTGTATGCATTTTTTACACAACACTTGTGAGTACTACTACAACTTTACCTTATTTAATCACCCGCTGCCCAAAACCATTTATAGACAGTACACACAATGACAGAGAGACAATAATCATTATGATTATTGACTGGTCTATCCACATCTCATCAAAGAAATGAGGCCAAGTGCTCAAGTAAATCAGAATATTAACCACCTTTAGTGATGTTCTCCTCCTAGTCGAGTTCTGGATAGAACTAGTTCTATCAGGTCTAAGTTTCCAGTATTATCCATGTGCGCAGGAAATACTATGGTGAACAAGACGTGTGTGCGCAAACTCAGGCGCCCTCACTGTTCCCTCATACTACCAAAGATACTTAAAACGTTCTACCATTATGAAAATACCTCACAATCAAAATGAATAAATATATTTTCACAGGGGGGTCTAAAAGCAGTAGTATGGACAGATACCGTTCAAACTGTTCTTATGTATTTTGGAGTGATTTTTGTCCTGAGCTACGGCACATATTTACTTGGCGGGATCGTTGATGTAATTGAAATAAACAAGAAAGGAGATAGATTGGATTTTTTCAAGTATGTATCGCATGCTTTCTTTTATCATATTAAAATAGCATACCAACTACACTGTCCGCTGCTGGCCTTAAGCCTAAGGAGAACATTCAATTAATAATAAAAAAAATGCTGGACAGTTCACACGTCATCTAGTCAAGCTAAGCAGAGTTTGTGTTAAGAATATTAAATAAAATAATAATTGATACACATAAACATGGGCATTATTACCCCTTAGCACTACCTCTAAAGAGCCTAACTTCTGCAATAGGACTGTATCAATCTACAACAATTTTTTTATTTTCAGCATGGACCCTGATCCAACAATCAGGCACACGTTTTGGTCCACAGTTTTCGGTAATTACTTCAGCTGGTTGGCATCTTGCTCGGTTAACCAAGCTATGGTTCAACGGTGCCTTGCGTTATCTTCACTGAAACGTGCTAGAATGTAAGTCACTACATTATAGGTAGTAATTAAGAATCAATTTCTTGATACCGGTAGATACATACATTCAGCTCTCGGACATTACCTGAAGTCGGGTATTGACTGGTGTAACGGGGCGTAATGTAACATTCACAGCTTAGCGAGCATAAAACGTGACGCCGCAGTGTGCCAAATCTGTCTTGTTGCTCGTTGGGAACGCCTTCTTCCACTGCTTCAATGTTCGCTGACTATCACGTTACATTACGCCCCGTAACTCCAATCACTAAACGACGGTATACACAGAAACATATGGTTTTGGTGTGGATGAATAAACCTTCGGATAATAATTGATCAATTTCCAGAAACTACATAACGTGATAAAGGCGTTATAACGTTTTAAAGTGGTGCGGGCACGAGAGGAATGTCGTGCT
The DNA here is from genome assembly GCA_946478455.1 of Eupithecia vulgata. NCBI lineage: Eukaryota > Metazoa > Arthropoda > Insecta > Lepidoptera > Geometridae > Eupithecia > Eupithecia vulgata. Next base: position 14,863,903 of record OX297859.1, on the reverse strand, counting down.
GGAGATTAGGCCTATACTTATCCATAAGTAGGTTAATGTTGGTTGAGAAGATAAATTGATATGAACTTGTTAAACCAAGGAATGGATGTATCTAATTCAAAAACAGTTCTGTCATACTTTAGTCTATTCATTCTAGGTTTTTTTTGCTAAACGTGACCAACAAACGGGTTTCTATTGTGCTTATATGGAAGTTGAAATTATTTTAGAACAATATTCATAATGGCAGCTGGTATATTCATCATCGTATCCCTCTGCTGCTACACGGGGCTGGTCATCTATGCAACATTCGCTGATTGCGATCCTCTTACGACAGGGGCAATTAAGAAAAGCGATCAATTGCTGCCGTACTTTGTGATGACCATAACTGGGTCTATACCAGCACTGCCAGGGATATTCATGAGTGGAGTTTTCAGTGCAGCATTAAGGTAAGTATGGTGTTAACCGTACTTTTTGGTTCGTTTTGGGTCCACCACAAACAGCTCATTAGGGCATAGTAGTTTGCGTAGTTAAAAAATGGTATTGATTGAGAATGATGTCATCTCTCGTATTGTCTCGTTCAGATTCGATTTGAACTAAGCAATACAGCATGAACGATGACGTGATGATGATGACGTCTTTCTCAATCGATGGTGTCTTTATGTCAAGAGCTTTAGACAGATCCTTTCTAATTATTAGGTACTTTAATTTTTATAAAAGGTAATGAGTATCTACACCCATTTTTGAAAAGTGTGTATTATGAAATAAAAAAATTGTTTTTGGCGGGACTCGAACCCGCGCCCCACCATGGGTGGGGTGCGGGTTCAATACCCAGAGTGCGGGTAAGCACTAAAACAAAAATCCTTAACCCCCGAATACTCAAACGAAACTTAAATTTAAGCTCGTCTTAAGTCGCGGTTTTTTTAATTTAATAAAAAAATCGTCACTTGAGTGAGACGTGCTTAAACTTGAAATGCGTTTGAGTATTTGGGGGTAAGTGTCTAAAGGTAAAGTGCTAAATAACGAACTAGGCTCTGGTGAAAATATCAACATTCTTCATAACTTGATAACTCATATTTTACTATTATTTTCCATTACTTGACACTGGCAGAAAAGAGTCCAACCAGACTCATATTGCCATTAACAAAGAATCATTCATCACCACTTAAAAATACAAAATTTTCATTCAGTCCTAAGTGTTCTACCAATATATTGAAATTTACATTTTCAAGTTGCGCACGTAATTTGACGAAAACGCTGCACGCATATATTGTTCTGTGGTCATCACGTCAGTTGGATGCGAGACCAGAACAAATTTGAGAATATCTTTTTTGATGTTGTTGATGACAGTTCATACTTTTTAGTTTGCCTCCTCAGCCGTATGACAAAACAACATTGAGCTTACTATTTCATGGTCTGATAAAAAAACTGAAAATTTGAAAAGAATTTTTATATTTATGTTGTTATATATGATCAAAAACCAACATTTTCTGACTGCTTTTTGCCTAAGCTATCTTAATATTATATTTTAGATTTTTTCCTTATAAAAATTAAAATATCCTATTGCGAAAGTATCAAGGTCTGCCTGTGTTTGCGTTATTTGCTGACGACTTGTTAAAACTTGGCAAGGGGAAAAATATGTCATGGTCTACTTTTTCTTTAATTTTCTTTCGAAGTAGCATAAATTAAGATAAAATTAGAATTGATGGATACAGCTTGACATTCTTCATTGAATGTAGTGATTGACCGAATAAGTCTTGTTCGCTACTTATATTAAATACTAATCCTTTTTTTAACTTTCTCGTTTTAGCTCTATGTCAACTGGATTGAATTCCATGTGTGGTGTGATATTCGAGGATCTTATTAGACCTGCTTACAACAAACCCATCTCAGAGAGAACCGCTAGTTTCATCATGAAAATTATCGTAGTGGTTATTGGTTTGTATGATTTTGTTTTACATTTAAGCAATTTAGAGCTCTATTGGTACTTTACATAATAAGCAGATCAACGCTTTTTTATCCTGCAATTCAATATAAATGTAGAGTTTTCATAAGTTCGCTAAGGCTTTATAATCCCTAAACACCCACGTCGCTTAATCCACTTAGATTTTAGCTCTCTGTATACGTGATTTGATGTAATTATTATTATTTCTTAATTTTCATTTAAACCATTTTTATAACTTTATTGTATTGAATTTAAGAAATAATTTACAGGAGCCCTCTGCGTTGGTTTAGTGTTCCTTGTAGAACACATGGGAACTTTGGTCCAAGCTGGTAAAAGCTTAGCAGGCATCACAGCTGGGAGTTTGCTTGGACTTTTTTCTATGGGCTTGTTTCTGCCATGGGTGAATGCAACGGTAAGTCTGCTCTTGCATGTTTTATATCTATATCTATCAATAACGAAGTAAAGTTTGTAGGTTTGAATCTACTAAACTGATTTAACAAATATATTATACCAATTGAAAGCCACGTTATTTATGAGTGTCATAGGCTATATTTATCGCAAAAATGGACTCAAGAAAAGCGCGGGCGAAGCCGCGGTTTACTAATAAAGCTTTTTTTTTAGATTTATGAACTTTTACTACAACTTTTTAATAGATTAATGATTGCTCAGTCACAAACGATGTTGATGTAGCCCAAGCATTTGAAAACTTCTTCACTGACATTCCAATCTCTACTACAAAGTGTCTAAACTCTTCTCAAGTAGTCGCCGAGTCATTACTCATAGAAAATGTACCTAAATGCGATAATAAATTTTATTTCAACCATGTCAATGAAAAAGATGTTAAAAAAGCGTTTAAACTTTTAAATGTAAAGAAAACTGCAGATCTCTGGGGCATTTCCGTTAAAATTATTAAACCTTTAATTGATACCATTGCTTTTATATTTAATGAATCCATTAATAGTGGCGTATTTCCTGATCTTATGAAATGTAGTAAAATTATACCACTGTATAAATCGGGTAGTAGATCTGACCCCAATAACTTTAGACCGATATCAGTACTGCCTACATTCAGCAAAGTTTTTGAAAAACTGATTTTAAATCAATTACTTAGGCATTTTAATAGCAATGACCTGCTGCATTGTAAGCAATTTGGTTTCACTCGTGGCAGGTCAACTACTGATGCCGGTTTAGAGTTAGTATCGCATATATTTGATGCTTGGGAGAAGTCGCAAGATGCTTTAGGCGTTTTTTGCGACTTGTCAAAAGCATTTGATTGCGTACACCATAAAACATTAATCAGGAAACTACATCACTATGGAATAGTGGACACCTCTTTGGATCTTTTGGCATCTTACTTGAGTGATAGGATACAAAGAGTGGACATCAATGGGAAACGGTCCTCGGGGTCTGTAGTTACCATGGGTGTACCGCAGGGCTCTATCCTCGGTCCCTTCCTATTTCTAGTTTACATTAGCGATCTGCCTCATCTTGTTAAGAATAATCACGAGATTGTATTATTTGCTGATGACACTTCATTAATTTTTAAAATGAAACGACAAAACATGAACTTCGACGATGTAAATAATGCAATATCAAAAGTAGTCAATTGGTTTAGTGTCAATAATCTTTTACTCAACGAAACCAAAACTAAATGTATTAGATTTATTTTACCGAATGTAAAACAAGTTAAGGCTAATGTATACGTAAAAGAAGAATCGGTAGAATTTGTGGACAGTACCGTATTCTTAGGAATTACCTTAGATAGTAAACTTCAATGGGGCCCGCACATAGATAAGCTATCGAAGAGACTAAGTTCTGCAGCATATGCAGTCAAAAAAATCCGTCATCTTACAGACGTTGATACTTCTAGACTAGTATATTTCAGCTACTTCCATACTATTATGTCTTATGGTATACTGCTGTGGGGGAACGCTGCAGACATTAACACCGTATTTGTGCTGCAGAAGAGGGCTGTTCGTGCAATCTATGATATGGGTCCCAGAGAGTCCCTACGTGATAAATTTAAAGAAATAAACATAATGACAGTACCATGTCAATATATTTATGAAAACTTGTTGTACACTCATAAGAATATTAATCGGTTCCCCAAAAATAGCGATATACATAATTTAAATACTAGAAATAAGAATAAACTCGCTGTGCCCACAACTAAGCTACACAAGATTAATGTATCTTTTAAAGGAAATGTATACGCTTCTACAACAAAACTCCAAGTGAGTTGCAAAAATTATCAATAAATAAATTCAAACAAATTGTCAAACACATCCTTTGTAAAAAGGCTTACTATAAAATATCAGATTATCTAGACGATAAAAAAGCTTGGGACGAGTTTTGCTCTAACTCGAAAACTAACATTCTAACAAGGTAAAGGTTTCTTGTTCGCTTCTTTACTTTACCTTAAAAAGATTGAAGTGGACAAAAAATCAAAGTGATCACTTTATTTCCTAGTTTTAGTTATGTAATCTGAGTTTTTGTGACGTGTCCAAGAGTCCTGTAAGGTCTAAAGGAAATAAAGCACTTTGAATTTTGAATTTTTCATGCAAATTCCGAACACAATATTCTGACTTTGGAATCTAAACTGCTATATGCAATTTATCGTTAGTTAATAGTCGGTACTTACCCGTTATAGAAGCGTGTCCCTCGATAATCCGCAAGCCCCTAAAGGGGTGAAGCTGGATCAATATTATCGAGAATATCTTTTTTGAAGTGGCCGCATCCTTTCTGAGACTTCCATTTAGAATGTTGGGTATGCACATGCACTAAGGCACTATAAACATTTAGTCTACATATGTTATCTGAATGTTTAGAAACAGACATATATATATACACTTTACAATTTAAAGTCAGATAAATCAATGACCCGTCACCCTCCTCCGTGTTGCAGACAAATTGTCACTCGAGGTGCAATTTCCTTTGTGGCTCGGCTAGTTCTGAATCGCTTTTGATTACATAATCGGCAAATTGAATGATTCTATTGTGCAGATTGACCCTTGGGTCTTCGTACTGGCACCTCAGACAAAATAATCAAAGAGTGTGAAATCATGCAAACGCGCTGCACAGTTCAACGTGTCAGCCGATGTAAATTTTTAACATGATTTGTGCTGTTTACATACAAATAGAAAATACAAATACAAAATAGTTTTTCTTTTACTTAATCTAATGCATTTCAGTGGTTTGGGACCCTCTTTTAAGTAATATAAATACCTGTGCTGGAGGGTCTCGCTCCGCAACTTGGATCGTAAGGTTAATTAAGTATTATTAACTATTTTATAGTAAATTGTTTTAATTAAACATAGGTTGCCAATATTTTAAATGATTGTCATACGTCACGCGGTGAATGCTTAATCCAACTAAGATCTTTGGCTTAATCCAAACGTAACATCCTAGGATCTTTGGCTTAACCCAAACGTAGGATCCTAGTATCTTTGGCTTAATCCAAACGTAGGATCCTAGGATCTTTGGCTTAATCCAATAGACAATAACCATATAAATACGAATCATTTTGTACCAATCGAAATTGCTGCCATTCAATAAGAAGTAGGTTGGGGATAGTTAGGGTAGCTTGTCATTATTTTTCTTCTCATATTTATGTGTCAAATAAACAAGTATTTAAAGACAACAAGGCACGGTCGCAGGCCTCCCTGCCTGTAAAATTGGGAGGCTTATAGGTATACGCAAAATTTCAAGTGTAGCCCTTGTCCAAAACCAGCGTTCTTGTCTTCCGTCTACAGCACTAGTTCCTTAGTTGAAAAAATCTTAAAGCCTCATTTCGTCATACCTAATTTCATTCAAAATTTAATTTTTAGGTGAAGCACGATCTACTTGGCTTTGTACTTGCTGATGCTTGATGCTGCTCCCCCAAAATCTCTTTTGCCCCAACGGCAATGGGACGGGCCTTTGTGTGCGTTGACACGGAATTGTTTTTTACAAACGTGCTCTGCAGATCGTGCCCGTCTTCTGGCCGTTTCTAAATGGGAGTCAGGACATTGGTTGCAAGCACTTCCTTCATAATAACACTGGTACCTTATTCGGATCCGGTAACTTTCCGTGTCGCAACTTGTCTTCGGTTGGTTGCAAGGTGTTGCGCTCCTTATCAATGCCAGTGCGGTACTGCTGTTGAACAGCTTGGTCATCACGGAGCCTTCGCATTTGCTCCCCTTGGAGTTGAGACGGTGGAGTACCGAGGCTCTCCGGGTTTTCAAAAAAATATCAGATCGAAGCGACGTGTGACCTGAGAGCTGGTGAGTATCTGGCACAGCGCATCAGAATTGCCATACAGCGGGGCAATGCAGCCAGTGCCTTGGGCACGCTTCCGACTGCTATTGATATGGATCAGTTGAGATACCTGTAGATTGTTTGCTATTGATATGGATCAGTTGAGATACCTGTAGATTGTTTGCAACAGTCTGCAGATAGCTAAAATTGTTTCTTTTGTATATACTGGTTTTAATTTAATTCTATTATTTGATAGTAATTTTTTTCTTAATAAAAGTAGGTATTTAATGTAAATGAAAAGGTTGCATGTTGATTTATACTTACTTTTGATGTGAACCTCTTTAGCGAAGGTCAGAATAATTTAGATAATATTTTATTGAGGAAGAAAACTATTTCAGGGAGCCCTGGTTGGTGGTATCTTTTCAACTCTACTAGTCGGTTGGATTTCTATTGGTACCCAAGCAGCCATGATTCGCGGAGATATCGTGGTCGAGCCCAAACCAGTATCGATAGATGGATGTCAAATGAACTACACCATGCCGACATCAGACCCCGTGCTAAATGCTGTTGAATTTGATAGGCAAGTGTGAATCTAAACATTGGGTAGGTTGAAACAAAATAAGTGTGATAAAACGCGATTTGCTTTTATGTTAAACTAAATTGGTGCCATAACATTGGGACAAAAGGCGCTCCTGCCATTTGATCGGCGGTTCCGCCGTAAAGATTGTTATTATTACTAAATGTGAGACATTTTTATGAACCTTCAATTCCCTTCAATTTTTTGATTCAAGTCCCTTCAATTTGCCTTGCACCAGTCGCATTACAACTCTGAATAGCAAGAATCAAATCATAACAGCTCCCTACTTTTATTGGCCTCATTATTGTCCATTACATCCTCAGATTATTTATAGTCCCCGCTTCTGTTTGCTAACAGGTCAGGCACATTTTTCCTGTACAGGCTGAGCTACTTGTATTACACGCTGGTTGGAATGATCGTGTGTATGTTTGTGGGCACTTTAACTTCATACTTCACTGGACCCAATGATCCTGCTTTGGTAAGAATATTTTAAGGGTTGTTTTCTAGTAATACTAGAATCAGCGATCCCTATATCAATGTGGAACCACGAAAGTTTTTGTATAACTTGGTTGTGGAACCAACAGACCTAAATATTTTATTTTGCCATAGCAGTGTGTCTGCAAAATTTATTTTTTGAATACCTTTTGAATACGATAATAATAACTACCATCAAACTCCCGTGCAAAGGTCTCCCTCAAACTTACTAATAATTACATTCGTATGAGATCATCTCGCCAACGTCTCTACCTCGGAGCCATCGCGCATAATGCACCCACTGTACACTACCTGAGATTTAACATTATTATATGTCAATATTCTTTATTAAAATGTTTTTTTACTGAACAGGTTCATCGCGATCTCCTGACACCAATCATTCACCGTTGGCTGCCTTCTCAACACCCTCACTGCGTGCGTCCTCGACTCACGCACCACGATACAGAGCTAAATGCAAGAGAACTGGACGATCTTCGATCGAGAGCGCCTTATTCAGTAAGAACAAGATTGTGTATACCCTTTCGCATAATCCAATACAGCCAAAAATTATAAGAGCACTGAAGATGTTTTCTTATTATCCAGCGTAGTCATTTATTATCAACTACATTCGTTTTATTAAGAATTAGTATGTGAAACAAAAGTAGTGGTTTTGGGGGTTTACTAACTAAAGGTTCCTATTGTGTATACCAAACCAAGAAGCCGTCCTGAAACGATGTGTGGGGATGATTTGTTATCAGGCAAAACTTATCCATAAAAAAATCCTATGTTCAAGGAATATACCAACTCAAAAGAAAAGTAAACAATACAAAATCTCAATAACATCCATGATCCAACATACCTACAAAACAAAAACGCCAAGCCTACGCGAATTTTTTGTATGTTGTTTGTACCTTATTATTTCATAATAATGTATAGAAACAGCAGATTATAGTTTATATAAAAGTGAAAAGCAGCTGATCAGGTTAAAAAAAGCCTAAATCTCTTCTTTTTAATTGAAATTATCAAAAGCAGTTAAAATAATTTTCGCCATCATTTTTATGGGTACAGTCCGTTTTGGCTATCAACACTCAATACGTGGCACATTGTATCATTTTACATTTTTAATCCGATGGTAGAGTTTCACAAACATGATAATTATAGCTGAGGAATCTAAAAATACTCGAAAGATTTAAATGTAGAGGCAGCTACAGCATCTTATCTTTGCTACGAAAACAGCTACGAAAGTGTAGCCTTTCTCGTAGCACAGAAACTACTGTCGATAGACCGGCATAGGATGCTCCGCGCTAATTAAAACAGTAGGATTTTTGAGCGTAATGCTAGGTTGTGCGACCACTGTAACCGCAGCAACCGGATTATCGACGCGATCGCCTTTTTCAAACTAATTTTCAATATTGATATCTAGATTTTCGTAGACATCGGAGTGGCCGTGAGAGTGCGTCCGCTGGTCAGCAAACCGAATCACATCTTCCGCACTAAGCGTATCGTCGACATTGCTGACTGTCCGATGCGTCCGCTCAGTACGGTGCGCATCAGAGGACGCACTTATATGGCAAACCATACATAGAATATAATACTGAAATCCGTTTGATGTGATCCCTGCGAAGTGTCCTATGCTGCCCTGTCGACGCTTGTCTTAGAGCTACAAACCTTGAGAGTTAAAAGCGTACAGCGCTTGCCGTAGGAAATGCTTATCTGGTTCTAAAAATTATTAGTTATACTATTTGTATCCAAGTAACCAAAGCTCGTAGTGTAGGACGCCCTCCTACCAGGTGGGATGACGATTTGCGGAAGACTGCTGGCAGATGCTGGATGCGGCAAGCTGAAGACAGGGCGCTATGGCGGTCATTAGGGGAGGCATATGTCCAGCAGTGGACTGGTATAGGCTGATGATGATGATGAACCAAAGCTCGGGCAATTTGTATAACTTTCCCTGCTTAAATATGATTCCGGTAAAGTATAATTTTGTTACAGAGATCAACCAGTGACAGTCGGTGTGACCTTCTGGATCAACAAAATAGTAACAGTAACTCATAAGTGTTAATGTCATGATTTTTCTATAACAATAATAAGTAGGTGAATTAAATCATATTCAAAAAAATAAATGTTTACGAATTTATTGTGAGTTTTTTTGTAAAGGCTTAAAAATAACAACAATTTTATAAATGAAACAATAATATGTACGACATACAAATCTATTGATATAAAGTATTTAATTATTCTTAAAGAAAAGTAAAATTATTTATTTACAACAAAATATCCATAACTGTTAGTAAAACTAGAAAAATGTCGGAAATGAATAAGCGATTGATAGTTACGAGAATGGATTTAAAATACTGATGGTTATACAGATCAACAATTAAAACACCTACTGTAAAAAGTATTCTATAATCATTACAATATTTAGAAACAAAAATAATTATGTCTACTTAACTTTGCACTTTTATGCCCCGTTCTTATAACCTACCAACTTAATAAGCACATACAATTCAGTAATTTTCATTAAAAATAATCTTAATGTTTTCGAAATTTTTCAAGTATTAACCTTTTTTTTGACACATTTCACATACAGAATCTAATGAAAGTGAAGGATGAACTAAAATAAAAAGAGATTCTCAAAAAGATTAATGGTTTGGCTCAATAAGACATCAATAGAATGCAATCAATTATGCCAAAAACAAGCCGTACTCCTAATAAAAGTTGCAAGGGCTTTGTTTGTGTTCGGTAGCTCTTTTTTGTGCAGGTCTTTGAAGTTTGGCATAAAAAATGTTATACTTTTGATAGGCAAAAAAATAACAATTAAGGAACAAGCAATCAAAATTACTCATGAAAATGGGCTCTTAGCACGGTTAAGGCCGAGCAAGTCACTGACACCTTCGTTTACCAAATGCTATAAATCGCATTTTAGATGTTAATTCAATTTACATTGAAGACAAGTTGAATTTACGTGCAAGGTGGTTTTTTATGTCTTAGTATGACTTGAGTGTAATTCACAAAATTTTGTCAAGTACAAGTCTACATTTTGCTCAATACATTTAACTGCGTACAGCGCATCTAACGGATACTTCGAAGAACTACTTTTCGTATAAAGCCGGAAATACACATGTCTAAATGCTTAATTTGTAAGCCTTAGAAATAAAGTAAAAAGTAAGAAATAAAAGTAATTGACTTTGAGTTTGACAAGCCTCTATCAGGCAAACTTGCTTATCAGATTATTGCACGTGCCACTTATTATCATGTCCTTACACTAACTGGCATGAATGATCAGGCAATCAAGTAGATCGCAAGCAATTTGATTTACTAGCATGCAATATGAGGGAGGGACTGGCTGTGGACGCAGCAAAACCTGCACGTGTAGACGCCCACGACAGCTACTGGCATCAGTAACAGCACCAGTAACTGATGATCTGCCTTATTATTCTCTTCTATACTTTCCTCGTTAATTTAGGTACACTTCTAATGCTAGTTGCAATACGATACAATTTAATTCACTTCGAATGGTCTTCATCAGAGAAAATCTGACGCAGGATAGCTTTAAACTGACACGTGAACTAAAATACAAGTGTGCCAGCTACAGCAGTGACATACGTCTTAGAAATACAGGCATTTAAGAACGCAAACCGCATGCAAGTTTAACTTGCGATTGTATTCTTGAGCCAATAAAAGTATTCTATTCTTCTATTCTATTCTATTCTCTGTGTGCCAGCTACATACTTATACATGCCGTTAACTAGTATGCACGCTAACTGTTCTGTTTAACAGACATGTGTATTCCAGGCTTAGGACGACGATCCAATAATTAAATACGAGCTCGACTATGCATAGACACAGAAAGCTATGAAATAAGTAGTTGAAGTTGAATAAAGTTTTCAATAGATTTTCAGTGATTTGTTGCATTTTGGCAGAGTGCCAACTTTGTGAAGGTATTTCAACTGTCACGTCTCGGAAATCTTTTAGCGTTTTGTATTTTGCAACTAACACTCTACTATGAGTAGCATCTACGTTACAGAGAGATAGAAAAGAAAAGTGACACCTAACTTAAATAGTCCGCTATCTTAGACCTTGAGCTCGTTTCGACGGCAGGTGCGTACATTCACGGGGAAGAACACATTCAACTCTATGAGTGTTGCCAGCACAAGGAACATGGCGTACATAGCGAGACAGGCTCGGCCCACGGCAGCATCCAGTCTGAACTTGTTGAACCAAAACGTGAGGTACAGTAGCAGTAGCGTAGACAACAGCGATATGGCAGAGTATTCCAGACCCATCGAATTTATTTTCACCTGTTGAATCACAAGTAAGGTTAGAAATCTTAAAAAAAACAGTTCTTAGGCTTCTCATTAATTAAACTTATAAATGCCGGCAGCTAATGATGCTAAATTCGTAAAAAAATTAACGCGTCAAGGTTTTTGAGAGAAGATGACAAACGCATCCATTGCAACCAGAACTACTCTGATGCTACTCTGATTATTATGAATAAGCTCTAGTAAGTGTGTGTGTAACTAGGTGTAGTGACATGACAGGTGATCCAAAGTCTACGTATAATATGATCAAAGACTACGTTATTTTGCATCACCGAGTTTCAATAAAATAAGTGATGCATAAAATAGCGCCACTACACTCGGCTTATATGCCGACCTTCTCGTATGAGTGACCTTGCAGTTTAAAAGGATGTTCATGAATAGGCTTTAGTACTCGATTTTATGTATGCCAATGGAATAATCTTTGTTTTTCCACTTTTAAGCAATAGCATAGTAACATTAGTATCACGCTTTCTATTAGGTATAACTTACATGATTGGTTAAATACGATCTATAAGAACACATGATTTTTCATTTCGCTGGGCCAATAGGGTAGGTATTTTACCTTACATGAGAAAAAATCCCATGATAGATAATTGAGATAGCTCAGGCAAAAAGTAGTTGGTTTTTTTTTTGTTATCGTTCGAAAATAACAAAATAAATTTAGAAATGCAATTCATGTTTTCGGTTTTTTTCATATATTTTTTAACAAGGTGAAATAGGTGCAATTTTATTACGTCATAAGGCTGTGTAGGTAAACTACAAAGAATAATCTGTCATCGACAAAATCAGTGCATTTGTTTAGGTACCTACACAGCCAACTGACGTCACGACCACCGAGAAACATATCGTGCAAGAGTTTTCGTCAAATTACGCGCGCAACTTGAAAATTTGGTTTTAAAATGCATTTGTATAGCACTTATAGTTTGTATAAAATATTGTATTTTTAAGTGGCACTGAAGAATTAAATTGAATCACTTGTATAAAATGGGTGTGTTACCCTATTTCGCACTAGGACATAGGTAGATCGTTATTTTATATTCGCAATATTAAGCTTACTAATAAATTTTACTCACTCGATGTAGTCCTGGCTCAGTAGGCGTGAGAGAAGCCTTGATCAGCCATGGGAGCCCAAGACACAGCAAAATGTCAAATGTATTCGATCCAATAGAGTTACTGATGCCCATAGATCCGTGTCCTATAATCAATAGGATATCAATTATGCAGATGAAAATAGATCATGCGTTTTAAGTGATATGATATTGATTACCTTTCTTTGCAACGATGACGCTGGAAACTGCTTCAGGGACCGAGGTTCCAGCAGCTAAGAAGGTAATTCCCATGACCGAGTCAGGAATCATCAACGTATCGCCTATAAACGAAGAATGTGTTGAATACAAAACAATTAACAAAATTGCAGAAGATAAGAAGCATGAGCTTACCAATAATGGTGATCATCCAAGCTACCACGTAAGACAGAGATCCGATCCAAACGATACACATCATAAAAGTAACGGGAAACCAATTTCTGAACCGCGGTTTCTGGCAATCTGGTATCGTGAAGAGAAACACGAGATGGATCGGCCAAGTTACTATCCAAGTTGTCTGAAAAAAATATCTTATACTTACTCGTATAAATCTATGTACCTCAATCTCAACCTCAACAGCCTATAATGGTCCACTGCTGGACGCAGGCCTCCTCCTGATTTTTTTATCTCATGGGGGGTAATGCCCATAATCCCCACTGGGCATGCGGGTAGGGGATTGCAGTTCGGTGGTAGATCTATTCTGCAAGAGGCGCTGCTGTATGTATCGCCGCTTCCCAATGTATGTCCCTTAGTCGCCTCATACGACACCCACGGGAACAGTTGGTGTGGTGCAGATTCTAAGCCACACGGCTATCTATGTATAAATCTATAAAAACTTTCGTCGTTTAACGAATTTATTATGATAGTAAGCGGGTTATCTACAAACCTTCCAACACAAAGTAGGTTTGTAGATAACCCGCTTATATTCCTATTGAATGATATAAATCATTACCAATAAATACCGAAATTGGTACCGTAAAAGTTTACCTTTGTGACCCAAGTTCTTCCACTGGGCCATTTGAGGAGAGAATGCGAATATGGCACTGGCCCAGCAGCAGGCGGTTCGACACTATCAGAAAATTCCAGTTCGTTGCTCTTTGCTTCCATTTCAACATTGGTATTCTTAGGACGATCACCTTCCGGGGATTTGTCCCTTGGAGAGGCGCAGGTCAGTGTGATCTCCGAGTGGTTAGGTGACGCGTTTGTGCTCTTTATACTCCCATTGAGTTGTGGAACTTCTAATTCGTTATTTCTCGCAGGTGATTTCGATGATTTGCCATCTTTAGGTTCTGAAAAGACCAGTCATTCATGAACATCTAACCTCATATGATTTTCATGTCTTTTTGAATAACCGAAAATCAAAACGTCTCACCTTCGTCATTTTTTCCGTTCTTCAACTTGTCTGACACACATTGCCAGCTACCTGTAATATATTTTGAAAGAGGTTTATTTTACAAAGTAGACAACCTAATTCTGATAGAAGAGGATCTCAGTAAAATCAATCTAAACTAACCTTTAGCAAAGTTCTGTATTGACTTATCGTAGTACATGATAGCAATGTAGACTCCGTACAGCATCACAAGAAGCAGAGCTTCGTACCACTGAACGTACTCATCGTGCATTATGCAGATAAGTATGGAGACGGTTATGCCGTAGGCGAGGCAATCCCGAGTCAGCGGCCACCAGTCTAGAGGAACCACCTGAAAAGTCACTCTATTAGACACATTGTTACAAAACCTATATGAAACTACTGCGATTACAGCATATACTATATACGGAAAAACGTACAGTAACCTAAACATAGACATACGTTTTATGTCAACAACGACTTGAATAATTTGGGTTATTTAAAAAAAACTATTCAAACTCCTGAATACTGATAAAAATACAACATGCTGACAGACGGATGGACAGACAGACAGGCAGACACAGTTTTAGGCGATCCACCATCCGTCCACTTTGTTAGACAAGGAGTCTAACAAAGTGGTGTTGTGTAACAAAGTCGGTGGTCTTGTCCATTGCCATGGCAACCATTGTTAGTGTAGACCAGTGAGTGAAATTTATCATGAGATGATGTTTTAGATAAGTGTTATACTTAGTACATATTATAACACATATAATTTTGACATCAACGAACGAACCATCAAACTCTATTGAATTGGCGAAGATATCACCAAAATGATTTAGCTACAACCATTTTGGTATTTATATCAACAAGTCGTCTTGATTTTTCACAAAGTATAATGTTGTTTTTAAAGCTTCACGCGATAAATACGAATCCCACTGGAATATATATTATGTATGTTTTGGCACCAATTTCGGTTCATATTTCGGGGATTTTTTTATGCATAAAAATATCTATCTATGTACACATTATATTTTGTTTATGAATCATCTAGTACCCATAACACAATGCAATGCAACCCTCCGGGTCGCACTGCTGAGGATGGACAGTGAATGCGTTAAAGAAGCGTTTCATAATCAAGCGTAGAAAGGTTGAATTTATAAGTTTATAATATCATTTTATTTAAGTGTAAATGCTTAAAATATTCGCCTATTCTGTGTCAATTTTATACTTTATTCTGTCGCTTGAGCTCTCAGGATAAGATTTAGTTTATAAAAATGCCCTGTTTGGCCTTATGTACATATTATATATATTTTTTAAGTTTGGAATATGGAAATACACACCATTCCGGCTCCGATGCCACAGCAAGCTGCCACGGCTAGTATATTGAATACTGCAGACCCCACAATGGTGCCCACGCCAATGTCGCCCTCCGTGATGAAGGTACCGATGACATTGACGAACAGCTCCGGTGCTGATGTCGCGGCTGCCATGAAGGTGGCGCCCGCCACGTCGTTCGTCATGTTCAAGGCTGAGAAGGTTAGAAATAAAGATAATGCCACGTATTGTGGGCGCTTTTTTTATTTCACCAAAGTGGCAATCAAAATACAGGTAACGTAGTTGTCAAGGACCCAAAATCCTCATTCTGCTACTTCAAGGAGTTGGGCTAGTTGGGTTTTGGAAAGCTAACATACACGTAGAGTTTTAGAAATTATTATCTCCAGAAGTTATACTACCTACATAAGAGGAGGGATCGATTAAACCAAATGATCTTGTCAATTATTCATCGAACGTATTTTTGTGTTAAAATGGATCGATGAAACGAAAATATCGTATAAATTTCCAACGAAGGTATTTAAGGCAGTATACAGCAACTATTGCGACCACAGGCAACTCACAACTAACTGTTTACATACAAACTTATTCAAACTGTACCTATTTTTGCTGCAAGTAACATCATCTATGGAAAAATATTAAAACTAAAGTTGCTCTGTCTGCATAGCGCCTAAATAAGGAATATAGAAGTAAGTCCTTCATTTGAGTGTCAGGACGTTTGACTTGTTCATTGATTTGTTCATTATTTTGAGGAGTCGCAGAACTTTCATGACTCGTCTGATCCATGAAGCCTCCACCAAGACCGTTCTTTGTTTGATACTTTAAGATTGGAACACTGTACTGTGCAAATAGGTGTTTGATATGTTTTTGGTTGTGTGGATGGGAACAAATTTAAATTAATAAAACATTCCAATCGAAACAACCAAATAGTTGTATCGTTGGGAAAGAAAAATAGTTAATCCGTTTCAGTCGATCAGTTTAGTTGGTTGGAGCGGAAGGCCTGTAATACATAAAGGCGTGTAGGGAATAGTCATTTAATTTGGCACTTTTGGATAAACTACTGCCACTTTCGAGCTTGTATGTGATCTGAGGCTACAAACCTTGACATATTTTGTCTACAGCCGGTACGAAGAACTTATCGCAAACGACAGCGAGCGCCACGAACAAATATAGCGAGATGAAGACATGGATAACGATGGCTCCGTGCTGTCTCTGTAGCTCCGTGAAAAACCCCGCTGGGAAGTCATCGATGGCGGGCGGTGTGCAGTTGCGCATTAACGAGTCTGGAATAAAAACGTTGCAGTTAAAACCTTATTTTCTCTATTTATTATTGGCCATGGCACTCGCGGCGTAAGAGTTGACGCCTTCAACTCAGCCCCAGGACGAAAAGTCTATAGGAAGTCTTTAATTTTACTTTAAGTCAGAGATTTTAAAAAATCTAGATAAAAAATCAAGATAAACAACAAAATACAGAATAATAATGAGTTTTATTAACTACTGACAAAAATATGAGTGGTGATATATGTCACGTATGTAGCTAGTATATTGTTATTATAGGCTATGTATTTGGTTGTCGTAGCTCCGTTACAGATGAGATTAGGATTTCATTAGTAGGGTTAGTTATGGTAATTGGTTCTCGTAAAAATTAGCAGTTCTTGATCATTTTTTTTTCAATAAGTGCCGTTTCCTCCTTTTCTCATCCTTAGAAGGCTGAGGGAAAACTCACCCGTTATATTATTTGTATGAAATTATGTACCAACCAATGTCTAGTATAGGCTGATGGTGGAATAAGAAGAAGAACCCATATGAATGGCCTTAAGTAACAGTTACAGCTAGCCTATAATGTCCCACATACAACTATGAACATATCAACAAATATGAACATATTTCTTGTTTTTTTTAAATCATTTGTACCTTTAACCTAAAATGTAATTTTCATTTCCAATCTCAGTTATTTCTCGTATGGTCTATACTTGGATAAAATTAGCATATGTCAGTCCCCAGGATACCGTCTGCCTGCCAAATGCCTACCGAATTTCATTGATATTTGTTGAGTCCATAAAAATCTAAATAATAAGGCACTTATTTAGATTTCTATGGTCGAGTCGTTAAGACGTGACGAGGTAACATAGAGACTTTCGGTTTTATAATATTACTGTGAATGTATTGATCCTATGAAAACGCTTAACCGACCGATCGTTGATACAGAAGATTCGAAGGCGAATAGTAAGAACATAGAATGTTTTAATGATTATTGATAGTTTTAAGAATGAATTTGAACAAATAGACACTGCTTAGGTGCGTATGCCCTTGCGAGGTCCCAAGGAACGACAAAGAGCTCATTGTTGACACGGTGATCAAATACCCGTTCGAATCTAGTTCACAAATCGTCAGTGCATTAGGCCTGAAATCACAACTGAAGATATACTAAATATATTCTCAATGTTACGACCAACAGTTTGGAGGGAATTTTATCCACGGCAAAATAAGATAGTCCTGGTCAACCTTCCAATAGTGTATCCATCCACGAATATTCACGAATATGAATATTCGGGTCCGCAAATATTTTAAAAATGTTATTGCGTATCTCCTGGTAAAATCTAAACTGGGCCATTTAATATGTCGGCAAGCTAATGGTCCCCTTAATAATATATGAGTCTAACCATTCTACTAATATTAAATAGACGAAAGTTTGTGAAGATGAGAATGTGTTTTTTTATTTCTATAAACCTAAAAGCTACGGAACAAATCAGGCTAAAACTTTGCATGCATAAAAGTCTGGGTCTGAAGTAACAGCGAAGCCCCTGTTTATCCTGAAAAACCGCGTGCGAACTCAGAAGGTAGTCGCATAAGATACTGCAAAACATTTCAGGGCACAATAGTGTTTATTGCTCTACAAAATCATTCTACTCGTTTGTGATACTGTAAAGCCAAAATTATAAAGGTATTACATATTTGCATCGATAGAAACCAATAATATCACTTTGATTCTTCCTTAGACGACCTCTGTAGCGCGGTGGGCGAAGGTCTGCCTGCGACGCAAGAGGTTGCGGGTTCGATTCCCGCCTCGGGACAGATGGGTGTACGATCTGCAGACATTTGTTCAGGGTGTTCTGGTCGTTTTCTATAAATAATAAAAATATCTCTGTGTATTGTATTGTATTATGTATATCAGTTATCTAGTACCCATATCACAAACTCTGCTTAGCTTGGAGCTAGGTAATGCTGTATGAATTGTCCAGCGTTATTTATTTAAATACGTCTATTTAATTTTTTTTTGGCCCTTTCTAAGACCCTTATTATGAAAGTATTCAAGCATTGCATAAGCAGTCACAATCACGTAATTTTGCTCTACATAGGGTGGGTACAAACATCTCCCATGTCCAGAAACAGTGGCCGGCCTATGCTTATGTGTTGCTGTTTCAAGTCACAGGAAATTGAGTGCGTTATGAGCACGTCAAACCATCAAATTTAAAGCTGTGGCTGTGTGTGTAGGTAGTGAAGCCTGCGTGTACTCGGAATTAGAAAGAGTTTTAAAATTTTTAGGGGTCTGTACTTCAAAACTAAAAAAGGAACCCTTAAAGGATCACTTTGTTGTCCGTCTGTCCTGACCTCTGTTATATCTGTGAATATCTGTTATATTTTTTTAATTTTCCATTTGAATTACATGCACACAAAACAAATAGGACAGGTACTTCCCGTTGATTTATGAAATTTGGCTAGAAGCTAGGTCTTATAGCACAAGTAAAGGAAAAAATATAATAACTTACATAACTTATTGTACGCGCTATATCGCTAGTTAAACGAATGCTTTCAAGTTACATATTAAGTGGCTACAGAACTGATTCGATTATTCATTGAGAGGAATAAAGGTCGCGATCCCTAATTGATCTCGTAATTGATTTACACTGCACCTTGACATCCCCTTCCATAATTCAATAACTTACCTACCCACATGTTACTCACAAGTGATAACAACTCTAAGAACTAACACAAAATCCTATTTCTTAGAAATATATTATTGTGTTAGTTTGGGTTCATGAACTTTTGAAACTGGAAAATAAATTGGAACCAACTAATTTTATTAATAAAAACTGTGTTGTGTAATATTATCTATATAGATTTTAATTTATATATTAACTTTAAAAAGAAACCTACTTTTATAATATTGAAAATTATATGAAAATTTGGATGGATGAATTGTTACTACTTCACGCTAAAACTACTCATTTTTTTCATAGATAAAAAACCTATTTTTATCCCATAAATCACGTCCTCACGAGAAAGAAATACCCTATAACGATTTCGTAGGACAAGTATATTTTTCAATAATAACATACTCGGAGCTCTATGTACCTATCAAACCGGAAACAAAGCGAACAAAGCCGCGGCCAGAATCTAGTTCAAAAATAAAATTCCACGAGATGCAGTTCAACAAATTCCAACAATTTAGGGTTCAGTTCCATTTTAAAAGCGATATGAAGCGACGTGACTTCTTGGTGGTTTATTACTCAAAGCATGAAACTGGACTATAACTTACTAACTTCGTTAGCTATTAGTTTTACGCAGGGTTTAGTTTTTCAAGCTTCTGTTTTCTTCTGCAATCTGCCTGCACAAGGATGCACTTTAGACGTTTCTCTTTCGATTTACTAGATGATCGATTTATGAGACAATTCTGCCCTTAAAATATGCTCTTTGGTATACACGATGGTAGAAGTATTTATATAATAGACGGTATTGCATTTGCAAGTGACTGTACCTACAAACTTACTCTGAGCGCGAAGCGACATGTCGTTGATTTCACAAGATGAGTTTCCTGCTTTGCTGCTCCTCTCCAGCAAATAACAAAGTCAACAGGCCAATCCTGGGTAAATTGTCTCAAATGACCGCGCACTAATTTATTTAACCGAATTAACTGATTTCAGAATACGACGTGTCGCCGACAATGTCACAGCGGCACTTGTGTGCATAATCCCCTGGCATGGACGATTGTCCGCTAAATGGTGCGTGTTTATTCTCGTTGAGATACTCGCACATCATCGAGTGCATTATCAAGAAAATTGACGGATCAAAGAGGGCAGGAAGTTCACATTAACGTCACGCAAGTCGTCTTTCGATCTACGCCGCTGTCTGCATCCTTTGTACGGTGATATACTGTGCTGTGATTAAATTACCAAAAGGACCGTTATTTACATACATAAAGGAGTTTTAGCGAACTGTTTAAGCATGGTCGGCGTGCTAGGAATTTGACAATAGCACCAGTAGGTCACGTGAAGCTGTGGATCAACCTTGCGCGGCGACAGCCCTGAGTCGACGACGGCCAATTGACAATTTGCGCGAGGAGCTACCGGATGAGGCACCGAGCACATACCTCCCCCTTCTAACTTTAGGAACGTTGTCCCCTGAATGACGCTAAACCGCTTTAACAGTCATTTACTTAATCAGATCATCGCTTGAATGCTGATGTCTTAACCATGCCTAATCATATGATAGGGCAGGATACGTGACAAAAAGGCACGCTGTGTACCTATGCGCTTTAAAACGCAGTTCTGTCATTCATACCAGTAGTAATAATGCAAGATTGCAAATATTGTCCATTAAAGCTACGTATATTATGCAGCGACCTACGGGAGGCTAGCGTCTTAATTTGTAAGGAGTAGAAAAGTGTAATTGTGTTGCTTACACTGTTTTAATTTCTAATGCTAGTAGACGATAACCTCTCTGAGCAGGTCACGATTTATTGAGATAACCGAACGAATTACTTTGAAAACAAAAATATTGGCTTTCCAAGCAATCGACTTTCAATGCATCAAACGCATATTTATTGGTTCATTATTATGTATTCTTAAAGATAATAATAATGCTGGTCAACTCACACAGCATTATTTAGCCCCTCGCTAAGCAGAGGTTGTGTTATGTTATGGGTACTAGATGAATGAAATTCATTTTTTTTTCAATGAGACTTGCTTGCTATCGTATGTAAGTGATACCATAATGAATGCAGAAACACTGTTCTACTATCTAATGATCTAAGCTATTGCGATAGGTCAGGGTACTTGTTTGTGTTACGGTACGGTTTTTATGTATCAGGTGCGGTTTTGTGTCCGATAATACTGTTTATTCTATTCAATAACCTGGACTAATTCGTTTATAGCGAGTCCATAATAGCAATCGGAGAGGCATCAACAGCCACGCCCGTTTTTTGTCAACTTCGTCAATTGTAATCGATCGACAAGTACGTAGGTATACATCCCATCTAACAAAACAATCATTCGAAGGCAGCATTCTATTGAATTCGTTTTATTCGGTACAAATACTGCTAACCGAATAAAATAATGGAAAGTGATCATACCTGTGCTATTGGGATCCATGATGGCTCAGCTCATGTCCGTTACTTACGAGTGACGGCTCGGGCGAGGGTCTCACGAGGGGCGGCGGCCGCGCTGGGACCCTGAGGGACACTTCATTCACTATCAATAAGACGCACTCAGCATGCTCGTGTAATCTTCTCCGCGGCTTCATTTCATTCATTTGCAATAATGAGTCTGGCTGAATACCGAATATTGGAAGCACTTCCGACCTCCTGTGTAACCTTGCTACGCTACGTGCGCTTCGAAAGCTTCCATTCGATGGCAGGACCATTTTAAAACAAGACTAAATTGACATTGAAGAGGAGAGCCTTGGAGGTGTGAGACATGCGAGCGTACCTCGATCGGAGGCGTTCATCTTGTGGAGTGGAAACGCGACGCTGGCGACTGGAGACGTCACCACTGCCGTCCGAATGTCGACACTAACACTCAAGCGAGCATAATGGACCCGCCGGAGAGCTCGTCAAAAGACTCGGTCCAATTATTTATTCGGCTATTGTAGCTAACGTCGTTCAGCGCTCGGGCGCGATGCGAGAGTGATCCTGCCGCACCATCCGGCCTCACCGACCACACCACGCCGGCCGCTACACAACTAATTGCACTCGCTCCTTCTTCGATACCCCACGATAACAATAAATATCGTTCATGCTTTTTCAATACGGATAATACAGACGAGCCTCCTAATCAATTGGTCGCATACCATAATCGATTGGATAAACCCCATCAGTTCGAGAGGTCACTAATTGGTCACCAACTAAAATTGATAAGATAATACCAATCAGTTCTAGAGGTCACTAATCAAGTGGTCGACAACCATAACCGAGAACATAATCTCAATGAGTTCGAGAGGTCACTAATCAATTGGTCGCCAACTATAATCGATAGGATAATCCCAGTCTGTTTGAGAGGTCCAGTTACCGACCAAACAGGAACTTTGGTAGGATCTCTGACGCAAGTTACTATGTAGTTGACCGCATAATTGAAAGAGATCCTGAGCGCACTGATTTGAATAATCCGTGAGGTCAAGTATCAATTTACAGGCCCTTCTCGCCGCGCCGCACGCGACTCGCAATTACACTTCGTTGAAATGAATTCAAGCAAGAAATAAATTGCAGTGACTCACTTTGACCCACCATATTATATAAAAATCTTACAAATATCTTATAAACCTTACAATGATACCCAATCCAGAAATTGCGAATTTATACCATAGGTACGAAATATAACGTATACGTTTATTTCTATGGAATGTTTCGATTGGTTACAATACCAAGACACTATCATCACAAGGAGCGATATTTTTTCATTGGTTAGGTAGGGAATCTGCTCACAGATATTAAACTGCGTGAACCACATAAAGAGGCCACTTCCTGTTCAGTTTACAAATTATCTATCTCGCCAGCCGCTGTGGTGGGCTGAGAAAAGTATTGCCCAATCCTGCTGAATAGACATCGCCTTTCGTAGCGCCACGCCTGCATCTCTCTAGCGTTTGTTGTACAGAATTCTGGCGACATCCACAGTGGTGGCATTTCGGTGCCGGTTCACGTCCAACCCTAGGTACTCACCGAAACAATGGAGACCAGAGTAAGCCATCGCGTTGGCGCGAGCCTCTTGCAGCATGTCATATCTTCAATGAGCAACCTAGAGCCTTCTCAAGAAATTAGCTGAATACTTGCTCACCTTGGGGTCTTTCAGAAGGAACTATCCAACACAATTTGATCCCATTTCACCGCTACATTTTCAGCGGAATAGGTATCTACGATCTGTATTTCAATCATGGATTGCCGTAACTATGATGGGTTATTAATTCCACAGGCTAGGTTAGAGCACCGCGAGACCAAGGGGATTAAAGAATCAAAGATACGGTATGGGAGGCCCATCGAAATATACCAGAATATTAGAAAACGCTAATATTAGAAATATTAAATAAAGTACACTTCGTACAAGACCAACAATTGGATACAAAACTGGCAGTGACACTAAAATGTCCAAAAATATGACGTTTTTTGTTCGCAATGAATGAAAAGAGTTCTTACATGACATACAAAATTTGTTATTACCTGCTTCGGTCCTCGGTTATAATTACACATTTTCGCCAAACGAAGCCAAGCAAAGGCCTACAAAATATAGCTAAATATCCAATAATACTAACACGTAACAACAACAACTCAACGCGGTTTGAAAGTCTTTAATAGGATTAAAGACAAATTAATTAACTTAATAGATTAGATAGCAAAACTCAAGGGAATATTCAAAGAATGTGATAGCTATTTTCTCTCATAAGAAATTCAACTCATTTTGTCAAGTATTCAGCAGTTATGTTATCAACTTTAGTATTCAGTAGATAAATAGTAGTAGAGAATAAACAGGGTGTCCCATAATAAGTTAATAACAACGTAGGTGCGTGTGCGCGGGAGCAAGGTCAATCAGACACAAATCCTAAATCAAAAAAGTAGAAGCGTTTGTGAGCCATGCAATGTTTTGTACACATGTTTGGGCACCGTGGCCACTCAATTTAAGGCGCATACCCCACCCGAAGTGGCGCCGCCACCTAATTTATCTTATTATTCCGTTTACAGAGGAATTTTCAAAAATCCATCTTCCAGTTATTAAAAAAGCTTATGATAGGTATCACAACCTATCATAAGCTTTTTTAATGCCTCTGTAATAGTTTTATTCTATTTAATTTAGGCAGAGATACAAAAATAGATTTTGGTGACCACGAAGGGCATTTTCGTATCTCTGCCTAAACTAAATATAATAAATTACAGACACTATGAAAATTCCTTTGTTAAATAGAATAATAACATAAAGTAGGTGGCGGCGCTAGCTTGGGTGGGGTATGCGCCTTAAGCAATAGCGTCAGTTTTTTTTATTGAAGTGTATAAGAAAATAACGCTGCTTATAAAAGCGCTTTCAAATGTTTTGATAACTACGGCCAGTCATTTGCAATATTTTTTCCAAAATTAACTTTTATTTTGTAAAAACGTTTCTTCACATTTTAAGAATGATGTTATACATAAAGATAAGAAAACGTCAGTTACCATGTACCTACATTAAACTAATATTCATTTCAAGAGGATTCTAACATGCCATTAAAGTGATGTTTTCTTTTTACAAAATATATGTTTTTACGCAAGTTAATGATATAAGGCCTATATTAATGTATCGAAGGTGCTACATACTTATACTGACACACATTGGTGAACATACCATAGACATAGAATTTTTTCACTATTCTAAGCCTATGGAACATACACACGTTCACCACTCAAGCCTGAAAATCATTACTCCGATGCAACTTGACTTGACTTTTTGACTTTGACTTTTTTTGACTTTTGTCATGTGAGGCAAAATCTTTTTCATCCCTCACGGATGTGAGGTCCTCTTCGGTCCGCTGCTGGACGCAGGCCTCCCCCTGATAATCGCCTAATCAGATAATCGCGTTATTGACTTTTATCCCATGGGGGAAATGCCCATAATCCCCACGATGGTCGCGGGAGTTAAGAATAGCATTTCGATGGTAGATATATTCTGTAAGAGTCGCTGCTGCCCGCCCCCGGTGTATGTCCCTTAGTCGCCTCTTACAACACCCACGGGAAAGGTTGGGGTGGACCGTTGTTGGTAAAAGAGGTAGTTTGTACATGGTTCGAACGAGGCTCAAATGATTGTAACTACCTGGGAATTAGCCTGGGATAGAACTAAATCAGTTTCTAACTATTCGAACTCTAAGAATTTTGGAGGCACTCTTTATGCTCGTGACTCGTCTTGATTGCCGAGCTAGTGAGGAACGAAACTATTGCATTCGTGGGGACCATACTCATCATGGTGTTTTAATGGTCAGAAAATCAATTAAGCTGCTACTATGAATGGCAATGCTAATTCATTGGCCGAAGTAGAAGCCAACATTCTGATTACCTGAGGACTCTGAGAGAAGTTTGGTAAGATCTTTCAACATTCACAAGCCGCAGGACCCCAAAGACCAGGGGCACCCCTAATGGCTCAAATAAGGTTACTTCGGTCAAAATTAGCGTATTTTCGCCGTTTGATTCCGCTGATATTGCTGCGGGCCGGCTCTTACTGATGTCCCTGCAAGATGAGAAGGCGCTAGGATATCAACGAATGTGGTATCCTAAACTAAATGCCGACCCACCTCCCAGGGAATCATAGTCATACCGAAAGACCTGACGGTATGGTCTTTTTTTTTTAATAAACCCGCATAAGGCCACATGGTTCGAAGGTAGCGGACACGTGAGATTTGCAATCAGCCTACCGGTCCTAACGGATACCCTGCTTATAATTAACCTCAGAGTACAATAACTTATATTTAATACTCAATTTGAAGGTGTGCCATAACATTGCCAAAAAAAGTGGTGAACTTCAGGTAGCTTCTCTTTTTTTTTTGTGCCAGAAGGGCGCCCCGTCCAATGAAAAAAGAGACACCCTTGCCCCTGCTCACTGAAATGAAAGCATTTTTAACGTCCGCCTTCAACAACAAATCGTTTGTGTGGTACGACAAAAACAATCGAAGCGAGTGTACCTACGTTTCACAACCACCCGGGATCCAAAGCTCACCTGGATCGGATGAAATCTGAGACTTTGATTCTGCAGCGTACTTAGTCTGCGTTCGGCGGCGGAAAGTCGTATCAACTGCGATAGGTCTGGCGCCTCTACTTTTTTTAAAAAGCGCGCATAGGTTTTGCAATAATACAAAATGTCACTGATGTCTGCACAGAACTGTCCTGTTAACATTTGGTTCGGCAACGACATAATGTCTACCATTAGGCCTTCTCCCATTTCACCACAACCAGCACTTATTAAATATTTTAGGTATTCGGGTGAAAGGTCCTCTAGGCCATAGACGTAGAATTTTTCACTACGTTTAAGACTATGGTCTAGGCCACCAGCAGAGCCAATCTGAAACAGTTTGTGCTAAAGATTACGTCAACAGAAGCACTGGCAGGAAAGTGGAGGAATGATCCGGTTGTGATGGGAGACATAGATCGCAGGCGCAGAAAGTGGATGTTTATCTTGAATGATTTCCAGCAATTACTGGACGTAGCTATCAATATTTTGATGAATGCGTTTTTATGAGCACCTCATAAAACTGGCTTTATTGCTTAAATTGCAGCCTTGTAAGCCCAAAAATTTAAATTAAACACTAGGTAGGTACTTATTTTAGTTTTTGCGTCTGATTAACCTTGCCCCGTGCACACGCACCTTCATAGTTATCCACTCATTATGGGACATCTTGTATAATAAGTAAATAAATAAATAGTGCTGGACAATTCACACAGTATTATCAAGCCCAAGTTAAGCAGAACTTGTGTTATGAGTACTATAAAATGATAACACAGAAGGTACATCTATTGTTTGCAATACTAAATATCGCGCATGTTTTTTGCTACATGTTATTTGCTTTATTTAGAAGATTAGATACTTTGATAAATCATCGATAGGCTTTGATTATGTATGCTTTGTTATTATATTATTGAATATAATTTTTATTATTCAATGATTTACGAACATTATCTAATCAAATTCTTAGTTGATAGACCGACCTTATTACGCGTATTTTTTTAATTTTAGCTCATTATAAAACCATCCGTATTATGTTTTTCTAGTGTATGCGGTTATCTGATACTCTATATTACCTCAAAATATCGAAACAACAAATCTTGATATGTATTTATATGATATTTATGCTAGATTTGCACTTTTATGTCAAAAGTCCCAGTTTCACAAACTGATTAGGAAATCTACCAAAGAGAGCATAGAAAGAGTTCAGAGAAATCTGTAAGACTTCTAGCTTATAAATCTATTAAACAAAGTCTGAAATCTGTAAGACATTAGAGTGTTATGTAGAAAATAACATTAACAGAATAAAATAATTACAATTTTATTTAACAGCAAAAAATATAAATTTAATAGCAATGCTGCCAGCATTCTGGGCACTGCTGGTGACGGCTTAGATTTTTAGAAAATAGATGTAAGTGTAAACATTAGTTGTAATTATTTTTTGCTGTTAAATTACAACTAGTATATACACTTAAAAATCTAATCTAAACATCTAAGCCGTCACCAGAAGGCAGAGTGGCCAGAATTCTGGCAGCATTGCCACGTGGAATGGCAATACTAATTCGTTGACCGAAATAAAAGCCAGCGTTCCGACCACCTGTGGACTTTACTAAGAGTTTTGTGAGATCTTTGTATTTGCGTGCCTTCACGTGCTAAGTAGACCTGTACTTTCTCCAGTCCTGTATATCCTTCTTACCCCCGATTACTCAAACGAAATTTACATTATAAGTTTTTTGTCATAATTTAATGAAAATGTGTTAAAAAATCGTCACTTGAGACGTGCACCTGAGATGAGTTTAAGGATTCGGGGGTTAGGATCTTCCAATGTGGCTATTGTACTCTAACCGAATCTTAAGCGTATATGGTTTGACTTTGGACCGAAGAATGGAAGGATTCCTCATCAGCCTATAATGGTCCACAGCTGGACTCAGGTCTACCCATGATTTTTTATCTCATGGAGGGATTCAGATAAGTGGAATCCTAGATCTTGCCTCGAATACGTCTTAAGTGGTACGTACGTGAGCGACTTACGTAGTTCTTGTATACTCTTTGAGTAAGCGTAGCAGATTGGTACTAGAAAGAAAGTCATAGAATCCAATCCAATCTGAGGTTCAAATGTAGATGTTGCGATTCATGTAGTTAGAAGCACTGGCCTTGGGTCTGTGTTTCAGAGCTGTATTTCAATCTATCATTACCTAAATACAAGTTGACGTTGTAATTAACCTACGTCGTTATATACACTCGAGAGCAATGAATCCGGGTCACTCAAAGAATCCAAAAAATCTCGGAAAGTAAGAATGCTAGGTTAATGCAATAAATTGTATTTAATAGACAATTTAATACTCCTTAAATGAAAGTTAAAAAAATATGAGTCACCATACATTTTATTTACACAAAATTACATAAAGAAAAAAAACTGCTGATCTCTCCTTAAAACAAAAATAGGAAACATGAAATTTTTGAACTTTATGACGATTTTCTTGAATTTCAATACTTCGTATTACCTCCTCGTGCTTCCATTATTGCGTTTACGCGGTTTGGCATGCTGTACACCAAGTTCCTTATACGATTTTGGGGAATATTCTCCCATTCCTCTGTGAGAGCAATTTTGAGCTCAGGAAGCGTGATTGGGGGAGGGTTTCGTTGTTTTACGCATCTCCCTAGCTCGTCCCAAGCATGCTCGATCGGGTTGATATCCGGGCTGCGCGCTGGCCACTCCATACAAGTAATGTTCATCTCTTGAAGGTAGTCATTCACAATCCTACCTGTATGAGGTCGGGCATTGTCATGCATAAATATAGCATCCTCACCCAAATTGACCATAAATGGACCAACGTGTTCGTTGAGGATTTCTTCCACATATCTTACGCTAGTTAAAGAGCCGTTTTCTATGATCACCAGCTCTGTGCGACTTTCAGAGGAAATTCCGGCCCACACAAGTACAGACCCACCACCGTAGGCTACTTTTTCTTCGATGCATGCTTGCTTGAATCTTTCCCCTGGTCTTCTATACACTCTGTGTCTTCCATCGTGCTTGTAGAGCATAAAAATTGTCTATTAAATACAATTTATTGCATTAACCTAGCATTCTTACTTTCCGAGATTTTTTGGATTCTTTGAGTGACCCGGATTCATTGCTCTCGAGTGTATTTATACATCTTATGGGAGAAAATGTATCTAAAAATTATGTATAGTTTCCTAAGATGACTTTTCTAAGCTACCCCGATAAAGGTACCTTTC
Source organism: Eupithecia vulgata (assembly GCA_946478455.1). Lineage (NCBI taxonomy): Eukaryota > Metazoa > Arthropoda > Insecta > Lepidoptera > Geometridae > Eupithecia > Eupithecia vulgata. Next base: position 14,834,422 of record OX297859.1, on the reverse strand, counting down.
CTTATTGCCCGTCCAAACTATCTTCTATGGATGTAAATAAATAAATAATGCTCGACAATTCACACAGCTCTGATCATACAGACATATCTAGCCCCAAGCTAAGCAGAGCTTGTGTTATGGGTACTAGATAACTGATATACATAATACAATACATTACATAGATAGGTATTTTTTATTTTACATAGAAAACGACCAGAACACCCGGAACAAATACGTGCAGATCTTACAAATATTTATCCCAAGGCGGGATTCGAACCCGCAACCGCTTGCGGACCTTCGCCCACCGCGCCACAGACGTCGTCACGTACGATATACGATTCCACGGATTAATGGCAGCCGTGGCTACAGATGCCCTTCGTATTTTAGAAAACGACGAACGAAATGTGTCTATCAATTTTTTAGTTCTATTGCTAATGGTTTCGGAAATACAGAGCATTTTAGTTTAAACTTTCAACCACTATTTCCTCTTAGAGTGCGAATCAGTGATAGAGTGCACGTCCTAATAGGAACAAACACTCTAAATTTCAGGTTTTACAACCAGTGGCTTAGGCTCTGCGTTGTCACTCAGTCAGTTATATACAAACAACTCTAATTTTTTATTCTCTACGTTTTATGTTACTTCTTCCTTAAAAAAATAATTCCAAAAATCCGTTCATATTGGTCGCCAACGTCCTAAAAGAACCCTTATGCGAGAATTTTGTCTGCGTAGCTAAAAAAATCATCAAGCTCATCTGGTTCCGAAGATTTTGCAATAATTCTATTAACCTTATTTTAACCACCGAAAGAAAAAAGTAAGATGACCAGCGAATGTCCAAAAAATCTAATTTTAGTCGGGGTTCGAGTCGATGCAAAATTTCAGTCTAGGAACTTTTGTGATTCCAGAGATTTTGTGATCAGTCAGTAAGTGACCTAACTTTGACTCCACGCCTATATACGGTACGTATTATATTGACGTTTAGAATAGGAATTTTAAAAAATCCCGAATCACACTAACTTGTCAATTTAAGTTGAATCAGTGGTGAACTCCAACATCTCGTCTCCCAAGCCAACCTAATCTGCACCCTGAAAGATATCGAACTAGGCTCTGGTGAAAATATCACTCAATGTCTTCATAATTTGATACCTCATATTTTACAATTATTTTCTAATACTTAACACTGGCAGAAAAGAGTCCAACCAGACTCATATTGCCATATGTATAACAAAAAATCACCATCATCAGCATCATGAATATAATGCTTTTCAGTTATTATCAAAGTTACCTTTGACCCCATTTTAACTACTACTTTATCCAATCCACAGTGCGATTACGGTAAAATATCCCATTCCAATGGCTATCCTGGGAGAATGGTTTGATCACTCATATATTTTACTGAATTTACAATTATTTTCCATTACTTTTCCGTGGCAGAATTGTGTTTAACCAGACCATATTCATCATTATCATTTTTATTTAACAGCAAAAAATAATTACAACTAATATTTACACTTACATCTATTTACTAAAAATCTAAGCCGTCACCAGAAGGCAGAGTGCCCAGAATGCTGGCAGCATTGCCACGTTGAATGGTAATGCTCATGATCATTATCATAATTTTTATGATAAAAATTAATAAAATGTTATAGAAACCGAAATAGCTTACACACATTCTACCTGTAGGGGGAATATTTTGCCGCAATCGCTCGGCCTACGTCCTAAAAAGACCTCCTATGCAATATTTTAGTCTCTATGTCCTACACTAATCTCTTGATGAGTCATTTAGTCTTTACTATTATATAAAAATAGATTGATCAAGTGCAAGCACAACCACTCGACAAAAGCAGTTTTTTCTTATAATATCTTTGCTCTAGTTATCCATTTGTTGACAAAAATATCTAGGATTCTAGAACAGAGTACTAACGTGGCTTCCTTTCCAGGTACTCTACCGCAAATACCTACGTACTAAAAAGCTAACTCAATAAACACAGGAAGCTCGTGTCATAATCAGCTAAGATTGCTTCTTCATTTTCAAAACAAAGTAAATGAATGAGTCGCAATCATATATAAGTAATATTATCGTTTTAATTTTAAATTACTACCTAAGTGTTGTGTCTACAGGTGATGTGAATGCTGGCTTATATTTCGGTCAACGACTTTCGGTAAAGCCATACAACGTGGCAATGTTGCCAGGAAACTGGGCACACTGCCCAGATAATTACAATTAATTACTTAAATATGAATTTTTGTTTTTGTGATTAGGCTTCCAATGTACGGTTTCCGAATTTTTCCATTTACTTGAGCTGTATGACATGCTATTTGCCAAATTTTATCATTCTTCTAGGTCAACGGGAAGATTCCTATAAAATTTTGGAACATGGTGAGATTCCATTTTTGTATGAATGAATAAACTACAATAAAATTCATCTAGAGTTTTTGTATTTTATTTAGTCAACGGGAAGTACCCTATAGGTTTTGAGTGCATGTGAACCTACTTAAAAATTTCAAAAATTTGGACATAACTTTGACTGTAACTTTGATTACGAAATTTGATTTATATCACGGTCCCAAGAGGTTATGGACTTGAGTATTTGATGTTTATTTTAACGCGTTTCGAAGAAAAGAGTCTATAAATAGCTATTGTTCGGCTATCCTTTGTAGAATGTAAGACCGAAAATCTTCTTTTCGAAATGTTCGGAGCGTAATACATATCCACTTGGGAAGCTATCAAACATGCAAGCAATGATACAAAGTACATATTATAATTGTTTGTTTTTGATAATCGTATCGTACGTACTCACCTACTTGCTACACAGTGGAAAGTTACTACCCCGATGAGTGGATTATCTAAGATTAAGAACACCTAAATGGAATATTTCAAATCTATATCCCTGAATGAAGATTATGCTTGTTTACGAGACTACATTGTTATGAAAAGGGCGCCAATCTTTTTCTACTAATGTTCGCGAAGGAAAAAGTTAAATACAATAATATTTCTTAAATATGAATAATGATGTGAAAATTGAGCTTTTAAATATACAATTTCAATTTCGTTTTAAAACGTTACAATACTACCTAGCCCCGTCAGTCTATGACGTTCTAAGGACACTATAGAAAACATTCTACACCTCGTAGAAAAAAAGGTGGCAAACTTATTTACCTTTTTTAAAAAAAATGGTAACTTTATTTCATTTCTGGATTACCTTAAGTCTTTACTTAGGTAACCCAGAAAGTTGGTTGGGTGTGGGTAGGTGCTTTCACCAACGGCACAAGATGTATTTATAGCCGAATATAAGTGTACCGAGGTTCTATTAAATATAAACTAAAAACGGATTGCCCAAGCCTCCGTCAGAACTTGCAAAGTGGCAAGAATTTCGATGACGCAAATTAAGGTTTTTCCTCAAGACAGATTTTCCAGGAACTCGATGTGGTTTTTAAATTTTGAAAAAGAGATTCTTTTCTACCAACAAGCAATCAAAAATCAAACATCAATTCCGAATGTTTTGTCATTACTGAAGAAAGTTGAAATCATCATGAAGGCATCGTCTTAATTAGAGACAGCGCCGAGAAGACTTGTATGCTACCAACTCAGTCACAATCAATGAGACTCTCATATTATCGTAATCGAATGTCCTTATCTAACAATTACATTGTAGACTACAAGATAAATAGTATGTTACATCTAAAGGTATTGTAAGGAAGGTGTAGAAGTAGTGCGTTATCTAGGGTTATGCCGGAGTAACAGCAACAAAAGATGAACGTCTTAGCCGTAGGTATTTGCATTTTATCTATGCTATTTTTAAGAGTTTCATGAAGAAGAATTTATTTTCAAATCTAATTAGATATCTTGACGAACTCTGTGGCGCGGTGAGCGAATTTCCGCCTGCGACGCAAGAGGTTGCGGGTTCGATTCCCGCCTTGGCACAAATATTTGTACGATCTGCAGGTATTTGTTCCGGGTGTTCTGGTCGTTTTCAATGTATAATAAAAAATATCTAACTATGTAATGTATTGTATTATGTATATCAGTTATCTGGTACCCATAACACAAGCTCTGCTTAGCTTGGGTCTGGATAATGCTGTGTGAATTGTCCAGCATTATTTATTATTATATTACTATATTATTATATAAATATAGATAATAGGCTTTTCAACTGGTTTAGTTAGCTTGTCTCAATTTATTGAAAAAATGCGTAAATGTATAAATGTCTTAGCCTCATTTTTGCCACCGTTCCTCATAAATCCTTTATACGTGATAAAGGATTTGTGAGGAACGAAGAAAATGAAAGCAAAATGGAAGAAGATTTCATTGTTCTCTCAAGAAATAAACTTCTGAAATACTGTGTTAGGGCAGTGGATATTAGACACTATTGAACAATGCGATCCTGTCAGTCATTAATGCTTGGTGAACTACTGCCGCCCCTACCAGTACTGATCAAACCGACAACTAGGTATCTATTATTTACCTACACCAGCTTACAACCGATAACATCGATAGAACTGTTTGCGTGGGTAATGTCTAATTTTATCTAGATAACGATATTTCTTGGCTCGATGATAGGATCTTATTTTGCAGTAGCTTTCAGACTATCGTGCCCTGAACAAGTGTTTCTTAACTGATGTTCGTCCTTTTTTCTTCTTGTTTCAAATGCTATTAGGCTGTGCGTTCAGCAATTTGTTTGACTTCTTCATTTGATATTAACTAAATATTAAAACTTTCAGTAGTTACTTGTTTATTTAAAAATCTAGTCAGTTATTATTTATTTTTATTTTAATGGCCAGCAAAATGTTTATGTGGACTAGTAAATATAGATTGGCTGTATACGTTCGAGTGCTTTTATTTTTCGCGATACCTTCAGTTTACCTTATGGTGATTGGCACTGCTGACACAGATATTGATTTCAAGTCTATTGAGGAAAGAGGTAAGTAAATAATATCTTAGGTAGATAGCTTAATGTTTGCATAGAGCAGGGATGGCGAACCAATGGCACGTATGCGATTGATAGCACGCGACAAAATATTTGGGGTAGGCCATGGATCAAAACGTTTCGCATTTTAGCTCAAAATATGAAGTAGCTTCAGAAGTAGTAAAGGACCTACCTAAACTACCTAAAATCAATTCCGTCGGATCTCCATATCTTAATAACTACTAAAATATTTGAACTTTACATATCTAACATATGTTTGTGAGATCTTGAGATTAAGCATGGTAATAGAACTAAGTATAAAGAACATTTTATGTGTTTCGGTTTATAATTAACTCATTAATAGATAATAAGCTAAAACTTAATTTTTGGGCCTGCGTTGCTATGCCTTGTTCCGCTCCTATATGAACGCGAAATACTGCTAAAACTAGCGAGCCCAAAAAAAAAACGCGAAATCCTATGTCAATCCTATTCTCAAACAAGATCCGCCAAGTGCGAGTGTAACTCGCGCGCCGAGGGTTTCAAACATTTGCCAATTATTTGGACAATCAATTTTCTGAAATATTTTAAAAGTATGAAACTTACAGAAATTTCAAAAAGTGTTTTAAAAAGGCCAAAACGATACCTTTCATTTGATACCCCACATGGGTAGGTATAGGTACCCCCTTTTGAAAAAAAATCCCCTTTTTTGACCATTTTTCAAAAACTATTATTATTACAGACTTCTCTATATTTTTCCTGTAAAATATAGATTGATATCTACAAACGCCTAATACATTGTACATGGATCGGTCTGCAATCTTCGGAGCTAGGGGGGGGGGGAATGGTCAATTTTTCGTCTTTTTTTGAAATATTTCAAAAAGTATGAAACTCACAGAAATTTCAAAAAGTGTTTTGAAATGGTCAAAACGATACCTTTCATTTGATATCCCACTTGGGTAGGTACCCCTACTTTTGAAAAAAAATTCCCCCCCTTTTTGACCATTTTTCAAAAACTATTATTATTACAGACTTCTCTATATTTTTCCTGTAAAATATAGATTGATATCTACAAACGCCTAGTACATTGTACATGGATCGGTCTGCAATCTTCGGAGCTAGGGGGGGGGGAATGGTCAATTTTTCGTCTTTTTTTGAAATATTTCAAAAAGTATGAAACTCACAGAAATTTCAAAAAGTGTTTTGAAATGGTCAAAACGATACCTTTCATTTGATACCCCACATAGGTAGGTACCCCCCCTTTTGAAAAAAAATTCCCCCCCTTTTTGACCATTTTTCAAAAACTATTATTATTACAGACTTCTCTATATTTTTCCTGTAAAATATAGATCGATATCTACAAACGCCTAGTACATTGTACGTGGATCGGTCTGCAATCTTCGGAGATAGGGGGGGGGGAAAGGTAAATTTTTTGACTATTTTTGAAATATTTCAAAAAGTATGAAACTCACAGAAATTTCAAAAAGTGTTTTGAAATGGTCAAAACGATACCTTTCATTTGATACCCCACATAGGTAGGTACCCCCCCTTTTGAAAAAAAAATCCCCCCCTTTTTGACCATTTTTCAAAAACTATTATTATTACAGACTTCTCTATATTTTTCCTGTAAAATATAGATCGATATCTACAAACGCCTCATACATTATACGTGGATCGGTCTGCAATCTTCGGAGATAGGGGGGGGGGAAAGGTCAATTTTTCGACTATTTTTGAAATATTTCAAAAAGTATGAAACTTACAGAAATTTCAAAAAGTGTTTTGAAATGGTCAAAACGATACCTTTCATTTGATACCCCACATAGGCAGGTACCCCTCCTTTTGAAAAAAATTTCCCCCCCTTTTTGACCATTTTTCAAAAACTATTATTATTACAGACTTCTCTATATTTTTCCTGTAAAATATAGATCGATGTCTACAAACGCCTAGTACATTGTACATGGATCGGTCTGCAATCTTCGGAGCTAGGGGGGGGGGAATGGTCAATTTTTCGTCTTTTTTTGAAATATTTCAAAAAGTATGAAATTTACAGAAATTTCAAAAAGTGTTTTGAAATGGTCAAAACGATACCTTTCATTTGATATCCCACTTGGGTAGGTACCTCTACTTTTGAAAAAAAAATCCCCTCCTTTTTGACCATTTTTCAAAAACTATTATTATTACCGACTTTTCTATATTTTTCCTGTAAAATATAGATCGATGTCTACAAACGCCTAGTACATTGTACATGGATCGGTCTGCAATCTTCGGAGCTAGGGGGGGGGGAATGGTCAATTTTTCGTCTTTTTTTGAAATATTTCAAAAAGTATGAAACTTACAGAAATTTCAAAAAGTGTTTTGAAATGGTCAAAACGATACCTTTCATTTGATACCCCACATAGGTAGGTACCCCCCCTTTTGAAAAAAAATTCTCCCCCTTTTTGACCATTTTTCAAAAACTATTATTATTACAGACTTCTCTATATTTTTCCTGTAAAATATAGATTGATATCTACAAACGCCTAATACATTGTACGTGGATCGGTGTGCAATCTTCGGAGATAGGGGGGGGGGTATGGTCAATTTTTCGACTTTTTTTGAAATATTTCAAAAAGTATGAAATTTACAGAAATTTCAAAAAGTGTTTTGAAATGTACAAAACGATACCTTTCATTTGATACCCCATTTGTCTTCCTAGGTCTCTTTTGAAATTTCAACATCAAAATTTGTACTGAAAATATTCATTTTCATTTTTCATTTATTTATATATTTTTTTCTTAAAATCAGTAATGGCGCACGAAATGTATCATTATTTCAAATTTCAAGTTAATAGCTGCAGTAGTTACTGAGATATTCAAGAAAGAGCGGGGACGGACAGAGCGAGACCATAAGGGTTTCAAAACCGATGTTTGAAACCCTAAAAATGAGGTTGTATAGTTGTTAAGTCGTATTGATCTCATTTGCGGCTTTGACGCAAAATTTCGATTTTAGGACCGACATTTTTTTGAAAAGCGCAAAGTAATTCCCCACTTGAAACATATAGAACATTTTGCTAGATGAATATGAGAAACCATACGAAGAAAAAGTTATTGAAGAGTCCGTAATTAATTAATCAATCAAGGTATTTACGGAAAGATTTCCTCAGTTCAAAGAATTATTGGTAACGCTCAAGGTTGTATTATGTACCTATCCTGAGGTGACTTTTACATTTGATAAACTGAACTCGCCTCTATTCGATTGAATGGAAACTTTGAAAAGCAACTGATTCAAAATTCAAAAATTTATTAATACAAGTAAATATTTATACCGGATTGATTGAAACAGAAAATTCAATAGACAATTAAAGTAAAAATGATATTAATGAAGTTTTGGAAACATGGAATTCGATTCTAGATAGATTTTAACTGTTTGAAGAAGCTGCAATTTTAACCCCATTTCCATCTACCTGAGTCATTAGTTTCGGAGATGAGCAATATTAAATAATCTTAGAAAATGCTTAGCAGATGACTCCAGTTCAGCATGCATTCTGCTAAAAGTAACATCTTACAACCTATACTACACTTCTACACTATACTACTAAGAAAAAAGAGGAAAGTTTTTTTTGTATATAATGAACAAACTTAAAAACTACTGGACCGATTTCAAAAATTCTCTTGCCGTTAGAAAGCTCTGTTATCACTGAGTAATATATAAGGCATATGCCCGTGGGAAGCTGGGGCGGACGAGAGCCCATCTCTCAACAAGATTTCACAAAAATCAGCTCCGCTATAATTTTAACAAAACTTTATAAGTGTGTGTTTTTTTAGTCTTGTTTCTTTAGCACCCCTAAAAGCTAGTTACATTATGATACAAGTGCGGTAAGTTGAAAATTACAGCCGAGGCGACATTGCAAGCCCGAGCCGTAGGCTCGGGCTACAAGAAAGCAGAGGCTGTAATTAGCGCACGTGTGTCATACGACGTTTTATAACATATTTGCGAGTAAATAAATAAAACTCGAACTTTCGAATAAATTTTCATACGCTTGTAAGTTTTTGCCCGAAAAATCGACCGATAGATACTTATCTATCGGTCGATTTTTCGGGCAAAAGGCTTAGAGTAGCCTTTTTCGCTGCCTCTGAGACTTCTGGCGGTGTTGAATTAATAAATTAATCATTACTTGACGACATTTTCAAGTAAAAACAATACATCGAAAAGAAAAGCGCCCGGAATAATTATTACTTCTTCACAAATTAGCGATGCGCGCGCATCGGCGCTTTTTTTTAAGGCAAAGGCACTAAACCAGCCGGTATAACTAATAAAGTAAATTAATATAAATAATCAATGTGTTTTGTTACAGATAAATTGTTGTTGTAATTTATTGTGTTGGTTGTAAATTATGGTCAATATTCATTAAATTAAAGAATTAAATGTTTATTTATTATATTTTATCTCCTAAAGTTAATTTTATTCATAAAATTTTGACCACTTTTCTGACATAAAAAGTCTTTGCTTAGATTCAAAAAAGTACCCTTCACTTTAGACCATAGACATAGAATTTTTTCACTACAGACGGAGCATCTTGATAAACTATGCGTTTTACATTACCGCACTAGTGCGTAATGAGATAGATGCAAGTTTGTTATAAAATTATTATTTATCACCTTAAGAGATGAGTTTAGGAGTAAAATCTGAAATAAGGTAGTTTTTTATTTTTTTCTAATTATTAGTTTTTAACCTGCTGAAAAACTGAAAAACTAGGTCAAATGTTCCAGTTTTTCAGCAAATTTTTAAATTTTCGGCAACAATCTGCAGTCCCTCGTGGGTAAATGCTAGCTGAAATGTTTAAATAGTAAAACTATAATTTGTTCATTTCATAATCATATTCTTTTAAACTTGTCAACAGAATTCCCAGGTCGACATTTGTTGGCTCTCGTCGAGAAACCGGTAAGGAACTGCACGCCTGCTGCGATCCTTGAGTTTCCTTTCGATGGCCTCACGAAGCAGCAAAGGCAAAATGTAAGTTTAAGTTTTTTTTAATTATGGGAAAAGGAAGAAAATAACCCTAGATGTTAATTAATGTTGTGTCAATAACGACGTTTTGCTATAATTACATCTGTATTCTGAAAGACACGTCAAGTATAAGTACGTAGAAGTCGTTATTTCTCAACATTTTATTATGATATTTTAATTACGATAGTTATTTATAAACTAGTAATTGCTAAGCTCTATTTTAGATTATATACTAGAAACTCCAAGAAGACAGTGGTAGTCACCGTAGGGATGTTAACCATAATCACAAATTAAAGTTTAATGTTAATTTTATGATCATTTGTATTATTAGAATATCGAAAATCACATTTTTATAATATAATATAACTTATAAAATTTAATTAAAATGATTTTAAATGCTATATTTATAATCTGTTGTCAAGTGACTGCAAACGCCATTATAAGCTTATGACGTCACTAACCGCAAAACAAGCTGTCGCACTGTTTGTTTACTTCTCTGCATTTTCTCATAACGACGAATTAGTCTGTGAACTACATAATATTAATACATGATGGAATCCGGATTCACTAAAGGGAATAGTTCCAACTTACCAAAAGTTGGTGATGGTGGCAAACTTTTTTGCAAGAAACGAAGACTTTTGTGGTTCTGAATTCAGGAACGTGAAAACATCTTTGTAGGTACACTTTTACGTTTAATACCATTTAGCTATCTACGAATACATAAATAACAGTCAAGTACATGTGTAGTAGGTGATTTTCTGCTTTTTATATATAATTTATCGTGTTTAGAACATCGTTTAAATCACTGTTTACAAAGTTAGGTTATGTGCTAAAACAATAAATTCGTAACATTTGCTTATCTTTTGGCACGTGAATAAACAATTTTTCCGGTGTAGTAATTGTTGTACTTTTACACAGGGGGCACTGCACAGGTTTTGTAAAACTTTGTGTTCATTTTGATTGTTTGTATTCAAGTAAAATTAAGAAAACACATGTCCTAATCGAACAATGAACATACAACATACAGTCATGTCATGAATCGCGACCAATGTTTTGCGGTTAGTGACGTCATTTCAGTTACGTGACAGTTGGTAGTGTTTTAGCGGAAAAGTTTAAAATTACTCTATTTTGTACATTTTCTTATCGAAAATAGTAATATTTTTAAAGAAAATATTTTTTTTTATGCTAGACAAGAGTCCATCTTCAAAATAAAAGCAATTCCGAAAAATTGTTAACATCCCTAAGACTCCTAGATGATTCATCATCATTATTAGCATATTATATAAGTCCACTGCTGGACATAGGCCTCCCCTTATGAGCGCCATAGCGCCCTGTCTTCAGCTTGCCGCAACCAGCAGTCTTTCGTAAATCGTCATCCCTCCTGGTCGGAGGGCGTCCTACACTACGTTTGCCGAGTCGCGGTCTCCACTCAAGAACACTTTTTACCCCAGCAGTTGTCGGTTCTTCTCGAGATATGGCCAGCCCACTGCCACTTCAGCTTGCTAATCCTTTGAGCTATGTCGATAACCTTGGTTCTCTGTCGGATGTATTCGTTGCGAATCCTATCCTTCAGAGAAACTCCGAGCATAGCTCTTGTAGCATTGGCTTTAGGCGCAGGTAGAAGGAATTTTTAGTGGTTACCATGGGGTACTTAATCCTTTCTACCATTCTAGATTAGAATAAATTTCTACGTTAGGTGGAAAAGATTAGCCACATAGCCACAAATACAAGCAATTTTTTTATCGTTATTATTATTTTATATTTTAGTTGGTGTTATAAGTTATAACTCTGATACTAAAACTGAACTACAGGTTTTGCCAATAATCACAAATACGATTGTGAAGATGCCTCTTAGTTTTTATATTTGGTATTAATAGTGGGAAATTTCAATAATCGTTCTTTAGAGAGGCTTTTTGAAAATTCACATAAAAACGGCTCTGCCCTGAAGTAACATTGTCTGTGAAATTATTATTTCAGTGCGTAGAATATGACGTTAGATTATAATAATTAGCCACCTAGCTAAATATTGCCGTGCCCAAGCGGGGCTTTAGGATCCCTTGTACACCATGTATGCAAGCGATCCGCCTCGGCTTCGGTCGGGTATATTGTATGTAGTATATTTTGTTCATCAGGACAATTTTTCAAATTGGTTCAGTAGTTTGGCTGTCGGACAAAAGTGTTTTTTGATTTAGTATCAAAGCTGATTCACAAAATCAAATGAAGTTCTATCGTCTTTACGAACGTATTCACGATGATGGGCAAAACCTGCAGTTCACGCAGTGTCAGAGAATTACTAATTACAGGCTCCGTAACGTATGGTATAAAATATTTAGTTTAAAAATCAATATAATAAAGTTCAAAGTTTAATAGCATTTTAGAATCCTTGACGAGATGGAAAAGAGGATTTTAGTTTTTCACTTAATGTATGTAAGTACTTATTTTCCAACTTTTTTGCAATTGTGTCACACGAAAGACCTCTTTGTCTTTCGTGTGACACAATCGGCAAATAAGTTGGAAAATTAGATATATATGTATAGTGAAAAACTAAAATTCGAATACTTAAATTGTTCAGTCGGAGGCAATCACACCTTTATATCCTGTGGGAACTGATTTACGGAATATAAAGTAGATAGTAGACACTTACACAAATTATTGGGTACCCGATCCGTTTACTAGTTCTAGCGTGAAAAAGTACAGCATGCCAACCATCTATTCAAACTTTCGCATCTATTTCTCGTCGCAGTATGATGTGATTTTTATTTCTCCGCAGGGATTCATAGCAATACACTGCTTGGTGGCAATATACTGTTTCCTATTACTTGGAACAGTATGTGAACACTACTTCGTGCCAGCCATTGAAATGATATGCGAACGTAAGTACATAATGTACCTATATTATTAGGCCATGATATGAATACTCAAAAAATAGTATAGAGGGAGATGTTTGGGACACAATTTTTGACTTCGCAACTTTTTTCGGACTAGTCAGGAGATGAACATATCAAAAGTCCCCGCCTGTAGTTCTTGAGCCGGGGGGTGGGGGGGAAAGTTTGTTAGTTTGGCCCATTTTTCGGTATTGCGCTATATCTCGGAAACTATGCAACCGAGCGACATAACTACTAAACAAAATGAAAGCTGATTAAATTTCGTGATATCTGCTCTTAAAAGTTTGTAATTATGGAATAAACATTTTTGCCTCACATTTTTTCCTATTTTCAACCGGATAACTCTTAAACGATGCACCAAAAAAATAAATGCTGGCATTGCTGGCAAAAGGTTTGTAGAGCATTAAATTCCCTCCAATAACATTTTAAATAAAATTGATTTAAGAATGAAAAAAATTAAAATATGTTTTAGAAGAAACTAAAACGACCATTAGTGGATGCTTTTCCTATGCTGGATTTCGACAGCCTTTTGTTGCTATAGGTTTGACCATGGAAGCCGACATTGCCGGGGCCACATTCATGGCAGCAGCCAGCTCAAGTCCAGAGCTGTTCATCAACTGTGTGGGGACCTTCGTGACGGAGGGAGACTTGGGCGTGGGAGCCGTGGTTGGCTCTGCGGTCTTCAATGTCCTCGCAGTGCCGGCTTGCTGCGCACTCTTTGCTAACATGGTACCTACAACTACGAGTTGAGACTAGCCACTGCGTCGTGACAGAAAATTCAGCTAGGATTTCCACTATATTCATAAGCAGATTATTAAATCTAATCTACTAATATCCTCCTAGCTGAATTTTCTGCTACGACGCGCAGTGGCTTTATATAATAGAGAGTCCACTTATGCACACTGCATAAGTGGACTCTCTATTCCCTCACTCTCATGATGAGAGGGATGAACCGACACGATCGGGAAGATGTGTGGCATAGGACCTGGCTTCGATGATGATGATAAGATGTCAGGCTTGCCGATGTCAGGCACGGGTGTAACAACCACAAATTCCTGACTTCGCAACTTATTGACCCGACCTGTGTTTGGACCCGGCTTACCAATAAAACTTCATATTATAGAGGTTGATCATTTTTTCCATAGAATTTTTTGGGGGTGTTGAAATAGAAAACTTGGAATGTTTTGCCCTCAAGCGGTTATGATGTGTCTTGATAGTTTGATTAATATATATTAGTAGTAGATTTCGGACCAAATTAGGCACATCGTAAAATAATACAAATCTAACGTTTGCTGGTTTTCACGGTACCACACCTAGTCTTTTCACGGCACCACACCTAAACAGATCTTAACGTAAGCTGACTTGCATGTATGAGATTGCATTCTGAGGACCTTAATTACCTTCTATCCAGGAAAAACGACTGCGAAGGCGAACCAGAAACAAGTTTCTCATAAGTTTAAGAGATAGTTACGATAAAATATATGACATCTTAAGGTATCACACACTGATAAGATACGATAATTATATATTATAGTCTTATTCTCTTCAAAAACAGCAAAGATGTCGCTCGTATTTGTTAACATATACATATATCCATAGCAGGGCATCATAAGATAAAGTCGCTCAGTATCCTAAGATACCGTAATATGAAAATTTATAATGGCTGATAATTGCATGGATAGCAATATTTTATCTTAAGATGATATAGCATCTTCGTCGCCGTGATACACTTTATGTTTTGATGAAATACGCTCTCGTTTTCTTACCTCGTATTTCTACCACATTTGTTACTAGGTATATTCTTCTCTCGACAGGCTATAGAACTGGACTGGTGGTCAGTCTCCCGAGACTGCATGATGTACGCGGTGGCAGTGGTGGCTCTTATCCTCACCCTGCTAGATGATAAGGTGTACTGGCATGAGGCCCTGATCCTTGTGCTTATGTACACATTTTATATTCTGGGTATGTTTGTGATTGTAATTGGTTAGGTTAGTAAACAAACTATTTATTCAGAAAGAAAATAACAATCAAATAACAAATTTAAATTAAAACTAGTATTTACAATAGAAACAATTAAGCTATCTGCAAACTGTTGCAAACAATCTACAGGTAGCTCAACTGATCCATATCAATACCAGTTGGAAGCGTGCCTAAGACACTGGCTGCATTGCCCCGCTGTATAGCAATGCTGATGCGCTGTGCCAGATACTCACCAGCTCTCGGGTCACGCGTCGCTTCGACCAGACGCTCAGATAATTTTTTGAAAACCCGAACAAACCCGTTAGGTTAGTTGGTTCCGGGTTTGCGAAGGCACTGTAGGAGTTAAAATTGATAGATTAATAATGCTGGACAATTCACATAGCGACATCTAACCCCCAGTCAATCAGAGCTTGTTGTATGTGTAAGGGGTGACTTTTTGAGATGGGATTGGATTGCCAAATCCGAATAAATGAGTGCAAGAAAAAATTTGTGGAAGGAGTCATGACCTTGATATATATAACTTTTGCAGGAAATCGAATCTATTGGTTTTTCAAATAAGTATAAATAAGTATTTTTGCATCAACGGTTTATGTTGCTGATAAGGATGAAAAGCAAAGAAATACACTATTGACCATAAAAAATTAAATGGCTATTTTTTACAATTTTAGTTTTAACTTTGTCATAAACAAAACACTTTACCGGGTTCGTCTCACCCAGTTCGGCCTACGATGTTCCGAACACGGAAAACAAAATTTTGAGCTCAAATTGTTCCGGTTTCGTCCCAATTTTACGCTTTACTACTATCTATAATCTACTCTAGACTAATCGCTGTCTCGACTGATCATTAACCATGCAATGCTTATCACACAGAACTTTATTTCGATATTATTATGTGGCTTACCCAGTAACCCCGGGGCCCCGACACAAATAGATTATATATGAATTAGAAAGAAATAATTCTGCTTTTAAGCTTCAGCTATTCTTACAAGCTTTCGTCCGACTTTGGTAGAAGCATCGATTCAATCATAGCTCTCAATTTTAGATTAAAACTTAATCATATTATATTGTAATTGAAAAAGAATAGACCAGCTGAATTTGTTATAATGTTTACTTGGTAACAACATATCATAGAGTGACAGAGAATAAGTAATTTAAATAGAATATCAGTTACAAATAGAACAGCATGCCAGTACTAAAGAATAAGGCTTTATTACAACACCAGCCCTTAACTGAAATTGACCTATTTATTCACATGTTGAGACCAGCCCTAAACCTATAATACATTTACAGTGGGCAACTCTGCCTAAGGGCTTTGTTAACATGTCAGCATGCATTATACTTGTAGGTACATACTTAATTTTGACAGTACCGTCAGCTACTTTTTCCCTTATAAAATGGAATCGGGTGTCAATATGTTTAGTCCTATTATGATGTATAGGATTAAGTACAATCTTATGTGCGCTCTGACTGTCATTCCACAAGGTAACAGGTGTCACTGTAGTACCACTTACCTCGTAAATAAATCTCTGAAGGAAAGTTGCTTCCTTAGCCGCAGCTGTCTGGGCCATATACTCAGCTTCAGTTGAAGAGAGCGCTACGGTAGACTGCTTCTTAGACTCCCAGCTGATCGCTCCATTAGACAGGCTAAAATAAAAACCCGTATAAGACTTCCGATCACTAGTATCATTCGCCCAATCACTGTCTGCGTAACCAGTTAGACCTCCAGTTGTCTTGGTATACATGATACTGTGATCCAACGTACCTTTTAAGTATTGCAGTATCCTTTTTGCAGCCAACCAATGGGATTTATCATACCTAGTGAGAAATTGACTCAAATAACTCGTCGCATAAGCAATATCTGGTCGAGTATTCACAGCTATAAACATCAAACTTCCTATGAGAGATTGATATGGATAGGAGCAATCCTCACCACTTTGATTTGGTTGCAACTTTACTTTCTGTAACGGAGTAGATATGCTTTTGCACTCCGTCATGTTGAACTTGCGTAAAACACTAGTGATATAGGTTTTCTGGTTTATTTTAATACAACCATCCGTTTGAATCACATTTATCCCAAGATAGTAATTCAACAAACCTAAATCCTTGATACCAAAAAACTTTTCTAACTGTTGTTTGACAGCGTCTGCCAACTTGTCATATTTATGAAAGACAATAATGTCGTCGACATAAACAGCCAATATGACGAGATCCGTGTCAAAGAGTTTGGTATAAACACAAGGTTCTGAAGGACTTCGTTTGAAACCTAACGAAGACAGAGTTTCGTTGAGTTTAATGTTCCAAGCACGAGGTGCCTGTTTCAGGCCATACAACGATTTCTTCAATAAACAAACTTTGCCTCGTTGACCTAGTTCTGCAAAACCTTCCGGTTGGTTCATGTAGACCTCCTCCTCCAATTCGCCATTAAGGAACGCTGTGTCGACATCTAAATGTCTCATCTTTAGATTCATCCTTGGTGCAAGCGCAAACAGCGTACGCAAGGAAGAATTACGAACGACTGGTGCAAAGGTTTCAGAATAGTCAACACCAGCTGTCTGATTATAGCCTTTGGCTACCAGTCTAGCTTTATACTTTGCTACTTCACCATTAGCATTTTTTTTTTTACTTTGTAAACCCACTTGCAGGGTATTACCTTCTTGTCGGGTGGTTTACCGATAAGTACCCATGTCTGCTTGTCAGTCAAAGATCTATACTCATCTTTCATTGCAGAAACCCAGTTATCTTTATCATCTGATTGCATTGCTTCGTTAAAAGTTTCAGGTTCATCGCTTTCATCATTGTAAGCTATCATCAAACCTTTGTCCTTGGCTAAACGGTTCCTCAAAGGATACCTTTCTTCGGTTAAGATAGTTTCTTTAACTGAAACTTGTTCTGTAGATACTTGTTCTGTAGATACTACATTCTCCTCATTTTCAGACATTTCTTCATAAGCCATCTCATATTCTGGTTCATCAACTGGTACAACGTTCACATTGCTGGAACCACCAGAAGTACTAGCAACTGCATCTTGACTGTTTCTAGTATTTGAAAGAATTATCACTGCAGGTGGACCATTAGGAATTTGATTCACACTGTCGGCATTGTTACCTTTCAAATCGGAAAAAGTATTTTCAAGGAACACCACATCCCTTGCTTTTACTAGTCTTCTAGGATAGCTTGGATCGCGAAAATAATAATTTCCTGGATCTGTTGAATATCCAACGAAACAGTACTGTTTGGCCTTCACGTCCAACTTCTTTCTTTGACAAGTCGGAATGTGTACTAAGGCTCTACAGCCAAACACACGTAAATGGCACAAATTAGGCTTGGAGCCGTACCATTTCTCGTAAGGAGTAATACCATCCAGAGCTCTATGCGGAGATCTATTCTTGAGGTACGTAGCCACTTCAATAGCATCCTGCCAATAAGCTTTGCTAAGTGAACTACCAGCCAACAAACAACGCGCTTTTTCTACGATAGTCCTATTAGATCGTTCTGCAACGCCATTTTGTTGCGGACTATATGGTACGGTTGTTTGATGTACAATACCATTAGAACTCAGATATCCAGAGAACTCTTCATTAAGGTACTCTGTCCCGCAATCTGTTCGTAGTATCTTAATTTTACCTCCTGTTTGTCTTTCTACTAAAGATTGGAAAGCAACAAATTTAGCTTTCACTTCTGTCTTTGAAGACAAAAAATAGACAAACGTCAGTCGCGAAAAATCATCAATAAAAAATAACGCATATTTCTTACCTTGAAAAGAATTTTCTGACATAGGTCCACACACATCACTGTGGATCAATTCTAACAACGACGTAGTACACTTAGGTTTATCTAAAACCACTGTGAAAGGTTTTCTTGCTAGTTTACCTTCTACACATGGTATACATGGTTCCTTGTCCACCGCCTTATAATCTATTCCGACTGCGCGTTCATTTCTTAGTAGATTCATGTCATATCTGCAAAGATGTCCCAACCGCTTGTGCCATAGCTGAAAACTAGACAAAGACTTAGTTTGTACATCATTAGCCTGAACATCGGAATCCGTACAATGAGAGTCAGAATGCACATCAAAAGCTACATTTTTGTTTACGGTAACATCAAGCGTATAAAGCCCGTCACGTACTGAACCATGTAAAAGAGAATCACCTTTATAAGAGAAATTGTCGCTATCAAAGAAATTACAACCAGCACTATCAAAAACTACACTAAAACCTTTGTCAATGGCTTTCTTGACCGAAATCAAGTTAGTTTTCAAATTAGGTACACACACAACGTCATTTATCTTATTAATAACACTATTGGTAGCACTAATTGAAACTGTTCCGACACCTACGGAATCTATGACCTCTCCATTTGCAATGGTCACTTTACCAGAGTCTAGCGGTTTAAGATTTGTCAACCAATCATACCTTGAAGTCATATGAGATGTCGCACCTGAGTCGATATACCATGTATTCAAGGTACCATCTACTCCCAAAGCAGTCATTGAGGTTGAATCTTGCACATTCTTGACCTTTTTATTAGGGCAATTGTATCTAATATGTCCTCGTTCATTACAGTCAAAACAGATCACCTCTTTCTTCTCCTTTTTCTTGTTAAAATTTCGTTTTGGTTGATATTTCTTTGTTCTCAAAGCAGACTCGCTATCATTTGACTTGGTCTTTGACATTTCGTTTAACAGTTTTGTTTTAACCAGTTCTGATGTAACTTCTATATTACAGTTCTCAAGCGCCATAATCAAGGGATCGAAGTTGGGTGTTAGGCCTCCCAAAAGTATCGCAGCCAAAGAAAAATCATCGATCTTCTTACCAATGTCGGCGAGATCTTGAGCGGTACTTACAACAGCGTTGATATATTCTTCGATAGTATTGAACTCATCTAGGCAAAATCGGTAAAGCTTTCGCTCTAATGCCAATTTCCTGCCCATGCCCCTGTCTTCATAGGCATTCTGCAGCGACGTCCAAGCGGCGTTAGCATTACCAGCACTCCGTACATGAGTGATGGCTCCTCCATCTAAAGTCATACAAATTTTGGCCAATGCTAACTCGTCTCTTCGCTTTCTCGTTGCTTCTGGGGTCTTATCCCCTTTTGGATACCCCACTACAGCTTCCCAGAGCTGTTCGTGCACTAGGTAGAACCGCATTTTAAACTTCCAAGTGCTGTAACCCTCTCGTCCTGTAAGAGTACGGATCGCTCCCATCGTCACACTGCTACTTGTGCCTGGGGACACCCCATCCCCACTGCCAGGCATTTTCAAGCAAAACACTTAGCACATTACTTTTTCGATATTTGACAAAATATCATCACAGGCGGCACACAGTAAACTATACACAACTATTCAGCTTTTCTTGAGCTATTCGTGCTGATAACGTATTGTAATTGAAAAAGAATAGACCAGCTGAATTTGTTATAATGTTTACTTGGTAACAACATTATCATAGAGTGACAGAGAATAAGTAATTTAAATAGAATATCAGTTACAAATAGAACAGCATGCCAGTACTAAAGAATAAGGCTTTATTACAACATATTATTTTAATGCAACTTATTTAAACTATCATCCATACTCGTTATTTTATGATGCCATCGTTGAAAGAAAAACCTTTTTATTCGGAAATAAACGAGCTTTGAACATAATTAAGATTCGCTTTTTGATGTAGCTATACATTTAATTATTAACCTTTCATGTTTTTTACATTTTAGCATTATTTTGATTCTTTTCAGTTTAAACATAAACTTAGACTTCCTATTTTTCAGTTAAGCGTCAGGAGTTATTACAATGAAGAAAGATTACAATTAAAAAATATTACAGCTTAAATTTATGTAGGTATCTTTCTACACGCATGCTTAGGTCAAAGCTAAGTTACAAAAGCTAAGCTTTAATTTATAAAAAAACTCCATAGAAATACATTTAACTCATCTTATGTAAATTCTGAACTTTCAACTTTGAATTATTGACATCTCTGACATTAAGAAAAAAAACTATACTACTGTCCACTGTATAGTATACCCACTGTCTAAACTAAGTAGATTGGACTTGCTGTCGATTCGGACAAAATATATTGGGACGCAATGTCCCAATTGACACTTTTGATTTTAATATTTTAGTTACTGTCGATTCGGACACCATTGAAAATAGCTGCATTGTACAGTCAGTTAAAAAACAGGTTTTTACCGCGGCGCGACGACGGCGCGGGCGGCGGCACAGCAAGATAACGAAATAGATGCGTAACAAGGTCACACTCTCTCTATCTCTTTACTTTATAGCTCTATTTCGCTCTATTTTGCATCACGCAAGGCAACAAAACAATTCGTCTCACAAAAATGAAAAACTTATAAAATTTTATGATTATTTTGTTAACACTTGGTTGAACGAGACTTCCTTGTTTTACAATATATGGAACATATTCGATAGCCCGCACCGTTCGTACCACAAATATGGTTGAATCTTGGCATTCCGTAATAAATAGAAAGATATGTATTAAACCGAATAACATTGCCCAATTTTTAACTTTTTTAGTAAAAGAAGACAAATATTAACAGGTTTATATCTGAGTTGCTCTAACATACACAAAAAATCAAAACCCACAATTAATTTTAATGAACACCTCGAAATTACTATCACTGAATTTGAGCGAGGACAAATAAATATTAAATTGTGCATAGAACGCCTTGTTATGTAATAGTAGCGAAGAAAAAAAGTTTTAAAATATAAGAAAATCTATGGTAAACATTTTCTAATGTTTTTTTTATTTCGTTGTTTTTAAAGTGTTTGTTAGGTAAATCATTGTGCCAAATGCTATGTAAAATACTGTGATTGTTGTAGGTTAAGTATTTTTTATTTTGTTTAAGAGTTTTATCGTTTTTTTTCAGTAGATAATAGGACTTGGTGATGATGAATACTAATAAATAATTAGTAGTAATTTTAAGTCTATGACTGAACTAATGATTATCTGTGATTTCTATACATACTTAATACGCGCTTAAGATAATTAGGTACTTTTTAATAATAAGAAAGAGGTAACGCCACATCAGTAAATGCTGTCGGGATATTTTTCTCAGTTTACTATAAATTGTCTGTGATTTTTAAACAGTCCTAAAATAATGACTTTTTTAATGCGTAAGGAAAGATAGAACAATGTTTTAAGATATAAGAAAATCTTTATTTAATTTTAATAGGTTAAATTTGTGCCAAATGCTGTGTAAAATACTGTAGTAATTTTAGATCTGTTTGAACTATTGATTATCTGTGATTTTTTTACTCATTTATACTGTCTTAGAATAATAAAAAAATATCTTTGACATATTTTAAATAAATACCTAAGTATACAAGATGTTGATTTATACCAAATATACGCTATGAATGAGTTTTGTTGTTTTTTTAAACATTATTGTTGTAACGACCCGTCGATGCCTATTATTATATAGTGGCGGGTAGCGGGAAATACTTTTGAATAAACCAGTCCAATTGCTCACTCTGGCTTTCATTGACGTCTCATTGGCGACGATCGCGGATTTTTCGAGAAAAACAGTGACTACGCGTAATAACTATCGAAAAAAAATGCCTATCGGAAAAATTGAACCTTTTAATCTCAATTCGAAACAGTGGCCAGCGTACATTCGCCGCGTAAACCAATATATCACGCTAAACAATATCGATGACAAGTTAAAAGTGCCTATGCTCATTACGGTCGTGGGGGAAGAAACTTATGCGCTAATGTGTGATCTGTGTTCGCCTAGTTTCCCGGAAGATAAAAGTTATAACGATTTGGTGAAATTAGTGACGGAACATTTAGAACCACAACGTTCGGAAATCGCTGAGCGACACGTGTTTCGGTTGCGACGCCAGCGCCCCGGCGAGCCCCTGACGGAGTACCTACAGGCATTGAAACATCTTGCGGCTACGTGTCATTTCGGCAAGTGCAATTCGTGCTCGACGCTAGAAGAAAACTTGCGAGATCAGTTTGTGTCGGGGCTGACAAACGACGCAATGCGATCGAGAATCTTCGCAGAGAAAAAGATCAGTTACAAAGAAGCGGTCGAGCTGGCACTGGCTCTGGAGGCGGCAGAAAAGCATGCGGAGGTGAGCAGATCGACAGCGGCGGTGGACGCGCCAAGTGCTGCGCGCGCTGGAGCGGGCGAGGGCCTGCATTATGCGCGCGGCAGCGGCGGAGGCGGCGGCGGCGGCGGGCGTGCCAAGCAGGGCGCGCGGCCCGCGCCGGCGGCCTCACGAGCGTTCGGCGGCGGCGGCGGCACGGGTCCAGGCGGCGAAGGCGAGGCCGCAGGCTCGCGCGCGCGACCTTGCTGGCGCTGCGGCAAGGCGCACGCAGCGGAAAAGTGCAGGTTCAAAAACTATACGTGTGATGAGTGCAATAAAAAAGGGCATTTAAAAGTAATGTGCCAACAAGTGCGCGGTCGGCATAATTATGTAAGTGATGTGGAGTCGGACGTCGACGACGGGTTGTTCAACATTCGAGTGGCTTCTAAAGGTAACCAACCTTATTTTATCAATGTGTCTATTGATAACATTATTGTGAAGTGTGAAATGGACACGGGCAGTCGTATTTCAGCGATTAGCGAGGAAATGTACAGAAGTTTATTCCCAGATAAGAAGATCATTTCGGACAATCTTATTTTGCGCTGCTATTCAGGTTCACAAATGCATGCACTTGGTTACATTCAAGTAGATGTTTGTTTAGGCGAAGTTAATGTCAAATCTTTACGATTGTATGTTATACACGGTGGAGCGCGACCTTTGTTAGGAAGGGAGTGGATGCGCGCTTTAAAAATAACACAAATAAATTTCAATCAAATTGTAGACGACAAATTTGTAAACCAATTGTGCAGTGAATTTCCCGAAGTATTTAGTGATAAGCTAGGTACTTGCAAGCGAACCATTCGACTACAGCTGTTGGACACAGAACCGGTTTACGTTCGGGCTAGGCCGATGCCTCTGGCACTGCGCGCACGAGTCGAGCGCGAGTTAGCACGTTTAGAATCTGACGGCACTATTTACAGAGTAGATTATTCCGATTACGGAACCCCGATCGTACCCGTGGTCAAACAAAACGGTGACATCCGTATTTGTGGGGACTATAAAATCACCGTGAACCCTAAGCTTAAACGTGATTATTATCCGTTACCTCGCATTGATGAATTGTTCGCGAATCTGAGCGGAGGTGAAAAATTCACCAAAATAGACCTTACACACGCATACGAACAGTGTATTTTATCGGATGACTCACAGGCTTACACAGCTATTACCACCCATATGGGTACTTTCGCCTACCGGCGCGCTCCGTACGGGCTATCGTGTATTCCCGAGAAGTTCCAGAAAATGATGGAGGAAACTCTGCGCGGGGTTCCAGGGTGCGTTGTGTTCTTGGACGATATTTGTGTAACGGGACCAAACATTGTGGAACATAACAAAAATCTGAGAGCTGTACTCGAACGGTTGCGCGATGCGGGTTTAACGGTTAAGTTAAGTAAATGCCGATTTTTACAGGATAGTGTAAGGTACTTGGGCTTTATTATCAACAAAGATGGTTTACGACCAGATCCTAGGAAGTTAGAGGCTATTTCCAGTGCCCCAAAACCCCAAAATATAACTCAGCTAAAAAGTTTTCTAGGAATGCTAAATTATTATGGGAGGTTTATTCCTAACTTAAGTACTTTGTTGCAGCCCTTGCACAATTTACTGAAGAGAGAGGTTGGATGGAAATGGGACTCTAAGTGCGATGATACTTTTGTTAAGGCGAAGCAATTTCTCCTGAGTGAGCGAGTATTAGCACATTACGAGGAGGGTCGGGAACTAGTGTTGTCAGTGGACAGTAGTGCGTACGGACTGGGCGCGGTGCTGGCACACCGCTATGCTGACGGCAGCGAGCGGCCGGTCACGTGCGTGTCGCGCACTTTGAGTGCGCCTGAACAAAATTACAGTCAATTGGATAAGGAGGCGCTAGCTATTTTGTTCGGTGTTACAAAAAATCACCAATATTTATTTGGAAGGCGATTCACTTTGCGCACCGATCATCAACCACTAACGTACATATTTGGGGATAAAGAGGGGATCCCACAAACGGCGGCCAGTCGACTACAGAGGTGGGCTGCGCGACTAGCCGCATATGATTTTGCGATAGAATTTGTTAGATCGGCGGACAATGGGCCGGCCGACGCGTTATCACGATTACCGCTACCTCGGGAGGGTTGCTCCGCTAGCACGATACAATACTTAAACCTCGTTGAGGATTGCTTGCCAGTATGTTACAAAGATATCAGGAGAGAAACTGAACGTGACGCATTGTTATCTAAAATTAAGGGCTATGTACTGTTTGGCTGGCCAGCGGTTCCTGGCTGCGACGCGGAAAAACCCTATTTTGCTCGAAAGCAAGATTTTGTACTAGATCAAGGTTGCATTATATATAAATATAGAATAGTGGTTCCACAAGTATTGCAAAAGAAAATGCTAGAAGAGATACATGAAGGCCATTTAGGTATAACAAAGATGAAAAATATTTCACGGAACTACATTTACTGGGCGAATTTAGATCGCGATATTGAAGAGATGTGTGGTTCATGCGGCGCGTGTCGCAGCGTGCGCGACGCGCCGCCGCGGTCGCAGCTGCACCCTTGGGAGTTCCCACTGCACCCGTGGCAGCGCGTGCACGCAGACTTTGGCGATTGCGGAGGTAAACGGTACCTCATTCTAGTAGATGCACACTCGAAGTGGATCGAGGCGGTCCCTATGCGTAGCACTACATCAGATAAAACTATTCAGGTTTTACGTAGTATTTTTGCACGATTTGGTTTACCGTCGCAGCTTGTAACCGACAATGGCCCACCATTTGCGTCTCATGAATTTAAGATGTTTTGTACCAATAACTGTATAAAGCATACAACATCGGCTCCTTATAGACCTCAGGGGAACGGTGCGGCGGAAAACGCCGTTAAAACGATAAAGAAAGCTATTAAAAGAGCTCTGTATGAAGGTCTCGACGTCAACGCCGCTTTAAGTAAATTTTTGTTGCAATATCGTAACTGTGATCATGCTACTACGGGAGTATCGCCAGCAGTGGCCTTGCAGGGGCGGCGCCTGCGCAGTCGGCTGGACGCGTTACGGCCCGACCGGGCGGCCGCGGTGCGTGAGCTCCAGGAGCGGCAGGTCGTACGCAAGGCAGGCGTTGATAAAGGCTTTGAGGTAGGGGACGCGGTTCTAGCTCGTGACTACACGCAGAGGGGGGACAAGTGGGCCGAAGCCACGGTTGTCAAGAAAACAGGTCCCGTCTCATATAAAGTTAATTTGGGCAACGGAGTAGAATGGCGTAGGCATGCCGATCAAATAGTTTCAACGCAAAAGAATCGGTATTCATTATCGCGGATGAGCGGCGCGGCGGAGAGTAAGTTGACTTCCAAAGACCATGAACCTGAGGTTGATAAGGGGACCGAGAATGAGGGCGTAATTGAGGAAGCGGTATGCGGTGAAGACCACGCAGACATATCAATGGAACCGCGGGACATGTTAAAGTCGCCGCAAGAGTTGTCTAAGCGGGCGGGAACCGCGCTGGTAGCGTCCCGCTCCTGCGACGACGGCGGCCCTGCGCCCTCACCGCAGCCCGCGTCCGCCCGTGCACTGCGTGCATTAAAACGGGCAAATCAGTAAAGCGCACATTATTTTATAAAAAGTTTAGATGTAAAGTTATATTAAAGATTAGACGTTAAGTTGTGCTTGTATCTAGGTTTAATTAGTATAGGTAATTACTGGCTTGGCGGGGAGAGGTGTAAC
Source organism: Eupithecia vulgata (assembly GCA_946478455.1). Taxonomy (NCBI): domain Eukaryota; kingdom Metazoa; phylum Arthropoda; class Insecta; order Lepidoptera; family Geometridae; genus Eupithecia; species Eupithecia vulgata. The sequence goes on along the minus strand of OX297859.1, from coordinate 14,807,905 downwards.
GACCCGTCGATGCCTATTATTATATAGTGGCGGGTAGCGGGAAATACTTTTGAATAAACCAGTCCAATTGCTCACTCTGGCTTTCATTGACGTCTCATTCACATTATATTATATTTTGCACAAACATTTTTTTACCTGACTGTACTCAAGAGCTTCAATAATTTGATGGTGTCCGAATCGACAGTAAAAAAAGTATTAAAATCAAAAGTGTCAATTGGGACACTGTGTCCCAATAAATTTTGTCCGAATCGTCAGCAACTCGTAGATTGTCCAGCATTATAAAATCTAAAAACGTAGGCTATTAGAATTTCTTAATTTTTTTCTTTTTTCATTGAAATCTTACCGGTCTTTGATTTTATGACTTAGCGAGGTCAACATGCATGCCCAGCGTGGGGATTATGGGCATGAGATAAAAAATAAGTTGGAGGCTTGCGTCCAGCAGTGGACCAGTATAGGCTGTTGAGGATGAGGAGGTCAAAATAAAGTGTTTTGTTTAGTACAAGTGTCAATGAATTGTTTTACAATGAATCTGTCGCCGCCAGATCGTATAATCAGCCCGTTTAAAAATATTACATGATAAACACTGATTTGTTTGGTAAACCTATTTCATTTTCTAGGAGAGCTGGCTCTGGTATGACAGACGTTAGACATAATGTTGAACCTAGTATATTATTAATTATCTGTGGTTAAACGTTCCTCCTATGTCCGTCCCCTGGATATTGTTTACCTCCCTGCCAAATTTCACTAGAGCCGTCCAGCTTTTTAGGCTAGAAGCTTAAAGATAACAGACAGAGTTACTTTTGAATTATAATATTAGTATGGATGTGCCGATTTGAATCCACCTAGCCATTCTGCAAACGGACTGATCTGGCGGCGACAAATCCCTTTTAAAAACAAAAAAACGAGATCGTAGAATGCAACACAAAGTCTCAATTTGTTAAGTTTATTATTATTGGTTAATTTTTTACACAAACCTTTCCTACAGCTATGGTGTTCAACGGGAGACTTGGCAGATTCGTTAGGAGTGGCTGCTGCTATTTCAATAAACCAAAGCCATACACGGAAATCTCACCACTACTGAGCAAGCAAACTTCACTTGGTAATTTCACAGTAAAAATATTGTGTACAATCTGAAAAAATTAAATAATTATTAAAAAGTACAAAAAGAGACGTCGACCCTGCCAGGATTCGAACCTGGAATCTTCTGATCCGTAGTCAGACGCGTTATCCGTTGCGCCACAGGGCCGTTGAAGATCTAATCGAATATAAGGAACGGTTTAAAGCATTGACCTATTTCTCTGTACCTGTTTTAAAATATGCATTCTCTGGGAAACTATTCTCATTTCTTAGAACTACACCAATAAAAGTAATTGTAGTTCTAGTAAATACCTTACACAATTATTTGCAATAATAATTCATCGTCTTCATTATATTGACAAAGAACAATCAAATACCGAATAGAAACAAACTAAAACGATTATTTACAATTGAATCAATTGACCTAACTGCAGACTGTTAAAAACAATCCGCAGGTAGGTCAACTGATCCATAAAATTCATTGACTTTGAAGTTCGTAAGGTCTGATTCTAAAAACCGAAGTAAAAGTGGTCGAGCTCGTTTTATAAAGGTATAATGTGCGTAAAACTGCGGCTAGAAGCTTATATACTATTTTTTGTGTTATTCATAGAAAAAGTAAGTGCATTGGATTCGCCAAGCAGTGTCAGCCTGTCTACACTAAGAAATGACCCCGAAGAAGGCCTGAAAATGTCGCCTCGACATAACTCCATTGGGTCAGGTAAAACAAGAATATTATCTTTAGATATCCTTGTATCATTGCCCAACAGAGCGAGAGTAACAGTTACTCAAATAAATAATAATATGTCGCTCTGTATGGCAGAAACGAAACATTCGATGCCTATTTTTGTTGTTTTGTTTTATCTAGCATTATGTTAATGCTTACTTGTATATTATATACCTATTTATTTAACATTTTTAATTTCCGATTTTAACAAAGAGAAATACATTCAAATAATTGAAACAAATTAGAACTAGTAGGTATTAACATATACTTAACTTTTTGTATACAAATTATAGTTCAAAAAACAAAAAGTTTCAAAAAACTATATTATTTACACAGCCACACAAAAAACGGCTTTTTCTATATTAGGGTCCCATTCCACCCATCCAATATCATTGTCCAAGTTCTTTGTCCAATATATATATTAAAATTTTTGGTTGGATGCCAATTCCACTCATCCAATATGTTTGTCCAAGATTCTTAGGTAATTTGCAAAGTTGATTTCAAATGAAATTATACCACATTACACTAATATTAAAAATGCGTAGGTTTGGATGGATAGATGGATGATTGTTCTGATTGGATGACTATCCATCAACATCCAACAATCATCCATCTATCTATGAATCCTCAATCTATGTTGAGGATTGTCTACGCAAATAATTTGGGAATCTTGGACACAGATATTGGATGAGTGGAATCGGCATCTATCTAAGCAATTTGATCAAATATCGGACAAAGATATTGAATGGGAACCTTATGCCCGAATACTCAAACGCATCTCAGTTCATCGACGTAGCTGGGATCTTCCTACTACTGAGATCGTCTTACTTTTAAACGGTATACTCAAACGCTTCCGACTGGTTTTAGTACCATGATTAAGTAAGCTAATCCCAACTTTCTTTCTAATATGGCAACATTTTGAATTTTGATTTTGAAGGATAACAACGTCTCAAACAGCTGAGACGGTCTCAAATAAGTAAGATCCCTTTGAGTATACGGGTGTTAGAAACCTACATGTATTGTTAGGTGAGTGCTGGTAAAATATTAATAAAATTGTACCTGTGTTGGCTACGCTTTTACTAAAGGTCAACAGCTCGATACCACTCGAGTAAAACTGCGGGTTGAAGCTAGTTTTATTTTACGGTTATCTCGTGAACTTTTCTCTTCGGAATATAAAAAGCACATCGACTTGAGCACCTCCTTGATTTGCATCAGCTAAATACTACCAAAGTACCAAATTTACAGATACCAGCACAAGTTCCCTGTGGTCGTGGCCGGGCGAGAAGTCTTCATTCTTCGCAAAGTTGTTTTGGCTGGTGACCTGGTCGAGCAGCCTCCTACTCTGGTTGACCATTCCTGACTGCAGACGGCGACCGAAGCTATATCCTCTCACTTTCTTCATGTGTATTGCTTGGATTGGTGGAGTATCCTATCTAGTTGCTTGGATTATCACCATCCTCGGTAAGTGATGAAGTGATGAGCGAGTTTGAGTTTCTCGACTAGTCCCAATGGATTAGGACCAAAGTGGGACGAGTAAAGAATAACCCGTTTGTGCTACTACTTTGTTTTTCATTGTTATTTGAAGATTTCTTAGCCACTCTTCTAGGCAGTTGATTTTGTGTTAAATAATTTCGTAGGTTTTGCTATTATATTCATAGATTCACGAAGAAGGTGTAGGAAGTTAGTGGAAAACACAACTTGTGCTGACATAGCAGGACTTTGTGTAGGTACCTATTCAATTGTACCTATGTAACCACTCATAATTTCATTTCGTCTAATTTTATTGCTAAATCTATTCGTCGTATTTAAAGGCGGTTTGCGCGACCGCGACCGAAGACCGAGACTTGAGACAGAGACAGGAGACCGCGACCGGTAGTTGTCATTTAGCTTTGTACAGGCGCCAGTTCATGCCGCGACCGTGTTGGGAGACCAAGACAAAGACAGAAAGAGGAGATCGCGACCGGTAGTTCTCATTTAGCTTTGTACAGGCGCCAGTTTACGCCACGACCGTGTCCGGAGACCGAGACAAAGACAGAATGAGGAGATCGCGACCGGTAGTTCTCATTTGACTTTGTACAGGCGCCAGTTTACGCCGCGACCGTGTCCGGAAACCAAGACAAAGACAGAATTAGGAGATCGCGACCGGTAGCTGTCAATTACCCTTATACGGGCGGCGACCGCCTCGTTGTCTTCGGTCTCGCGTCTCTGTCTCGTATCTCTGTCAACGCGCGAACTAGCGCCCGTAGGTAGGCTACTGAAGGACAACTACTGGCGCGGTCTCTGTCTCTTTCTTTGGTCTTGGTCTCCGGTCGCGGTCGCGGCGAGAATCATCTATACATGCATTGATTATGTCATGATAACACATCAAATCATTCTAGTCTAGGAATTTTCATTATGAGATGAGCCATGATAGCATCCGTTTGTTATATATCAAATGATTTAGAAAATAAAAGTTTTTCTCCTGAATACTGTGGAGTATAAAATCTCTTCAAAACGTAAAACGTGTGAGATTTGAATGAAGCCGTTGCTTGAGTCGAAGTTCCTTAACCTTTGATACACTTGTGGTAGGTACCTACCTACTTTATTGAGTGACCGGTGAATGCGAAGTAGGAAGTAATAAATGATACTCTACGTGGAAGATAGGTCACTTCTGTCTTTTCTAGTGGTTCCTAGTAAATAATATCGTAGGAGTAGCTTCTTGTGTCATTAGAGTTGAAATAATAATAAGTCTCGCACAATTGTATTTTATTCATTTAGGTATACCTATGTATATCGGGTTTTGTTTGTCTGAAGAACTCTCAAGCATCCGAGAAATAAAATTTAACAAACTTTTTTTGTTGCGGAACCCTAAAATAGATTTTAGGATTTTCTAATTTTTTTCTCCCTAATTCAAACATAAATTTTAAATTTCAAGATTGCTAGAAGTAAAAACGAGGAAGAAACTTTAGGATTCTTTTTAAGACGACGGAACCCCACAAATATTAATACAGAATTTCCGAATTACTTTCTCTTTAATTAGAACATGTAATTTCAAATTTGAAGTCTGTAGGAAGTAAAATCGAGGAAGAAACTTTCGGATTCCTTTTTTTATGACGGTAACCTAAAAATCATGATTTTAGAATTTACCCTTCAGTTTGGTCATAAATTTTACCTATAATCTAAATTCCACGTATGTAGGCCCGCCAGAAGTAGGTAACAAAACATTTTTATGATCGTCAGTGACTGAGTGAGTGATGGATGACCTGATGACGAAACAGCAATATTTTGAGGGTCGATATTTCCTAAACAGAATTGATTAATATAAGTCAGTCTTTGGGAGTCAGATAACTACGTTAGAAGACTACTTAAATCAATTTCCAAGCCCTAGTTTTCATTTGTAACAAAGATATCGATAGCTGAAAAGTGCCGTGAGATTGTTTGAGAAAAGGATTCCCTACTTGACTTGGCAATTAAAGCCATGGACCCTGATACAACGTGTTGGTCGAAGTGCTTCAAAAACTATTTCCGAAATCTAGCAAGTTAAACGTGTTATAGCCGTGTGGTGCCGGCTTAGAAATTGCACCACCCCAACTCTTCCCGTGGGTGTCGTATGAGGCGACTTAGGGACATACCTACCTAAACCGGATGGCGGGCAGTAGCGCCTCTTGCAGAATAGATCTTCTACCGAACTGCGATCCACAACCCGCATGGGGATTATGGGCATTATCCCCATGAGATAAAAAATCAAGGGGAAGCCTGCGTCCTGCAGTGGCCATTATAGGTTGTTGAGGAGAGGGGGAAACGTATTATGTTATGATCACTCTCAGTAGGTAAAAGTTTTACAATATACGAGTAGGTTCTATTTAAGATCATACATAACCACATAATATCTCAGGCGTAACAATACCTCTTATTACTAGAAAAAATTTGTTAGGAAGTGACGAACGCGCGATTTGCTGACACCATGACATAAATCTATGATGTTCGTCTATACAGGGTGTCACGTAACATGTGTATACTTTACTTTATTATTTTATTCTGGTTTTTAATATTTGTTATTATAGCGGCAACAGAACTATATCATATGTTTTCACATATGATATTTCAACCGTCTAACTATCACGGTTCATGAGATACAGCCTGGTGACAGACGGCCAGACGGATAGCAAAGTCCTAGTAATAGGGTCTCGTTTTACCCTTTGGGGAACGGAATACTAAAAATTATCTCGTTTATACAAATAAAATATTATTATAATCAATCTCTGTGCTAGAAATGTAATCAAGATACGTTCAGCCGTTCTGGCGTGATTAAGCAACAAACATCCATCCACCCATCCATCCAACCATCTATCCATCCATCCATCTTCATTTTCGCATTTATAAAATTAGTGTGATTTTGTAGAATTATTTAATTTTTTATCTAAAAAGTTTTTATCCAAGTATTTATAATTTTTAGGAGACACTCTTAGCCTTCCTGACAGCATCACCGGTCTCACGGTCTTGGCGGCGGGTACCAGTCTCCCGGAGGCAGTCTCCAGTGTTTTGGTTACCAGGCAAGGTAAGTTTCATTAACATATTCATATTCATATATTCATTCGCCGTAGGAGCACAAGGCACACTTGGTAACGGTTATAATAAATGTGCGTAAAATAAATGATACGGTTATAATATCATTTATTTTACGCACATAATACAAATTTACAGAATAGGTACTATAATGTATACCAAGGCTGGCCAAACCCAGGCCCGAAGAACGCCAAGGCATTTGAATTTGCCCGCCAGCACTTCGGTGGACCGGCTAGCCGGCGACGGCGGCGACGAAGGAAGCACGGCGCGCAGTGGCATCGATTCCCAGGGGCGTAGCGGAGGGGGGGTATTTGCAAAAAAAATTGCGGCTCGCTCTTTTCGCCGATATTAGTCGTTGCTTTTGTGAATACGTGGGTCTACTAAAAACACGTCTGAGACCCTAAGAGGTCCGAACAGAAGAGAAGCTAAGATGGTGATGATGAAGAGTGGCAGTTGGAATATTACAAATAAAACAAAAAAAAAATTGTAGTGGCCAATGCCCGAAATGGAAAGAAAATAATGACAGGAATGGTAAAGACTAGCCGAGTGAGCCACATATTTTTTACGTTTAATTTCTTTGGGTTTACAAAATAATACTAGTCACATTTTATACTGCAAATTATTACCAAACAAGAAATAGCGTGATTGATTTTCTCTTCAATTAAATTTTTGGTCCACTAGTGGAAGAAGTGTTGCAGGCATAGGTAGTTTATTCAGCGCTATAGAAACGTTAACTACCTGCCTACTTTAGGTGACCTAGTCTGTACAGCCAGCTTCTACTTTCTATCAATCAACCACCACCGCAACAAATATCAGAATAAAATATCAAAGTAGAAATAATCCGCGAGGTCACTTAGCCAACCAACGCAAAAAAAAATAACGAGAAAATTTGCTCAAACAAATTACTATTACGAAAACCTCTTCACTGAGCTGTGAAAAAATATAAGTAATTATGTTTTTTAGTCCACTTACCAATAAAGTTAATTAAAGCATATTTTGTCATTTTCCTTATGAATAGGGTAGTGGCTCGGCTCCGCCACAGTCTAAGAAATTTTGCTCACCTGGAAAAATCTATTGGCCAGCCTTGATATACTATTGATTCCGTATCCTCTTGAACTAGCCCATTACGTATACCAGGATCCAAGGCTTCTTTAATTCAAAAATAATAATCCGTTTGTATATTATATTTCGTGAAGTTTATTTCCATACAAGGCTCTTAGATATCCCTATACCTCCAACTAAAGAAGCTCGAAAGTATAAACTAAGTACTCTTAAAACATTTGCAAACTATTTGCGAGTACCATCGGTATGTGTAGTTTTGATTTACGTTACGCAGATTGAGTAATAATAAAGAACCATTCCCAGACATTCATTAAGTAAACAAAACGTTAGCTTAACCAACTCGTGGCACCTGGCCCTTTCGACGCCGTTAGCGGGTTCTTTATGAACTTGACCTTATTTTTGCCTTGGGGCGAAACTTTTCCTGGCACGTGTTTTATTCGGGACCTTTCATAACAAGGTGCGTCACGCTCAGCGGATGGGCAAACAAAGGGGGTTACCATAATTACCACGTCCAGGGGTTACCATAGTTAACTTATGTACCAGTCTGCCAGTGGAGGCAGAATAGCAATCGTAATTGAATATTTTGTTTTTGTTCTTCAATGAAATTGTTTCAGTTTATTTATTCACGAACAATTTTTACATCGTGTATGACTTCTTAATACTTATCAGTTCTTATTATCACTTTGGTACTTATAAATTTTATTTGTTGAAATGTTTTCAATTAATTTCAGCTACAATACTTATTTTTTTCATTCCCCTGATTCAAACAGTTTAAAGGTACATTAACGTTCATTAAAAATATAGAAGTAGGTGACTTCTTTTTTCGTACGGAGAAAAGGCAAGGGATTAGTTAGAGCGACACTCAGAAATATTGTCGGTGATATTTTATATTTAATATTCATATATCAATAAGTACGAACCTTTGTAAGCTATTTCAGAGAGATAAATTAGAAAAAATTATGAGAGAGTAAAATCTTACTTATTAATATTATGTAAGCTGTAGGTAGTAGTTTAGGTAGTACCTTGTTATATTACGCTTACTTGAAGTAAGATGACTACGTACCAAAAATGGAATTGTTATCGTCGTTTCCCCATGTTTCCCAATAACGTACCTGCTATCTTAATTCAGCCAAAAAAAAGATTAATCTGGAAATATCATTCAAAAATTAATCGGAATGAGTCAAAGAATTACGAAGTTCCTAAGTAACAACTATTTCCATTTGCAAAGGCCCTATTCCGTCTAACCCCCGACTGCAATGTTAAATTCTTCGGGGTATCGAGTACTTACTCTGAAGAAAAATAATACATCGCTGTCGTCGAAATGAGTCCTCAGTACCGGTTGTGCATAAGACGATGACGAAAAACGCTATCGTCTTTTTCCATACATTTGGCGCCTTGCAGCGCTTCACCAACTAGCGCTTCTAACGGATAAAAGTAACTAATTTTTCCATTTTGTGAGAAATTTGAACGGTTAATCAACAGTTTTATGCCAACTTGATTTAATTTCCGAATGTATGGTTTTGAGAGATTTGACTGAGATTATTTTCACGGAATATTGTATTCGTCTCACCATTTTTTGTAGGTACGTGTAATCGAGGTAGAAGTTAGTCTACCGAGCTCTCGAAGTATATTCGTAATCAAATTCTTCACATTGATATTTAGCGTACTGAATAGGGCCTCTACGCATAGCCAAGCTCGACCATCCCACACCCTAGTTTCAACACCGCAGTACCTACTCGTAGCTAATGTATGTACTAACAGAATCTATTTTGTGGCAATAATACACATAATGTAGGTACGTACACAAAGCCGTTGTTGCGCACGTTCCCAATCTATGGCCACAAGCAATACAATTAATGAGTAAAGAGTAGGTAGTACCTAAATTCTGTTTTCATGTTTTTTCAGGTCACGGAACAATGGGTATCAGCAATTCGATCGGTTCGAACACGTTTGACATTCTCTTGTGCTTGGGTCTACCATGGTTAGTGAAAGGCCTGTTTTATCCTGCGTCGCCTGGCAACCATTGGGTGGGTATACTTCATTTTCCCCATATTTTCCGCAACGATATCCTTATTTTGTTATTGTGAACCGATGACGTGGGGCGTGGGCATCTTAAACAAATTGTGTATCATAAGTAGTTTGTGTAGGTACTGTTTTTTGTACTAAATTCATTACGTACCTAGCTACTTATTTTGTAGAATCTTATTATCACATACGACATAGGCTGCTTTTTGAACCTAAAAAGCGCGTGCTAGGCCGTGGGCTTAAACTGGTATTCTATGACCATTCACACAGCATCCTAGCCCCAAAATAGGCAGAGCTCTATTATAGGTACATTATTTATCTCTTCTTTGCAGGTAACCATCAACTCCAGCGGTCTTTCCTACAGCGCGATATCTCTGCTATCCACTCTCTTCACATTGTATGGCTGCTTGGCCCTGAACCGGTTCCAACTGGACTGGAAGATAGGTGTGACCTGCTCCCTTGTCTACATCGGATACCTAACTCTGGCGGCGCTTATAGAACTCAACGTCTTCTTTGTTGTTAACTTACCCGTTTGCCCGCATTGAAGGTTTTAAACATAACTTATGACGTCACAGTTAATAATTAGGTTGGTTTCAGTAAAATAATTGCGATGATAATGGTTCATTAAGGTTTTTTTTATATTTTGATCAGGACTTTTGTTTAATGTAGGTACCTACTGATAGTATTTATCTCAATTTGCCTCTTGGGCGGCAAACGAGGTCAAGGCTTCCTCACGGAACATAGCCGGAGAAAAGACGTTATGGCATCATAGATAATTAAAACCGTACTTGATAAAAAGAGCTGATGTTGCAAAAAATTTTTGCAAAAAATTTAAACATTTTTGCAATTTATTAAAGTAGTATTTACGCTATAATTATTTTCAAGCAATGTAAGATATTTTCTTACTCACTAACCTCCAATCTTTAGTAAGTAAACATTTTTACCAGGCTAGCGCTCTAGCAGAAGGTCAAGCATATAGGTTGCAAGGGCGATCGATAGGTACGGTTAGGTTTCCTGCTTTAGACATCCTAGGCGTACCTAAACTAAGGAATGTTTTCTGAATTTACTTTAAGTTTATGTGTTATTATTATGATATTGACAAACAAACCCAAAAGGAACGGAAGCAAAAAAAAGTAAAGACAATGGTAACGACTATTGGATACTCGGTAAAAATAAAATGCATTAGACTCGAATATAAAAAAGTACTTATGTATGTACTTAACTTAGCATTGTACTACTTATAGTAACATGTAATCAATATACATATACGTAGCAGCACATTTTTCTTTTATTTCCCCTCAGAGTATCGCTTTTCACTCGGTAGAGAACCAATTAGTTATTTTTTCTTATAAGCGCACAGGATAACATGAAAGGTAGGGTTTCAATGAGAATGATTTTCCCTGTATTAAAAAATAGACGTTACGTAACTATTACCATTAGTAGGTACCGACATAGGTAGATACTTATTATGAAATACAATGTAGAATAGCGAGATGGAGCGATTTTCCAGCAAAAACTAACTTTCTCTACATCGCTGTGATTATACGAGTGTAGTGTACCGAGCACACGACATGCACCGACTTTAGTTATGTCATGGCATATTTTCTGCATAGTATGTCGCATAGTTCTTCATTAAAAATTGCTTGCGTTTTAACGAAACTACGCACTAAAATCACATAGACGTACCCAACTTAACTAGGAATAGGATGTTACTATGGCTATTTTAAATAAGTCACAACAGTTAGAGTAAATTAGTTCTTGAGTGGGGACCACGACTTGGTAAACGTAGTGTAGGAAGCCCTCCGGCTAGGTAGGATGACGACCTGCAAAATACTGCAGACAGATACTGGATGCGTCAAGCTGAGGACAGGGCGCCATGGCGTTCATTAGTGGAGGCCGTGGCCTGTGGAAGCAGTGAACTAACAATGGCTGATGGTGATGATGAGATCCATTGAGTGCCTTCAACATGTGAAACGACCGATTGAGTTCAGTAAAAATCCAATCTGTGTTCATCTTACGGGCTGGTAGTTAATGTATTCTACCTAGATACTCCTGATATCTCGGTGTTATTAGGTACGAGTAGCAACGACAAACAAAACAAAACTAAGATAGCTACCTACTATACTCTACCTAGGTAGATCTAATACGTTAAGGTTTATTCTAGACAAATAAAGAGACAAAGGTTGCATGTCACCTATCAGACTTATCAAATACACTTATCTGATGGGTTCTGCCAAACTGGTATTGTTCCGAGAATAGAGATATCAATCCAAATGAATAGTTCGATACTGGAAACGAAACATTGACCTATGTGCATGTTTAGAGCAACAGTCACATTTTCAGAGGTTGAAAGTTGCATATTTCATTTCTTACTTCAATTTAAAGCCGCCTACATCGGACTAATCAAGTTCTGCATGTTGATCGTTCGAATCAACCTGAATCAGTCAAAGGAAATAGCAAATTAGAGGATAAATAGACTACGGAATGGTAAGGGGCTCAGTCAGATCGAGCCCGGGCCGTTGCCATAGCAACGGGTCCGGTGCAGGGTGCGGGGTGCATCTGAGATAGACTGACATGGTAGCCTGCTCTTGGTATTGATCCAGCCAGATTCAGTCCCCCTTTCGCCTACGCGTCTGAATTGGGGTATGAGATGCATACACCACCCTCAGTGGGGGCTGAGGGTGGTGCAAACACGAGGCGGTACAGTCAGCGTTATAAGCAACAGATAGATACGGAACTTTTTCCTCATTAATATTCCGACCCTGAATCACCCACAGCTGGGTATGGTTCCGGTTTCACCTTCTACCTCTTTGTCCTAGCTCGAAAACGTTGGTACAGGAATCAGTGTTCAAGATGAGGTGAACCTCTCATATGTATATGATAACATTGGACGTAATTTCATTGGACAATGGAAGTGATTTTGTTGGCAAAAATCTTAAAATAAAAACTAGTTTCAAAATGTTGCTGTTCCTTTTTACTTTTAAAAGTTGGCGTCTCATTTTTACGATCGAAAAAAGGGGACAGCAACTATTTTAAATACCTTTTTTAGTATAAAATAATTATTTTCTATTATAATACCGGCCCGGGCTCGATCTGACTGAGCCCCTTACCATTCCGTAGTCTATTGTATTGTAATATATGCCACATACACTTCTATGAAAACTGTCCGTCTGAATTACTGCAACCGATATTTAATTCTAATTAGTTGTGATTCTATTTGCATGTTTAGAGCAACAGTCACATTTTCAGAGGTTGAAAGTTGCATATTTCATTTCTTACTTCAATTTAAAGGATAATTATCCTCGAATTTGCTATTTCCTTTGACTGATTCAGGTTACAACTAATACAACTCAGCAGTTTTTAGATTAAATTTGAGATATGGTGAGGTTTTTGACTACGAGTAAGTAGAACAAATTTAGCCGAGAAGACATTAAGGTACAAATACATTTTTTGAGGTCGTCGTCGGTAAACAAGCCCACACTTTCATGGAAACTGTCTATCTGATCTCTTATTACTGCAACCGATATTTAATTAAGAAAAATTTCTAATATTTTCTATTAAAATATGTTTCTCAGAAGAAAAATCAAAAACATTCAGTACCTAGAAATATAATAAAATATTAGTTACAAAACGTAATAATATTTCACAATTTCCTTAGAAGCGTGGGCTGCTTCACAGGCGACCTCTAAGAATCTGTTTTTATTACTAAGAAATATTTTTTTCTAGAATTGTAAATACGAAATCATTTTAATGTATATTTAGAAATTATGAAAAGAAAGTAATTCTAATTTTATCATGGCAGACAATTCACATATAGATGCCCCAAGCTAAGCAGAGCTTTTGTAATAGGATCCTACTACATAACTTGATAAATGCCTAGACAACATTGTGTATATAGATATTTTTGCTATATAGGTAGATAGAGCAACCGGAACAAATATCTGCAGATCCTACAAACATTGATCCTGAGGTGGGAATCGAACGCGCAACAGCCCAAATTTTCGTAAAAATTACAAATTTAACGAGTCTATTTGTCATTTAAAATTAAATGAAAAGGCCAACGTACTAAATAGCGTAAGCAGTCCATTGCCTAATTTAATGGTAACTTCGTTTTTATGTATTAAAAAAACCTAAAGATCTGTTTTTTGTTTTAATATTTTTCCAGGATTCTGTGATTGAACCTGCACCGCCCCTGAAAGTTTGCTCCTTCATTTTTGTTACACTCTGTATAGCAGACTGGCTGGGTTAGCGAGGCCATGAGCTGAGGCTGAAAACGGTGACATTGTAGCGGAAAGCGTCGCAGACCGTATAGTCGCCCACGATACTTCCGTGTAATACGTGAGTCCACAACCAAGTCCTTTTTATTACGTCTGATAATTAATAAAATACCTAGTTACAGATGTACAGGTACATTGTTAATCCTGTACTTATCTGAGAATGTTTAAACCACATTATAAAATATCTGCGCTTATAACCTAGCCGCAGGGATGTCCGGAAATAATAATTATATATGCTGTAACATTCACACATCAATATCTAGCATAGGAGGACAGGAGCGTAAGGCACACCGCAAATCTAAATTAGATATAAAAAATAGTGTAGGTTTAGTTCATACAAAAATCATTTTTAAGAAGATCACTTTGATCACTGATGTCCAACCGAGATTACGACCACGAAGCACAGTAAGCGAAATTTCTTTTCTATTCTCTTCTTTCTGTACAGTTCACGATGTTAAATCCCGTTCCACCAAATAATTCTACATCATCATCATCAGCCTATATTAGTCCACTACTGGTCAAAGGCCTCCCCTAATGAGCGCCAATGATTCTACATAAATCATTTATTCATTTCCCAATAAAAGATCATGGGGCCAATGATGATGCCAGAACAGTTTGCATAATAATGGGTAAATATTCCCCTGATGTTTCCAAACGGTTACAACGACATTTTTCACCTTATACAACAGCTTCGTGAGAATAACCAGGTAATTAACACATGACATAAGCCACAAAGAAAATTATCAATTATTTCATCATAGCAAAGCCGTTCAACTTTTCCATTCCGACCTTTGACAAAGTAACCAAAGGACTAGCCTTGATGGATCTTACCCCTCTGCCAAGGACCATGATTTTTTAATCAAGGTCGTTTATAAAAACTACTTCTATAATCGATTTCATCAGTCGCAGTATCGTTATGGCCGAGTAAGGAGCTCTGATAAAAATGACTACCTGTGCGGTCAGCGTCTTTATAAAAAAATCAAACACCTTGAACAGACTAAAAGATGGTGGTTCATTTCACATGCGAGTATTTTTTTGTGTAAATAATTATAATTTCCTCCAATTTGAATCGTTGCAAATTATTTTCATAGTGCATCCATTTTCCGAAATAATCAAGTAATATGAAAAAAAATCGAATTGCTTCGCGTCGTATTTATATTTTATTTTCAATCATATAACCATTCTGTAAAGTCTTATTTTGAATAACTATGTCCAAATAAACGAGTATTTAACATTTTTTCGCAAGCTCTATGGGTACTCCCACGAGACTAGTGGGCGTTTTTGACAGGAGATAGTTTTATACTTATGGTAATTTATGCCAAATTTCCTTATCACAGGAATGTATTTTTGACCTTATTGCTTAACGCATAAGGTCACCCACGAATTTCTAAATTTGAATTTTGACTTCTACAAGCTTTGTGTTTTTATGTACCGAGACTACCTGAAGGGATGGTTTACTCACTCTGTATCGATATCGATATAACTGAGTTAGTTCCGGCCGATTGACATTTTCTTAGGCATAGGTTTTTTTTATCTTTCGCATTTTGAAGAAAAAGTCGTAGAGCACATATTTATCTGGATATTTGGTATTTGCCCTCTCTAAAAATATTAAATGTGATAATTGCCTTAAGGTTCAATTTGGTCCACGTGATGACAAAAGCTTTACAAATATCACAAAAACGAACGATAGCATTTTTGTTATAGTGTTTACCCGTACTCTGGGCATCACTAAGAAATGAACAATCTCAAAGATTTTCGACTAAACCGACTGAAGACTTCGTGGCTTAGTTGGTTAGAGCACACCCGTACTAAGGGTGGGGCGCAGGTTCGAGTCCCGCCGAAGTCGAAAATTTTAGGGAACCTATTTCATTTCTTACGCACGAAAGCGTTATCAAGCTTAGTCGTTTATGTGAAAAATTTATAAGACTAGGCCTAGACGACTACAAAAAGTTAAATAACAAATTTACAACTGCATACAAAATAACAAAAGGTCTTCATCACTTGAATGGTGATGATTTATTCTCAAATACACGATACAGATATTTATGTAAATCAAAAAAAATTAAGTAGCCACAGCTATGCTATCTATGCTAGCTATATATAGCTAGCTATAAATATACGTAAAAATATACAGATACCAGAATCTCATATATTGCAAAAAAGCGACCCTGAAAAATATATTAGGCACATTCACACAAAACTGATTCTTTAAAAAAAATTGTTTATTTGATATAATGTCGGTTCAGAATCAAGCGATGTCTAGCCAGGCATTACATACATCATTTAATAACCAGCTGATCCGCTTGCGATTTAATTCGCGTGAACTTTAGAATAAAAAAAGGTCGATATCAGCTGAAATCCTGGTATAGGAGTAGGACTTTAATCCGTATTCAAAAACCGTTTAAGCTCGTTTTGGATAATTTCGAAACATCATGAAATCTGTATTCAGTCATTATCTGTTTTTTTTTATTTGAGTTTAAACATTAGTTATATTATTATAATAGTGTAATTACAAAGAAACGATGTCACAAAAAATCTAATTACATTAAGTAAAACTATACAGTGATCATTTAGATTTTTTGTTCATTTCAATCTTTTTAAACGTAAAGAAGCGAACAAGAAACCAGAAAGGTTTTTTTAAGGCAGACCAGAAAATTGCGTCTGATGAACAATGAGAGAGAATTTATTACTAGCATTTTTTTTTATTTTAGTTTTAATGTAAATCTATTCATTACTAAGTAATAATATTTTAATAATATGTATATTAAAAAATACATAATGGACTTGTCATGATTGTTTTAATTCGCTACCAAGTGAAAAACATGGACATCGGAAATCATCGATATTTATCAATCCCTACGAACTTTTGACTTTCATGCAGTAGTGATACCTGAATATATTTTCCCAAGATTTTTGGTAGTTTAGGCATAGGTTAAAAGTAATTTCTGGAGACTAATTTATACTAACAATTTTTTCGCATCTAATGATTTGAGTAAGTCCATTAATGATTATGATTTCATTTAGACAAATACATAGTAATGCCCACCAGGAAGCTGTAGTTTGCATAGGCATTAATTTTGACTATCTATCAAATAAAAATAAATAAATTAGAATTGTTCTAATTTCATTTTTTAAACAAAATATTTCACAAACTTTCAAATTTAAGTAAGTTATGATTATGTTATGAGGTAATGAAGTTTGATAGTAGGTATCACCATAAATTTTCCCCATTCCTCCCCTCCCGCTAAAAATGGCAGAATATTTTGTTTGTAGGAAAACAGGCGAGCCTCGTCCATTGACAGCGGGTTAAATTGTCTAAGATTCCGACGCGTAAAAGTGTAAAAACAAAAGTCAATACATAACCGTCACAGTAATTAGAGGCGGCACACGCAAACGGAGTCAATAATACTCGCATATATATATGTCTAATCTACTTTGCGAAGGTAGATCGATGAGTTACGTGATTTACGAGTCGCGGTGTACCTGGTTAGAACAATTTAGTTTCAACTTGCCTCGAGCCGTGTTCTAATAAATTAGGTACATCTTATTATAGACATTAATTTTCTATCATGCTTAAAAATTTATCAGAATTAAACTGCATGTAGGGAAAATGAACCGTTGTTTAGGTGGCAAATTCGACTGCATAATTTTAATGTAGGTTGAAATTATACGTCTGTTAATATTATTACATGACCCTGCGCTGAAATAGGGGTTGCTCAGCGTGTGCTGTACTAAAAAAAATTGTTTTTGCTCAGCGCTGTTTTTCAGCTAAAGACCTTAAATCTGACTGACGAAATGGTACTGTCATTAAAAGAACCCCGAAGTTTCTTTCTCGTCTTTACTTCTATCTAGCATACCTAACAGTCTTGAAATTTGAAATACTACTTACATTAAAATTTCTTCTCACCAACAACCTCAACAGCCTATGATAGTCCACTGCTGGACGCAGGCCTCCCCCTGATTTTTTATCTCATGGGGGGTAATGCCCATAATCCCCACGCTGGGCATGCTGGTGTGGATCGCAGTTCGGTGGTAGATCTATTCTGCAAGAGGCGCTACTGCCCGCCCCCCGGTGTATGTCCCTTAGTCGTCTCTTACGACACCCATGGGAAGAGTTGGGGTTGTGCTAACACGGATGCAAATTCTAAGCCGGCACCACACGGCTAGCCGGCACCACACGGCTACAATTTCTAATTAGGAAGAAAAAATGAGACTTACAAATTTTAGGGTTCTGCGGTAAAAAAAGAACTCGTTAAGATTTCTTTCTCATTAAGTATTTATCTGCACACAAAAAGTGTTGAGATCCAAAACAAAACATTAATGTTAAAAGTAACATATTGTATTGAGATCACTCTAAAGTTATCCTAGAATACTAGGCGTAAGTAGGTAAATTTACCAACTTCATAGTCCCAGGTAATAAAATGGCTGAAATGGCTCCTCCCGTGATCTCAATACCTGCTACGGCGGAAGTATTACGAGACGAGACTTGACCTAATTTAAACATTAACGTTTTTGTTTGGACACGTTTTGCAGAGATAAAATGGCTTCTGACAAGCTTCAAACGTAAGGTCCGCAAGCTGTATGTCATCTGGCGCTGTCAATATAAAATACCTCTAACAGATTGGAGTTCAAGATTGCCCAAAATTCCCACGCTGGACATGCGGGTTGGGGATCGCAGTTCAGTGTTGGAGTTGTTCTGAAGGGGGCGCTGCGGCCCGCCCCCCGGTTTGAGCCCCTTAGCGCCTCCTACGACACCCACGGGAAGAGTTGGCCTGGTACTATTCTAGGCCAGCACCACACGGCTATGGTAACGGCAGGGCAGGGGTTGCTAGGAATCACCGGGCTACCTTAGGCAGCCATCAACAACTGACCCTGGCAACGTACAACGGACGCACTCTGAGGTTTGACCACCATCTAGCGCAGTTGGAAGTGGAGTTAGAGAACATTAAGTGGCATGTTATGGGGTTATGTGAATTCCGCAGAGGGGGAGGACACCGTAACCCTAGACTCGGGCCATCTTCTCTACTTTCGCGAGGGTGATAAAACATCCCAGGGCGGCGTAGGTTTCCTCGTCAATAAGGCCCTCTCTAACAACGTCAAAGTCAAAGACAAAAATTCTTTATTTCCATAAATACAAAAATGTAAACTTAGAAAAAGTCAAATTCTTAAAATAAAACACTGACACGGAAATAAAGTGATATTTTTGATTTCTGTCGCTTCGGTATGTAAACTAAAGTAAAGAAGCGACGAAGAAACCTTTAGCCTGTTAGTTGTTATTTTTCGAGTTGGAGCAAAACCCGTCCCAAGCTTTTTTATCTTCTAGATAATCTGATATTTTGTAGTAAGCCTTTTTGCACAGAAAAGTTTTGACAATTTGTTTGAATTTATTAATTGATAGATTTTGCAACTCACTAGGAGTTTTGTTGTAGAAGCGTATACATTGCCCTTTGAAAGATACATTTATCTTGTGAAGCCTGGTTGTGGGCACAGCGAGTTTATGTTTATTTCTAGTATTAATATTATGTATATCGCTACTTTTAGGGAAGCTTTTGATATTTTTATGAGTGTACAACAAGTTTTCATAAATATATTGACAGGGGACTGTCATTATGTTTATTTCTTTAAATTTATCACGTAGGGATTCTCTGGGACCCATATTATAGATAGCACGAACAGCCCTCTTCTGCAGCACAAATACGGTGTTAATATCTGCAGCGTTCCCCCACCCGTCCCGTTCCCGTCCAAGAAGTCTCCAGGTAGTCGACCAGGGTAGCGTACCTGATCCTTCAGTTATCCAAACGGTATAGCATGAAGGTTATTCAGGTTTACGCACCGGACTCGGATGATGTAGTTGAGGATATGTACGAAGACATATCCAAAGCTTCCATAACACCTCTAAGGCCCATTCAACGTTGTTATGGGGGACTTTAACGGCAAGGTGGGCACCCAGACTGGCACCGAACGTTACGTAGCAATGCTGGGCACTATGCTTTCTGTCATCGGGTTTAGTTTTTAGGAAATTAATATAAGTGTACCTAAATACTTTAGCACTAGTTGTAATTTGTCGCTTTTGTATCTATGCTGTCAAATAAATAAAGAATAGATTAATTAATTAATCATAATCTACACATTAACGATTATGAGGTCAGTTTAAAAATCCAATGGCTGATATTTATTTAATAATTAAATCGCAAATTATTTTTAGCGTGTTTATTGCGGAAATATTATATTTTTAGCATGTATATCCTAGTCTAACCTATTACAAAAGGTATCTACAATATTTGTTCATAAGCAGCTATGAAGGTAACATTAAACTCTTATCTGATACATTGTCAGATGATTGTTTAGAGGAAGTACTTACCATCTTTAATTAACATCCTACTTACATAATCAGTAATTCTTAACTATAAGTATTACTACAATTTTTATCTAGGAATAAGAGTTTTTATAAGCCTCTCCCACAGCGAGGGCTTATGCGTAGTAGTAGACAGAGCCATAGCAGGCATGCAAACCCGAAGAGGCTTCTGAGGTTCTTCCACCACGAACGGATAAGGATGTTTGAGGAGAGGAGATCCCGTAGTACCCACTAAGCTTATCGTAGACTTAGGGAAAGAGAAAGGCTGGCTCTTTACTAATTTGTTAGAGCTCGCACCACCTACCAAGATGACGGGAATAGAGCTCTTCTTAGTAGGTCTGTTTGAATTTGTTATTGCAGGCCTTAACGTAGTAGAAAAGGTTTCTATTGTCTCGTGGAAAATGGATTCATCGTAGTCTTTATTGTCGTCGACCAGCGGCGGCACGAAAACCACCTGCTTCAGACCGTTAATATCCTGGACCAGCTTTGCATGCTCCTTGAAGATGTCATGTTTGTACGGCAGCAGATTGTCGATGGATCGCCGTGATATAAGTTTAGAATTGTAACTTCTTTGGTTGGTCGGTGATGGTGAGTAATATCCAGTCATTATTTTTCGTAATGCGGTATTATGGGTACGCCAGTCTAGAAGAATGAAACATTACAAATTTTCCTCTTATCGTTCAAGGTCGTAAAAGTGCACCCAGATAACAGTGACTAGGTATTTGCAGACAAATTTGATCTCGATTCAAAAGCTTTTTAATATTCGTTGTTGCCCACTAACAATTCAAATGTTGCTCTAAAAAAGTACCTAACATCAGTGTGGAGGCATCTTTACTATAGGTATCTAATAATCTGTAATTTTACTAATAATAAAAAAAAACTCTTACCATTTAATGAGCGGCCCAACCTTTCCGCACTAAATTTCGCATTGGTATTATATTCGTAACAGTTTATCTGCAAACAAAAAAAGGAAATCTAAACAATTGCTCATAAAGGACGGGTAAAAAGTTAAAACTGTAGCACAATGGACACAGTAGAAAGACGCATTGGCAACAATACAATAACTTAAGTTCATTAACTCGCTTGAGGCGTGTGTGTTCTAGTAGCATTAAGTACAGTTGGCTGCGATAATATATATATACATATAATGTAAGTATGCCTATCTACCAGGGTTGCAGACCGAAGGCAAAGCATATCGCGCATAGCTGTCGCAGTTTATCATGGCACTTTGTTTGCATACCTAGCAACCTGCACACATGTACCTAGTAAAAACTGCGTTAGGTATGCGAGCTAAGCCAAAAACAAGCTAAATATTAATATAACAATTAATAGTACTCATACTATTATATTAATAATTCTAACCTAAATTTGGTTGTAATAAAATAAAAATTATATTACTGGACAGGTTTATTTATACGATTTTCACAGTGGTCTAGTTAGTATGGTGCTTTCGCAGTAGGAGCATTTGTTCCACCATAAATTTGTGCCTCACCCTGTGCAAAACCTCCTTATAAAAAATGTTGATAAAAAAAATTGGACCATTTTCCGAATTGTAAAGGCTGTTGAGGAAGCTGGAATTAATTTTCATTGGAAAAGTGATAAAATGAAAGATATTTTAATACAACTGCAAATTCAATTCGGCAGTCGGCTACAGATTTGCTTATTTTGAAAAAGTTTCAAGGAAACTGAAGATTATTACAAACCCTTTTTCGTGTAATATTGAGGAAGTACCAAGTCATTTTACAAATTAACGTGATTTATCTCCAATCTAAGGATGCTCTTAAAAGCTATTTCAATGAACACAATGATCTTCTTAAATTTTATGGCAGTTTGCCATCTGATTTTGACGAATTGAAAAGATTTGATCATCAGTTCATTACAATTTTTGGTACCTACCTAGCACTTATTCATGCGAACAAACTTTTTCAATTGTCCATTATAGAAAAAATAAATATGCTTCTCGTCTCACAGAAGATCATTTGAGAGCCATTCTACGAATTGCAACTACACATAATGACAGCTATGTATAACATACAAGAAATTCTCAAAATGTAACCTCAAATATCACACTGAAATTTGTATAAAATCAGTTACTATGTTAGTAGTTACTTTGTAGTTTTCATCTAAATTTATCGGTGGTTATTTTTCCAGCTGTTAAATCCAAACATATACTTAAACATAGTGTATTAAGTGTATGAATTAATTTCCGTAGCATTTCAATTTTTTATATGGGATGACCAATCATATTTATTTACGTTTGTATATTGGGCTTCTAGGGTTAATATGACAAGTGCGGGCGGGCCTTTAGTGTTTTGCCACCTTACGGCACTTGCCTGCCACAAGGTCGCCGACCGCTGATGCCTTATATATGCCGTCTGACCGTCTATCAACCCTCTTCTCTCAGAAAGGCGTGGAGGTATCGAGTTTAAATTCACATCATATACTCAGGTTCGTAACCTCTTACACATGCACACAAAAACTATAGGATAGTGCCGTTGACCATGAAATTTGGCAAGAAACAAAGACTTATAGCACAAGTAAAGGAAATAATTTAGAAACCCTATTTTTTATATAATTTATGTAATTGTGAATTTGTGACCAAATCAGAAAAGAATTGTAAACTGTGCATCTGGGTCGATTGCTTTGCTTACGAGTACCAGATTGTACATAACCCTTGATGCGCGAGTCAACTCGCACTGGACGTTTTACGGTCTTGAGTTCTTTTTTTTTTTCTTTTTTTATTGTTAGGTTCACAAAACTGGTTGTTACACAGGACAGAAAACTAAAGATAACCTAAGCTTATTTATACTAGAATGAGTGTAGAACCTACTCGTTGTGAATACAGCTTGCTTAGAGTATGAATGAGCTTAAACATATAATTTATAAAACAATAGAAAAAGAAAAAAGTAGGTACAGATTGAATGTTAAACATATAAAGAATTCAAAGACGCATAAGACGGTAAAATGGACTAACAGACTAGGGAGCCTCTAGGGACACATCAATGCCTCAGTCACCCGTATTGTGCATATGATGACATTTATTTTAGAAAAGCCTAATGCTGACAGCATCATCTAGTAGTTCCAAGGTTTCATGTTATGTGTATATATGTAGCTAATAAATGATAATACAAAATATATATTTAAAACAATAACAAAAACAACAACAAATAAATTTTTAAAACAATAAATAAACCGAATAGATATTTTTTAATACTTAGAACCACAATGAAAAAACCCGTCCAGAACACCCGGAACAAGCATTTTTAAAAGGGAGAAACCATTGAGCAAAAAAAATTTGACTGGGAAACGAACCCGCAACCTCCTTCGTCGCCGGGACTTTCGTGTAGGAGTTTAGGCAGAGATACGAAAATAGATTTTGGTAGCCGTCGAGGGCAACTTCGTATCTCTGCCTAAACTAAATAGAATAAAAACTATTACAGAGGCATTAAAAAAAAGCTTATGATAGGTATTACGAACTGGAAGATGGATTTTTGAAAATTCCTTTGTTAAACGGAATAATAACATAAAGTACGTGGCAGCGCTAGTTTGGGTGGAGTATGCGCCTTAAAGTGTTAAAGTAACGTGTTACATTATCGACGCGGTCAAATGTACCATCTTTAAACCGAACTGTACCTACCTACGATGCTTACATATTTGCTTAAACTCGTTCGCTTGATTGTAATCTGCTATCTTCATTGACTGTAAGTGTTCGTCAATAAGGAACATAATAGGTATACCGCTGAAGTAAAGGTAAGTATAAAAATATTTTACCGTTTCGAATGCAGTGGTACCGTTTACGACTTCGCTTTGTGTCGGTTCCGGATAAAAACTTAGTATTGTTTAGATATTATATCTACTACCTGTACAAGCCACCTTGTAATATTATCATAGTCACCTCGGAAGACCACTATGGTCTGATCTATAATACGTTTGGAGTAGTGATTTTTTTATTGCCTTCTTTATTTTTATAAAATACTTAAGGCGCATACACCACCTAAACTAGCGCCACCACCTACTTTATGTTATTATTCTGTTTAACAAAGGAATTTTCAAAAATCCTTCTTCCAGTTTGTGATGCCTAACATAAGCTTTTTTTTAATGCCTCTGTAATAGTTTTATTCTATTTAGTTTAGGAAGAGATACGAAGTTGCACTTGGTGGCCATCAAAATCTATTTTCGTATCTCTTCCTAAACTAAATAGAATAAAACTATTACAGATGCATTAAAAAAAGCTTATGATAGGCATCACAAACTGGAAGAAGGATTTTTGAAAATTCCTTTGTTAAACAGAATTATAAGACAAATAAGGTGGTGGCGCCACTTTCGGTGGGGTATGGGCCTTAAATGAGTAGCTGTTGCTTAGTGGATAGGTACCGAAATAAGTAATCTATGTCCTACTTACACTGATGTTTTCTTGGTGGGTAGGTACTTAAACTTCCAAACCTCTTTATTTATTAACGTAAACAAGGATTATCCTCAATTTTCTCAGGCTAATGACACTAAGTGCACAAACTACTCACTCAAAATCAAAACAGTTCTATTTTTTTATCACTACATTACAAGTTTATGGGAAACCCTTTGGTTTTAATCGATCACGCGGTTAATAATTAATATTTATGCACAAAAAACGAAAACAGAGGCGTTTTACAAGAGCTTTTTTTGTTTTATTTTTTAAGCTTTTAAGGACAAATTAGGTAGGTACGCTATTTCAAAAATTCGAATTATATCACTTTATTTTACCCCAGTAACATACATTGACTGCCCACTGCTTTAAAACATACCTACACTAGAATGGAATAAAATATAGTCATTAAAAAAATACTTCCTATTTTCTTGTGTTCGCGTGCTTTGCTCAAATTCCTGAAAATTGCCAAATGCCTATCATAACGTGGATCATAAAGTTAAGTGGCATAAACAACAGCTCTGTCATTTTCCTTGTCAATGTAATTAACAATAAAACCGGAAAGTGCGTGTTGGTCCACACACAGTAACGGGTTCTGTAGATTTTTCCGATAGCATTTCATACATTTATTTTAGTAGGTACAGGTACAGACGGTAAGTAAGAGACGTCATTCGTATTTTCTTCAGATTTCTAGCATTGGGCTAATATATTTACAACCTAATAAGCTACGACAGTAAATCCCTACCTCTAAAGACCGAATGGTTTATCATAGTTTTTCAATCACATGAAATTAAAAGCGTTCAATTTTTGCTATTTGTTGTAGAACCCAATTACAGGCCTTGTTAATAAATCACTGTATCTAGAATATCTACCGTAGCGTGAAAACCTCAAGCTTCGAGCATCGTGTTACCATCTTAATTGATTTAATAACAATATACTTAGGTACTAACAAAACGAAATCTTTGATTTCCTATAAGCTGGTACCTATTACTTATTGCGCTGATAACAAAACTCATAACTTCCGCAGAGTGACCTAGTTATCAGTTTTCCTCTTAGACAATTTAACCCGGTTTTCCTGTTCTTGAGTTAAGTTACGTTTTTGCTTGCACGTGCTCAATAACGCAATTATTCAAGCACAAAATTAGGGGATTTTCACCAGTTCAATTCAGATAAGTTTCTATGGAAATAAGGAAACTTTGAATATCACTATAGTTATTTAGGCCATCCGGACTAATAACAACCGGTCGGTTGGGACCTCATTCCAAGTAAGTTGTTTGTTTTTGACAACGAAAAACAAAAACTAAAAATCGACTTCAAATTGATCAATATTATTTACACTGTTTTTTTTTCGTGACAAATACGGAATATTTGTTATAGTGCTTACCCGCACTCTAGGCATCTATAAGAAATGAAATAAGTTACCAAAAATTTTCGACTTCGGCGGGACTCAAACCCAGCGGCGCTACAGTCCGTAAGAAGTCCCCAAAGATTTTCGACAAAAACCGACTGAGACTTCGTGGCTTAGTTGGTTAGAGCACACCCGTACCTACTAAGGGTGGGGCGCGGGTTCGAGTCCCGCCGAAGTGGAAAATTTTGGTAACTTATTTCATTTCTTAAATACGGAATATATTGAATTATAATATTAAATGATCCCTCGGGAATATATTATTTATAGGACCATTTTCTATACAATTATAAATCGGCAAACGTAGAAAAAAAGCTGAACCTTCTCTTCTTAAAATCGGTTAAAAACCAGATGAGTAGGTAGGGCAATATACGCCTTACAACTAGTAAGAAGTTAGGTACCTATATCAAGTTTATAAATATAAGTACATTACATATTATATATAAAATTCCTTATTGACAATATATTTTTTAGTCTTGCGTGACAAACCTACCTTCATTCATATTATCCCTCGAGAATATTCTTTTAGGACCAAGAAATCGACGAACCTACTGTAAAAACATTACACAGACGAATTTTTAATTAAAGATAAACTCCTTTTTGACCAGGTGGGATGACGATTTGCGAAAGACTGCTGGCAGATGCTGGATGCGGCAAGCTGAAGACAGGGCGCTATGGCGCTCATTCTTCAGCTTGCCCCATGGGAGGCCTATGTCCAGCAGTGGACAAATATAGGCTGATGTTGATGATGACTCCTTTTTGAAGTAGATCAATAAGATAATGGATTCAAATTTTTGCTATGTTTATACCTACAGAGCAAACATTAGAATCTTTATTTTTAATCGAGCTAAAATCGAGATCCCCAAGGTAACCAAACGCTTGCGTAGGTAGGTACCTATTAGCCAAAATCCCGGCGGATATATTTTTGCCACTGGAATAAACACCAACAGGATATAAAGATCGCTCTTTATTAGAGAATAGATAGATACGTTGGAGTATGAATGTAGGTATAACTAGAATAGGTAGAATAGGTACATTGTGAATTGTCCGAAAAATATTTATTATTTAATGCAACCAACCTCACTGTAAATTAAAATAAAAAATATTTATTTCTCTACATATGTACGTAGATAATTATGTATCTGCATCGGTAGGTAGGTACATTAATATCACATAGGTTCGGGTTCTCTTTAGAGGTAGTTTGACAATGGTTATTGTAAGATTAATTTTTTTTGTGGTATTTACTTTTTGTGCGTTCCTCAAGTAATAAAACTAGCGGACTACTAGCTTTCAAATGGTTTACGATTTTCGGCGTATTAGTTATACGCCGAAAATCGTAAACCATTTGAAAGCAACTTCGATTCACTGGTATTTTTGGAATATTTAGGAGCGTTTGGGAAGGTCGAAAAAAAGAGATTTTGTGCTTAAAATAAACATTTTCCCAAATACTCTCAAAATACAAACTAATCAAAGTTGGTTTTATCATGCGTTCATAGAAAATGGTTTACGATTTGCGACAAATCTCTTTTTCGCTAGTTTTATTGCTTGTGGAACGAAGAAACGAATAAAAATCAGAAAAAAAATAATCTTGCGCCAT
Source organism: Eupithecia vulgata (assembly GCA_946478455.1). NCBI lineage: Eukaryota > Metazoa > Arthropoda > Insecta > Lepidoptera > Geometridae > Eupithecia > Eupithecia vulgata. The sequence continues at coordinate 14,780,436 of OX297859.1, read as the reverse complement.
CCCGCGACGAACCTCCCAGAGAACCCCGCTCTTCCTTATCATTAGGTTCGTAAATACAGAAATAATTTACAAGAATACTAAAAAACTATAGATGGTTGTATGTGGTGTGTAAAAACTAGTGTCGTGTGAACTAAGCGGAGACACCGGTCTCATAAGAGGGTGGGCAAAAAGATGCTACCAAACCAAAGTGCATACATGTGTGTGAGCGTAGGTAGCGTGTGTGTGCTGTGTTTGGTATTCAGGGCCGGCTTTAGCGGGCTTGTGCAAGGTGTACACGGTGAACACGGGTGCCCCTCGTACGCGGTAACGCGGCGACGCGACGCGACGACGGCGATCCCTTAGGTACCTACCCGGTGGCCCTTTGCTGGCTGTGTCTAGCAGTTTCGACATGGGGATAATTACATTTATTAACTATAAATTGTTTCGAGGGATGATGTGTAGGCTACAACGACACGCACAACTTTTTTTACCATCAAGGCGTGTTATGATTTTCATACGTTTATATTTAGTAGGTAATGTGGTTTTCTGGAGAGTCTGCGTCGCTCTCATAGACTACTTAGGCGCCCATTTGTCGCCGTCGTCGGTGGCATTGGCGCTATATACATATAGTACCTACACGGGATCTGTTTTCATTTGTTATTATTGTAGTTAATCATAGCGCACTAGCCTGTGTGTTTTAAAATCACATTGCCTGGAATGCGGAATATCGGAATATGTCGGTCCTAGGGTAAAGCGAGCGGAGTAGGCGCTAGACCGTGCCAGATAGCTACGAGCGTCCTATCTGGAATATCTAATTCAAACAAAGCTAAAAGTAATACCTACCTACTTGTTACCTCTCTGTGGTGATTTCTGAAGGAAGCGTGGGCTGCGCAACTGAGCGTGTAAGCGACGACGGTGCCTACAACACCTATCGGCACAAGAAATCAGTTATCAGTTCGCTGCGCGTATTCGTTAGGAAGGTTGATTTTTTGTTTTTAAAATTTTCTGTCGAACCGCTCAATACTCCATATTTTTCGCTCACTCGCTCTGTTGCCAATATTGATTTAGTTTAACCTCTTTAATTGCTAAATAATTTAGGGTGCCTACTTTATTTACCGACAACCACAAAAAGCTTTCGCCGAAGGCTTCGAAAGTTTTTTGTGATCTCGGGTACGGCGTTACTTGTTGTATTTTTTTACCAACCAGTACAATCATTCTCAATAATTTCCACGGCTCTCGTCGTTATCTTTTCTCCCTTATCTCTGTTGCCAACCCTGTCAAATCAATCTTGTCAACTGTGACGATCATCGCAGTAACGTTAACCAAAAGCATCAAAATTTCGTGGCTCGCTTCTCTCGCCATAATTTTTTCTTAGTCTTACGGGTTGATGTTTTTTTTTTATTTCTCGTTTTGGCCTCCGATACGAATAAGACGTATAATTTGATCGCGCGTCACTAAAGGGGGCCACTAAAATGGGCTAAAGCCGCCCCTGTTGACAAATTCTATTGACTCTGAACTGAAGAAATTACAGGCAAACTACGTGCACACTCTAGGTATGACCTAGAGTACCTGGGTAAACTAACAGTTACGACTTATTAGACCTAGTAGGGTTGTCAAAGATTTTAGCACACAATGTTGATAACAAAGTTAAGGTGATTTGCCTCTTACAAACACTCCTTCGACTGAATGTCTAAATAAAAGCGAGGCTAATTCAAGTAGGTATGTTGTCACAGAATCAATTTGATTGAACCTGACTAAACCTGGTAAAAATGGTTACTCGTTACGGTCAACGACAAAAAAAGATGGAAACCTCGCGAGTTTACGAAAGAATAATAGATGATTTAGAAACTAAGTCTTAGTTAGAGTTTTGTACAGACTAAAAGGAAGTCCCTACGGTCAGTACAAAACTCTGGGTCGCCGAGCGGCTAGGTCCCAAACCGGCGCCGGCGGCCGCGAGGATCCGTCACCCGCCCGCGCCCCCAGTATTAGGTACTTAGGTATCTCATACTAAGATTCTAATGTAGATAAATCGATCAGGCATATAAAGGCGATCAGGCATTCGGGAGGCCGGGAGAGGGCAAATTCCTCATCGGAAGAGGTTACAAAAAAAATCCAAGAACTGCCAATGAATCCATCTTTAGAAAAAATATCCAGAATATAGAAAAAAAAACTTCGCGCAGCTTGCATCTTTTGATGGAGTGTGCCCAGAATGACACCTTCCGTACAGAAGTGTAAATATTTTTTTAAATAATCTGCTGATTGTAATAATTATCCTATCTAACCCAGATTTGGATGAAAGAATTGAAGAAACTGGTGAAATGGAACAACATTAAGTTCAGCTCCAATCAGAGTGATCGGGCCTGAACTTAATGTTCTATTTAAATGTTTGTAAAAATCAAAGTAAAAGTAAAAATAAAAGTCTATATAAATGGTTGTATTGTAAATGTGTTATTTAAATCGTTATTTTTTTATTTCTGTTAATTAATTAGAGCGAAATAATCGCACATGACTAAAGCTCTTTAAATAGAGAAAAAAAATATTACCTGTGATGTTGGTACATATTTCCTGTTTTGCGAAAATAAGTTGAAGTCCAATGTCCCTGATACAAGCAGAAGGCCGGCGATCCGCCACAGCACCACCCACAGCCTCATCTTTGCACTACTGGCGATGTCTTCGGCGCAGCAGCGATAGCACCCCACCACAGACATGTTTGTAGTGTATGCACATACACTTGCCTAATTACCTGACTATAACTTCCTTACCTGTGCGTGCATATTGTAAACGCCAGTAGTGCAGTTAATGATGTCGCTGACATGTATGATTTCATACTTGGATTGTTGTTTATTTTTGATACCTAAGTAATTATAGCGGAGGAAACTATAGCAGAACGGGACACCTATCATTTCCATAGTATTACCTACAAAAATAAGGCGGCAGAGTACCCTATAATATAGTAACTATATATATTAATGTACAATAGTTACTTGGTGAGATAATGAGGATACTGTGTGCTAACATAATTCAAAGGCCTATATGACGAATTAAAAAACATTTAATTTCTACAGAGAATATATTATTATCGTTAAAATTGAGTAGTGACAATTGTTATAATACTGCACTACTTTAAAAAAATAATTAAATAACAAAATCATAGATAATGGTAAGGTATTCATTAAAAAAGTTTAACACGACTGTTAAAATTATATAGTATGTAATAAATTATATTATTTTCCTTGACTTTCACATACTAAAACTTAAGAATATGTTTATGAAGAAATTTATAGGTAGGTAAGGTACAGATTAATAATTATGTACTTGTTACTCATTCATCATAATTGCTGAGAAAGTAGCATAATACCCGTTATAAACAAATAAATAACTTCTTATCGTAGCATTACACTAAACCACTCACTTATTAGGTACGTTATAATTAAACACCAAACAACTAATACAAATAATAATATCTGACGGTTCGGGTGATTTCCCACATTTGACGCAGAACGTTGAGAGTTCGATTCCAATCGCGAGAATACTAGTGGTAAAATATGCGAATATTTGTTCCAGATCTGAATGTTCCCAAGTTCAATATTAAGTATTATTAGTATTTCAAATCAGTCATTTCCAAAACATAAGCTCTGCTTACTATATATATATGTAGCTACGAGTAGATGATGTGTGAAAATATCGAGCAATTAATTTTAATAGGATTCTTTTGAATTTCTAGTACTACATTTTACGACCTTAAACGTAAACTACATAAATAGAGAATAATTATAATGAATTATTTACCTTATCGGTATACATATATCTACGTGGCAAGATGAATAAATTACATCCTATTGATAGTTTAAGTGTATGTAGACTGTGCGTTACTATAGCAGTATTTTCGTTCATTCACAATGTAACTCGTTGATAATTCGCTATGACTGGCGAAATATCTGTTAGATGCAGAGTCCCCATAAGACTACCTTAGTAAAACACGACTACATCAAACTTATTTAGGTAAAGTCCGTTATATACATTCGTTAATTACTAAAATTGTCAATTACACTAATGTATCCTTCAAGTGCGTTCACATAACAGTACATATGTCCACAGACTTTTACAGAGGCGCTTGGAGCCACACTAAGAGCACACAGAATAATGGTTATCTTTGCCGGTGGCAAGATCGAATTTTAGTAGCAATCGAAGAAACAAGCATTTGATATTCTATGAGTAAATCCAATATATAAAACATGTAATTAATATTTTGGTTAGAAAACCACTACATATATCAATTATGACAATACAAAAATTACAATGTACTGAAACGCATTGATTAAGTCTAATCAATCAACCCTACTGTTCTACCAAAAAAACTGCATCTTTTAGATCATAAAGCTCGCATGTAAACTAAGCTCAAGTAGCAAAATGTGAAAAAGCCATAAATCATTTTGTTTTTAATAATCATACAAAACATCGACTTATTTACTACCTACTAACTTTGAGTAACCTATACCCCAATGTCAGTTCAGAATAATGGTTTTCTTCGCCGATGGAAAAACGAATTTTGTTGCAGTCGAAGGAACGAGCTTTCAGTATTCTATGAGTAACTAATGGAATATACACCTTGTTAATAATATTTTGGTTAGAAAACCACTACTTATACAGATTATGACAATAAAGTGACACAAGAATTACAATGTATTGAAACGTATTAATTACGTCCATGTAATGGAAAGTACACCATGTTATTAATATTTTAGTTAGAAATCACTCCTACAGATTATGACAATAAAGAGACACAAGAATTACAATGTAATGAAACGTATTAATTACGTCCATGTAATGGAAAGTACAGCATGTTATTAATATTTTAGTTGGAAATCACTCCTTATACAGATTATGACAATAAAGAGACACAAGAATTACAATGTATTGAAACGTATTAATTACGTCCATGTAATGGAAGGTACACCATGTTATTAATATTTTAGTTAGAAATCACTCCTTATACAGATTAGGACAATAAAGAGACACAAGAATTACAATGTATTGAAACGTATTAATTACGTCCATGTAATGGAAAGTACACCATGTTATTAATATTTTAGTTAGAAATCAATCCTTATACAGATTAATACAAAAAAGTGACACAAGAATTACAATGTATTGAAACGTATTAATTACGTCCATGTAATGGAAAGTACACAATATTATTAATATTTTGGTTAGAAATCACTCTATATACAGATTATGACAATAATGAGACACAAGAACTACAATGTATTGAAACGTATTAATTACGTCCATGTAATGGAAAGTACACCATGTTATTAATATTTTAGTTAGAAAACCACTACGTAGACAGATGAGAATAATGAGACACAAGAATTACAATGTATTGAAATGTATTAATTACGTCCATGTCACGGAAAATACAACATGTTATTAATATTTTGGTTAGAAAACCACTCCATATACAGATTATGACAATAATGAGACACAAGAATTACAATTCATTGAAACGTATTAGTTACGTCCACGTAATGGATAATACACCATGTTATTAATATTTTGGTTAGAAAACCACTACATATACAGATTATGACAATAATGAGACACAAAAGTTACAATGTACTGAGAAACGTATTAATTACGTCCATGAAATCCTACAAGTAAATTTAAGCGATACTGTATGTTCTACCAAAAAACTGCACTTTTAGATCATAAAACTTGCTTGTAAACTAAGCTCAAATAGCAAAATATAGAAAAGCCACAAATAATTTTGCCTCAAATTATCATACAATACATCGACTTATTCCAACGTTTCTTACAACTAACATTGAGTAACCTATACCCCAATGAAATTGGGCTACCTATTAAAAACTGTTAGATTTAAAGTTACCTCGTTGTAAATGGCTTAGGGCCGCTTGTGAAAGGCTATTTAACAGGCATAAATCAGATTGATGAGTTATAGAAAAAATAAACTACATTAAATATAAAGACAGTGGTTTTTTTATGTTGCAGTAACAGGACAGGAGTGAAATATTCCTACGACCAATTTCCTTTAGGTACAACGGTTAAGGTAACTCCCCTTACTGCTCTGTCTGAAATATTCACACACTATATTTAAAATCCTTGTACAAGCAGGAATTAATATCTGTTTTCAAAATACTGTTGAAAACCTGTAATATATTATGGTAGTTAATTCATTCATTTTCTTATATAATAAATATCCATAGTAATACATACGTACACAGCCCATTGTTATTTTTTGATTTAGTGTTCTATCAAAAACCCCGTTTAATAAGGTATCAATTAAATTACAATCGAATAGTCCACTATTAGATTTAAGTTTTAGCTTTGTATTAAATTCCCAGTTTGCTAAGGGGATTTAAAATTAAATTACAGTCATAAAGTATGACTGTAATATCATTGGCTTTGTAAGCCAGGGCAGTTGTTCCTAAGGAGCAAGGATATAAATCTAAATAGTTGTATGAGAGTGCAAATACACTTCACTATAAATTAGAGAGTATGTTACGCAGATATAAATAAATAGAAAGCCTTAAACTAACATATCCGTGTGTTTGGAATGTACACTACGAAAGGTGGCCAGTGAACTGAGCGGTGTGTTCATAATTTCATCAGCATTCTGGAACAACAAAAAGCTTGAAATAAAGTACAAATTATATCCTGTAATATCTCTATCTAATATTCCATGAGCCTGTTGTCCGACGCTGGGCAAAAGCTTCCCTTTTCTCCTTCCACTCCTTGGTCATGATTAAAGGCAGTATTAGGTCACGATGGAAACTTGTCAGACCATCTCAATCTGAGTCTTCAACACGTTGCATTCTAGCCAACCACAGGTCTGATTTTTGAGTAACATTCTTTGAGAGATAGAATTATATTTTACCTAGAAACCACGTGAACCACAGGCATGAGCTAGTTTTTAACTAAATTTATGGTTAGGATCTAATTTCAACAAAATGTTACCATGCAATAATATTACATGCATCTAATATAGCAACAAAAATAGGATACCTATACTTTTACCCCCGAATACTCAAACGCATCTCAGTTTTAAGCGCGTCTCAAGTAATGAAGTTTTGACAGATTTTCATTAAAAACTGTCATAAAATCGCAACTTCAGACATTCTTATATCAGAATTGCGTTTGAGTATTCGGGGGTTAGCAACACAAATACACAAATAAATTGCACTTATGTTGCTAGTATAGGTATTAGGTATCCTATTTTTGTAGCGAAAATGTAATAATAAGACACGTAATGAGTTTTAATAAAAATCAAAGGTTTAGATTAATTCATGCGTGAGCCAGATGGACACTATTCATAGAATGGTGACCATCCATGAATGGTGTTTATGAATGGTGGGCGCAAGAGAGTGGCGTTTGCAATTCGAAGGGCATTTACCAGTAGCTACTACTGAGATGACCCCTGTTTTTCCATATTTTTTCTATTAACCCCCGTACTAGAACAAACAAAACAGAATGGATAGGTCAAGCCGTTTTAAAGTTTTCTAGTAGATGCCCAATACATAAGCTCTGCTTAGCTGGGCATAGATGATTCTACAATATTTACTAAAGTCTGAATTATACAAAACAGGCTATATACAAATTCCAATAGCTAAGGCAAACCTCCTTATACAAATTTCTCCTCAACAAATTTTTCAATTTTTGTACAACATGTATTCGCGATTTTGAGTATTTAAAGTAATTTGCTTTTTCGCTTTTTACGCCCAAAGCAGAACCAGATTATTTGTTTGCGGAACTAACATTTTTCTTGGCGAAAAAGAAATTGAATTTATGTTTAACTATTAAATTTTTTTAAACTATTATCCTTTCTGTTAGTCTACTTAAGAATTCGTCTAAAATCGAGATAAAGTAATTCTGTATATATGTATGTTACATTTTCACAGCTGAATGGAATGGATTATTAATGAATTTATGCAGGGAATAGACGGTAGGTACAACGGAAGAGAACGTGCAAAGACGCGAGCAGCAGGTGAATATAAAAAGCATTGGCTAAGGCAGTGACTACATACTGTAAGTAAATAATACACATAAAAAATGATATGTAAATGACGTGAACATGCACATTCATCAAACTACTCACAGCAATAATTTACTCAGGCAGCGACAGTGGCGTTATAATGAGATCCACTTGGGTTGTTTACAACTAGTTCTAACCACGGCATCAGACGCCCTTTCCTGGATAAAAAGTATATGTTCTTTTTTAGCAGGATGTACCCTAAATAGTATGTGACCTATCTTCTTGGCATGTTGCAGTACGATCTGCATCAGCAGGGATTGGTATCTTTCTCGATTAAACAGTCGAGAAATAATACCAATCCCTGCTGATGTATAGACGTTTGCATTTATTTAACTATTGTAGTTAGTTAGAAAGGCATAATATGCTAGGCAAATATTTTTTATACCATGAGTAGGGACGTCTGTATGAAACTGATATAGATGTGTTTTAAAAACTAGATATTGGTAGTGATTCAGTTGGCATAAAACCTAAATTAAACTATCCTCAAATTGTTGCCGTCTCATTTTTTTCGATCACAAAATAGGAGACAGCAACATTTTTACACTAGTTTAGTCTAAGTGTTGTGCCAACAGAATCACTACCATTGTTGTATAGAGGTTCAACTTGAAATAGGTCACACGACGCGCGTCAGGATATTCAAAATGGCGATAGACTCAATGCGCAAGCGTAGCTTGGCGTACATACGCTGTCATCTTCTGATTTCGCTAGACGCTAGCTAAGCTTTCTCATATGATTCTCACGATTGCGTTCTTCGAGCAAGTACTTTGAAAACGCATTACAATTTACAATTTATTTTAGATTAATTTGTTAGTAGCAGAAAGATCTCTTATATTAAATGTTAGTACTGACCACAGTTAAATTAAATGTTTACGGGCTGGGCACAAATGTTATGTTTCATTAATCTTTAATAAAACCGGACAACAGCAGCAAGGATAGCAAATTATGGAACTTATTTAGGAAATCACGTTCGTCCCGATGTTTGGTTGTAGAAACGCGCCTTACTTCACTATCCTGAGTAAATTATTACTAAAACAGTGTAGTGATGGCATAAGGAGTAGTTACCTTATTTCTCCTTAGATGGTCTAGCGGGCTGCGCGGTTATGGTAATCTCATCGTTAATTTTGAGGCCTTTAGGTATGTTATTACTTTTCGCCTTGACTGGTGCTTTATCCATAACGCGTTTGGCGACGACGCTGTGAGCAGAATACACGTGATTCTCGAAGAGTTTGTACATTTCAAACGTAGCAGAGCAAACGGTGCATTTGTAGGACAGGTGAGCCGGTTTCAATGTCATGCCATGGTCTTTTGCCATGTGATTGAGCAACTTCCACTGAAACACCTGAAATTATAAACATTAAGTGACAGCTTAAAAAAATGATGGTTCTCATTGGTGGGTGGTGTTATATTATGTAGGTATGTAATGTACGTAAGTACTTGATATCTAATATATATTATAATTTATTAATATACATTATTAATATATATTTATTAAGCTTAGAAAACACCATGCACAAATATCTGTAGTTTGTACACACATTTGTCTCGAGGCGGGAATCGAACCCGTAACCTCATGCGTCGCAGGCTGACTTTCGTTCGCCGCGCCACAGCGGTCGTCTGTTTACTTAGCCTGTAGACTGAAAACCGTCCATCTATATTCCAGCCCAATGCGATGTGAAATGTTTGTAAAGATATCAACCTAAAATACAATCTGTTTAGCAACACTGCAAATTGAATTTGCCTAGAGTTGAGTTTATTTTATTTTTTTGCAAGTCAATTCAAACTAATATTATGTTACTATACTCAGATTTAAAATCCATGACATTTTATGTCAACCAAGATATTTATGAATGAAAACTTAATAATATAAAACTGATAACAAGAACAGAAAACGACAAGGTAAGAGCAAGGTTATCGGTAAAATGTAAAGCACAAACTTCAATAACACATAATCACGCGTGTGGAGCGAATAATGTTTAAATTTGAATCTGAAAACGAGAGAATCGAATCAAATCGAGATATCAAATAAATGATGAAGCATTCAAACACAAAAATTGATTCAAGATTCCGTGCTTTGCCTCTATGATACCAATGTTGTTAATTAATTACCACCAATATTCCTTGGGTTCGCTAACTCCTTCGTATCCAAAAAAATATCCAGGTTTTTAATCGGAGCACATCTAGATACTGTTTAAGTCAGATAATTATTCTGTCTTAGTATCTGCGGTCACATTATGGATTATAGTATGTATCTTTCTGTATAGAAATACAGTCAATAAGTTATGTAGATAATATAGTCATGATTAACTGACCTTGCCGCAAACAGGGCATCGGCCAGCATCTTTGTTCTTATTTGCAGCATCTTGCATAGAACTGGTGACGAGGCCGTGTGAGCCTAAAAGATGACGCTCCAAACCCATATCCGTGAAGAATCTGAAAAAAAAAAGTTCAATAAAACATTTTAAATTACTATTGATCACTTTGTTTCTTGGAACTTTTAACGAACAAGGTTGACATATCGATCGTGATTTTAATAACAGTCCTTGCTGGGAATCGCACAGGTGTTAGTGCATTTACTGTATAAAGATATAGTAGACCATCGGAACTGTAATTTATGGAAAACTTATATTATATAATATAAAATAAATATAAAATAAATAACTTATATTCATTTATATAATGGTGATTTCAAGAGTTGGATATTAGGAGACAATCTCGATTACTCAAATACAAATTTGAAATGAGCTTTCCATGTTTCACAGTATTATTGAAAATCTGTAAAAACAATCGGGAACCTGGCTCAAATCTGATTTACGATTATTCAGGAGAAATGACTTACCTGAACTGGCATTTCTGGCAATTGAGCGGAGGCCTATTATAGATCATCTTAGGGTGTATCTTCACCCTATGAATCCACTGCATATGGTTCCGCAACTGTTCTAGATCCTTGATGTACCCGTCGCAAATTTCGCAGATGACGAATGTGGCTGTTGCGGATTCGTGAGGCGGCAATGCGGGTAGCACGGGGCGGGAGGGCACGGGCGTTATCGAGATCGAAGGATGGTTCTTTTTAGCAATCTGTGAAACAGAATTAATGATATTCAAACGAAAGCTGTATGAATTAGGATACTTGATAATTAATTAATTTAAATAAATAAATAATGATGGACAATTTACTGTTTGTGAGTTTCAATGAAAATTTCTGTAATCGAGCAAAAACACACACGTACACGTACATGAACATGTAAATACTATTAATCTTACTAATACCTACTTATATAGGTAAAAACACAAACTTCTTTGCAAATGATATAGATAAAAATTGTTACAATGTTTAAAACAGGTGAATATGTTTTCATAAGACTGCTAACCATGAAACTACCGAATCATGTGTACTTTGTTGGTTTTATTTATTTTTATAACATGCGGCGAAATATTCATCAAGAGTATTTGGTTCACAATGTGAACTCCTCATTTAAAATACAAGCTGGTTAACTTAGAACTTAGTTTCATTCTGGATTCGTCAATCTAAGAAAGTTTTTAAAGTAAAATGCATACTCATTTTTAATATGCCTTCTCAATTTTTACAAAACTTTAAGCTGTCTGTTCTATTAAGTTTAGTTTAGGCAAGCATAGAAAATTAAAAATAAGTCGTTGCCCTATAGTACTCGGACCTAGATTCCGTATTTTATTGTAAGCAAAGGGAACCCAAATAAAATAGTTTAATGGAAAATATTTTCCGATCTCGCTCGGAGCTAGCCGCACAATAGAAACAATGTCCGGTTTTGAATTGAAATCTTGTTGACATTTTTATAAATAAATAAATAAACCGAACCTTATATTTCTTTGTTTGATTCCGTGCTGAATTTGTTTTAGTATGTAATTTGGTGTCAATTTTAATATATTACTTATATAGAATGTTGAGAAATATATTTATTTAACAGCAAAAAATAATTACAACTAATATTTACACTTACATCTATTTTCTAAAAATCTAAGCCGTCACCAGAAGGCAGAGTGCCCAGAATGCTGGCAGCATTGCCACGTTGAATGGCAATGCTAATTCGTTGACCGAAATAAAAACCAGCATTCCGATCACCTGTGGACTCTATTAGTAGTTTTGTAAGATCTTTATAGATAACATGTGCCCCAGGACCCCAAGGACCTAGGGTTTCCACCCCAAACGGCTCAAATAGGTAACCTCTGTCAAGACTAGCGTATTTTCGCCGTTTGAGGAACTCCGCTGATGTTGCTGCGGAGCCTGCCCTTACTGATGTCCCTGCAAGATGAGAAGGTGCTAGGGTATCTACACACGTAGCATCCCAAACTAAAGGCTGACCCATCTTCCAAGAAATCAGAGTCATACCGTCAGGCCTTTTACCATCATCTCGCATTAGGCCACGTGGTTCGAGAGTAGCCAGCACATGCCAGTGCATGGTGACCGAACTTATCAACGGTTTCACCGCACTGGCAACGGTGTGGCACTAGGCAAGGAGAACCTAAACGCAAAGAGGTAGCCACCCGAAATGAGTTATTGTCTAAAAGGGTACCTAAATTTTTGGAAGGCAAAACATATGTATTTTGTATGTAATTTATATTTTTTTATTTATAATTTTTAATACGATTTAGTTATACGAACAATCCTGAAAAAAAAATGACATGTAAATCGGTTTTACAAATAAATGTATTTCTCTATTTCTATTTACAAAAATATCGCGATATCTAAAACCGAGTGAGTATAGTGGGGGGTAGCCGTAACTTCGTGTTTAAGGGCCTATAACAAACTCAAGTTTTTATGAAAAGGATAGTCATAGGATTTCTCGTTCATAGGAGCGAGACAGTATAGCAACGCAAGAAAAAAAAATATGGTTAAGCTTACTATCTAATAATACGGGCATTATTTGAGAAAACCGAAACATATCGAAGAACTTCTTCTTCTCTAACTTCTATATGTATTGAAAAATTAAGGTTTCAGTAAAAGTTTTGCAGGTAAATTTGTGATTTATTTCTATCAAGAAATTTTTATTGAATTTTGTTTTCGAACATAATGATGAATAGAGTAAATCCTGAACTTTTTACCACATATACATTTCATAGTAAAATGTTGGGCTTTATGAAAATCGTAATTTAAAGCCAGCCATTCCACCATCACTTAATATCTTTTACCAACCTCTGCTACTTGAAATTGTTTTTAAATGTAGATTTATATTCTCATACATCTAAATCGACCTGAACTTATGTTTAACTGGTAGATTGAGGTGTATTCGCAGCAAGCGTATCACTGATGCTATTTTCGCCGTCTCATATGTACATTTTCTTTCATCTTTTATTCGTAACAAAATGCCAATGAACTAAGAATCTACTAATGAATACATTTGAATCGACGACCTGATGGATGTATGAGCTGGAATGAGGATGATGATGATGACGACGGAAATAGAAGTAAACTCACCGCTGCCGCTTGCGCAGCGGCGGCGTTCTGCTGTTGAATACTGCACCCGCGAACGATAGAGCCACCGGCTATAACAGGTCGCGTCATGATCTGGCCTGGAACACGCGCGCGCGGTCTGTAGTTAGAGGTACTCGTGGTAAGTAGCATATTTGATATCGGCGGCCGGCTGAAGGGATTCATAGACGGCTGTGGCCGGCCGAATGGACCTGACAGAGGGATCGGAGCCCCCAGCATCGTTTGGCGTCCTTTAGTAACCTGGAAAAAGTAGGTGCGTTAGTAAAACTTAGTCTACAGGATAGGATATCATATAGGATAGGATATCGTTTGGTCCAAATAATTGGCAAAATTTTATTGTGACAGTAGGAAAGGTATTAATAAGATATAAGAAAAGGAAAGTAGACCTTTTGTGAAGTAGATCATCTACATTAAATGCTTTGAAGTGATTGATGCTATTATATGTGTATATATGTTACCTTCGGTATTTTAGCTGGAGGTTCCCAATCCGCTGGTGGACTCAAATTATATTCTGGCTTGAATTTCTTCGCACAAGCTATGCCATGGCGCGCCAGTTTGCCCTTCCCGTTATCTTCGAAGGGGCAGTTCACACACTGATGGTATGCTGGTGCCCGCTCCAGTCTGCCACGGACATTATGCTCTGCCTCCATGTGAAACAAAATGTCATGAGGACTACGAATTTCGAATTCACAGAAATTACATTTATACATATTGTTCTTCATATGAGGCGTTTCCATATGCTGAGCAAGAACAATCTCAGATTCAGTTTCGAAAGTGCAATATTCGCATTTAATTTGAATACATTTCAAAGGTTGATTGTTTTGCTTGCTAATCTCGTAGTTTTTCATGAGCAGACTTATTGACTTAACAAGTTCACTTTCTTTTGTGATGTGGCCAGCTTTTTTCTCCCTTTGCAACTTACGCTGTTGCGTTTTGAGGAGATCGCGTTGCACGTATTCTTCAACAAGGCCCATACCGATATTCGTAAAAAACTGTCCCAAAGAACCATCGAAGTAGGTATTTGAATTAGATGGTGGAGCAGGTACATTTTCAATTTTTTTTATATCTTCAACTAATTCATCTTTCTCGATAACAACTGTCGTGCCACTATCATCAGTAATTTTAAAATCATCAGAGTCTGATGAATCAAAGTCATCCCATGACGATTCATCTTCTTCTCGTCCATGCTGTCTTTTTTCTGCAAATAGTAACATTAATAGTTACATGAAAACATCTCTAGTATAACTCTTATTCTTTCTATGTCAACTCAATGTATGAAACTTACCTTTTTTAGCTATCTTGATCTTTTTTTCATCTTCCCGTCTTGCTTCATTCTCCGGGTCTATCACCTCTTCTCCTTGATCTATTCTCTCCGGCACTTTCAATTTTTCTTCCACCTTCTTTTCGAGTAGCTCCTTCTCAGCTTTAGCTCTTTGTACTTCAATATCCTTGCCTAATTCGGTAACAAACTCTTTGAACGGCTTTACGGAGGGTTTTTCATAGACATAAGGGACAATGAATGAAGGGGCCTCCACAACAAACATGTCGTCGGTTAGCGATGGCAGTAAAACAGGCGTGGGAGTGGGCGATGTCTGCACGGCTTGCGAGGTGGTTGTTGCCGCCGGCTTGCTAGGCACGGGCGTGACGGTAGTGCCGCGAGCAACTATGCTTTGATACAAACTGGAATGAATACTAGAACTAGTATTTTTGAGTGTTGGTGCGCTTGCGGCCTTTGGTTTAGACCCGATCAGTACTAATTGTGGCTCCCGTCTGTCGGAGGCAGTGGATCGCGCAGCTTGCCTGGCAGCTATCTCTACTAAAGACTTTGTATCATTTATCATAATCGGTCTAGATTTTATCTTCAGTGTGTCGTCCGAGTCACTTTCTTCCATTTCTGAATCTTCATCGTCATTTTGCTCATCATAGCTATATTTTCTTAGCTTTACAGTTCTGCTGCTACGGCGAAGTTCAGGTTTTACACTGTTCCCATTTTTTTTGTTTTGTCCTGTTTTATTTTTGTCATGTGTTAAAGTACCATTGTTATCCTCTGCTGTAATATTTTGTGTATCGATTTCTATTTCGACAAATTTTGGTTTTTCATTTCCGTTTTCTCCCATAGCTTTATCAATGTCTTGTACAGGGTTTTCAAAATGTTTTTCTTGAATACTGCTCTGTGAAGTTTCATCATATTCACTGACTGAGACAATGCTGAAGCTTTCTTCTGTTCGATGATCAAAATCAGTCTCCATCATTCCATCTAAGGAATCATCAGAATTGCTCATGGCCAGCAACTGTAAAATGGTAAACAAGCAAAACTCTTAAGGAATGATGAAGCAAATCATAATAAAAAGATAATATTGACGAGATTAAATCGAGGTTATCACCCTAAATAGAATCATAGGACCTACCAAATGATATAAACTTGTAAGAATAAGCTCATAATATATGTAGAGCAAAGCCTCCCTTGATAGTCAAAAGTGTAAATATGATTTTACCAATAAAATGACTATCTGACTATCTAGTCCAAACCCCAGCTTAATCCAAACGAAAATCCTACCCCTGTGTAACTACTGCCACTTAGTATTATGTACCATGTATATATATTTAAATATTCACTTGTATTGTTTTGCCATTATCGCGCGCCAAATAATAATAATAATGCTGCACATTTCACACAGCAATATCTAGCCTAAATGGGCAGATGAAAAGTGGAAATTTCTATTCAGAAAAAAATTGTGGGATAAAGCGTTTTTTTATTGTCTCTGAGTACATCAAAGCACTTTATTATTAAATAAATAAAATACCAAAAAGTAATTCGAAAAGAATTACTTCCATATACAAATGTATAATAAAAAATATCTACATATATAAGTAATGTATTGTATTATGTATGTCAGTCATCTAGTACCCATAACACATGTTGTGCTTAGCTTGGGGCTAGATGATGCTGTGTGGATTGTCCAGCGTTATTTATTTAAATGCTCCGTAAATCAGAACAAGGTATATATTTGGGGGTTCAGAATTTTGAAGCATAATGCTACATTATTTAGCTGGAGTTAGAGGCAATAAAGAACATAAATGAAATGAATCTATGTAAAGTACATAATTAATCAAACATACCTGTTGCTTAGCCAATTTACTTTGAGCAGCTATATCGGCTTGGTCATCTAGATGGTTCATGTATATTTGGTCCCCATTATCAATAGTTTCGATTTCATCCTGAGTGTCAGTAGTGGACAACATGCTGGAGTCCTTACTATTGCTTAAAATCTTTTCTTGGCAGCTATTACTATTCTCCAACTCTGAATCAGGTAGTGGAGACCCTTTCATTGTATCTTTTCCCTCATCCTGATCTATTGGTAAACCATTGGTAGGAGCTTTTGATAAGGTCTTTGGGCCAGATTCAATGGAATCATTTTTATCAGAAAGGTTTTTATCAGAAAACTCATTATCTTTGTTGAGTTTTGACTTATTGCTAATGCTGTTTTGAAGCAGAAAAGCTGCAATAGCGGGTATATCTTCACAACCCTGCCTGCTCCTGCCCTGTTCTACACTTTCTTTTACCTCTGGGTTAAGATGATTTTGTTCATTCTGTTCCTCTATTTTGGTATCTGGTAGCTCCATAGGGCTTGATATTTCATTTTCTGTTTGTTGATTGTCGACGTCCGAAGGTAGAGCATTTTCGGTCAAGATTATTGGGCAAGTTTCAATGGTTTCTTGTTTGTCGGAATTGGTTTCAACCAAAAATTCACTTTCTTTGAGTATTGCCTTATTTTCACTGCTGTTTTGTAGCAGAAGGGCTGCAATAGCGGGGATATCTTCACAACCCTGCCTTTCCCTGCCCTGTTCTAAATTTTCTTCTATCTCTGGTTCAGGAAGATTTTGTTCTTTCTGTTCCTCAATTTTGATATCTGGTAGCTCCATAGGGCTTGATATTTCATTTTCTGTTTGTTGATTCTCAACATCAGAATGTAGAGCTTTTTCGGTCAAGATTTTGGGGAAAATTACAATGGTTTCTATTTTATCGCAATTGTTTATACCCAAAAATTCACTTTCTTCTAGTTTTTCCTTATTTTCACTGCTGTTTTGTAGCAGAAGGGCTGCAATAGCGGGTATATCTTCACAACCATGCCTTTCCCTGCCCTGTTCTACATTTTCTTCTATCTCTGGTTCAGGAAGATGTTGTTCTCTCTGTTCCTCAATTTTGGTATCTGGTAGCTCCATAGGGCTTGATATTTCATTTTCTGTTTGTTGATTCTCAACGTCATAAGGTAGAGCATTTTCGGTCAAGATTATTGGGCAAATTTCAATGGTTTCTTTTTTATCGGAATTGATTTTACCCGAAAATTCACTTTCTTTGAGTATTGACTTATTCTCACTGCAGTTTTGTAGCAGAAGGGCTGCAATAGCGGGTATATCTTCACAACCCTGCCTTTCCCTGGCTTGTTCTACATTTTCTTCTATCTCTGGATCAGGAAGATTTTGTTCTCTCTGTTCCTCAATTTTGGTATCTGGTAGCTCCATAGGGCTTGATATTTCATTTTCTGTTTGTTGATTCTCAACATCAGAATGTAGAGCTTTTTCGGTCAAGATTATTGGGCAAGTTTCAATGGTTTCTTTTTTATCGGAATTGTTTTCACCCGATAATTCACTTTCTTTGAGTATTGACTTATTTCCACTGTTGTTCTGAAGCAGAAGGGCAGCAGTAGCAGGTATATCTTCACAACCCTGCCTTTCCCTGACCTGTTTTATATTTTCTTCTATCTCTGGTTCAGGAAGATTTTGTACTTTGTATTCCTCAATTTTGGTATCTGGTAGCTCCATATGGCTTGATATTTCATTTTCTGATCGTTGATTCACAATGTCAGTAGATTCATCCATTGTGTCTTCATTCATGTCATGGGGAGTGTAGGTATACCTGTGGGAAAAATAATTCAATTGTAGATACAAGAACCTTAAATAACTAGGTTACCTACTTTAGGTGCCCATTCTGCTCATCCAATGTCTTTGTCCAATGTACATTATTGGATCAAAAAATCATAAGACTCATTTATTCATGTAAAATAGCACACGTACATTTAGGTAATTTAAGGTAAGTTGTATCATTAATTAATAGACTTAAAACAGAAATAATTACGTTATGAAATTGATGGCATTCGGCAGCCGAACTCACCGAAAGAATATGCTTGATGGACAAGCCATGTTT
Organism: Eupithecia vulgata; assembly: GCA_946478455.1. Classification (NCBI taxonomy): domain Eukaryota; kingdom Metazoa; phylum Arthropoda; class Insecta; order Lepidoptera; family Geometridae; genus Eupithecia; species Eupithecia vulgata. The sequence goes on along the minus strand of OX297859.1, from coordinate 14,761,737 downwards.
TGAGTTTACGCTTGAATGCCCAATGGCTTGGCAATTCTAGTATGGCCCTTGGGATCTATTTGGGTTTTACACGGTGGGGCCTTTTAGTGCTGCAGCCAGCCTCTGCATGGCGAGTATAGTATTTGTGCGAAGCGCCGAGTTTAGGGTACATGTCGGGATTGGAGGGTACATGTCGGGATTGGAGGGTACATGTCGGGATTGGAGGGTACATGTCGGGATTGGAGGGTACATGTCGGGATTGGAGGGTACATGTCGGGATTGGAGCGCACGTGCACAAACGCAAATGCAACTTGGTAAATGATCAGAGAGGATATGGTCAGTATGCCTAACTCTAGCGAAATCGTCGCTGAGTATGCGCACAATTGCTTAAACTGCGCGAGTCTTTCCCATTCTGCAGCTCATCAACACAGCTCAGTCCCGTATTGCAGCAGAGATTGCACTGTCGCGAAATAGCACAACCGAACGGCGTCTCTTTGGTAGGAAACGTTATAATCGACTCAGGGCGAAGCATGCTCCTCTGAGTTTTGTTTATATGGTGTTCTCAAGTGAGCCCTCTATTTAGTTCTATTGCCAGGAGGGTCTTGCGGGCCACCTGCTCGATTCTCATTCCAGCGGTAAGAACATTTAGTTTCCTTGTTTGATGGCCAGAGAGGCAGTAGTGGATGAAGTGGGTTTTCGAGACGTTGACTTGGATGACTTCATCCAATTTACAAGCAACACTGATGTTTGATTTAAGATTTGGATACTAGTTTCTGCCCGCGGCTTTGCACACGTATTTTCTATGAAAACATACACAGGTTACTTCTTTCCATTGGAAACTGAAATTTTATGGGTTAAATTGTAGCTTATGGTTTATTATTACAGCTCAAGAGCTACACCTATGCAAATTTTTTGCCCGATCTTTTGAAAAGTTTTGACATGAAGAAATAACAACTTCCTTCTATCCATTTTCAATATTAGTGTGAAATTAAGTACGCAAATTACATAAGAAAGATATTGGATAAGTGGAATGGGCATCCATCCAAGAGATTTGAACAAATATTGGACAAAGAACTTGGACAAATATATTGGATGTGTGGAATGGGCACCTAAAGTATGTATCATGATTATGATGCTGATTAGGAATTGAAAATACAAAGTCACAGTTTTGTAAGTACCTACCAAGTAAGGTACATAATATTGAGAACGGCCGGCACCCCTCCCCTCTCCAGCCCTCCCCTCCTTGCCCCTTTGGCAAGGCAAAGATACAAGACGCGCAAAATGGCGGTCCCATGGTATGAGTAGCCGTATTTCACGTTGTACATGTAGGTCTTGTGCATTATGATACACTTATTATTAGACAATTCTGTAGATTTTTGTAGTCAATTTTCAATACATTGTCCAAATAGGACAAAATCACCCCACGTGTCACAAGTTTCGATCCAAATTTGTAAGGTTTATAACTTTTTTTTTGAAACAGGCCACTAATATTTTTGGCTTAGGTGAGCTTTTTGGTTGAACTGATTTGTTTTTACGCGATAATTAGCAGTTCCAAGATGTGCTAAGCGGATTTAAATACCCTAACATTCGTTTGTAAACAATTAGATACCGGCACACGATAAATCACACAATATCGATACGGTTTCTCAATCAGGTACTTTCCAGTGGATTTCTAGATAGTTTCAGCAAGCCTCCAGTCAGTGATATCTCAAAACCTTTTCTTAAACTTCAATGGTTTTTATGTATTACTTACGTCTTACTGCCTCTCTTGGGTAGGTAGGTAATTCAATGGAGTATCCAACCGACTGTATTCAAATGACCATACATACAAATCTTTCAATTTCACAAGAAACGAGCACTGTTTTCTGATAAATATTAATAATAGTCTGTAATTATTACAACATTCAATTATGCGAAAGCGCTTCGGTCTTTCTCTCTCGTTTCGTCTTCCTTCCTTGTGTGAAAGATCCAATATGGCGTGCCGTGCCGCGCCGTCGCTGTTCATTTTGCGAATATCGATCGACCCATAGAGTACTAAACTTATATACTATTAATCGACCCAATCAAAGTACGCAGTACTAGTCTATGGACCCAATGAAAAAAAGAGATCCCCTCTTTTGTAAAGATCGACCTCAGTGCTTTCGTTACTCGAGCGATCGTACGATCATCGACGACGACCGATATGTCCGACCTTTAGTGCTCGACCGACCAAGTCGGTGGTGAGCGCTGTCGTAGTCGGTCGAACGTAGCTATATCAATTAAAATCGGATTAAAACGTATGAACGTGAACAGTGTGAACTGATGAATTGCTACGCGCGGACAGCGCGCGCTGACGAGTTCTGTTCGAGCTCATCGGTCCGGCCGGCTTGCGTCGGTCGGCCGACGACGCGCTAAAGCGATGCAGTGCAATGCAAAGAAAGTGTTATGCCGCGTACACATCTACGAACCACGCCTGCAATGCAATGCGAATGCTCCATTCACAGATGTGGACGTGCTGCGCGCCCGAACCGAACACTTATACTACGAACAACATAATAATAATAATCATTTATTTCAGACGATAGCAAAGTTACAGATCTTATTTAACTTATGTTTATTTAACTTTTATACATAAATACATTATATTGTATTGTGAGCGCAAGGTGTACCTACACACCTACGAATTGCCTTGCATTGCCATAGATATCTACGAAATTTTCCTATTTAACCTTTAACAATTTAACTTCATAAAATGGCGGCTTTACCAGTGATCAGCCGTTTGTATCGACTTGCGTGAATCATTGATTAAAGAAGAACATCGATAAGTCTTTAATATGTTAAAATATTTTTGGATGGGTAATTGATTGAATAATAATAAATAATACAACTGCATGGTATTTATTTTATTTTAAGGTTTTTATTACATAGTAATACTTACTTGAAGTTGTTATTGTTAAGTCTATTCATTATTTTGACTTTTTTGGTTTGATTGAAAATACTGCTAGAATGAAGAAATGAAACCTCTAGCTTGTTAGTTATTATTATTATTTTATTTACAGTCAATATTTACAGTGCAATTAAATTAAAATTTGTTTGGTTTTTCTGTGGAAACATTAAAAGGGTATTTCTATTCCACGGAAACTGATCATAAATCAGTTACTAAGAAATGAGTCAGTTGGATAAGAAGAGAATCATATTTTATTCTAAGGCTAGACCTACCTACATCTTTAAAGAATTTCGGCACAATCTGTTCAATACAATACAATTCTTTATTAATAACGCCAAGTTACAAGTCAATAAAATTGACAACCTCTGTGGCGCGGTGGGCAAAGGTCTGCCTGCGACGCAGAAGGTTGCGGTTTCGATTCCCGCCTCGGGACAAATGTGTGTACGATCTGCAGACATTTGTTCAGGGTGTTCTGGTCGTTTTCTATTTATAATAAAAAATATCTATCTATGTATTGTATAGTATTATGTATATCAGTTATCTAGTACCCATAACACAAGCTTTGCTTAGCTTGGGGCTAGATAATGCTGTGTTAATTGTCCAGTATTATTTATTTAATAAAAAGTGATATATGGTAAACAATAAATTATAAGATATTGACCTTATTATATTATCTCATATCAATAATTAGTTTATTAATTTGATATTAAATTCATCATTCAAATCAAAATGAAATTATGCAATAGGCAATGCGTAGAGCTTGTCTACAGAATAAAAAGTACTCTCTAAGAGCCATTTTTTCAATCTGCTTTTAAACTATAATATGGTGGAAGTTGTATCATTTTTAATAGTGTCCGGCAGTCATTCAATAGTAATGGCGAAAAGAAGTAACAAATATCGAATAGTAATTGTCTAGAATTATTTATTTATATACTCATCCATGACCAACCATCATCCAAATTTTCGCATTTATAAAATTGGTGTGATGGTTTTTATGAACATTGGATCCACAACACGATACCTTAATTTGCAAAACGAATAACTCCTTTGCAGAAAACTTTACAGGGGAGACTAAAAACGTTATTAAAAATATTCTGAGAGATCAAAAGAAGAAACAAAAATCCCGTTGGAAATTGTGGATCTTCTATAATTAAACAGGCATTAAAAATTAAATTTTTGTTAAGCGTATAGATTTAATGAGGATTTTTGGAGTTGATATATTTTATTTTGACAAAAAATGAAACAAAAAATGGAGTTGTTAGTTTTTATTAAAAATATGTTTAAAATAAAGTAGCTTAAAAATTTGGCTTAACCAGGTATTGTTTTAAAGATTATTATTAATCATGCGGTAGGGCATCATATTAACCCTGATAATCAAGGGGCATTGATGTTTTTAATTTTTGCAAATCAGAGTACTTTTTTTTGTGATTTTGCGTCGCTCATTCTACAGGTTTATTAAATTTTCCACCGGAGTAGGTTCAAGAGGGGTTTTACTTTGATTTAGTAGTGTCCAATCGTTTCCAATCCTCAACTTGTAAAATATTTCGCCATTAGGCCTATATTGAATAGCTCTTATGTCAGTGACCTGTAAATAAAAAAGACTTGCATTAAATTCATTATAGGTAGGTAAGTAGATGGATCGGTAGGCAGGAAGGCAGGCAGGCAGGCAGGCACGTAGGTAGGTAGGTGCGGAGGTAGACCAGGTAGGTTGGTACTTATGGTAGAAATGAAATTAGGTAGGTAGGTAAGAGTAACAAGGCATGTAGGTAGGTAGGTAAGTTTGAGAAGGTATTAAATTATAAATATGAATGCGAGATGCAAACGCAATATTAAATAATTACAGGCACCTACAGACCTACAAAACTATTAAAAATAAGTTACAGCATCTCGAACATCTCCAAGCAAATACCTACCAATCTTCATCATATCATCCAAGCCCAGTGTTATTTTGTCTTATTCGTGTCAAAATAAAGTTATTTGCTAAAATAAATTGCCAAAACACTTACCACGTTAATTGTCACCAATCTTCTATACACGGTCTCTAAACACAATATTATCTCTATTTTCAAATTATTGCACTCGGGAGCATGCACTTGTTGCTGTGACGCCATACAAAATGGTGGATCCGTGGGAGTTGTTTGTCAAAATTGAGAAGTTTCGTTTCAAGTGGAGTTATTTGATTTTCTAATAGCGGTTTGAAGCAAAACTGCTTGGAATCGTGGAGATATTAGAATTGCAAACTGTAGAGAAAAAAATCTAGTTTTTTCCGGTACCAAAAAGTAATATTCGAAGAAAAGTGGAGTTATTTGTTTTGCAAATTAAGGTATCGCAGCTTGACAGTTATATTTATTTTAGTCCACCGCTGGACATAGGCCTCCCTTGATGTGCCTCGACAGTTATGTTCGTACAAAAATACATCACAAAATCAATGAGGATCAGTCACGATTTTTGTTAAGTATGTAGATCGATGACAGTAAAAAAAACATGACTTATGGTGAAAAAAATATCCAATTCGGACAAGAAATGACGAAGGTACAGCAATTTTACTGTAGCAGTTCAAATAACGCCCGCCAGTACCAGCCGCGAGCGCGTGACGTCATCCCACACATACCCGGGGCGCGACCCCGCGCGCGCTCTTCAGTTTTGTAGGTGTACTCCGTTTCCCGCGCAGTTCTTGAGCTGTGCTTGTCCCGGTCGCTTTGTTATTGATTTATAATAGTTTTATCATTTTCTTCACATTTGAGAGTGCAGCTATAACCTTTAGTTTTTACTTTATGCTCCGGTGTTATTCTTGCCTTTACTGTGCACACATTTCGATTTCTTTGGACTTGGACATACCCTACGGCATCGTCGCCATATGACTCTCGTACAGACCTGTAATAATCATACAACATTAAATACCTACATCACATCACCTCATGCGGCTGCATCATTTAAGTGCATCGAAACAAAAAACATGGTAGGTATCCGCTAATGTTAGTTAATCTACGGCGCGCTCCCGGTCTATAATGTTTAGGTGAACTAGAAACCGGCACTTACTAAATCGCAATAAATCATGCCTGCAGTTTCCTGCTTACAAAAACATCAACTCGAACTCCGTAGAAAGAAATAATGTAGGTACTTGACTTGACTAACGTTTTTTATGATGGAGTAGGTTATGCTGTTCATGTACCTTTTTACCCAGGTTATTTTATTATTTTCACATTACCTACCGCAACGGCCATGTAAAAAAGTACCTAGGCCTAAACTCACTAACTAACACATTAAATTTGGTAGGTACTTACCGTTGAAGCTTCCAACCTCGGATTTCAGCGCTGGTATACTTCACATGATTGTTTAAGTATTCAAAAACCATGAAAGAATCCACTTTAGGTAGATTATCTGACTGTCCTTTTTCGAATCCATCTTCCAATCTGTTGCTCATTATTACAGAACACCGAAACAATAAACCGATAATGCATAAAACTTGAAAAAAAAACCGAGTGTTCGCTACTAATCACGAATGTGCGTACTGGACGACTGCGATCGCGCGGGGTCTGTGTGTGATGACGTCGTCGGTATCCACGGGCGGGAGGCGCGCGTTTTAAAATCAAGCCCGATAAAATATTAAATAACTTTGCCATTTATGGACGGATTTCAAAAAATCAAAAAGTAGTGTACTCAGAAAATCATAACACATGCAATGTAATAGTCAAAATTGGATTCTCCCGTTATGTGACTGATCCTCATTAAGTCACACAAAGTTTTGTATTCCAAGTTTAAAACATTACCTATTTCGATAACTTAATTCCAATTCATTAATAGAAACAAATCAGATATCATCCTTATACAGCATAAAACCTCACAGCATGTTAGACTTCATAAACTAACTTAAACTAATTACCTTACTTCATATTCATAACATGGCCGACCGACTGAATATGAAGTTTTCATCTAACTATACGTTAAGGCCCTTCCATGTACCGAAGGGGATCTTTTTTTTCATAATGCATTGCATGTTACATTGCAGGCACGGTTCGTAAATGTGTACGCGGCATTATTGATGAGACGCTTGGGTAAACCTTCTTCCGACATCACTGATCTACAGAGTTGACATGTGACATCACAGTTGAAAAATGATAGCTGACGGCTGACGTTGACTCACTTGATTTTGATTTGTTGGCCATCACCTAAACCAAAGAAAAAAGACTGTAACATACAATCTTTTGAGATTAAAATTTCTATCCCTTATTTCACACTTCACAGCACCAAACCAACAATACAATACAAATTTCATTCATGGTTCTCATCTATTCACATTATCAAATACAATAAATTATTTTTACGTACGAACTTTTATAAATGATTTCGTAGCTTATCTTATCGCTATAAGGACACGCAATCAGTTTTTTGACTGAGAAATCTAGTCTTATTGATTTATTATTGTGAATTTGGTGATAGTAATGGCTAGAGTCTTATTAGTGTTAGTTTTAGCCTTAACATCGGTTAGGACCGAGGAGGAGGTTATTAAAACTAAAATGACAAAGCTGGAGAGACAAAGTTTGAAGTAAGTTTTAATATCACCTGGTTTATAATTGCACCTAAACAACAACCTAAGATTACCGCATAAATTAATTAGGGGTACTCACTTATCCTTGTAATAATGACTTTTCTAAGGTTTTCTAAGGTTACTCAATGTTCGGATGTTATGTTTGTCTAGAACTGGATCTATTGTTATTGACTATTTTTTTGTAAAGGGAGGAAGCTCGACATATGTTCTATCATGCATATCACGCATACATGGATAACGCCTATCCAGCTGACGAGTTGATGCCTCTGAGCTGTAAAGGGCGCTGGAAAGGGGTCACTCCGAGCAGAGGAGATATGGATGATGCACTAGGAAAGTAAGTCCAGTTAATCATCTTATATGTGCTAAGATATCTGCAGACTTTAAATCAAAACTGGATAATTTGACAGGACAAAATGCAACCCTTTTATTATAAAAACATTTAAAGTTTAAGAAAGCATCTATAAAATCACCATATTATAAGTACCTAGTCCTGCCATAAATTTTGTCCGTCCTAAAATTGTACCTTTAACACTAAAAAGGAAACAAAAAGTGATAAAACTGTTATACATTGTTCTTAATATCCTATTTATTAAGTACCTGATTTTACCCCTGTTGCCTTCACACACATCTTCAATCGATCTGTCAGAAACTGTCAAAATATCTTAATTTATAAATATAAAAAATTGACATACAGTTCAAATTTAAGGCAAGATTTAAATTCTTAAAGAATTAATTTCTGTTAAAATAGTTTAGTTTTAGCAAAATCTAAATTGACACCAGTGTTTTTATATTTATTTGATATTCTACTTTTTTTCAGCTTTTCACTAACTCTGGTGGACAGTTTGGACACTCTAGTCGTGATGGGAGACTTCTCAGAATTCAACAAAGCCATAAAACTGATCATAAAAGATGTGTCATTTGATCATGACATAATTGTGTCAGTCTTTGAGACCAATATACGAATACTTGGGTAATTATCCTAACTTAAATGTACAATTTGTTATGGCATATTATGTTCATGGTTACTGATAACTGATAAGAAATAATGTCTGCACATGTAGCTATAACCTAATGATTGTGTTTTGTTGTAGTTGAAATATATATATTTTTATGGCTGGCAGAAACCTGCTACATAACTACCATAAAGAATCTCAAATATTCGCTCAATGACCTGATTTCTATCAAAAACCTTTATTTATTTACCTTGATAAGTATCGAGATCACTTTGTGCAAGAGCTCAGCTCAATCTGGTCGGTTGTCAATCAACACAGATGCAAAGATTTTATTGTAGACAACAATAAGATATTTGCAACTGTGTTGATTGACATTGATTCATTCTCGGTCGGTAACACCCTGTTGTCAGCACTGTTGATGACTGGAAAAAAAAACAGCAATGTTGACGACCGCTACTTTTATTTTCCGATCGTATCATTGTGTACATGAGCTCGGTAATAATATGTCCTGCAGATATTTATTTCTGGTCGGGTATATACAGGTGGGTAATGAACCGCGTTACAGGGCGTATTGTATTGGTTACACAGCAAGCATTCGTTCAAGCAGTACGAAAGAAGTCGATCGCAGCGAGCAACAGGACGGATTTTAGCAAACTGCGTAACGTATATCATGCTCGCTGCGTACTTACCTACGCCCCGTAACACCGGCTAGTACCCGGCTTTATCTTTCACTAGTTTCTACCCTCGGCTTCGCACGCGTGGTTTCTATAGAAACATTTAAAGGTCAGGTCTATCCCATGAGAACTGTTTAATGGGATAAAAAGTAGCCTTATGTTTGATTCCAGGCTTTGATGCCTATCTATGCATAATTTAAGCCCTCGCGGTTCAGTCGTTATGGCGTCAAGAGCTAACAAACTTCATTCGTACATCTAAACATCCAAACAAAACATTTATAATATTAGTGTGATTGTAAATCAATCAACTGATACACACTTTATTTATTAAAGCTGAAAATAGGGCGCTCATTAGGGGAGGCTTATATCCAGCTGTAGACTAACAAACACAGATATAATCTGTAATGCTTCCTTTCAAAATGATACAATGTGAAAAAGTCTTAATTTTATTTATTATTATCATTTTAGTGGCTTACTATCCGCCCATGTTCTAACAACATCGCTGATGCCTGAAGTGCCGATACTGCAGTGGTATAAAGGCGAGCTGCTTGCAATGGCAGAGGATATTGGCAAGAGACTTCTGCCGGCATTCAATACCTCAACTGGAATACCACATGGCAGGGTAATGTTGTCCCATTGTATTCTGATCACTAAATTCGTATGCTATTTTCTAAATTGACGTCCTTGCGAAGTTGCGTCTGAGACGCAGTAGGCTATCTGAATATCTGACGATTTCGATTATCTTTTAGAAAACACTACCATCAGTTGCTCTTTAGAGCAATTCTACTTTACCTCAGGAACCTCCGTGTATACTCAAGGATCAGCAGGGCTATTAACGATGGCCGAGGCTCGGAATCGAAAAGGGATACGCGCAAAATTCAAATATTTTCAGCATTCTGCTATTCGTTTTTCTCGCTTGGTAGCTCAAATCACTAGGGTAACGCGACCGGTGGCGCCACCTGCGTATCCTAATAGGCCCTAAATCGGCTTCCAACAGGGCTACAGAAACAACGCGAAGCCCCGGGCAGAACCTAGTTTCTTATACTTTATCGTTTTAATTTGCAGATAAACCTGCGCCACGGCGTGAAAGGGCTGGATTCTCGCGAGACTTGCACAGCTTGTGCTGGCACGATGATCCTAGAACTGGCAGCGCTCTCACGCCTTACACGAAACCATGTATATGAGCAAAAGGCACATAAAGCTATGGACAGGCTTTGGAAGATAAGGCACAGGTATATGTCGTTCAGACTTTAGATAGGTATATAGATAGATAATACTTTATTGTACCACACAAACACAGAAAACAGTACAGAAATACATGCTACGAGAAGACGAAGTACAAAGGTGGCCTTATCGTTGTGAGCGATCTCTTCTAGGCAACCTTGGGTTGGACTGGACATGTAAGAATAACAAAGACGGTGGCACTTGAAAAATACTTAAATGCTTTGATCGTTTACAATATACTTACAAAATAAGATAAGGGTCTATACTATCAATTTTTTTTGTGAAAAGTATAGACATAGTAGTTCACGTTCATAGGAGCGAGACAGTGTACCAACCCAAGCCCAAGAATCAAGTTCTAGCTTAATATCTATTAATTCGGACTTATGTTTTTTATCCTTAGTCCTATTACCGTGGTTATTTTCAAGAGCTTAACTTCTGTATTTATTGCGAAATTAAGGTAAAAATTTAGAGGTAACCTCGGGATTTTTTTATATCGAGAAAATCGCAGTTAAATTACTTATCTTCAATACTAATCTTCCTTCAATAAATAACGTAGTATCTGTGTCCTGGTTTGTTTACAAATATTCTAAATCGAGTTTCGCTAGTGTTTAGCCCCGAGTATATTACAATATTGTCTGCTGTCCATTGCTAGGATGATTAGAAGTTTCTGATTACTATAGCGGTATAATATATCATCGCACAAGTCGTATCGCACTAGAGAATCTTGTATATTGATGAACTATATATAGTATAAATTATATGGTTCATTAAATATGATTCTCTAGTTATAAAATCCTTAAAATAACTAACAATTAATCGCATAGTTATAAAGGTTTTTAACACGTGCGGTTCTCTTATCGTGTGGCACATTGTTTGTCAATGTACCTATATTTGAATAAACCTGTACAATTTCCATTAAAAATGACGACTTGTGCGTAGATAACTTCAATAGAATATTTTTTTCTACCTCTATTTGGAGGAAACGTTAAAAAAAGATTATTTTAATGCCATTGGTTAATTTATGGCAGAAAAATAGGTATATGTGTAACTCTAGGTATACTTACTAGTAGTTCTAGCGTGAAGTAGTAACAAACATCCATCCATCCATCCAAATTTTCACAATAACAAGAACGGTGTGATGTATTTGCATCAGTTATAGTGACTTAATTGACTGTCACTAAATGTGATACTTATATTTAAACTGATTATCAGTCTATTAAATTAAATAATAAATAAATAATGCTTAACAGTTCGCTCAGCATTAATCTAGCCCCAAGCTAAACAGAGCTTGTGTTATGGGAACTAGGTAACTGATATATTAATACAATAAACTCGTATATAGATATTTTCTGTATAGGTACATAGAAAATATCCGGAACACCCGTAACAAATATCAGAAGATGGTACAATCAATTTGTCTCAAGACGGGAATCGAACACGCAGTCTATTACGACGACCTCTGTGGCGCGATGGGCGAAGGTCTGCCTGCGACGCGGGAGGTTGTGGGTTCGATTCCCGCCTTGGGACAAATGTTTGTACGATATGCAGATTTTTGTTCAGGGTCAATAAAAATATCTGTCTGTGTATTGTATTATATTATGTTATCAGTTATTATTAGCAGAGTTATTAGCAGAGCTTGTGTTATGGGTAACAACTAACCCATAACACAATCTCTGCTAAGTTTAGAGTTAGATAATGCTGTGTGAATTGTCCAGCGCTATTTATTTTATTTATTTGTCAATCAGTCATTATCAAATCAATTATCATATTTGTGCAAACAAAAATGTATTTTGAAAAAAAAAATCAGTCATAAAAAAATCCTAAAAAAATCATAAAAAAATCAAAACAGTTTCGTCTATGACGTCACCGATGCACAAACATCTGATGACACAGAATTACCATACTATTGTTATTGAATAGAATCTTTATTAACAAAGAAAATTACAAAAAAATTATAGACACTAATTTGAGTACTAGTACTTACAATATTCTTAAGAAAAAAAGAAATCTATTGATGAAAAAAGTCAGATCTTTTCCATAGTTATTTCTGTGGTTATTCCGTGCCTTGCGTTACATATTAGCACGGCATGACGTCACAACTTTGTTTTTTCTGTATTTCATTGTTCAAAGGATTGCTGTATTTTATTTGGGTGTTAAAATAATAATCATTCTCGACTAAAATAAAATGAAACCGTGTTTTAAAATCTACTGAGATTGAAGGTATGGCTCAGGTATAATTTGGTAGATAAATCGTTTTGGTAATGTACTGTCAAATCCCTTTTTCCAGGACATCAGACCTGATGGGAACAGTGATTAACATTCACTCAGGCGATTGGGTCCGCAAAGACTCTGGCGTTGGCGCAGGTATAGATTCCTACTACGAATACTGTCTAAAGGCTTACATCCTATTGGGCGAAGAAAAATACCTGGCCAGATTCAACAGACATTACAACGCCGTTATGAAGTACATCAGCAGAGGTCCTGTTATGCTGGATGTTCATATGCACAGGTAACTAAAGATATATTCACCGTAGGATAGTAAAATTATAAAAATCCTTGTAATTTTATAATTTTACGGTTTATGATCAACAAGCCCTTACTTCTTCTACACTTACAATCTAACTCAATCAAACACGTAAAATTATATTTATCCAAAGCTATATTGCTTACTATCTGATGGTTGACATAATATATTATACAAATGTATACATACCCCCATTTTATTACACATTTACCCCCTTACTTATGGTGAGTGCAAATATCCCATGCAAATATACTTTCCGGATTATTTTGGAATTTCATCTTCTATTGCAAAGAATAATTATTTTATAATCGGATAAGAAATACCTATGTTTTTAGCGTTTTAGTTTATCAAAATACAAAATCATCATTATGGGCCTATGTATATTAAAATAACTCCGCCAGAGCTCCATAAATTCCAAACTACAAAATATTTAAGTACCTTAAAATTTATATATAGTTCAGGACTTACTATATTAATTATATGTTTCGCAAACACGATTCCTAATTAGCTAAGAAAACCTTAATTTCTCAACAAATACAAAAGTTAAGATCTTGAGAATAAGCATGGTAACTAAGAATAAAGAACATTTTATATGTTTCGGTTTTTTCAAATAACTATAGCCTATTTGTTAATAAGTGCAATCGTTTATTTGGCGTACATCTTGACGCAGGTGTAAAGTATTTGATGTAAGACTACTTTTCTGGTGTGCGTTGAATAATATTAATTATTGGTAAACATAAATAAGCCTAGGTATTTAGGGCACCAACGATTAAGGAAACTGAAACAAATATCATGGGATATTCTAATAACACTAACCAACTAATTATAGCTAATTATCCCATAAAATTTTGTTATTATAGTACTCAATCCCTGGTACTTTGTTTCACTAAGAAATTAAAGATATTCCCAAAAATGGCGCAAGAGTCCATAAGGAGTCTTAAAGATTTTCGACTTGGCAATTACTCGGTTTCGTGGCTTAGTTGGTTAGTTAGAGTACTGAGACCCCGTACTGAGAGTGGGGCGCGGGTTCGAGTCTCGCCGAAATAAAAGAAAATTGGGATCTTATTTCATTTCTTAGTAATTATCACCTAACTATCTCATAATCAGCTATGTAATTATAAAATTCGAAAGTGTAATGTTAGTTAGTCCTTCACGCCAAAAATAATAAACTGATTGGACATAACTCTTATGTCTTTTTCCAACAATCTCCAGCCAGAAAATGCATCCCATAGGGGATTGCTAGTTGCGGTCGAACTATATTTACAACAATATTTACAAATACGTTTACCTACAACTGGAATAACATCAATTCAATTTATTTGTAACTAAGCCTGGCTTTATCCAGGAAAAACACATATATACAGGGTGGACCAAAAGTCCGTTTATATTTGAAATGATGATAAAAAAAAAACTAATTACAGTAGATTAAAATTGTTTATTCTTTTCAATAGTAAACAAAAGGGGAATTTATTTCTTAAAAATCACATCATCCATATGCAATCCTTCATTATTCTGGCATTGCTGCAATCTAGAGCGGAAATTTTCGATAACAGCTTTACATGTTTCTGTTGAGATGTTTTGGATTTCTGTGCGAATACGATCCTTTAATTCGTCAAGAGTTATTGGGTTGGTGTCGTAAACTTTAGCCTTAAGATATCCCCAAAGAAAAAAAATCCATTGGGGATAGATCCGGGCTACGAGGCGGCCAGTTAATGTCCCCTCTTTTCGATATCACTTTTGGGCCAAAAATGTCTCGAGCTGCCCTTAACGACTCATTACATGTATGACAAGTGGCTCCATCTTGCTGAAACCATGAGCGTTGATTAAAACCAACAAAATCCTGCAGTGCTGGAGCGAAAAAGTTTTGTAACATGGTGATATACCGCTCGGAATTCACCGTAACCGCACGTCCTCTTGAGTCTTCAAAAAAATAAGGACCAATAATGCCTCTTGCTGATAAAGCAGCCCATACCGTGACTTTGGGTGAATGCAGGGGTCTTTGATGCTTTAATTTCGGATTAATTTCACTCCAATAACGACAATTTTGTCTATTAACATGCCCATTTAGGTGGAAGTGTGCCTCGTCGCTGAAAAAAATGTTTGTAAAGCTGGTGAACCGCTCTACCATTTCGTTTGCAAACTGAGATGTTCTTGGCACGTTAAGGACAGCAGCCCGTTTTCGAGTTGAAAGACCAGGTTGGTCACGAACAGACGATTTTACTCGCTCCACGTTTTCGGGGTCCCTCGACGTTCTAGGCCGGCCAGATCGAGGTAAATCCATTGTTGAACCCGTCTTCTCAAACTTGAGCACCCATTTTTTAATTAACACACCTGATGGAGCTTGATTTTTGTGTCGTATCTTGTAATGACTGCAAAACTTTCGTTGAGCTAAGGTCGAAGAATCGTTGTTTTGATAGTACTCGCGTACACAAAACGCACGTTGACTACCGCTGAACGACGCCATCGTACTAAATTCCCATTGGCCGCTCTTGCAATGCGTAACCCCTCCACCCCCCTCCGCTGCCGCTGCTAGACGCGGCAACCGATTCAAATGTTAACGGACTTTTGGTCCACCCTGTATATCGGCGAGGACAAAAGCCAGTAATAACAATAATACTGGATAATTCACACAGCATTACCTAAGCCCTGATCTAAGCAGAGCTTGTGTTATGTGTCCTAGATAACTGGCATACATATATAATAATTATAATACAATTAAATTAATGAATTATAACATGCATTATTTCGAATTACAAAATCCACATTTTGTTAGTAAAAAATAACATAGATAGGTATTTTGATGATACATAGAAAACGACCAGAACACCCTGAACAAATATCTGCAGATCGTACAAACATTTGCAACCCGCAACCTCTTGCGTCGCAGGAGGACCTTCTCCCACCGCGCCTCACAGGCCGTCAAATAACAAGGATTAGGTTATGAAATAAGTTCCCAAAAATTTTCGACTTCGGCGGGACTCGAACCCGCACCCCACCCAGATAGAGATGCCCAGAGTGCGGGTAAGCACTATAACAAAAATCCTTAGAATTTAGCAACGGGAACACCTCTCGTCAAACGAACTAAATGTAACTTTAGTCTTTGAACATTGGAAACTTTAACGTTTTCTCTGTAGGTGGAGTCACCGGCGCTACAGTCCGTAAGAGGTCCCAAAGATTTTCGACGATGACCGACAGAGACTTCGTGGCTTAGTTGGTTAGAGCACACCCGTACTAAGGGTGTGCGGGTTCGAGTCCCGCCGAAGTCGAAAATTTTTGGGAACTTATTTCATTTCTTAGAGATGCCCAGAGTGCGGGTAAGCACTATAACAAAAATCCTAAGGATAGGTTCTTTGTGAATTTGCGAGAATATTTTACTGCTTAGAGATGTAACCGGCACGTTCACGATTTCAGCCTATATTTTTTGTTATTGAACTATTGCTATAACAGTAAAGCGATAAGACGCAATAGTAATGTTCGAGGATAACACAGATTCAAATATTTAGGTACAAATCAAAAAGTATTTGTAACGAACGTAGAATCGAGGTTAATGGCAAAATAGAATACTATATTTCCTTATAATATATTTGTTTAGCGCTACGTTCGTATAAGCAGACAAGTATATGTACATACAAGGTGTTCGGCAGACCGTGGTATCTGGGGGTAGGTGGAACCAAGTACAAAAAGCTTGGGGGCTGTTTTAACCCTAAAAAGCCGTTCGGCTATTTTTGAGAATATTTTTAATACATTTTTCGAAATTTTAATTATTTTGTCATGTAACTTAGGTGTAAGAAATAACATGGCATGCAATTTTGTTTTATTTAAATCTAGCATATAATCTCTTTCTATTAAAATAAATATTTAAGTGGAATTTAGGTAAATAGCTTTATTGATCTAAATTCCACTAGCTGCTTAGCTATGGGCATTCAAAGAGTTAAAAAGTGAAAATTAAATACTGAGAGTTTAACTCTGGATTTAATAATAAAAAGACTAAGTCTGTCCCTTATCTTCCAATTCACTTAAACGTCTAGGTCATGGCCAAACAAATTTTCTTCTGAATAAGTGATACTGTGTATTAAAATCGGCTTTTAGTTTGTATAAAACAAACTTTAATATTAAATTAAATACGACTTAAACTATCAATAGCGTAAAAATAACTTAGATTCTAACCCAATGGTTATACATGTGCATAGACCAAATATTCCGCTTTGAGTTTGGCTAGTGTATTGGCTCAAACAGAGTTCTCATCCCATTTCAGGCCGCATCTGCAATCCCGTAACTTCATGGACGCGCTCCTCGCGTTCTGGCCCGGCTTGCAAGTACTCCTCGGTGACGTCAGGCCGGCGGTGGAAACGCACGAGATGCTGTTCCAAGTTATGCAGAGGCACACCTTCTTGCCGGAAGCGTTCACTTCAGATTTTCAAGTACGTCACTTAATTTATGATGTTAAATGACTGTAGTAATTCAAAAGGTATTCTTGTAAACAATGTCTTATCTAATTATATGCTAACGTTATTGTCGAATACGATTGTAGTTTTGATTTTCAACTATATCTTTGCAGGTGCACTGGGGCCAGCACCCGCTCCGCCCCGAATTCCTAGAATCAACGTACTTTCTCCACCGAGCGACAGAAGACGATCACTATCTACAAGTTGGAAAAACCGTTCTCAAGGCCCTCCAACTACACACCAAAGTGCCTTGTGGCTTCGCAGCTGTCAACGACGTAAGAACGAGACAGCATGAAGATAGGATGGACTCTTTCGTACTCGCTGAGACTTTCAAGTACCTCTACATGTTGTTCAGTGAAGATGCTGATCTGCCGATCAAGTTAGAAGACTATGTGTTGACGACCGAAGCTCATTTTCTGCCGCTTTGGTTAGCGACGCATAATACGAATTCTACTTACTATCAGCTGAAGCTTGACGATGATGATGAGGATAAATATGGGAAGTAAGTATTTTTATAGTTCTGTTCGTATGAAACTAAAGTCCTTACCAACATCAGCAGGATTTACATTAGCGCCTATCGGTTCTAGACTGCTAGTTATTTTTTTGTAAACAAAGAGGTTATTTATGTATTACAAAGGCAATCATGGCAAATATTTAACTATACTATAAGTTCCACTTCCTTTGACTCAGTTTTTAAAGAATGAGTTTATTAAGAACAGCCCCTCCTTCTCAACTACTTTGACAAGAATTTGCCGTCTGTGATTCTTACTTAACCATGCGGGCCTATTCAGAATTCGTTGCCAGTCTGGCATCCCACCTAGCCGTGAAATTTCCCTTTAACAACGTTAAAATACGGCCTTAGCGGTGTTATGCTAGGCTTTGGATATGTCTTTGTACATATCCACCACTACATCATCTGAGTGTGCCGATGTCGGTGCTTAAACCTGAATGAGCTTCATACTATAGCGCTTGGATAGCCGATGGACCAGGTACGCTACCCTGGATAAACTGGAGATTTCTTTAACGTTAGAGTGGGCCTTATTGACGAGAAAACAGAGATGTTTTATCACCCTCGCGAAAGTAGAGAAGATGACCCGAGTCTAGGGTTACCGTGTCCTTCCCGTCTACAAATTTCACATAACCCTTGATATTCTCTAACTCAACTTCCTACTGCACTAGATGGTGGTCAAGCCCCGGTGTGTTTGTGTGAACGTTACCAGGGTCAGTTGTTTATGGCAGCCTGAGATAGACCGTGATTCCCTAGCCCCGCCATTACCATGACCGCTATCATAGGTAGAAATAGCTAGGCGGCCGAGAACTGGTGGCCTTTGTTTAACGCTATCTACACTAAATAGGAAAGAGGAATTTGTATTTTACGAATAAACTTAAAAATTACTAAACCGATTTCAAAAATTCTATTGCCGTTAGAAAGCTACATTATCACTGAGTAACATAGGCTATAGAATATACCCGCGCGAAGATGGGTCGTACCGCTAGTATTAAAATAGAGTAGGTGGCGCTAGTATGAGTCGGGGTACCGCATAAGGTGCGTTGTGCCACAAATTTTTTTCATTTAGACCTTACACGTCACAAAAATCAAATTACTTATGTAAAACTAGGAAATAAAGTGATCACTTTGATTTTTGTTCACTTCAATCTTTTTACGGCAAAGTAAAGAAGCGAACAAGAAACATTTACCTTGTAATCAGCTGATGTATTATAAAGTATTATGTCAGATGTCATTTTATCTCAACATTGATGTACTTTGAATAGTAATGATATCCTAAAACAACTGGCTTTACAGGACATGTCCCAACACTGCCTCGCTTGTAGCAGAGAAGGTTCGCCAGCCAATGAGAGAACTAATTGGAGCAAGCGCCGCACGCCCATTGGCCCGCCTCCGACCAATCAACGATCCGCGACAAATCAATGCCCTAGCAGACATGGGCATATCTGTGTTAACACTACCAGATGGACGCGTACAACTTTTGTATACCACTTCAACGGTACGTGTAGACAACTTAAATACCGTTTTCATGGTGAGTTTCCGCAATTGTATTGTATGTAGTTATTGTAGTCTGAATTTACACATCACTTTGGATCCTCAAAAGTAGCATTACTTTGATGACCTAAGTTTTGAGTAAATTATAGCCATAACCACCCATGTTCAACAACGGAGTTTACCACAGCGGCAAGAGATTTGTGGTAAGTTTAATGTTGTGTTTGTTACTATCTTGTTGTAGTCGATGGATTTGTCTCTGCTAACACCGGTATTGTCAGGTAATTAGATTTAGTAAATAAAGTAAATATTGAAATTTCATATCGATGAAAAGCGTAGATGTATATTGTGCACTCATTGAAATGTTAAGACGGTACCCCAACGCACACTAGCGCCACCACCTATTTTATTTTTATGTTACTAACAATGGAATTCTCAAAAAACCATTGGGCAGTTCGTGATACCTATCATATGCTTTTATAATACATCTGTAATGTTTTTAAATGTATAGTATAAGCAGAAATTCGAAAGCAAATTGGTGGTTACCAAGAGCGACTTCGTATCTTTGCCTAAACTAGAAAACTTAAGACTGTTATAAAGCCATTAAAATAAAACTAAAATAAGTGGGGGCGCTAGAACGAGTCAGGGTACCGCCTTAAAGTAACTTTACGTTATGTTTGCGCACTTCACAGAAACAACATAACTATTCCAGAACGATGTACTAATTCTACATACAGACATTGTCAGTGTGTTCCGAATTAAGATTACAGAGCTGATATCGATAACAAAATATTTTGCGTTCCAAATTAGATATCACGATATTGACAGTTGAGTGATATCAATAAAACGAAACGCTCATGAGCACGCTCCCGAGTCGCGGTGTCAATGTCATAATAATATCTTAGTCTGGGTTCACTAATAGCGATATCATCGCACTCAAACGCGTTCCAAATTACCGTGAGCGCGACAACAAACGTCCCGTTTGACGTCTATCAATCTTTCGTAAAGCCAAATGTCACTTTTGACAGTCGGTGATTAGCATGGTCGCTATTATCGCAAAATGGCGCATGTAATGACGTCATAGATGACGTCTTCTAAGACATCGTTGTCGCGCTCAGGCCGCCCGTAATACGGAACGCTTGTGAGCGCGATGATATCGATTTTAGCGTAATTCGGAACACACTGTTGTATAATGTACATGCAAAAATGCATGGTTTTAGTCGTCTGTTACATTGTGAAAGCCACCATTATCATTATCAACGTATCGTCAATTTGTTGTGATGTTTTCCTTCTGTATTAGGAACACGAGCACATAATCTCAAAACAGCTTACCTTTGAATTCGTTACTGTATTAGCCCTGATTAGCGCTGCATACGTCATATCAAAACCATTATCTATTAAAACTTCAGCTATTCCTAATCTAATTGAAATTCCAGGCGAAATCTGCCAAAGACGCTGCAGAAGGACTCACATTTATGCGAGAAATGTCCAAGTGGAATATTATGAGCGACCAAGAAAATGGCGTTATGCCGGGCGGGCTGCTGGCGGGGGATAAGGTCCTAGTCACAGGACCAGCGCATTTTGGCACAGAACTCATCGGAAATACGAGGTTCAATGGACAACTCGCGGTAGTAATACCCTACGATGCATGCTCGACAATCACTAACGGGGACACAGTCAAAGGAATGTTCGGTATCGCTCAAAGAGGTCAATGCACCTTTGCACAAAAAGTAAGAAACATGCAAGCCGCTGGCATCGAACTGGCCATTATTTTGGACAATATCGAAGATTCCTCATCAGAAAACACTGCTACTTTCGCCATGTCCGGTGACGGTAAAGACGATATCACGATACCGTCAGTGTTTCTCTTCTCTAAAGAAAGTGTTTATCTATTCGAGCTGTGGAAAGCGGATGAAAAGTTAACGGTCACCGTCGGAGAACTAAAATCTATGAAGCGCGAGTTCGAAAATGACTGCGACGGGACGAAATGCGATGCTGTTGTGGAAGCGACCACCGAATCGCCCATTGATAAGGAATCATTCGTGCATCTGAAAAAAGTGCTCAATCAATTAGTAGCCCAGTTCGAGCTAGGCGATAATCACCAAATACATGAAAAAGACGGTACCTGCGAAGAAACGGCCCCAGACGCTTACCTCTCCCAGAGCAAAATTATTAACGAGAATGGGGAGGAGGACCCAATTCAAAAGTCTAAAGTTTGTGCGATCAAAAGCGAACCCATTTCAACTCTCGTAGAAAAAGACAGCCCGATCATGGAAGCGGATAAGACCTTTGATGAGGCCTGACGAAGGCTTACCGATGGTGTACATCAGCCAAATGTTAAATTACAATTGGCTGAACTGACACTTGAAGAAATTAGAAGTAACCTAGTAAGATATGTAAAAACACAAAATATAAACGATGTAATAGATGTAAGTTAGTTTTATAAGTGTTGTGAATGTTTCGGTGTGTATACAAGTTTGTTATGATCTCATCGTCATCACATATTCTTGTAAAACCTACGTTCATGCTTATAGAATAGGATTGAAAATGATGGAACCTTCAATATTAATGTACGCCCGATAAAGGTGGTTCCACGCGG
Organism: Eupithecia vulgata; assembly: GCA_946478455.1. Lineage (NCBI taxonomy): Eukaryota > Metazoa > Arthropoda > Insecta > Lepidoptera > Geometridae > Eupithecia > Eupithecia vulgata. The sequence continues at coordinate 14,739,865 of OX297859.1, read as the reverse complement.
GTTGGCGCGTGATTCAGTTTTTTGTGGTTTTTAATTTTTCTGCTTTGCACGCGCAATAAAACTAGCAAAAACTAATTTGCTGCAAATCGTTAACCATTTTCTATGAACGCACGATAAAACCAGTTTCGATTTACTGGTATATTTGAAGCATTTCGGGAATATAAAAGATATTGTGCTAAAAATTAACATTTTCCCAAATGCTCCTTATATACAAATGTTGGTTTTAACATGTGTTCATAGAAAATGGTTTATGATTTGCGTCAAATTACTTTTCCGCTTGTTTCATTGCTTGTGGCAAGCAGAAAAATTAAACCCACCCGTGTCGAACCACCTTAAGCGGGTTAGCTACGGTTATTCTCCGTGTTTGAAGCACACCAACGTTTCATACCTTAATGAGGGACTTCATTCTTGCAACGCATACTAGTTTCGTAGTTTACTCTTCTAAATTCTAAATATCTAATTTTAAAAAATGAATTTGTAAACTAAGAAAGTTTTTATAGTATAATGACATCATCTATTATTCTGCTCAGTTCAAATCTAATTTGAGCTAAACAGCATGAGAGATAACGTCATGCTCAATCCCATTCTTTAAGTACGCGGGTGATATGTGTATATTTTATCGTTGCATCCTATACGCGTGTTTTGATGTGATTTGTTTTAACAGGTTTATATTTCTTTGAAAATTGCAATAAGAACGACCAATGTATTCGTACCTACCATTAACGCAGCTTTTAAATTTAATTTAAAAGTTGCTCCTCAATGTAGATATACCTAAAAAGTACATAATTCTTCCAAAAAGCCCCTCTTTTGATAAAATTAGTTTGCTTGTTTGTTTTGTTAAAAATACCTAAGGTATTCTCTGCGCCAACAAATTCAAGCAAAATAAATCCAAAAGGATCGAAAATGCTGCCCTAAAGGATCGAAAATTGTGCCTCGCGTTGTCTATGGTTGTTGTCTTGTCCGTACAATTGTGTCATGTTATTTTTGTTGTTGACTGTCTAAAAATAAGGTGACATAATCGCATTTAAGTACAAACTATGTAATAACAATTACTGTGGTGTCCTAACTAAACGCAGAAAAGAACAATACAATTTTCTTAGGTTAAAAACCTCTATGGTAATATCCATAGAAACGAATGCCACTACAGACCGTTCACCATAAAATGTCATCTGGCGTGATGTACCCACTCGTCTTTCACTACTGCTTAGGGTAGCGAATACCCTGTTGGTCTGAAAAAATAATAGGGTCGATGACAGTAGCAAAAAAGCACCATTAATTTTTATTTATTTTTATTTTGATCAAGTTCAATTATTTTTTTGATAAAAAAAACTACAAAATACAAAAATCCGCCATGACACGTTGAACACAAATCATAGAATACTGACCCGTGACGTCATACCGTCACAATATGAAATGGAAGGCACAGAAACCACAGGAATAAATTAAGGTAATCGAATGACTTTCTTCAATCAATAGCTAAATGTCAATATAGTTAATAGTTGTTTCTATTATTTCATTGTATTTTTTATTAATAATGACATTCTAATAAATCATAAATATTATGATAATTCTCTATCATAAGAATTTGTGCATCGGTGACGTCATAGACGAGACGAGAGTATTATAGCGTTTTAGAGTGAAATTAAATTGCAATTTTAAAAGCTCGATCTCACCTTCAAAATCCATTCTCCATTTTATCATCCATCATCCATGGTTTATTTTCTATTAAGTAGATGTTTAAAAACATCTTCGAATAGTTTTTCAAAATCAGTCATCATGCCTATTATGCTGGACAATCCACACAACGTCATCTAGGCCCAAGCTAAGCAGTGCTTGTGTTAGGGTACCTTGGGAATAACAACATCATCCAGGAGACATTTTACGGTGAACGGTCTGTACATTTATCTGAATACTCTTAGGGTGCATATCCATTGAGCGAGGTGGAAATGCGTTAAAACAACCCATGTGCTGAGTTATGGTTTATTCTTATGCAATGTGGTCGATACTGTAGTTGCTTAAACGAAGATAATTAAGCAATACTATTTACCTTAGACATAATAATTTGTAATTTCAAAACAGTTCACCTATACTGTGGGTGAGAGTGCCGAAATCGTAATTTTTTGGGCATTATTATATTTTCGTAGAAAATTGCCCCGTGCGAGTTACGCACTAGAAAGCAAAAGCGTAAGTTTAAAATAGTTACTAAGCAGTGTTACTTCTCACTTCAAAGTGAGAAATGAAACTGCTAGTCACTGTTTTAATTTAAGTGATTATAATATGGGGTAAATGTCACTGCTAATTATATTTTGATCGTAAAAAAAACAGAGATGGCATCATCTTAGTGCTGATAAATAAGTTAGTTTTTGTAACAGCAGAATCGACACCAAATATTTTTTTTTTTTCTCAATAAGTTCAATTTCCGCTCTAGTTCTTGTTGGAACCTGTTTAAACTACAAAAAGGCGAAATTTATAAGAAATATAATATTATATAGGTCATTTAGGAGAGGCTATAGCCGCTTGCCATCAATACGAATCATCGGCATCAGCCTACATATGTTACTCCTATTAGAATCCATAACACAAGCTCTGGTTTGTTTGTTGCTTGATACCTGTGAGTTTTTTTTTCCTTACTTTAAGTTGCTTTTACGTATCTTTTCTTCGCTCCGCACTTCTATTAAGTGCCTACTGCACCAACTACCACAAAGACTACTTTAAAGTTTCATAGAAATAATTAAACTTAATTTTATGGCAATATTAGTACATAAGTAGTGAAAACTAGATTGAAACTCAACTTTGCGTGCCTTGCAATCTTAAATAACACCATTCCTAATCTGTAAGTAATTTTTTATAAGAACTATAATTGATTGTTACACACATGAATAACTATTAGGGTATAACTATTAGGTAAGTTAAATCATAACAAAAATCTAGGTGTCTCATTGAACTAAACTACAGACCGTTCAACCGTTCGGAAAGATTCTTCCCAAGGCTGGGGTCATCTTACGGTGAATGTAGTTTAGTTTGGTTTGACAGCAGTAAAAATATTGCTGTCTTTTTAATTCGAAGGTAAAGAATAGGATGGCAACATATTAGTGATGTCAAATTAGTTTGGCTATGAACCAACAGAATCGACACCTATGTTGAGTGCTTGTGCCTACTACAGATATATGTGAAACTCGATTATTATGTTGAACATAGTTCAATAAATTGAACAAGAACCCGTTTTAATGAATTCCGCTTATATACTGATTGCGGCAGGGGCCTCTGTAAATGTTTTGTACTAAAATAAGAAATACCTACGTGGAATCATTATTTTTACTTTCTTATAAAATCATATTTATTTATAAAAAAAAAAATTGTACATACTGTCAAAACTTTAAGGCTAGGTAGTAAATGTATAAAAAGTCATACGATACTTATACACAGGGTGTATTTATCTGACGGGATTATATGACCAAATCAGAAAGATAAATAATCGGCTTCCTAATCTAGCAAGCGGCAAGTCCATTGTTTTATTTTCAATTTCTAATAAAATTGGATACTATTTTGGATAAAACAACAAAATCCGCTTGCAAAAACCAGGATCATTTCGCATTCCTCTCAAGTAACCGATTGAACAAAAATACGTAGAAATGTAGTAGGTATAATTATGAAACATGGAAATTAGAACACCTTCTTAAATTCACATAAAACAAGTAACGCATAACATTCATCGCGAATCTCCAACCTACTGAACAGATCAAGATAAAATTTAGCATACGCGTTCAACATAATCTGGCTTTTAAAATAGAGTATTTTTATCCGCGATCTTGCGAAGGTGTAGGCAGAAGCTAGATACTCATACTTTCAGATTTGGCCACACAATTCTTTCTCAAAAATTCACCCTGTAAAACCTGTGAATGTGTTCAAAACCATACTTGTAAAGATGATTAATTTAGAGGAAAAACAAATAAAAAAGAACACGTTAATTCAGATTTTTTTTTATACAAAAAGACATTCTTGACATCATTTTAATAAATATTATTTAATTGTAATGTATTATTAGGCTAAAGAGCCTAACAATGTATGTCAATAAACTTGATACTTTCTTTGTCTCCTCCTCTGCTCCAGCCATTTTCAAGATTCAGTGCTTTTACATCGATCCGTTGCAAAAAATCGGAAATTCACCATTTGGCGTAGTTTTTTTTATTTTTATATATTTTTTTTAATTTATGACAGTAAAGTTTTAATATCGCGAGTCTGTTAACAATTACTGTTTCTGTTAGGCTGGAGTATATATAAGATATATATGTATTTGTAGGCTTTTATAAAAAGTAGGCTATTAAAGAAAATATAAATTGTAAGCAAAAAATTGTAAATAAATATTTAATATTTTACAAACTCTGTTTTTGTTTTTAACTTATACCTACAATGATGGTGGTTTGTGATCATGTATCACAAATGATGACGCCCTCAAAGTGACAAGTACATAAACCAATAATTAGGTAGGTATTAAAGTTACTAAAGGACGTGAAGAAATATCTAACATTTTAAATCTGATTGGCTGCTTCGAGGAGCTCTATTCTGTTAAACTAATCGCTTCACTATGACAATGGTATCATCAGAACCATCGTTTTTTAAAATGATTTCTTCCAACAAACGTATTTTGTAGTGTAAACGTATATCCGATGATCCTATCCATACCAGGTTGTCTGGCAGAGATCGCTCTTGAGCGATAAGACCGCCAATTGTCACTTATTGTTTATGTGTTTAATTTGTAAATTGTTTTTAGCTTAAGTGTGCAATAAAAGTATTTTCTATCTATCTATATTATTTTTACTTGAATATTTGAATATGAGCGAAGATATAATTAGGAATGTGATAAGATAAACATGCAGCTACAGAGCAAAATGAGGAAAAAGAAGAGTAGGCGGGGAGTAAGATTAATATTAGGTAACGTTATCGCTCTAACTAAAAAAATACATTATTTTGCGGGTTTTATTTATTTTAGTACTAGCTGCGAACCGCGGCTTCGCCCCCGTGGAAATTTATGTTTCCAACTTTCTTAATTTTTTCTTTCATAAGAACCTTCTCCTGACAATAACAAACACAACAAAGAAAGATTTGGCCAAATTGGTCCAGGCGTTGTTGAGTTATGCGCTTACCAACACATTTTGCGATTCATTTTTATATTATAGATATGAGGAGAAAGTAAAAGATAGTAAAGGATTTTGTTTTTCGATTAAAATAATATGATGATATTTTCGTTTTCAATAATCCACCCTAAGTCCAAAATGTTATGCATTAAAATCCCTAAGTCCTGTTTAAAATACGTAAGTCCAACTTAAAAATCCCTTAGTCCAAAAGCTAAAGAACATAGGCCAAACCATTTATATCGCTTTACTACTTAACCATTACTACTTATTGAATTTATATTTTACAACGTTCAAATTCAAGAGACGCCCAAGTTATATTTCTTGACCGTGATTCATGTTATTTATAACATGAATCACGGTATTTTGGTGTCGTTTCAGAGATAAAGTAAAACTACCGGCGCCATTTCTGTGCCTAAGAAAAAGGAGGTAGGGACATCTTGAACTTGGCCATTCATTTGGAGCTTCTTTAATCTTAGAATTCTACAGGACAATTCTGCGACACCATTATCATTATCACAGTGAAGCGATTGGTTAACAGAATCGGGCCCAAGACTAGCAGAGTACCATTCCACCACGCACGAGGCAGCGCCGAGCTATATAATTTTTAGGCTGCTTCGCGAGGCCACCGGATACAGCTATAACTTGTGTTGCCTGCCTCTTATAGCTACATAGGATAGGAAAGGTTACTGATTTATATAAGTATAACCCGCTGGTTTAAGTGCGGACTTCAACCTCCTCGGGCTATCGGGGCTATAGTCAGGCTCGGGCACCGGCGGGCCATGGATCCACGGGTCTCGTCGCCATGCCTCCTGCGAAACAGCCGGCGACGCTGGCGATGATGACGGCTTAGCTGAGAGCCTTCCTTCCTCTGTGTAGGAAAATGGACGTGAGCCGTGACTTGTTAGGTGGGGCTGCCACGATTCAGATCGGTTAAACGATTGCGTTGATCTGGAATATATAGAGGTTTCTTATAGTCAGCGTCTGTTATATAGGATACGGCAAAATTGTCATTGCTTGGTCGTCGACAGGAGCGGAGCAGCACGAGAAATTACGTCATTGTCGTTCTCTACAGTCTACAGGCTCTTTTTCTGTTATTCGAATTTCCTCCAGTGTGCTGATTAGGTCCGCGGGCGGGCCTATCGAAACCTATAATTTCATAATGTTTTTCACATGACGCGGGCCACACGTACGCGGAACGTGGATTGGCTGGAGTATTTGGGTGGCCAGCACACGGACCAGATCCGCATGACAGGAAAAGAACTCTACGTACGTAGGTTCTACCTACACCCCCAAAGCGTAGGTAGTGCCTTCCCACAATAACATTTAAGTTCCAAGTAAGTCCCAAATTATGGAGTTTTTTCTTTTTCTGTGCTTGTTTTGTTTAGTATATCGCATTCACTGCCCAGCCTCGGCGATGCGACCCGCAGGGGTGCGCCGACGTTACAACGGAGCCGGACATGGCTTTTGCGTCTTGGACCATGAAAGTGTTAGTATAATGTATTGACATTCACTGCCCAGCCTCAGCGATGCGACCCGCAGGGGTGCGCCGACGTTACAACGGAGCCGGACACGGCTTCTGCGTCTTGGACCATGAAAGTGTTAGTGACATTCACTGCCCAGCCTCGGCGATGCGACCCGCAGGGGTACGCCGACTTTACAACGGAGCCGGACACGGCTTCTGCGTCTTGGACCATGAAAGTGTTAGTGACATTCACTGCCCAGCCTCGGCGATGCGACCCGCAGGGGTGCGCCGACGTTACAACGGAGCCGGACACGGCTTCTGCGTCTTGGACCATGAAAGTGTTAGTATATGACATTTACTGCCCAGCCTCGGCGATGCCACCCGCAGGGGTGCGCCGACGTTACAACGGAGCCGGGCACGGCTTCTGCGTCTTGGACCATGAAAGAGTTAGTATTATGACATTTACTGCCCAGCATCGGCGATGCCACCCGCAGGGGTGCGCCGACGTTACAACGGAGCCGGGCACGGCTTCTGCGTCTTGGACCATGAAAGAGTTAGTATTATGACATTTACTGCCCAGCATCGGCGATGCCACCCGCAGGGGTGCGCCGACGTTACAACGGAGCCGGGCACGGCTTCTGCGTCTTGGACCATGAAAGTGTTAGTGACATTCACTGCCCAGCCTCGGCGATGCGACCCGCAGGGGTGCGCCGACGTTACAACGGAGCCGGACACGGCTTCTGCGTCTTGGACCAAGAAAGTGTTAGTATATGACATTTACTGCCCAGCCTCGGCGATGCCACCCGCAGGGGTGCGCCGACGTTACAACGGAGCCGGGCACGGCTTCTGCGTCTTGGACCATGAAAGAGTTAGTATTATGACATTTACTGCCCAGCATCGGCGATGCCACCCGCAGGGGTGCGCCGACGTTACAACGGAGCCGGGCACGGCTTCTGCGTCTTGGACCATGAAAGAGTTAGTATTATGACATTTACTGCCCAGCATCGGCGATGCCACCCGCAGGGGTGCGCCGACGTTACAACGGAGCCGGGCACGGCTTCTGCGTCTTGGACCATGAAAGAGTTAGTATTATGACATTTACTGCCCAGCATCGGCGATGCCACCCGCAGGGGTGCGCCGACGTTACAACGGAGCCGGGCACGGCTTCTGCGTCTTGGACCATGAAAGAGTTAGTATTATGACATTTTACTGCCCAGCATCGGCGATGCCACCCGCAGGGGTGCGCCGACGTTACAACGGAGCCGGACACGGCTTCTGCGTCTTGGACTATGAAAGTGTTAGTTTAGTATATGACATTCAGCCTCGGCGGTGCGGCCCACAGAATAAATAACTAGGTATGGTAGAAGTAATTCGCTGTAAATCTTCAATAATTATCTATCAAAATCATGCCAGAGCTTCAAAACAATGGTACCATTTGGTAAAATTAATATGAAAGTAGATTCTAAATAGACGATCAATACCATAGCCAGAGAAACTGAATTATATATAAGGCGTGTTTGTATCTATGTGAATTGACGTAAATTAGGTAACGTTAACCTTTTTTCGTTATCATCATCGTAAAATCTTCGAATAATATAGGTACATTAATAATCTATGGGATACAAGGCGAATTTCGAAAGGTCGTTTCAAAAAAATTTATATTATTATATATCCGAAATAATTGTGCAAAGAACCATCGGTTTCCTTAGATTATACCGTTTTTTTTCTAAACTATCAATCACAAGATTTTTTTATTGTCATCACCGTATTAAATCGTAGAATATCAAGGTAACCTTAATTAATAGATAATCAGCAAAAATTTGATTTTTGCGCGTACGCCGCTTTGCTCTGTCCCGCTCCTATAAACGCTAAATCCTATGCCTATCCTTCTCACAAAATGGCGTCGTTATTTTTACTGAGGGGCTTACTCAGTAAAAATGTATAAAAATTAAGATTTTATTTAGTTGACAAGGGGGCGCAGCCCAATTTTTGCACCGCGCGGCGCCCGTAGTGTGCTTCGGCGGCGTGCAGAGGCGGCGTGCCCCTGCGGGTCGCTCCGCCGAGGGTAGGCAGTGAATACCTTAAGACGGCCGTGTTAAGTGTTAAGCATGTACTTTAGGTACCTATATTATTGGTTTTTCTTGGCATGCCCCCCCCCTTAACAGAGTCCAGGCCACGTTTTTTTAGTGTAGTATAATCTAGTATAATAGGTACATACGTGGGGTAGAATTCGCTGCGAGGGAAGTTTCTGAGATGGTCATCATCATTCATAAAAGCATTGTTCGTCCTCCTGTGAATAATTAAATAGCTACAATCACCGGTAGATACCTACCTATAACTTAATAATTTTCTAAATTCTTATCTTATTTCTATTGCCTAAATCTAGGAAGGTTTTAGGTACCTAGTACCTAAATAAATTTCTAAAGGTCTCGCGATCATAATCAGCAAACGAAAGAATCATCAAAATATAGGTATACCCGGTCGACTATTAGTTTTCGATAACATTCAATTAAAAAAGTATCGGCTGGCTGAAAACTATTTTTAATTTTTGACTTTACTATTTATCCTTTTCAACGGACTAACAAAAAGAAGTTTTTTTTTAAATTTACGTTTGTTAGCATAGAATATGAATATGAGATCCAGTTGTATGTTTTTAACCTTCTCTTATTTTGAAGTAATCATATTAGCCAGATATTATAGCATACTAGCTAACCAACGTCCACTACTGAATGCGATAAATAGCAGTCCTGGGGGCCTATGTAGGTACTTGTTCTTTAGTACCTACACCGAATTAGAGTAGCTACCGATTTGCACTTATGACGTAACTTATTTCGTCCCTCGAACAATTGGCAAAACAAACCCCGTCTCGGGACTAAATCAGTTGCTTCCAACCCATTTACGGTTTTCAGATTTTTCCCTTTACTTGTGCTATAAGACATTGCTTCTTGCCAAATTTCATGGTTCTAGGTCAACGGAAAGTACCTACCCTATAGGTTTTTGGTCCATGGCGAGATTCGAATATTATTTTTTATGTGAATAAACTACAAATTTATTTAAGAGAAACCATCTGCACACTATGTTTAACGTAAAGACGTTAAACATAGTGTGCAATTCCCAATAGCTACCACCATCTCCGCAACCAGTGGCCACCACAGATGGTGGTGGATGGTACGATGGACGGTAGAAATTTTCAGGACATTTACAGGTACACTCACTGATAAGACATGTACCTATTATTACTTAAATATCTAAAATCCTAAATACCTACTTAGCACATACATTAAGGCTATAGGCTATATATGAGTTTACAGAAGCTATAAAGTTTTACTTACTCAAACGCATTCAGAGATCCCAACTTGTGTATGGAATGCTGTAATGGAAAAATAGAAAATAGTTTAACACGTCACTAATTTTAAAAGCTCGCTTCTGCTCAGGTCAGTGATCAGAGTAAGGCCGTTGCCCAACTGTAGGACATAGGCTGATGGGCTGTAGACTATGTCTATCCCCAGAATCTATGTCTCAGCCAAATTTCATAAAGATCCGCTCAGCCGCTTTGGCGTGATAAGGTTTCAGACAGGAGTTTCTTTTGGAATTTTTAATTAGAAAAGATTCGAAAGTTAGGATAGACGGATTGTAGGAAAATAATAACTTTCAATAAAACTATTCACAGGGTTTACCTACTGCGTTTATTGACTTCTCATGAGAGTCATCCCGTGGCCAATGCTGCGTGTAAACTTTGAGAAAAATAGGCAAACGAACGGTGTAAATACTACCGTGATTCAAAACGCTTTGATTAAAAACTCTTTACTTATAAACTTTATTATAAAAAAAACTTTAAGCAGTGCATCGAAATTTGCATGATATCTAATGGCATAACTGCATAAGCTTTGAATAAGGCCTATTTGGTAGCAAAAAACTAATAGGTTCCGGATGACGCGCGGAGAAATTTTATCGGTACCGTTCATTAGGTACAATGGGTACCTAATACCGCGTAGAGTAAGTCTATGGTAGGTCTACTTGTGCGAACCAGAAGCTAGTCTTACAAAAAATATATTTCAAGGTGGTATGATGATGATGATTCTTAGTTAATGGCAATATAAGTCTGGTTGGACTCTTTTCTGCCAGTGTCAAGTAATGGAAAATAATAGTAAAATATGAGTTAGCAAGTTATGAAGAATGTTGATATTTTCACCAGAGCCTAGTTCGTTATCTAGCAGGGTACACCACGTGCAGGTTAGGTTGAAGGTGGTATTTATTACTCTTAAAATTGTGTAGGTATGTCAATTATGCTGTCCCTGTTGCGGCGCTGTCAGTGTTAGGGATGTCTATTTTTTTGGTTTAAAAAAAAGTTAAAAACGGCGAATATGCTTACCTGTTCCGTACTTGAAGCATCATTGTACTTGTACAAGTACATGATAAGCAGGCATATCATCACCGCATTGATAACCAACGTCATATATCCCTTTAGAGCGACTGACATAAGGATCAAAGCGCCGTTCCTCAGTTGATCTATCGCCATGACATATTCAGGAATTTTATCCTGTAAGCAAATAATGTTCGTTACTACAAACCACAAGACGTTTTTTACTGTTTATTTTTCTGCCTTTTTTGTGCCTAATGATCGAAGACTTTAACTCTGCGCATACCTACTAATCCGATACAGCCACCCCCCAGCACACAAACGTGCATTCATTTAAGGACGTAAACTAATTAAGTTTAGATATATTTTACAGTGACAAAATCGGTTTCCACAAGCTTCAAACGAGTAGCCCGATAGCACTCTGTAAGGAAAGATTTAAAACGTTATTACACGACCTGTCACCAAATGCTGTGGCATTGTCTTTAAAAGTGTGCGTGAGCAAAATGCCGACGCACGCACACTAATAATGAGTAGTTAAAAATAGTGTTTTTTCCATAGGCTTAGAATGTACAGTGAAAAAATTCTATGTCTATGGTTTTTACCAATAAATTAAACTGTTATTAAGTTCATACTCAACCTTTGTGAAAAATAAATGTCCTATAAGATTCGTGCCAAAAAAAAAATAATGTGTGCTTTGAAAGGCCGACGCACGCACAGTACCTACCTACCTTATGCATGAGTAATCAAAAGTAGTGTTATTGACAAAAAAAATAATTATTATTATTACCGTTTATTGTTAGTAGTGATGTCCGTAGCTAGAGCAGTTCGGGGTAGTCGTAGCGAATCCGGCCAGCTATTCGGTCAGATGCTAGATTCACCCTCTTAACGTAACGTGGAACGTAAAGAGCGCCCTAGGTGGAATCTATACACAAAGCTTCCGTCCGCCTTATTCCTAGTATTTTATTGTCAAGATTAGTACCTACTTGAAAAAGATATACATAAGCCTATGATGTATACCTATACACCTATAACTCTGCGGACCAACTCTACTGTCATACTCTCGTGTTGTATTTAAGACGAAGTTCGGTCTAGCGAACCATAAAAAGGCTGATGATAGGAATCGTTATCTCTAGGTTCTCGTCATCGTGGGGGCGAAAGAATAGTTATAAGCACCGTAGGTACCTTAGGATCTATGGTTATCTAAAATCCATTCGGAGATCTATGGCAAAGATATCCGGGCCAGACTCTTATCGGTACCCTTTTTTTCCCCACTTGCTGGTGCTGGTTTCTATAAGTATCTCGACGTAACTTACCAACTCTTGTGTCAAATAACCGTAGTCCATGCCGAAGAGAATAGCTAGAGCGAGGTCGACCGCCAGAGAACCAAACCAACCAACGACGTACACAATCACGATTGCATTCAAATTCTTCAGAAGTTCTTTGTTTTTCACACCTGAAATCGAAAAATTAACATGAACTTAAAATTTCTAAATATAATATCATTTTATACACATGGAATCGCTTTTAATTATTTATATACTACATGACTGTCACGCCGTACGAGCGTATAAAATAGTTAATAGCGTCTAACCGTTGGCCTACAAAATCTAACTCTTTCTTTGAGCTTATTTTCGTAGACAATTAAAGAAGGTAAATAGGGAATTTCATTACCCAGATAAACGTAAAAAAATACGCAACTCGCATTGCCAGCCTGCGCTGCTAATAGCAAACAGCATTTTTTTCGCAAGCCTACCTATGCATCTACTTCATTTGAATAACGCTAGATAACAAATACATAAAGCTATACACAAATTTAATCCGTGATACCAAAATCGCGTGAGATTTCGCAGTGCATAGTTGGCCTTACTAATTAAACATTATCCGTTTAGTTACTCACCAACGATCAAAAAAATGCTTGTAATCAACGTCAGGGTGGAAACTGCTAAGGTGACCAATACCAGTATGAATACTGTCTGAGGCTGAGTCACGTTGTTCACCGCCAACGACGTCTCGCAATCTTCACCTAGAATGATGTATACAGATACAAATAAAATTCCAATCAATAGAAACAAATTAGAACTAGTATTACGATTGGGTTCTCTGTCGCAAACAATCTCACAGGTAGCTCAACTGATCCATATCAATACCAGTCGGAAGCGTGCAAGACACTGGCTGCATTGCCCCGCTGTATAGCAATGCTGATGCGCTACGCCAGGTACTTTCGAATAGACTATTTTCCTACTATTTTCCTTATTATTCCGTCAGATTATCAGACGATATTAGATACGTATTTTATCTTTGTCAATCAATAAAAAATGAGGAAGATACAGCGCGTCAAATTTAGGGAGTAGAGGCTCGTGACGTCACAACACGTAGCTGAAAAGTGTCGCCCGGTGTGACGTCACGTGGAACTTTATCTGGCTATAATTTCATAATTTCTATTTATTTGTCGAAAGAAAAAAATACATGTCCAATATCTTCTGATAATCTAACTGACGGACTAATTAGATTTTTTCGTAGGAAAATAGCTTAATGAAGGGGTCGTTTCTTAGGCTCCGCGCTCAATAATCCATATCTAAATGTTATGCTATGAGTTAAGGCGCATATTTAAATGCATATTTTTGTGCTGAGTGGTACCAGAGCGCTCTGATCTGCCACCAGCCACCTTACCGCCACTTTTTCTTCATCTAAGTATAAAAAATACAATTTCAACCTTACTTTGAAAGTAAACGTGGTAGACCATGAGCCACCAAGCCTTAGAGTGTGCCGGTACTTCTTCTCCAACCCCATCACAGTCGTACCGATATACCAGAGCTACTATACACAAAACTGCGTAGACTATTGACGATATCTGAAAAACGATTAGTAATTTATTACTCACTGCTTCTGATAATAACATACCTGAGTAAAGTAGGTATTATACGTATTTGTTGACGATTAAATTTAATGTTCTTATTGATGTTTTCCATAATTATCCATACCTACTTAAGGCCCATACCCCACCGAAAGTGGCGCCGCCACCTAACTTGTCTTATAATTCTGTTGAACAAAGGAATTTTCAAAAATCCTTCTTCCAGTTTGTGATACCTATCATAAGCTTTTTTTAATGCCTCTGTAATAGTTTTATTCTATTTAGTTTAGGAAGAGATACGAAAATAGATTTTGGTGGCCACCAAGTGCAACTTCGTATCTCTTCCTAAACTAAATAGAATAAAACTATTACAGAGGCATTAAAAAAAAGCTTATGATAGGTATCACAAACTGGAAGAAGGATTTTTGAAAATTCCTTTGTTAAACAGAATAATAACATAAAGTAGGTGGTGGCGCTAGTTTAGGTGCTGTATGCGCCTTAACATAAGTATCAATACTTTCATATGTATCATAAAAGCGAAAGTTATTCTATCTTTCTGTAACATTTCCACGCCGGAACGGCTGAACGAATCTTAGTAAAATTTACACTAATGGTAGTTTAATCAATATCATCGATCAAGGTATCCGACGACCGCCGCAGGAATCCGGCGGATACTTGATCAAAGATTTCCATACTTAGATATGTTACTATAAACACAAAAGAAAGTAACTCTGTCTGTCTATTACCTTCTCAGACCTAAACGGCTGAACTGATCTCAACGAAATTTGGCAGGAAAGTAGGTAGGTAGATGATATCCCGGGATGGGCATAGGCTACTTTTTGGAACTAATTTCCTTATCGCGCGTTGTGAAAGGGGGCTGGAAAAAGTTCTCACAAAAAGTTGTAACGACACTTTTTGCTATGGTAAGCTATTGTAAGCCGTGCGGCGTGCGCATGTTTGTCTGTCTGTCTCTCTCTCTCTCTTATAGAAAGGAACTTTGTTGCATCCGGATGTCCCTTGACACCTCTCAACTATTTTTATTCCAGACACGAGCGTGCGAAGCCGCGGGCTGCAGCGAGTATTATAAAAGTGAAAGTAATGCTATCGGTCTGTTAAATTTTCACGGCTGAACGGATCTAGAAATGAGATTTAGCAAGGAGGTAAACGGTATCCCGGGGATGGGCGTAGACTACGTGCGAAGTCGCGGGCAGAAGGTAAACAATATTTTTTTAGTACCTTGTTAACATGTCAATAGTTTAATAAAACAAATAATATGACCTCTATCCATAACCGTAATGAAAATAATAATACTTATAAACAATTGACTATCTACACTAATAGGGATGTTAACCATAATCACAAATTAAAGTTTAGTGTTAATTTTATGATCATTTGTATTATTAGAATATCGAAAATCACATTTTTATAATATAATATAACTTATTAAATTTATTAAAAATGATTTTAAATGCTATATTTATAATCTGTTGTCAAGTGACTGCAAACGCCATTATAAGCTTATGACGTCACTAGCCGCAAAACAAGCTGTCGCACTGTTTGTTTACTTCTCTGCATTTTCTCATAACGACGTATTAGTCTGTAAATTACATAATATTAATACATGATGGAATCCGGATTCACTAAAGGGAATAGTTCCAACTTACCAAAAGTAGATTCGTTGATGGTGGCAAACTTTTTTGCAAGAAACGAAGACTTTTGTGGTTCAGAATTCAGGAACGTGAAAACATCTTTGTAGGTACACTTTTACGTTTAATACCATTTATCTATCTACGAATACATAAATAACAGTCAATTACATATGTAATAGATGATTTTCTGCTTTTTATATATAATTTATCGTGTTTAGAACATCGTTTAAATCACTGTTTACAAAGTTAGGTTATGTGCCTAAAACAATAAATTCGTAACATTTGCTTAGCTTTTGGCACATGAATAAACAATTTTTCCGGTGTAGTAAGTTGTACTTTTACACAGGGGCAGGCAGGTTTTATAAAACTTTGTGTTCATTTTGATTGTTTGTATTCAAGTAAAATTAAGAAAACACATGTCCTAATCGAACAATGGACATACAACATACAGTCATGTCATGAATCGCGACCAATGTTTTGCGGTTAGTGACGTCATTTCGTAAAAAATTTAAATTACTCTATTTTTGTATATTTTCAAATCGAAAATAGCAATATTTTTTAAAGAAAATATTTTTTTTATGCTAAACAGTTCATCAGTACATCTTCAAAATAAAAGCGATTCCGAAAAATTGTTAACATCCCTATTAGAAAGAGGAAAGATTTGTAGTTCTGTATGTTACGAATATACATAAAAAGTACTAGACAGATTACAAAAAATATTTTTCTTTTGCCGTTAGAAAGCTACAGTATCACTGAGTAACATAGGCTATAGAATATAACCGTGCGAAGCTGGGGCGGACTGCTAGTATCCAGTAAAAACTTATGTCTATAAAATGAAAACAGCAAGTATTATAGATTCATTAAAATAATTAAAGTGTGTGCACTATGTACTGTAGGTATAGAATGGATAAAATATGAAAAAATGCCAAAGCTTGGGGATTACAGGCATTATATAATAGGCTCCCCATGTGATAAAAGCCAATAAGGCGATTATCAGTGGGAGGCCTGCCTGCGTCCAGCAGTGGACCATTATAGGCTGTTGAGTATGCGGAGGATGTTATAATTGATAAAAAAGAAATATTTTACGGGTAGGGACCACTTTCGGGTACAGACTCCTCAACTTGTAAATGGCAGTTGTTTTCTTGATTATTATTGTAGTTTGGTAAGAGGCGTCAAAATAAATAAAAATGCTGCACAATTCACTCAACATTATAGCCCCAAGCGAAGCAGAGCTTGTGTTATGGGTAGGTAATAGATAACTGATAAACATATTTACATTAAAACAATACATAGATAGATGTTTATAGGATTCCGTAACCAAAGGGTAAAACGGGATCCTATTACTAAGACTCCGCTGTCCTGTCCGTCCGTCTGTCTGTCTGTCCGTTTGACACCAGGTTGTATCTCATGAACCGTGATAGTTAGAAAGTTGAAATTTTCAGAGATGATATATTTCTGTTGCCGCTATAACAACAAATACTTCAAAACAAAATGAAATAAATATCTGTATATCCCATACAACAAACGTTTTGCCGTTTCTATAGATAATGGTACGAAACTATTATAATACACTTAATTCTTCGTTGTGTTTAGCCGTAAGTTTTCCTCAAAATATAAAATAAAAGAAATAAACAAAAAACCCTTCGTGCTTGTTTTTTTTTGTTAAAACCTACTTTTACCTACACAATACACCCTGTTGCGTTGCCCGTTTCTTTCCGAACTTGACACGTGGAACGTAGCCTAAGGTATCCTATCATCAGGTATATTATATCATCTTGGATGATACACTGTGTCTGAGGTAGGTGTCTAGATGACCTAAATGTAGTGGTCATGTATATTATATCATCTTGGATGATACACTGTGTCTGAGGTAGGTGTCTAGATGACCTAAATGTAGTGGTCATCTAACATGAAAATCATGACCATAGTGATAGATATCACGTGGTACTAAAATCTGCTTATAAGTAACACAGGTACTTACAATTGTGATTCCACTCGACAGAAGCGCCGTCAATGCAAGATTCGGTGGCAGTTTCCTATCGTAATTTTTGTCCGACATTATCAAAATGGTTTGTCCCCTTGTTGCACACACGTTATGCCGTTCTACCGTTCAATATGAGAAGGGACTGATCGAGATATCGTGTGTTAATCGCGCCTTGATAATTGTTATCGGTAACAATCAACACTATCTGGATGAGTGGGTGATAGAATAGAATTAGCAAGCGGCCAGCTCCGGTCACGGCAAAGACATAGATTTTATTCAAATTGCGGGTAGTGCGAGATTGTGATCTCGATCGTGTGGAGTAGCCGCGGCGGTGGAAGGTTTAAAATGTTCCCGTGGTCTGGAGAAAATGGCGAGAGGGTCACCGGAGAGGTTTTAGAGGGCATTTCGTCCTTCTCAGGGCGTAGAGTCGCATGGGTAGGAAGGCTTGTAGGTCATAGAGTTAGGATTTGTAGGTACTAAGAATTTTAATCCTGTGGGGTATAGATAGAGTGATGTGCGTTATTAAAATAAATAAATAAATAATGCTGGACAATTCACACATTATTATCTAGCCCCAAGCTAAGCAGAGCTTGTATTATGGGTACTAGATAACTGATATACCTACAAAATATAACACAATACATAGATATCTTTTATTATACATAGAAAACTACGAGGCGGGAATCGAACCCGCAACCTTCGCCCACCGCGCCACAGAGGTCGTCAAAAATTAAACAATCTTTGGGTTTTTTCAACAGGATCGAACAGGTTTGTGATTCCACTCGATAAAAGCGCGTATTCGTGGCATTTTCGATGGATCGGAACGGAATATGATCAAATTGAAAATAATCTGCCTAAGTACCAAATCATCTGCACGATGAAAGCTAATTAAAACTCTTTGTGAACGGCCTTACTAAGTTGGTAAGTATTGCAACCTTATTTACATAGGTACAAATCTTCTTTTTCAATTGCCATTATT
Organism: Eupithecia vulgata; assembly: GCA_946478455.1. NCBI lineage: Eukaryota > Metazoa > Arthropoda > Insecta > Lepidoptera > Geometridae > Eupithecia > Eupithecia vulgata. The sequence goes on along the minus strand of OX297859.1, from coordinate 14,721,445 downwards.
TGCTCTGACATGACCACAACAATGCCTAACATGACCAAAACAATCAAAAAGTAGAAAAATAAATAAAGAATTCATTCATTCAAACCTACTATTTCCTACAACATGCCTAGTAATAAACCATGAATACAGCAGTTTAGTTTAAAATCTAAAGAACCATAAATCGAGATCATCATGGTCACAAAAATTAAATTGTGAAGTGAAACAACTATCAAAGCAAATGACCCAATGTACATTCCGTAATACATGGATGATAAGGATGTTATGTCCGATCCTGAAACGTTGATAACTGTATTTATATATAGTACTTGGATATGGCGGATCACAAGCATTTTGACCTTGAGTTACTCGATTGCGGAGAAACTCATACCGTCATCCGCTAGCGTAGCCTTCAAGTTCGGCCTAACAACGCTGGTAAGCTCAAGCTCCTGGGCCTTACTACTCGTTCCACGAAAAGAGTTTCCGAGAATCAGCCTCTTCAATAGAATCATCAGCATCCCTTCCCAAATCAAAACTTACTACTTTCTCCATCACTATGTAGGGGGAATCCTAGACAGCATCAGAGTTACCACCTTAATTTGTTTTTTAATATTTTTTGTTATTATTGAAACTGTCTACATGATGTTTGTGGATTGGGGAAGAATAGAACCACTGAGCAATGAGAGTGTCTTAGAGTAGCATTTGATGGTGTGATCTGAAGTAGATTACGACTACCGTAATGTGTGTGGATCGTAACCGAAAATAAACACTGATGAGTGTGGGTTGGAAGTATAGTAAAACTACTGCAATGAGTGTGTCTACGAATAAAATGTGACAACGACTACGAATACGACCACTGTGATGAGTGTAATTGTAGCAGAGTGCGACCACAATAATAAGTTTCAGTCGACGTGTAGTAGGTACGACCATCAATGAGTATGGATTGGAGTGGAATACGACCACTGTGATGAGTATGGATTGGAGTGGAATACGACCACTGTGATGAATGTAATTGTAGCAGAGTGCGACCACAATAAAAAGTTTCAGTCAAAGTGTAGTAGGTACGACCATCATTGAGTATGGATTGGAGTGGAATACGACCACTGTGATGAGTATGGATTGGAGTGGAATACGACCACGGTGATGATGAGTGTGTATTGGAGTGGAATACGACTGATGACTGTCGGTCGGACTGAATACGACCATTGTTACGAGCTTAGATTGGAGTAGGAAACGATGACTGTACTCCATTGACCAAAATGACAAAAACATTAAAATATTATGATAGAATGTGGAATTTGGTCATTATGGTCTAAATGTTCGTTACTGTTGCTCGAACTATACATCTTTTCTCTGTTTTTCCATTGGCCAAAATGACATAAACGTTAAAAATATTATGATATATTGTTGGAATGAGCCAAACCGTATGTAGCGCATCGTTGCACATTTAAAACACCTTTTAATGTTTACCTTTCTTGTCATTTTAGAATATTAGTCCATAATTATGGTGTAAACGTGTACCATACGACCACGATTCGAATAGCGTCAACTAAAGGTTATTCCTCTTTTAAAAGATAAGCAACTGAATTATTGTAGAAAAAACTTGGCCTTATTAAACACTTTCAGTGATGAAAATGTATTATAATTCTTACCTACCTACAAAAATAAAATAATAAAACAATTTCTATTACTGGTGCATTTTATTTATTTACACGAACAAAGTTTTGCAGAGAATATATTGCTATCAATAAGTAAGTTATAGACTAAGTTAAACATAATCTCACTACTAGATGAGATAAGAAAACGTGTCTGTATTATATTTTGTTCTCACAAAATGCGTACCTTACGCCCGAATACTCAAACGCAACTCAGATTTAATCACGTCTCAAGTCGTGATTTTTTGACAGTTTTCAATAAAAATGTGTCATAAATTCGTCACTTGAGACGCGCTTAAATCTGAGATGCGTTTGAGTATTCGGGGGTAAGTGTTTTAAATTAAGTAATTTAAAACACTGATTATACACTGACTAGACAAAGTGCCCTACGCCAATGCTACATGCAGGGCAAGTACTGTAGAAAATGTAGGTAAGTAGGCATATAGTTCATCTACATTAAATACAGTTCAACTGCATTCCCGAATTTCGAAAAATTACAACCTCTAGGTTGTCTATCGTCTAAAATTAAAACATAACACCTTGTACTTTAATGACTCGGATCAATCACCGGTCAATCATTCGATCTTAGGCTGGCCTCAGACATCTGGATTCAGAGACGGAATTCTTAATCTGAATTCTGACACCTCGCCTCACACATATCTTAAAACTTCAGATTGATAAGTAGTCTCGTGGATCACAGCACATGCAAACGTCTACCATGGAAGAGGAATTAAGAGTGCGCCTAATGCAAAAATGAAGCAAATTGTGTATTTTCAAACCCTTACAACTATGGTAACGAACTTAAATACTCTTATTAAAAAAATACGATAGGTAGGGAAAAACTCATAGAAGTCGAGTAATCGAATAGAATTTTGAAAAATAAACTGGTTTCTTTACATAAAAATATACAAAAATCGCTTAAAAAAACTGTTTTAATTGAAATGGTCTAAAGTATCAGCGACAACACCATATTATTTTTTACGAATTACATAGCCAGACTAGGCATACATTACATAGGCATACTAGCCTACTGTTTTATTTAAGTAATCGTGTAGTTTTTTCCAGTTGTTTTCTTTCATCTAACTGGCTGATTATCTTTCGGTGCACACCAGCCTTTGTATATGTACCTACTTACTTATTAATATAAGCATTATCATTTATCAGTAACTAAATAGGGATATTACGTTTAGTGCTGCTTGTAATGCTTATATAAACAAGTATGGAAATACAATATAAAAGCATTCAAAATTCAATTAACATGTCGAAATAGTTATATACTAATTGTATCTAAGTAAAAATAACACTATTAAAACATACAGCACTTCGTCTGCAAAACTTTGCATATTTATACTTTGGGATCTTACAATAATTGCTGGAGCCCACAGTTTTGGTATGACAAACTTAAAAAAAATATTAATTTAAAAACTTATATACCTACCTATATATAAACTTATTCTACCTACTATTTACAAAATCTAGATGTATGTAATAATCAAGATCGATTATTTATCTTTAACTATACTAATTTAATATTTTATAGAGGTAAAGTTTGTGAATTGTGAGTTTGTGACCAAGGCGTAATCTCTACTGAACCGATTTTGAAAATTCTTTTACCAATAGAATGCCACTGATGATTGGCTTACGACGCCGCCGGGGCGGGCCGTTAGTCTACCTATATAAAACAAAGTCGTGTTGGTTACACCATTTATAATTATAACTCAAGAATGACGGGACCGGTGTTCATGGTTTTTGATTTGTTGGATTTCTCTTAGTCCGGAATATGATAAGAAGTATTAAAAACATTGGAACATTGACGAAAAAAATAACTACCCACCCGTGCGACGCCAGGGCGGACCGCTATTTAAGGCCCTATACCTACTACCTCAAATCAACTTCGTCAAACCTAAATATCTTCCAAACGACTAAATTACTATGTCCAAGTATAAATTTCAAAGTTAAATACTTTAAAATTTATACTTGGACATAGTTCAGGACATATTCTATCGATCATATGTTTCTAAAACACGATTCCATAAAAAATTCTTGATAGAAAAAAATCGCAGTTACCTCAAAATTTTTACTAAAACAAAAAATACAGAAGTTAAGATCTTGAAAATTAGCATATAAAACTTTTTATATGTTTCGGATTTTTATAATAAAGTCCTAATTAATAAGCTAAAACTATGTCCTGTTTCGCTCCTATATGAACGCGAAATCCACAAAAATTTGAGGCTATATTACATTCGATACAAACCACACATCTGGTTTTATAAGTACTATAATAAAAATTGTTTAAACTATGTCCAGCAGTGGACTGATATAGGCTGATGATGATGATGATGATAATAAAAATTTAGAGGTCACTTGCAATAATTTTCCACGGAGAAATTTTTTAGGGAATGTGTTTTCGAAACATATGACGGATAGAGTAGTTAAATATTCAGTGGTTTGGAAGATGTAGAAAACCGGCGGAGTTTAGGTAGAATAGGCCCTTATAGTCGCGAGTAAAAACAATAAGCGACATTTCTTGTCTTACATTTTACTAGATATCTCCTCAACTTACCTATATACAAACTGTCTTTTCTAGTAAGTTAGTAATTTCAAATTACAGTCGTGAGTAATTCCACATTTTTCTTCTTTACTTCTTTCTTTCGAAGTCTCAGATATGTTCCCGGCTCTAATACAACACGTCAGAATTAGTTATGGGACCTGAAAGCAAAAGAAACAGTGTTATGGATATTTTAATAGAAACTGGTTTGTGATTGCGTAAAATCATGCCCAGAACGTCATGCATGGGCGATTGCGGCGGCGTCTGAAACGACCCCTAAAACTTGGACTGATTTGGATGCCATAAGAGCCGATTAAGGAAACCGGAAGAAGGAGACAGACAGCTCAGCAGTTCTTTTTGTGTATTTTGAATACACTCCCATAGCGTTCACCAATCCGATTGCCAATCGTGGTGATTAGTGCAAACTAACCCCTGAAACCAAAAACGTTTGGGGACGTATGCCTGTGCTGTTGAGGACACATGATGACATGACATAAACACACATATTTCGTCACATGCATGCAAAGTTTCAGCCCAATGACAATGTCAGATAATAACAAACTAACATTACACAAATATTCAGATTTTTTATATAATAAAGTGGAAAAGAGTTGCTATTATTGTCTAGTCTTGTGTACTCATTTTACCCAAGGTACCGCCTAATATCTGAGTACCTATCATATCTAATTGTGTGCCCTAAATTAGTTGTCAAAATAAATGATAAACGCGCGTTTAATAGTGACGCATGTCTGTGAGATAAAGCTTTCAAGACAAATATAAGAAACATAATGATCTCGGAATTACGAATCACTTTCATCATTTTATCTACTTATCTATAAATAGTTTTAACAAAAAAGTTTCACAGAAAGTTATTTTTTTTTATTTATTTATATATTTTGATTTATTTATGTTTACATTATCATTATAGCTGCCCCTTTTTAATCACTGCTGGGTATTGGCCTCTTTTAATCTACCTGGATTGCCCTGGTTCTTATGAGACAGGTGCATTTCGGTGTCGCCGCACCAAAGTCTAGTTTCTCACTAGGCATGCAAAGCAGCCCTTTATGTCACTCACTGCTGGGTATTGGCCTCCTTTAATCTACCTGGATTGCCCTGATTCTAATGAGACAGGTGCCTTCCGGTGTCCCCGCCCCACAGACAAGTTTCTCACTAGGCATTCCTATTATGAAACAGCTCTATATGTCACTAACTGCAGTGCTGGGTATCATACATGGATTGCCCTTTATTTCTTTTGGTTTTTTTTATTCTTATGAGACAGGTGCCATCCGGAATCGCCGCCCCACAGCCAAGTTTCTCACTAGGGATGCCTATTATAAATTATTCATACTAGCTCTATTTTTATTTTTACCTTGGGGCTAGAATGCTGTGTGAATTGTTCAGCATTATTTATTTATTTAATATAAATATCGGTTATTCTATTTTTAGTTCTTTAGTTCAGTTATTATTAATATTAGTGGTGGTAAAAGGTGAATCAAATATCAGGGCGTCCAGCAGTGGACCATTATGGGCAGTTGAGTGGTCCTTGTACTCAAATTGGTCACTTAATGTTTGTTGTATCTAATATCTAATTAAGGCGCATACACCACCTAAACTTGCGCCACCACCTACTTTATGTTATTATTCTGTTTAACAAAGGAATTTTCAAAAATCTATCTTCTAGTTTGTGATACCTATCATAAGCTTTTTTTTAATGCCTCTGTAATAGTTTTATTCTATTTAGTTTAGGCAGAGATACGAAGTTGCCCTTGGTGGCCACCAAAATCTATTTTCGTATCTCTTCCTAAACTAAATAGAATAAAACTATTACAGAGGCATTAAAAAAGCTTATGATAGGTATCACAAACTGGAAGATGGATTTTTGAAAATTCCTTTTTTAAACGGAATAATAAGATAAATTAGATGGCGGCGGCGGCGGCGCCACTTTGGGTGGGGTTTGGGCCTTAAGAGTTCGCCTCGCTTATTACTTGTGTCATATCATCTTGTTTTGTTACACCCGTGTAGTGGGGCACTGTGTCTTGTAATACAGGCTTTTATGATCTTAAGCTCCTCACAAAACAGGTTAATTGCTTATAGACCTTAATTTAATTTTGCGAAATATTTTTAAGAAAACCTTTTTGTGTGTGGAAAAATAAATTATCTTATTTTTATATTAGCCATCTTCGTCTGCTTAAATGTCAATAAATGTATAATAATCCCGTTTTTTGACATTAAAATTTGAGATAATGTTTGCTATCTAAAATTAGAGTGTCAAAAAAACAGTAGAGATTATTATACATTTATTAACATTTGACCAGAAGAAGCTGGCTAAGATCATAAAGACATTTATTTTAGATAATAATTATTAGTTAAAACGTTCTAGTCCGGAAAAGGTATAGATAAAATATAACTTTTGAATGAAAGTTCTACATTTTTATATTATTGACTCTTTTCCCCGTACTTACATCAAAATATTTTACCTAATCTGTGGCCAGGGCGGTTCACTTGTATGCCAAATATGTTCGAATTGATAAATGAGTAACGAACACTGTGAAATGCGTACGACGACCTTTGATATTTATGTGATGACAATGTGCTTGTTATTATGTATAAGATTAGTTTTGTCCTACTAACCTAGATATGTATAAACCCGTTAAAGTATACCGTCTTGCGCTCAATTTATTCTTATCCTGGACTTTTTTACGCGGAAAGGACTGCCTTTCCGCGTAAAAAAGTCACTCAACTGGGTTGTTTTGTTTTCTGTAATAGCTCCTGATTACTGAAACAGGATCTATTACAGGAAAAAACATCTTGAGCTAGCAGCTCTGTTTGATTGACTTGTAAACTCGCCTAATTTGACAGGACTAAAATGATGCAATCATTTTTATTTCAATCGATAAGAAAATGATGGCTTCATTTTTAGTACCTAGTTTAGTTTTAGCGACATCTGAATTGACACTATTGACATATATATTTTATTAAAATACATTTTATGTACTTACGTAGATTAGTTCGAGATGCGTAGTCTTTTTTTTGTGTCAACGAGCTTAAACTTGAAGCAGCCCGGTGCACCGCTGAAATGAAAGATTCATTTCAATGGTGTAATAATAATAAATAATTCTATGTATATGTAATATGGGTGTAATGTAATATGGTCTTTAGATTGTCTGAAATACAAGATTATTTATTTATAAATAATATCTAGACTTAAAAATATATACCTAATAGTGAGAGATGTTGAATGTACGGTGTTGATTGTTGACAACCTTTGAATGCTAGAATTTGATAGCGTTGTAGTCCGGAAAAGGTAGAAAAAAACATAACTTTTGAATGAAATTTCTACATTTTTATATTGTTGACTTTTTCCCCGTCGGTAATCATCATAGTCTGTTAACTGAAAGCATTGCTATATCTCATTCTGTCATCTTCTATTGACATAAGTCAGAGTCAGATGAAACACTGCCCATCAGCTGTTCTAGGTTAGCAAACCAATATGAATACGGGGGGGTTATTCTTTATTTCAGGCTGAAAGCATAGATTTGACTGTACGTAATGTAATTCATAACCTTATCACTGATTAGGTATTACTCACAAGCCTTCCTAAAGGATGGTATAGCTGTGTAGTCTGGCAAAGGGACGGGAGGTAGATCCTCATCGTCAGGCAATTGGTCTCGCATACGGTGCGCTGGGGCTGGAATGTAGGCCCACGGCATTTGACCTTGCAGGCCTGCTGTCGTTCCACGCCGCCTGGCATAAAATCAGCGAATCAACCCACACATATCCGCTGATGGCCATAGGCCTCTACGTACTGAGACACCTCTCTCCATAGACTCATTGAGACTGCTACAATACAATGTCGTCGGCTAGTCGAGTGAACGGTCTCCCATCATAATAATAATAATAATTCATTTATTTAAGACACAGACAGCAGGCATACGTATACGTACATAAAAAGGATGAGAGTAGGTAGGTAACACACATTACATCGATAACAGATTAAAGACACTAAGGCGGTATAATAAGAATTCCTAGAATAAGATTTTCATTTCAAGTATGGTAAAATATATAAATATACCTATACCTACGCTACTCTACCTTCAAGGCCTTGTTTAAATAACTTGAATAAATTTCGAAAGAGATGAGGACTGAGTAAGGAAGATCTTCAATTATTTTTACTAGGGATATTCCGCCTTCAGGAATCCGTCATTCGGATTGCGTAACCCCGAATAAGCGGATACAAAAGCCCTTTGTGCACATTTATGTATGAGTAACATGTAGGTATGATGGATTAGGTAATGGAATCATTTTATTTGTATTGTATTTGATAATTAATACTAATATATAACACTGGACATTTTCTCACACAAATCAATTAAAATTACATTACAAAATCTATTAATAGGTTTAAAGCGCTTGTGCTCAACTAATAAAACGTAAATAAATCAATGAAACAATAATAAAATCCAGGAATTTAGCCCTCTTGTTGCTAAAGTGATACCTACCCTGACCAATGCTAGATGCCAGGTGAGGCAGCAACATTGTAACGCGCGGGGCGATTATCGCTCGGATGTGTATATGGTAGAAAAGTCGAGGCGTTTATGTTGCTAGACAGACACATACCCTCTGACGCTAATCTTTAAGGCTAGAGATGCCTACCCTAGGGCAATGCTAGAGTGTAGGTTAGGCAACAACTGTAAAGCGCGCGTTGGGGATTGTTAACCAGACGTGTCTGCGCCACCTTTATTGCTAGAGAGATACTTACCCTGGGGCGACACTATAGAGTTCAGGTGAGGCTTTGACTGTGAGGCGCGTGGGGGGACGTTTCTATAAAAGAGCTGTCAAGGCGCCTTTGTTGTTAGAGAAATCCATAATCTGAGGCCAAGTAACTGTAGGTGAGGCAACGACTATGGTGACGGGGGGGGGGGGATTGTCGACCGGACATGACTGTGATTAGCAGACGAACCACCTTTGTTGCTAGAGAGATGCCTACTATGGTGCGACGGTAGATACCAGATAAGGCATTGACCATGAGGTGTGTTATTATTGACCAGACGTGTATATAATAGAGCTCTCGAGTCGCCTTATTGCTAAAGAGATACCTACCCTGGGGCAACGCTAGAGTCCAGGTGAGGCAGCGACTGTGAGGCGCGCGGGGGGGATTGCCGACCAGACGTGTCTATGATAGAGCTGTCGAGGCGCCTTTGTTGCTCCGCTATCATGTTCTCTAGGCGATGCGGTAGGGACATATTCTCGAAGTTAACTGTTCGCTTTTGATCGTTTTTGTCTACTCGTTGCGCTTGAGGTGACCTGTTGGAAGGAAAACATGTTGGTCCTCTTAATTTTGATCAAATGTGCATTTAAAATGTCGAGCTACTTTTTGTTTTACCAATAGTTGAGTAAGCAATCGAATAGCAAGCTATGTGTTTTGGCGCTTACAGAAAGACTAAGTTCGAAGGATATAGGTATGGTAAAGGGCGACCTTACCTATCAGAAGAGTCGTCTAAAGAGTCAACATAGAACTTGCTGGGTTCAGGGGGCTCTGTTGTTCTGAACAGAAACGTCTTCATTCTGCGAAAGGAACTCGTCAGCCCGGCCCTGGGGATTCGACTAGTGGATTGGTCGCCTGCTCTGTAAATATAGTTGAACTGATTTCGTGATGTGTCATAGTTTTTAGTGATATTTTGCTGTTACTTTTTTGTTTTCTGTTATAGTTATCAGTTTTTTAAGTTTTCTTTCATTCAGCTTTGTTGTCATAAAATATCATCAAACTAAAAGTTTAGATGGATAGATGGATGTTTGTTGCTCAATCACGCCAGAACGGCTGAACAGATCTGGATGAAATTTGGCACAGATATAGATTATAGTCTGGAATAGCACGTAGGCTAGATTTTATTCCGGAATTCGAACGAGAACTACGCGGGTGAAACTGCGGGGCGCTGCTAGTGGGTTCTAAATCGGAGTATAGATATCAAAACAGGCAAGTCAGAAGCAAAGGTTAGAAATCGATATCTGTGCGTTCTGATTAAAGAGGGTCGTTCTGATTAAAGAGGGTCGTTCTGTTCATTGTTTCTGCTATTTTTAGATAGATTGCTACTGCGGCCTACCGGGCGTAGAATATTTGAAGCATCACACTTGTGTGATGTACCTACGCAAAGAGAATCACGACTGTCGTTGTGTGATTTAAATTCTTAACGAGATATTTATTAAGAAAGAAAATTACAATCAAATAATAGAATTAAATTAATACTAGTATTCACAATAGAAACAAATGAGCTATCTGCAAACTGTTGCAAACAATCTACAGGTAGCTCAACTGATCCATATCAATACCAGTCGGAAGCGAATTCTTAACTAGTTGATGATATCAGCAAAATATATACCTATTAATATCACTTTTTACAGACATGTTTAGATTTTTTTGTGCAAACGAAAAGAAAAATAAGAGAATGGCAATACGGTAGGAAGCTATATGCTCTACTACATTAAGTGTCAAGTGACAAATTATGACGCGGAATATTACAGAAAGGGATTTGATATACATTTTAAGACGTAAAAGTTAAATTAACATCTGTATTTTTGCGTGGGTTAAACCCACATACATACAAACGTGTTTTGTGTCATTCATTTGAAAACTTATTCATCATCATCATCGTCATAATCAGCCTATTCCAGTCCACTGCTGGACATAGGCCTCCCCTAAAAAAACTTATTAATTAATTTTAATTCATTTGCAAGTAATTTTATAACTTTCGTTCTCATTAAATGAAGTTATTGTTTATTGAAAAACTAAAACTGCACAAACATAGCTATTTCTTATCCGATTACATTACAGAATATTCATAATTTCATTAAAATTCAGGACGTAGTTTTCAAATGAATCGAAGAGTTCATTTGTTTGTATGGACTAAGAGACCTTAGCTTAAAAGTTTTCGAAAACTAGTTTTCTTACCTTCCAGGCGGGTCCGACTCAGGAAAGCTGGATTGATCTTGCGAAGACTCTCTCCTGAATAGTATCGTCTTCATCTTCCTGAACGACTGGCTGAGGCCGGGCCGTGGTATCCTCTCTTCTGGGAGGATGCTTGGCATACTCGCAGTTTCTTCCATCTCTTCAAGCTCCACTGTATCGGTGCCCACTTCGTGTCTTACACGAATAGGTACTGGCGCTACGGCTGGAGCTTCCACTTGCTAGAGATAAATAAATAGTGTTGGATAATTCACATTTCACACAGCAACCTACTCCTCCTCCTCAACCTCAACAGCCTAATACTAATAATGGTCCAATAGTGATTGGACGCAGCCCAGACCTTAATTTTTTAGGGTTTCAAACATCGGTTTTGAAACCCTTATGATGGTCTCGCTCTGTCCGTCCCCGCTCTTTCTTGAATATCTCAGTAACTACTGCAGCTATTAACTTGAAATTTAATATAATGATACATTTCGTGCGCCATTACTGATTTCAAGAAAAATATATATAAATAAATGAAAAATGAAAATGAATAATTTCAGTACAAATTTTGATGTTGAAATTTCAAAAGAGACCTAGGAAGGCAAATGGGTTATCAAATGAAAGGTATCGTTTTGTACATTTCAAAACACTTTTTGAAATTTCTGTAAGTTTCATACTTTTTGAAATATTTCAAAAAAAGTCGAAAAATTGACCATTCCCCCCCCCCCTAGCTCCGAAGATTGCAGACCGATCCATGTACAATGTACTAGGCGTTTGTAGACATCAATCTATATTTGACAGAAAAAATATAGAGAAGTCTGTAATAATAATAGTTTTTGAAAAATGGTCAAAAAGGGGGTGATTTTTTTTTCAAAAGGGGGTTCCTACCCATGTGGCGTATCAAATGAAAGGAACCTACGAAGCGATTTCTTTACCAAAATCACAACTAGATGTCACTACTAGACAAATTAAAAGGCGCTATCGAAGCGTTCCCGCATTTTAAGGACATCCGAACCCTGATATTATTTCGTTACCCACCTGTAAAGTACCTCAAATTCTTACTCTTAGTCTCGAATAAGAGGTTTTTTTTGATCAGCCGTAAAATAAAAAACGCTAGAGAATCAAGAAATACAAAAATACAAGCCTCTACAAAACGTAGTAGAGCTAAAAAAAAGCCAGAAAAAACGTTATTTGTATGGGAGACCCCTTCAACTTTTTTTTGTTTTAGCGTCAAGTCAAATAATACGATGAAAATTTTAGTTGTCTGTCTACCTTAGACGTCTCAGACGAACGGACAGACAGCGGAGGCTCATTAATTTGGTTCCTTTTTTATCCTTCAGGGTTCCGTCCCTAAAAAGTATATTTTAAAGTGCTTGCTTAAGTAAAGGTATACTTACAGCAGTGCTATCAGGACCCCTTTTGACGTTACACTCCACCACCATTGTGATGACAAGGAATAGATTCATCATGAAGAAGATAACGAATCGAGAGTACAGCATTGTCATGGTCCAAGCGGCCCAGGCGGTGTTAAGCTCAGCTCTGTTGAGACCGCTCGCCGTGCCGTCGATGTAGTCCATTATATCTGATAGCGTCTGTAAACAAGCAAAAATACTGGTCGATTCACATAGCATCATCCAGCCTAGCGCCAAACAAAGCAGGATTTGTATGTAAAATAAAAATACATTAAAAATAACACACGAAACAGAAACTTTTATGTATTATCCAGTAATATAAACCATTAGAAAATTAAAATATAGGTAGCTTTTAATATTAGCTTGTAAATTATTCAGGCATCCAGAATATTATATGACCGAAAGTAATTCTGTCTGTCTGCCTGTGATGCACAAAAGCTACTTGAAAAGTGCGTGTGATGCCGCGGACATAAACTAGTACTATAAAAGTACAAGTAATTCCGTTATGTGCTACCTTTTACGCCTAAATGGCCAGAACGGAATAACGGATTATGTTGTTAAAGGGGTTTGAAGATTTTTGTATGGAGGGTGGCCCTAAAATTTGTTCATTTTTCAAAATCGCCGCGCACAATGAAAGTTAGATATTTGGATAGAAAACACCAAAACAAATTAAAAATGTTCTCCAACATAATGCCCTAAAGCGTCAGGTTTCCGAGATATGACATGTAAAGAACAAAACGACATGTAAAGAAAAAAAAATATTTATTTTCATCTGTGAATATCTCAGAAACCTGACATTGCACTTTAGGACGTTATACTATGGAACATTTTTTATTTGTTTTGGTGTCTTCTATCCAAATATATAACTTTTATTGTGCGCGGCGACTTTGAAGAAAAAACAAAATGGCGGCTGATTTTAGGGCCAAAATCTTCAAACCCCTTTGAAGAGGCTACTTTTTATTCCTTAAATCAGGCCCCGTGGGATAGAAATAACCTTTAAACGTTTCCATAAAAGCAACGTGTGTGGAACCGTCGGCGGAACCTGTAGAAAAATAATTATAGTTACTGACCGCCAGGCTCTGGAACGCCCTTCCTGTTTCTATCAGGTTTAAGTTTATCTACTAATCTATTTTGTATCATTTGGTGTGATAAATATTTTTTACTTTTACTTTACTTTACTCTAGATAAGTCTTCCTAATTTTTATTATTATCATTGTTTTTTTTTTCTTTCTGTTATTTTGATAATAATCGCTGTGTTGTTGCTCTCTTTCTATATTATATATTTTACCTATATGGTAAAATATTTGTTTTTTATAATATAGTTTTCACATCTATTATGCCACCGTCAGCTTTAATGCGTACCGATCATATCCGTCCAAAGGTTACCTGGAAGAAATAGCTGTTAGCGATAAGGCCGCCGATTGTGCCACTAGATATAGTTAGCATTAAGTTTATGTTTCATTATTTTACTGATGGTGCAATTAAGATATAATCTATCCATCTTTCTATGGTTTCAAAAGCTATACTTACCCTGGTATGAAAAGAGTCGTTTGCATATGTGACGGCGGCGACAAGATCCAGCACACAGACACAAACGGTTACGACAATCCACGGCCATCGCGTGTGTTTTGTTCGCTTATTCCTTGCACCACCCACTGTAAACAACATGAGTGTCACTATAAACCCTAAACTAGAATAATTGACATATTATTTATATATAAATAATAATATATAATATAATAATTGACGACCTCTGTGGCGCGGTGGGCGAAGGTCTGCCTGCGACGCAGGAGGTTGCGGGTTCGATTCCCGCCTCGGGACAAATGTGTGTACGATCTGCAGACATTTGTTCAGGGTGTTCTGGTCGTTTTCTATGTATAATAAAAAAATATCTATCTATGTATTGTTTTATATTATGTATATCAGTTGTCTAGTACCTATAACACAAGCTCTGCTTAGCTTGGGGCTAGATAATGCTGTGTGAATTGTCCAGCATTATTTATTTATTTATTTATTATCTCGTAGTACAGTAGTACCACATTAATAAGTTACACCGATCTACCTGCGCAGAGGTCTTAATTTTGGTAGGCGCGAAAAAATCCTAGCCAATCTTATCGTTCTGCCTTTGCGCGCGAAATATGTGTAGTTGCTATTCGATGATGGTTACGCGCAAGACAGCTGCGGCGCCCGTACGTACATGTACCTTACCTCTAGGCTATGTAACTACACCTAAGCTAAAATAATTTAATGTATGTGTATGCAATAAATGACTATAAATACTAGAGCTCAAGGCCCAATGTTTGTAAACAACTCACAACTCAAATACAATATATACTACAGCTGCAAATTACTTATTCCTTTTTCCAAAATGAGGTAGTAGTAGAAAGTACGTCACCGCAAGCGTACTAAAATGCGGGACTAAAAACTCTATGGAATTTCATTTCTCACGCGTTTATCGGGAGAGAAAAGGACTTACCGACATTTCGGACACAAGATTTTCGGACAATTTGTCCGAAATGTCATATTTTAATATTAACAATTTCTTCACTGACATTTCGGCCACCATCAAAATAGTGAAGCTGTTTTGTACAATCAGCTAGAAAAGGCTTAAAGTATATTACATTACATACTAAGAAAAAGAGGGTTACCCAAGCTGAGTATTTTAGAATAAGTCGTAGCGCTATTTTTCGTAGGGATGAGACGTACTTGTAAAATCAAGTACCAGGGCTTCTAAGTACGTCCTCGTATAAAAACCAGCGCCAAAAACCAGGTATAAAATACTTGCAAGTATTTTGATACTGCGTAGTAGGTACATACGGGCGCAACTCGTTGCGGGTCTAGCTGCGCCACGCACCTTTAAAGTAAAATACTTGCATAGGAAATTGATCCGAGACACAATGGCAATAAGATTCATAATTGTATTTGCAGAAAAAAATACTTGCAAGCACACGTCTCGTTCAAAAATACTTTCATGGGAAAATGATACGCGCTCTCTTTGTTTTAAGGATCAAAATAGTGTCAACGAAAATATATACTCGAATACGTTGCGGGTCTAGCTGCGCCACGGCACCTTTAAAGTAAAATACTTGCAAGCACACGTCTCGGCCAAAAATACTTTCATAGGAAAATGATCCGCGCTGTCTTTATTTTAAGGATCAAAATAGTGTCAACGAATGTCAACGGTGTATTCAAATCCATTTCTTACGTGTTACTTGTTTATCATTTTCTGAATATCAGCTGGTAGATGCGGTAATGTTTATATAGGTCTAACGACAAAGATTTACTGCAAATTCGGCATAATGATGTCGGCCTCTTCCGTATTCGAAACAAACTTTAAATCAAATGCCAAGTGCGATGGACTCGCGCATCAAAGGTTCCAAACAAATTTGTACTAGTAAGCAAAGAAATCGACCCAGATGCTCAAATCACAAACAAATTATGATTCTAAGCCAACGGGATGTATCCCATTAGTTTTTGGTTTTTGAATTAAATTTTAGTTTAAAGATATTTAGTACAAGCTGCGTCTCGCGTTTTCACCCGCGTTGTACCTATTACCGTGGGAATTCCGGGATAAAATATAACCTATGTGCAATTCTAGAGTATAATCTATCTATGTGCCGAATTTTATCCAGATCCATTCAGCCGTTCTGGCGTGATTTAGCAACAAACATCCAACTATATATCCATCTAAACTTTCGCATTTATAATATTAGAGTGATTGTAACCTATATATAACTACATTTTTTTACATTTATAGAAACAAAATTACAATAAAATAATAGAATAAAATCAAAACTAGTATTTACATTGTAACAATTGAGTTAACTGCAGACTGTTGCAAACAATCTACAGGTAGCTCAACTGATTCATATCAATACTAGTCGGAAGCGTACGCAAGACGCTGGCTGCATTGCTCCGCTGTCAGTTTAGAGAAATAGGGCCCCGCCGCCGTGTCTCGAAACTGTTTAAAAGTTTAAGTACTTGGTTCAGACAATTTTGTTTTGTATTGCACAGTAGATATAATTCACTCACTCAGTATAATCACACTGGCGACGATCCACAGCACGCTGAGTCCCAGACTAACGCCGTTGATGATAAGGGTCCGGAAGGCAGTGAAGGGTTCGTTCAGCAGCAGCACAAACGCCTGGGCTGCCACTTCGTCGATAGCCTGCCCTATGCTGATATTCGTCCCGCAGCTGTCAGGATCTGAAAACATTCTTCAACTTTTAATATACTAATCCATCTACACTATAATATAATACTAGAGGTATAAAGAGGAAAGATTTGCTGGTGTAAATTGAGTTATTCCTGACACGTCACACTTTGGTCCGAATCCATTGGGACGAGTCAAGAAACTCAAATTTTATGCTGAAAACGTTCCTGATTCGTCCCATTTTGAGATTTCTAACAGAAAAGTAGCAAAAATACTGTCGGCCGCACATTGAAGAATAGGATCCGAAACTACTAGACCGATTCGAAAAGTTCTTTCATCATTAAAATCAATGAATCATTATAAAGTTAGACAAATTATCTTGGTGTATATGTAAGTTTGTTAGAATTTAAGTATTGTAAGTATTATTTATTTGTTTTTTATTGAATAAATATTTTTAAGTGCCTCCTTCTTTGTTGTTCTTAAATGTCCAGTCCATCCCAAGGTTGTCTGGAAGAGATCGCTCATAGCGATAAGGCCGCGTTTGTACTTCGTCTATTCATAGCATTTAATTCTGTACTGTTTTCTTTGTTTGTGTGGTACAATAAAGTGTCATCTATCTATCTATCTAGAATCCTACGTTATCCCTGATGGATGAACCCTGATGAACATAGGCGATATCTAAATATTAAAAAAAATACAATACTCTTGCCCATCATGGTGGTTTTTCTTTTTTTATTAAGTGAATACCTTCACTTATTACAGAATTGTAGAACTTACTGTGAAAATATAAAATTCTAATGTAGATGAGAAGCGGCAACTCCTTGAGGAAGTCTATGACGCAGAAGTGCTGGGCTATCCCTAGTGAAGTGAAGACCATCTGACCCACGGCTTGGACCTGGAATAAATCATGTTGCAGGTCAATAGGGCTCATAGGCTGTGACGGTCGCGGTGTCGTAAGAATCGACCGTTCGACTCAAAAATTACAAAATAATCTTGCTTGTTTGCCACCTTGGTGGTATAAAAAAACGTAGTAAGCCTCTTGTGGCAATTAACACCACCGTCCACGGCCAAAGAAAAAAGTCACAATCAAAGAAAACCAGCAGGATTCTCAAACAATTTGTTTACATCACGCTATGCCTTAATTTTACGATAATTTTGTGTGAGTAAATAAGTATTTATTTTTGAAGGTGGATTAAATTTTGTTTTTTTTTTTACTAGAGGCCTAGATTTGTGTCGTCAGTGCGGATAATTTTACAAAAAAATAAAAGACAATCGCACCAGCTTGGTTATTGTTAAAGGTGGCGTGATAGTCTTCTGTTTTTTTTATACTGGACTGTATCCTGTCAGCATAAACAATTGCATAAAAAACAAAAGACAATTTCAGCAGCTTTATTTTTTTTTTAAATATTTACGAAAGAAAATCATAATGCTGAATTAGAGGCTGAAAAAATCCCAACATGATGCATGATCTAGACTTAAGTCTAGAGTAGATAAAAAGTAGATAATAATAATAATAATGCTGGACAATTCACACAGCATTATCTAAATAATAAGTAACTGGCACTTATTGCGCTAAGCACATGGTGATGTCGATTCTAGTGGTATTAGTACTTAAACTAAAGTATTAAAAATATAATATAATTGATGGACAATTCACACAGCATTACCTAGCCCCAAGCTTAGCCGAGCTTGTGTTATGGGTACTAGATAACTTATATACATAATAATAATTACACTACACATATAGATATTTTTTATTATACATTGAAAACGACCAGAACACCCTGAACAAATGTCTGCAGTTCGTACACATATTTGTTCCGAGGCGGGAATCGAACTGGCAACCTCCTGCGTCGCAGGCAGACCTTCGCCCACCGCGCCACAGAAGCCGTCAAAAATTAAAACAATTCAACAACATAAAATGATCGACTGTAGGTTAAAAGCACTCAAACAACAGCTGATCAATTTAGATATCAGTCCTTTTATTTTTGTAGGTCATTCATTGGTTCAATTTTTTGTTTTAAATCCTAATCAAAATATAGTCTATGAATGGCAAAAATATTATGCGTGAATGTCTACTCATTTTAAACATATTTTCTACTATAGAAGTAGTAGCAAAAAGTATTATTACTTCTGGAGAATGTGACATGTAGCTATTTTGTAATAAACATTATCGGTGAGACATTCCGAATAGTTTATTAGATAAGATATGGGTAAACAATTTGCGGAAGAAAATATATATTTCCTTAGTCACACACACGGATTAGGTAGTGCGATACTGTAAATAAATAAAATTTGTGGTAAGATAAGAAATTAAATTCTACCTATTTATAACATTTGCCTATCCCGTATCAAATTCTATCGATGGTATGGGAATTACAATCGTTTTATCGAAAAGGAAAGCATGACGCCAGAAAATAAACCGTAGCGTTATCAGTTTAAAAATTTCTCAACTGATAAAATGAGCACAGATAAATTCCTTACAATCACAATATGTCTATATAGAATTATTACTAGGAACGTGGACCAATGTCCCCATTTACGATTATCTAGGTGAGTTGTCATCACCATTAGATTATTAAACTTTTCTATCATCTTATCACCCATAGGATGATGACATAGATAATTGAGCAAAAAAATGTTGCTACCTATAGGATAACTTATGCGTAACAGGGCTAACTTATCTCGCTTGCTTTAAAGTTAACTCAAGGGTCACTTTACCCTGTACCTACAATATTGTTTTGAAAAACCTACATACTCGAATCCTATATTATTATACTGTTTTTAAGTTTTGCGGGAGAAATACTATAATCTATATTTGATATTGGGGATATTGTCTATAAAAAAGAATACTGGACAATTCACACAACATAATCTACCGGATGTCCCTTAAATATCCTCACCTCACCTCAACAGCTTATAATGGTCCACTGCTGGCCGCAGGCCTCCCTCTGACTTTCTATCTCATGGGGGGTAATGCCCATAAACCCCAAGCTGGGCATGCGGGTTCGGTGGTAGATCTATTCTGCAAGAGGCGCTGCTGCCCGCCCCCCGGTGTATGTCTCTTAGTCGCCTCCTACGACACTGACGGGAAGAGTTGGGGTGGTGCAAATTCTAAGCCGGCACCACACGGCTAGCCAGCACCACACGGCTCAAATATCCACAGTGGGTGAAACTAGATACAAAAATTATCCACGAATATGTTGGAAAAAGTGGCCAGCCCTCATCGAATGACAGTCACTTCAAATTTCGCTTACCATGAGTGGGGATGTTCGTAACTGACTCCTCTTCAATTGGTCTCAACGGTACTTAAGTAACCTTATTTCACTTTTGGAAATTTTATCTATTGATAATCAACATTTACCTTTAAATAATTTTGTAAAACTAAGGAAATAATACATAAAAAATTGCTTTCTAAAAGTTCCAAGTTTTTGTTGGTTATAGAGCTCTATTGCTGAAACGAGGCTGTGAACCCATACATGTTTGTAATCATATCAGTAAATGAGTATTTATGCTATTATTTAGTACCTACCTAAAACTATGGCAATAGATCTAGGCTGTAGAATCTACAGAAAAACAAATCTGATATATTTTGAGATATTGATAATCAAACTTAGTCAGTAGGTACATTATAGCCATTCCGTTACTGAACGCCATCTCCAGACCCGAGTCTGGAGGGATGGCCACTATTTCATAACTCAAGGACACTTGGGTGTCCTAGTTCTGGAAGCTTACTCTTAAAAACAGTTCAGAAAACATTCATAAACTGTTCAATGGTAATACGGGCACATTTGGGATCAGGTTTCGTGGAATTTTAGTAAACAAAAACAAATAAACTTGTATTTTGAATCAAAATGAGCATTTTATTTCATTGATTTACTTACTTGATTTTGTTTTCTAGTTTAACGTCTCTAAGTCATATGTATAAGATCTTAGGAAAAAAAAACTTTTAGTTTTAAATTTCGTTCGAAGAAAACATCAAGGAAATTTTTGGCATTCGAGCACGGTTTTATACACGTTGTATCTATAAAAAATCTTTAAAAATATTTGGTCACAAAAAATAGTTGAAAAGATAAATGAAAGTCTCTATTTTCGCAAGCCAAGACACAAAACAATATAGAAACAAAATTCGCCTCGCTATGAACAGTCACATATATCTACTACGAAGTTAGAATTATATCTATTAACGCAGGTTCCTAATTAACGCAGAATTCTTAAACACAACGAAAAAATCTTTTAAAACGCCACCTTCGATTATTGATGCATGATTATTTGGACATATTTTATTTTCAGACCACAGTTCTTGCTCAGAGATTGCGTTGACTGTGACAGAAATCAAATATGAAAAAAAGAGACTTACCAGAGTGGTGACTCCGGCGAAAACCATAGCCTTATTAACGGTCATTTTTATGAGAAAACAGTGTGTTACACGTTGACCCTAACAACACATAACCTGTACCTACTCTAACTGCCAGCATCACACTAACTGCACCTATCCTGATAACAAAGATACCAGATACCAAGACGTTTTGGCACTTGAGAAAATTCGGCTGTCCTGATAAAGTACCGACGTAAATATTTCAAATATCTTACATATTTTTGGTAAATAAAGATGATAAGTAGCCGTGTGGTGCCACGCTGTGTGCAGTATATACAATTGAATACTTGAGCTAACTGCAGACTGTTGCAAGCTGTGTGCAAACCATCTACAGGTAGATCAACTAATCCATATCAATACTAATTGGAAGCGTCCCCAAGACGTTAGGTAGCCGTGTGGTGCCAGCTTAGAATTTGCACCTGCACCCTAAATCTTCGTGTGAGTGTAGTAAGAGGCGACTACATCCGGGGGCGGGCAGCCGCGTCTCATGCAGAATAGATCTACTACCGAACTGCAATCCCCAACCCCCGCGTGGGGGTTATGCATTACCCCCATGAGATAAATGCCAATAAGGCGATTGTCAGGGGGAGGCCTTTGTCCAGCAGTGGACCATTATATTTATGAGGGAGGGGTGAGATGAAGGGAGATGATTTGTTTTTGATACTTTAGGTTGCTGCTGAACTTTGATACAAACAATCTATCGGATTGCGTAAAAATCTATTCAAAATTTTTTATAGAAATGATTTTTTTCGCATCATTATTACGAGTATTATGAGGATATTTCATCCTACTCTTTTCTCACTCAGTAAACTGGAAAGCCTGTGTATTAAAAATATCATCTTCATAAGGTCAAAGCATCCGGTCTCAAAGAAGCCAATTACGGTACAGTCGAGTGAACTGAGATGTAGAGCTTATCTAACTCGTCGTAACTACCTCGTCGTCGCTTGAAATCCTAATGGAACTATATATTTCCATGTGTATAGTTAAAAATGTTCCACATTTAGACAAGATTCATCCTATTTTGCCAACGCGTAAATAGTATGTAAGAAATGTGATGTTAAAGGTGCAAACGCACTGAGCGGAACTGAACTTCAGCGTAAATGAACTGCAGCGGAACTGCGTGGCACGACGCATACGATCTGATACAAAGAATAACTCTTTGTATCAGATCGTATGAGATATCGCCGACTGATCTATTTTATACGATTTAGACTCGTCAGTGGAACTAAGCGGCTTTTCTAATTTCCACTGCCGCGTAGGCACATTTCCTTTACGCAAATTTCCGTCCGCTAATAGGTCTGGTTCGCGTGAAACCTAATTATTACATTTTATGCCTTACAACCTAGGCTTGTCTAGGAGCCTACGGTTTCAATATTATATAGCAACAAAAAAATGTGTCCAATAAATGATTTTTATTTTATGATTTTCTTTTCCTATCATGCGGGGCACACGCGCACGGAACGCGTATTGTTTGGAGTATGCTATAACACGCACGCGGAACAGACCCTCAGGCGGGTAGAAATCCGCATGACAGGAAAAGGGCTAAAAATACATACCCATATACTTTGACAATGTTCCGTTCCATACTGATCACGCGCTTCTCTATTAATAATACTATTTGTTCACGAATAAAATAAAGAATTAAAACATTTAGTGAAGGCGACTGTACAAAGTTACACATCGTTGACCGAAGTTTCAAATGGGGATTTAATTTCCCAGGAGAAGAAATAACTAATAACAGTAATAACATATGGGTAGTGCTGTAAAGTTATTGTTAACGTCAGACTAGATAGACAATAGAATTATTTTAGATTAATTTCTGACAAAGATCTGTAAAAAAAAAATTATCCAGTATATTATATATATTATATACCAGTCCACTGCTGAACATAGGCCTCCCCTAATGAGCGCCATAGCGCCCTGTCTTCAGCTTGCCGCATCCAGCATCTGCCAGCAGTCTTTAGCAAATCGTCATCCCACCTGGTCGGAGGGCGTCCTACACTACGTTTTCCGAGTCGCGGTCTCCACTCAAGAACACGTTCACCCCAGCGGTTGTCGGTTTTTCTTGAAATATGGCCAGCCCACTGCCACTTCAGCTTGCTAATCCTTTGAGCTGTGTCGATAACCTTGGTTCTCTGTCAGATGTATTCGTTGCGAATCCTATCCTTCAGAGAAACACCGAGCATAGCTCTCTCCATAGCTCGCTGGGCGACTTTATTTTTTATCACGCGTTTTTAAGTGTAACCGTTTATTCGTATAATAAGAAAAAAACCTTTGATATGGGCGGTTACAAAACTTGGATAAGCTATCTAGCCTATCCAAGCTTCATATAATATTATGACACCATTGAAAAACTCTGAGAGCATCTGCACTACAAGATCTTT
Organism: Eupithecia vulgata; assembly: GCA_946478455.1. NCBI lineage: Eukaryota > Metazoa > Arthropoda > Insecta > Lepidoptera > Geometridae > Eupithecia > Eupithecia vulgata. Next base: position 14,697,996 of record OX297859.1, on the reverse strand, counting down.
TTAAGAGTTCGTTTATAGCGTACTACACTGATGAGTACACAGTTACTTGCATACAATTTAATACGTATTACGACTAACAAGACCATTCTAATGAAAAGATTAGCAGCTTCACAAACTGACACTGTAGCGTTAAATATAAGAAGAAGAGTCGAGGGTATATAAACAAGAAACTGTGACCTTTAACTGTAAACAAGTGGACTTTTAATTGAAATAGAACAAGCAAGACAGTTCTCTAAACTTGATTGAGAAATAACCAACAATAACCAACTTAAAAGCAACCAACTATGAATTATTACTTGGTAAGTTTTTGTGCATAATTATTCAATAGAGGTATTACAATGTCAGTGAAGATATGGTGAAGATATTGAATCAAGTTGGGCTGTGAATGATGAAACTTTGATGATGTTGATGATTGTTAGCAGGGAATCTAGTGATTTCCTGCTAACAATCATCAAAGTCAAAAAAAGCCAAGTCAAAAGTACTTTGCACATTTGACTTCGCTTTTTTAATTTTTTCTCTCATTTCTCTAATACATATACAATATCTCATTCATTAAAATATATACCCTGATATCTATTTTAAATATAAAAACACGCAGAACATCCAGAACTAATAATTGCAGACTGTACGAACATTTGTTCTGAGGCGAGAATCGAACAGCAACTTCATGCATCTCAGGAGAACCTTCACCCTATGCACCGCTAAGGTTTTGGGTACGGTCTGTGTGGTGGTTTATTCCCATTTGTCACCGTTACCAATTTAATTTTTATTTTTTGCAGATTATAGCGTTCCTGGCGTCTGCGGGCTTGATCATGGACACAAGTGGTGAAACAATGCACTCAACGAAACTGGGAAATTCATCTCGTCCAGATAAAGATATGCATGTGTTTCTTTTCTGCTTTATGTTAAATTCATAAATCACCATACCTGTACTTTCTACTAAGTATTGATATTTTGGCGTAGGTCTTTGTTCCCAAATTGAATCTACATAAACATGAGTCTAAATTGACTCTATGTTTGTATATTAAATTTTATTAATGAGGTATTCCACGTTCGTCCAACTCTCCTCGGCCAAAAGTACGAACACGGAAATCAAATTTAACTGTGAAATCGTTCCGATTTCGTCCCATTTTATGATTTATAAAAAGTAGCAAAAGTATTTATCTTTTTAACTGTAGGTATACAAGGTTCTTTCCTTATTGATTCTCACGGACCGCGTTAGTAAGTTTCCATACAAAATATGGATGAAAATATTTTGTAAATCCGCGCAAATCGTCCGATAAAATCTAACAAAACGCAGTCCGCGTTGTATAAGAAAATCAAAATCAAAAATCAAAATTGTAAGGACACACTAGTGACTCCTGAAATACAGTTTATACTAGTTCGGTAGTCTATGGATTCATTAACATTAATGTATGTTTATTTGTGTCAAATAATTGATTTATGATTATGAAGTCGTCAACTACATGGGTTATCCCCATTTCGTACATTAAACCCGGTGGTGGCCCGGTTTATTTGCTGTCCAATGTAGTTTCGAGTCTCCACGAGATATCATCTCTTTACTAGACATTCGGTGAATAAGTAAATGCCTAGCTATACACTGTATGTACGTGAAGTCTAGCCCAGCGTCCCGCACCGCGCGGCCTCACATTTCAGCCATCCTGCGCCCGCAGACACCACAATATAGCTACCTATATGTACTTACCTATTTTGCTTGACGCTCTCAATGTCAGGGTCGAGTCTCGGAGAGAGTTTTCATCCTTATATTTACAACTAGCGACCCGCCCCGGCTTCGCACGGGTACTATATTTAATATTATGCATGTATTATACATATAAAACTTCCTTTTGAATCACTTTATCTATTAAAAAACGCATCAAAATCCGTTGCGTAGTTTTAAAGATTGAAGAATTTCATACATAGGGATATAGGGACAGATATAGCGACTTTGTTTTATACTATGCTGATGGATTACCGCAAAGTAACTGAATCTACAATACAATACAATAACACTTTATTGTAAACCAGAAAAAGAACATTACACAAAGACATTACTACATGAGACAAGTACAATGAGCGGCCTTATCGCTTAGAAGCGATATCTTCCAGGCAACCTTTGGATGGAAAGAATTTTATGAATATAAGAAAGGCACCTTTTTTACACCCCCTTGTGTAGAAAAGATAAAAAAAACATGAGCATAACAGAATATTGAAAAACATAATTATAATTAAATAAATATTAGATACAAATTACCTAACTTAATATATACCTATACACATAAAAAAAATACTACTAATCTGTTAATTTAGAATACAGACGCTGATTGAGTTAGGTACTGGATATGTATGTGCAATTACTCTATTGTTGTTCGCATAAATAGATTTTTAGTAAAACATACAACACCATACAACATAGTAGTAACTTTTCGGAACGTTTCAGGTACGTTATTCATGCAACTGTGTACGAAGTTGGTATACTGACCAACAAAACCGATAACAGTAGCAAGATTAACGCGACGTAAGTTGTTTTATTGTTTCAGTAGTTGTTGTAGAGATAGCACAGCAAATAAGATATTATTAATAATAACAGCCGTGTGCCGGCTTAGAATTTGCACCACCCTAACTCTTCTCGCCTAAGCGGCGACTGAGTGATATAAACCGGGGGCAGTAGCGCTACCTGTAGAACAACATAAGCCTCCGAACTGCGTTCCTCAACCCGCATGCCCAGCATGGGGATTATGGGCATTTCCCCCCAGGAGATAAAAAATCAGGGGGAGGCCTGCGTCCAGCTGTGGACCATTATAGACTGTTGAGGTGAGGAGGTGTGGTGGGTTGAGTAGGTAATAAATAAATCTAGATCGACAATTTACAAGAGGAATGCCAGCACACAGACATATTACTAGCTGTGGCCTGCCAGCATAACAGAATGTAACTTACAAAACTTTAAATGACGCAAACTACATCCAAGTGTTTGAATGAGAATTAAAATTTAACCTGACCTTTAAAACACGATATTTGTTAAGAATAAGCCGTTCCTTTATTTCAATATTTTTTTATCAGAGGAACTCAAGAATCAGTCACTTTCTACCAGACCAATGGCAGTCAGATTGACCTAGGAGGTATTCCAAAACCATTGCTAACAAATGTGACAGCGCAGAGTATGGTTGGAGTGGCACCCGTGGGTAATGTTACATCTGGCATCTGGGATACCTCGCTGAGTCAGCTAGCAGCTTCACCAGCTAAGCCTATGGCTCAAACTGGTAAGTATTACGTTGGAATATAGTTGAGATGAATCAAAGCGTTTTTGTCGCACATTTATGTTGTGGTCACAGTTAAAAATACGTGTTTTCAATGTGAGTTAGGTAACCTTTTTGCTCCTAGACGGCTACGAAAGCGTTTTTTTTCTTCCAAGTCGCATATGTCTGTCCCGGGGATAATATCTCTTACCTTGGTAATCACTAAGATCTATTCAGCAGCTTAAGAGCCTATACAACCTAAAGCTTTTGTGAAAAGGATAGACATAGGATTTTGCGTTCATAGAAGTGGAACAGGACATGCCAAAACAACGCAAACGCAAGCACAAAAATGAAGTTTTAGGTAATTATCTATTAATTAAGACTTTATTTGAAATAACCGAAACATATGAAATGTTCTTTCGATGGAGAGTAACATAGACTTTTTATACTATAAATCAGTTCCCATGGGATGGAAATAGCCTCAAACAACGCGTGCGAAGCCGCGGGCAATTAGTATGGATATAAATAACATAAAAATATCAATTATTCATCACGGATATAACCGGGTTAACTACGAACCTGATCACCAACTTTTCATCCTTTAACGAGGGACTTCTTCAGGGTGAGTGCAGTTCTATACGCGCGCGTTCCGCATCCCTTCGAGTACCGCTTACATCCGTAATGAATTCGTCTAATTACGATAGTTTTTTATAGTAAAATATCAATTAGGTATCTCACACCGCCGCCATAATGATTTTATGAGGCACCCATGTAAAAAGCAGAACATGGTATAAACCCACTTTTTATAAGTTTTTTTATGAAATTCCACTGCTAATAATGAAGCAATTACTTTATTAATTTTACAGATAAAATCAACACCGAACAGAAACTGTCCTCAGATGATTCACCGAGATTCCTCAGAAAGCTCTTCAAGCGAGACGTAAACAGCACTACACCAGTCAAAATAGTAAAGGGGACGGCAATGATACCACCAGCAGTTGGTCTTCAATCCATCAGTCTACCACCCCTCCTGTCTCTTAACAATAGACTTTCGGGAATACCGGTTCCGATACCTAATACTGCAATCGTTAATTACGCAAAAGTTAATACTCTAGTCCGCACACCTTAGAATGGTTCTTTTCTAACTACAATACTTCATTGCTGATAATGTCGAGTGCCGTAGAGTAATAATAATATTAATGTTTTTGTTATAGTGCATAACCGCACTCTGAGCATCTCTAAGAAATTAAATAAGTTCCGGTGGGGCGCAAGTTCGAGTCCTGCTGAAACAAAAAAAAATTAAGAACTTATTTCATTTCTTAAACTTTTATCTTACACAATTTTTTTTTTGTTAGTATCTGTTAGTAAGCATGTATGTAAGTGTGGTACAAATCTCGCAACTGAATTATAGACCAGCAGGGGTATTTTAATTCATTCGATTTGTTTCCGAAGCGGAAACGTCAGATTCGAACTCAATTCGAATTCGACCTAAAAACTAAAACACTGGCAGATAATCACCTCGATTGAGTAAGTATCTACCTCTCTCGTTTCTATCAAGATTACCTACTATTCACGTTGTTCATAAGAGTAACCCTTGAATTTATGCTAAAACTACTTTTTTATAAAGTACGAACAAAATCTCACTAGTTTCCAACAGTAAAAAGCTGTCGGAAACTCTCCTAACAAGGATCCGAATTAGAATGTCGAAAGTTTTCGAATCAGCTAGTTTAAAATAGCATTTTTCGACAAAAGTTTCCGATATGGAATCCGAAGGCCTTTCCGACGAATTAAAATACCCCTGCAGTTATCCTCATCCGATTGAGCTGAAATTTTGCATGGTCATGTAAGTTCGGTGGCAATTCAATGTTATTGTGCGATCGAGCTAGTCTTATTTTATGATGTAGACAGAGGTGGCCGCAGAAACTCAACGAAACAACATAACCTCGTCGAGTTTGGGTTTGCATTAGATTTATATTCCCAAGAACTTGAAGAACTTTGGTTCTAGATCCTGATGATAGAGCAATAGGAGACGCCTCAGGAACTACTCAACGAAATAGCGCAACCTCATAGAGTTTGTATATGTACTGAAGTTTAGAATTACAGCTTATTTTAAAAAAACTGTTTTTTGTTCTTATAACCTGTGTAAATTAAATGGTATCCCTTAGTCAATTGATGTATCTTGAAGATGCCTTCGAGGTTATAAGGTGACCCTTACAGCATCACCATTGTCTATGACGTAAGCGGATCACCTGGAGCCACTGGATAACAAACAGTCAGGCGAAACAAACTAAACTGGTAGGAAATATTTGCCGTGGCTTAAATTTTCCACCCAAACTGTTACGTTAATTTGATATTTTTATACTTAGTCTTGTCATAATTGACACGATTATCGACAAGGTGGTTTTTGCTCAAAGGCTAACTGCTTTCTGTATCATCAAACCTACCAACCATTCTGTCACCGTTTATCCTTTAAATTATTTTATTTTACTAATATTTCAAAGAGGTAAAGTTAGTAAATTGTTAGTTTGTGAGTCTCAAAGGCTGTGGATCTAATAAACGGATTTTGAAAATTCTTTTGCCAATAGAAAGCCACTTTATTTGTGAGTGTCATAGGTAACATAATATTATAGAAATATATATCATGTAATTATAGTAATCTACCTGTGCAAAGCGGGGGCAGACCGCTAGTAATATATGTATATTGATCAAGAAAACAACTTCCGTATATCTGAGAACGATGAATGCAATGTGTGTTCTTTTTGTAAGGGTAAACCAAATGTAATTTTTTGTTGCTATATTGCTCACGGTTTCTTAGAGACACAGCATTTTCGTTAAAACTTTTCGTTTAAACTTAGTTATTGGATAACACGGTCAGGATTTCACAAAACGATAAATCAAATGTGTGATCGTTTTCAAAGAGGAATCTACCTACATGTAAAATTTTGTGGCTCTTATGCTAACTTTTGCTAAGGTACAGAGCATTTGCATTTTAAATTTCACTCTTATTTTGAAACTCTGAGTGCAAATGTCCAAATTTCATATATTAGTAGGCACACCCCTACACTCTGAACAAACAATCCAAATTTCAAGTATCTAGAACCAGTAGTTCGGGCCCTAATTTATCTCTCATTGAGTCATTTACTCCTTTATAATATATTATATTGATAAAAAGCTTTCCTCAACATTCTATAATGGTCCACAGCTGGACGAAAACCTGCCCCTAAAAAGTAAAAATAATAAAAACCCGCTTTTTACGAGGTAAATATTAGGTTTAGGAAAAATAAAATGCTTTTTGATAGTCAAAATTATCAAATGCACATTATCTTTCCTATGTTTTGAACTGGCTAAAAACCGACTTCGAATTCATTGATTTAAAACTGTTTTTTAGTTTTACAGGATAAATAATATTTTCTCGGGAATACATTTTTTATGGCACTATTTTACTAACATTGATTTTATCATCTATACAATGGCAAAAGAACCATCGATCCACAACTGACAAAGAAATCCGCAAATATACATAAAACGTATACTCAATCAAACAGAACGTAATACACAAGCAGAGACAATACAGTCCTAACATAACGCAGTCGCATTACCCATTAGCGCGTTAAGGCCAGTTACGGATTAGCTTTCAGCGATCTACTATATCTATCACCTTTTAACTCATCTTTACATTTATTTCGTAATGTGTGAGTGAGCAAGCAAGGGAAGCCCTACGCATGCGCGCAAGGAACGATTACCTACACCCTACCAACAATTTTGGTCAGTCACCCTCGCGAACGTTTTGTATTCAACCAAAGAGAAAATGAAACCATAATGCGTTCGTAAAACGCAAAAAAATAGTGTTAATGAATCATAACAACGAATTAAAAATTGGCATAATTAGGAATGAGTTCCCCAAAATTAAGTGAAAGATGCCAGAGTACGATGAGCAACGGAAAAAAATTGCTGAGCAACGATTCCAAGGAGGATTCATTAGATAATTCTGTGGGTAACTATTTATTCTGTATCATAAAAGAATTTCTAAGCAAAATGAAATTTAGTTAGTTATACTTTCTAAACGATAACTACTTAGATTAATATGTACCTACAAAATTAATCAATGCTAAATGCTCAATTATTACTATACCCAGAGTTAGAAGGGCACGACTGATGATGCCTTATAAGTTCTTTGTTGTTTGGTCAATTGTGTATCCTATGAAGATATTCCTAAATTAATAAATGATATTTACAGTTGCGAGAATCAATCAAATCTGATAGAACAGGGAAGAATGAGGAGGACTGGCGAAGACGCACCATTATAGTCGAGAAGAAGAATGGCAGCTATGGATTCACCCTTCAAAGCTACGGCATACATTACAAAAAGGTGCGTTCTACGAATATTTTGTGTGATCGAAACATTGGCGTATGATAGTTACTAAAAGTCGAGAGAGTCACATAATATGTAGGTTCAACGTATTTAGGTATAGGGAATTTTACACTATTTTATACTACAAATAAATAAATAATATCAGTTAAAACTGTACCAATACTACTCCAACGTTGATTTTATACACTTTGTCTCGTCAAGTCCAATAAAATATCGTGCGCGCTTCATTAGTTATTCAAGGTCAACGGTCACACAAATTGACATCGCGAACACAATATTAAGTTTAACTTTTTTAACAGTGAAGTATTAATAGTTTCCAATCTTTTTACTGCAAAATTAAGATGTAGGTATACGAGTATTCAGCTGGTTGGCTTACAATTATTAGGTGACACCTTAATATTGCTGGACTGCGAAGGCTCATTATATCGAAAGTCGCCGAGATCATCATCTCGTTTATCATATTTGTGTTAATTATGCCTAAGTTGTGTTAAAAACTATGAACATTTCAGGAGCAAGAGATAGAGGTCATCACTTACGTGGACCACGTGGAAGATGAAGGCCCGGCGGCGGCGGCGGGCATGCGGGAGGGTGACGTCATCCTATCCATCAACGGCATGGACGTGGAACGTGCCGAACACGCTGCAATCGTCGACGCCATCAACAGCTGCGACTCCCGAATGCGAATGGTTGTCATCTTTGAAGATTGCGTACGCAAAGTTGAGTTACACCTCAAGTACATCACCATCCAACGAACTATACAGAACAAGATGCGAGAACTGGAACAGCTTACCATTCGAGAGCGACAACTCTTTGACTCCAATTGGAAAACTCACAGCCTCCCATCGCAGAAAAAGAAATCGTCTCCAACGGATGTCACCTCGGATTCGGAGGATAATGTTAACGGTGATGATATAAGCAGTACATATTGTCGGCCCACCTTGTCCAGCGAAAATGTAACAGCAGCGAAACCTCCTCAGCCTAATGTGTTTATGTATCAGTATCTAGATCCACGCTATGGCAATTGTCTCATACAGCCGAACTTACGCACGGGTAGTTTCGTTATAACTGTGGGTTCGCCAAGTAATAGACGTGACTGTCATCATTACGTAGTGAAGACTCAACAAGGGGAATGCCATAGAGCTTCTGAGACATATAAGTCAACGAACATAAAGAACAGCAAGAGCCATAGAGGGCATAGCCATAGTTGTGCTCCTTGCATGCCTTCGTACAACAATCAGGACGCCAACAGCATAGAAGCTTATGATCTTGCGAGCCCTTGCTGCGATCCACATTGCGTACCGAACGGTAGGAAAAAAGTACGAAGGAAAAAAGAGTGCTCAAAGGAACATAAACGCAAAGACAAGAGCCAACAAGTTGATAAATCGACACAAAAACCTGACAGCGGGCCAGGCCTGAGGACTAAAAAGGTATGCCCGACCGGACACTGCTCTGGAAGATATCGCTATCTGGCAACTGAGTCGACTCAAACTAGCCAATGTAGTCTTCAGTCCTACGCAACAAGCAACGCAACCGTGCAATGCGAGAACTCCGCCTCTAGTTACAGTACTTCTTTGAGCAGCGACACTCTATTCTGGGACAACGATCGTCCTGAGGCTAAATCATCGCCTAAGATACAATACCAGAGCTCACATCAGCAAGTTAAGCCAAAGTCGTGGGATAATTTAACAACGAAAGCATTCGGAGGGTACGGTTTTGGATATGGGTACTTGGATACAACAGGCAAACACGCCAACCGATCGAAGAGTCACAGCCGCAACCATAGCGGCCGTGCTTCTCAAAATCATCACGAGTATCAGCAGCATCACCAGGAGAAACATACTCATCGTCAGAACGCCGTTTCTCATAATCATTACGTGTATACCAGGAGTCACAGTCACTGCGCGCCCACCAAATCGACAGAAAGTTTGATGATGGTTCCTAAGTACCAGCTTGAAAGCAGCGGATCCGAGAGTCGACTGGCTTGCGACTGTGCTAGTGAGTCCGTCGATTACTATCGCAGGGTGACCAGCAGTAAGAATCCAGCAGAATCTCACGCCAATGCTTATTACGCTCAACACTTTATTTACCCAACACATGCGTACAAGAAAAAAGATACCAACGTTAGCTCTGAAATCACAAGGTTGTAATTTGTTATGAGTCATTTACCTATTAATATTAGTATTTTTTTCGTTCAATCAACCAGTGTCAGCATATGACTATAGGCCTCCCCTGATAAACGCCATAGACCTGTTACTATTGATTACAGGGTCAGGGCGCTATGGCGCTAATTTGGGGAAGCCTATGTCATCCTAACACTGCTTGACATAGATGATTAAATTTATAATAAGTAGAATTCGCGATTCACGTAACTTATGCTCAACATTAAACAGCAGGCCTAAAAAATGTTTCCTAGGTAGTTAGATATTTCATACTTTCATATAACTTTTGCTACATACAAATCGTTCATGAGCATTCCGTGCTATATATTTGCTTTAAATTTTATACGCGTTCGTAGCTTACTTTTACCTTGGTTTGATATTTACTCTGAATAGGCTGTTATTCGCCTTTGCAATATGTTGTTTAAATATTTAAAAAACAATCTACACTGTTGTTTTATTTATGAGCTCAAATTTAAACACTTACTAATGCAACTCAGGCTGAAACGAAACCCATGAGAGCGAACTTGAATATTAAATTTATTCTGTTTTTTAATATTTGTTGTCGTAGCGGCAACACTAATACATCATCTGAGACAATTTCAACTGTCTAACTATCACGGTTCATGAGATACAGCCTGGTGACAGACGGATAGCGGGAATAGGGTCCCGTTTCACCCTTTGGGTACAAAACCCTAAAAATTAAGACGCGTCGATATCGCCCACGTACAAAAGGATGCAGTGTTAGGGTACGTTCACACAGCAGTATTTTCCAGGAGTAAAACAGACTGCTGTGGAACGTATGACGTATGCATTGTACCGTTCCATACCGATTGTAGTTGTATATACGAGTTCATACACATGACAACTGCATGACAGTATGCCGGATCCAGTAAAATGTATCGAGCCGACAAAATATACAGGATCCGTTTTACCGCGCGGGGCGTGGCATGGTCACATCCAGTAGCGACGGATCCTTCTGTAAAACGGACTTTCTGTGTGAACGGACACTTACACACTATAATAACTATTTATGTAATAAAAAGTTAATTGACCGATCGAGCGAAGCGTTTCTGCATCAACTACTGAAAAACGTATCGAACTGTCAGAATGGACGTACTCCTCTGCCGGTCGTATTTTACGTACGACCGACCTGGACGAAACTTAGTGTACAGATTCTACGATTTTATAGGTTTTTTAGGGGGTTTTTGATGAAAAGTTCCTCCAAAAAAGGGCACAACAGTAATTTTAATTTGTTCTTATTAAAAAATTGGTACTTAAGTAAATAAAGATAGATAGATAGCCCATAATCATCGACATTTTACCCAGGTGGTAAATGTCGATGCCCATAATAAAAAAAAACATACGAGTATATTACAAAAGATCCGATGATGATTTTTGCCACGACGAGTAATAGGTAAGCATGAGAGCATTTACCGTGAAGCGCCACCTGTTAGAACATCTTTGTAACACTTTGTGAGTATGTAGGCAAGGTATAAGGTATTATGTAATACCAGCCACATATTTCGTCTTCGTTTGCTTGCAGTTTGCGCTGGTCTTATTAGCGTAATTTTCTAGATGGCGCTAATGCTAATGAACATCTCTGATTTATGAGATTTTATTTCGAAGATTATTAATTTTTTTGTCACAAACTATTTTATTGCAGAATTTTTAATTTCATTGTGGACGAAGAACCCTTTAGTTATGTAACTAAAGGTTGTTCGTCGAAAATTCTGCAATAAAATAGTTTAATAATTGCGGTATAAGTAGGTAAATGGAATAGTTAATTAAGTAAATGGAATAGTTACATAACTATTCCATTTACTTATATTATACCGAAATTCGACTGACGATCAAATCAAATAGTCATGTCCTAATGCTAATACCGGTTCGGTCAGTAAATATTTTTTGGATAAAAGTTAAGTGTTCGCGAAGTCTACTGTTCGTAGAACTACTAGTATTAGTTATTAATATTAATTTCTTCCCCAGCAACTTGACCTGAACAAGCAAATTGCGAAGATTGTACGGCGCGACCTTCGGATCTCCAACAGCAACACACGCCTCATTGAAGAGACGATAGAGCGAAACCGAGGGTCCAAAGTATTCACTCAGCAGCTTGACAGGAGCCACCTGACGAAGCTTAACATCTCACACCTTTTTCCGAATAGGTACACTTACCTAGGGCAGATTCTGCAGATTGGTAAAATCAATTTCAAGGAGTCCAAGAGGAGGATCCAGCTGGACTGGGGAGAGATAAGACTTAAGTTCGCCTTAGTTCTTCGTTAGCGAGCTATGGAGAGAGCTATGTGAGTTTCTCTGAAGGATAGGATTCGCAACGAATACATCCGACAGAGAACCAAGGTTATCGACATAGCTCAAAGGATTAGCAAGCTGAAGTGGCAGTGGGCTGGCCATATCTCGAGAAGAACCGACAACAGCTGGGGTAAACGTGTTCTTGAGTGGAGACCGCGACTCGGCAAACGTAGTGTAGGACGCCCTCCGACCAGGTGGGATGACGATTTGCGAAAGACTGCTGGTAGATGCTGGATGCGGCAAGCTGAAGACAGGGCGCTATGGTGCTCATTAGGGGAGGCCAATGTCTAGCAGTGGACTAACACAGGCTGATGATGATGATGATGTCCTTTGAGCCCTGAAAACACACGAACGAAGTAGAATATGCACTTTCTCTCGACTGATAGGTACCTACATAGTGCTTTATACATATACACCTACGAGGAAAATAAAAAGCAGTAATAATTTTTAAAAGTATTTTTTATAACCTTTATTTAATTGTGAACAAATAAGAAACTTTTTTGAACTGAGTGTCTGGGTCGATTTCTTTGCTTTCGAATATAAGTTTGTACGGACCCCTTGATGCGCGAGTTCAACTTGCACTTGACGTTTTATTTTATTACAAAACTCGTAACAAATGAATGTAGAACTTATACGACCACACTTCCTTCTATAATGATCTCCTCTCCCTCCTTATTCCGCTTCCTATAAATATTGCCTCCCTCCTTTCCTCCTTAGACCCTTGTATCATTGCTTAGCATCCTTCATTTGTACAAATAATATAAATATATAGTGTATAGTATGTATAATAGTTCCGCTTATCATTTTCCTATCCTAACTCTCCTGATCCTTATCCTGTTTAGTCTCGTTTTTATAGTAGGTTTCATTTAAATATTGTAAATGTTTCCCAAATTTTTTATCCAATTATTAAAATAACATAAAAAACAGAAAATGGCAAATGTTAAAAATAGCGAGCCCAAAAAAAATATGAATGTACAATAAAATATAGGGTAAGTTATCCTGGCTAGCGACGAGGTCGACCAGTAAAGAGGTGGAGTGACGATATCAGGAAATTAGCGGGGACATGGACTAGAATAGCAAGGGACAGGAAGGAGTGGAAAAGACTGGAGGAGGCTTTCAACGCTGAAGAAAAACTGCTGTGTTAATGTAAATATGTAGATAAATACCTATACAGTTATAATACCTAGTTTTTAGAAGGCGAACATGCCAGGGATCCCAAACTTTCAGGAGACCCAAAAAACTAAATAAAATACAATTTAATGGCGTTTGGTGTGGTTTTTTTTAATGTACTTAATTGTAGGAATAGAAGTATTTTCATTTTTTTATTTTCTAATAATGACTATCATGACTATGCGTAATACCTAATCGTTTAAAAGTCGTTGACATTTCTGTTTTTGTTATAATTTTCATGAAAAAGTCTTTGCACCTTGTATGAGATATACCTACTGCAAAGTACGTCTAAGGGCCTAATTTATGGATCTCCTTAAAACGACGATGTTTACAAACAATGGCGGTAATAGAACAATAATAATTCTTAGATCCTACAGTCCACTTTTTTCGGTGACTGTACTTGAGGTATAAACTCAATGAAAACAAAGGGTGAGTTGCCGAACAAAAATAATATTTTTTTTACGATTCGTCACCTCATACAACATTGGACAAGTTGGATGGTGTGAGTTGACGAATGACTCTTATTTTTTGATGTTGATGGTTGAAGGTCCATTGAATGCCTTTTCCACTGGCATATCTGGTATAGATAACCGATTCTTCCTCAGATCGAATGTGTACAGTCGTCCAATACAAAACGGAAGAGCAGACACAGCCTTTCCAACGTATTATTTTTGAGTATCTAACTCAAACAAAATACGACTCGCGACTGGTCGAGATCGCGACATGTGATTGCTAGCAAAACACAGATTACCCCGTGTAGCAAATACACATTTCGCGCGCATAGACAGCGCGTTATGATTGGCTTAGATTTTTTCGTACCCACCAAAATTAAGACATCAGCGCAGGTACATCGGTTTAACTTATTGGTACTACATGACTCCTTTCACAACTTTTCTCTAATTCTCAGGTTTTATAATTTGGTCATTCACTGCTATCTCAAAAAATGTATATTCGTTAATGTAAGAAAAAGTAGAGAACAATAGAAAATCGCCCTTCTATGCAGTTAAAACTCTTACAATGTTTCATTTATCGATGCGAAGAATTCATTTAGCAGCACACGGCTTAGCATCTAGGTAATGATGACGACGACGGTGACCTACATTCCTACTTCCCTCCCAATGCACTCTGTTCGCGCTCCATATACCTAAAATGTTTTCATCTATATAAAAAAAAGATGGACTGTATCGTCAAACACTCTTATTTCGCCAGGTGTACCTAGTGTAGTTTTTTTTTAAAAGGATAGTCATCGGATTTCGCGAAAAATATAAGAGTGTAACTCGCGCGCCGAGGCTTTCAAACGTTTGTCAATTATACAAAGATTGTCAATTTTGACTGGTTAGAGACTTTGCTATAAAATTAATACCGAAAAATAGATGGTACTTTTCAGATGGATGGCTCTGTAAACATGGGGCGATATATTTTTCGACTTTTTTCAAAATAATTTAAACAGTTGAGTCTTACAGAAATTTCAAAAACAATTTTGACATTTACATTTCTGCTCCCCTAGATCTCATTTAAAATTTCGACATCACACATTTGTACCTAATGAAAATTTTAATTTTTAGTGGTAAGTTTTTTCTAATTGTCTTTTTTTTGTATTGGTGCACAAAATTAATATTTTTTTTGCGCTGCGGTAGATACTGAGATAGGCATTAAAGAAATGAGGAAAAACGGATAATGCGACCCCATGTGGGTTTCGAATTTCGAATTTTGTTCTAAACTACAATATTATCTAGAATAGCAAACGAAAATGTGTCAAAAGTATGCGAATTTAGGGTGATGTTACGGTACCTATTGACTATGGGTAGGTATTAGTGAAAACTCGTCCAACGGCAGGTGATTTGTTTTTTTTTTAAAATAAAACTGAGCTCCTAAGTAAAAGTTCGAAGGGGACTTGAGTCTATGTGTAGATTCGTATTATGCCAATTATAATTTAGCCCACAGCAGCACGACTATCGATAGCATTATCTCAGCTTGAGACATATACATACTTCCGCAATTCTAAGTCAAATTGTGGCAAATCAGTTCGTTATCAGTAAAATTGGGTGGGTAAACTCAAATGAGATGCTATGCTAGTTCATCTCGGGTTAGGTCGGGGTCAGGTTAGAGTGCAGCGCGCTCGGACGACGCCGCTGCGAGCCCAGCACGGCAGAACGTTAACGCTCGCGCTCCATCAACAACGCATCGAGATGCGTCGTCACCCGCAGGGCCGTGTAAGGCTTCACTTGCCCTTGCAAATGCATCTTATTCTCTTCGCTGCAGCAATTTATTTGACTGCTGTTCAGGCAAAATCGGACGGAAAAGTAAGTTCAGATTTTAATAAATTATTTTTTTTCGAAATAAGCATTTACACATGTATAATTTTATACTAAAAACAGCTTTATATTTAGTAATTATTAGCAAATAAGAAAAAAGGTACTTTTGTTTTTTATTATTTCGTTTTAGAGATTTTTTATTGTTTAGGAAGTTATTGATTTTCTCTTTTTTTAATCTTTTCGTATTTATCTCTAACAGTGGGCTTAAAATACGCTCTTAGACAAGTCAAATTGTATACTTTATATAGCTTTATATGAAATAATACTTTTTATGAAGAAATAAGGTGTTAAGAATTGTTAAATTCATTTTCTCATTTAAATTTTGTAAGGAACTTTTTGTATTTTTGATATCTTAAGCTTAAAAGAAACACTTAGACAAGTCAAATTTTATACGATAATCAGCTTTCTATACAAGCTGCTGCCCGCGACTTCGCACGCGCTTTTTAAGAGCCTATACTATCTCAATTTTTTGTGAAAAGGACAGACATAGGTTTTCGCGTTCTTAGGAGCGGGACAGGGCATAGCAAGCAACGCAAACCCAAAAATCAAGTTTTAGCTTATTATCAATTAAATAATAAATAAATAATGCTGGACAATTCACACAGCATTATCTAGCCCCAAGGTAAGCAGAGCTTGTGTTATGGGTACTAGATAACTGATATACGTAATATTATACATTACATAGATAGATATTTTTATTATACATAGAAAACACCCAGACCAACGGAACAAATTTCTGCAGATCGTACACAAATTTGTTCCGAGGCGGGGATCGAACCCGCAACCTCTTGCGTCGCAGGCAGACTCTCGCCCGCTGCGCCACTGAGGTCGTCAAATTAATTACTTTATACGTTATTTGAAAAAAAACCAAAACATATGAAATGTTCTTTATACTTAGTTCTATTACTATGTTTATTCTAAATCTTTGCTTTTGTATTTATCGAGAAATTAAGGTTTTAGTAAAAATTTAAAGGTAACTTAGCGATTATTTCTACCGAGAAAATTTTATGGAATCGTTTTTTCGAAACATATATGATCGATAGAATAAGTCCTGAACTGTAACCATGTACAAATTTCAAATTCAAATATTTAGCCGTTTGGAAGATATTTAGGTCTCACGAAGTTAATTTGAGGTAGTATCGGCCCTTAAGTAGCCTGTGGCCGTCCCTGGAATACCATTTCCTGCCAAATTTCATTAATATCCGTTCAGTCATTTAGGCGTAAAAAGGTAACAGAGAGACAGACATACTTTCGAATTTATAATACATTATAAGTAGGTATAGTTAGTAATTTTAAATTAGTAACTTTTTCCACTAGTGTACAAAAAATTTAAGTGGATAAAATCAATACCTAACACCTTTATTTCGTATTTAATAATAATTACTATTTAAAAACCTGTTTAGAGTATTAAATATGACTTGTCTGACGCCCGAATACTTAAACGCAACTTAGATTTTTTTGACAGTTTTCAATGAAAATGTGTCATAAATTCGTCACTTGAGACGCGCTTAAATCTGAGATGCGTTTGAGTATTCGGGGGTAAGTGCTTATTTTGTAAGCTTAAAAAAAATAAACGTTATTGAATTATGAATTATTACCAAATAATATGTATGGTGTACTGATTATCTCATTTTTATTTTGAAACTTTTTGTTGTTGCAATGTCTCTTATTCTTTTGACATTGTATGCATTCGAACCCATGCAGCAAAAAAATAAGATTTTCTTTTTTTACTTAGCCTTGACTTGACTAGGGCACTACCATGACCTATATTTACCCTAGAGCCAACTAGGGCATAGAATAGGTCATGGTCCGCCAACTAGGATTAACCTGTGAGCTGACCTTCTTTGGATAGAGGGAAACAATAATAGAACACTCGTGTCTGCCTGTTACAATGTGCATAGGTACAATGTGAGGATCTAGATTTTGATTTCAGATGTATCACGTGTGCCAGGACGCAGATACGATTACCGCCGTGGCGATAGATCCAAATACTCCCGATAATTTGCAAACAAAACCGAATGCATCACATGGCTGTGTAATAACCGAATTAGATATAAATGATCCGCTTTTTAGATTTTATAAAGTAAGTTTTCACTAAATCATTATTCTTTCTTAGATCTATGTGTGGACGGGGATGGTCGGTTTATATGTAGGTTTTCTAATCTGCCTGTAACTGTTTTTATCTTTTAGGATGCTTAGCGATGATTCTCATGGTGCTTTTTTAAGTAAACACATTAATATTTTTTGCTGTGCGCTTTTTTTTGCATTTTTGTCACTGCCAACTATTATACGTACCTACTTATGTACGTATAATAGTTGGTAGGTGAAGCTACCTGTAGTAAGTGTCATTAAGTAGTAAGTCTTTTGCCACATTTATACGTTTAGCTCCACGTTTTTCTCTGAGTCTGCGTATTTTGCTGAGCTTGAAAAGAACTTTGTTTATTCACCCTAACTCAGTTGATCGAAAATATATAGGTAGGTTAGGTACCTAACACAGCATCTAACATTTATCGCGTAGGTATCCACAATTTAAGAATCCAAAGTATCTACCTGTATGGTATATATCCAAATCAACTAGGCTTAATACCTAATAATTTATCAAATATTATCGATACAAGATTTGGATTCAAGATAAGTCGTTTACGCTAATCAGGGTGCCTTTATGAGAAGTATGGGCAGTCATAAATTAGGAATAAGTTTTAGCGACAAGTCATCAGTATCAACATTACACAGGACTTGCTTCGGCTTTATACGCGTTTTCCAGTTTAAGGTTTATCTGTTTGCATTGCGCGGGAGATACAAATTTTTGCGGGTCCATAGAAATGGTTTCCAAATATCGGCAAATTTCATTCCCGCTTGTTATATTCAATTCAATGCTATTTCAGCAGAATCAATAATAATATATTTGAGCCACAGATTAATTAATTTATTTAAAACGTCTTACAGTAAAGGGACACAATGTGAATGAGATAACCATCGCATGACACTTTATGTGCTTGCCCAGTACTGAAAAGTCAGTCATGAAAGCGCAATTTGTGTAAATCCTTCCAGCTATAAGCTTTAGATAACTAGTAGTAGGTATAGCCCCTCACTCAGCGCATCAGGGATGCCGTTCTGTTGCGGATGCAGTCATCAATCAACCAACAGTATTACTCTTCATCCGTTATTGTACCGGACGTGCAGGGCATTCCAGCTTTTCTGCGTGTATGGAACTGATCCATAGACTGCACGTATAATAAGATTGGCAGTAGGCATGCTATAAACAAAATTATCTTGA
This sequence comes from Eupithecia vulgata, assembly GCA_946478455.1. Lineage (NCBI taxonomy): Eukaryota > Metazoa > Arthropoda > Insecta > Lepidoptera > Geometridae > Eupithecia > Eupithecia vulgata. The sequence goes on along the minus strand of OX297859.1, from coordinate 14,679,157 downwards.
CAGCTGTACTGCATCCCGCAAATCTGCAGGCCAACGTAATATGCTCTAACTGAAAACCAATGCCCTTGTGCCTGTGCTCCCTTTCTACATGTAGGTCAGAGGTTCTCGTTGACATAGTGGCCCAGATCCATGAACTCAGCTACCTTCTTCAGTTCAGTGAATGCCAGCGAATCTGATGGGAACGTGGAATGTATTTGCTCCAGCTACAAAAACCATCAGCTCGCTTTAGTTGACGTTGTATCTAGGGCCATGACATGAGCCTCCGCATAAATCTCGCATATTTTCAACAACTTGTTTTCTTAGTATTTTAAATACAAAACACAAAAAAAACTGCAGTATGTTTGTTTCTAGCGCAATCTAAAGGGTTTTATTAGAAGCCCATATGCCTAGGTACCTACCGAAGAAACATTTTCTATCTTTGCTAAGTTAATGCCGTCTTAAAAAAAAGAAGGAGCTTCTATGTTAATATAATGTACTAATTATTTCAGGCAACTGTACCTACATAAACCTACGACATTTGCTAATTCGGAATAGTAATTATTCCAGTTAGTAATTTCCTTTACTTTCAGTACCTAATAAATAAACTTTATTAAAATTCTAACGACACGCGATTGTTTAAATACCACAAGTTATCTCTAATATACCTACATAAAGATAACTAACTTCTTTTGTCAAGGTTAGCTAAGCTTCTTGGCCCATGTTTCACCACTTTATCATTATTTTAAATGGAACAAATCATTATAATAAATATGTCAAGGTAAACTTATTATTGTAAGTTAGTCATTGCGTTATAAATTGAGTAGGTGCCACTTTTTTTATTTCCATTGTTCTAACGATATGACTGTGTTGAAACAGGTAAAAACATACCATAATGATACTCCTAGGAAAGTCTTCTACAATCAGTCGGATGCCACCAAAATAGATGGCACAGCTGTTTTGTCGCTAGAAGACTTGCGTCGGAGAGGACATGGCAATAGAGCTCGGCGCCAAGTGGGGTACGGGGCCAGAGGTCGTTTCAGAGGCCAGACTCAATCACAATATTTAGCAATAGATCGTGGCAGCGGAAAAGATGATGGGAAGGCCGAAGCACATTCCGACGCCGATTCTTCGAGGGCAAGCGTTAGTGAGTACTTTTGTACTGATTATGAAGCACCAAGACCGAGACTGGCTTATTATAAAAGAAATAAATATTATAATGTCAGTTTCAGGTGGAAGCGGTGGCATGGGCCAAGCTCAAAGTCAGTCTGTTTATGACCCCAGTTGTGATGACTGTCATGGTCGTTCTGGGTCAGAAAATTTGAGAACACCTGAGCAAGGCGGAACTGGAACACTGTCAGTACTTATAAACATGAAAATTGCTTTTTAAGGTACATAAAATCATATAACAATTTACAGTGATCTGGTTTTTATTCTAGGTTTGGACGTGGCTCACATGGATCAAATCCAGGTGGATCCGGGATGGGCTACGAACCTCACCAAGGGGGAGGCGGAGCGTTTACACCAGGTCAAGGCAAGCAAGGCGGGAACGGTAATGGTCCCAATGGAAGAGGCATCCCGGGCTCTGGTACAAATGGAGGCCTTGGGGTTAACACATATGGACCACGTGGACAAGGCAATGGGGATGGATCGGGCGAAAACGGACCTGGTCAAGGACCTGGTAGCAATGGATGGCCAAGACAAAACGGAGCAGATAGTAATGGGGTTGCTCCTGGTCAACTAAGTGAACCAGGTAGCAACAGCGGGTTTATATCTAGTGGTATGAGAGGAAATGGTCCTGGTGGAAATGGATATGGACCTGGACAAACAGGTCCAGACGGAAATCAGCCTAGGCAAACTGGTGGGATAGGAGCGGGATCAAATGGCGGATATCCTGGGCAAACAGGTCCGGGAGGAAGTAATGGTTACTTACCGCAACAAACTGGAACGGGTGGATACGGACCTGGTCAAACAGGGACAGGAGGCTATGCTCCTAAACAAAACGGTGGAACTGGAGGAAACAATGGATATGTACCTGGTCAAACTGGAACAGGTGGATACGGGCCAGGTCAAACAGGGACAGGAGACTATGCTAATAAACAAAACGGTGGAACTGGAGGAAACAATGGATATGTATCTGGTCAAACTGGAACAGGTGGATACGGGCCTGGACAAACAGGGACAGGAGGCTACGGTCCTCGACAAAACGGTGGAACTGGAGGAAACAATGCATATGTACCTGGTCAAACTGGAACAGGTGGATACGGGCCTGGACAAACAGGGACAGGAGGCTACGGTCCTGATCAAAACGGTGGAATTGATAGACACAATGGACCTAGTCAAACTGGGACCGAAGGAAGCGGCGAACATGGGCCTGGACAAACAGGTGACCCTGGAAGGCATAACGGTTATGGGCCGGGACATACGGGGACTGGAGGAAATGGCGGATATGTGCCTGGGCAAATAAGAGGTCAGGGAGGAAATAATGGTTTTGGGCAAACTGGAGGTTATGGGCCGGGGCAAGCGGGGAATGGAGAAAACAGCGGTTATTGGCCAGGGCAAACAGGAGCTGGAGGCCAGGGAATAAATAATCCAAGGCAAACAGGTGGTACTGGGCAATCAAGTGGTCTTGGGGGACACAACGGATATTGGCCAGGGCAAACAGGAGGCCAGGGAGCAAATCATATTTATGATCCTAGACAAACAGGTGGAACGGCCGGACATGGTGTAATTGGATCTGGACCAAATGGAAGTGGAGGACCAGGAGAAAGTGACTTGCAAACTGGTGGAGGAAATTATCATCCTGGCAGCGCGCCCGGAAACCCTATCGGAAATACAGTGTATCAGGGGATGATGCCAGGTACATCTGGGCCTTATCAAGGCTCCGGAGGGCTTCAGTTCATTTGTTGTGGATTAGAACCTAATAGGTACCCACAATATTTTGGGCTTGGTGGTGGCAGTTCAAATGGTCCAAATTTACCTTTTGGCACAGGTAACACTGGAGGAACAAACGGACCCAGTGGGCAATATGGACCTACAGATATGGGTGGCTCAACAGGGCAATACGGAAATGGCCCTTTCGGTTATGGTGGACCCCAAGGGCAAATCGGTATGCCTGGAGGGGGATACAACCCTATTGGGACGGCAGGAGGACCTAAAAGTGAATATGGCCCGTCTGGAACTGCAGCTGGGCTAATCGGTTTGTATGGCCCGGCAGGGACCAATGGTGGACCATATGTTGGTTATGACGCGACTGGAACTGCTGGAGGCCCAATGGGAGGATATGGCCCAATGGGAGGATATAGCCCATCGGGCACAGCAGGAGGACCAAACAGTGGTTATGAAAAGACCGGAACAGCAGCCAGTCCAAACAGTGGCATTAGCCCGATAGGGTTAGCAGGAAGACCAAGCGGTGGTATTGGTCCGGTAGGGACCATAGGGGGACCGAATGGTGCATATGGGCCGACTGGAACAGCTGGTGGGCCAAACAGTGGATCGAGCGGACCAAGTGGAGGCTTTCGACCTGCTGGAACTTCTGGAGAGCACAATGGTGTATATGACCCTACCAGAATCGCAGTACCAAACGGAGGCTCAACCCTTTGGCCAAATAGTGGGTACGGACTGGCTGGAACCGCAACTGGACCAAACGCAGGATCAACAGGAGGTTTTAATGGAGGAACAGGAACCATAGGCAGACCCAACGGAGAAGATCAGACAGGAACAACAGGACGTTCAAATGGAGGGACAGGAACCGTAGGCAGACCCAGCGGAGGCTATTATCAGACTGGAACAACAGGAGGACCAAATGGTGGATATGGTCCGACCGGGTCAGCAGGAGGGCCAATTGGTGGATATGGTACGGTAGCAGGACCAAGTGGAAATTATGGCCCTGCAGGTACTGCAGGCAGACCGAACAATGGGCCAAACGGCAATGGCGGCTACGGCATCAATCAATTGGTAAGAATTTGCCAGATGTTCTAGTAAACAATCAAAGAGGGTTACTTTCTTAGCTACCTATGCTATATGACACATGGACGCGTCAGACCACAAATAATGCTGTAACGCTAATCAGCTGTGTTATTTCGTGATTTCATTATACTGAATTAACAAGGACAATATAATGTAGTAATTTTATAAACTCAATAGCGAATTATTACGTTTTTGATCATATTGATTTAAAACTATATATTTCTTTATTTTCACAGTTTCCCGGAACAAACGGCGATAATTCAGGTAAACTATGTTCACTCAACATTCTTCTCTTAGTGTCATTTCTAGCAAATCGTGAGTTAGTGGGTATTGTCAGACGACCGATGTGGCGCAGCGGGCGAAGCGAAGATCCGCCTACGACTTAGAAGGTAGCGGGTTCGATTCCCTCCTTGGGCCAAATACTTGTACGATCTACTAATATGTGTTTAGTGTTATTTCACCACTTATTTATTATTAACCACACATGCAGCTTGTTCTGTTCGGTCCTTGTGTGAAAAAAAGTGTTAGGCATCGACTACCTGCTGTTGAGATACATAGAAAACCGTATATTATTTTTGTTAAGCAATAACAATGCTGAATACTGAAATGGATGATTTTTATGTTACAACCAAGACAACGCCGCCATTTAGTAATAAAACGTCAAGTGCGAGTTAGACTCGCGCATCAAGGGTTCCGTACAAACTCTTTAGCAAAGAAATCAGTCAAATCCAGACGAATAAGGCACAATAATTTTCTGATTTGATAACGATTATGACGTAACTTATTTAGTCCCTCTAACTATTGGCGTCTCGAGACTAAATAAGTTACGTCCAACCCTAGTGTAACAATGTACTATTTTGTATGAATAAACCACAAATTTACGGTTTTCTGATTTTTCCCTTTACTTGTGCTATAAGTCATTGCTTCTTGCCAAATTTCATGGTTCTAGGTCAACGGAAAGTACCCTACAGGTTTTTGGTCCATGGCGAGATTCGAAAATTATTTTTTCTGTGAATATACTAAAAATTTACGGTTTTCGGATTTTTCCCTTTACTTGTGTTATAAGACCTAGCTTCTCACCAATTTTCATGGTTCTAGGTCAACAGGAAGTACCCTAAAGGTTTTTGGTCCATGGCAAGATTAAAAAAATATTTTTTTCTGTGAATAAACTACAAATTTACAGTTTTCAGATTTTTCCCTTTATTTTTGCTATATGACCTTGCTTCGTGCCAAATTTCATGGTTCTAGGTGAACGGGAAGTACCCTATAGGTTTTTGGTCCATGGCAAGATTAAAAAAATATTTTTTCTGTGAATAAACTACAAATTTACGGTTTTCGGATTTTTTCCTTTACTTGTACTATAAGACCTTGCTTCTCACCAAATTTCATGGTTCTAGGTCAACGGGAAGTACCCTATAGGTTTTGTGTGCATGTGATTCCCTTGGAAAATTTAAAAAAAATAGACATAAACAGCTGTAACTTTTGATTGCGTTGACTTAGAAGTTTGATTTATGTCGAGGCTTCAAGAGGTTACGAGCCTGCGTATATGATGTGAATATCAACTCGATAACCCTACGCGTTTCTGAGAAAAGTGGGTTGACAGACGGACAGTCGGACAGACGGACAGACGGACAACAAAGTGATCCTATAAGGGTTCCTTTTTTCCTTTTGAGGTACGGAACCCTAAAAAACATTATTATTAGATTTTTATAGTTCTTATGTTATTTCAGGCGTCCCGCAAAACGTGATTGACCCTAATTCTGTAGCAAGTGCCGCAGATGGAGATGATTCTCAAGCTGAAGCTAGTGTCTCGCAAGCCGGTAATGGCACAATAGCTATTGCTTCTTCAAAAGGCGGAAACGAAAAGGGTCGTGCACAAACTCAAGTTCAAGGCGCTTATACGGGCAGCGGCTCATTCTCAGCCCAGGCCGAGATCACGGGAGAGAATAAAGCAGCCAATAGCGAAGTAACGGGAGACAAGAAAGGAGCATCAAGTAACGCTCAGGGAAGCGGCAGAAACAATAAATCACAAGCTAGTGTTAAATTAGGATCAGAAACTGGTTCAATATTAACGGGTTCTCAGAGTGAAGGCGCAATGCATTCTTCTAATACACAAGTACAAGGTAGTGTCAAAGGAGGCATGGCCGATGCACAAGCCAGAGGTCCAGGCAGCACCTCGTCTCAAGCACAAATAGGGTTTACTCCATACAAAGAGGGCGATAAGTCCCACGACTTACAAACTAACCCATTCGTTGGTGGAGGCACTTCATCAGCACAGTCAAGTGGTCGAACTGGAATGTCACAGTCACAACTACGTGGGATATTCAAATACGGAATAACATACAATGGTGCTGCTCAGTCAGGAGCAAGTGTTGATAAAGACACAGTGTTCCCCAATAGGCTTCCTTTTGATAAAATAGATGTATACGATGAGAGCAATAAAAATATTAATGTTGATCTTTTGAAGTCAGCTCCTTCGGACTCATCACCAGAAATATCAGATAGCGAAGCATCGTCCAATAACGTTATTCCGTCCACTGATATACCGTTCAGTGAGAGGGTAACTACGGAAAGAGTTTTAGAAACAAGCAGGGCACCTCTCGAGCAAGATGATCCTCATCCTCATTCAGATCACCACAGATCTAAAACAGAACCACTCAATGCAAATCGTAATCCCTCAGAGGAAAATAGACGTTCATTCCAACCAAGTTATAGCACTAACAGCGCCGATTATGATTATAATTCCGGGAAAGATGATAACTTACCCGAGGAATATGACATAGATGATGGCTATGGCACGGAAGGAAATGACGCTCCAGAATCCGAGCAAGGAGATTACAATAGTTATAATAAACTATCTTCCAACTCAGCTACACACCAATCCTTGAATAGCCTAAGAGGGAAGGGAGTAGAGGTCAGGCAAACGACGGGAGGCAATACGCAGCATATTTTACTTGGATCACTTCATGAACAAGACGCAGAAATAACGCAAAAAAATGCAGAACGACCTGATGAAAAGAGAACTTACCAACCTGGAGAACGTGTTCCGGGGACAGGTGGTTACACTATTCCCATTGGGTTTACAGGAAGCGTGAAATCTGTTGCATCAAAAGATCAGACATACGTTGTCGGATCCAAAGACTCCCCGTCCCAAGCCCAAACGGTTTCATTATCACCAGGTTCAGGTAAAATTAAATATAATAATCCACCTTCCTTTAAAAGTAGAACGGTGAACCCGAAAGATTTGAGATCTCTTTACAGCCATAAGCCTGATGACAATAGTTATGTATCAGTTTCAAAATCAGTGACAAGATCTCTGGACGATCAAAATAATATAAGGAAACAATATTCTCACACATATTACACAAAATCATCTTCTTGCGGGTATTTCACGTTCACGTGTACTATGGTGAGTGGGTCCGACGGGAGAAAAAAGGTTTGCAAGCCCAAAATACCTACAAATCCTGATGGCAGCCCTATGAGGTGCTAGAAAATTTGTTCACAATTTGGGTTCAACTAACTGGGTCGAAGGTGGTAGGTACTTTAGTTTATGATGTTATATAAATACTAAAAGTATTTGTAATTTTAGTATTCTAACTTCAGTTTATTTTAATGTTATGAAAACATAGAACTGCCAAGTCTTTTAGGTTAATATTAATAATTCTCTATTCCTAATGTTCTAGTTTTATATTTAAACACATACATGATTTATTATTCTAGACACAATGATCCATATCTTAGCTATAAACTTACGATTAAAATTATTAAATCTTAATACAAAAGTAAAAAAATAAGGACAAAATAGTCAATTTACATAGGTTTAGGTCGCAATATTCACCCATAGTCGAAATGTAATTTGTGAATAAGTCTTTCTGCCAGACTTAAGATAATCAAATTATCACACGACTCAACTCTGGATATAAAATACCTACCTCTTCTTCGAATAGCGTTGAAATAGTCTGTGCGGGGCCTATGTTAGCATTTCAGAAAAACCACAGAAGCGATTCTAGCCTATCAGTTTCCTGTAAATGTTATTATTGGCCACGCGTATCCTATCATGGATATTTTTGGTTTACTCAGTCCAGAGCTAACAGTGTTAAAAGTCTGGCAGACAGACCTAAACAGCGTCAGTTTTACGTCAGAACCTATAGAACTTTTTCGCGATCAAAATAATTCGGTAAATATTTCGGTCGGTGAGCTTAGGTATTACGAAACATGTCTTCTTCTCTTTCGGTTCTTTTGGACCTTAGGTGTGTTTTAAAATAAATAAGTTAAAGTTGAACGTTTTTTTCTTTTCACCCTACGTTTCTTGGTTATAATTATTGTCCATGACTGTTAACAAAATTCATACTATTCATTTTATTTGATCTAGATCGTAAGGAAGGATCTTAAGAAAGGTTTACCATTTTTTGAGAAGATTCCCTAGATCATAAGACTAATGAATCATTTTCTAGTCTGCATTATAACAGACTAGGTCCTGTATGCGGTTTTGCATACTATTTTTCGGGATAAAAAGTAGCATGTCCATCTCTGGGATACCCTCTGCAAAAGCTGCAGAATTACTTTCGCTTTTATAATATTCCTATAGATGACGGAAGGTTATTAAAGTAAAACAAACACAATATAATTGTATTACAATGACAATTTAATATCTCGGATAACTTTTTTCTAGATTCAATGATCATTATGTTATTGATTTATGACAGTAACAAGTAATTATTTTATTTCAACACATTGTAACTCATAGTATGTATGTATTAACTTCATTGTCACAATAAGATAAAACTTTAAAAGGGATTAAGAAAGTCTCAGCGATTCTGCGTCTTCATTAAATATTTAAAACAACTCAGAAAAGTTCACTCGAGAAAGCAGTATAAATTCTCTCTTCCTTTATAATTAGGTTTCGCTGAAACTTTCTGTGGCCCTGCACAGCGTGATCGAAATTGTTTACCAATCTAGGTAAGTTACCACAATTACATACCTTGCGGCAATTTGTCAAATTGTGGGAAATAAATGAGCAAAATCCACTTTAGCTTCTTTGATTAACGCTCTTCAAATGAAATCAAAATAGAAGTCGCAACAGAACCGTGAGTTTGTTTCATCGATAGAAAGAAGATTCAGGCTGGACATTTTTTTTGTGTGGGATTTGGTAAAACGTCTCTACCGTGCAGACATAGAAATAGGCAAGTATAATAGAAAATAGGAATAAGTACAAAGATGGAACGGGCGGTATCTTATGGACTAAATATCTATGTTTAGGTAGCCAGTACGCCTAGGTCGCTATATGAATCAAGATAGGCGAGTGATGAAGAGAGAAAATGAAAAGACTATAACTTAATCTCGATTAGACTAGTTTACTTAAATTCTAAAACTCTAAACGACTAGAAGACTAGATCCTATAATTCGAGATGTAGACTATAAGATAACTAGTGAAATCGCGATTAAGTTTGATATAGACATACAGGGTACTTACTTGGTCGAATACTTAATAATAGTAGGAATACTTTCCAAATGATACCGAATGGAACGTCTCGATGTCAGCTTGTCGATACTACGGAGAAAACAAACTTACGGCTCAAGACTGGCAAATCATGTTCTGATTAAGAACCTTTCCTAGAATATCTCTAGATGACAATATTCGATTGCTACGTTTATACACGTAATATTCTCGGTTGGTCTAAATTAGCTTTTAGACTGGGACTGCTTTTATTTACAATGTTGTTGATTTATGATCTATCAAACATGGTCCATAGAGCATAACACAAATGGTCCATACTAATAAATTTATGTTTATCATTATCATTAAAATAAATAGGCAGTGTTAGAGCCGGCTTAAATCGAAACGATCTGTGATTGTACTTTTACACTAACCGTGCTGTCTACATCGAAACGGATATAACTGGAACAGTTAAACTAATAGAGATGTGATGGAAGAAGAAACGAAAATGTGTTATTTCAGAGCCGACAGAAAACTTTTAGAACTCTAGTTAAATCTGTAGCATTTTCGATAGGAGATAAATGAGAACTGAGAACTCATCTTTTTCTACTTCTTTTTCTTTTTCTACTTACAATAAGTACCATCCATTCTTTTTAATTTTAGATAATTTTATGTCAATAAACTTTCACCACTAGTAAATAGCGCTAGTTCTAGCCTATTACCATTTTGGGGTCCATTGTTTACGTTAGTAATTTATATTTATGTGTCACTAATCGCGACGAATTAGTAATTAAATAATTAAAGCAGAAACCAATACTGTTTAGGTGCTAAATTATAATACAATAGGTATTAACACAATAAATAATAATGTCGAAATAAGTTCACGAATCAGTCTGATAAGTTGAATTGGAATGTAATAGGTAACACAAAATAAATAGCTGTTCTACTAAGCAAGGATAAAATCTCTACATTTACTCAGTAAAATACAATTGACTTTCATTAAAATTAAATTCTAAGAACAATGAGCTTAAAAAATCTTTTACAAATGTCACAATAAAATAACTAAATTTAACAGTTGAGCGTCTACAAATAACTTCAAAGTTAATTTCTACATAACTATTATTATTTTGCTATTTTTATGAGGATAGACGTGCTCATTGTTCCAGTCTCTCATCTATGGCAAACTAACCTACCAAGGTTAATGTATAAATTAACATGGCAATCAAAACTTATTACACATGTAACATAAACTCACTACCAGTGAACCGAAGTAAAAAAAAACTTATAAAATAAACATACGACTAATTAAGTACACGTTTGTTACTCGAGAGATTCAAATACTAAAATTAAAGAGTAGGTACAAATTTGAGCTGATCTTACATGAAACGAATTAAAAATTTGAGCTCAAAAAGTGAGGCGGAATTTTCGAGGGGAACTAGCATTTTAATATTGAAGATATATTATTTTAAGAATAACTTATTTTTATAATACTTTTTCTGTAATAATGAATATTAGTTAGCTAGATATCTTATAAATTATTATGTACTCTTAACGTTCAATAGTTATTTGAATTAAGACTTTTAATTTAATAATGACACATAAACTACAGCCCATACATTAACTTGTAAATAACGTTATTTTTTCACATTCTACATGAACACAACTCATACGATGAAATACAATTTAAACCCTAACTCGATGTTTAAACCACACAAATGAGATCATTTTTGAGTACAAATATTAGTAAGTAATATTGTAATACTTCCTTATATTATTTTTAAGAGATACATTAAAATGGCGTTACATTTAAACATGTAAATACTGGGGTGGAAGGAACTTGGATTTAGATGGCCTCTTTAATAAATTTTCCGATTATTATAATTATGACACAAATATGTACATTGATAAAAACTACATTTAACATACACAGCAAATACCATTGTTACATTTAGATTTCATCAAAACACAATAGCAGCGATCTTAGACTTAAATTACATTATTATTAATTAAATTTGTTGACATATGATTTTAAAATTGAACATTTAAAAAGGTGTGATTTGAGAATGACGGGATGTGGTTTAAAAAGAACTTGCTAATACATGTATAAGAATTCTAATCCAGACTATTAATTAATCAATAAATATTCACTCATTTTAACTTACACAACAACGATAAAATACAGAACACTAATAATACTCGTTTTACTCGCTATTCGACATTTATCTCAAATATCAATTTCAATAAAAAATTTAAAATGTTTTTCAAAAATATTGCCCGTGCACAAATTTACTATAAAACAAACAACAAAACCACTGGTATAAAGCAAATATACCGAAAAAAAGACATATGGCATCCAGGTCATTAGGTAAAAAATCATGTAAAATAGAAGTCATCTTGGAATCTTGTAAATTTTGGACAAAACCGCGTACCAGTGGCCCAGCCGAACTGGAATAGTGTATAGGTACTGGTATAAAGAACATGAATGAAGACTCACGTAGTGAAGATCTTAGCTCGAACCTCTGAGACGTTTCAGCCGTTCTTTCTCTAATTGGTCGGCCGGGGGCTCCCGCTCGAAGGAACTGAGTTCCAAACCTGAAGACAACAAAAAAATACTAAAAGAACTAGCTTAGTTTGACGAATTCACAATTTCACAACTAGCCTATAACACGATATTCCAGGGTCAGATCTTTATGTGTGCAATATTAGCCCGATCAATTCAGTCACGAACATTTGTATTGTTATCATGCCTCCCCTAACTAGTTAGCTTTAATCACCATGTTTGGCAGGCGGATTGGTAATAGCAGTAAAGGTATTCACAAATTAGACGGCTTCTGTTACCGTACCTTTAGTAGAATTCCTTGGTCGCCTGCTAAGACATCCAAAGGTCCGGCCACTGCAGGCTCGTCGCTCGTCAGCTGCCGCGCCGTCAGCTGGTTGCTTATATGCTGCGCTAGTAGCGCATAGTTGGAAGCACCCTAATTACTCACCTAGTTCAGTAAGCGTGGGTCGCTCGTTGAGGTACCGCCACACGCCATGGTGCGGGGACTGCGGCCCGGCCACTGCAGGCTCGTCGCTCGTCAGCCGCCGCGCCGCCAGCTGGTTATTAACGTGCCGCGCCAAAAGGGAACACTTTTCAAAGTTCACGCGGTTGCCTGCCAGTCTGAAATCAACATAACGGTCGGTTAATGGAGGCCAAACACCAAAGTCGGCGGACCGACAACACCATGATAAAACACTGTCTGTCGGCTGTCCATAATATTCATACAGCAACGTGGTTGAGAATGGCGTCATCTCTCATGGTGTAACGCTCAGATGGTCGGGCTGTGTCGTCGACTTTGATGATATGACACCATTACAGAGCCGACAATGTATCATGAAGGTCTAGAAGATACCTATTCAATCTTGTTTTGAAGAGACCTAGGTTGCAATAGACCGGAAAAGCAGCAACAGGGAGCGTGTTCCAAAATCCAGCGGTATCAATGATGAAGGTGAAGGAAAACCAGTTAGTGCTAGCACCCCTACTTGTTGGACGGAATAACGAATCAGGACGGGTGGTAATGCGCTGTGCGGTGCGTCTGCTTGTCCTGGAGAGGAAGGACAAGCAAGGTGGCATTAGGTGATGTAGTTATGTATAAGAATTCTTCGAAATGTATCCTTTAAGAGATCGAGAGACAAGTCGATGAATGCACCAGTTTTGGTTCTTTACCTTGTCTAAAACCGCTTCTTGTTCGGGGGGTGTTCATCACTGGAAATATTATGAGCTTTTTCGGTACTTACTTTGAAGGTGATCCTTGATTAGCAAAGTGCAAATCCCGACAGGTTACGGAGAGCAAAGGAACTGCTGTCTCAGTGGGCGCTGCCGCCAAAGCTGCCCGGTATCTGAAAATTATTATATACTTTTACAATAGAACAATAAGGCAATACAAAGAACCATAAATAATTTACAAACGATTTTTAACAACAAAAAAAAAATTGTAAGGTTAAGTGGTAGGCATGGATAGTATAGACAAGGCATTGTCTAAGGTAGAATAGGAAGAGAAAAATACAACGAATCCTTTCAATAATTTACGCATTTGATTACGTGTTGATGATATCTTCTTGCCTTTCGGCTACCGCGGCCAGTCTCAATGGAGACAAGAAATCATCGAGAAAACTCACGACAAGACTGGCCACGCAATTAAAATTTGGTATATTCTACCGGCTCTAGAATAAATCATATTAATTACCTAAATCGTCACTATAGACGGAACAAGGCTGATGATGATGGTAACAAAGACAAGTGACATATTGACCATCATCGTGTGACTAATTTAAATAATGTAAGTTTTTAGAGGTTTTTAGCATAATAATAATTTTGATTTTATTAATTTTTGATGTAAATTTAAGTAACTAATGCAATTGGTTAGTTTTAATCGTATTAGTTGCTCATTGAATTAATAAATAAGTTATTGAATAAAAACTTAAAGAAAACTGATAGTAAAAATAAAAAGAACAAGGTAATCAATCACTGAAATTTGAAATTACAAACTTAAACAATGCATATTTGCACGTTCCAGTTCGTAAACGATCTAAAAAAACTAACACAGCCGACTTTATGGCCAAAAGTTATCAAGCTCAATTTTTTTTCGTACATCTGTGATTTGCTCGCTTGTTACTAGTGTCGTAAATCATTGATTTTAATATTTCTTTGGTTTTTTAGCCGTTCTGGAATCGAGTATGGATATAAATTTTATAATACCTTCTAGCCGGATTCAAAGCTTGCCTTTGCTGTCTATGCTGATCATAAAATTACATATGCATGTTGGTTACCTTGCATGGTTTCCGCTAGGCTCCACACATAACTCTAGCTGCCGTAGCTGTTGCCCGCATACTCCTGAAGTTCTACTCCACTGCATGGAAAAATACATGAGTCAGTATTTGACGATACAATTGTTGTATTTTGACGAGCACAATATAATAATAAAGTGAATAGGCCATTATAGGATGTTGAGGTGAGCTGAGGTAATTATTTAGGAATCTAGTAGTATGGCGTTGATACTACCACACCGTTTGTAAAGCTTCAGTAGTCTCATCGTTTCAATAGGCATCAATGAGCCTTTATGTAAAAAAGGTCTGAATAAATCATTTTTATTATTATTTAGTGTTATTGATAAATTTAATTAGTTTTAAGCTATCTTTTTATGAATTGTTATTAATTGTTATTGTTCTCCATGAATATGAGCAGAACAACAAATAATCATATTAATATGTACTTTTTTTCAATAAGGTTCGCAGTCAACCCAAACACACTAATATTCATGCGGAATATTAGATGGATGGATAGATGAATGTTTGTTGATCAATCACGCCAAAACGGCTGAACGGATCTGGATGAAATTTGGCACAAAGGCTATATTTTATCCCGGAATTCCCACGGGAACGGGCAATACGCGGGTGAAACCGAGAGGCTCTGCTAGTTTATTATATGAATGAGTCATTGTCATAAAGTAAACTTTTAACCAATTTTTTGTGTTGCAACTTCGTAGTCGTTGTTTTATAAATATAAGGATAAAGACATACATTTTCATTGTAAGTCAACTAAGGTCTGGTACGGCTGCATGAAAATTTTGAAGGTTACTTGTATCCTGTGGGAACTGTTTTATGGGATAACAAGTAGCCTATGTGTTATTCCATGTCTAGACCTGAAGGTAAAGATGTATCTACGCAAAATCTCAGCCAGATCCGTTCAGTATTTTTGGCGCGAAGAATTCAAACATTCGTCCATCCAGTCAAGTCCAAACTTTCGCATCGCTCTAACATTTTATCAAAGCTAAAGTTTGAATGTTTGATGACATTTACTCTTATCTTGAAAAGACAATAGAAATTATTATACCGAAAAAACTCGGGCGAAGTTTCGGAATAAAGCCAGTTATTAGGTACATGAGTGTAATAAGCTTACTTACCGTCTTCTTTAGCCTGGAAACCGGGGCCATGTTAAGCGCGCTGATGATCGCCATCAGGGAATTGAAATTCCCGAGGTTGAAGCATTCTCTAGCCGTCATCACCCATTGTTCTATAACACGCGCTCTGTACTTGCTTTTCGCGGGCTGAAAGGAGATTAGGATTAGGAGATTATTTACTAAGTTAAAATATCGTCGGCTTAGAATTTGCACCCTTCCTGCGGGGGTCGTAAGAGCACGACTAAGGGACATATACACCGGGGGACGGGCAGCAGCGCCTCTCGCAGAATAGATCTGCCAACGAACTGCGTTCCCCAACCCGCGTGCCCAGTGTGTGGAATATGGGCACTACCCCCATGAGATAAAAAACCAACAAGGCGATTTATCAGGGGGAGGCCTGAGTTCAGCAGTGGGCCATTATAGGATGTTGAGGTGAGCTGAGGTAATTATTTAGGAATCTAGTAGTATGGCGTTGATACTACCACACCGTTTGTAAAGCTTCAGTAGTCTCATCGTTTCAATAGGCATCAATGAGCCTTTATGTAAAAAAGGTCTGAATAAATCATTTTTATTATTATTTAGTGTTATTGATAAATTTAATTACTCTATCTTTTTATGAATTGTGTGTGCTCGAAATACACTTAAGCTTTTCTTTACTGGAAGCAATTCATGAACTTCTTTGGGATAGACACGGGGTCTACACTTACAGAAATGCCTAGTAAAACAGATTTTTGGGTAATTAATACTCCTATGAGAGTAGTCAGTACAGATCTAGGTTTCCCAACATTGAAAAAGTTTGAGGGGTTTTCTAAAACATAAAACTCTAAACAAACTATGGCTAATAGGAGCGTACGAATCGGTGGCGTAGATTTTTAACAAAGAGGAGGTAGGTTGTGAATTTGATGTGATTTCCAAATAAGCAAGGTCTTTGCTATAGTAGATGATATGCCAATTTCATTTGGCGTCTTACACGTTATATACATTACTGAAATAACACGTCCATGGCCCCGGACGTACGTGTCCGTGCGCTTTACCCAGCAAAGGTTGGAAAACGCCCCCATTTTAAAATTTTGATTGTGATAAAAGCTTGTGGAGTTGGTTCGACGAGGGGTGGTACGAGGTTAAATTTATTTGAAGTTTTGAATTTTTTCTGCATTTCACAAGTAATAAAACTAGCGAAAAATTAATTTCTATGATCTTATGTTAAAATCAACTTTGATTCATTTGTACTTTGTTAGTATTTGGGTTGGTAATTTTTGCTGAAAATTTAGTATTTTCCCAAATGCTCCAAAAATACCAGAGAGTGGAATT
Organism: Eupithecia vulgata; assembly: GCA_946478455.1. Taxonomy (NCBI): domain Eukaryota; kingdom Metazoa; phylum Arthropoda; class Insecta; order Lepidoptera; family Geometridae; genus Eupithecia; species Eupithecia vulgata. Next base: position 14,662,525 of record OX297859.1, on the reverse strand, counting down.
TGTTTTTATCATGAGTTCATATAAAATGGTTTACGATTTGCAACCAATATTTTGTCACTAGTTTTATTGCTTATGGAACGCAGAAAAAATTAAAACCCCCAACAGTTTTATGAATCTCTCGTCAACCCGCGACGAACAACCTTAGTAACATACCTTGATAATATCAGTAGCTACTAAGTAACTTAGCCGGTTGAACCAATCTGCGTACGCCTCTAGGTTCCGAGTGCATTTCGTCTCGATATGGTGCATGTTTATAGAGCCCTTGGTCCCCGCAGTGGCTTGAGGTGCCTGCGTGGGGGCAAATGTCTGAACCAACTCCTCAGGTCCGACAAACGATAGGCGTTGTAACTCAACTATTGTGAGCTGGTTAGCTAGCTCCACAGGCGTGAGGCCTAGTGTTAGAATGTCGCCCTGTAAGTAAAATAAATGAAATTTTTATAGCCAGGTCAAAGATCATCATGTTTTATAGTAATAATTCATAAATGGTCTAGAAACTAGGGTACCTTTTTATTGGTAAATATTGTGTAAATAATGCTGAATAAATTACACATCATCAAGCTTCAATCAAGCTAGGCATAGCTTGTGTTATGGGTACTAGATAACTGATATACATTTCGTTGCATTGCATTCACTTGGTTTTTTTTTATTTATTTAATTAATACTTTATTTATTTTACTTTATTTATTATTTATTTATACACTAGCGACCCACCCCGGCTTCGCGCGGATACTATAGCATGCATGTATTATACATATAAACCTTCCTCTTGATTCGAGTCTTGAATCACTCTATCTATTTAAAAAAACCGCATGAAAATCCGTTACGTAGTTTTAAAGATCTAAGCATACATAGGGACAGACAGAAAGCAGGAAGTGTCTTTGTTTTATATTAAGCAGTGATGTCTATGTCTGTATATATGTGTGTGGCGGGTGTTCTGGATATATACCAAGAACACCCGCAACAAACATCTGCAGGCAAACTTTAATTAGTCCAGAGGCGAGAATAGAGCCTGCAACCACCAGCGTCGTAGACAGACCTTCTACCACTGCGCTACAGAAGTCGTTAAATCAATAAGGTCTTCTCATTTAACGACTTTGATGCGACAGTAGACTGAGCTCTATAGCTTTAATTAGAGACGTTCATTAGAGGAAGCCAAGTTCAGCAGTTGATTACCTATCATTGGCTGATGATGCCGATGGTGCGGGCAACACCTTGATTGATGACGACCTATGTGGCGCGTTGGGCGAAGGTCCGTCTGCGGCGCAGGAGGTTGCGGGTTCGATTCCCGCCTCGGGACAAATGTTTGTTAGATCTGCAGACGTACAGGGTGTTCTGGTCGTTTTCTATGTATAATGAAAAATATCTATCTATGTAGTGTATTGTATTATGTATATAAGTTATCTAGTACCCATAACACAAGCTCTGCTTAGCTTGGGGCTAGATAATGCTGTGTGAATTGTCCAGCATTATTTATTTATTTTGATGATCAACAAGAACCAACCTGCGGTAATTGATCCGCAGATGCTACTTGCGGCACCTCTACCAATGTTTCCTCGTACTGTTCAAGTGCTGTCAATTTATCTAGCAGCTTCTCTAGGGTCGTTGACATTTCTATCCTCACTAGAGACATGTGTTCGGCAGCACACCTGTTAATAAATATTATTTTAGCATAAGTTACTATCGTTAAATGAAACAAAAGAATAATAAAAACTATAAATGTGGGAAGTCACGCGCGAAATTAAATTCAGACCCCTCAAAATTTTGGCAAACTCCCATACGATACTTTAGTCCGTCTTTGTTATAAAAGCTTGCTCAGTCGTTGATCTATGCTTGAGTAACGCTTTTCTATGGCACGAACGTCACTCAAGCGTGGTTCCATGACTGAGCAAGCGTTCATTATACTGGCCTCAAACTTGTAGAACCTATAAAATACTTAAAGTAGATTTTTATATTTCGGGTATGATTATGGTTCGAAGCTGTTTTCCCTTGGGTCTATAGGAAATGGTTTACAAAGCACAAAACTACCTACTCCAGAAATAACAATCCGGATTATTTTTTAAATAATAGGCAAAACAGAGGTCACTTCGCAGTTCTCCTTAAAAAGAAAAAAATGAAACTAGTTTCTACCTTTGGGTAATACTGCGTACAAGGGCCATGACTCTGTCATCACGGAAGTCATACGGGAACATGCTCGTCCACTGATTCAGCACTCGAACTAAAGCAGTCATGTCATTGAGCTCCTGATCAATCAGATCATTTACCTCTGCTTTACCCTGAAATAAAAAGTGAATAATCTTATTTTTACAAGCTTTTTGACGACCTCTGTGGCGCGGGAGATGGTCCGCCTGAGATTCGACGCAGGAGGGTTCGATTCCCGCCCTGGGACAAATGTTATATAGATGTGCAAATATTTGTTCCGATTGTTCTTGGTATTTTCTATGTCCATATATTTAAAAACCTCTATCTATGTAATAATGTTGTATTATGTTTATCAGTCATCTAGTACTCCCATAACACAAGCTCTGCTTAGCTTGGGGTTAGATGATGCTGTGTGGATTGTCCAGCATTATGTATTTTAATAATATAAATTTATTTTATTCTATTTGCCCTGTTGTTAAATTAGGGAGATTGTGTGGGACGAATCTTGTAGCTTAATTAACCAGTATGACTCAACCAATTTAGCTGAAATTTGTCATTCATTGTATGTATGACAATGCAATCTAAGGGTACTATTAAGCTAGTCTGATGATGGACAAAGAAGGTTCTTAATGTGCAAGACAAATCTTGCAACTGAATTTTAGACCAGTCATATAAGTTCGTGTCAATGCATTGTGATGGTAACATCAAACTGGTCTGATGATGGAGACAGAAAGTGGCCATAGAAATTCTTTAATGAAACGACCCCTCCAGTTATATAAGTCAAGTTATTTATTTACTTACAATTTTATCATAAGTCTTGAAGTATCTTTTGCAAAGTTTGTTAAGCAGCTCATGAGGTTTGACGAATAAGCGAGAGCACAGCAGGAATGTGAATGTAAATGTTTTGTGAGCACCAGGTCGGAGCATATCCACCAGAGCTTCAAGGGAAGCACTCACTATTTGACCATCTTGGTATTCAATGTCAGTTCTGTCTGAGTTACAGTACGGCAGCGTTGCTAAGGTTTTCGCCCCGGGTGTGATAACTGCAGTTAGCTGGAAAGGTACATTTAAGTTAAACCATTGATGCTTCACTGATGATGGGTAACATTATTATCTCAGTTTTTTTTTATAAAAGTACAGTCAGCGTCAGATAGATCTTCTGTCTCTTTATTCTGGTTAACCAATATAGAAAATCTGTTATTTTTATTTTTTGTACACATATCGAGTAATCTAGTGTGAACTGTAAAAAAACTTTATTACTAGGAAAATTATGGCATTCTGTCACTATTGACCACTTTAAAAGCTTAGATTACTCTAATAGGTTAAAATTGAGCTTTCAGATGATCAAAACCCATGGACACTTAGATTTTTCGGAGACTGTTCCACGTGAACAGAGAAGCAGGCAGAAGCTAGTAAATGTGAAGATTGTTTTCATAAAATCTTACCTGTGGTGTCTCTGATTTTTGATTGGACAAATAGTTTATACCTCCATTCATCACAATATGTTTGCATGCACTCTCCGACATGAATTTGCTTCCTCTCACCATGGAGAAGTAATCATCATTCTGACAACAAAACACGGCTCTTAATTCTAAAATATATGGTTAATCATTGGTTGGTCATTTAACAACAGGTCATTTAGGTAGGAACATGATTTGTTATAACAATATTTGGTGTGGCTTTTGCTCTGTCAAAATCAATTGTGTGGCAATGAGAAAAGAAAATTCTATGGTACATCCTAGAACTTTGGGCAAACAATGTATACAACGTGAATAATGTAGCCAACTCCTTATAAAGAAGATGAATAGTATAATCGGATTACATTAAGTTTGTACCAAATTTGGCAGAGGCATTAATAAATATTTTTTGCTTTGTTGAGGTCACTGTCATGCTCCCACTTATAATGGTCATGGGACATGATAGGTATATATGTCTGTCTGTATGTGTATATATGTAGTGTGTGTATATATGTATGGATAGAAGGCATTCAAAATACATTTTTAAGGTATCTACAATATCGTGCCAAAATCTATCTTCCCGGCTACATAGCGCGATGTCGTAAGTTTCTCTATCTACCCCTCTACGAAAGAAGGAATATATCAAACCTCTCATAATATTTCAACATAGCGAATGGCAAAGTAGAGTAGTAGCCCTGAGTTACTAGAGCTGGTAGGATTACGCACGAGCAGAAAAAATTAATCAATTATCAATAACTTTACTGCAAATTTGTAAGACTTACATCATAGAAGGAAAGTCCAGTGCCGTGCAGTAGAGACGCATCAGGGGGTAAGGGAGCATGTTCAGAGGGGGGTGGGGGTGCTGGGGCCGGCTCCGTCGGTGCCGGGGGCACTTTTATATTGCACCCACTACATGAAGCCTCATTTAGCTTACTTGCGTAGTAATACATAGCCATTCAAACCCTCAATGGGAAATAACACTATGCTGTTGAGGCCAGCAACTGTATGTCAAGCATTCCATTGGCATATCTGCAAGTTTAGGTAATTTATTAAATTAGGCAAATTAACTGAAAATTGCAGCATGAGCGACACTATTCGGTCTGCAGAAGACGGATGGTGGATGGTCACATTGTGCATTCCACGGTCCTATAAACGTTCCGAGTCCTGACCCCCATCACCAAAGATATCGCCGCAAATAGGAAACCGAAAAATAATACGAAAATAACGGATTTATTTGCGTAGTGGAACTACTACAGGAGCGGGAACCAGAGATAATAAAAGTAACTTTTGCCATGGGTCATCATAATCACCGGATCGGTAGACCCGGTGATGCTGAACGCTGGATAATGTTCGTTTTTACATACTTGAACATAAGTAAATCGGCGTTAGGGCATCTACGGCAGAGGTTTATGGTGTACACTGTACGTGCAAGTGCCAAAGACTTAAAAGTATGTATACTTGAAAACTATAGTGAACTAACATAGCAGGAGAGAAAGGTGAAAGTTGTCTGTCATTGAAAGCCCACGGTATGTAGTATTTTTCGTATTTTCATTTATAAAATGGAAGATATAGATAAATTTACCTCGTCTGTAGAAATAGGACACGTTATGACAAAGTATTGAGCGTCGAGCAGGGAGAAATCATTATTAGAATCACAACAATTTGTTTAGGTCACGAGACGGTGGAGATAGGTTCCGAGATCCAAATCACAAAATCCAAATCAATTTCGCTAAATAAATACACTTTTCATACAGCTTTTGACCAAACAGTAAACGAAACGAAATACGATACGAGCTTTTTTGACTTGCTTGACCACAGATTTATAAGTATAGTACTTGCTTGACAGACAGCCACAGATTTATATGTATACCTCTACCTCAGTACCTATAGTAATAAAGCCTCAACTAAAGCAGACAGACAGCGCGAAACATCACGAAATAAATAAATATTACTTTAGTACTATACTTATAAATCTGTGATAAATATGGTCACAAAGTCACAAACAAATGTACTTTTTTTTAATGCTGTTGGATGTTGTCGTTGTTGTTTATGCTTATTTTTAGTCTGTCGTAGTTTCCATTATTTTTTTTACTTTAATGCGATATAATTTAATAAAAGAATCGCAAGAACCGAAAACCCGGTTCTTAATATTTTGAGAACCCGTTCTTCTCATAGTTCCAAGAACCGGGAAAAACCGGTTCCGATGCCCTACTGCACAATCAGCACTCACTACTTCATGATCTTGTTATGACCAACGACAATAGTTTCGATTAACATAAAGCTACTTAGGCTACGATTTAGTTTATTCAGTAAAGGTCCTAGAGAAATAATCATCTAGGATCTACCTCTGGTAGCCACTGGGAACATAAGATTACCGAAATGAGAATGTAAAATTACCTATTGCCACCACTGGTGGCGACTGGGATTTTATTTCTCGATTGCCACCAGTGGTGGCGGAAATGGTGGTGGCAATCGGGAATAGACGTATTATCCTTGGTTTTCATGGACAGAGAATGTTAGTTTTTGTTTCTCCCCCAAAAGGCCCAGGAAGACATATCTCGCAATATTATCTACTCGATAAATATGGCAACAACTGTCAAAATATCGAGTGATTGCTTCGAATCAATCAACCGTATTCTCAACATCTGCAATTCGATATTTATCGAGGTCTTTTCTTCGATAAATTGCTCGATATGCAACGAGTGGTCCTAGGCACTCGTTGGCATTGTCGAAGAGTGAAAGAAGAACATCATTCATTATCTCTCTGTCGCACACTGTCTTTAGTCTCTGCTTGTTTTGTTTGATATTTGAAACAATTACGCGGTGGTCCTTGTTTCTCAACTCATGTCAAAGATTAGTGCAATCAGAGTGCAATATGCAATAACAATTTCCTCTAGTTTTTATTGAATAGGTACTTATTAGATAAAATAGCTTTTTGCATCATTACTTTGAGTATAATTTCGGGGGGTGTGGTATAAATTTCATTTTTTCCATTTTTTTTGGTGTGCCCGAACGAAATTATTGTAAACGGTGTTGCCTGCTGACTAGATTACTTTCGCCCGCTGCGCACGGCTATCCCAATATAGCAAAGATGTCGTTCGTCAGCTATTATAACCAGGACAGGACCAACTCTGACCTGAAAACTATCCTCGAGTGGAGTACTTCGCATGGGTTAAAGGTAAACCCCTCAAAAACCCAAAGGGTAGATTGGGTCACCCTTACACAAGTTTTTTTTGGCAACACACCAATCCAAATAAGTAAGAGTGTCAAAAATCTAGGCATTTTGATGGACTGTCAATTTTATTTTCATGGGAAACACAATTGGCAGAGTTTAGCCGTAAGATGTTTGCATCAGCTGCTTCCCTTAAGCGGCTACGTAACTTCTTGCCGACGTCTACCAAAATTGCGCTCGCCCAGTCACTCCTGCTCCCTATCCTCGACTACGCCGCGCCGACGCCAGCTATCCTGATCTTACTCAACTGCAGCTTGAAAAGCTTGAGCGGCTTCAAAACTTCTGCATACGCTTCATCTTCGGTCTGCGTAAGTATGGCCACATTACCGAGTACCGCAATAAGCTTAAATGGTTGCCAATCCGCCTTCGTCAGGATGCACACTTACTCTCCCTCTTATACTTCATCCTTTTCATCCCTAATACCCCGCTTTACCTTAAGGAGCGATTTGAGTATGTCCACCAAACCCATTCCCGTTTACTTCGTTCCACCGATACCCTCCAACTGACTACCCGTTCCTCCCATGCCCATAGCTCCTCCTTCACCGTGCGTGCCACAAAGTTATGGAATGCCCTACCTACTACTGTTAGACACGCAAAGTCTCTCCCTATTTTTAAGAACTTGGTCTATGAACACTATCTTTCTACAGTCATAAATTCCTAAGTTTTTATTTATTGCATCTATTTTGTAAAGCTGGTAAGTATGTTTTATTATGTATTTTATATTACATATAGATAGATATACTTAACTTTATTGCACCATCAATCAATATACAAAAATAATTAAACAAACTTAATACTAAAACTATATATAGTGGCACAATCGGCACAATCATATGTATTTTAGTATTAGATATAGTATGTATGTATTGTTTATTTAAATATTAAGACACCGTCTATACGCGTACATCTGCTTCGTGTCCATTGTTGTCTATAAGAGATCGCTTTTAGCGATAAGGCCGCCCATTGTGCAACTCTGTTTTTACTATCTTTTCCTGTTTACTTTTTTGTATTTTCTTGGTGTGCAATAAAGTGTATTGTATTATGATTGTATTGTATAACCGTATACGTCTTTAACAAACAAGACTAATTCAGATCTTCAAATAAAAAGTTGTGAAATAATTAATGGACATAAATACCAAAGATCCTAGGATCCTACATAAATACCTACAGTTTAAAATTTTGATAGTATTGCTAAAATTTCTAGATTCAGATAAAGTTGGAATTACTGACGAAACAATAACCAGACAATGACATTCGTGAAGTGTGGAACTTTGACATTCAAATATGTAATGACATGACATCATCATCAGCCTATACCAGTCCACTGCTGGACATAGGCCTCCCCTAATGAGCGCCATAGCGCCCTGTCTTCAGCTTGCCGCATCTGCCAGCAGTCTTTCGAAAATCGTCGTCCCACCTGGTAGGAGGGCGTCCTACACTACGTTTTCCGAGTCGCGGTCTCCACTCAAGAACACGTTTACCCCAGCGGTTGTCGGTTCTTCTTGAAATATGGCCAGCCCACTGCCATTTCAGCTTGCTAATCCTTTGAGCTATGTCAATAACCTTGGTTCTCTGTCGGATGTATTCGTTGCGAATCCTATCCTTCAGAGCAACTCCGAGCATAGCTCTCTCCATAGCTCGCTGAGCGACTTTAAACTGGTGGACCAGCCCTACCGTGAGTGTCCACGTCTCAGCTCCTTGGGCAGATTCTGCAGTTGGGGAAAAACAATTTCGAGAAGGAGGCCAAGAGGAGGATCCAGCTAGGTTGGGCAGCGTTTGGTTTGAAAAAAATTCATGATTTTGCTCTTTGTGGTGACCATCAAACTCAATTATCGCATCTCTGCCTAAACTATACAAAATAAAACTATTAAAGAGGCATTAAAAAGCATTATAAATAGGTATCACTGCCTATTTTGAAATTACCGTTATTCAACGCAATATTAAAATAAAATATCTACCTAGTTATAATTTCATTTGTGTATCAATGTAGGTTGGTATTCGTCGGCACTCATTATTTTTTATACGAATATTAGTACACTACACAGGTAGGTACTTACAAAATAATTATGTACGAACCTAGGTAGGTAGGTATGTACATTATTATTAAGCAAGTATACCTTACTTAATTTTTACTCATTGAGTTTATATAGCACAGTCATAAAGGACCGTGCCGTAAAAAATTTTCTAGAAATTACAAAGTATTTTAATAACATTACATTTGCGTTGAATGGGGACCCAAGTCACTAAAAGCCGTGAGTTTTCGTTAGCGCGATCTAAAATACTAGTGGCGACATCTAGTTATGCACCAGTTTCATCAAAAGTGCTGAATCCTGCCGCCATAAAAATGTGGCGCTGGCTGTGTTATCTCCCCAGAGTTTCTACCTGCTGGGTTACCTCATCGATTTAGTCTAACGAAGGGGATATCTTTTTTAATTGGTTTACAAACAAACTCTTCGATAAAATATCTGCACCGGTGGCATCGAGAGAACGAAATCACTTTTAAATTTACAAAACAAAGACGTAAATGCAATAATGTTTAGCAAGCACTACTTTACACGCTACAGCGTCAAATATTGTAATCAATGCACTAGTATTTCTTCAGTAGGAAGGGAAAGGAGAGATGATAAAATAAGAAGGAAGAGGAGCTATGAACTAAGAGATTGAGTAAGTGGTCATCTCATCCACTTAATTTCATCCAGATAGTATGTGTGTAGTACCACAGATATAATAATACCTACTATTACCTTACATATGTTATGTACAGTTACATATGTTTCTACAGCAGAACATAAGATGGGTAATTGTTCCGTCTAAACCACGTTCACAGATGGATGGATGAACTCTTATTTTGCGCATAATGGACAGGTATAATAAGAAGAGCAATTCGCAATCAAAACAATGTTGAAGAGATTTGTTTTGAAGTTTTTATCTTGCGTACCAAGGACGAACTACTAGTTAAATCTGATACAAGTGGTTAAGTACCTTTATATTTTCTAGAACTTGTCCAATAAGAATTCCAAGATTTTTTTTAAATCCTGCTTGGCAATAGAAACAAAAGCTTGAACATTGACTCACATCACCATGTAAAAAAGCTAGCCAAAAGTTCAACTCTTTAATTCCCTTCAATTTAAAGGTAACCTTTAAATTAGCCGGCTTGACAAGGTCACTAAGCACTTGCTTAGTGATCTTGTCATGTCATGCAGACTTATTAAGGTTACCTTAAAGAAACAGGACAAGCTATAGCTGCTTTTCCAAAAGGGTTTGTTAGAAACTCCTGCAGACTTTTAGGAATAATCCGTAAAAACCCCAGAATCCGGCAGTTCAATCTCTAATCAATTGTACATTCTAAAGCCCATATTATGAAAGATTGCTCAGTAAATTTTTATTCAGAAAGAAAATAACAATTAAATAACAAATTTAAATTAAAACTAGTAGTAACAATTAAGCTATCTCAGTAAATAGTTCTATTCTATGCTTGAGTTACGTTTATGCCATACAAAAGCGTTACTCAAGCATAGAGGTAGATCGATGACCGCGTAGGCTTTCACAATAAAGAAAAGCCAAACTTTCATAGAAGAAACGTTGCTGATGATGCTAGGAACCTGGCAACCTGGTATCCGCAGGTTGCTGGTCTTTTAAAAATAACCCTGTATTCTCATTCTGTGTGAACTGTAAATTGTGTTGTGTTACAACTAAAAGCAAAAACATGCGTTTTTTTATTATGTGCAATGGGCAACCTCTGATAGTTTATGCACCTACTATGTTTCGTGGCACCCTATAGGTCCCCCAATTCAATAAAAGAATTCAACGATCATAATTTTGCATTTATTTTATGTATATAATTAGTTTTTACATAGTGTTACAAAACCTTTAAAAAGGGACTTTTTCTAGACAACACTTTGGTTGAGACATTAGAATGTACCTACTAATCATGTAGGTACCTACTATTTAAAGTACCAAGTATTTCTGATTTCAACCAACGATCCTCTAGCTAGGTACCTACTAGGGCAACTGATTAGATAAAACCTTATACGGCTATCTAAACTTACCTGTGAACACTATTTTAATTGAGCTGAACAATAAGTAAACCTAAGTCATCCATCACCTAAGTGTAGGTGTGTGTAACCCATAAAATTCGAAAACAATAAAATATGTACCTATTACCTTTGGATCTACAAGTGATGAATGGTTATGTTAAGACATCTAGGTGGGCACGGGTAAAAAATTGAATACTATAGGACTATAGGACTTCCAAGAAAACACGAAAGATCTCCACATACACATACAAAGTATTTAATCATCATCATCATCATTTAATTCGACGTGTAACAGCAACAATTAATATCTACTTACATAACCTGCATTCCGTTTATAAATAAAGTCGATTTGAGCGCTCACAAAAGTGGTCCGTAGAATAAAACGGATATACGCACGCACGTCTACCATTGAAAGCGAAACGTCATAGATGACGTCATATCCAGCGCCATTTTTGAACTCAACGCCCATGCTACCGGCCGAGCATGGTCCCTGTGAACGATCTGTCATCTGCCGTTATGTCGCTAAAAGAATTCGGAACGACTTTGAGCGTTTTTTGCGCTGATAATCTTGTGAACTATAAACGGACCGCAACCCTACTCATGGGCCTGAAGCTGAGAGGTGGGAGATATTGCACCGGAAGTAACTTCGACTTAAGCTCCGCTTATGAACAGCGTGCATAAAGCGTGCAGGGAACTTGTTAAAAATGACACATTTTGCTAAAAAGACCCTACCTACCTACTAATTGTCAAAACGGTAACTAGGTAGGTACCCATAATAATCAATGTTACCTATTAGAGCTCAAAACCAGTACCTAGTAGGTACCTAAACTAGTCTGTGATCATGGTAAGCAACGCCGTGCCTCGTATAATCCAGAATGGAGGCGGTTGATTGGCTTCCAGAAGTACGGGTAGTACGAAGTTGGTACTATGTCCTGTGGTAGACAGAACGCCAGCACGTTCCGACGTCTTGTACAGAGGCGCGTCGTACCGAGGATCGGGCTTCGGTAGCTCCAGAACCGGTTTAAACCAGAACACAGGCAGAGGCGGATTCATTTGACCTGCGAAGAGAACATAATTTAACCCTCATAAAACACCGGTAAGAAACTTTGAAGAGCCTATTACTTGCATTCACCGCGTGCACGTAGGTTATAGGTAGGTGGGTACCTACCCACCTAATTTGGGTTCTCAGAGAACATTCTTTAGTACTCGATAGGAAAATCAATTTTTCGTGTAAATTCCTCATTCAAATAATACCTATTACCTAAAAGCGAAAGTTTGTATGGATAGGTAGGTACTGGATGTTTCTTTTCTTCTTAACGCCAAAATAAATAAACTTGCGTGTTGGTAATTTTACATAGCTAATGTCACCTTTGTGCCAGTCTGTACCTGGGTATAGACTGATAAAAACACACTGCGGAGCTGCCTGTCACTTACCACCGGGCTTACTCCTCATAACCCTGCGCTTACATATAAGACGAAGTGGTGGCGGTGTCACTTCGCGATCGAGGCGTGTTCTCTATGTAGAACCGAGATATGGGCGGCTTGCTTCCGCTTGCTTCATACAAATTCCTTCAAAATGCCAGCAGTGGCTCGCGATCGCGATGCTGCATAGGTAAACGCCCCCGCATCGACTGCACATCGACCCCGCATCGCCTTTACGTCGACTACATTGCGCTTCAACATCGCCCGTGACGCGACTATGTGCGCTATGTAGATACGGCGCACGACTCTTGGCCTAGAGCAACGCGCCTAGAAGAATGTGTCACCTGGCAGAGGGTCGACGAGCATAACGGCCCGTATGTTCCAGCGACCCGCGTCTATGAACAACCCGTGGATGTTGACGCCATCCTCCGGCCGCGTCAGTCCACCGTACACCAATTTTTCCTCACCTTCTTCCTACAAACATAGCTATCTACATCATAGTCTACGTCAAGGTCTGGCCTTGCTTATAGACACTATAGATATGATTTAATTTCACTTTTTTTTAAAGCACTTCAGTGTATTTTTCGCTGTTGTTTCGTGCACCTTAGCTAAACAAGCACGCGCAACCTTAGAAAATGTTGTGCGTGCTTGTTTAGAAGTAAACATTCTATCCTCCTCATACTCTACAGCCTATAATGGTCCACTGCTGGAAGCAGGCCTCCCCCTGACTTTCTATCTAAAAGATATCTAATAACACATTCACATTGTAATTGTAGATTTATTATAAGTTTTAGTTACAAATAAACGGTTTAAACTAAACTAAACTAAAACTAAACATTCTATAATTACTAAAAAAGTTTATGATTGTGATCATTGCCATTGTTACATTATCTATATGTATTGTTGGTATTGCCTACTACATAAATAAGAAAGACGATTTACGCAAACTGTTTTTTAATGGTGATGAATAAAGTACTATCTATATTTCAAAACGCTCAGATGGACACTAAATAATTGTACAGAAAATCAGTAAAAATACCTAAATATTTGAAATTGATATCTACTTACGTTAAATTCTTGTATAACCATATACTTTAATGATTTAATAAGAATATAATTATTACGAATACGAGCTAGTTAATAAATACCTTTGTCTTCTTCTTGTTAAACTTGTAGATTTCATCTTGATGAAGAAAGATTGACATAGGCTCAAAGTCGAACATAAGCGCGTCTATCGGGACCCTGTACCGTCGTGCGTAAGACTGCAGCGAGCCGGTAAGCAGACCTTGCGGGAAGAACAGGCCTGACACCCAACTGCTTGGCTGAATGCCATACAGTAGCCATGTCTGTCAACAACGATTTATTTTACATCATTACATCGTTGATCCCCAAACTAGGACAAAACTGCATCTTGGAGAGAAAGTAGTATAATTTGAAACATTTTGTAACCTTTCATGACAACGTTTTCGCTTCCGCACACCGCCGGATGCTGTTTCGAAGAATTCCCCGCTTTCGCCCATAGATGCATTCGTACACCTAGTAGGTGAAACCTCAATTTCCTCTTGTAGCATCTGGCAACAGCCCAAGCCGAGGTTCGCACCTAACTGGTGGCCCTTGTGCGTGTTGCCCCAACCTAACATTACCGGCGAGGCGCCTTCTGTGTCCGTCAAAAGTCCGGTAACGCTGTCATGGCCTTTTGCGGTTACAGCAATATTTATATTTGAATGTACTTATTCGTGTGGAGCTGCACTGGTGCTTCTAAGGTGTGCAGCAAGCTTTACCCAGATTCAAATGTTGAACGATACTTTATAATAAAAGATTACCTACTCAACCAGAGTGGGGTAGGTATTCAATTTACTTCGGACTTCGCTTCGGAGCAGGAGCTTTGTATAAAAACGGCAAAGCGGCGCGCAGTCTAGAGAGTAGAACTTTACCTACGTGGCTCTACCTAGATATTCTATGTTCTAATTATTCATCTTTATCTTTTAAGAAGAGTATAAAAAGAAATTAACCTCTACATAATCGACGCGCAGAATCAAATCGTGTACCCAACTGCCGAGAGACTTCAGCGAGTTGTAACCGCACTTGTGCCACATTTGGGGGACCCTGTTGTTGATGAAAGCCATGTAAACAGCTTCGAACTCCTCCGACATTACGACTATACCCTGTTAAACAGATTTTTAATTATCAACCATTATGTTATAATCATCGGTGTCAATTCCGATGTCGCCAAAACAAAAAAATATTGAAGCACTAAAAATGTAGTCTTCCCTTTCTTATTAGCAAAATGAAAAGGATGGCATTTTATACGTGTTGAAAAGAAATCAGAGTATGGCATTTAAACATAACACAAGCTCTGCTTGGCTTATGGCTAGATGATGCTGTGTGGATTGAGTACACTGCTGGGTGTAGGCCAATATGCCCGGTCCAGTGACACTCGCTCCTTTCCCGCTATCGTAATGTTTTAGTGCAATCAAATCAGTTCAATTTTGTTTTGTTGTCATCTGAATTGAAACCACGGGGTAAAATTTGACGAACTATCAAAAAACGATAAAATGGATCGACTATAGTTCGACGAGATACTGACCTTGATAGCCTTTTGTAGTTCAGTAAGCGTGCTCTTTATGACTCCAAGCAGTTTATTGAATCTCTCCGACTCGTGGAGCAGTACCGTGGTGAGAGAGTTTAGCTGCCCCATGTCATCGACCACCATTAGCGCTGGGTTTATCGCTTCGCGGTCAATTTGGGGAGGCATTACACTCCTGTGGTATCAAATGGTACAAGGTAAATAGGCTGGAGCAAAATTTAAGGAACCTGAGAGCAGCTTTTTCTTTTGATGTTAAAGTTTGAACTAGGAATTTTTTTTATTAAAAAAGAATTAAGTCTAGAAAATTACGTTTGTAAACACCTTGTTAGGCCGACCTCCATGTAAAAGATTCCCATCAAGAACACCAACGTATGTTTTCTTTTACCAAAACAAATCAATTTTTTTTTAAATCATTTCAAGTCTTACATAATCTTCGAAGTCCCATTCGCTACAATGACGAGTTTTATCCGCTTCTCTCTCCATCCTTAGGTCCGTATTATGAAAGCTTACTCAGTCATAGATCTATGCTTGAGTGACGTTTATGCCATAGAAAAGCGTGACTCAGGCATGTAGATCGATGACTGACCAAGCTTTCATAATAGGTACCGCCCTTAGTACCTAAATTAGCAAATAATGATTAAGGAAAGGTTATCTGTACTGTGTTACTAAAAGGATATCCCACCTGGTATGGTCGCAGATTCTCCACACGATCTGGTCTGGAGTGTCGCCGCCGCCACCGCCACTGGCGCGCGGTTGCACGTCGACTATTGTTTGAATCAGCGTATTGGTTTCTTTATTCTGATGGGTTTAAAGTGTAAAATGTGTTAAATAAAGGGACTGCTTTGAATAAAGGCAGTGAAGAAAACGTAGAACGAACTATTGATTGATTGCGAGCCTAAGGACTTCTGTGGCGCTGCGATGACGCAAGACAAGAGCTTACGGGTTCGTTTCCGCCTCGGGACAAATGCTTGAACGACCTCCACAATAATTTTGCGGATGTTTTTTTTTTGGTTCGATAGTTCAACTATATTTATTTATTTTCAGGAACAGAGCATAAGTAGAGTAAACCAAGGTTTATTTTATAGCTATGTTTCTATTTTAGTTTTTTTTATTAGATCTCGAATGGTGCCAACCGGTAGATACCCTATTACCAAACTCTCGTTGTGACCGCCGGCCCATCTGTCAGCTGGCTGTATCTCTACAGATGGATAAGAATGTCATCGCAAATCTCAGCGGCCGGTTCATGCATAGGTACTTGTTGCTGTTTCACGTTGAATGAAATGAAGAGCGTCTTGTCATGAGTGCGAAAACGCGTCTGATCATCAAAAGCAAAGCTGTGTCTGTCTGTATGTGTAGGTAGTGAAACCTGCGTGTAGTGTAGGTACTAAAAGGACATTTACCATTTCTTTTAGTTTTTGTATTTTCCAGTTTCGTTTTGAATAAACGATTGTTAACTCAAATAATGTTGAAATGCACCCAGCGTGACAGATTCGAATAAAGGTGTTTATAAGTTTAATGAATCGCTTGAAAATCACTTGATTGGTCGTGAAAATATGGTAAATTAGTTTCGCTCTCATTTTAATGAGGACTGTTTTTTGAAAAACTAAAAGGCTGCAAGCATACCTCTTTCTAATCCGTATATGTATGCAATTTCAGTTTACAAATGATACGGAAAATACGTTTATATGGGGGTTAAGGTATTTGCAGCCTTTTTAAACCGTACCTAATAATGTAGACATAATATGTCAGTCAACATATTACAGTATTATGAAATTTTCAGTAGGTGCGGAACCCATCGTGTGCAAATCTGACTTGGCCGGTTTTTATATTTACCTACCTCAAAAGCAATATTGGCATTATCATGCATGCCAAATATTTCAGGATCTTCAATAACCGGCAGTGTCTCCATATAATCTTTGTAGACCTCCAGCTTCTCTGCCCTGGGGCAGTAGTATTTCCCAGATCGGGAATAAGTATAGCCCTCTTCAAGTGTTGGTGGCGAGAAAAACAGCTTGAGAATTGTTGTCAAGCACCTTTGGTCCCACATGTCAGTCACCCTGCCGCCGTAAGTTATGGAACCTGTTGGAAGTCGTATTACAAGATGTAAAAAAACCTAAATAAAAACTAGCATAAGTACAAGGTACGGCGTAAAGAGGAAAGAACTTCAGCGTTTATTTAAAAAAAACTCTCGTTGATAACTTCAAGCGCCCGATTATCTTCTAGAAGAACACTTGCCTAAAGTCAACCAGCGATGACGTCCGCGGGATCAGCGATTGCCAGACCGGAATCTAAGCTAATTTTTTGCTGTTTATGGGGGAAAAAAGGTTTTTACTATTTAGAAATGATAAATGCATTAAAACCTTTTTTCCCCCATCATCATCTTGTACAACAGTGAACAGAGTTTGTGTTATTGGTTATTAGTACCAGAAGACTAGTTTGTATACTTGATGTACTAGTTCGACAATGCAAATAAAATCGAAACTATCGTAGTTTGATGAGTTCATTATAAAAACGTTGGTGTTCTTCCAACACAAACTAGGTTCGTAGTCAACCCGGTTAAGTTCATAATGAAAGAAAAGCCGTTCACTAAATCTTGATCCTCGAAAATCGGAGATGATTTCTTCGGGCTTACTGTTTGGTGGGACACCAACGTTCGACTTATCAGGCCTTTCTTGAAACTTCTAGGTATAGGCCGACTTGTTAATGCAATTGTCACAAAAAAGGGTTTATACAAACTTGTGATATACTCCAGCGCGTCCCATGGAATCTTCCCACATTCGCAGAACATCTGCAGATTGGACATCGCACACTCCCGGTCGCTATTATTAAACTCATACGTAATATTCCACCCCAGAGGACCAAATTTCTTGCGCTCTTGAATTATCGCGTGGAACATACAAATTCCGAACAGCATTGTGCGCCAATCTTGTCCCAAAACTAGATAAAACGAAGAAATTGTTTTTGTAGGTTATTATAAAAAATAGATTTTACACTAATATCTGCGGTGCTAGACTTCGCTCACGTGGTACCTACCCCTGGTTATGCGTAGCTCGGGAATGATGTCAATCAATCACCGATCAAGGTATCCCGCAGACTCTCCGTACATTCACAATAGGCAACCTAAAACCGTCTCTTTCAAAAGGTAACATATTCGACATATTGGGTTTCAATTTCAACTATCAGACATGAAACATAGTTTGCAAAATTAAAACAAAAAGGATGGGATTTTCTACTTTTAGTAAAGTTTAACTAAAGTAAAGTATTTTTACTACTGTAATGTGCTATGAGCATCCTTAAAAATCTGCGTTGAAGGTTTTTTTTTGTTTGACTATTCTACGACATTGACTTTGTTCTAAATTCATGAATGTTGTGGTATGTAGATTTTGAGTCAACGTTTATTTTATGTTGTGTACTGTTTATCTTATTGTTTTCATAAAGTGATCAAAAATTTTGTTTATAGCAAAGTTCAAAAAATTTTCTACAAAATATTCGCTTTTTCTAAGAGAATAATGTATTTAAATTACATAGGTATACAATTATTTTTATAATTATGTTGATAAAACGCGTGCGAAGTCACGGGTAAAAGGTAAAAATTCTTCTCAGATGCTGCCTTCATAAACTACTTACAAAATAAAATAAAAATAATCGACTTCACTGATATCTTGTTCCGTATTCACATATCTTGTTACGGCTCTGCGCAAATTGTCAGCGTAAAAATAAGTCGAAGACAATCTTGGGTGTTAATATTGTTAGGTTCCAGGTTTCTGCTATCTACGGAGGAGGCGGCGGATACTTGATCGAAGCAATCAATTGGTCATCATCCCAGGCTTTATGGTACAGCAGGAATAAGCCTCTTTATGTAGTAGGTATATAATAGTTAATGTTAGGCTTTCCCAGACTTAGTAGAATGTTCAAAATCAGACCAGTGGTTCCCCAAAGTATAATATACAAAGTATATACCTCCTACAAAAACATTGTTACGAACTTATTATTACTATGCATATTTAATTAAAATGTGTGTGCTAGATCATGGATGAAGAACATAATTCGAATGCTAATCATAATTTTCACTGTTTTGTTAAGGTTTTCAAATTCAATTTATTTATTTTCTCTCACAATAAAAGCTTAGTTGTTTGCGGTAGAAATAGAAAATAAATCAACGGGGATAAAAATTTTGGGACCACCTAGTGAAAAACCTCCGTTTTTCGAAGGTTAAAATACAAACGTACCGTGGGCTTCAAAAAAGTCTTCTTCCATTTCGATGAGCGCCCTCTTGACATTAGCTTTGAGTCCTTTGGGCGGTTCGTTGGTCACTTTAACTGCATTCTGCAGTATTGACACAGGGAATTTAGCAGTCGGCATGGAGCTTAGGTAAAGGCGGAAATCAGGGTGCGTTTGAGGCCCTATATCGGATCCTAGATTGGCCACAATAACTTCAAGGCTAAGCATCCAAGACGCAGCTAAATGGCAGTTCTGAAAATAAATATAATCTTAAACCATACAGGGTCTGCACGATATAGAGGTACTTAATTTAAAACTCCTAGAGTAGCCGCCGGATTCAGCGTAACTAACCAGTTACTTAATATTAAATTTCGTTCACTGTTTAGCATGTTTTTTACACTGAAAATACAATTAGCATTATATTTTTCATGCTCTAACCTGTAGGAAGACCCAATCTCCTTTCATTTTGGCAGAGTTGATCATCTTCTCTGCCACCGGTCCTTGGCCCTGGCCTAAGGATATGGAGCGCACTCGATCCCTGACGCCCATTTCTGTGGCAAACTTCTGGAACGCGCCGAAAGGATCTGACCCCGTGCTTAGCACGAACACGAGGGGAATTATTGACGTTGTATCTGCATACCTGAAATTTCAAAATGGTATCAATAGTTCAATTAAGGCGATAAAATAGGTTAGTACTTACACCATTTTTTTAAGTGTTTCAATTAGATTTTATTTTTAAAAAAAACAAGGGACATAGACAGAGCGGATCAGTAGGTAACGACGCTGTCCATGTATCGGCTCGGAATGGTTCGGACACGCCGACAATAAGCCCACAGCCGTTCCTTCCCATACCATTCTCTCAACCAGGAACGCATACCAAATGATGGACATGCCTACAAGAGTGCTGCCACGAAAGAGCAGCGCTTTCAGCTGCATCACCAAGGCTAACTAAGCGTCTGCTGAACCTGTCCAGAATGGACCTATACATTTCCTAGTGGGGACACTCACAGGACACTGTCTACTGAACAAACAACTCTTCACAATCGGAGCAACAGACAGCCCTCTGTACAGATGGTGTCTCAGAGACGAAGAATCTGCTGCCCACGAATTAATTCAATGCGAGGCAGTAACAGCGTAACGACACAAAATCCCCGACCACCCGAGGTAATTGCGAGAAGCCTAAAAAGATTATGTGCTTCTCGACGGTCTTAGGCAGGTTAAAATAGCAAACCAAAACTACACAAAATCGACCAACCCGAGCCTCAGTGCGGATAAAAAGTAGACAAACCATAATCATTTATTGTCCAGGCTGTCCAGCTGTGGAACGCATAGCCGGTCACTGTAAGATGGTAAAGGCACACTATTTGGGTTGGGTATGTAAGTATTTTTGAAAAATTATTTTAATGTATGTGTCCCTCATGAGATAAGAAAATCTGGGGAGGCCTAGGTCCAGCAGTGGACCATTTTACTGCTGTTGAGGTGAGGTTGCGTATAATATTTTATTAGTAATACTATTAGATGCACACAGATCTGACCCCATGTATATCCAATGACCTTATAACACCAGGTTGTCTGGAATAGATCGCTCTTGAGCGATAAGTCCGCCAATCGTCATTCTTCTTTCATTAGATATGGAAGCTGGTGGGCTGCTGTTCATCTGTTCGACTCCTACGATGGCCTCGGAGTCGTTACACTCATTACCCCTCCACACCCTGGATTTCAATCCGAGGACCGTGTTGACCGTGACGGATGCGGCATAAGAAACGTCTTATCACGTCGCGTCCATCACGGTCAACAACACACCGTATATTACTTACAAAGTGTTAAGCTGGATAGTGGGGCTCTCGATAAACACAGATCCTAGACTAGTGCTGACGTATTGTGCGATGGCAAACACCAGTTTTTCTTCCCGCAGACACTTGACAATCATCAATTTTTCGAAAGGAGTGAGTTTAGCGTTCCAGTCGATCTCAGCCGGAGTTTTTACCTCCTTGTCCACGTGGAGTTCCTAGAATATTATCAATATTAGAGACTGGCTTCTGCTAGCAGTATCGTATGCTTTTAACCAGGATAATAATTAGGTTGCTTTGCTTTAAAAATATTAAAACTGACTTAGTTTAGTATCCCATAACTTAACTTACTAATACCTTAAATTCGAAATTCAAAACCGATACTTATTTGACGAACATACAGCCGAATGTAGAGCCTACTCGTTTTAACGAATCCGGTTAAAAAGTACAATGTCTTTCTCCGTGATCCCATCCATCTTGTTGCCAAATTTCATTCAGCAGTTCAACATTTAACCTATATTATCTTATTAATACGTTTAACACAGGAAATTATGAATATAGTATGTATATAATATTATATTTCATTAGGCAGTATGTGATAACTATTACGAGTTTTTTTAATAACTCTGTAATACTTTTATTTTGTACAATTTAGGCAGATATACGAAATTACCCTTGATGGCCACCAAATTTTATTTTTCGCATTCTGCCTATAGTTACTTTACAAAATAAAACGATTACAGACATACTCACATACTATCCCTCTTGTACAGCATCTTGTTCTATCCAGCCCATATTATCTTAAGGAGAGCTTTGAATTCCTATCCAACTCTCACTCTCTCTCGTTGCGTTCAACAGAAACTCTTGTCCTAAAAGTTCCTGCTCACTCTAGTACTTTTTATCTATGAAAGATCCTTCACTTTACAAGCTATCTGTCTACGGAATGATCTTCCCCTGGACATCAGACGAGCCAAATCACTTATTCAAAAAACTGCTTCATCAGTATTATCTACCCATGTAACAAGTAAATACTACTTTTTTATATTATGTGTAAGTATGTAAGTTTATCACTAGTATAGTACGATGCATGTCAGGTATTATGGTAGGTAATGTATAATGTAATTATTTTATTTTTCATATTAATCAAATGCCACCGTCTATATTGTTCTTATATGTCCAGTCCATCCCAAGGTTGCCTGGAAGAGATCGCTCAAAGCGATAAGGCCGCCCTTTGTACTTCCTTTATTCTATTTATTTTCTTCTGTATTGTATTGTGTTTTCGTGTGGTACTTAACTTAATTTTTACTACTTTCCGCCTGTAATGTGTCACATCATCATGTCGCTGTTTCTAAGGGCATACGTTTGCTTTTGTACTTATGTCGAAATAACTTAATTTTTACTACTTTCCGCCTGTAATGTGTCACATCATCATGTCGCTGTTTCTAAGGGCATACGTTTGCTTTTGTACTTATGTCGAAATAACTTAATTTTTACTACTTTCCGCCTGTAATGTGTCACATCATCATGTCGCTGTTTCTAAGGGCATACGTTTGCTTTTGTACTTATGTCGAAATAAATTTACTTATATTTTAGGTTATTTATTCTAAAGCTAGTCAAGGCTACATGATTTAGTATTTTTTCGTACCACATGGAAGGATCCGAGCTGTATGGGTATAAAGCTCATACAATCATGGACGAGTCCTTTGAAGTTATGATCCATCTCGTTGAGATGGTTCACCGCTAGCCAAATTGCTTCAGTAACTGATTCTGCTACTGGTTTTTTTGGAGGCACCTAAACCAAAGAATAATTCATGAATAAAACGTAGTAACAAAGCGAAGAAAATCAACAAACTGATTAATTAAAAATTCGAAATCCCTGACGACGATATAAGTATGAACTTATCCATTATCAGCTTCGTGCATCATAGTGGATTGGAGCAAACTTTCATAGCCATTAAGCTGTACTGATTTTCATCATCATAAGCTGTACTGATTACTCTTTATAAGCTCAAGAATAAAACAATTAAATAAAATTTGTTTTAATCTTTTGGCAAAGTTCCTAAAATACTTCGACAAAGTATCACAGATACCTAAACGTTGAACTTTAAGTTATCATTTTTAATCGATCTCAACACAATGTTTCAATTGATTTGATCAAATAAATTACAAATGCTAGACATTCCACACAGCATTATTTAGCCCTAAACTGCTTAGCTTAGCGTGTTTTATGGGTACTAGATAACTGATGTGATTTATTTTTATTTAACATTATAAAACACCCGGAGAACCTGTAACAATTTTTTTCAGATAGTACAAACATTTGTTCTGAGGCGGGAATCGAACCCGCAGCCTACTGTGCCACTGAGGTCGTCTAGCAACTACACACAAATCCATCATTAAGTAGGAGCAATTACGAGTAAGTATTTATCTAGGCGTTGTATAATGGTATAGGTAATTATTTGACTTTTATCCTGACCCTATAACCATCAAACAGTTGTTGCCCTACCTCAATATGTGCGTAGGTTAGTGCCAAGCATGACCTACGGATCGATGCAGAGTTAAACTCACCACAGAAGTGCCGGCTGGGCCTCTCAGTATAAAATTCCACTGTTCAGGCGTCACGAGACCGGCGTCCAAATAAATAGCCATATTCAACAAAAAGCTAAAGACTAGCTTATGCCTCTCAAAAAGCCCACGTGACACATTTTGGTACACGGATAAAGTTATTTCTCGATGTAAAATCTCCAAGCGCGTTTCGAGTACAGCACATTTTTCGCTTCTCTCTATTACTTGATTGAATACCTGCAAAAAAACATATTTTTCAACAAAGTTTTCATCTCGATATCAAACTCAGTGTATGTGCACTGTGTAGGTACACAACCACACCAATGTTATAAATGCGTGTTCGATACATCGATCACGTAGGGATATTAGCAACATCATCGATCAATGCAAGCCTTTAAAAATAAGTTAAATAACTGGCTTATCGAGCAAGCCATCTATAGAATTGACGAATTCTTTAATGAAAATAATTTTACAGTGTAAGTTTTACACTTTATTAATTTATGTTGTGGAATTTTATTATGTTTTTTTTATTATAATGAGCAATATTACGCTACCCGTGCCGCGAGCGCGGACCGAGCGCCTACGGAGGTCAGTGCATCAGCAGCAACCATTCAAACCGCACTCATTAAAACCATAATTAGTCGTAGTTATAAACAATACAGCTATTGTTCTTATACTCGACTTTTATATCAGAATCCCGGGAAGAGCTAGCCGCGACTCCTACAATGCGAAAATTTTGATGAATGGATTCATGGAGGTTTGTTACTAATTCAAGATAAAACTACTGAACGAATCGGTCTGAAATGCAAACATTGTGTACAGGTAGTTCTAGGTCAGAAATAAAACATAGGCTAATTTCTATCAAATAAAACTGTTCCCCTGGAAGAGACCTTAAAACGTTTCCGTAGAAACAACGCGTTAGGCTGCAGGCAGAAATTAGTATTAATATATAAACAACATAATTTGCCGATTAAAAACATCGCTACGGACCTGGCCTACCACCAAGCTTACTACTGGTGGTAGGCGAGACGAATCATTATCACCTTAGTGCTGAAGTACCTATCCTTTAGGTACCTACTGTAACGTAGGCTAACATTACCAGTAGTAGTAAGTTGTATCTAATCTATGTCATTGTGCAGGCATCACACTTTCATATTTATTACCTGATTGAAATACTTGAGCGAGAACTGGTACATAGGATCGATATCAGCTAACTGGGCCACAGCAAAATAAAGAACTGCCCCTCGAGTAGCAACAGTCCTGTATTTTTCGCGAGCGGCTGATATGCTGATTTCAGTCGCCTCTGTCTCTTCTAGGCGAGCATTTATTATCTCCGACGTTTCCTAGTAAAATCAAAATGCTTTTATAATTCACACGAATAAAAATACTAGGGTTTGGATGGATGTGTGGTAATTTACGATTGTAAGTTTTAAGAAAAGAAGTTAGTTTTAAAGATTAGATCATTGAACAGGGTTAAGACTTTTTAGTATGCTATAGAGTAGCTCTATGGAAACTAAACCTTAGAGTTTGTGGAATATGAAAAAAAAACTTTTAAGAAATAAACAAACATTAGATAAGCCATAGTTAACATAATAAATCAGGGTGACGAAAAATACAGATGGGCGGTTAGTTGCGCCGGTGAGTGAATTATAAGAAAATTTCTAATTCTTTGTATCGACTCTCAATCGCACGAATCGTATGTTATTTCACGGCTGGGCAAAGATCTCCCCTATTCTTCCAGGAATCGCGTTCGTTGGCCAGGTCACAACAATCTTCCTTTATTTTGAACTTACCACATTTATGTTCTTACCTTACTTTCATTAAGAGTTTCTATGAGTTCTTCGTCATCTAGAATATTACCAGAAGATGCATACAAAAGTCTCAATATCTTGTCTTCTATCTCAAGCAAGGTCGCTTTGTCTGCGTTTATACGTAAAATGAGTTCTGTTCGTTGAATTTCTAGATCCGGCCGTTCCAGTCTCACAACGTCCCTGATATAAAAGGTGTATTTAATATTTATTTGTTATGTATCAATTCAGGTGTTGCAAACAATCAACAGGAGATTGTTTGCAACAGTCTGCAGTTAGCTCAAGTTTTTACCGCGCCCAAAGTGGCGTCGCCACCTAATTTATCTTATTATTCCGTTTAACAAAAGAAATTCCAATAATTTAGTTTAGGCAGAGATACGAAAATAGATTTTGCCGTCCACCAAGTGTTACTTCGATTCACTGCCTAAACTAAATAGAATAAAACTATAATAGGGGCATTAAAAAAAGCTAAGTAAGTATCACGAACTGTACGATGGATTTTTGAAATTTCCTTCAAACGAAATAATAATATAAATTAGGTGGCGGCGCTAGTTTGGGTGGGGGACACTTAGGTACATGTACGTTCTTTACGTCAAACAATTTTACAGCTACATTAACGTCAGTCAAAGCAGATAAACTTTCCTCAATTATATTATAACTCCTATTAATAGATATTTTTTGCAAATATAAATAACTTCACGTCAGGTTGTTTATTACTTCTAAAAGTTTTCTTAAAAGATTTGAAATAAGTACGTAAAGCTTTTTTCAATTCTAAAAATGGAACCAGTATATTTTATTTATGATGTTTTCTTCCCTCATACAAAATTACGATGGATTAATAAATGAAATTTTCATTTATACAGTGTTGTGTAGGTACATTGAACTACATTGCGCACTCTACTTGGGCCTACAGAGCTTTAGCCCAGCTTGCGCCATGAAAGGATAGCCATCGAACGTCAGGTGCTTTGACGTCCATCCTTCATGAATATACCTTCTAAACGTTATGGTCGCCAATTGTACTTTTGTGTTTTATAGGGGCAACCGCCTATGACGCCATTTTCTGAAAAGCATTATGATTTCGCGTTTGTAGGAACGGGACAGAGCGGAGTGGCGTAAGTGCAAAAACCGAGTTTTTGATTATTATCTAAAAATACACCCATTGCTGAGCATAGGCATAGTTTTGCTTAGCCTCTATCAAGTGCATCATGCATCTTAGTGTGTAACCTAACTAACTCTAAAAAGACGACGAAAGGGATCCGCGTAACTCCCAATCTTGGTCACCGCTCATTAAGAGCGGGCCTAATGCAAAAAATTGTGAAAAGGATAGGCATAGGATTTCGC
The DNA here is from genome assembly GCA_946478455.1 of Eupithecia vulgata. Lineage (NCBI taxonomy): Eukaryota > Metazoa > Arthropoda > Insecta > Lepidoptera > Geometridae > Eupithecia > Eupithecia vulgata. The sequence goes on along the minus strand of OX297859.1, from coordinate 14,635,926 downwards.
GTTCATAGGAGCGGGACAGAGTAAAGCAATGTCAGACTACTAAAACTTGATGTTTGCAACATCAAGTTTTTGCTTCTTTTCTATTAATGATTCAAAATTTAAGCATTAAATAGAAAAACTACACAATTACTTAAATAAAACAGTAGTCTGGCTATGTAATTCATAAAAAATAATATGGTGTTGTCGCTGATACTTTAGAGCATTTCAATTAAAACAGTTTTTTTAAAGCGATTTTTGTATAATTTTTTGTAAAGAAACCAGTTTATTTTTCAAAATTCTATTCCATTACTTTTCCCCTGTCTATCGTATTTTTTTAATTAGAATATTTAAGTTCGTTACCATAGATGTAAGGGTTTAAAAATACACAATTTGCTTGATTTTTGCATTAGGCGCACTCTTAAGACTTACTTCAGTTACTCCCGCTGGCCATCTCAACTTGTCAGTAGTTATCGGAAATTTATTAAATTATTTTTAAACAAAGACAATTTTTACTCGTGTTTAATAAGTACTTCTGCTATTTCCTCCGATGCCCTGTGTCATAAAATTTTTTTGACCAATATTTCATTAAATTTTTATTGTAAACCATTTGTTAACAAAAATATCTTTATTAAATAAGGCTTTGCCTTCAACTATATCACATCCGACAGGACAGGACTATGTAAGATAGCAGGCCTACCAGTAAGATTAGTGGGAAAACAGATTTTGCATTTAGAAATTTAGCTTCGGAGTGCCTGCGTGTATGATTAAAAATTTAAAGAATTTAAAAATAAAATCATCTGGATATTTTTCATCGTGCAAGCAATCCTTTTCAATGTAAATCGAGTGAGAGAGTTTTTAGGAGCATTGAAAAAACAATCGCGTATGTTCCCCACTAGGACAGTGATTGAATAATGTATTTGGTTTTTTATTTTTAATTAAGTAGGTAATTATTATTATTTTATTTTAAGTATTTGTTAGTAGCTTAATATTATTAAGATTTGAATCGAAGAATACAATTTGTATTTTACCTAACTATTTTTAATGAAACCTTGACATGTAAATTGATTTTACTAATAAATTGTATTTCTGTATTTCATTCAACCTCTCCGATACAAACGCGGCTTGCGGTGGTGGACCAGTGCAATTTCCGTTGTATTCTCTTGCAAATTGTACTGACCGCTATAGACAATAATGACATCGCATCGTCATACATTGCGTACATTATTAAAGATTAGGATTTAATTTTTAAAAAAATTACGCATTCGATGATAAATAAATAAATAATGCTGGACAATTCACACAGCATTATCTAGCCCCAAGCTAAGCAGAGCTTGTGTTATGGGTACTAGATAACTGATATACATAATACATACAATACATAGATAGATATTTTTTATTATACATAGAAAACGACCAGAACACCCTGAACAAATGTCTGCAGATCGTACACACATTTGTCCCGAGGCGGGAATCGAACCCGCAACCTCCTGCGTCGCAGGCAGACCTTCGCCCACCGCGCCACAGAGGTCGTCAAGTGACGTAATTTTTCTCTGCTGGACGCAGGCCTCCCCTGTTTTTTTATTTCATAATAATTTGATATATTATTTATTTTCTCATAGTAATTTTTATCTATTCTACCCTAAATGCCCTACTGTAGGACAAACACGAGGATTGTTGTCTAGGGTAGAATAGTGAAAAATTACGACACTGTCATCGAATGCGAAAATTATTTGAAATTTATTCCTTTAACTTCAATATTGTACGCAATGTATGTCGATGCGATGTCATTATTGTATTTTTATTTATTTATTTTTATTCGGATTACCATCAGTTTAACTATTAACAATAGAACTTAAACTACATACAGAAAGCTAAAAATAGGCACTCGCTTATAGAGAGATTATCTTTTCTACCCTAGACAATAATTCCCGTGCTTGACGTACTGTAGGTCTAACTAATTCTCCGAAAAATACAACTGGATAGAGAGGTATAGCAATGTTGCCAACAGACAAACATCAAATCTGTAAAACAACCACGACGCTTTGCTCGATACCACCTCATTATCGAAAACATCATAAGACAAAGATTAAGTCTCTAAGAATTGGAAGCTGTTACGTCGCCGAATCAGTAAATAAGTGCAACTGTAAAGTCAGTTCTAGAATCCAACATATTTTATGTGAGCCAAGACATTAATTATATGTATGTAAACTTTTTTACTATAAAAACTATCGTAGTTTGACGACTTCATTACAGATGAAAGCGGGTTAACGTTGGTGTTCTTCCAACACAAATAAAGTTCGTAGTTAACCCGCTTACATCGTAATGAATATGTAAACTTATAATATAAAGTATAATAATAAAGCAGCAGAGTAATATCAATACTAAAAAGAAAATTTTAAACAACAAATCAAAATAGCATAGGCCTCCCCTAATGAGCGCCATAGCGCCCTGTCTTCAGCTTGCCGCATTAGGGGAGGCCTATGTCCAGCAGTGGACAAATATAGGCTGATGATGATGAAAATAGCATGCTTCGCGAAAAGGTGCAAATTTCGATTTTTGAAAACGGACGAAAGACAAAGCTGCCAAAACCAAACCGGAGCCCCGAGTCCACTTGACTATAATATCGAGACAAGATCGTTACGTCTCTAATTGTTATAGGATTTGCGTAGTTCCCTGTTGTATTGAAAGAGGAGACGTCACTATTAAGTCACGTTACTATCGCCAAATAGAGTCAACCCCCCGTTTCGAACATTTGTAATTTGCTCCAATGATACCAGTGGCATTAAATACTTTCCACCAGTATTTTATTGCAGCGTAGGGGTCCGGGCCGGCTTCGCAGGGGTATATTCTATCGCTAAGTGTTGATCAGGGATAATGTAGGGAACTAATGGTGAAAGAATTTTTTAAATCGGTCCAGTGGTTTTGGAGGCTATTCAATTCGAACAAACAAACAAATCTTTCCGCTTTTTAATATTAGCATAGACGTAATGATTTTTTGATTACAAAAAATATCTAGGCGTATAGAACCGAGTATAATGATGTAGAATTGTAAAAATAACGACTCACGCCAGAAGTTGGTCCTCGAGTCCCGACAGCGTGACGGTGAAGTTCACAAGGGTAACTTGAATGCAAATCTCGGGCAAGTAGTGGGGGTTGGCTATTTTCGTGGTCAGATATAGACGGAAATTCGTGTCGTATTCTATATCGCTGTCACCGAGATGTATGAGGAGACGACCAGCCTGACATCATAATAAGGTTATGTTAGTCATTGTATTTACAAAAAAATATATGCTAGGAAACATACAAACCGAATGAAGGATCATAATTTCCTATAAATGATCTTTAATTACATTTACAAGGAATCTGTCGAGCAAATCTAAATTGATTCAAATTCTAAGAAATGAAACAAGATCCCATAAATTTTCGACTTCGCTGGGACTCAATACCCGCGCGCCAGCCTTAGTACATCTTATTTCATTTCTTAGAAATACCCAGAATGCGGATAAGTAGTATAACAAAAATACTTTGATTCAAATTAATGAAAATACTGGAAAATTATAAATTACGATCTAAGCCCCAAATAAAGCGGAGCTTATGATATGGGTAGGTATACAAAACAACTGGTAACAATACATAATACATTATACAATTATATACATAATCTTTAGTGTGGGAAGGAACCGAGATTGAGTTAGATGTGATTATTGCCTATGTGTGAAGGAATCAAGATTTTTGACGACCTCAGTGGCGCAGCGGGCGAGAGTCTGCCTGCGACGCAAGAGGTTGCGGGTTCGATCCCCGCCTCGGAACAAATTTGTGTACGATCTGCAGAAATTTGTTCCGTTGGTTTGGGTGTTTTCTATGTATAATAAAAAATATCTATCTATGTAATGTATAATATTACGTATATCAGTTATCTAGTACCCATAACACAAGCTCTGCTTACCTTGGGGCTAGATAATGCTGTGTGAATTGTCCAGCATTATTTATTATTTATTTGGTTATAAATCCAGAATCGAGCTTTCCGCAGAGGGACTACACTCTTATATAGAAAGCACATGGCACTTATCCTGATTAAGTTTTGTTTAGGTATATGTTTTACCAAGTCTTGGTTTTTCGACACACAAGCAAACACATTAGAGGATAATAAATTTATAAATATTGCTAAACGAATATCACACATTATAAAAAATGTTATTGGGAATCAGAATTGAAAAGCTACCTGTACTAATTAGAACGTTCTAATAATAGAAAGAGCTTAACAATACTGTGTATCGATTTACGAGAATCTAGGTCAGATGAGACGCTGATATGATAACAGATGGTTTATCCGACATGGCAAACATTTTATTATGATCTGTGGAAACGGTTACGGGCCAGTTTTTAGGTATGATTTGATTTATACATGGATAAGGCTGATAAATATAAATAATTATTTTTTGGAAAGGTGTGTTGATATATAGATAGATAAAGTCTATTGTGAAAAAGGTTTCATGTTTTATGATTAGTAGTGACGTAAGATAAGTATAGTTTAGACTAGGGCATTACAATGTAGTAGGTACTACTTTCTTACGAACGGTAAATTACAGACAAGGCTCGGTTTTCAAAAATATTGCTTTGTAATGTAACGTTGTTCCGAATTCTCTACACTGTGTTCGACGTAATGCTCACGACGACTGACCATTTAAGATTTTTAGGATTTTGCGTACATTTTCTCACGGTCCGCGCAAATCATCGTCGTCCAACATGTTAGAAGTGTGGTTCGAGTAAATTTAATAACAGCGAATGTACGATGTTTTGTTACAAGTAAATGCTCTAGTCTATACTCACCGCAAGTATATTTAGGTTATACTAAGACAGATACTAGGGTTCTCTAAAATAGCGTATAAGTGAATATAATTTGTAACCCAGGTGTGTTTTAGGCAGTTACGTCCTTAAACACAGTGTCTTGATTAAGCTGTATGGCGCGGTATGTCAACCATGTATTAATTTTAGGGATACATAATGCCGAGTGAAAAACATCAGCATTAATTTATCAATACATTAACCATAAATAAAGAAGAGCGAATCGTTTCTTTTCTTAAGTTTTAAACAGTAGAAAGTACTAGAATAATTGAAATAAACTTGTGTAATACAAATTGATATATTTTCTTACGCATTGAAAACACGTAGAATACAAATAAGTAATGCTGGATAATTCACACAGTATTATCCTAGCCCTAAGCTAAGCAGAGCTTGTGGTATGGGCACTACGTAACAGATATAGGTACATAATACAAAAATTTCATGGATAGATATTTTTTATTATACATAGAAAACGACCAGAACACCCGAAACAAATACCTGCAGATTATACAAATATTTGTCCCAAATACATATAGAACCACAATAAAATAATAATATAAAAATAATGTAATAATATACGTACGTATCAAGTTCAAGTACCTGCAAGAAAGTTTGTTTCAATAACACCGGAGCTAGCGTAGCTTCCAGCGTCTCGCCAAGGTCTTCAATTAGCATCGGCCATCCAAGACGGATGCAGTTCTCTAACACCCTTAAGTAATTATGTTCAGACAGCTTGGTTATCTGCAGGCCGTTTTCGCGCTCCATGTTCTTAATCCATCTATTTGCCTGCAATCACAATAGCTATTAATAATTTTATTTTATTTTTTATTCTTATTTATTCACGACAACAAACAATTACACTCGGGTCTTACTCTAAATACAATTTGTAACTTAAGTAGTCTTATTACAAGTGTAATCAGCCCCGTTGTCGACTAATTATGCAGTTACATAGTAGGGCAAGAAACGGTCGCTAGATAATTTGATGTGCTAGTTGAGCTGCATCCTATATAATATTATTTATGAATACGCACAATAACAACACTAAAAGAAGGAAAAACAATTATAGTGCTTATAAACATGAAACAAAAAATCGGGAATCGAACCCGCAGTACAGTACAGGTCGGATGAGTACAGTCAGCCACGAGCGGCACCAATCAATCGGAATCCAATATTAAAAACTTGTAAGTTGTTGTGTATTAATAGCTATATAACAAAGAAAAGTAGAATCAAATAATATAATTAAATTAAAACTAGGATTTACAATTGAAACAATTGAGGTAACTGCAAACTGTTGCAAACAATGTACAGGTAGCTAACCAGTCGGAAGCGTGCCCAAGACACTGGCTGCATTGCCCCGCTGTATGGCAATGCTGATGCGCTGTGCCAATAGCTGTTATTGGTCACGCGTCGCTTTGACCAATAACAGCTATTGTATATTTCAGATTTCGGCCTATGTCCAGCTATGGTCTAGGTCAAACTCAAATACCTACCTAGTTTATTATATTACACACGTCTATACTAATATTTTAAAAAGGAAAAACCCTCGAACCATTTTATTTTATATTGTACTTAAATTATATTTATAAGAACTGTATGTAACACTAGCGGTCCGCCCCGGCTTTGCACGGGTATATTCTATAGCCCATGTTCATCCGGGATAATGTAGGATTCTAATGGTAAAAGAATTTTTCAAATCGATCAAAGTTTTGGAGCCTATTCAATTCAAATAAACAAACAAACAAATCTTTCCTCTTTATAATATAAAGTAGTAATAGTTGATTCGCGAAAGGCCCTTTATAAGTCACTTAACATTATGTATGTATCAAACATGTCTCCTTTAATGTATTTTCTTAGATGGCTTATTGTAACACACTGGTAGACAAATACAACAAAAAAAAAGAAAAATTCAATAAATAAATAAAATTAGCGAACTCATCGTCTGTCTTAGGCCCTCCGCACATGGAGCTACTCAAAAAGAACTAGTTACAAACTCAAATTACTAAGGAGTTACTTGAGCGTCACCGCCCATACATTCCCGCACAGGTTCGCACACGACGCTACTAGTCAAAAACCGGTTAGTAACGCGTTAGCAACTGATCACGCGTGACGCGTCGTGCCGGTCGCCGCGCTACTAGTTACAGATTTTTCTGTTTTTTGTTGTGAAAAATGTGAGCAGAAATAACAGAAGTGACTGAAACCTTGCAACTTGAGTAGCGTCGTGTGCGAGGTACAGTTTCTAACTAGTTTGTAATTACAATTACTGATTAGTTCCGTAATTTTTGAGTAGCTCCATGTGCGAACGGCCTAGTACAGATAAGACAAACGGAATACACAGAACACTATACCATCAAGGTTAAATTATTATTTATATTAATATCTATCGAAAAAAAACGTTTTTGTGGCCGGCTGGAGATTAGGTTGAACATTTTTGACTTAAGGATTCTACCTCTCTGATAAGTTAAGATAGTACTACTATCTATCTTCTAAGTTAAGTAGATAGTAGCACCTGCAAGTGGGAGAAAGCGGCCAACTAGGTCAGGATCGTGATGCAAAGAGGGATCAGGGAAGGATTTTGTCCAACAGTGGGTCGTTACAAGCCTATAGTCTGCGTACTTATAGAATGGGATTGAGATAGAACTACACCACCTCTTATGCTGTCCTGCTCAGTTCGATTGCGATCTAAGCAGGAAAGCAAATTTTAGTAGCTAATAATGGTATTGAGATCCCTAATTCATCATCATTATCATCAGCCTACATCAGTCCACTGCTGGACATAGGCCTCCCATAATGAGCGCCATAGCACCCTGTCTTCAACTTGCCGCATCCAGCATCTGCAAGCAGTCTTTCGCAAATCGTCATACCACCTGGTCGGAGGGCGTCCTACACTACGTTTGCCGAGTCGCGGTCTCCACTCAAGAACACGTTTATCCCAGCGGTTGTCGGTTTTTCTCAAGATATGGCCAGCCCACTACCACTTCAGCTTGCTAATCCTTTGAGCTATGTTGATATCCTTGGTTCTCTGTCAGATGTATTTGTTACGAATCCTATCCTTCAGAGAAACTCCGTGCATAGCTCTCTCCATAGCTCGCTGGGCGACTTTAAACTGGCGTAGCTAACAATGGTATTGAGAGCCCTTATTATTCGAGCTTAATTATATTGCCGATAAGTATATTTAATTATTAAGTGTCTATCCGTCCGTTCATCTGCAAATCTTTTTAGAGATGACGTCATTCTTTAATCTCATTATTTAATTACGCAGTTTATAAAGAAATAAATAATATTCGACAACTCACAACACCATCTAGCTACAAGCTACGTAGAGCTTGTATTGTGGGTACTAGATAACTTATCACAAAACATAACTCAGAGAAATATGTTTTATCATACAAAGAAAACACCCTGAACTTTTAGAACAAATAAATAAATAATAATAAATAAATAATGCTGGACAATTCACACAGCATTATCTAGCCCCAAGGTAAGCAGAGCTTGTGTTATAGGTACTAGATAACTGATATACGTAATATTATACATTACTTAGATAGATATTTTTTATTATACATAGAAAACACCCAGACCAACGGAACAAATTTCTGCAGATCGTACACAAATTTGTTCCGAGGTGGGGATCGAACCCGCAACCTCTTGCGTCGCAGGCAGACTCTCGCCCGCTGCGCCACTGAGGTCGTCAAAATATCACACATATCACAACTCAATATCACAAATCAACACACAACAACAAAATATCACACAAATATCTGCAAATCGTACACACATTTGTCCCTAGGCGTGAATCGAAACCGAACCCCTGCGTCGCAGGTAGACCTTCTCCCTCTGCTCTACCAGATGCCGTCAGATTATAAGCATACCACCGCCTTAAGGCGGTGGTATGCGTCAAACTAGCGCTGCCACCTATTTTATTTTATTACTACGCTGATCAAAGAAAATTTCAACATTAAAACGTACAGTTTGTGATACCTATTATGAGCTTTTTTTAACGTCTCTGTAATAGTTTTATTCTATAAGGTTTAGGCAGAATATCGAAGTTGCCCTCGGTGGCCACCAATATCTATTTTCGATATACTGGCTAAACTGAATAGAATAAAACTAAAAGTGGCTTTAAAAAAAGCTTATAATAGGTATCACAAACTGTACGATTGATTTTTTGAAAGTTCCTTTGTTCAATGTAGTAATGAAATTAAATAGGTGGCGGCGCCACTTTCACGCATACCACCGCCTTAATGGATTCGTTAGTACCTGTTCCTGCGGGTCGATAGTGAGTGGCCACCGTCCTGCCCGCGTCACCAGGATCCCGTTCTCCGTGGAGATTGCGTCGCGCGGCAGACCTTGCGAGTTCCACATCCGGACGGTGAACGAATCCGCCATTATTGTTATCAAACTGTACAGAAAAGTTTATTGATAGCTTTGCATCTCGTCTACCTATTCATGACAAATAATCACTCCAATCTTCTACTGATATTATAAAGGCGAAAGTTTGTGCTGGAGAAGTTTTCGCGAGACTACGCTCAAACTATATGGATCATGCTGAAATTTTGCACTCAAAAAGTACTGAGTCCGAAGCTGGATTCTGCTAACTAATTCCATTACTATGACATAAGTACCGTCGCAAATCGTTCATACATGAAAGACTGTCTTGATAGTGCGTGCGGTCCTGTTTGCAGGGAGATAAAAAAATATATAAATAAATAATGCCGATTCACACAGCATTATCTAACCCCAAGTTAAGCAGAGCTTGTGTTATGGGTACTAGATAACTGATATACTGAATTCAATACATTCCATCAATAAATAGATTTTTTTTATTATACATGGAAAACAACCAGAACACTCGGAATAAATATTTGCAGATAGACCAACATTTGTCCCGAGGCGGGAATCGAACCCGCAACCTCCTGCATCGCAGGCAGACCTTCGCCAACCGTGCCAAGAGGTCGTCAAACATTGATAGATTGGTTTCAACCTTGACTCTTTTGACACGCTTCCCTTACAGCTGTACATTCTGTTTATTTAAAGAACTTGCGTCAAATCTTATAGGTAGGTCTGATGTTTTGCAGACTTCTTTATTATGTTAGCCTTATGTATAGACCAAGTAGGTGACCTCGAGCGCCGAACGCAACTTTGTAAAAAACCGCAAAAAATTGATATTTTTTTTGGTCAAGTTCATAGACAATTCTACTAAAAATCAGAATTGCCGGTTTTGACACAAGCTACCTTCTCTTTCAGGCAACAAGATTACGAGACAAATATATTTCTTTCATCAAAGGTAAAATACCAAACTGTGTAGTTCTGAGGCAGAAGCTAGTAGAGGCAAACAGGTGAAAAATTATCAACCCTCACACTCATCATGACATATACGTAAGTTTACTCATGAACTTGCCTCCCTAACAACGGGGGTTTTGTCATAATCCCCACGCTATAAGGAAAACTTGTACCCTAGATATAAGCGAGGATACCTTTCCTACGTTTTTGCAGAATGCTTGGGGAATAGAAAACTTTATTTTACAAAACTTTTTTGAAAAGTACAAACAAAGGTCTTTGTAATGATGCGACACGACACCCACACGACCATATTTACTAACATTTTAGACCCTCAGACCCCGCTACCTCGTAAGGCTCTCCAGTTCCATTTGACGACACATAAGCCTCGAAGTATTGAGACGAATCAATCGATGCCTCACTATCACTCAGGCTTTAAAGCATACATACACGGGTGCCATCCTCATATCCCTCCTTGGTCCTCCTTGTAATATACTTACTCGAAGCTGTCCGAGGAAGGTATTTCAAGATGCGCGCATTCCGCTAACCATTTGACCTCGAGCTCACGTCGGTAAAGCGACGGGAAAGCTCCGAAGTATGCGATGCAGCCTGATGCAACTATCACATCGCCAGTCGTGCAATAAAGGGCGTGGGTTGCGTTCTGTTATGATAAAAAATTCAGTGCTAAATGTAAGGCTAACTTTAGCCGTTTTTTTTAGATTTTATCACTCTATTTCCATACTAATATTAAAAATTTCTATTTTCATATACCCCAATGATTGAAAACTTTCGTTTTCAAGCATTGTGGTATGGATGACGAGAAGACTCAACGTAGTTTGCCAAACGCGACCCAACCTAGCTGGATCCTCCTCTTGGCCTCCTTCTTGAAATTTTTATGTTTTTACCTATATGTATCTGTCTGTCTGTATACGCCTAAATGGCTAAAGGGGTCTCAATAAAATTTGGAATAGAGGAAGATGGTATCCCGGGGACGGATATGGGCTACTTTTTATTCCGGACAAGCCGCGGGCAGAAGCAAGTAAATAAATTAATGATGCTGGATGTTACACACACGTCTTTCACAAAAAAATTGTCAGAGTATATCAGTACAGAATTTATTTTGATTTGAAACTCGTTCTGCTTGCTCATTATGGCTCATGACTGAAAAACTGTGTCTGTACTGCAACACTCACAGATATTTTTCCGCGTGATATGCTTATCGCTTACTGCCCGTAAGCGGACAGAAGCAAAAAGCAAATAAAATATCAAAAATAATACTATTTTACCATACAGAATATTCAGATTTATAATATTTCAAAGATAATTTAAAAAAAAATCGCCCTTATCTGTATTATAAAAAGTCTTGAGCAATAACAACAAAATTGATTAACAATTTTTCGTAAACAAAAAAGTATGTCTTAAAAATCGAATCAGTAAAACATTAGAACATGACTAATTGATTGTCAGTCGAACTGCCAAAAATGAAATAGTTTCATGGAATACCTATAGTTAATTGTATTTATTATTATTTTTATTTACTATTGTACTATACTGTATAATTTTTATATTTTATGTGTGTGTATCTAAGGTTACAAATAAAGACTAATTTTGGCGTGACGTCATGATGGTGTCCTCTTACCTGAGTATCGACCACGGCGGCCAGTCTCAAATAAATTGGATCCGTTCGAAATTAACAAAATGGTTTCGTGCGTTTTATATAAAAGACTTAATAATAGGCACATTCAAGAACAATTGTTTTATATCTGTTTAGACATATTAACATTACCTACACTAAGGTTGTGTAGTCGCATTGCGTTCTTCTCTATTCGGATGTTTTATAAAAAACTCTACGCCGTAGACCTGCTACGAAACAGCTACGCCGTAGCAGCTACGACTCAAATTAGATGATTATATCTAAATGCCGTCAGTACGGTCAGAGTTAGAGAATATGATTTTAGTACTAAAGTCTAGATATTTTCACTGCCTTTTTGGCCCGGTTTCCAGACAGCCGGTGCCTGGTAACCAGCGGCAAAGTACATGGGCATGTACGATAGCACCTGGCACGTGTGAAAAGGATATTTTATATCGGTATTTATTTATTTGCAAATTGGTAGTCTTTGAAATCGGACTAGTAGGGTCCTATTTTGATGAATATAACTCTTTCATTAACAGAAAGCTATCTCTGAGTGGCATTATGTTTAGAAGAAACCTTTAGCCTGTCCGTTGTTATTTTTCAAGTTAAAGCAGAAATCGTCCCAAGTTCTAACCACTTATCTAGTGGTTAGAACTTGGGACGATTTCTGCTATCTAATATATTTTGTAGCTAACTCCAAAATAAAAATAAAACTCCCTAAACCTCATTTGGAAGTTTGTTGTAGAGTACACATACCTTGACGCTGTCTTCCCATCGCGTCTGCTCGTCTGCCAAGGCCTGCGTGAGTTTCCCCGCGCGGTATAGCCGCGCTGCCGCCAGGTCGCACTCCGCTTGAAGTACCAAACGTTCCTCTTCCACCACCTGACATGATAAAGACAGGAGTTGATTCATATTCTTTCATTTCAGGCAATTTATTCCATATCACACATTACTCACATTACATATACGTAAAATCATAAAATTTTACAGAAATAATGAATAACAACTCGTTCTTGTAATGTCAAGATTTTGTGTTTGCATATTTATTTTCGTAGATAACTACTAAAAATCTAGATTTAGAGATCATAACTAACGTGTAAGAAATAATTATTTACAAATGTTTTGCTGTACAGTTACTGCCTTATACCCAACCCCAATTAACATTTATTCCGTTTTGTTTATAATAAAATAAAACAAACCTCGAAGCCTTACGTTCCCGCAATTTGTCATTCTTACCAGTTATTTAAGCTTAATACATACATTCCATGTGTTTACAAAAACGTTTAAGGTCATTTTTAAATTGAAAAAATGCGTGCTAAGCCCTGACCAGAACTTGCTTATAATACTTCCTAATAAGAATATAATGATAATGTAACGTTATTGGCGAAACCTCGCCAGTAACTTAGCATACGCCAATTTATAACAACCACGACGTCTGAGGTACGAACTCACCCTCAATTCATCCATCATTTTGGCTAGCTGCGCCTCAATGGCTTCCACTTCTTTCTGCTTAGCCCTCAACACCGCCATTACACTCTTCAATATAGCAGCTGCTTCTTTATGCCTGTCGTCGTTAATTAAGGTTAAAACCGTGGTTAAACCTTACAAGTCCGTTGCACAAAATATAGGCTTAATAGAACTGAAAATGTTTGAAATACGTTGAAAACTAAAAATGTAAGGTTCTTTATTTGGCTGTAAACTAATAATAATAACTATAAAGAGGAAAGATTTGTTTGTCTGTTTAAATTGAATTCACCATTATTAATCCTACATTATCCTTGATGAACATCGGCTATAGAATAATAATAATGCTGGACAATTCAAACAGAATATCGCGCGAAGTCGGAGCGGACCGCTAGTTTTCGATGTTTATCGATTTTGATGTTTTTTTAATTTTTTAAAAGAACTAGTTAAAACATTCTCCTAATATATTATTTTAGCCATTAGCACCTCAAAAACGAAAAAAGCAGCAAAGTACCGAGAAATTTAAACTTGGTTTGAATTTTTGTGATAAATACAACTTACAATAACACTATAAATTTCAAGCAGACCTTTAATAAACCTTAAAAAATGCACCACCGTACATAAAACACCAGGGAATTCATAATTCTTACAAAGATCGATATATTGCCTGACATTTTAACACCTATCATTCTGTCACGAGTTTACATTTAAATAACAAGTAAAATAAATAAGCACAATATTTCATTCAAATAAGCTAACGTCAACTGTATCTCATTATTACTTGTATTTACTAGTGTACTGTATAATGTTTGTATTTTGTATGTGTGTGTATCTAGAGTTAGAAATAAAGACTTATTTATCTAAATAATTCAGCTTTTATTGAACTTCTTAACGATCAAATGCACGGGCACAAATTTATAAATCTATTGAATGTACATTACATGCAAATAAGCTAATGAAACATATTGTAACAACTATACTTACTTGAGTATTTTAGGCTCCACCACCCTGAAGACTTTGGCGTACATATCAATCGCTTGTACCCACAGAACCATAGAACGACATACCTAGAAAGATATGTATAATCTACATCACATTATTGTTACTATAAAAAGCGAGATATTTAATGAATTTAATTTTGTTCCCGTAAAGATTCTCTAAAAAGTATAATGTAAGTAAAATATCGAGAGGCCATACTGTGAGGTCCAGTGTTGATTGACATATCCTAACCATTATTGTAATATATTGAAAGCCGTGACACTATCCAGCACAATTAGTTTCAACAATTGTGTGTAGGTATGTTTACCTTGGATACTTTTACAACAGTATCTGGGTTGAAATCCTTGTGGACTAGGTACACCTTTATTTTTTTCAAGATAGAGTCGGGAATGTGATCTTTATCAAAATCTTCCAACTTTCCGATAAAATTGACGTCCGCCAGAAGCTTCTTTGTAGAGTCCCAATCGGGTCTGTGGAAAAACGGTAGGTTGGAAAATCAGGCTACGAACAAATTATAATAAACATTGAAAAATCTGAAGATGATTTTTCTTTTCTCTCGAGAATTTCAAATTTTACCTAAATAATAAATACTCCTAAAATCCAAAAAAAAATACCGTTTCACCCCCCCCCCCCCCCCCATATCTCCGAAGTTTGCAGAGCGATATGTACAATGTATGTGGCGTTTGTAGATATAGATCTATATTTTAGATAAAAAATGAAAAAGAGAAAAGAGAAGGCTGTGAAAATAAAAATGGTCTTGAATGGGCGGGGGTTACCTATCCGAGTGGGGTATCACATGAAAGGTATTTCGGTTTGCACATTTCATAACAGTTTTTCAGATTTCGATAAGATTCACCTGATGCAAACCTTTGATGCAAACTCCTTAGTTTGCCGAGCGATCTATCTGAAATACCTACTTTTTTTCGGTATTAAGGAAATGGCAAAGTCTATCCGGTACCTATAAAAGTGTATCCTAATTATTTCTATAACTGGCAAATGTTCGAGAAACCCTCGGCGCACAAGTTATCGCACTTGACGGATCTTGCTTCTTACTGATAAGCCCGTTTTATAATACTTATAAAAAGCTTACGGCTTTAAAAGTTTACGCCCATTCGAACTTAGGTACATATATTTATATATGTAAGTTGTGCTTGTTAAGGAGGTAGAGGGTAAATGGAATGGCTTACTCACTTTTGATTGAAGAGTATACATATTGGTTCCATGACAAAGCGCACCAACACGGGTGGTTTTTGGAAGGCTTTCAGCTCGTTGATATCTGCCTTGTTCAGCGCTTTAAGCGCTTGCTGGGCAGCGTCCATCGCTGGCATAGCTAGAGCAAGGTCGGCTTTAGCCTCTTCTGCGATCGCTTTCACTTCTTCTGCTTTTATCTAATTTAAAATATTAAAAACATTACTATAGTTAAGTACCTATTATAGTAATAGTATTATAGCTACTTCACATTTTCCTTTTTCAATATCAGTTTTAACGCTTGACTAAATCGAAGGTTTTTTTATGTTTTAAGTATGAACCTCCCAAATCAATATTTATCAACTAAGCAGTCTGCTTATGGATACTATAATATGTAGATAATTGACATACTTCATATAATATTTATTTATTGATTCATATTTTTTTCATTATTCAACTTGATCTTGTGCGTGACTTATCTACAGTCTTCGTTCGAAAGACTGTGGACCAAGTATCATCATCATCAGATTATATTTGTCCACTGCTGGACATAGGGCTCCCCTAATGAGTGCCATAGCGCCCTGTCTTCAGCTTGCCGCATCCAGTATCTGCCAGCAGTCTTTCGCAAATCGTCATCCCACCTGGTCCGAGGGCGTCCTACACTACGTTTGCCGAGTCGTAGTTTGCACTCAAGAACACGTTTACCCCAGCGGTTGTCGGTTCTTCTAGAAATATGGCCAGCCCACTGCCCCTTCAGCTTGATAACCCTTTGAGTTATGAATCGACATTTATGTTTTCTTTGTTAATGGGCTATGAAATAAAGCATCTATCTATCTATCGAAGGCTATCGAACCAAAGGCCAAGATCAAGGCCAAGAAGACCAAGTATACTAGCGTGTAAAAGAAAATGCCTATACTCAGCAGTGGGTGATCCGGGCTGATGAAGATAATATAAGAGGTACTTCGGTGAACATGTTCTCGGTTATACCTTCGCCTCAGCCTCATCCTTCATAACAGCATTCTTCACTTGATCTGCGGATTTCTGTTCGACTTTCAGTCGATTAACGAGAGCGATGCCCTCTTCTGCTTTTCTAGCTAGAACCGGCTCCATTTCTCGCACTTGTTGTTCCATCACGCCGACCACTTCGTATGTTTCGTATAATTTCTGGAATATAGCAGAATATTTCGACTCAAAGAAGAATGCGACCGAACAGCTCAATTAGCTTATTTTTTAAATCTTTATTTAAAAAGCTTGACCACACTGTGATTTTATTATGTCGCTTTACGTAATTATCAGAAAAGAAAGATAAACAACACATTTAATTATTGAAATGTTAGAAGAAACTAAACACATTAAACATGCGATATTAAATATATTTAATAACGAAATTGCTTGCAGCAAGGCCGCCGATTACAAGCAACGAAGATAACATTTTTAATGTGTACCAATACAATAATCAATAAATAGCCGAACCGCTCGCGATTTCATTCGCGTGAACTTTAAAGTAAAAGCGAATATTAGCTGTAACCCTGTTTTAAGAGTCGGAAATCTTACACTTTATAACGTACTACGAGCAGCCTGCGGTTTCGCATGCGCTTTTCAAGTAGCCTATGTCCGTCGAAGGGATACCATCTACCTCCGAACAAAATTTCATTGAGTTCCGTTCAGCCTTCTAGGCGTGAAAAGGTAACAAACAAGCAGACAGCTACCTTCGATATTTTATAGATAGATTTTATGCAGGCTTAAACCTACATCTATGCACAATTTTAACCCGATAGATTCAGTAGGTAGTTTTGGTTTGAAGGAAAAAGTAACAAACATATTAATATGAAATAGATGTGAGACATTAGTTATGCCTACTTGCGGTGGCGATAATATTATGTCATCATTTTATGAAAAACATAGGCATAGGATTTCGCGTTCTAAGAAGCGGGACAGAGCAGAGCAACGTGAGCGCAAAAATCAAGTTTTGGTTTATTATAAGGACATTTATTAGCATAAAATATAAGGTGAAGACTCCCTCTGCATTCTAGTAATGATAATAAAAAATCAAGTGTTTTTTTTTATTTCATTGTTTTAACAGGACTAAGACAACACTATAACTAAAAACAGCACTTGAGACGTTAGATGATTTTTAAGGGGGAAAAAGGTAACAACTTACAAAGAATATGGTACCTACTATACACAATAATTCTGATATTTAAATTATGTAGTTGACATTTTTGAAACGAAGGTGACTGCCTTCTATGTATATCATAGATTGTTTCAAAGCTTTTTCGATAAAGATTATCGATGAAAAAGTTTTTACGTAACATAATTAATGACAATTCACGGCTTAAGGCGGCCGACTTTTTGTCTGATTGTCGCATAAAATTGTCATTGGATAGGCGTATTCGACTATCCGAAAGTAATCGTTCCATACATTTGTACACAAATCGCCTTCTAATAGTCGAATACAGCCGTCAGACAAAAAATCGGACATATGCGGCCGCCCTTAAAGTTTACGTTAAAGTGTTTACTGTTTATTAATAAACTATCTCATCTAGTAAACGGTAAATCCGGAATTACAAATGACTATAGCTGACAGAATTTTAATTCTAGTTCTCGTCTCAAGCCGGCACGTGTCAGTTACATGCTTTCTCATCAGCTACTCTTCTTGGAACTACATACAGGCTAGTTTAACTTCCAATGTATTCATATTACTGTGTGCCAGTACAGTTCCGTTTTACTTGCATGTGTATTTTCGGCTTAAGCATAGTCTTAAATTAGCGTTGCCACCTATTTATATTTTATTATTTCGTTGAACAAAAGATATTTCAAAAATTCATTGCACTGTTTGTGATAACTATCATAAGCTTTTTGTCTATGTAATAGTTATATTATACTTAGTTTAGGAAGAGAATCGAAAATAGATTTTGGTAAAAAAACTTATAATAGGTAAGTATCACAAACTGTGCGATGGATTTTTGAAATTTCCTTTGTTGTACGGCATAATAAAATAAAATTGGTGGCGGCGCTTGTTTGAGACGGTGTAGCCTCTTTAGAGCTGATTATAATAAATAAATAATAAATAAATAATGCTGGACAATTCACACAGCATTATCTAGCCCCAAGCTAAGCAGAGTTAAGCTTGTGTTATGGGTACTAGATAACTGATATACATAATATAATACAATACATAGATAGATATTTATATTATATATAGAAAACGACCAGAACACCCACAAATGTCTGCAGATCGTACACACATTTGTCCCGAGGCGGGAATCGAGCGCAACCTTCTGCGTCGCAGGCAGACCTTCGCCCACCGCGCCACATCGGTCGTCAATTATAATGGTGCCAATTTAAGATAAGTTTGGTAGCACTCACAGTCAATCCACATGATATCCTATCTCTTCCTCTTATTATTTGCTGCTGTTTTTTGTCCAACAGCTGTAAATACAGTTTCAGTAGGTCCAGGTAACTGCTCGGCGTTGTGTAGAAGTAACGTCTCATTTCGTTGTACAAACGATCAGTCATACTGTCAACGTCCTTCAAAAAAGTGTATATAATAATAATAATAATATATAATTGTTTATTTCAGGCAACACAAGACTTACAAAGTAACTTAACTAGGGCCCATATGATAAATACCTTAGAGACTAACATACATAATAAGTAATTAAATAAAGAGGACTTCCTGAACACGACACCCTTCGGCCAAAATCCGCTATCCATAAAAGTTGAGAGACAATCCGTCGTATATGTTATATTCAAATCTACAGGTTATCCAAATAAGCGTATTAGTATAAAAAGTGTTACTAATAAAATAACAAACAAGCTAACAGGGCCCATTTTAAGATTATACCGGTTTAAAGTAGGTTAGGGTGGATGTGAACCTATAAGCCCCCATTCAAACATACTTTTCGATTCATCCAAATGAATCGGAAAGTAGGTACTTTTGTATAAGAGCTTAGAGTTCCGCATTCACCTTAACTAACCCTAAACTTACAGTTTAGGTACTGATTTTGTGAAATCATTATGCACTAAACTATACCTATAAATAAAATTGTCTCGACTCTACATAACATTCTTTCTATCACGCTCTAGTGTAAGCGTTATATGTACAATGAATTTGATATCAAAGCAAAAAATTATTCAACACCATCCCAACCCAGCGCAATACAAATTTATACAACGTGGCAATGTAGTCAGTGTCTTAGGAACACTTCCGGCTGGTATAGATATGGATCAGTTGAGCTACCTGTATATTGTTTTAAACAGTCTGCAGTTAGCTCATTTGTTTCAAGTATTGTAAATACTTGTTCTAATTTGTTTCCATATGATTGTAATTTTCTTTGTTAATAATACTGGTCATTAATACAATATTATTTATATAAACAGTTGGAACTCGTGAGATTACCCGACGTTCAATCAACGCATCTGTATGACCCAGCTTTTTTGGGTTTTTGTTTAATATATTTCTTTGCTTGGAACTAATTTCAAAGGGAGCCAAAGATTTACTTACTTCGTGCATAGTTACACATAACGGTGCTAATTTACTAATCATTTCTTGATTTCCAAGTGGATTTAAGCACTGGTGGGCGACGGAAAGCAAGGCTTCCTGTGGCCATTTTGTAAACCAGTCGATAGTGCAACAGTTTACCAGCGAAGGAAACATGCGGCAACGTCGTCTAAAATAGTAAAGGCAAAATATTATTTTTACAATAACAGAACACAAAATACACACATCAAAACGAAAAACCAAACGGTGACTTTCCTGCAGCAAAAAAATGAGCATAATTAATTTTCGAGTGGTAAAAAATCGAATTGCGTTTTCAATTTTAGGAGAATTGTACGCCGATATAAAAATTGCAGCATATACTTACTGTACCACTTCTGGGTAAAGGCCTCCCCATTTCACTATATAAATAAATTGCATTAAAAAGCATTTTGAACTCTTGCTAACGAAATAAAAATCTGTTTATTTTGGACAACTAAACACTGCCTGCATTAAATTTCATGAATATCTAATTGTAAATAAGTTTAATTAGTTTTAATCTGTACATGATAATGATAAAACAATCATGATGTGTGTACTAATTTGTCTTTTAATAAAAGATTTTGATAAAAGTCTTTTCATCTATGAATTCAAACTTTCTCATAATCAAACAGAACATTGGCTTAACAAATTATGTTAAATTTCTCCACTAAAAAAAATCTAAAAATTTAAAATGACACCAAGAAGCATACACTATGGCCCAACCCTTTGCCGCCGCCGGTAACTCACTGCGGGCCCGCGGGTTTCGCGATGCTGCTAATACATTGCGTGTTTTCTGTGACATTTATAAACATCCCATAACGACGAACGCATAATGCATGTATAACTTTTGCGAAACATCGAAAGTAGATTTATTCGTTTCCAGGGTATAAATACTAACTGCGCGATTGCATTTGTGTAAGTAGAAATATCAATGTGGGTGTTGTATCAGAAATTCCCACGCTCGGGGACTGCAGTCTTAAGAAAGGGTCGGCAACATTTTTAATACTGTCTAATAATAGGTACTTTTTAAAACAGGAGATTATGGCTCTTATAGGCACATTTTGAATGTTGTTAGAGTTTCGAACCTTTCTTGGAAAAACTTATAAACATTTCAAGATTCTAAATTTATTAGGTACTTGTCTTATAATCACCTTGTGGTTCATTATTTAAAATTGGCGCTACCTACTCCGTTTTATTTTTGAGCCATGAACTGAAAGCCTAGCGCTGGTAGTTTCCGAGATGTGACAGTTTTCATTTTTACAGCTGTCATCAAAAATGTACATAGATATTGTTCTTGTCTTTCATTTGAGCCAAGAACTGGAAGCCTAGCACGAGTTTTTGATGACCATTTTAATTTTGACGTCATTTTGACACTCGTTGTCAATTTTGACCGGAAAAGTATCTCCCATGATTATCTTATCTTGACTTTCGTGACACTTTCTGTCACATCTGACAACAAGTATCAATGTGTGTCAATATAACAGCTGTCACAGCTTTTGGGTTGTTTTGTTATTCCTTGAACAGGTATGCATTATAAGTCCTACTCTGTGAAAATGAGATTTGTCACGATTGAAACACTGGGCGATATTGTCATTAAAAATAAACAGCTATTTGCTGATATGAATGTGTACCTAATTCAACTTCGAAATACTTAACCAAACATTTCGATTTTACAAAACCAGCACTCTTTTGTAAAATCTTATTGACGTGTGAATGTGGGACGAATGTGGAACAAATAGAAACTTTACCCACGAACTAGGCTTCCAGTTTACGAAAACCAAAAGACGATCGTGCCAGCTCTCAGTAATGTACAAATATTATGTGTATGTGTAGTAAACCCTTGTTAACTTTTAGAAGTAGTTTTTTCTTGCCTAAACATGAAAAAAAACATGCTTATGCTGCTAAAGAGAACAATAAAGAAAATTGCCTGTAAATCGTAATGTACAAATCAAAAATGTTATGCGAGAGTGACGAAAGTTTGAATACAGAAGTTGTAACATCAGACAAATATCGGGTCCCATATTCCATGAACAATATATTATTATATTATATAATGCTGGGGAATTCACACAGCATCATCTAGCCCCAAGCTAAGCAGAGCTTAGCTGTTATGGGTACTAGATAACTGATATACATAATATAATACAATACATAGATCATGATACATATTTTTATTATATACATAGAAAAAGACACTGAACAAATGTCTGCAGTATAAAGTTGAGGATGTTTATAGCATTCTAATGGAATGTGCCCGGAATGACGGTCTACGGAAGCATTTATTAGACAGATCCATGCTTTTGACAGATAGGAGGCCGTAACCGATTCTTAGCTAATCCTCTATCGGAGGAGGCGGGAAGCTGTCTAAGCTTTATAATCAGGCATTTAAAGAACGCATTTAATTTTTTGTTTTGTCCTATGTTTTTTTTACTTTAGTTTAATTGTTTCTTTTATTAATTTTTCTTGTTCTTTGTTTTATAACTTGTGTACTTTCAAGGGTGGCATTTTCAAATACTTGAACAAACCCTAAATAAATGATTAAAAAATATATATCTGCAGACTACAAAAATAAGGCTCGAGGCGGGAATCAAACTAGCGTCCTGTCAGGGCCAAAAAGAGTTCCTGCCTCGAACCTTCCCCTACCGCGCCACAGTGGTCGTCATAACAAACCTGAAAGCTTCTCCCACTGGACTCATACAAATGCACAAATGCAGCTTTCCCCGGACTCGGTTGATAAAGAAGGCGTATACACCGTCCCTATCAGCAGGGTTCACTCCAGTTTTTGCCGCATCAGGCCGACAACCCGTCTGCATTTGTTC
The DNA here is from genome assembly GCA_946478455.1 of Eupithecia vulgata. Lineage (NCBI taxonomy): Eukaryota > Metazoa > Arthropoda > Insecta > Lepidoptera > Geometridae > Eupithecia > Eupithecia vulgata. The sequence continues at coordinate 14,613,200 of OX297859.1, read as the reverse complement.
ATACGCATCGCCTTCGAAGAGGTTTGGGACCTCACCTGAGAGAATTTTATCAATTGAATTAGTACCTACTTTGTTAAAAGCTGAGTAAACAGTCGGTTTTTCATTCGCTTGAAATAATTTGACAATAGTTTAAATTTTTTGACGTCTAGTGTGTTTACCTGTGTGTGGAGAAACCAAGACTTGGTTCGTAAAACAAATAAACAAATATTATCAGGATAAGTGTTGTGACATGCTATATTAGTGCTTTGTATGGGAGTGTAGTCCCTCTGAGTAAAGCTCGATTTTCTATTTTTTACGAAACAAGTCTTGGTTCCTACATACACAAGCAATAATCACAGCTAACCCAATCTTGGTTCCTCCACACACTAGAGGTTAACAAAAAGTTTCAACTATTGTCAAATTGTAAGTAACAAGCGGATGAAAAACCGGCTGTACCTACTCCTACTTATATTATATACCTAGGTGAAAGTTTGTTAAGAAGGTGTTTGGGCAAAGTCAACGCCAGAACTACTAGGTACTAAAGGTAAGTACGGTAAGTAGTTTTGGAGTTTTTTATAGAACGTATATTTTTCGTACATTAAGTTCTATAATTATCTAAAAAATAATTTGGTTACCAACTAGCCTTAAAGTTGTTAATGTTGATAAGAAATATAAAATTATCCAAAAATTTTAACAAACTAATAATTTGATTTAACATTCTTGAGCATGAAAAACACATTCTTACATGTTATGTACGTGTGGCCATGTTGTAGAAAACTTACGTAAAAACACATATTCATAAACTTGTCTATACTATAAAAACTAGAAAGCACAAACCTGAATTCAGCATGTTATTGATGTCTTCCAAAAATAGTTCTTTCGTTATTTGTGTATCAGTGAAGAGGAAAACAGTGTCTTCGTTACTAACACCAGCTCGCATGTACATCTTTATTAAGTCCTCGTGAAATTCGTTCGTGTCATAGTTGCGTTTTATTTCCATTCCCATGCACCTTTAAAAGAGAGTAAAAACTTATAAGGATGTTTATGACGTAGAGAATAATGCAAAAGCTGCAGGCAGCGAAGAAGTTTTGATTAGTTAGAGCTCATTGTTAATACAAAAAGCTCTCCTAAGTAAGGAAAGCTTGCTTGCAAATAGGTTGGCTCTTTTTTTCACCTTTTAGGCCTAATATGTTTATACAGGATAGATCACTTTTAGTTCTGTTTGATCCTAACAATATCGGTAGGTATACTTACTATGCGTATTATTTTTAGTATCAGCTATTTAGGCTGTGTTTGATGAGAAAATCGTTAAACTTTGCATAATAAAATGGAATTTTCAATTTTCTGGGCGAAAGAAAAGGGGACACGCCTTGTATATAGTTAGCTTTTTGAAGTTATAATCATGCTCATTGAAGTTACATTCACTAACATTAAAACAAAGAGCTCGGACTAAACAAATATTATTGAAAATAAGAGATGAGTAAGATATTTTTAGGGTTTCAAACATCGGTTTTGAAACCCTCATGGTCTCGCTCTGTCCGTCCCCGCTCTTTCTTGAATATCTCAGTAACTACTGCAGCTATTAACTTGAAATTTAAAATAATGATACATTTCGTGCGCTATTACTGATTTCAAGAAAAAAATATAAATAAATGAAAAATGAAAATGAATAATTTCAGTACAAATTTTGATGTTGAAATTTCAAAAGAGACCTAGGAAGGCAAATGGGGTATCAAATGAAAGGTATCGTTTTGACCATTCCGAAACACTTTTTGAAATTTCTGTTAGTTTCATACTTTTGAAATATTTCAAAAATAGTCGAAAAATTTACTTTCCCCCCCCCCCCCCCTATCTCCGAAGATTGCAGACCGATCCATGTACAATGTATAAGGCGTTTGTAGACATCAATCTATATTTTACAGGAAAAATATAGAGAAGTCTGTAATAATAATAGTTTTTGAAAAATGGTCAAAAAGGGGGGGAATTTTTTTTCAAAAGGAGGGGTACCTACCCTTGTGGGGTATCAAATGAAAGGTATTGTTTTGACCATTTCAAAACACTTTATGAAATTTCTGTAAGTTTCATACTTTTTGAAATATTTTAAAAAAAGTCGAAAAATTGACCATTCCCCCCCCCCCCCTAGCTCCGAAGATTGCAGACCGATCCATGTACAATGTATTAGGCGTTTGTAGACATCAATCTATATTTTACAGGAAAAATATAGAAAAGTCTGTAATAATAATAGTTTTTGAAAAATGGTCAAAAAGGGGGATTTTTTTTCAAAACGGGGTATCTACCCATGTGGCTTCCTCTAAACCTCCCATTTTTCAGCCCCGGCAATACTCTTATCCATAGCTACGCCTTAGCACTCAGTATTCAACTTAACGCATCCAGCATCTGCTAGCAGAGTTAGACATGTCATTATCCCACTTCTCACCTGATTGGAGGGCATCCTACATTACATTTACCGAGATGCGGTCTCCACATTAAGAAGCAGTGAAAGTATACCCGACTGCTAAACAATTTCCTGTGAATGTGGGAGTTTTGGTTCACAGAATCTGTCATGAAATAGTCGCGCAGAGCGCTGAAATACGTACCTAATTTATGAAAAACAACGGAAGTTGCTACACGCAAAATGATTCAGGCACGAAAATCATATAGTCTAGATTTCTATGATCAGTTACTATGGAGAAATTCCGTTTAAGCAGTTAAGTCGACGACCTCAGTGGCGCAGCGGGCGAGAGTCTGCCTGCGACGCAAGAGGTTGCGGGTTCGATCCCCGCCTCGGAACAAATTTGTGTACGATCTACAGAAATTTGTTCCGTGTTGGTCTGGGTGTTTTCTATGTATAATAAAAAAATATCTATGTAATGTATAATATTACGTATATCAGTTATCTAGTACCCATAACACAAGCTCTGCTTACCTTGGGGCTAGATAATGCTGTGTGAATTGTCCAGCATTATTTATTTATTTAAGTCAATTTGTGGTTAGCTACATGATTTGCTGACTTGAAAGCGTTTTGCTGTGCTGCGTGGTAGCTGTGCCAAATGCTATGCTAAATCCTTTACAGTCCGTTACCGTGAAATTCAAGCAGACGCCGAGTTTAATATAAATACTGTTGTACCTATTTATATTGGCCCAGTTTATGCAAGAGACCGTTAAAGCAAGCAGTGTGGAACTGGCAGACATCGATAGTAGGTGAATTCTCATAAAATAATTAATTATAGGTATCTTCCGCAGCGGAAGAGCTTGGCAGCCGCCGCGCTAATTATCAGAGTGGGCGAAGCGAACGTAGATAACAGATTGGATGATAGGTATGGCTGTATGGTGAAATTGTCACTTCGAGCATAACTGTCCAACCTTTGAACCGGTTTGCGTGAAATTTAATAGTAGACAGGCAATGAATGCTCAAGAAAGGATAAAGGGAAATGCCTTAATCAAATTTTTGATTTCGTAACTTTATTTAGACTAGTAAGGAGGTGAACATACCAGAATGACAAAATTTCCAGGGGACTGCCTAATTCGGCCCCTCAGTCGACTACAAAGATGAAGAAGAACAAGTGGATCCTCTGACCGTTTCCCTACAGAGGTCCGATGGAGAAGACATTGGAGAAAAAGTAGATGAAAACAAATACGAGGATGTCCTTCCCACTGCAAAATAGCAAGAAATTTACTCAATGATGGTGCCTATTGTTCTATGTTAATTCACATTTCTATGTCAAAACACTTTGTTTTCATTTCGTGGTTCTGATTTATAAAACTGTCCCAATGTCATAAAAAACACTCATTTATGCACACACGTGGTCATAGCAACATAGTCTAGATCTTCTTTGATTGTGAGAAACCTGATCAGCGGGTCCACAAGATACATTCTTAAATGAGTATCTGTGCTATTTAGCCGTCCAGAACCACTGTGTGTACAAAATGGAGAATATTTCGGCCAATATATAATCGTTGACTGGGAATGATGAGAAATTAGATTCATTAGTAGCCAGTTGTCGAAAAACTACAGATTTCACACTTAACACTGTCATGGTTTAACATTTGAAAGAAGATAGATATTAAATTAAAGTATATTGTAGGGAAATCATTGCTCTACAACCCTTTTGGTGGTTTCAAATAAATAAATGTATTTTCTTTTGCACACACTCCTGTGTGTAAAAATACATTGTGTATAGCTTTGCAGAACGCTTCCAAAGTGTTAGTTATATAGAATGTAGACACGGTAGCGGTAGCGTTAGGAAAATCGCGTCATGCACGCGAGTTACTGAAAGGTTCGATTTTTTCTTATTTAATAATAATAATAATAATAGTGCTGGACAATTCACACAGCATTATCTAGCCCCAAGCTAAGCAGAGCTTGTATTATTTAGGTTATAAAATAACTTAAATATTAAGAAACAGATGAGATCAGATCGGTAGATTTATTTGTAGGTACCACATATATAACATAAACATTTTCATACCTACATAAACATGATCAGCTAAAATCGTTTTGGTTTTGCAAGAGTCGAATTACCTTTCCTAAACTAATTTGCTAATATGCTTGTGGAGAGAAATTTTAAATATTCCGTTCGTTTGACGTGGTGGAGAATGGGACAGACCTATTCTAAGAGCGGGTTGTGTTACAATACCTACTATGCAACCTCACGTGCATGCATAGACATGTCTAGCGAGTGTGACGACGCTCGTGTCCCAGGCCGCCCGGCCCTATGACAATAGCCGCGCTCCGTTTTCAGCTATACGCACTACATGCTCAACACATCCTTGAATAGTATATTCCTAGCAAAAAGTGTGTATCTACTTACTTGCACTCGTTGACATGACCAGCGAGCGTGGCGACGCTTCTGCGCCCCGAGCCGCCTGGCCCCACCATGAGAGAGTGGCCGCGCTCGGCTCGCAGCACCCTCGCTGTACGCACTACATGCTCCACACAGTCTTTAAACAACACCAAGTGCATCTCAGCTCGCGCGGTTGAGTTGTACTCTTCCAAATATTCCTAGCAACAAGTGGATAGAGATAACAATTCACATCACACCATCACTCTGAAAACAATAACTTGGCAGGAAATGTATGAATTTTAGGATGGACTGGACTTAATGAAATCGAGCTTACTATCTTACAAAATCAAGCAAATAAGTACACGTTCCCAAATGCGATATAATTCGGTCTAAGAGGCAGCTACTTCTTTTTAACTTTTTTGACCATTTTCAAAGGTATCTTCGTCAAAACAATGTAGGTTTCGGAAAGGTTTTGGAACAATGTTCGTGCATTCGATGCAAAAATGAAACCCCGAAAATTAAATTTCGTTCCATCTCCCTGTTGGGCTTTTAATAAATTGGGACGTCATAACTTAATAATAGGCCGACGACGGAACCAATATGGATGCCTTTTTTAACCTGCATGAAAATTTTCAGGATTCCAGATTTTAAATTCTATAGTGCTCACAAATCTATTTACCTAAAGCATATTACGAGAAAAGGCATTGCAAAGGGTAAAGTATTATTAAATCTGTGGTAAAGGTGAGACAGAGAGATTAACATGATATCTGGTATAAAAGGAATACAGCGTTTACAGACGTATCGAAACAACCTGAAAACCATCGATTTTAGGTAGTATTTTGGTTAGTGTTTCATGGAAAGTCACGCCTTTCACACAAACGCTCAGCGCCAAAATGGCGAAAATCGAGCGTACCTATGTATTAGAGTGGTATCCACGCAAATAAATATTTTTATATTTTTTGCAGTTTACTACGAATAAATAATAGAGAACATTTTTCTAGATTATGTAATTACCTTCAAAACTATCATTAACTTATTCATGTCTGGCATTTCCGCATACACCCTATTTTCTTTTGGTGTCGCAGAGTTGATGAAGTCTCCGAAAAGCAGAAGCGGTGGATGCTCGATCACGGCATCGTCAGGTACATCCAGGATAGGATTTTGGAAGTTTTTCGTGCAAACTGTACTCATCAAATGTAGGAAGTAACTCTTGTCTTCCACATTTATAAGACGGTCGTGGAATACGCGAAGGCATTCGTGGTAAAACAATCTAAAACAAGAAAGAAGTCAGGCGTTGAAATCCTATTTGTCATCGATTGGTTCATTTTTTCTAATTAACAAGTAGAGCTGAAATTTTACCATCACTAAAATAACTAGTATGATTAGCTGAATTATATTTTTTTATTGTTACCTACGAAATATTCACGTTACTATGACTATTACAATGTAACATTTAGATGCAGTGGATTTTGTACAGGTATATTTTAAAGTCTTGAAAGCTATAAAGGGGGTTACCTTTATAGCTTTCAAGACTTTAAAATACTAAATTTGTGAGTCTTAAATAAAACAGCTACACTCACTATATTCAGTATACCTAATGGAGAGAAGTTAGAAATTTTTATATCGACAATTACTACGACACCTATTACATTTCCAGATCTTTACCGGCGCAGGCAAAAACTGCTTTTGGCTACGTTACACATGTGTTTTTGATGTGATCTTATAATTATAATTAAAAAAACATTACTGTATAAATAGAAATTAATTTCAAAATACTCTATAGGGGGCACAGTGACGTTTATAGAGAGGTATGTCTCTCTCATCTCGCAGACTGTGTTCGTTACGCATATAAATAAAAATAAATAAATTCACACAGCATTACCTAGTCCCATGCTAAGCAGAGCTTGTGTTATGGGTACTGGATAACTGATATACATAATATAACATAATACATAGATATTTTTTATTATACATAGAAAACGACCAGAACACCCTGAACAAATGTCTGCAGATCGTACACACATTTGTTCCGAGGCGGGAATTGAACTCCTGCGTCGCAGGTAGACCTTCGCCCACCGCGCCAAACATTCTCGAGCATAAATTTCCAATATCCCTATATTAATCTCCCACACACATAGATAAACATAGATTGGTTTTTGTGGTCATCGGACATCCATCTTGGTCTACAGATAGGAGATAGATTGGAGATTGGCCGTCATCAGATGTGAAGATTGGCATATAGCAATCAGCGGTCAGTAATCGGAAGTTACCTGAGCATAGCTTGCGGTGCTCGCATATACGCCGCATCAGCTTGCAGCACGCCTTGCATAGACTTAGACAGGTCTCTTAAGTTAAATACGTAATGAGACTTGGCTGGAGTAGGTAATAGTTCTGCGCAAATCTTGAGGTAAATCTCGACGGCTGCATTCACTATGTTGTCGCCGAGAGATGATACCTCGGTCACGAAGTCCTCCATGTGACCTTTTAGGATTGCCTGGTTAGGTAAAAATTATATGACTGAAAAACTAATCACACCAATATTATAAATGCGAAAGAATGGGGGCAGTTTAGTTTTTTTTTTGTTTTTGCCCTTCACAGTAAACTATAGTACGGACTGAGCTCAATTATTTATATATATGTAGTTATTAGAAAATGAAACCATTGCGTAAAAAAGGTTTCGTATACAAAAGGCTTTGTAACGCTTTTTGGTCATAATACGACTGTTGTACATTGCGTTCGCATTTCGTACCGAATAAATGTCAATTTCTTAGGTACGAAATACGAACGCAATATCGATATTCAACCACCATGAAAGGGAATCCGTAATGTACGGATACAGCGTACGAAGTAGTTATGCATTTCCGCAAACTCCGGTTTCACCGCAAATTGGCTATGCTAGAGCAAATGTTAGTTCCCTCACACACAGTCGCATATGCGTATTAATTTGGTAACTTAAGGTTATCACTCACTCTCCAACCACACTGCCACCCAACAAAAAAATGAGTAGGTAGGTATTTAAATATGTGCCTAAACTCATTTGACAGTGATATACACCGTAGTGCTGCTGACACTGTAAAATGTACCATTTTGAGTATAACCATAATATATGAGTTTAACCCTATATTTGAATGTTTATATTTTTGTGTTGTGCGGCAGTGGTGTTGGACGTCTAAGCGTTACGTTTTACTAGCCAGATTATTAGTTTCAACGGCGAAACCAAGTTAATGAGAAAGCTTCAGATAGTATGTGTGGTCGCCGGTCCAGTCTCGGTTTGCTTAATAGATGAACTTGAATTACCTTCTATTAGCTCTCTATAGAAAAGAAGAAAAAAACACTTAGTTACTTTACCCTAACACCACTTACCTTGAAAATAGTTTTCATAGCTTCGGAATTGGGGGCTGAAATGAAGAACATGGCGAAATGTCGCACAAATCTAGCTGTAAGTGGGTTGCGACCACCGCCAGGCGGAGCGCAACCACAGGATAGGACTACGTCTAAGATATCCTTCCAGTATAGCTTATCTCTGTCATATAGCCCTCCGAAATCCAGGAATTGCCTGTTCAATAATAGTTAGGTAAAATAAGCGTTCAATCGATGAATTCAAACTTAATATTAATACGATGTATTTTTTTATTTGTTATTATTATGACAAGTAAGAACTACTAAATGAAGCTTTGAACTGAGAGCCCATGTAAACGGATCCATAGAAAGCGAAATGAAAAAAGTTTATTAAAATCTAGAACAAAAATCAGAAAAGTTCTTTATGTATGTACAGAAATAAGGGTGAAGTTTGATTATTATGATAGATTATTATATATGCCTATTCCTATTTTTATATTTTACTGACTTATATTGTAAAAAAAATTAAAAATATTCTAAAATAGAATAGGCATATAAACTTTAATATTTTAATTCCAACTTTCTACAATTCCGACAAAATAATTCATTGTTTCTCTGTTGATAACTGAAAAGAAGTAAGAAGCATCACCTGAGCAACTCAATGGTAGGCTGCGCTCCATAAACATCCAGACGTGGCATATTGACATCATCGATGAAAATGATAATTTTCTTTCCCAGCGGAGCACCTATTGCCCTCCGTGGACGTTTATCCATACGCAACTCTATCACTTCCTATAATAAGTTTTATTATTATATTATTTTATTTTAGGTTTATTAACGGGTTGTTTACCTACCATGATTTGTAGCATAAAGAGGTTCCTTATCTGTTTAATACAGATTATGCGTTGCGCACGATGATGATATCCGCTATGTATTAGTCTAAAAGCAAGGGCTGCTTTTAGATTACCTCTCCTATAGGGTCTTTGTAATGTTGGCTTCAGCCCTACGCATGTCTATCAAAGGGTCACTATGGCCCGAGACCATGGTAAGGTAAAACGTAAAATAATGCTGAACTATTCACACAGTATCTCATCTAGCCCCAAGCTAAGCAGAGTTGTGTTTATTTCGTTAAGTAGCAAGCGTCATGATCACGGATAACTGGATTCAAAACGCTACAAACGTTCAAAAGCGTTTTGAATCAATTGTTTGAAATCAATTGTTATAACAATTGATTTCAGTTTTAATACACCTAAATCTATACTAATATTATAAATGCGAATGTGTGTTTGTTTGTTTCTCCTTCCTTCACGCCCTAACTAAGCAACCAAACGGCATAGATTTCATAGAGTTAGTTGAAAGGATGAAGAGTAACAAAGGCTACTTTTAATCCCATAAATCAGTTCCCATTAGATTTAAAAATAACCTTAAACTACGCACAATTAGCAACAAATTCAAAATTATTTGCTATGTTTCTTGTACAACATTCAAGAAAGAAAGCTTTGTACTAAGAATTCCATAACAAAGGCAAGCATAACCCAGATAACCAACTCTTCTTGTTCAATATAAAGTAGAGCTTTTAACTAATAACATATTTAAGAACCTTATCAATAAAATGTCCATGTTCGAATTCAATTGCAACAAGTGTATTTACAATAAAACCAGCTAAGTGCGAGACGGACTCGCGCATGAAGGCCATATATAAAAACGGCAAAAAGTTATGTCTGTTGTATGGAAGTCTTAAATATTTGTTTTAAAATAATTTAGTTATTCATTTTTAAAGTGATTATAAAACTAAATATTCTGTGAATTTTTTAAGCTTCTACCTGTTGCCGTTATCAATATCGAGTGTTGATAACGGCAACAGGTGGACGGAGTGGATGGAGAGACTTATATTAATTTTATTCTGTTTTTTAGTATTTGCTGTTATAGCAGCAACAGAAATACATCGTCTGTAAAAGTTACAACTATCTAACTATCACGGCTCATGAGATACAGCCTGGTAACAGACGGACAGCGGAGTCTTAGTAATAGGGTTCCGTACATAACAACGGAAAGGCATTAGTAGCAACCCTGTTATTCCAGCTAAGTGCAAAAACAGTCTGTACTATCGCCGACAAAGATTTCTAAATATTGTAGCGCTTCGATAGTCTTAAGGCAGCGTATTACAATCACTATATTCGGGGTATTCCCGGAATATAAAGCATTTATGACAATTTCTTATTAACACAGTAAGACGTATAATGAAAGGTTGCTCAGTCATCAATCGATGCTTGAGTAACGCTTTTCTATAGCATAAACCTTACTCAAGCATAGATCTACGACTGAGCAGGCTTTCATAATACGTGCCATACACAATAGTTTCGTTTGTTAAGATTTTTTAAACGCTTTAGACATCGTCTCGATTTCACCTACTTCGCGTTTGGAATCCATCTTCTAAACGCGTATTGCGTCTTCTTATACCCAATACACCGATTTCGTCGTTGATTATAGCATAGCGTACATAAAAATCTCGAAAAAATAAAAAACATGTCGTTGTTCGTAGAAATCGGTACGCGACGTACAGAAAAATGTAGCTGCATTTTTCATCGAACTATTTTCTTCGAGATGGAACTACGTCGAAGTTCTAACTCTTGTTTCCTATGAAACTTTCGTTTATACATTTTTAAATAAAAATTTTACAGCAAGTTTTGAAAGCTCGGATGGTAGTCAATTTATGTGACATGTCAAGTGTGTTAGTTAGTGACAATCAATGTTGTTTGTGAATAAGATGTAATCGATTTTGTTATTTTGCCATAAATTTTATATCAGGCATCTAGATTATTTCTGATAGTTTGATATCATCTATACTATTTAGTATCTGAATTCAAAACAATAAAATTATATATTTGCTACTTGCCTCAGCCCTGGCATTTAACTTGTTTTTAACTAAAGCTACTGAATCGACACCAATGTACTTGTACTTATTTATGTCAGTGATAAACATAATGGCGGACAAAAATATATCTTACAAGTGTCGAAAATTATTGTGAGATTGGTGAGATCAGAACAATACCTGAGTTCGTGTCGAGCTAGTTTGCGCAGAAAAATTCATAACGACCGGAATGAATTTGCCGCCTTTAGACATAGAGTTCAATATTGCAGACGCTATACAAGTTTTGCCCACGCCTGAAACAAAAGCGTCTATAATTTACAATATATAGTCTATATAGTAGTCTAGCTATGTAGTCCTCTTTAAAGGCAGGATTGATGCCCCAGAAAGGGTTCGTGGACCTCTGTCAAAAATCCCTACTTCAAAAAATATTAAACTTGGAACTTCAACTCCCCCCGTGAACTTTGGCTACGGCCTTGCGCACAGCATCGCACATCAGACGCTTATAAACTTTACTTTTAGAAATTCTATACCTTTGGATACGCTAGTAGCTCTAGATAAATATACAAAGACGAACAATACATACCAGTGTTCCCAGTAAACATGACAGGTTTCCCATAACTAAGAAGCTTTTCAAATAGATAACCGTAGCGCACTGTATCAATAGTAGGAACTAATGTTTCAAAAAACGGCCTGTTGCAGTCGTAAATAAATTCAGGTATTATATCTGTCCACGTTCTTAGCCTTCTGAATTTTGTATCCATAAACATATCGAAGAAGTTAAAACCTTGTGGAAAGCTGGTGAAAAAATAAGCTATGAATAAAGTATAAGTCGAATAGTTAAAGATTAAGATAGAAAATGAGAAACTGGCAAGCAAAATTAAAAACTAACTTTAATTTAAATTGGTGTTAAACTATCATCAGTTTATATTTATTTGATTTCTAATTATTTTATAAGTTAGCTTTCTGTTTCACATTAGTATTTGTCATCCTCCTTACACATGTTTTTGGCAAATAAATATCCTTATTTAACTTACTATTCTGCCTCTTCAAACTCTTCAAACTGTCGTTTGACGACCTCTTCAAAAACTTTCCGGTTGACTTCAAATATGTTTCCACCAATATTCCAAACGTAACAGAATATGAAGCAGTGGGCAATATACGTTTTAATTGCCGCCTTGTCAGAGAATCGATCCCCTGGTTCCGATAGCAAAGCACTCATCAAGTTACAGACGGCATTCACTTTGCTAATATTAACCTGGAAAGTAGGTACATTTTAGCACATCATCGTGGTTTTATTAATAAACCAAATTTTTTTAAACCTGTTAGTACTTATAATTTTTTAATTATAAGTACTAACAGGTTTAGTTCTTAAAGCGTGCTTGCGTTAGTAGGTTTATAACTAGGGAGTTATAAGCCAACTAACGCAATGGATTGTAAAATTATCTGAATAAATAAATAAATGTAATTATTGTTGAAACCACAGACCATCTGATCATACATAAATAGCCCGAAAATTTACTGTAATAGGTGGTTTTAAGATTGTTCCCACAAATACCACAAAACGTAATCGGAAATGGGTGTCACGTTTTAAGTATTTTGATCTGATTTATATTGTAAATTGACGAATCCATATGCCTTTTGTTACAGCGAATAAATAAGTTTGAGTATTATCCATGTGTCAAAGTTTAACACCCGAATACTCAAATGCATCTAAGATTTAAGCTCGTCTCAAGTGACGATTTACACATTTTTTTTCACACGATTTTACGCATTAAATCGCGACTTGAGACGGTCTTAAGGCGAATACCCCACCCAAACTAGCGCCGCCACCTACTTTGTTATTATTCCGTTTAACAAAGGAATTTTAAAAAATCCATCTTCCAGTTTGTGATACCTATCATAAGATTTTTTTAATGCCTCTGTAATAGTTTTATTCTATTTAGTTTAGACAGAGATACGAAGTTGCCTTTGGTGGCCACCAAAATCTATTTTCGTATCTTTGCCTAAACTAGGTGGCGGCGCCACTTTGGGTGAGTTATGCGCCTTTAATCAGAGTTGCGTTTGAGTATTCGGGCGTAAGTCTTGTGTAGACCGTTCAGAGAAGTTTGCTCAATATCGAACAGATGGCTTTCACGCCATCATTCGGAAAAAAACAGCGCCTCTAGCAGGACGAAGGCCAACAGCATCCTTAAAACCATGTCGGAGCATTGTCTGTCTCCTAACTGGACACATTTTGCCAAATCTGTTGCACCCGTCTGTGGAATTTGATGCCTGATGGATGAAATATTGTGTGTATTTTTTTTAATGTAATTTTATTTTATATAATGGTTTGAATTTACTATAAGTACCTATTTCATCTGACCTTATTTTGTTATTTAACTGAATGTAATTTAGAATTTTATTTAATTTTGTGTCTGTGTAATATGGATTACTTAATTATAATAAATGGATACAATAAAAAATATACCAGAAAAACTGTGACTAACCTGTGCGATACCCACGAAGCACTTAGTATCAACATAATGAATACCAGTTTCAAGCATTTGGAATAATTCGTAAATGAATTCTCCATTTTCCTGAGTAAAAGTATTTTTTTCCACTCCCTCCTGTATCCACGAGCGAACGTACGGCAAGTACCCCATCTCGTCAGGGTCTATGTACACCATGCCACAGCGTGACACAGTGGCGGGGGAGGCTTGGGCTAAGTCTGCCACCTGAAAATAAAATCCTGTTTCACATACATAATATGTATCTTAATTTTATTCTTACCCGCAGCTTCGCCTACGTAGAGTTAGAAATTTGGAGGTTAAACATATTTTCGCGGATCCGTAAAATTCTTTTAAGCGATTTTGCAAATTAAAAAAAGGGAGATTCTATGTTTGGCTGTATGTTTTTAAAGTATTTTCGTAGATTTCTCTGTAAAAAAAGAACCGACTAAAAAAAATGTTATATGTAAAGAAAGTTTTTCCGTAATAATACTTTTATGTAATAAAAGTAATTTACTTTTGAAAAATCATGACTAGCTTCAATCATTTTGGTGATATCTTCGCCAATTTCTAATACATTTTATGATTCTTTCGTTGTTGTTTAATAAAAAAATAATTTGTTTAATTAATTAAATATCCTATAAAAATTTGATCCTCATCAAACAGATGTTTTCCTTGACAACAAGCGTAAACATTCAACATTCAACAGATCGCATAAAATGAAGGCCGGCCAATCTGTTCTTAGAAATTTCTTAAAAATCCGACACAAATTGTGTTATTTTGAAAGTTGAAAGCACAGTGTCAAGAGTGAGAAAGTTAATGTACGTTTTTAAGAACCTAAGAGGTACTGCCGACTTACCTTGCATGAAAATGGTCTACCTTGCACTGGCTCAATCGGTTCTCTCGTACTGCATCTCTGCATGGGGCGGTTCCATCAAGACCCTCATGCTCCGAGTAGAGCGCGCGCAAAGAGCGGTTCTTAAAGTTATGACCTCTAAACCAAGAGACTTTCCTTGACTTGACGAAGATCAAGACTAGTTTTTTTCTGCCGCCTGTACGCGCGTTAGTGAGTATAGACGTCACTATAATGTAAGCGAGAGAACATGATAAGCGCCGCTATTTCAGATTCGTTTCTTTAGTGAACCGGGTATACAGGGCGTAATCCGCATTTAATTCTAAACAAGCGTCGTACAGAAACGTAGGAATCGTTGTATTTGTAAAGCTGTTTTACACAAAAAGCTTGCGTTGACAAGTAAAATGCCATGATTAATAAAATTGCATGAAACAATGATTTCAAATTCCCACCATTCTAAAACATTTTTTTATTTAACTATTCAGTATTGCTACTTGTAGAAATGTATGACCCATCCGGTATTAATTACACTACTTTGCTACACATGAGTGCCCGCGATTGGCTGCTTATAAATTATCAGTAACAACTATAAGTTCTAAAGTTCTCTCACCTCAAACAGCATGTGCACGTATGGAGTCAATTTAATTCTCTCGGAGTTGGAAAGACACAGCATCTTGTTATCATCAAGGACCGTGTTCATATTCTCAATCCATACAGCGTCCACGGGGCCGTCACAAATTAGCCACTGGTGGTCTGGCTTCTCACACTAGATTAGTTGGAATGTTATTAAATTTCGCAAAAGTAAACATTCATTAATTTCACATTGTAAATACATTGATACCTTTAATTCACTCCCGAATAAGGTACTCATAGTCCAGAATATGAATCTTTTTACTTTCAACAATAATTAAAATGTCCAAAACATAGGTTTTTGCTTTATTGTAGATGTAGATGATTTGTAGATGTTCGTATTTAACTCGCACTGGGGCAATTTTCTACGAAAATTTAATAATGTCCCAAAAAAAAAAATTCGGCAGGATTCGAACCCGCGCCTCACACGGGTACGCTCTAACCAACGATATAGATCACGTGCCTTTTCAAAAATCTCTGGAACCTCTTACGACTCTGGCGTCGTTAGCGGGTTCGAATCGTGACAAAAATTTTTGGGACATTATTAAAATGTCCAAAACATGTTCACAAAAAAAATTTTCATACAAGTTGTAAGTATATAAAATTAAAGACAGTAAAAATTTCTAGTTTCAATTCTAGTTCATGGATGAGGAACTTCTTTTATAGGGAATAAAAGAAGTTCCTAAACGACATTGGGTTCCTGAAAATAGTGTTTATTATAGAATATACTATACATACTTTAGCCCATGGCTACATACTTGGACAGCGGTTCTCAAACTGAGCGGCAGGATCCCGTCGTGCCATTCCAACGTCTGCAAATTCACCTCTCCGTACAACTCTCCGATAGTCAAACTCTTGGGGTTCATTATGTACTTATGTACTATCTGATTCTGAGACCCTGGTATCTCTTTCTCGTGGAGACGTGTGTATGTACTGCCAAGTACCTATAATATTTACATTAGAGTTAATAATTCTACTACTATTGAAGGCGAGAGTTAATGATGTTGTGTAATTGTTTAAGAGAAGAAGAAAACGCCAAATTACTGAATGGATCAATCTCAAATATTGCACAAGTTCTAGACCCGGTATAGCACATAAACTACTTGATATTCCAAAAAAACACGCGCGAAGCCACGGGCAGAAGCTAGTTATTTTAAACTAATTAAGATACTAAATAAATAAATAATGCTGGACAATTCACACAGCATTATCAAGCCCCAAGCTAAGCAGAGCTTGTGTTATGGGTACTAGATAACTGATATACATAATACAATACAATATTGATAATTTTATCATACATAGAAAACTGTACTGATATTGAAAAAGTTTTCAAATATCAAAAGCGCTGCATAAGGGCCATGTTTAGTTTAAAAGTAACGGACTCGTATAAACCATTTTTCCACAAGCATAATATTTTGACGATTCCTGCGCTGTATATATTTGAAACGGTGATGTTTGTAAAAAATAACCCAAATCTGTTTGAACAACTCTCTGATGCCGTGGTTCGCAATAGGCGTGACAAACATAGAGTTGTTACGCACAACTCAAAAACAACCCTAATGCATAAAAGTATATTCTGCTCAGCACCTCTCGCCTATAATAAACTGCCAGTGTCTATAAGAGAGTTACCTTGTGCGTTGTTTCGGAGGAACGTGACAAAACTCTTGACAATAAAATGCTATTACTCCTTTAATGAATTTATGACCGATAAATTGTAGGACATTTTTTTGTATAATTGAAACTTAATTTGCAATTTTAAATTTTAATTATTTTTTATTTTGACATTTTAGTTCTATTGACTGTTATTATTATTATGATTCTTTCTTTTCTTGTAAATTTTTTGTATGTAAATTATGTTTTATTTATTTTAGAATTTGTAACTGTGATTTTTTTTTTGGAAATTTTAAGACATTGCACGCCCAATAGGGCAGAATACATTGTGACATTCCATTCTAATATAACAACTTTTTTAACGTGTATTTCATGCAATAAATAAATTGATTGATTGATTGATAGAAAACGACCAGAATACCCAAAACAAAAACCTGCAGATCGTACAAATATTTGTCCCAAGGCGGGAATCTAACTCGTATTCTCCTGGCGGACCCACCGCGCCACAGAGGTCGTCGTAAATGAACATAAAAGTGAGGTAGGTACGCTTTGCCTAAGAAATATCTAACTCTTCGACCAGATATCCGCCGATGCCTACCTCCTACTACCTATATAGGGTTATTGGTAAATTAGTAACACTACGTTAACTGCAGGTTCTGCCCATCACCGCAAACACGTTTGTGAAGACGCCGCCGGGTCTTAATTCCTATACTTGGTATTAGTACTAGGTACCTTCCTCGATTCAATAATCGTTTGTCAGTGAGGTTTTACTTGAAACTTAGCTGAAAAACAGCTCTGCCCTGAATTAACAGTGGGTATGGGAGCGGAATATTGGTCTTTAGTAACTCGTAGGGTTCCATTCCAGACAAGTGTTTTTTGTTTTTGTATCACAGGTGTTTTATATATTTTTTTAAGAATTAAGACCTGGCTTCTTTGCGAACGTTTTCGTGATGATAGGCAGAACCTGAAGTTTCCGTAGTGTTACTAATTTACCATTTAGTAACACTACGGAAAGTAGGTTACCCCCTGTATATGATATACCTATATAGTCCAGCGATTTTAGCCAAAAAATAGGGTAAACCTAACGATTTGTAAAACTAGTTGGAAATTAGTATATGCTGTCATTTTGGCGTTGTCACAAAGTTACAAAAAATACCGTGTTCGATTGATAAGTACATAATTCAAGGACGAATGTCACATGATTCTGTTTTTGCTAGTATGTAGACTTTTTGTTGACATCTACTATAAAATTGTTAAGCATTAAATTTGCAACAAATTTCTTTTACAATTTTTTTTTGTTGCGCTCGCTACTTCTCACTGCACACGGCTTAAATAAACTTCGTAGGTAAAGTAAATGTAAGTTTTCTCACACAGTTTCCAAGTATTTCCTCTGTATTGTTCAGATTTCTCCATATCGTCATTTTGATATGTTTTCATTAATGGAACTAACTTCAGCTGCTGATATTTTTTTTGACCGATAGAATAAAATTATCCTTACAAGAAATTGAGTCGTTGAGCATCAATAAAAAAAATATGACCATCATTAGTAATTTTGAAACACACGCACTCTTTCATCTCTCTCTGGACCAAAACAATTTTAGCTTACCAAATCTTCTAAAGAAAAAAATTAAAGGTATTAATTAAGACAGTTTCCATGTGTTCATCCTTTGTATCGTTCGTTTTTCCCTATATCATCATAATGCAGCATACAAATAAAATTTGACCAACATAACTTTGTTGATCTCTTTATTTCTATAATATTTGTGTAATCCTTTTTAACCTTATTAGTATATTAAGTTCCATTAAAATACTTAAAAAATATATAACACTACTCACTACTTATAAATAACAGTAATGCTGTCGTTTACCTCAATAAATAAAGATGATTCGTTTTTAGGTGCTACTCAAGCTTGACTAAAAAGGTTTGTGCCAAAATTGTTTTCTCAAAAAAGAGCTGCTGTTTCAAAATAAACTGTACCTGTACCTCTGGTTATAGATGCCTTTACTGTACGAATATAAAAAAAAACATTGTTTATGTAAGGCTGAGCTCTCCGTCCTATATCTCAAAAACAGTTGAAAAATGTTAGCAACTAAATAATTGAAAATTGTAAGCTCTACAACTTTAAGAAAGATGTAAAGTATGTAGTATTTTACCACTAAAAATTATTAATTAATTTATCATTAATAATGCTGGACAATCCACACAGCATCATCAAGCCCCAAGCTAAGAAAAGCTTGTGTTATGGGTACAAGATGACTGATATACATATGTACTTAATACATAGATACCTATATTTTATTATCACATTAATCAATGGATGGACTCTATTCGTCATCCGATTTATGAGCTGGAATGACATTACCTAGTCTCTAACTCGCCTATTTAGGAAGTGAAATACATATAGACCGATGTTTTGGTTGCACTTTGTTATATAAATGTCACCAATAAATTATTTTATTAGTAACTATACTAATACTTAAGGAGGCCTATGTCCAGCAGTGGACTGGTATAGGCTGATGATGATGATGATGATGATGATACTAATACTAAACTACTATATGGTATGGTAATTCCATGGTAAAGAACTATCTCTACCACGGAATTACCATACCATTAATATAATATAACTAAACAAGATAAATTGATTAGCAATCTTTGACGTGACTAATCTGTTATTACAGGTAGGCTTATATAAGGCAGTTTAATTTTTGTCCACACAACTCAAAATTGGTAAATTTTTTATAGGCAGTATGCTTATCAAAATATTACCAAGCTCAATTTTAATTAATTTTTATTTTGTTCGGAAGACAAACAATTATGGATAATCCTATGAGTAACTACGTTATAACGGGTAAGCTACTAATTTTCTATTATCTCCGCAGTATATAGAAGAGGTTTTTGTGATTAAATTCTTAGTTTCATGTTTTATCCGGAAAATAAGGTCAGGTCAATTTAATGAACAGAGTTCCGAGTTCATTTTGACTGTAGTAACGAGACGTTAAGGTAACGTTTAATTTTTCAATTGGATTTGGTACAAATGCCTCTATCAAGCGGACATGGAATTACGCAAATCCCATTCATAATTGAAACGTCACAATCACGTATCGATGCTATCGTCAACCGCTTTGTCAGTACAATTGGCGCTTATTACCTAGCTGTAGCATTAAACTCACATGTAAGACAACAGTTTTCCCACCACCCGTGGGGCCGACCAGCATAACTCCCCATCTGACAATCATAGTTTCATGCAGCTGGATCACTTTCCTTATTTGACAAACTTCGATCTGCAGCTTCCTCTCCAATAAAACTTCCGCTGGATAGAAAATGTTGATATTTTAATAAGGTCCATAAAATGAAATGGGAACAGCATTAGAAATTAATAACAATAGGGAAATTAACCTGCAAGAAAACAAGATCCGCCAAGAGCGAGTGTAACTCGCGCGCCGAGGGTTTCAAACATTTGCCAATTATTTGGACAATCAATTTTCCGTCTTTTTTCGAATGGCAATATTTTGAAAAGTACGAAACCTACAGCAATTTCGAAAACTGTTTTAAAATTAACAAAACAATGTCTTTCATTTGATAAACCAATAGGTAGATAGCCCCCTTTCGATAAAAAATATCCCACTTTTCGACCATTCTCAATGTTTTTTTTTTTTAAATGGTTATTTTTACAGGCTTCTCTATATTTTCCTGTAAAATATAGATCCCTATATACAAACGCCTAATACATTGTACATGGATCGGTCATCAATCTTCGGAGATAGGAGGGGGGAGAATGGTAAATTTTTCAACTTTTTTTGAAATATTTTAAAAAGTATGAAACTTACAGAAATTTCATTTTTTTGAAATGGTCAAAACGATACCTTTCATTTGATACCCCACTTGGGTAGGTACCATGCCTTTTGAAAAAAAAATCCCCTCCTTTTTGACCATTTTTCAAAAACTATTATTATTACAGACTTCTCTACATTTTTCCTGTAAAATATAGATCGATATTACAAACGCCTCATACATTGTACATGGATCGGTCTGCAATCTTCGGAGCTAGGGGGGGGGAATGGTCAATTTTTCGACTTTTTTTGAAATATTTCAAAAAGTATGAAACTTACAGAAATTTCAAAAAGTGTTTTGAAATGGTCAAAATGATACCTTTCATTTGATACCCCATTTGCCTTCCTAGGTCTCTTTTGAAATTTCAACATCAAAATTTGTACTGAAATTATTCATTTTCATTTTTCATTTATTTATATATTTTTTTCAAATCAGTAATGGCGCACGAAATGTATCATTATTTCACATTTCAAGTTAATAGCTGCAGTAGTTACTGAGATATTCAAGAAAGAGCGGGGACGGACAGAGCGAGACCATAAGGGTTTCAAAACCGATCTTTGAAACCCTAAAAATACAAAAAATAAGTTATAGAAATACTTAGACAAGAAGCAGTTGCGATTTCTTAATTATAGTTCATAAAATAATATGTATAATCTATTTTATAATTCAATTCTAAATGTTCAGTTTTTTTAATACCATGAAATAGTAGGCGCAATCTTATTACGTCATACGGCTGTGAAGGTGAACTAAAAAGTATCAACTGTCATCAGCAACTGAAGTACCTACAACAGTATGACGTCATGACCACTGAGCTATATGTCGTCAACTGCGTCCAGCATTTTCGTCAAATTACGAGATACTTGAAAATGGAAATTTTAAATGCATTTTTCAGGACTTACCGAGGAATAAAAGTCTATTTGTGGTTTATTTGCAATATAGAATCTAATTGATACTCTTCATAAATGGGTGGGCCCTATTATATCGACCATGTCACTAAGGAAGGTAGATAGCTATTGTTTGTACGTAGTCAACTTTAAACCATCATTGTACAAAGTTTCGCGCGTAGCGGTAAATCCCTAAAAATCTGTTTTTATTTGAAATATATTTGAAGAACGTAGGAAATTAAAATAAATTAATAGTGGTAAATTTCCTACCGTTCCTAAAACGTTCAGCCAATATAACAAAGAACAGAGTGGTGACTTTGAAATTTATGTTAGTATAAGGTATTTATAGAAGCTGACGCGCTCGCCTTTTATGTTTTGCATATTATAGATACTTAGATTTGCGAAATCAACGTGGATAATTGTATAAATAAACTATAGTGGCCTCCTTCACTGTACAAGCTATCCGTCTCTGGAATGCTCTTCCCCTAGACATCAGACGTGCAAAATCACTTACTATATTCAAAAAACAGCTTCATCAGTATTATCTATCCGTGTAACAAGAAAATACTACTTTTTTTTATGTGTGTGTAAGTTTATTATTAGTATAGTATAATGCATGTTAGGTATTATGGTAAGAAGTGTATGTATAATGTAATTGTTTTGTTTACTTATTACTTAAATGCCACCGTCTATATCGTTCTTTTATGTCCAGTCCATTCCAAGGTTGCCTGAAAGAGATCGCTCAAAGCAATAAGGCCGCCCTTTGTACTTCCTTTATTCCATGTATTTCCTTTTGTATTGTATTTTGTGTTTGTGTGGTACAATAAAGAGATTTCTATCTATCTACTTATCTAGCGGCAGATTTTAAAACGTATCTTATTTGATGATTTTTATTTATGTTGTAAGCATAGACATAGAATTTTTTCACTACGTTCAATAGACTAACAAAGCGTGGGAGCGAGAGGTATTTAGTTAATACACACTGCCACGAGAGAAAAAGAGATAGCGACACAAGATGTCGATATGTCATTGTTTTAGCTGAGTAAGAGGCCTTAAGATCCCGCGCTAATCCAAGTCGAGAAGAATTTTGTGCTTTTAATTAATAATCTTAGGATTAAAACATAAAATCATTATTCTGCCACAATGGTGTCTTGTTCAGCGAGTGAATGTGACATTACAAACGTAATAACTCGCTTATAAACACGTTTTACAGGTAATTTATGACTGTTTTTACTGAAATCTTCATAATCATTATTTCGTCATTTGCTGTATGAAAATGAGGCAAAAGAGATATTGAAAGCTTAGATAATAGGTTTCTCTTAAGACTTATCATCAAATTACATTGCTAAATGAAGAATTTTAGGATATTTTGTGTAAAAATTAAAATTGTTTGTTTACGATAGGGATTGACAAAGAGATGATGTCATTGTATCGATAGTCGATAATACGTGTCGGCCGGTAGGTTCGACGTAATTGGCTATGCTTATCATAGGCTTAGATTTGTAAAGTACAATATAACACTACTTTCCATTCCTGTAAAAAAAAGAACGTAATGTAATGTACAGGGTTGTTATTATAACATAATATACAGGGCTACTAGCAATTCAGTACAATACTGTATTTAAGTGCTTATTGGGGAGGTACTGAGCTATGAATTGAGCGCCATATAATGTTCCACGATAATTTACGGTTTTGAAGTTAATAAATTTATTTCGAAAAATTTACATTAAAAATGCATAGTGTTATTTTCTTTATAATTATTTATATTTTATTATCTTGTCACTTAGAAATTATATCAGAGTATTGTTGTAATTAAACAAATTAAATCTACTCGCACCCTTTTTAAAAAATCAAAACTATAGAATAATTTTTTTTTTAGATTATTTTAAAAACATCTCTGTTTTAATATTCGCTCTCTTTCGAAAGCTTTCGTTCGAAATATAAAAAAATCTGATAAGGGGTTATATTATAATAGAAAACTCGAGTTCACAACGTTATCATGGAAGCTCAAAACACTGAAACCACCTTAAAACTAGTTAACACAAGACATGAAAAATTTAAACAAGCCTAAACAGAAGAAGAACATGAGATTATCTCTTTATTTAAGATTTTTATACAATTTTTATTGAATTAGTTAGTCAATAGTATTTTTTTTTTGTTTTAGTAGCCATTATTTTTGGATATAAATTCTTCTTAGTCACAATGTGTGAATGTGATTAAGGGAGCATATAAATTTGTTAGCGGAAGTCAAATACTGATAAAGTTTTTTTTTAATTTTGTGATGATGAGACGTACTTTTGACTTTTAATATGTGCTTTACATTGCCAACTTATAATAAATGCATTGGACTTCAACTTTGGATACGTTTTATTTTAAAAACATGGTAATAAACAGATACACAGAAATATCCATATTATATATAAACATGCATTATTTCATATTAACTTAACCAAGTCATTTCATTTATAAATAATAGGTTACCTTACCTAGCTTTAGCTATGTTGCTATTTGTTTACCTATTTGATTTTTTATATTATAAAAGACTTTTTATATCACTTTGTTAAACTAACTCATTATGTCCTGTGACTTCGCCCGTAAGACTATCGATAATATTATGTTAGAATCAAGGCAGCACTATTTCACGCACACATTTACATTTCATTTTTTGTAACACCGTTAATCTGTCACTGTTGGTCTTGTACATTCTAAGCCTATGGTTGTAAGTGATCTCTAGCTAAAATAGTGATGGTGATGAATAACACTTACTTATAATCTCTTCCATAACCCCGTAATCTCTGAATGGCAGTTCAACGCCCGGGAAGAGATCCGACAAGATACCAGCAAACAGAATAGCATCAGCTGCCAAGAACTTTGGCAAGTTGCTGTCGTTCAGTGCGCACATAAGGGTCATCTCCTCGGGCTGATCGGGGCTTGCGCGCTTCAAGGCACCAGCCATTACCTATAACCATACGTTATTGGTGAAACCCTATTATGAGGCAAAAACTTGTGCCGTTGTTAAAATGCTCAGCCGGAGAAAACGACAAACTGTTGAAACTGAATGAATCGGGCTAAAATTTGGCACGCATAAAGATCTGACTCGTATAAATGGCTTATTTTTATTCTGAAAAACGCGTGGGATATTAGGCGGAAGCTGCCATTACGTGATGAAAGCTAAAAACCAAAAAATTTAACCTTCTTTGTGCCCCAAGGCTCAATTCCAGGGGTACATTTAGTACGATTTTTTCCTACTAGCCTGATCAAAGTCACACCATTATTGGTCGGATTGCTTTTAAAATCCAGAACTCACTGGCCGCCGCGACCTGGTGCCGCCGCCAGTGTGTAGTGCGCTAAGCTACTTACAGGAGTCGAGATAATCGATACATCGATGCAACTAACTAGCCATGCTTGGAGCAACCAGCCAACTATCTACTCATGGTCACGGAGTATATTATTGTACTATATATCCACTATTCTGAAGTGAGGTTAGTTATTTTGCAAAAGCTAATAACCGATTTCGAATCTCTGAATTTTAACTGCTTTTTAACTTTTGGGATACATATTAATTACTTGTCCTTTAATTAATGTAATTGGTGTTACCGTATTAATTACTTGTCCTTTAATTAATGTAATTGGTGTTACCGTATTAATTAAAGTAAATAAATTAATTAATTCCTCGGGAATAAAAAAAAGACACCTCGAAATCACATTTTATGCAAGCGCAAACGGGTCATCGAACCAAATCGGTCCAAAAATATCGGAGAAATGGACGAACATACATACCAGCCGAACATAAAACCTCCCTTTCGAAGATGATATCGAACACCGGAAAAACATAACCCACGTCTCGCGGGTAGTGAACATGGACGTAGTGAAAGATACGTTGTAGCTTGTAATGTGTCTTATTGCTGTTACGGCATAGCTTCCGAGGCAAATTTCGTAGCACTTGTGTATTATGTTGCTACGGCGTAGCTTCGTAGCAAATTTCGTAGCACTTGTGTATTATGTTGCTACGGCGTAGCTTCGTAGCAAATTTCGTAGCACTTGTGTATTATGTTGCTACGGCGTAGCTTCGTAGCAAATTTCGTAGCACTTGTTATAATTCTATCCATATTATTAATTAAATTTATTTACACAATCGTGTGTGTGTACACAAATATTTAAATGAAATTTACTTTTTTTTTTTTGTAATTTACGTAACCAATAATAAGCAAGTGAAAGTAATTCTGTCTATCTGTCCGTTACCTTTACATGCCTACGCGTCTAAATGGAATTAATAAAACTTAGCAGGAAGGTGGAAAGTGTCTCGGTGACGAATAAATGCTACTTTAATCCTGAAAAACTGCATACAAAACCGCAGAAGGTAGAAAGTTTCTAAGTTCGTTTGTAAAGCATAATCTTGAAACTAGTTAACAAATGTGTTCTAGCTACGTCTTGAGTGCTAATACGCTGCGTTTTATCCAGGTACGTATCTGATGATCACATCCACGTTGCTGAATTTTGGCCATCGCAGGCAGGTGCATAAGTCTGTGCACAAAATCAGGATCTCTCAGTTCATTCTTGTAAGCTTTTGTCAATCGGTTTTATTTCTATATTTATAAAAGAGAAAAGACTGTCTGACACATCAAGAAATCTCCAACTACAAGAGGCTGAAAGTATTTTTGTATTTAAGTTTATTTTAGTTCAAATAAGGAACCAATAAGAACGAACATAAAGAAATTCGTATTCCAAGATAGTTAAAATGAGGTTTAAAGTAATTTTGTTAGTACAAAACCACTACAAATTTGTAACTGTTGGCTTGTCAAACTTTTTTAGCGTAAAAAGTTAATTCATAATAAAAACACAGGTGTTTCAGAGTTTTTTGAAATTTGCACCGACCACTAAAGGTCAGGAAACAAAGTTTGAATGAAAATGCTCTTTATCTCAACAACCGTTAGCTGTGGACAAAATTTTACGTGTAGATTCCCCTTATAAACGAACAGATTTGATGCGTTTTCAGAAATACAGTAATTGCTTTCCTTATCTATCCTAACAATAGACCTACAAAATTTAAAATGTAAATTCCTTATCCCCTTACGAAACGATCACATATTTTATTCATCATTTTACTAAAATGTCAAATGGCGTTTTCCTGTCTAAGGTTAAACGAAAAAACGACAATTGAAAACAAAAGTATCTGTATTTCAGCAACCGTTCGTTCCGTTGATTTATCGTTTTCTGAAATACAGAAGTTGTTTTAATTCTAAATTATTAACTTTAATAAACATAATTACTATCAAAAAATAAAAAAACATGTTAGAAATAGTATTTACCATCAAAACAATTGAGATAACTGAATTGAGCAGACTGTTGCAAACAATCTACAGGTAGCTCAACTGATCCAATTCAATACCCGTTGAATAAAGTTTTTTTCTCATTCTATCTTAATATAATTAAGACTCTTTGTTCTGACTCATAGACAGAAGACATAGACAGAACAAACCACCTGTCTTATAATTTTTAAAGCTTTAAAACTTTAGTTTGGTGCCGTATGGCTACTTGAATGATACACAAAGCCAAGCAAAATATGTTTTTCTCAACTCGTACGACAACCTAATACACTGACCAGAGAGTATTAGATAGATATTCATCTATCTAATACTCTCTGGTCAGTGTATATAGTTTTTTATTAGGTTCTCATACAAGCAGCACAGGACTTGGAACTAACTTCAAATCACACCCTGAGGGTTTCAAAATTGAGGTTGAAAGTTTAACGAATATTCTTTGTATTAAAGCATCTGTAATAGACCTGCAAATTTTATGGAAGTTCTAAATTATTATTATGTTAGAGCTACGACGCAATGAGTTTGATATCTCGTTTCATGATGCCACGCGATTTTATTTTCTATATTACCAACAAAAGTATATAATATAATTTAAATAATAAAGTGGGTTACAGTTTTCTTGAAAACGAAATATTGGGACAGGCTAGATACTCAAAGGTTACGAGAAAACAACTATAAGAAAGTTTTTCGGGTTTTCAAAAAATTATCTGAGCGTCTGGTCGAAGCGACGCGTGGCCCGAGAGCTGGTGAGTATCTGGCACAGCGCATCAGCATTGCTATACAGCGGGGCAATGCAGCCAGTGTCTTAGGCACGCTTCCAACTGGTATTGATATGGATCAGTTGAGCTACCTGTAGATTGTTTGCAACAGTTTGCAGATAGCTTAATTGTTTCTATTGTAAATGCTAGTTTTAATTTAAATTTTTTATTTGATTGTTATTTTCTTTCTGAATAAATATAATTCATTTAAAGAAAGTTATTTATAGGTATAGTATGATTCATATTTACAATCATGGTATCTTAAGTTGGCCGGGACTATAGTAACAGATATTTACCAAAACACTTTTGACCGCTCTCATGCCAAAGTCGTAATGATCTTGCTTTGACAACTGCTCGCTAGCAAGTTTGTACATTTGCACCATCTTCTTCGCCAAACCTTTTGAAGATTCAAATCCTTCGGAATACAGAATTACCTCCGCAATCAATGCTAAAAATCAAATAAAAAAATTGTCATCATTATTCAGCCCGTTGGTCTCCCCCTCCTCTTTTACAGACTATCTTAAGTAAGTTTATTTTATAGTGAGACCTTTTCACAGTAGTGGGAGAGGGTTTGCTCGTTTGCATAGGCAGAGCTTTTGTTATGGTTACTAGATAACTGATATACCTACATACTATAACACAATACGTATTTTTTTTATTATACATAACGACAATAACACCCTAAACAAATGTCAGCATATAGTACAAGCATTTGTCCCGAGGCGGGAATCGAACCCGCAACCTCCTGCGTCTCAAATAGACCTTCGCCCACCGCGCCGCAGAGATCGACATTGAAATTGGATTGAGAATCAGAATCAATATTGCTTTTTTTAAAACAGTTCTAAAGAATACATTTTAAAACACCATCAAGATGTAGGAAAGAAAGTGTTGATTCCTTCATTTCACTCTTTTTCCACTAGGAAAAGTAGAAAAAAGTTATCGTTTATTTAAAATGTAAATAAACTATAATTAATAATTTTAATGGTACACTTAAACTTACCATAATCCGGCACCATCATAGAAATAGGTCGAAACAGAGCTTTTAAGTTGTCAGGCAGTTCAGTTCTCCCGGCGTACCCAGGATTCATTGTAATAAATGCAGCACAAGACCGTACTAACTTTATTTCTCTGCCTTCAAACATGAATCTGGAATACATTGAGTAGGTTTTGTATATGTCTCCATAGCATTCGAAGACCCGTAGAGCTTCTTCACTCATCGACCCATGCTTGACCTAGCGTAGTAATAAGCGCACATAACGTTAATCAAGCATAGACATAGACTTGAGGGCTTTCATAATACTGCGAATTGCCGGGACCAAGTTTCAAATCGCGATGATTGTAATAAATAATAAATAAATAAATAATGCTGGACAATTCACACAGCATTATCTAGCCCCAAGCTAAGCAGAGCTTGTGTTATGGGTACTAGTTAACTGATATACATAATATATGTATTTTATTATGTATATCAGTTATCTAGATAGATATTTTTTTATTATATATATAGAAAACGACCAGAACACCCTAAACAAATGTCTGCAGATCGTACAAACATTTGTCCCGAGGCGGGAATCGAACCCACAACCTTCTGCGTCGCAGGCAGATCTTCGCCCACCGCGCCACATCGGTCGTCAAGAAAAGGGGAAGTAAAGTAAACTTATAAAAGTATTTATTACAGCCAAGGACACAGGTAATTAAGTACATAAGGTAAACGATGTACAAAGCAAGATAGGTATGTAAGAAAGAGTCACAATTGACATACAAAAATAAAGAGAAGAGCAACTAATTATCATCATCATCATCAGGCTATATCAGTCCACAGCTGGACATAGGCCTCCCCTAATGAGCGCCATAGCGCCCTGTTTTCAGCTTGCCGCATCCAGCATCTGCCAGCAATCTTTCGCAAATCGTCATTCCACCCGGTCGGAGGGCGTCCTACACTACGTTTACCGAGTCGCGGTCTCGAAGCCGGGGCTAGTATAATTAAATAATTAATACATAATTTTGTAATTGTCTGTAGAAAAGCGAACTCGATATACCTGTATTTATCTTGTTTTATACCAATTTTCATCTTTAGTATAATATATTCGTCCGCCGCTGAACATAAGCCTTCCCTAATGAGCGCCATAGCGCCCTGTCTTATATTTTTTAAATAAAGTTAGATCAAAATCAATGCAACTTCAAAGCTATATCAATAATGTACAAACGTATACAGTAGCAAATCAGTAACGTTTATTTCTTTAGTCAAATTTTATACTATAAACAGGTTTATAAATAGTAAATGGTAGTGATTCTGTTGGTACAAAACTTAAACTAAACTAGCGTAAAAATGTTGCTGTCCCCTTTTGTTAGATCGAAAATAAAAGAGACGTCAACAATTTTAGGCTAGTTTAGTTTATGTTTGGTGCCCACAGAATCGCTACCATTATTAACTTAAGAAACAAGGTGTTATTGATTTTGTCCACAAAATTTTTTTGTTCACTAGTGGAAGAAGTAGAAAATAAACCACAAGTAAGTGTATATAAGACTAACACATCTTTTTAGGTAGGTCAATATTTATCTAAGATTAACTAAGCTTAACATTATTTTCCTTATATACTATTGTCGGTGCGGAACTGGGCAACATCTAGCCAAGTATTTACATCATTGATGTAATCATCTATGGAATGAATGTCTGGGTCGTTCAATTTATAATGAAACCTGCCACAAGCAATTGTAATATTAGCAATTAAAGTTGCTTCGAATGATAGACCGCAGACATCAGATAGATAAATGTCGCCAAGCAATTCTAAGCTCAAAATGCTTTATTAAAATTACTAGTTTCTGCCCCCGGATAAAATAGAACAAAATAGCAGGTTGCTGAATCTCTGAATTTCTTTGGATTCAGTCAAGCGTCTATGTTATCTTTTCATGCCTCTAATGAAAAGGTAACACAGTCAAGCAGTCAGACATAGAGATCGAGTTTCTTCCGTATCCATAATATTAGAAATGTAAAGTATTGTGTTGTGATAACTGGGATTTTCCGCGAACTCATCAGGTATATTTTTGTGAAGTGCGTGTAGGTTGTTAGGGAAACTAAAAATAAAATCGAACAAAGTCAGCTTACCTCGACTGCCTGGCAACTTTAGCATTTCTGATGGTAATGAGCTGCTGTGCTATTACAGACAATACTTCAATGTCGATACGGTTGAATTCGTCGAAGCAACACCAGGCGCCCGACGTAGCGAGCCCGGAGAAAAATCTGCCCATCATTTTGTAATCCAGTTCTGAGAAATAATTTTCTTACTGATGTTTTTTTAAGAAAATAATTCTAAAGTAAATCTTTAGTAAACATATTATTTTTCGCCACTTCACAAAAGTTACTCAGAAATACACAAAAAAACTAGAAAAAATTATTTTTACATCTTGCCGCATTATATCTTCTGGCGTTTTCGTTTCCAAATATTAAAGCACAAATGACTACATAGACTGAAGATTGTACATGATACGACCTCCTACTACAGTATGTATATTCTGTGCGAATACTGAAACGCTTCAGATGCGCTTATGAGAGATTTTTATTGCCAAAGCCAAATATTTGCCACTTTGCTGATCTAGTCATATATTTATGCTCGAGTGACGTTTATGCCAACGAAAACCGTTACTCAAGCATAGATTGATGACTGAGCAAGTCATAATCCCGGCCTAAGTAGCACAACGTAGAGTTCCATTACCTTCCGAGCAGTTGAACACAACACATTGTATAGCCAGTGATTTAGCCAAGTCTTTGGTCGTTTCTGTCTTGCCAGTTCCAGCAGGGCCAGCTGGGGCGCCTCCGAGGTCCAACTGTAGGGCTCCCATAAGACAGAGGTAACAACGATCGGTTAGCGGCGTTATCACCAATACACCTGTCAGTATGAGTTTTATGCAATTATTGTTTAACTAGCTTCGCAGCTACGTACGCAAACGTTGGGGTGGGTTTTTTCTATCCCATGGGACTGGTTTATGGGATGAAAAGTAGCTTAAATTTGATTCCAGGTTTAAACCTAACACTATGCAAATTTTAGCTCTATTTATTCAGTAGTTAGGTAATATAAGTGTTATGTGAAGAGGAGGAATAATAACCAGCAGCAAACAGGTTGAAATGATGATTAAGATAATTGTATAACGAGCTCATAACCACGGCTTCCCTCACGTGGTGTCTGAATAAAAACTTAAGGGAAAATTTACCTGCCAGTTATAACCCAGAGGATGTCGAAAGCAGGGTCTTACGTCACTTACGGGCTGTTGGTGACGCAAGACCCTGATGTCGGTATACAAAATTACTATAAAAATTTGGAAATTTAATAAGATCTGGCACTGCCGAAGGTTTGTTCCATTTTTGGCCGTTACCGAAACTGCGGCTGAACGTTGAGTTTTTGGCTTAACTTGGCCGGACACTAATTCTTATATTTTCACATTACATCACAAGACTTGACGAAGAAGCGGCCACACAGACATCGCAACATCATGACACTTGTTGGCGGGTCCGACTATGTATTTATTAGTAATAAATACATAGTCTATTTAAAAATCGTACCAATAGCATAAGTAGGTATAGATAAGAAGTAAGTCTTATTCCAGTAGGTTATTCCAGATCATAGAACATCACAAACTTACACACTCCAGTTGTATGAATTATGTGAAAAGATGTAATATTATATAACTATAGATATTTAATTGGTTACTAATTTGCCCACCTTTACCTTGTGTACCTACTTATCATTTTTTTTTTATTTTTTTTTTATATGTATGTCATGTATTGTACTAAATTGGTTCAGCTATTTACTGTCTGTGCACTACCACTGTATCTTATATCTTCTTTGTCCATCCTAAGGTTGCCTGGGAGAAATCGCTCTCAGCGATAAGGCCGCCTTTTGTACAGTAAATTTCTATTTAGATATAAGATTTTATGTTATTCGTGTATTTTCTCTTTTTTTTTGTACAATAAAGTGTTAATAAATAAATAAATAAATATATGATAACCTCTGTGGTTCAGCGGGCGATGATCCACCTACAACGCATCAGGTTGCGGGTTCGATTCCCACCTTGGGGCAAATGTATGATCAATCTGCAGATATTTTTGCTGGGTTATTGTAAAATTAATTATCTATGGATATGGATATTTAACTATTAGCTATTATCTATTAAGTACCCAGGGTTAGATGATTGTGTGAATTGTACAGCGTTATTTATTTATTGGGGAGGCCTATGTCCAGCCGTGGACTAATATAGGCAGATGATGACTCATTTATATATTAACGAACTTACCTGCAGCACCCAAATATTCATGTCCGTAAACATACAATGCACTAGACATTTTGGCTACACAGTTGTCTATATCTTCTTCCCAGTAGTAGCGAATCATTTTCAACCATTCAAAGTCAGTTCTGAAAGCACATTGCCATATAAGTTCATTCGATTTATGTGTCGTACATTTTGTGGCTAGGATTTAGATTTTTATACTATCTTTTTAAGTAAGTTTCAAATTCTATGCTTTATCAGAATTTATATAGGTATTTGTACAATAGAATTTGAAATTATATTGTACAAATTATATTATATTTGAAATTATATTGTTTGCTTAGCTGCGAAAGGTTTTAAGGTGGTTTGCGTTGTAAGTGGAGGGTGTCCGACTGAAAAAAATATGATTTTTAAATTTTGAATATATAAAAATCGTTGCCCGGATGAGCTGGAAAAAGATGTCATTCGACACGGCTGGAGTGCAGATTTCGATTTTGATTTTCGATTCTGATTTTTTGATTCTACTTATGCTTATGTTAATAATCAAATTAATAAGAACTGAAAAAAGTCCTTTAAAAACAATCTACAATATCCTCCTGTCACGAAAAAGCAGAAAAGAATTAAGATTTGTTTCAAAGATAATAAAAACCAGCAGAAATTAACATCGTAAAGGGCATCCTTTACGATGCTAATTTCTGCTGGTAATTGCATATTATTTGATAGCATATTAAATAATATGCAATAATATATCTCTTACACCGAGCTGAGGTAAGTGCTTCACAAATTATTTACATAAAAAAACCTCATTTGCTACTTACATTTTTAAGTCTCTTATTCTTATTTTCTTCTAGATAATAATTTTCTATTATATGTGGACTAATTTTCTACTCTATAGTGTAATCTATAGTATACAAAAAAATAAGTAAAATAGCTTACGCTTTCTGAACATGTTTCTCAACCATATGAGTAATCGTATCCCTCGCGTGGACATCAATAGTGATAAGTGCACAAAGTACTTTTCTGAAAAGTGATGACAGGTCTCTCCTTGTCAATGCAGCTAAATCGTTCAGGTCCGAAATGCCTTTTTTCTCAAACTCCAATAAAGCTGTGTCTATTCGAAGTGGTATTTCTAAGTCGAAAAGGCTATGGACATCTTTGGCCCACATTATTTGGGAGACTGTTAGAATGATCTGAAAAAATATCGTTGTGTGAATACGCTAAATAGGTAATTATAAATATGACAGATCTTCCGATTTTTATGAGGGGTTTCCGATTTGCTTTAAAATATAGTTCCAATCTATGTGTAAAATGGCTGGAAAAACAAAAGCCGGTACTTATATCAGGAAATAACCAGAGAAAACCTTTGTGCTTATAAAAGGGGATTGAAAATTACGTCATTTCATACTGTCCTGCTCAGTTCGATCCGATCTAAGCGGGACAGCATGACACATTCTTTAAACACGCAGATTAAAACCTATAAACACCAAAACAAAACTACGTATAACAACGCACTCGCGTAGCATGTGATGCAAAAACGAACGAGATAAAAAAATATGCGAATCAATTTTATATAATAATAAAATCAATCCACTTGCAGCCTTGTGACTCTGTAAAGAATTTCCCTTATCTTTAATACTTTCTCCCCATCTGTGACTAATATCTAATCATCAATCCTGTATCTAAGCATCAAAACCTGTATCATCAATGACTAATACAGGAAAGCGGTGATTGCATACATTGGCTTATGTACCTGGATGTATTTTCTGAATTTATGTTGTTTTTCCGAAGATACTTTTTTATTTTGTGACATTTCTTATTTACGATGCTAGAAATGGGTATAACCCATTCAGTCTTAACAAAGACTTATTGTGAATAGGAATGGGTGCCACTCTTGTTATAAGAAGTGCCTATCCGACTCAGGAGCATTGTTTGCCATCTCGAGAGACAGTGTCTCGAAAACTACGGATGTCTATCTCATTACGCTAGAAAGTAAGACAAAAACCCACTCAAAAACGTTTTTGTAATTAAAATGCAAACATATTGCCATTGATTTATTATTATTTAAGAAATAATGTTCTGTTTTTTTTTTCATATGACGTTATCGATAGGTTACACAAGTACTTTTATGGAACATTACAAATAAATCAAAGAAAAGTATAAAGATACATTCTCTATACCCTATCTCCTACAGCTGCAAAAAACGTAAACAAAGGGGACACTTGTAAAAAATTATCTCCTTTTTAAAAGGTAACTAGGACGTTATTACGTTTAGTCACAAACAAATCTAGAAATTTTAATTATAGCCAGAACTTGTCAAATTGTAAATAAATTGTAGTCTTATCATATTTTTAATCTAGTACTTTAGTTTCTTACAACTATAATAAATGATAAACATGTTGTATGGGTAATTTTTTTGTGACACTGGTCACATTCTGAGGAATGGAGGAAAATTCTGTCGAG
This sequence comes from Eupithecia vulgata, assembly GCA_946478455.1. Classification (NCBI taxonomy): domain Eukaryota; kingdom Metazoa; phylum Arthropoda; class Insecta; order Lepidoptera; family Geometridae; genus Eupithecia; species Eupithecia vulgata. Next base: position 14,578,126 of record OX297859.1, on the reverse strand, counting down.
GTGCATTGGTTCTGCACATTGGATACAAAATGTCATGAAATGTGCACATATGTATTTGCTTGTTTTATTTAAACTCTGTGGGCACAGCCAAATGTTGCTTCTTATTGTTAGGTATGCGTTGTGTAGGGTGGTGCGTAAGCTTCAGGATTAATATGACTCGCCGAAAAGAACACCAGCATCGCAGCATATAAAGCTCTTTTATCATAGGTAGCGTGTAGTTTTGCGGCGGACGGCCCCGTGCAATGTGAGTTGAATGGGTTTAGTTAAATAATTATAGATTTCTTTAAGAAAATTGCTCAAGCAAAGCCGAGGAAAGCACTATATTTAATGATCCATAAAAATAAAAGGGTTTGCTCCACTGTCTTGTAACTTTGATGGTGACATTGATTTGTTTACGTTATTTGAAGCGTTTGAAAAAACAAGGTATAAGAATCTAAAGAAATAGGACCCTGTGGAAAGCCTGCCGCCATGTGATGCCAGTTTAGAATTGCACCACCCCAACCGTGGGTGTCGTAAGAGGCGACTAAGGGACATACACCGGGGGGTGGGCAGCAGCGCCTCTTGCAGAATAGATCTTACAATCGAATTGCGGTCCCCAACCCCATAGCACTTAACATGCCCAGCGTGGGGTCTATGGGCATTACCCCCCATGAGATAAAAAATAAAGGGGAGGCCTGCGTCCAGCAGTGCACTTTATAGGTTGTTGAGGTAGAGGAGACAACCCGTTTAGAATGATTGACAGTAGCTTCGAAAAGGGCGTGGTTTTCACTTAACCACTGCATGATTAAAACCTTCGCAAGAGCATATTCCTTCACAAAGAAGGTGCCAAGTTCCATAGTAGTTCCTAATTTTATTTTGTTACTCTCTTGTATTAATCATATGCTGCCTCTTGCTTTTGCTACAATGCAATTAGCTTAACTATAACATTGTAAATACTGATTCTACTGAATTTATGTGTAATTATTATAAGCCGCTATATTAATTATTGTATTTTATATCCAGTACCGTTTATTCGTAAATTGTATTGTCTATTGTAGTTCCAAGCAAGTTTTATAACTGTCTATCTAAATTAATGAAACCGTTTGAATTGAAGGTGGCTTGGCCATAAGTTTTTTTGAAATCCACCACCACTGGTAGCCCGATACCGTAAGTTTCTTTCACAAAGGGCGTGTGTGTACATATCTTATGAGCGAGATTGCTAGAAGCTCTGTTTTTGTGAGCGTGATAGCATGAGCTTCTGTTTTTGTTGACTTAAAAGCTTAACGCGACGCAATAAAGTGTTTTATTTCAAAGGCGTTAGCATACGTATTCAATCGGGTTGAAATGTTCTCTTCTGTGCAGACGAATTTTGCCGATGCGTCAACTGTACTTACTGATGGATTCACACGTGTAGCTCTCGAAAAAAGTCAAAACTTACTTGATTAGGATGCAGTTCCACCCATTCCACTCTTGGTCGCACCATGAAGTCTTTGAGTGAGTGTTTCATGCATCGTTTGACAGATGCAAACATGGCCTCTTCCACTTTACCGAGCCAATCTTCAACGTTGCCTCTAGCTTTAAGTCCCTATATGCAAAATAGTTGTCTATAATCAGTTGCGAAATTTGTCCCTCTCGCAACTATGTAACAGGTCAGATAGGATAAAAATTTGCAAAAATGCAAAAGTCTTACATCGACGTCTCATTCTCTTCTAAGTTAATAACGTTAAGTTAAGATCTACGATTTTCAAAGTGCTTCCGGAAGCATGTAGGTAGTACTAACGGTATTGACTCTGAGAGCATGAACAGCCTAGACGAGGGCATTTTCCAGGTTATAAGAATTATTTGTTATTTAAGTTTATTTAATACTAACAGCGCCTCGCGGTTTCACCTGCGCAACTTCCGTTCCCGAGGGAATTTCGGGATAAAATTTAGCCTATGTACTATTCCAGACTATAATCTATCTCTGTGCCAAATTTCAGCCAGATCCGTTCAGTAGCTTTTACGTGAAAGAATAACAAACATCCATCCATCTATACTTACAAACTTTCGCGTTCATAATATTTTAGGTTATTTTTTAGGTTATTATAATTTATTAGTAGGATTTCACAGATTCGAGCACAATTTGTTTATAAAAAGTCTGGGAACCTCGGCGTGCAAGTAATTCTTGTACTCGTGTTTTGTTTTCGTTTACAATATCATGGTGGTAAGTGGTTTTGTATTCGTACCTTGCCTAAATTCACCCTTTCCGATTCAGGTGATAGCATAGCAATTATGTCAGTGGTGAGATCATCCGGTTTCGCAGTTTTTGCGAGTTTCGCTTGCAGCATGTCTCTCGTCTGGAAGGACATCTCTCTCTCCACCAACGCGCCCTCTTCTGTTATTTCCATCTCACTCTCGGGAAGCTTTACGCCGAATTCCAACTTTGCGATCGCATCAAAGCATTTTCGCAGATGTGGTTGAACAGCGTGTGGGTTTCGTGTCTGTTTGAAATAACAATAAATATGCGTTTTATAAAAAAATAATAATATATAAACATGAAAAGTAAAAATATTTAACATTTAACTAATAGACGGCGTGAATCTTTAGAAGTTAAAAACAATGAATATAAAAGAAAAAAACACTGGTGGAAATTAATATCTTTAAAAACAAAAATAAAATTATGGTTAAAATTAATTTTAATATTTCTACTAAAACATTTTATTTTCTGTTATTGATCACAGTGATAAGTCACCCCGTCATCGCCAACCGTCCCTTTGTTACTAAAGTAAGGTAAAAGTATGCCTGTAAAAAAACCTCAGCCTGTATAGGGGATAAAAAAACCAAACCCATGAAATCCGGAACAGATAGGCAAATGAAGATCATTCAAATATTTGCCCCGAGTCGGAAATCGAACCCCCAACCTCTGCAGGCGGACCTTTGCTCGCAGCGCCATTTGGTTCACCAGTGCCATTAATACCAGTTATTTTGGTGGTGAGTTTTAGTGCAGTAGTAAAAAAATGCAAGATATTATATTATAATGTATAATGTTAAATACAATAATCTATTTTATAATAATCTATTACTGTTATTAATTACATAACTGAGTTTCAGATCTTTACCTGAGCCAAAATTTCCAAAAGTTCGTCGTTAGACAAGAAGAAGAATCTCGGGAAGGCCACACGCTTCGTCTCTAAATAAGCCTCAAGGCATTTCATGATTTGGTCCAGCATCGAATTATTCTTAACGAACTCTTCATACAGATTTGGTTGTGTAGCAGCTGGCATTGCCAAAGGCACCTATTAAAATATATAAACCTTTATGTGGCAGAAAAAAGTCTCGACATTGTTGTATGGATCAATTAAAAAAGCTGGCGCGATTATCTTTTATTTTCTATGACATGATTTTTTTGTCTATGATGTCACCAATGCAGAAATATCTGATAATGCAGAATGACTAAAATTGTTAGGAAAAAATATTCGGACTTTTACCAGTTATTCTGTGCTTTTATTTTTTCATTACATATTGTGACAGCTATTTAAATATTAACGTATATCTATATCACATTGTATTTAGACTTAATAATTAATGATTATTTTTAATTTCCCTAAGTACGTATAAGTGAAATACAAAACTTACTAGTGTCACACTTCTTCCACTAGTGGACAAAAATTAAAGTGAATAAAATCAATAACACCTTTTTTTCTACTTGAAAATAATAACTATTTATAAAGCTGTTTATATGTAGTATTAAATCTGACGTGTTTATGTGCTTATTTTATAGCCTAAAGAAATGAAGGCATTGGCTTGGCATGACGTTACAGTGTTGTTTGTTATTGGTGTTCAAAGTGTCATGGCGGATTACTGTATTTTGTAGTTTTATTTTATCAAAACAATAAATCTCTATCAAAATATAATCCTATTTTTGTAACCTATGGCTCAGATGCAATAAGGTTAATATATAATTTTAGTGATTTTTAGTTACGATGACGTAACAAATTCAGGCCTATATATGTATATATATATAAAACAAAAGGGGATCACGTCAGCTTTTACAAATTAACCATACGTGATTTAGAAACACTCGAATAGACTTGAGTCGTAGCAGAATCGTTTTAGCTGCTACGGCGTAGCTGTTTCGTAGCTGATCAACGGCGTATTTTATAACCTACGATATATTTCTAATGTATGTACTCCTATCGTGAACCATGTTGCATGTCCAAAATGCAAAGAATCCTTGTACTTGTACCAACCTTAGCCAATCTCCTCATGATGTCCTTCCATGACTTGTCGACCAAAGTAAAAAGTCTTGTTTCGTTAGGCAGTTGTCTTTGGATGTCGGGTGCCGAAAATATGACTTCGAGATACATCCACGTTTGTTGGCAAGCAAACCATTCATCCTGTGAAAATAAACACGAGAAAGCCAAAATAGAAATTATTTTCTAAATTTATATATTAAAATAAAATCATTTCAGTAGCATATTTTTATGTGGCGTGTGTGACAGTCATAAGCGCAGCAACTGCGCCAATTTCTGCTGTCTATCCAAACGGAGTGCTGTTTTTCGGTTTTCACCTAGATTTAGACTGCGATTTTACATGAATAGAACAGCTAATTCTACTTCATTACCCAATGGTAATGCTACTTCGGTTCCACGCTCTAGATTTTTTGAAACTTTCCTGTCTGTGCCGAAAAAGTAAGGTAATTTTTCACAGTGAATAGCTGGTATTGAAAACGAGCAAAAATGTCAATTCTGTTTAGTACAAAAAATCATCTACGATATTTTTTGATTTTAGATAATTAAATCTACCAATTTTATACGGATTTGGCCATATACTATCAGACAAAAGTTTGGTTTTCATCTCTCGTCTCATCATCATCATCATCATTAGGCTATATGGCTTCAGCACAACTTACTAACTCTAAATGAAGTAATTTTAAAGTGAGTATATTGTTTTTATAACAAAAAGGGTTTATTGAGTTTTATCTTTTTGTTGGCACTTTCTTTGCCTGTGAAACAGGTATTAACCTAGTTCATGCACATGCATTATCTTATCCCTTAAATAAATAAGATAAAGACAATTTGTAATCTGTTTAGTCGTAAGCTAGAATAAACTATTTTATTTATTTATTTTATATTAGTATACTGCCGGATGACCTTAATGAGTGCCATAGCGCCCTGTCTTCGGCTTGCCGGATCCAGCACTTGCCTGAGTAAAAGTAAAAATGTTTTTTCATCCACGACTGTCCCTCAGTTATCTGGTTCAGCTTTTTCTGCTCTTGGGATTATGCTAACAGCCAACTTTTGTAAGCTAGTCAAATCTACCTGAGGACTACTGGCTAGCAAAACTAAGAAAAGTATAGACGTCATTGTGAATAAATAAATACCCGTGATAAATCATATTCAAGACAGAGAACCAAACTTAACAACATAGCTCTAAGAATGATCAATCTGAAGCAGCTGTGGGCTGGCCATATATCCCGCAGAACCGACCACCGCTGAGTAATAGTGTTTTGACTAGATGCATCATGTTGCAGACAGGCCGCTATGGCGATCATGAAAGGAGCAGTGGACTAGTATGGGCTGATGATGATGATTAAATAAGTCTTACAATAGTCTTAGCGAACAAGTCGAGGTTCTTATTCCACTCTTCCACTCTGCTCTTGATCGGACCGCAGTTCCTAGAGCTGAGAATAGTGCCGACGTGAATGTTGCTCTCGTCCAAAGCGGCCATTATCTCGTCTAAGCCTCCAAGAACGAAGACATCTTTTGCGTCCTTGTGTGGAATCACTGGAAACTCGAGCGCCACCCAGATCTCTTCCACCTGTAAAACAATATTATATTGAAAAACATAATTACTGAGAAAGAACGTGATAACATTGAACCAAAAATAGTATGCGGAAGTTTCATAAAACTTGTTCCACGAAAAAAGCGTTTTTCAGTAAGGCTTACAAGTTTGTGAAATAAAAAAATTAGTCGTTTATTCTATCGAAATGTTTTCTTTACTTTAATAATTTATAAGTACATTACAACTTATATTATTTACTTATACTTTATTACACTTACATCTATTTTCTAAAAATCTAAGCCGTCACCAGAAGGCAGAGTGCCCAGAATGCTGGCAGCATTGCCACGTTGAATGGCAATGCTAATTCGTTGACCGAAATAAAAACCAGCATTCCGATCACCTGTGGACTCTATTAGTAGTTTTGTAAGATCTCTATAGATAACGTGTGCCCCAAGACCCCAAGGACCTAGGGTTTTCACCCCAAACGGCTCAAATAGGTAACCTCTGTCAAGACTAGCGTATTTTATTTTTTGCTGTTAAATAAATAAGTACATTATGAAAGCCCGAATTCAGGTAAAATTTGTGCAAAAAGCAGATTTTTTGAGGCTTATACCGAATTTGTTTCTCCAAATTTAGATTTTTGTTACGATAGAAACCTAAATAAAGATATATATAACTATATGTTAAAAGTTTCAAAGAAAGACCTGTTACAACGCCTTATTTGATACATTGGTAATGATCACAGAGCGCGCGTTCGCTCCTCGCCCCGAATCTAAAATGCAAAAATCCGTGTACTCTCGCAATCCAAAACGTGACCCCCTCCTCCCGCCACCACAAAATTCAACCTAGGCTACCTAACCTATGATTACGATTCGAAAATTTATAAAAGATAAAGATACATTTATTTGACACAACAAGAACAGCACAGACACACACACACACGGGGTAGAATACAAAATTAAGGATATTTTACATACCTTGTAGATAGATGATTTTAGTAATAATAATTATTATGCTACCTATAATATATCCAATTTGTTCTCTATTTGACACATTTCCATCCGGACAAAGCCGCGGGGCGCAGCTAGAAATACTAATAATTGTAATGGATGATTCATTTCGAGGTATTTTATAAAATTTATGAAAACATATTTATCAAGTTATTTTTGCCAGTCAAAAATAACTTGATAAATTCGGTAAAAAATAAAGTCGGTGGTTCCTAGCTGGACGAGAAGGAAGGACAAACAAACAAATAAACACACTTTCGCAATTATAATATTAGCACCTGCACCGCCATCCATCCATTGATATTCTCTGTTTTGATTTGGTTGCCTGGAAGAAATCGCTAATAAGGCCGCCGATTGTCAAAATTTAAGTTTTGTGAATTATTAATTTCATATATCCATCTATGTATGAGAATTCAGGTAGTTAATAGATAATGAAGCGAAAGGCTGAAAAAACTGTTTTATATATAAATGATTGCTAAATGTATGTTGTGTGTATTGTTTATGGATGAGTTTTCGGAATTTTGATGATTTTGATAATACCTACATTATACTTGCCATAGCGTAAGGCAAGATAGTTCAATACTATGTCAAAATCATCAAAAAACCCTATTATTCCATTTTACTAAGCCTAGACCTTTACCTTCTTAAGCAACCCCTCCAGTCCGAACTCAGAGCTGGCTTGCCCAGCCACTTCCATTAGCTCGTCAGCGTGCTGGAAAGCGTGCAATTCTTCCAACATCTTCAAAGTCAGCACAGTGTCAGGGGTGAAGCGAGTCTTCAGGATTTCTTCTATTTTCACCCAGTGGCGAGGCTTTAGAGCTGGGTTTCGAAGGTACCCTATTACTGGTAGCTGTATTAGAAAGCAAGTTATTTACTAGAAGATCTTGAGAATATGGTAATAGAACTAAAGTATATAAGAACATTTCATATGTTTCGGTTTTATCGAATAAAGTCCTAATTAATAGATAGTAAGCTAAAACTTGATTTTAGGCCTTGCGTTGCGTTGTTTTGGTAAGCCCTGTCTACTACTATAAACTCAAAATGTCATATGTCCTATCCTTTTCACAAAAACTTGAGGTTGTATGGTCTTAAGTAACCCGACCCAAACGTGTAGGTCCAACAGGCCCTAGCTCAGCTTGGTGCTTGTACCTAACAGTATGAGGTGCGTTAAAACGTCCCAAAGATTTCTGATAGGTCAGGTCGACACAGTAGAAATCACAAACAGATTCCCGTTTATTGAAAGTACAAGGTAACGTTTTCAAGTTCTACCTGTATCGCACGTTTTTGGAACTGTATACATTCTTAGTAATTATTCAACAGAAGAGAGATCAGCTCCATAGGGTTCTGGGTCCAGGATTTATTTTTTTTTCCTTAAAAGAGCTTAGTGTTGTTTGAAAAATTACCTTTTCCTTGATAACATCAATAGTCGCCTTGCATTTAGGTACGATCTTGTTCGGCGGCAGACCTTTGTCAAGTTGGTTGAAAATCTTGCCAAAGTTTATTGTGGTGGTTTGAATTTCTTCCGGATCCAGTGTGTTGAATGGACTGTCGTAGCTATGGTAAAAATATTAAGAAATCTTTATGATCACCTATTAAAATCTTCAAATAAACTAACGTAATATATTATTACACTAGTTTTTTTCTTTCTTTTTGTCCTACATTATATTCCCGCTGATAGCAACTCAAATGAACAATGTTAGTAAACAAATAACTCTTAGTTAACCTAAAATGAAGTTGTAGCGCTCTGTCTACAGCTTGACGTATCCAGCATCCGCCGGCCGTCTTTCGCAAATCGTCATCCCACCCGGTCGGAGGGCGTCCTACACTACGTTTGCCAGCGCAACAAACGTAGTGTAGGACGCCCTCACGGTCTCCTCTCACACATTTACCACGGTTATTGTCGGTTCTTCTCGTGATATAGCCAGCCCACTGCCATTTTAGCTTGCTAATCCTAAGCCTAAGCCTTGAGCTATGTCGCTGACCTTGGTTCTCTGTCGGATGTATTCGTTGCGAATCCTATCCTTCAGAAAAACTCCGAGCATAGCTCCATAGTTCGATGGGCGACTTCAAACTACTGGATGAGCCCTACCTTGTGTCCGTCAGCTCCGTAGATCATGCTGAAGACAGGGCGCTATGGCGCTCATTAGGAGTGGTCTATGCCAGTAGAGGACTAATATAGGCTGATTATGATGATGATGATGAAGTTGGAGAGCTCGAATCTATCGGTGCAATCGCCACCACAGCCGGCTATATATAGATAAAAATAAATACCAACCATGACGCAAAGAAATCATTCCACTCTTTGGAAGATTTCCACACCATCTGCCTGAGTTTTACATCGTTTATGGCTTCGTCCAGTTGTTCTAGTCTTGCTGGTGGTATCTGTGGTAGTTAAATAAAACGTGTAATAACTATATGGTTCCGTGGTAGCAACATTCATTACACCCAAAATACGAGTTGCGTACAGACAGGCCAAAAAGTATGTCTTGTGGGACAGGAGTTTTTTGACTTCTGTAAGATCTGTAAACTTCTGTAAAGTTAAAAAAACTCCTGTACTCCCACAATACATACTTTTTTGGGCTGACTGTACGCTTCTCGTATATTGGGTGTAATTAATGTTCCAAAAGTCACTAAGCACCTGACTCAAATATTCCATAATTGCTGAAAACATTGTCCACTTCAAAATAGCTACTTTCATTCTTAACCTACTGAAAATAACTAGGAAGGTTATAAAATGTTTCGATACCTTGAATATTTTCTGCCATTCCCTAATTTGCTTGTCTCTTGCGGAACACTCCATAAGTTTTTCTGTTAAATCATCGAGTGTTTCCATAACCTTGTCGATATCAGACTTCTCGTCGTACAAAAATGGTAGCTATATGGAAACATATATGTACATTAAATATTATATATATTAAATATAATATATATTTAATCCTATTTAAAAACACCTACCTTATACTATTCTATCTTTTGAACTTCTAGCCCTTTAAAGGATGACTCACGCTAGACCGTGTCGGGTCCGAGCTGAGTGTCGGCCGACTTCTCGTTCGTTGTCCGTTGCTCGGCCGTCACTCGGTTGCCGCTCGGTATAGCGTGAGTGTGTCCATACAAAATATATGGAATATTAGTTGACCGTGCTACGGCCGACAAAGGATGACTCAAAGCTAGGCCATGCCGGGTCCGAGCCGAGTGTCGGCCGACTTCTCGTTCGTTGTCCGTTGCTCGGCCATCACTCGGTTGCCGCTCAGTATAGCGTGAGTGTGTCCATACAAAATATATGGAATATTAGTTGACCGTGCTACTGCCGACAAAGGATGACTCAAAGCTAGACCATGCCGGGTCCGAGTCGAGTGTCGGCCGACTTCTCGTTCGTTGTCCGTTGCTCGGCCGTCACTCGGTTGCCGTTTGTTGCGCATTTTAATTTGATTTTTTTGCAATCATCGGTCATGAGTCAGAGACATCAGAGAATTATCATCATCAGAAAATCGTAGACAGTTTAGGCACACTTACGGCAACGTCTTCCCTTAGTTTATTGACGTCTAACATGAGGTCCATTATGTTCTTGCCGATCACGCTCGCAAACTGACCAGCGAGCTTACTACGCGTCTCAAGTCGCGCGTCAATGTTTGTCCTGAGAGTGCCTAAAGCTACGCTCAGACCTTAAAACGAGAAAAGAGAATTTAATGTTGCAGGTCCTAAATAAATAATCTAGTTCCATCTTTTAATTTTGCTGTCCTCAACCTCTCTAGAATAGAATAGTAGCTATAAGTTTCTTTTTTTATTTCATTTAAGTTTCCGCACACTACGTATTTTGTATTTATGGAAGAAATAAATACCATATATCATAATCACACCATTCACACCAATTTTATTAATGCGAAAGTTTGGATGTAATGCAAGGATGTTTGTTGACACGCTAAAACTACTGAACGGAAATTTTGCGGGAAGGTAGTTTTAGGCCTGGAATAAAACAGAGGCTACTTTTTTTTTCATAAATCAGTTCCCATGCGAAAGAAATAACCTTTAAACGTGTCTATAGAAATAACATGCGCGAAGCTGCAGGCAGCAAACTAATCCTACGGCATGCCCGGTGGGACGGGCTGCAGGTATGAGCTTCACTTAGGCACATAGGCACGCGCGTCGTGGACACCCAAAGTGCTAACTAAACAAAACCCAGCATGCCACGTTGTTGTTTAATCGATGCAAAACAAATTTAGCTGGCAATAAAACTTATAAACAGAGAAGTAGAAAAGTAATAATATATAAATATAATAATGCTGGACAATTCACACAGCATTATCTAGCCCCAAGCTAAGCAGAGCTTGTGTTATGGGTACTAGATAACTGATATACATAATATAATACATAGATAGATCTTTTTTATTATACATAGAAAACGACCAGAACACCCTGAACAAATGTCTGCAGATCGTACACACATTTGTCCCGAGGCGGGAATTGAACCCGCAACCTCCTGCGTCGCAGGCAGACCTTCGCCCACCGTGCCACAGAGGTCGAAAAGGAACGGCCACAGTTGCCTATGGTTTATAAACCCACATTTTAAAATCCTACATTTTAGGGGTTTATAATACATAGGCAACTGTGGCCGTTCCTTTTCTACTTCTCTGTTCATGTGTTTTGTTGCCAGCCAAAGTTAGTAACAGCACAATATGATCACAAATTTGCAAAAAATGCCCATATTGACCTACCCAAATAATCAGAAGTATCATCCGGCGATATAGGAATATTGAATTCTCCCATGACATCATACAATTCCCTCAGGTAATCCAGTCGCTCCTCAAGGTAGGCCACTCGTGCCTCGAGACCGTCCAACATGCTGTTGAATTCAACCAGCTCAGCCGCAGTCTCAGGCTCTTTACTTATATCCTCCGTTAATAGCTCTATTCCTTCCACGATCTCGTCGATACATGCACGACCGATGCTGAAAAATACGTAAAATCGTCATCATCATCAGCCTTTATTAGTTTACTGCTGGACACAGGCCTCCCCATAGCGCAGATCGCCATAGCACCCTGTCTTCAGCTTGCCGCATCCAGCATCTGCCAGGAGTCTTTCGCAAATCATCATCCCACCTGGTCGGAGGGCGTGTTATACACTTCGTTTGCTAAGTCGCGGTCTCCACTCAAGAACACGTTTACCCCAGCGGTTGTCGGTTCTTCTCGAGATATGGCCAGCCCACTGCCACTTCAGCATGCTAATCCTTTGACCTATGTACGTATGTACATACATAGAAACAGCTAATATAAAGATACTTACTCAGGTGTAGTATTCAAAATCACATCAAACAGCCGCCTGGGCTGCGGCCTGAAGAGCTCCTGGAACGGACTCAGGCACAGAAACACCAGGCCCAGCGGCTGATAGGGGACAACCTCTTCAATTTCATCCATCTGATTAACAAATTTCTCACACAGCTGTTTAAATACCACGTAATCCCGTTCCTCTTTAATAACATTGATATCAATTTCGCAAGCTTCTCTGAAGTGCTCCATAAAACTTTTCATGCGTTCGAGGAACATCCAAACGCTTTCGTATCCGATCTCTATCGATTTTGGTATAAAGGCGATATTTTCTAACATTATCTTATCCTGATTCATCAGGAAGTAAAGATTAGGAGACAATCCAGCAGACCAGTCGACCTTCTTGCCCATTATCGTCGGCTGTACGAATACTTGCAATGTATCGTCGTTGAGGTAGTTGTGGAAAGTCCGCACGTATTCGTCCCAATAGTCTGTTACATTCTCCAAGTAACTTGATATAACTTTCTGGCTTGGATTTAGTTCTACTTGCCCACTTTCTAGTACGTATGCATCCACTTGAAAAAGCGCCCACTGTGAAGGTTTAATAAGAACTTAACAAATAACCAATTTATGAACGTATTTTACGCACTTATGAACTAGCCCAGCACTCACCAAGACACGAAAGATCGCGAAAATAAAACTCGAAAGCGAGTCATCCAAGAGTTTAATTAGATCTTTTCCCAGCAGTGGGACAACGAAGGTAAATTAAAAAAATACGTTGAGAACTCTGAAGACGGTAGTAAAATAAAATATGCTCCAATATCCGCCGATCTTACCTTACACGTAGGTGTATCCCTAGGATACTTTTCTAAGACCTCATCGACCTCTGTTCCCATCAATAGCTCCTTACTAGGCGTGAAGTCAATGTGGATCCGAAGCATGTTCGCCATAATACTGTTTGATCTCTTTGTTAAACGATAGAGCATATAGTTGGTCATGTAGTCGTTTAGCTTTATATAACTGAAAATGAAAAGTTATCAGAGCCATAACAAATGTTGATACATGTGAAACTGAATAGCGAAGATTCCTAAAAGATAAATTGTTTTCTTTGTCGTGTCTACCAAAGCCGTTTATTGCTTCTGTATTTCACATGACTTCGCATACGGTCACGGCAAGGCCGTACCGTCAAAATGTAATAGCTAAAAAGCTCTATAAGCTTTCACATGGCACGGCGGAGTACCGTGAGTGCCGCATGACGTTCATCCCACACATTTCTACTTCACACGGCACGGCATATTGTGGTGGTTGTGAAAACACTTCTATGGTCTATTTTCCTTAAATAAATGAACCGAGTGAAAATGAAAATTGATAGTCAAAAAATAAAACTAAAATTTCTCATTTAGCAGTCAAAATCATTAGCAGATAACTTCCACTGGGTTACCTGGGAGAAATCGCTCTCAGCGACAAGGCCGCCTATCATACTGATCATGTTTTAAATTTAGATATAAGGTTTATTTTTGTTGTTTTAAGTGCAATAAAGTATTCATTCATTTTCACTTAATTTCAGGTGAGTGTCACATGAGGACATGAGGACAAGCATGAAGACAAAGACAAATTTTTTATTAATGTAATAAGCGTTTCCAGTTACTTTTACGTCTAATTGAATTGATTTATCTTGAGTTCAATGTGATACAAATAATTAAAAAAAAAAACAACGAGGTAACAGTAAGGTCCATTATACACAATAAACAACAGCACCAAGTTCAATAACGCATAATTCACAAGCGCAGTGGATGAAGTTCATATTTGAGTTCGAAAACTAACAACTTAATGAAATGATAAATTAAAGTTACTAAAACCTAAAATTGTTTTCAACTTCTAGAATTTACTCCCATGATACCCGGGTCTTAAATTTTTTCCCAATTTTTATCTTTGATTGTGTAATCCCTTTGTTTAGAATAAATATCTAGGATTCTACCACCGAGTATGGTAAATATTACCATCATCAGCCTAGTCCACTGCTGAACATAGGCCTCCCCTAATGAGCGCCATAGCGCCCTGTCATTGTCAATTGTTATGGTAAACAAATTACAGTAATTACCTTGCTAATCTTTCGCAGTACTTCCTTTTATTTGCTTTCTGGGTATATGACATCCCGCCTGTAGGCTTGCCCCTTACAAATATTAATGGAGGTATGTTTCTATCGTCGAACACGAAACCTTGATGGTACAAAGCGGTGTGGCATGCGGTGGTAATAATTTCCAGCATCACCGTACGAAACTCCAAAAGTTTATCCCTCATGATTTCTATTTGTTGCATCTAACAAAAACATGTAAGTGAATTTAATTTTTATAAAAAATCTAAAAAAACTACTAGGAATCTCTTTGTTTTAAACTGTATTTCTGCTGCCATCAGATGTGACAGAGCCTGGTAGTTTTTTGTATACATGAGTCAGCTTTGATGATTTCGTAAGGAAGCGAGCTATGTTCGAGAGCTTTAATCTTGCGTTCCACGTTCCGTACAAGTGGGTGTCTCAGTTCTTCATGAACTTGCCGAAGTTCATGACAATATATACCGCCACTTCCATGATTACAATGAAGGGCAGCGTAAGTATCCCGATCTCGTCGAATATTCACAAGGGTGCGTGTGGCTATAAAAAAGTTGGCGTCCCGCTTTAAACGATATAAAAAGGATTCCGTTATTTTAAGTGCTACCTCAGCGTACTTGGCCACTGAGGTTTTTATATTTTTTTTTTACACCTAAAGCTTAAAAAAATATAACTGAAGTTCAACTTTTAAGGTATCTAAGAAATTACTGGTCGTAGTTATGAAAAAATATTTAAATGCGTTTTTTCAAGATAATCCTTTCATTATGGTACACGGTGTATATATACTACTGGTAATATACTAACTGTATATAGCCTATACTGCGCGAGTCACACTCGAACTTGACGGATCTTTGGAAAACGCGTCAGTAAAAATCGCTTTAAAACGAGACTAGTATCAAACATTGTCAACGTATCGGTTGCATGCAACGTATCCATGCGGGTATCCAATAATCAAATAACAAGTCACCAAACCAAACAACTCACCTGTACTTCATAGAAGTAGAAAAACGCCGTATCCATATCCCTAGAAATATCGGCGAAACTCTTCATGTACATTTCACAGCACATGGCTTGAACGTCCAGCAAAGCTCTGCCCAGCACTGGGGTCAGGATGAACAGGTTTTTAGCTAGTTTCGTCCGAAGCTTACTGTATTTCCTAAATATGATAGACTTCCGCCAAACATAAAATGCTTTCCAATACCTATAAACTCTGAAAAACTTTATCTGGAACATTAAAAATACAGTCAAATTTAGTTAAATACTGATTTTGTAAATATTTTTTTAATACATTCAAGTTTAGTAATTTTAACTATTCTTTAGTACTTAGCTAGCTACTCAATAGATAACCAGAATAATTTCTAAGTCATTTTTGATTACAATGATATAATGACGACTAAAATGTACAAATTACTACGAGTACTTGTAAGCATTTACATCTATATCAATTTATTAAAAATTACAGTCGTCACCAGCAGGCAGACCGCCCTGAATGCTGGTAACAACCACGTATGATAGCAATGACCGAAACCAGCATAGTAAATTAATTCTAATAATTCTACGATAGTACAGAAAAAGATATGTATGTACATCAGTAAGTTTTACGAAAACTGTGTATTCCCGCTCCCATGCAGACAGTTTTGTGAATACCATTTCATGCGTGTAATGTGTTACGCCACAAAGGCTAATCGTGAGATAGTTCTTCTTATCAATTTGTTCATATGGGACGACTCTGAAATTTCAGGAAAAATAAACTTTACTGCCTTTACTCGAATCTAGATTTAAAGATATTTTCATCAAAGGGGCAAAACAATAAATATTGGTATATAAAAAATTAATAATTCTGTGGCGTGGTGGGCAAAGGTCTGCTAGCGACGCAGGAGCGGGTTCGATTCCCGCCTTGGGACAAATGTGTGTACGATCTGCAGACATTTGTTCAGGGTGTTCTGGTCGTTTTCTATGTATAATAAAAAATATCTATCGATGTATTGTATTATATTATGTAAATCAGTTATTAGTACCCATAATACAAGCTCTGCTTAGCTTGGAGCTAGATAATGCTATGTGAATTGTCCAGCATTTTTTTTATGAGGGGCAACTCGCCCTAGTTCGAAACATTGTTTGGTTTTGACATCTTTCATTCATCATTACATAAACCATAACCATGTATCTAGTCCTCTTAAGAATTTGAATATATTTTTGGTTGCATTGTGCGTTGTTGTAGCTTGCGCTCAGTTTTGATTATACACCCTCTTGTTTACAAAAAATGTATTATATTCTTGATCTGAATATACTGATAATGTCGAATTATACACATAAACATACTAACTTAAGATAGTATGGAGTAAAATAAACATTATCAGGTGGTACAG
This sequence comes from Eupithecia vulgata, assembly GCA_946478455.1. Lineage (NCBI taxonomy): Eukaryota > Metazoa > Arthropoda > Insecta > Lepidoptera > Geometridae > Eupithecia > Eupithecia vulgata. The sequence goes on along the minus strand of OX297859.1, from coordinate 14,561,640 downwards.
CGTAGACCATGTAGAGAAATCCTTTGGACGGGTCTTTTCTCACGATTTCAATAACTTCCTTCTGAGATGCAACTTCCGGTTTAACTTTCAACGGATCCGCGATACCATAGTCAGCTGGTAGCTGCATTTCACTTGACTCGCGGATCTTGATTCTCCTTTTCTGAACCACTGCAAACGGTGCATATGGTTCACAAGTTTTCTTCTTTAGCTGAGTCCAGACTGGCCGAGCGTCTGGCAGTCTCGCGTGATGTTTGCCCAGTCTGGACGCAGCCTATGACTTGTAGTAAAAGGGTAAAGACAAAATAAAATGTAAACGCTAAAGAAGATTTCATAATTTGTAGTACACAAATACAGCATTCCCCGTAGCAACTACGTGGCAAACGTAGCACCTATCGTAGCAAGCTCAGCATATATCGCAGCACGTGTAGCACTTGTCGTAGCAAGCGTAGCACCTGTCGTAGCAAGCTCAGCATATATCACATCACGTGTAGCACCTGTCGTAGCAAGCGTAGCACCTATCGTAGCAAGCTCAGCATATATCGCAGCACATCTATTACCTGCCGTAGCAAACAAAACACCTAGCGTAGCAAGCATAGCACCCATCGTAGCACATATCGTAGCAAGCTCAGCATATATCGCAGCACGTGTAGCACCTGTTGTAGAAAGCGAAGCATCTATCGTAGTAAGCTTAGCATCTTTTGCAGCACGTGTAGCGCCTATCGTAGCAAGCGAAGCACCTATCGTGGCAAGCGAAGCACCTGTCGTAGCAAGCTCAGCATCTATGGCAGCACGTGTAATACCTGTCGTAGCAAGCATAGCACCTATCGTAGGAAATGTAGCACCTATCGTAGCAAACAAAACACCTAGCGTAGCAAGCCAAGCACCCATCGCAGCACGTGTAGCACCTACACTAGCTAGCGTTGCACATATTGTTGTACTCGTAGCTCTCAAAGCAGCTATTATAGCGCTGATTGTGGCAAGCGAAGCACCTTAATGATGCAACCTAAAGAATAATGATTACTCCCTCACCCACTTCCACTTCTATTGGTTCCAACGTCGGCTTTTTCCAATTTTTGACCCTTAATGCTTGGGCTTCACCAAACCCAGTCTGAAACGTAATGGTCATTCAGTGATGGGAATTTGCATATTTTTATGCTAATATTTTCAAAAAAGAAAAAAAGTCTTTATTTCCTTAAATACAAAAATGTACACATAGAAAAGGTCAAATTATTAAAATAAAACATTGACACGGTAGTAAAGTGATATTTTTTATTTCGGTTGCTTCGGTATGTAGACTAAAGTAAAGAAGAGACGAAGAAACCTTTAGTCTGTTAGTTATTATTTTTCGAGTTGGAGCAAAACCCGTCCCAAGCGTTTTTATCTTCTAGATAATCTGATATTTTGTAGTAAGCCTTTTTTCACAGAAAGGTTTAGACAATTTGTTTGAATTTATGTACTAATAGATTTTGTACCTCACTATTGTAGACCCTTTAAAAGATATATTAATTTTGTGAATTTTGCAAATTATGTTTATTTCTTGAAATTTATCACGCAGGGATTCTCTAGGACCCATATTATAGATTGCACGAACAGCCCTCGAACATAAACAGCCCTTTAGACTGGGCCGGGGCGGGCCGGAGCGGATCTCATAACAAAAAATGTATGTTATTTCAGGTTCCATTATGTTAATTTAGGTCTAGACCTAAAACTTTTTCAGTTTTAGCCAAATTTGATAAATTGTTTTGACGTGACCAAGAAACAAACATCCATCGAAACATCCATAGGTTTGCTTTTATAATAATGAGTGTGGGTTTTCTGTAGGTGTAGTAATTCACTTTCGAAACAATAATTCAACCTTGTTTTTTTTTGCTACTAAATGTATAAATGTTAAGAGATACATAAAAGCTACAAACCAATGGTTCCGGTTCCGGTTTCACATATTCAATTTTTTCCAATAGCTTTTTGTGTGGTAGGTGAAACGGGATATCACGTGGTTTTCTGGGGAAACGAAAATAATGTCATGGCAAGATTCAATGAGTTGACCCGATCCTATTACATTTGTTTTACATAATGTACACTATTTTATTAATGCAGATATGTCACCACCAGATCATAGCAACAGGCGCTTAGTAGATATTTTAGAAATACATCTTTCTACATCGGCTGAGTCACAGGGGCTGAGTAGAAAAGGTCGACTCTGGTGGTTAATGGTAAACTAAGGATAAGGTATCTACTAAATGTCCCTATAATGGGGATAAAACAACAGGCAGGAAACCAGATACCTACCTTGTATAATACGTTGGTGTTTTCTCAACATTTCGTTGTAAGATATCAATAGCTGGCAGCGTAGTTGACAATCCTCGGCGCTTCACGCTCCCATTCATCATGATTTAGTTTACAAACTAAAACATCATAAAACTATCAATGCTGAATATCGCGGCAAGGAGATATTTTGTATTTATTAGGAAGGTATAACTCCACGAAACACGCGAAATCCAAAGCAAAACAACTCTCGAAAATAAAAACCAACTGTCACAAAATCAATCTGAAAAACATAAGTGTGATACTGATAAGTTGTGACAAGTATTTATCAAAAAGTTTTTACTCAAATGCCTTTTGTTATATTTAACATCTTTGTGTCTTGACGACATAGAGAAAATCATGTTTATTACCTAGGTTACGTACTTTCCACAGAGTTAAGATGGTACAAGTTAATATTAAAGAAAAAAGAGATCTGTGTCTAAATAAATGTATTTCTATTCTATTCTATAGATCAATTTCGGTAAAAGTTATAAAGATTCTATGCTTGACGACAAGACAAATGTAGTAACGTAGACCGAGAATCTAGGTCAAATCCATGTTTACCCTTATATTATGAAATAAACATGTTCCAAGTAGTCTCGACTTGATTTCGAACTTGAACGAACGAAATCACCCTACTCCCTTATCGATGGTTTCCAAGCATAGTTATTATAGTTTCCAAGGTTACCAGATGAAAATGTGAAACACTACTATAGAATGCGTTAGCATCCCTAGTACATCTGTGACTATAGAACAGGAAAATATTAGTCCATTAAACAGACATAGAATTTTTTCACTACGTTCCTTTAGTACTATACTTATAAATCTGTGCTACGTTCAAAACGTAGACTGAGAATGGTAAGCCTATTGATCTAATGTACAAAAGAAGCTTATAACCTGTTATACCACGGCAAAGATCCTATAATCCTACGTTCCGTACCACGGATATAAGCTCCTTGAATGTACCGAAAGGGGTTTTCATTTTTCATTGGGTGGGTCTTATGTACCTCAATGGATCTTATGATGTACCTAAAGCTAGTGCAACCAAAAATAGTAGAAAATTTATGAGAGCGCTGCTGTCATTAACACAGATTTATAAGTATAGTACTAAAGTAGTCATTAAGATGGCAGCACGAATACTGTGACGTAAACGGTCTTGACCCTTGTGGTTCGCAATTCGCATTCCTAATAATAATAATTAGTAGTTCCTAGTAGCAGTAGTCGTTTGCATGTAGTACTACTGCAAATACGTATACTGAAATTCTTTGGGTACATAGCACGGAATGACGACTCGATTGAGCGTCTCGTGGTCCAAGGCAGAATGGAGGACAAGAGCTCTCGCGGTCGCTCTCCAACCAGATAGTCGGACCTCATCTCCTCTCCGACACAGTCCACCATGACCAAGTGCTCCCACAATGCAACCAACAGGGAGCGATGGCGGCGCATCGCAAAAGCAGCCGTTTATTTGGACCCCATAACCACGACCACTTTGCCAAGAGTGAACGACTAAAAATAAACTAACTTTCCGTACTTATTCTTTAAGATATTGTCAACTGTGGAAACACAGCGAGCTCTTGGAAAGCCGTAAGTGAGGCTGTAAGGCTTTCCAAGAGCTCGCTGTGTTTCCACAAGACTACATAATAAAGAATACTAAACATCGGTTTTGAATATATATTTGGATGACAAGACATGGTGGTAGGCCTCCCAGCCCGTAAAATTAGGAGGCTTAGGTATTCGCTAAATTTCTAGTTCAGCCTTATCAGCGTTCTTATCTTCTATCTACAGCACTTTCACTTCTTTAGGTGAAAAAAAATTATCCTAATAAATTTAATAAAATAAATTAAGTAATTATCTTAATTTGGTTCTACTTGGAATTTCATTCAAAATTTCATTTTAAGATGAAGCTCGATCGACTTTGCCTATCTCGTTGCTGCTTCCCCGAAATCTGTTTTGTCTCAACGGCAATGGGACGGGCGTCTGTTTGAGTTGACACGAAATCGTTTGTTACAAACGTGCACCAGCTCTGCAGATAGTGCCCATCTCCTGGCACTTCTAAATGAGAATTCGGACAAAACAATATCAAGTATCTGAGCTGCTCGTCAAACCCACGTGTGACCCGAGAGCTGATGAGTATCTGGCACAGTGTATCAGCATTACCACACAGAGGAGCAATGCAGCCAGAGACTTGGGCACGCTGGATCAGTTGAGTTTCCTGTGGATTGTTAGCAACAGTCTCCAATTAGCTCAATTGTTTCAATTGTAAATAAGTACTGGTTTCCATTTAATTATATTTTTTATTGTTATTTGCTTTGTTAATGAAGAATATCTAGACACCCGCCGGTGCCCACAGACACTATCTGTAGGCACAAGCTGATTCAGTGGTAGTTAAATAAATAAATAAACAATGCTGGATAATTCACACAGCATTATCTAGCCCCAAGCTAAGGACATCCGACAGAGAACCAAGGTTATCGACATAGCTCAATGGATTAGCAAGCTGAAGTGGCAGTGGGCTGGCTATATTTCAAGAAGAACCGACAACCGCTACGGTAAACGTGTTCTTGAGTGGAGACCGCGACTCGAAAAACGTAGTGTAGGACGCCCTCCGACCAGGTGGGGTGACGATTTGTGAAAGACTACGACCTATCTTCAGCTTGCTGCATCCAGCATCTGCCAGCAGTCTTTCGCAAATCGTCACCCCACCTGGTCGGAGGGCGTCCTACACTACGTTTTTCGAGTCGCGGTCTCCACTCAAGAATAATGCTGGACATCCACACAACATTATCTAGCCCCAAGCTAAGCAGAGCTTGTGTTATGGGTACTAGATAATTGATATACACAATATAATACAATACATAGATAGATATTTTTTATTATATATAGAAAACGACCAGAACACCCTGAACAAATGTCTGCAGATCGTACACACATTTGTCCCGAGGCGGGAATCGAACCCGCAACCTTCTGCGTCGCAGGCAGACCTTCGCCCACCGCGCCACATCGGTCGTACATCGGTGTAGTATACTACGGTATAGTATTGAAATACTATGTAATCACACTAATCATCATCACTATTAAAATAAATGCGAAACTTGAGATGGATGTTCGGATGTTTAACTCTTCACGCCAAAACTGCTAAATGGATTGGGCTGAAATTAAGCTTACAGATTCTAGAGATGTAATAATAAAACTACTAGGCTACTTTTTATCCCATAACTTTAGTTCTCATTGGATAAAAGTAACCTTCAAATGTTTCCATAGAAACCACGCGTGCGAAGCTGCGGGCAGAAACTAGTTAAGGCGCATAACCCACCTAAACTAGCGCCGCCACCTACTTTATGTTATTATTTTGTGGAAGTTGCCCACCTAAATCTATATTCGTATCTCTGCCTCAACTAAATAGAATGAAACTATTACAGAGGCATTAAAAAAAGCTTACGGTAGATATCACAAACTGGAAGATGGATTTTTGAATTTCTTTTGTTAAACGGAATAATAAGAAATTAGTTGGCGGCGCCACTTTGGGTGGGGTATGCGCCTTAACTAGTACCTCATCTATAAATAAATGTGTACATTTGCTTTTCTTTTACATTTTGATTAAATAAGTTATCATTAGTATTTAAAAAAAAACAAAAATCAAAAACCTTAGATCAAAACTGGACAACCTCGGGGTTCAGGATGGACCCTTTTCGGCTTAATACTCATGCTACGGGGCCCCCTGTACATTCTCTGACCTAACTCTTTAACTCAATTGTCCTGCTTGCTAAGGTTCAAGTATGAGCGGGTAAAACATTAAACAAAAGAATATTTTTTTAATTTTTATTATTTGTTTTTTAAACTTATTTGAATAAGATACATTCCATAATAATCTTAATATTAAGTTATCCAAATGAAAACTAACACTAAGAACAAGTACAAAATTATTAAAAAACACGTACAAATAACTATTTACAGAGTCAGCTTTTTACAATACGTTTTTTATGCTGTTATCGTACTTAACAGTCTTTAGTTGTATAAGTCCAATGAAAGTTACACATTAAAATCATGTTTAATTAATAAGCACAGACTATTTTAATTACACATTTCTTGCTTCTTAGAAAACAAGAAAGAAAAATATTTATTTCAACCAAAGAAACATACATACAGACACAGACAGGCACTAGATGTAAAAGAGATCGCAAGCAACTTGCGCAAATACGAAAGAGTATTCGTTTTGATTACTACCTAAACATGCACTCTGGTGGAATTAATAATAGATTAACCCTCTTTTTCCCAAAAATATTCTGAATAGTGGTTTACAAAATATTCTAAACAATTTTAATACCTTTGAATTACATAAAATTAAACCAAAAACCGTGACCATGAACAAAGAGATTCAATTTTATATTTCTTTTGCCTATTTTAGTTACTCAAGTTAGAAATCCTGATTTGAAACGCAAGGAAATAAGGTGCTTATTGCCCTTCCATGCGTCATGGGCAGATGTACACGACATCAAAATCATGACGCAACCGGAACGATTTTAATCGATCGAAATTGGTTACCTGGGTTGGCAACTGTCGACCCGTGCAAGGGTACTATTGCACCGGTCGACAGTTGGGATAAGATCTTTCCTACTCTCCGAGCGGAAAGCGTCAATTTTCCTCCCGCGGCGCTAAATGAAAATGCCGCTTTCCGCCTCCGTCGAGGAGGAAAATAGTATTCTCACCACGGGCAGGACATAAGAAAGCCTCAAATCTGAGACATTTCTTATTTTCCTGCCCTAGGTGAGAAATGTACTAATTGTTAAATACGAGACATCTACTATGGCAAAAAAAATTTGTTCGTATATTTTGACCGAAGTAGCGCTATATCACCTTCTACTAAGTTCTAGGAACGAAAAAACATTAGTCTTCTGGGAAGGTAGGGCCCGGGGTAGAAAACAGTAAGGAACAGTAAGGATGTCTCCCTCTCTCATTAAGGTTTGCTGGAAGAGAACTCTTTTTAGGTTTAAACTCGCCTTTGCGTTAGGTACCTCTCTAGTAATAAGGTTTAAAATAGGGTTTTATCAGTGCAAAAAGAATTAAGAATAGTTAAGAATAGGACGAAGAAAAAAAAAACCATCACCATTATAGTGAAAATCAAAACAAAATTAAATTAGGTGCCTCGTGTCGTGGGTATCTATATGTACAAAAGCAGAAGCGCGTTCAAATCTTTTGTACGTGGATCTGGTAGCCTAAGAACGTCGCATGCCCTACGAAGCTCTACGACAATAGTCAAGATTTGATCAAAATGAGGGCTAAACGATTTATTAAAAAAAAAAAAAACGTAGCTCTCGAGTTAGACATACAACTTTTACATTTTCCCCTTTCGAAAAAAACTCCCTGACCATTCTCAAAACGAGCTTTTTTTTCAAAAATCATTTTTACAGACTTCTCTACATTTTTCCTGAAAAATATAGATTAATATCTACTAACGACACATAATTATATACATTGTCCATGGATTGATCTGCGAACTTCGGAGAAAGGGGGAATGGTCAGATTTTCGACTTTTTTCGAAATATTTCGAAAAGTATGAAACTTACAGAAATTTTGAAAACTGTTTTGAAATGTACAAACTAAAACCTTTCATTTGATACCACATTTGGACCATAGGTCTCTTTTAAAATTTCAACATGTACCTACTGAAAATGTTCATTTTAATTTTTCATTTATTTTTGGTTATCACGGATTATCGTGTACTAGGGCTACCGGTCGGATATCTCGCCATGCCAGCCTGAACGACATCATCCGGCGGGCTTTTGTTACCGCTAACGTACCAGCTATTCTCGAAACGAATGGTCTGTTCCGTGACGATGGTAAGAGGCCCGACGGTATGACTTACCATTGGAGTTGGGGAGGCCTATTGCGCGTCGACACACTCGCGCCTTCCCATCTTCCTTGGACTTCCGTGAGGGCTGGTGCGGCGGCAGATTTGGACGAAGATCTCAAGAGGGGGGGGGCAAATATGCAGGACTCGACAGAGTCTAAGCATTTGCTCCCCGTAGGGTCGAGACCCTAGGTCCGTGGGGTATCGAAACTCTACGGGTTTCCAAAAAAATATCTATGCGTCTGGTCGAAGCGACGCGTGCTCAAGTCACGCGTCGTTTCGACCAGACGCTCAGATAATTGCAGGTGCGTATCTGGCACAGTCCCAGAACTATACAGTTCTGTGGGCACAGCGCATCAGCATTGCCTTACAGCGGGCCAATGCAGCCAGTGTCTTGGCCGACTGGTATTGATATGGATTAGTTGAGCTACCTGTATATTGTTTGCAATAGTCTGCAGTTAGCTCAATTGTTTTCATTATAAATACTAGTTTTAATTTTATTCTGTTATTATATTGTAATTTTATTTCAACAAGATGAATAATTCTTTATTTCACACTAGCTGAGACACTTATCGTATAATTTATAGCCTACATATGTGTTATTCTGATATGTAAGATATATTATTGTAAAGTTTTAACAAAATCCATTAAGTAGTTTTTGCGTGAAAGAGCAACAAACATACTTACATACATCCTCACAAATTTCGCGTTTAAATTATTAATAGGATGTGACTAAAACCCGATTTTGCCCACAGTTATTGAGCAGCAAAGTGACCGTTGAGCGGGAGATAATGGTGATAAAGTCCTAATCCTAACAGAAAAGAAAGGACAAAATCATGAAGAAAATTAATAAAATGTGAAAATTGAGTTGCAGAGAGGTATTCTAAACATTTAGGATATTTTCGCAAATGTCTTTATCTACCAATGTACCTACTTCCAAAGAGCTGCAACTTTTTACTTGCGTTTGTTTACCTTATGGATTTGTGACGGGCATTTTTAAATTTCACCGGGGCTATGCTTAAATGTTCCAAAGCATTTAATTGCTCTATATTTAGAGAAAAATTTATATTTATATTTTCTAAGATATGTTGCGCGTTTGTAGATTTGGGTATTATTGCGACGCCTTTTTGTAAGGACCACCTCAGCAGAACCTGTGCCGGACTGGCCGCGTTATCGTCTGCTATCTCTTTTACTAAGGTGTTTTTTAATATGATCTGCTTGCTGGTGTCACCTAAGGAGTGTGTTCCTTGTAGGATAATGGAGTTCTGCTGGCAATAATTAAGAAGGCACTCGTCGTGGTTCAGTGGGTTCCATTCAACCTAAAAAAAAGGTAAAAAATTCAGTAAAATCTAATGAGATTAGATTATTTCTGCAGCTGAAGTGAAAATAAAGGCAGGCACATACTTGATTTAACATAGGGACATCTATACGATATTCTTCGTAGAGCTTTTTTAACTTTTTTATGGAAAAGTTGGTGAGTCCTATTGACTCGACTAGTCCTGTGTCGTGTAATGAAGTTATAGCTCCCCATGCCGCGTGTCTAATTTTTTTGTTCTTTACATCTGTCTGTACCGTCGGAGGGAAGTGGATAATATATAGGTCAGGAGATGACTCTAACGAAGACTCGCTTTTTGCTAACCCATCGGTTATCCGTTGTTTGCCGCCGCGATGAGCGTTATCTGGAAGGAAGACAAATGCTCTTAATGTTGGGCAAAAGTTTTAAGAAATATATTTTTTCCAAAGACTAACCAAATTATTTATTTAATATTATAATTTATAACTTACACAACTTAGCGCTGAGGAAAATGTCTTCACGTTTGAGGTCGTACCGTGGTAGGCATGCCTTTAGAGCCTCTCCTGTATACGTCTGAGTTTCGCTAAAAGCGGTTGTTTCTGAAAATTTATCAATTTCATAGAGCAGTAAAAAGAAAGGAAATTTAATAATGTTCCAAAAAAATTCGATTCCGACGGGAATCGAACCTGCGCCCCACCCTCAGTACGGGTGTGCTCTAACCAACTAAGACACGAAATCTTAGCCGTAAGAGATCCCAAAAATTTTCGACGACAGTATCGGAGCTTCGCCATGTCCACTTCCTTTGAGGCTGCTTCTTAAAGAAAGAGTTCATTAAGAACAGCCCCTCTTTCTCAAGGAAATTGACAAGCATTTGCCCCCTATGATTCCTAACTCCATAACCATGCTGGCCTATTCGGGATTCGTTGCCATTCTGGGTTCCCACCTTGCCATTAAAGTCCCCTATAACAACGTTGACGTGGGCCTTCCAACGCCACCCTGTGATGTTTTACAACCCTCGCGAAAGTCGAGAAGATGGCCCGAGTCTAGGGTTACGGTGTCCTCGCCCTCTCTGCGGACTTCACATAGCCCCAGAACATGCCATTTGATGTTTTCTAACTCCACTTCCAACTGCGCTAAATGTTGGTCAAGCCTCAGCATACGTCCGTTGTACGTTGCCAGGGTCAGTTGTTGGTGGCAGCCTGAGGTAGCACGGAGATTACTAGCACCCCCTGCCTCGCCGTTATCATAGCCGCTGCCATGGCCAGGAATAGCGAGGCGGCCTGAAACTGGGGGCCATTTCCTGTTGCTTCGTACCGTTGGGGGGGGGGTAGTGCCCATAATCCCCACGATGGGCATGCGGGTTGGGGTTCGCAGTTCAGTGGTGGATTTGTTCTGCAGGGGGCGCTGCTGCCCACCCCCGTTTTGTGTCCCTGAGTCGCCTCCTACGACACCCACGGAAAGAGTTGGGGTGGTTACTATTCTATAGGCCGGCACCACACGATAAACCAATAAAAAAAAAAAAAAGACACTAAACCTACCGAAGGACCTGTATCCAGCCTTCAAGGCAAAATCAATCACTGTCATTGTGGTCTCTCTATCACAAGTTTCCGGCAGAGGCCCAACTGAAAAAAAAAACCATAAAGTTGTGTTTCAAAAGGACAGTCTAACGATTATAATTTCATCGACTTTTTTGACCATAGTTAGCATGCATTTAACGTCTAGTTAACTAACGAAACAACTAATTGCCTGATTATGTTTCATTGAAAACCACCCTTAGTACCTATACTTAAGGTGCTTAGCTTACTTAAGGTCCACTACCTCAAATTAACTCCGTCAGACTTAAATATCTTCCAAACGACTAAATATTTAACTTTGAAATTTATACATGGATTAGTTCAGGATTTATTCTATCGATCACATGTTTCGAAAACACGATTCCATAAAATTTTCTCGATAGAAACAAATCGCAAAGTTACCTCTAAATTTTTACTAAAACCTTTATTTCTCAATAAATACGAGTACAGTAGTTAAGATCTTTAGAATAAACGGTAATAGAACATTTTGTATGTTTTGGTTTTTTTTTTGCAAGCTAAAACTTGATTTTTGGGTTTACGATGCTCTGTCTCGCTCCTATGAATGAGAAATCCTATGTCTGTCCTTTTAACAAAAAACTGAGTTTGTAGAGGCCTATGTAACATGTTACATAGCTTGTACGTTTCGACGTGTTAAACAAGCTGTTAAAATAAAATGGGGAGTATGGGACATGTTTGCTACCTCCACTCACTCAAAATTCCTGGCCGAACACAAGTTTGTAAGTCGGTTTTTATTTTATTATTTTTAATTTGAAATCTGCTCAAGTCTGCATTATTACTTTTGAAATAAAATAGGCGGTGTAGCTGCCAAATTTTTATTTTATGATAGTTTGAACTGTTGTACGGTTCTTCCGAAATCAAAATTACTCACAAATATCAGTTAGTTTTTTTCTACAGTTTCATATTTGTTTTTTTAAATCCATATTGAATGGAATATTTACCTTTGAAAGAAATAAAAATCAAGTATCGCGTTTCGTCGAATCGCGTGGCGTGTCAATAGTTTGTTTTTGGTATATTTTTTATCTATCGACTGCAATATTTTATACTCATATTTTTGCTAAGGTTTTTCGTCGGTGATAGGCGCGTGATTAAATTTTTTGAGGTATTTAATTTTTTCTGCGTTCCACGAGCAGTAATACTAGCGAAAAAGTAATTTTCCGCAAACCATTTTCTAGCAACTCATGATAAAACCTGCTTCGATTCACTGGTATTTTTGAACCACAGGGAAATACGATAATTTGTGCTAAAAAATTTACAAATGCTCCTATAATACAAATGAATCAAAGTTGATTTTATCACAAATTCATAGAAAATGGTTTACGGTTTGCGGTAAATTACTTTTTCGATAGTTTTATTGCTGGAAAAACGCAGTAAAAATTAAATATTAACCTCAAAAAATGTAATCTCGCGTCAACCAGTGATGATCCAACTCAAATTCTAAAATTAAAATTCACTATATTTATTGAAATATATTGTATAACAAAAGAACATAAACCAAAAATAACTCTTATAATAAATAAGGATTAATAAACATATTGGTAGAAACTTACACCCTATGGCCGGCATCTTGCGACCGGTATTATCAAGATCAAACAGCGGTGGCCAGACTTGCGCCGCTGCCATTTCTGTAACTAAAATATTGTTTCCATCATTTTTGCTCAAAAACCGTGTATCTTTATTCAATTATTTGACTGTTTAAAAAATTAAAACAGAATTAAGATGCCTTAGTATTTTAGCACACAGTTTTAATAAAAATTTGATGGGACCACATACAACACGGAAAGAATTTTCAAATCTATGTTTATAATCTATATTTATTCAATAGATTTAGAACCGTAACTTTCCGTGTCGCAACTTGTCTTCGGTTGGGTGCAAGGTGTTGCGCGCCTCATCAATGCCAGTGCGGTACTGCTGTCGAACAGCTCGGTCATCACGGATTATCGTGTACTAGGGCTGCCGGTCGGATATCTCGTCATGCCAGCCTGAACGACATCATCCGGCGGGCCTTTACCACCGCTAACGTACCAGCTATTCTCGAACCGAATGGTCTGTTGCGTGACGATGGTAAGAGGCCTGACGGCATGACTCTAGTCCCATGGGAGTTGGGGAGGCCTATTGTGTGGGACGCTACATGTGTCGACACACTCGCGCCTTCCCATCTTCCTAGGACTTCCGTGAGGGCTGGTGCGGCGGCAGATTTAGCCGAAGATCTCAAGAGGCGCAAATATGCAGGTCTCGACAGAGCCTACACATTTGCTCCCCTTGGAGTCGAGACCCTAGGTTCGTGGGGTACCTAGGCTCTCCGGGTTTTCAAAAAATTATCTGAGCGTCTGGTCAAAGCGACGCGTGACCCGAGAGCTGGTGAGTATCTGGCACAGCGCATCAGCATTGCTATACAGCGGGGCAATGCAGCCAGTGTCTTAGGCACGCTTCCAACTGGTATTGATATGGATCAGTTGAGCTACCTGTAGATTGTTTGCAACAGTTTGCAGATAGCTTAATTGTTTCTATTGTAAATACTAGTTTTAATTTAAATTTGTTATTTGATTGTTATTTTCTTTCTGAATAAAGATAGATTTAGATTAAAAATGCGAAAATGTGTTTATTTATTTGTTTGTCCTTTCTTCACGCCCTAAACTAAGCAACCAATCGATTTGATTTTTGGCATACAGTTGGTTGAAAGGATGGAGAGTAACATTATGCTACTTTTTATCCCATAAACTAGTTCCCAGGGGACATAAATAGCCTTAAACAACGCGTACGAAGCCGCGGGCAGCAGCTAGAGGAATTGACGAACATATTATGTACCAAAAATTACTTGCAGACATAAAACCTCCTTCTCTTTTGTTTTGTTTTGTCGGTTAATAACAGAAACAAAGAGCATGTAAGCTTATAATTTGTATTGACATGGATCAGTTGAGCTACCTTTAGATAGTTTGTTACAGTCTGCAGTTAGCTGAACTGCTTAAATCGTTGATACTGGTTTTAATTTCATTCTAGCATATAATTAACAAACTGGAATTTGGAATAGAAACTTACATGGAAACCATCATCTACAAAGTTTTAACAACAGACAACTCAATTTTAGTTTCATCTGTAGTCACTTATTTTTATTTTTAAGAACGTTATTTGTACGTTGGTGATTTTCCAAATTAGAATGCTTGAATTTATGTAATAATTATGATAGTCGTTAAATTCGTTTCTTTGTACGTAGCTAAGTATTAGTATGTTTTTTTTTTTGTTAAACTTGTAGGAGAGCAAAATTAAAACAATAAGATATAGCGGATGTGGTCTAACAAGTCAGTTGTAGAATATCAAAAACTACTTATTTTTTATTTGAAAATAATTTATGGTATCAAGTTTAACTTTTCCAAGTGCTTATTTTGTAAGCATAACGAAATAAGATTATTAAAATCTGAAATCTATGTGCATTAATACAGTTTTGTCTAAATATTATAATTAAATAAATAACACTGGACATAAAAGCCGTCCTCGCGTTGGAAAAAGTGTGAAAAAGTTACATTATTCGTTACTTTTCACACTTTTTCCAACACTTCATACAACCTAAACGCGAGGTGTTGAACGACGTTTTAAATTTATAATATTGGCATAGGGATAGAAACAATGTTGTACCTATCTTATAATAGGCCTAGTCCACAAATCCATTAAGAGAATTCGCCTGATGGGGAATTATAAAAAAATAAAACTCTATCTACCACAATAACTTCGTGAATCCACTTTACCTTTATGTTGTTTTTTTAGTTGATAAGTAATGTAACTTTAATACGAATTTTCCAAACAGTCTCCGAATTTCGAAAACACGACGAACTGTTTCGCGAGTTGTCTGTAACTGAATACGACTCCGCAGGCGTCCGTAGCCGACTGATGTAACGTCCGACTGAGGTAGGCGGCGAGGGTTACAGCGCCTACAATACAAGCCAATAGGCGGGGTGTAAGGGGGACTCCAACATCTCGTCTCCAAAGCCAACTTCACCTGCACGTGGTGCACCCTGCTAGATATCGAACTAGGCTCTGGGTATTGTATTATTATATACCTGTAGCCCTGGTGAAAATATCAAACAATCTTCATAATTTGAAAAAAAAAAACCTTTTTTTTACCCTGACAGATTTTTTCTAACCAGACCATATTACCATTATCAAAGAATCATCATCAAACGTCAAGCTAACAGTCTTAGAGCTTGCGATCACCAGACCTTGATCATTTTATAAAAGTTGAGAGTTTTCTGAGTACCTATGCCCCAAATAGGTACATGTAAGAGCGATCACGGATTATGAAGATTGGGTCATAGTAAGTTTGGTAGGTTTCTGAATTTTCACTACTAAAATACAAAATAATAAAAGGTCTGTAATAAGAGGATTCAGCTAGGTTGGGCATCGTTTGGGAAACTACGTCGAGTCTTCTCGTCATCCATACCGCAATGCTTGAAAACAATAGTTTTCAATCAGTGCGTCCTACCCGTCATGACCTACGGAGCTGAGACGTGGACACTCACGGTAGGGCTGGTCCACCAGTTTAAAGTCGCCCAGCGAGCTATGGAGAGAGCTATGCTCGGAGTTTCTCTGAAGGATAGGATTCGCAACGAATACATCCAACAGAGAACCAAGATTATGGACATAGCTCAAACGATTAGCAAGCTGAAGTGGCAGTGGGCAGGCCATATCTCGAGAAGAACCGACAACCGCTGGGGTAAACGTGTTCTTGAGTAGAGGCCGCCGTGTAGGACGCCCTCCGACCAGGTAGGATGACGATTTGCGAAAGACTGCTGGCAGATGCTAGATGCGGCAAGCTGAAGACAGGGCGCTATGGCGCTCATTAGGGAAGGCCTATGTCCAGCAGTGGACAAATATAGGCTGATGATGATGGTCTGTATTTTCCTATAACGTATAATATATATATTATTCTGTTTTCTAAATTATTTTATTCTCGGTCTATTTTCTTTTAATAACAGAATAAAATTATTTTTACTAGTATTTACACTACTACTTTACACAATCTATTTTCTAAAATTCAAGCCTTCACAAGAAGGCAAAGTGCCCAGCCCACAATGCTGGCAGCATTGCCACGTTGAATGGCAATGCTAATTCGTTGAACTAAATAAAAGCTAGCATTCCGATCACCTGTGGGCTCTATTACGAGTTTTGTAAGATCTTTGTGTATTGCATTTGCCTCATAACAACAACGACCTAGGGTTACCACCCCTAATGGCTCGAATAAAGGTAGGTCTATTTTTTTTTATATACTGCTCGGGATTGTTTTAGTAATCAAATACTTTCACTGCCCGATACTTTTCATATACTTTAAATGTAACTGTTGTAGGTAGGTACTTTGAATATAGTAACAATAATTATAAGAGAATTTTGTTACTAACAAATTATGGATCCCATTATCTGAAATAAAAGAATTTTGTTTTATTTATTTATTATAGTGGCTCTGGCCTGCACAAGCTGAAGTGGCAGTGGGCAGGTCGTATAACTCGCAAAACTGCTAACCGCTGGGGAGTAAAGGTTCTCGAGTGGCGGCCGCGATGCAACTCGATGGACCGACGACATACGTAGCGGTCGCAGGGTGTCGATCGATAGAGGCGGCTCAAGACCAGTCTTTGTGGCGTTGTATGGAGGAGCCTATCCAGCAGTGAACGTGTATGGGCTGACATGATGATGATAATGCTATTTCAATAATTTAATAACTGTGTAATTCAATATTATTAGACCTTACAGGACTGTTGGACACGTCACAAAACTCAGATTACTTATGTAAAACTGGGAAATAAAGTGATCACTTTGATTTTTCATACACTTCAATCTTTTTAAGGTAAAGTAAAGAAGCAAACAAGAAACCTTTACCTAGTTAGAATGTTAGTTTTCGAGTTGGAGCAAAACTCGTTCCAAGCTTTTTTGTCGTCTAGACTAGATAATCTGATATTTTAGGTATAGTAAGCCTTTTGACAAAGGATATGTTTGACAATTTGTTTGAATTTATTAATTGATAATTTTTGCAACTCACTCGGAGTTTTGTTGTAGAAGCGTATACATTGCCCTTTAAAAGATACATTAATCTTGTGTGTAGACTATCCGTGTATTTAAATTATGTATATCGCTTTTTTGGGGAACCGATTGATATTCTTATGAGTGTACAAGTTTTCATAAATATATTGATATGATACTGTAATTATGTTTATTTCTTTAAATTTTTCACGTAGGGATTCTGTATATCCTAGAATCTATATCTCTTTACAAACGAATACACAATGACAAATAGTAACATGAGACCTAGTATATTTAGTACCTAAGTTTAGACTCCTGTTTAAGTTTCGCTACCTACACCTAAACTAATACACACCTAATTATTACTAATTAAAATTATAATTGCGAAATTAGCTTGTCTGTCTCTTGTCTAAAGACAATTTTGGGTTTAGATTTTCGTAAAATCAATATCAAAACTATTTAAGTATGAACCTAGGTAAGGTACTTACTCGCACGTTCGGAGTGACTGGTCTTTCGGTCAACTAAAAGCTTTGTTCGACTGGGGTTGAGTAGAGTACCTACCTATAATGAAATGAATCTTATAACATGAAACTGAGTCAGAAAAATTGTTAAGCAAATTCAATCATTTTATGGCTCAAATTTAACCGTGAATTATAAACAATAATCTCTATACAATACTCTGTATATATACATAGTATAAACTACGTGAGGCGTATGTGAACTTTGAACCTACACCTTACTAGCCCTTTTTAGTTCTAGTACTTACTTAGCTACTTATTATAACATACAAGATTCATCAAGTGCGAGTGTAACTCGCGCGCCGAGGGTTTGAACATTTGTCAATAAAACAAGCATGTAGGTACTATAGATAGCGGTTAGAGACTGCTATTATGCGCAATTAATATCGAAATCAATCGGCAACTTAAGACTTATTTCAAAATATTTAAAAAAGTACGGTTCCAAAAACTGTTTTGAAATGTATAAGCCAATATCTTAAGTTTGATACGACCACGAACAGGGAGATCCCCTTTCAAATTTTTTTCTTTATGATAATTTTTCTTATTGTGACAGATTTCCCTATATTTTTCCTACAAAATATAGATCTATATCTACAAACGCACCATACATTTCCGATGGAACGCTCCGCAAACTTCGCATCAGGTAGGGGGGAGGAAGAACAATATCCCGATATTTTTCGAAAAAAAATCATAAATATTGTAATCTGCAGAAATTTCAAAAACTGTTTTGAAATGTGCGAAACTATATGAAAGTCCTTTTATTTGATAACCTATTTACCCCCTACCTTGGGTGTTTTGTGATAGGCAACGAGGAGCCATGACGGACGTGCGCCGCGAGCTGGCTTCCGAGCGCGCGCAGCTGGTACTGACCGTGGACGCGGGGCCCGCCGACCTTGGGGCCGTGCTGGCGCAGCAGATAAAGGATGGCCAGAAGCAACCCCTCGCTTACGCCTCTTGTTCGTCAACCGGCAGCGAGAGAAATTATAGTCAGATACAAAAGGAAGCAACCACCATTATATTTGGTGTGAAATGGTTCCATCAATATTCATACGGAAGGAGCAAGCCATTCATACTTAGGACCGATCATAGGCTCCTGGTGTCTATAGGTATTTAACAATAAAACCGGTATTCCGGTGACTAGGTACAGCGCTGCGCCTGCAGAAATACGCTATAATGTTATCGGCGTATATAATTATGTAGTTCAGTATGTGTCTGACAATAAAAACTTAGTAGCGGATTATTTTGCACGCCGCCGCCGCCCCGCCACCGCGCTCTGGCAGCATGTATACATTGACTGTTATGATGGTCGGACAAAGGATATATCTCGCACTAGTAGATTCCTATAGCAAGTGGTTATAGTATATAGAAGGCATTAGAAATTCGCGAAACTAAAGGGTATTTTTTCAACTTTTTTATTCCGAACGTACTCACGTACCTACTGGTATCAGATAATGACGCTAGGATTAATTCAATTGAATTCATAACATTTTGTTCAAGTAATGGTATTAAATATATGACTTCTCCTATTTATCATTCGCCAAGAAATGGTCATGCTGAAAATTCGGTTAGAACATGCATGAAAATGCATGTATCATAAAAGATAATCTGCCATTGTATGAAATTAACGAATTACTACCTATTAGACCACCTTTTTAATACAGAAATTCAGTACATTGTACCACCACCGGTGAAAGTCCATCTAAATTAATGTTTGGGAGAAATTTAAGAACTCGCCTGGATTTAATAATGCTTCAGCCTGAAAATAGAACTAAATCGGTGCCTTGCAAGTTCAAATTGGAACTTGAAGATATTTTGTGGATCCGTTGGTACAGTGCGTGGAAAGAGTCATGGCCGTTAGGTATAATTAAACAAAAAATTGGTAATCGGATGTACAAAGTTGAGCGGTGTCGATTTTTTTTTTTAAGTATATACTGGCAGTAATGAGCAGTTGATTCTGATCTGGTAGTTATAGCAATTTAGAGATGCCCCATCAGCTTCAATCACCAGGTCCAGGAAGTGCAATGCCTTGTGAGCCAGCAGAGAGTGAAGTCGTTCAAGTTGTAGCATACCTACACTCCGGCAGTGACTGAAACTGATGAGTCAGCAGTTATTACTCCTAGCGACGATGGTGTCATCAAATTTGATGGTGATGGCGAAGATAGGGCAGATTGTGCCGAGGAAGAGTGTGCGAGAGAGACTGTCGCGATCCTAGACACGGCGGCGCCCCAGCAGCTAGTCAGGAGGTGCTTGCGCAGCCGCAGGGTTCGAACACGCCCACCGCTGCTCGTCTGGCGAACGATCGGCCAGCGCTGTCACCAACACTTGCGTACAAGACGCGTTCCTATTAAAGATTATGAAAAGTATTTACAAAAATAAGTGAACTTTTGTAATATTAGATTTAATTGTTTATTTTGTTTTCAACAGATTCACTCATTAAGTAATGATGTATAATATGTACCTACCTAGCTACCTACTCTTTGTACACGCGCGGAAGTGCACCGCGCGTCTTGTATTGCACTGTAGCCATGCACTGTAGTAATAAACGAGCGAGGATCGTAACTGGTCGTTTCAATAAATAAATAATGCTGGATTCACACAGCTAAGCAGAGCTTGTGTTATGGGTACTAGATAACTGATATACATAATTATAATACAATACATACACCCGAACAAATGTCTGCAGATCGTACACACATTTGTCCCGAGGCGGGAATCGAACCAGCAACCTCCTGCGTCGCATGCAGACCTTTGCCCACCGCGCCACAGAGGTCGACTAAGCCTCATACTTCTCTCATCATCCCATTCAGTCGCAGTCACTCCTCGTCCTACCTGAAAAGGGTGTAGGTAGGTAGGTATAGGTACGTGTCGCGGTCGCCGTGAAGGGAATTCGACGTTACAAGAGTCGACGTTGCGGGAATCGAAGTTAGGGGAATCGGCGTGAAGGGAACCATTCGTGGTCTGAAAAAAAAATCAGTCATTCTGAGTTCTGACGGTAACTTAAAATTATTTTGACAGCTGTCATTGAAAATGCATAGGTTTTGCATGTATTGACATTTCCTGTCATATTTGATATTTTCCATCATTTTTGACATTTCCTGTCATTATTGACATCTCCTTTCATTTTTGACATTTCCTGTCATTATCGACATCTCCTTTCATTTTTGACATTTGCTGTCACTTTGACATACTTAATGGTGCGTGAACGACGTGCGTAAACGTAATGATGGGAGAAAATGGAATACTAATATTTTAAATATAGGCTGTTGATGATGATGATGATATTTTAAATTATTTGGAATATTAATATCCCGTTCGTCGATATAATTTTAATTCAGCCTACTAAAATCCCATTCGTCCCTCCCACTAGTCTGACTAGACTGGTGGGGTGAACGGGATTTCACGAGAATTGAACCTGCTACAGTTATATTTTATTATATTATATGTATAAATAATAATTATCCTGAATTATCCCCAGTCACTAACAGGGGGACAGATAGAACAATTTCAGTCAATAACAGTTTAATCTCCGCCAAGGTTGAAAAAGGGGGACATATAAAACTTTTATGTATTGAAACAGTTTTATCTGTCCCACCGTTGCCAAAAGGGGGACAGATAGAACTTTTTAATTAAAAAAAAATCTATTTGTCCCCCTGTTAGTCACGAGGGGACAGATAGAACTTTTTCAGTAAAAGAAAAAGTTCTGTGTCCCCCTATTTGCTACGGTGGGACAGATAGAACTTTTTCAGTAAAAAAAAAAGTTCTGTGTCCCCCTATTTGCTACGGTGGGACAGATAGAACTTTTTTCCAATTTGTCCCCCTAAGGGGGACAGATCAGGGTGACAAATGGGAATAAACAAAAAACAGTGCCTATTTTTACTATAAATACATATAAGAATAATTCCTAATAAATACCCAAAGACTAGTTTTTGATGTACAAACAGTACAAGTGTGTTACTTCAGCTTAAAACTAGCAGAGCTAACAAGACTGACAAAATCTGATTCGAGCTTTCAGAATCCTTGAGAATATTAATTGAAAGTTGAGCATCATTTTAAGTTGAACGGGGCCTTCATACCACACGCACGCAGAAATGGTGCCTTCCCCAAAAGCACAGAAATTAATACTTACTCTTGTATTTTGGGATATATTTCGGTCATTCACTGCGTATGTTATTTTGACGTAGGTAACAAAAGCAGCCTCATTAGGAACGGCTGGACTTATCGTGATTTTTATACAGGGTGTCCCCCGAATATCTACGTTCTCCAAAATTAGTACACAGCTCCTTAATCAGGTATTCGCGGAGGAGGCGGCGAATACATGATCGATGGGTCAACTAGATCGTTTTCCGAAATGGCAGCCATATCAAATTTTCCAAATTTATTTTGTGAGTGTACTTCAGATCCTAGAAAACGGTGATATTTAAGAGGGAAAGCCGGAAGTTGTCGTGTTGCAGTTACAGGCTCAATTTCTTGCAACAACTTTATCCTCATCGCTCGTCCAGACAGATATGAGTATATGACCAACGAACTGTATTTGAATAGGTATTTATAATTCACTAACTAAATCAAAATGTTGTTTAAGACATCAACTTTGTGGTTTTATTTCTATAATAAATTAAAATTATTACTATGAACAATGTCATCTGTGATATACATAATTACAGAAAATAAAACAGGTCTACAGATAAGTACTAATAATAAATTATTATCGATCGGATTCAATCATATCATGGTGAAACAAGTAAGATAAAATATTAAAAATTGAGGTATTATAAAAATGTGAACATTGGAAATGTATACGCTCTGGGTGGAGATGACAAACGATCGCAAATAATTATTTTAATCCTAAGTTTAAAACGAGCGTCGCCGGAGCTTACACATACCAACAATAGAATAGTCACAAATGGGGCGTTATTGCCCAATTCGATTGAACCTCGGAGACATAAAAAAACGAACTGCCTGCGATCTGAATCCCAGTGCAACATCTAACACCACACTATTAAAATAACCATACACAGCAAGTACTCTTAACAATATTAACTCCACGCAGACCTGTATGAAATTTGTGAAATTGAATGAATATCACAGTATTTCTGTTGTTAGTTTATTTATATATTAAGAAAAATTAACTTTCGTTCCTTAGTTGCGACAAAATTGATTACTTATGGATATTAAATACTGTGAAATAACTGATATTGTACTAGCTTCTGTCCGCCGTACCGCTCTTATGCCCGACAAACAATGGCAATTTTGATATTAAATTATTTAGCTTATCATTTGGCCTATTTAACATCTACGAAAATTGATTTAAGTGGCATCAGTCTGGCTACGAGTTAGCCGTAATACTCTATTCAGCATAAATCGGAGTTAACAAATAGACAATCAAGCTTTCGCATTCATAGTACTATTTACTACTTGTAACCAGTCGCCACTTGAAAATGCATTCTATTTAGCCCTGCATTCATCAAATTTATTGAATCCTTACAATGAGATTATAGAAAAGTAACTTTCATATTATATTGTAGTAATGTACTTCAATTTGTAAAATTGCAGTGGCTGAACCAGTTTTCTAGATAGTATTAATATATCAAATTTCAAACATGATATTCACAAAGACCTAGATTAAAGACTGAAAATATAATCTACGAGGCTACTTTGCCCCTTCTGTTATTCCCCCCTCCTTAATGAAGATCATCATCAGCTTAAAGGAAAAGTTAATTATGGACTGTGACCAGTCTTCATTGCTTATACAGGGGGTCCCAAGACTTTGCGACATGAAGGGTAAGTGGCTTAAAAATTGTAGATAATATATTTTGTTAAAAGGATCTTTATTTAATTAAAAAAAAAGTAATACTGCATTTTAAGATATTCTAAAACTTACTTGCTCTCTCAATACTTAATAGGAATTATTATTTTTTGTCCATCCTTCCGATTGGCATCATAAAAATACAGAATGATTTTTTCCACATTTGAGTCAGTTCAATTCCCAGGCGAAGCAAGTAATTTTTAAATGCAGTATTACTTTTTTTAAATTAAATAAAGTTTCCTTTCAGCAAAATATCCCATCTTCAATATTTAAGGCGTTTTCTCTTCATGTCGCATTTAGGACGCCCTATATACGTAATGAACGCTAATGTAATGTTGTTATTCTCGACAGAAAACAGTACCCTCGAAATAACACTTATAATCTTGGCATTACAAAGCTTGATTATTTTACGGATTAACAATTTATTAACCCATTAGAGAATAAACTAGTACACTATTACATGAATAAAAGGCTACTTACATTTTTTTTAAAAACCTGCGCGTTAACAAATTTTATACATACAGTGATTGATCAGTAACAGGACGACCGTCCGCCGGCGCATCACTACAATTTACTAATCTACGGAATCACTTAAAACTATGCAACTAAATTTGCTATAGATGTATGATAATAATTACCATTACTTTACAATAAACACATTACAAAATACTGCCTTACCTTCAGAAAAATAAACATAAAGTGACTCACATTTCTGTTAATGTTAAAGTAATCAATTGTCTTACACGGAAGGACAAAATGACATCAACATCCAGTGGAATCTACATCATAGGTTTGTGAAATTTTCCTTAAAGGCGAGAACCGCGCGCAGTCTCCTCGCGTAAACTATTTACATGACAATATTTTCACTCAGTAACATCCAATACACAGCTTCGTACACATATAAATACATCAAATGAACGACGCGAGTTCTAATTATAAGTGCGGTGAACCTTTTAACCGCCGCTCGCTACTCCAAGACCCTGACGTTTAAAGGGTTCAATAATCAGGAAATTAGTGGGAATTATTATGGACTGATCTAAGAGTAGCCCACGTTGTTCCGGACCTGTCTCGTGTCGTCTTCCCGCACTCGGCGACTCACCCACGGCCGTTCTTGTACATATACACACTCTTTCACATATAATGTTTTATCATATTATTTAGATATAATTCACAGTGACACAAATTACAACACTGATTGATTAAGACGTATAGAAGCAAGGTAGTTCCACATATGGTACATAGTTTGGGGGATGGTTGAAGGGCAATTGGGTGGGGTAAATGTCTCTGGGGTCTTCGGGCGAAGCGGGGGACAGCAAGGGTGATGCAGGGGACTGCGCGGGCGGCGCGCGGGGGGCAGGGCGCTCTGAACGCCCCACCCCCCAAGACAAATCCTATTCATCCGACATGAACGAATTCTGGGACTTCAGCTCCTCGAGGCGCGTTATCTGCTGCCCCAGGTACATTATCCTGAAACATGACGTACACTGTTACTGTTTGTTGTTCATCATTGGCCTATTTACATGGTCGAAAGATGATTTAATTGTTATCAGTCTGGTCGGGACTCAGCCGAGCTCTTTCGTAGATGAAAGAGCTTGGCTGCTTGCTGCTACATTCATAACTATGTAGCTGCTACATCAGCCTGTTAATACTAAATAGCTAGGGAGTTAACAAATGCGCTATTTAGACCTGTGTTATCGCAATAAGGTTAATTGCAGCTTGAATACCGCTAACTATAATTCTCCTGTCTCAGAGGACAAGTATTCGAGCTGAAATAAACTTTATGGTATCAGAGCTAGAATCTAAACTAGGTATGTTTATAGCAGGTATAGTTTACAGCCGCAGAATGATGTAAATGCATATAACTTAAACGACGGCACAGCACTCAGTTACCTAGGCCGATCGGTGACGAATGTGTTGTTCAAAGTTAAACAAGGTGGCTGAACATCGTCGTTTAGCCATCTCATTGAATGAAATGTGGACGTCCAATAAAACACCTGACACCCAATAAAATTATTGGGTGTCCCCAACAAGGCTTTGACATAATGTTGTTATCAGTTTGTAAAATAAGAGTTAGTTTGTATTTTGTTGTAGGTAGACTCAGGATTTATTGCATAATATACATACCACATAACATAAAAACTAATTCAAATCAAGTAAAACCGGCTAAGTGCGAGTAGGACTCCCGTGCTAACGGTTCCCTACAATACGCGCAGCCAAAGATGAGACCTGTCAGATGCTAGTAGAGGGTATTTTGCGCATACTTATGTAGATGAAATGGTATGTAGATAGTTTAGGCACCAGAATAGGACACAGGCTAAGTTAATTTAGTAAAATTTACCCCTGAGGTGGTTAGAAAGGATGGCAAAGTTTATATGGAAAATTATTATTCTCTAAGGTTCGATTCATTCAAAACTCAAAAAAACTAAAAAATAATTACTACTTTTTTAAATAAACGACAAAGTAAACACGTGTTTTTATTTTTAAAAAAACCCATGATATTAAATTTTTGAAATTTGTATAAACTTCTTTCTACTTTGTCTTATTAAAGTTTTACCTCGAGGCATAGTCAAGAAAAAACGATAACAAAAACTATAAAAAAAAATAACGAACACAACAATAAACTTTGCACTTACTTCGGATCACAGCGGCGTGTGCGCGGGGTGCGGGGAACGACACACGACTGAATACGCATGCAATGCACGGACACCATATCTCGCCCCGCACGCTCCGGTCTTACCGCACAACGGTCCCGTCTCTCCCCGCTTGCCTCGCATACCGCCAAAATGGCCTGCGAACTATCTACTGCGCAGGTATAACCACAGATACGTCAAGTCTCATCTTTGCTGCGCGCATTATACCATTTTCTTTAAAAACGGCAAAAAATCATGTCCCCCTTAAATATTTATTTTATTCTGTTTTAGCGGCAACAGAAATAGTTTCGAGTTATAAGATAAAAAATTAAAGGTATTAAATAAATAAATAATAAATAAATAAATAATGCTGGACAATTCACACAGCATTATCTAGCCCCAAGGTAAGCAGAGCTTGTGTTATGGGTACTAGATAACTGATATACGTAATAATTATACATTACATAGATAGATATTTTTTTATTATACATAGAAAACACCCAGACCAACGGAACAAATTTCTGCAGATCGTACACAAATTTGTTCCGAGGCGGGGATCGAACCCGCAACCTCTTGCGTCGCAGGCAGACTCTCGCCCGCTGCGCCACTGAGGTCGTCAAAATTATTAATTATTAAAGGTATCTTATTAAAGAAATCTCGATCCTTACTTGCACGTGTGGCACACTGTACAGTGTTCCATCATTTTGCCCAGTAATAACTGCTCAAACTGTACTGCGCAAGCACAAAGGCGCTTGTAGTTGTACTATTAAGTATATTTTTATGTAATGTAGAAAGGAAGTTCAGTTAGTGTGTTAGGTCGGCATTTATTTGACAGTGTTTTCTAACTGAGTACAGTCATATTATTTCGCTTGCTGGTATGCCAAGAGAGCACTGTTGTGCGTTGCACTAACGTGCAAGCCGACTTGGTTATATTTCGACTTTGTCATATAACTCTAAAACCATACCAGATTTTTATAAGATTCTTTTTGAAGATATGTAGTAGGATAGAAATAGGCCTATCACGGTTCATTAAAATATCCATAATCACTTTAACGCTTGTGATAAAACACATTTTATGGTGATGCTATGGATAAGAATGTTCTAGTTGTTAGATATATTACGGATGAAGATACAGCTAAGTTAGTTTCTTTCAGTTACTTCCAAAATAATCCCCGAAGGAACTATTTGAAAGGCTTGTTTATTTAACTTTTTAGCAAAATTCTAAAACATGAAAGAGGGTCAACAACATTTTTTTGGTTATTTTTTTACTCATGTACTATTTAAATTAGGTGTCTCAACAGACAGTATCCCAGGGACGGACGTGGGCTACTTTCATGCTAGTAAAAGGCGTACGGAGCCGCGAACAAATAAAACAATACTGTAAACTAAATTAATTAATTAATTAATCAGTGGGAATCGTAAGGCGCGGGATTGACAGATGGGACGTAAGACGAGGACACGTCGCGGACAGGGCAGAGACGTGACACGGACGCGACTTTTGAAATTATATAGAAGAGACGGGGCGCGGACGCGACGCAGTCGCACGGTCAGGACTATTTTCGGCATTCAACAGTCTGATTTTGACACGACGACATTTCTTCTTCTGAAGATGAAGATGTATTTGCACTGGTGCATCTCGCTATTATACAGAGGGTTAGACGTTACTGGGTACATCTAGTATGGCTAAGCAATGAAGAAAATCGATTTTTTTAAATAATGGAGGACCTACACAATTACCCAGATCGTTTTGTCACAGTGTATAAAATGACTCCACAGTGTTTTAATATTATCATGTCCAAACTGAGAAATGCTTTACAGTAACAATATTATTTTTACTCAACAGACGCATGCGTCGCCGACATATCTAAAACTAAATTACTACTAAAATTCTGCATTATATTCAAATAAGAGGTTTCGAAGTTTCGACTAATTTCTCAATCATAAGAACAAAATAACATAAAAATCATTATATAGCACCTAAAATTTTTACTTTATATGGGGTATTTTGTTTCACTGCTAATGAAGATAACCTCTCCAAAGGGCGTTTGTGCGCTACACGGAATTTGACGGTCCGGCAGTTAGATTTTTTAGATCCCATATAGCATGAAAAAAACGAATGATTGGCTTGTGCACTTGTCCTTCTTTACTCGAATCGTTGCGGCGCAGTTTAGGGTAGCTCTTTGAAACTACACGCGTAATTACGCAAGCACGATGATTTGAAAAAAAAAACGGAACCTAATTGGGAAAACTAAAATGTTGGACGGTAAATTTACGTATGGCACACCAACAAGTAGTGTTACGGCGTGCCATAACGGGAAGTAAAAAATCGGGCTGCCGCCTGACAGCAAAATTCCTTGTAGTGCACAAACGCCCAAATCTTTCCATTTGTTCGATCACGCGCGGTTTCCAATAAATATCTTGAAATACGAAAATGTCGTTTATTATGGTAAGTATACTAGAGCATTTACTAGTAATAGAAAATCGAGCATTCGCAGTTTAATACTGTGTTAAATTTACTCTGAGTACCTTTTTCGAACATGAATTCAGTACATTCAGTAACACTTCCAACGAGAGTTTTGGTGTAACATTTTATTGAGTAAAGTCTCGAGCGCGGGCGACGGGGGCGGCAGGGAGTGAGGTGCGCGGGCCGAGGGGAAAGTGTACGAAAAATTTGAAAATGCTTACTCGCCATGCGCATACATAACAATGACGTGTAATTCTACCATGAAATCTGTGAGTCGAGCAATCAAATAGACCCAGTCAATGAAAAATAATACTTAACTAGAATAAACTTACTTGAAAACATGATTTTTTTTTAAATTATTTCGATGTCCTAGTTATCGTGGTCGTACAAACAACAAAATTGTAATTTTATGTGACCAGAATTCTGTGTCGACCCAAAAATAAACTAAAAAGTTAGTGGTAAATTGAGTCAAAACTTTCGAAAGCCATTTTTAAGTTAACAAGGCTTTTTTGAAACGAATAATTAGTATGGTGAATGATATTTCACAATGTTCATGATTATTTGTCATTGACTGCGCTTCGTAGACATGTGAAGCAAATTACAACAGAGAATACATTTAGCAATACAAATAAATAAGCACAACAATAAACAAGCATACAGAACAGAAAAAGATATACAGATAAATTTCCAATCGGGCCTTACAGCATTATGGAACATGCTAGTCAATTCAGATGATATACATCGAATACAGCGTAGATCATTCGCAAAAACGTTAAATTACATGAAGCAGTTCCATGGAATTCACCGTTATATATGTATAACGCTTATTCCTGCATTTTATAAGACATTGATGACTTTTAAATGAAACTTTACTGTTTGGATGGTTACAGGGAGTTTTAATTCAAAAAGTGGAGGAACAGGGATCAGCCAAAACTCACAATCACTGATAGTGATAACGAATGTTGTTTGTATTTTTGCGCAAGCGCTGGTCATTTGTAAATACAACCTGCCGCTGGATGTAGGCCTTCTTTAATTCTGGCCAAAAGAATACAAAAAAAGTTTCAATAATTGATAATTGTTCCTGCAAAAAGTTACTTCAGAGACCATATCTACAAGCACAAAAAGCACAGCCTGTCTATCTACTCAGCACATTCAGCTACTACTATCTAAAATACAACATAAAACAATACACATTCAGTTTTGTGCCGTGCAATGCCTTAAATTAAATCAATACAATACAATAAATAATAACAATGACGTGTAATTCTACCTTGAAATCTGTGAGTCGAGCAATCAAATAGACCCAGTCAATGAAAAATACTTAGACATTCACGAACCAATTTAGAATAAACTTACTTGAAAATTTGAATTTTGTTTTATTAATTTCAATGTCCTAGTTATCGTGGTCGTACAAACAACAAAATTGTAATTTTATGTGACCAGAATTCTGTGTCGACTCAAAAATAAAATAAAAAGTTGAATTGGTAAATTGAGTCAAAACTTCCCAATGCCATTTTTAAGTTAACATGGCGTTTTTGAAACGAATAATTGGTATGGTAATTGATATTTGTCACCATGTCCATGATCATTTGTCATTGACTGCGCTTCGTAGCAATGTGAAGTAAATCAATACGACAGAGAATACATTTAGCAATACAAATAAATAAACACACCAATAAACAAGCATACAGAACAGAAAAAGATATACAGTTCATTTTCCAATCGGACCTTACAGCATTATGGAACTTGCTAGTCGATTCAGATGTATTTCGACGCTCGTTGATGCATTTATGAATAAAAAAACAATAAATTAATAAGCGATGAAAATAGTATGTATGTCCCTAAAGAATACATCTAAATCGACCTGCCGGTGTCCTGTATAAGCGAAACCGCCGGGCGAGCTTCTTCGATTCAGCCATACAGGATTTTACACCAAAAATTAATTAATGAGAGCACAATGAATGAATTAAGTCGCGCGATAGTCGATACAGTGTGGGCTGTCAATGAAATCACAAAAAAACCTTTAAGATTTCCCAATGTTCAATCTATCCATCATTATGGCTATCATAACAGTCGGATTTTGACATATTTTCTTTACAAAAAATTACTAATTTTATCTGATATATGCAGTACCAGCACCTACACCTACACCTTATACAGGGTGAGTCAAATGAATCAAACGGAGCGGGGTGGAAGGCTGCTATATGCATCGTTTGGACCCCCGTGTATGTTCTACTATTTTGGATCGTGTAGGGGTTTTTTTTTTCTTCTCCAATTTAGTCAATTGCCCAACTGGTTACGTGAACATTTTAATTTTGATGATGTACTAGGGCGCAATTTTTTTAATGAAAGTGGGTCATTGGTAGATCTTTCGAATGACACTATCATTTATAACTTTTAATTTCAATGACTCAACATAAACAAAAATACTTTGAAAATCCTCTCTATTATGTATATTAAACGAAGTTTGCGAGGTCATTAAAAAAACCACGGAATATTTTTTTACTGTAGCTACACTGGACTTTGTAACTTTCCAAATTTTATGAACCTGGGATAAATATTTTACTTTGAAACATTGTGACTAAGTTAGAATAAGCTCATAATTGTTTTTATATTACTTTATTTTAATCAAATATCATTTTTGTTGAAGATGCTAAGTCGAGGTTAAGGCTTATTAGAGTTGATGAAGTTTTGTACGTACTTTTGCTCCTGCAGTGTGGCTTGTACCTCTGTCTGCCGCACGACAGACCGCAAACACTTCAGCTCGGACGACACTCGCGTGGATTGAAGGCATCCCAGCTGGTACGCTTCCTCTGTGAATTTGTTAGCCTGGAAAGGAATACAAGATTTTAATTATTTTGTGCCCTGTTTATTTGGTACCCGGAGTTCTTAGACTGAGGCTTTGTTTAATGTCATATTAAATTCATTATTTTAGTTCCCTCCCCATCCTGTTGTTGAAGTTGATCATATTGGTTTGTGAAAGCCTAGACCAGGTTTAGTAGGTTTAGTGCGACGTAAATTTTTTAGCATTTTACATCCTGAAGTTATTAAATTAAAACAGGTGTCAAAGATTATATCGGTATATTTTTTGGAAAGGTATAATATACGTAGCGTCTCATTTCGAAACGAATTTAAATTTTTCCTTATGGGGCCTGCGGCCTGCAGCTAAGTATACTTTAAAATGCGTTTTCTGGCTTATTCGAGGGCGAAGCCCTAAATCCTAACGCCTATGTGTAGCGCTAGTAATTTTCACATACGCCAGAGTTCAAGGTCAATAGGATTATTCCAAAATCGCAACTACCTAGGAAGGTTCGTAGGTACCCTACGAAGTGTGCGCCCCCTGGCGAGTGACCACTTTAACACCTAGCTAAGAACCATAGCCAATAAATATCAAATCTCTAATCGGTCCGGTGCCTAGTTACGTGCAATGCGGTTCAAATGGACTTTGGAAAAATGTAGAGACTCACCTAAACTAAACGTGTACATGATACTGGTACATTACAACAATACCTACGAGTATATGTGTGTGACCCTAGAGTGTACACCCATCGTTCGTCCCATTAAATTTTCAGGACATTAAATGCCGAAGCTTAGTCTATTTTTTATTGCAAGAATGTGATACAGATCGGATACGGCCACATTGAAACCGTTTTTCATTTATCGCACCGACGTATCACATTGAGTCCGTAACATAAATTCGCTTCGAAATAAAACGCTATAGGGAACAATTAATTTTTTCAATTACTGTATTAAATTACGTATGACTCCTACCTCCCCCTTGTCACACAATGTCATACTTCATTTACCTGCTCCATTCCCGTTTACGGTAAACGTAATTTATAGGCAGCTCCTTAGTTCGAGTATCGATGGCGGCTGCATGCAGTAGAGTTTCACACCAATGCTTGCACGCTACGCCGAAACGGTTGGTATCAGCGGCATTCGTTATGTAGGCCAACAATAAAGTTTTCATACTTTTAAGGAGATGTGAACTAAGTGACCACAAATCCGCCATGCTGAGTCGGCCGACCGGCTGCGACGGCGGCTTGTAACCTCCAAAAGAATACTACTACATGCTACATCACTATTGTTGGGATTGGTATTAGTAGTATATACTCGTAAAAGTATTGTATTAGTATTATTCATCTATGGTGAGCAGTGTGACGCACACACCAAAGCCATGGCATAAAACCAGCGTTGTTCAACTAACGATGATAAAAGGACGTCGTCCGCCGAGGACAAGCGGATAACTAACCAATGTTTGAAAAATCCACGTCTGTCTTTGCGATCTGTACAAGAAAAACTGAAGCAAAAAGGACTAAATATATCTCTAGCGACAATTATGGTTGATGGAGATAAAGTTAAAATACCAAAGCACATTGAAGAAACCGCTCCTTTCAGAAAAGCACGTTGAGAAATTAATGTCCTGGGCACATGAAATCAAAGACCGCGACTGGGACAAGATAATCTTTTCTGATGAAGCTTCGTTTTGGGCAACTAGTATCTCACCTCGAGTTTGGTCAACTGCCGATAACAGACTTGTCGAACGAACTGTTATACACCCGGTAAAGGTGCATGTTTGGGGATGCTTCTTAAAACGTGGTTGGCAATTTGAACTTGTTTACCGAAACTATGAATGCTGCAAGGATGAACCAAATATACCAGAAAGCATCATTACTGTCTGCCTAAAGGATGTTATCAAACACCGAAGTCGCCTATGCACCGCGTGGAAACAAGATAATGGCATCGAGGTCTTGGATGGCCGTCACAATCTCTTGACGCAAACCCATTAATAAAGTTAGGGCGTTGATGAAGCTTAAACTTCAAGGGGAAAAAACGTTAACTGCCGCTGAGCTTACTCGCAATTTAAAGGTCATATGGAGGTCATTCTCCCGTGGATATGCAGAAAAAATTGTTGAAAGTATGGATTTTTGTTGTAGTGCTTACCCGCAATCACAATTTAGCAACGGCAGCACCTTTCGTCAAACGAACTAAATGTAACTTTAGTCTTTGAACAGGTTTGAAAACTTTTATGTTTCCTCTGTAGGTGGAGCCACTGGCACTACAGTCCGTAAGAGGTCCCAAAGATTTTCGATGAAACAGACTGAGACTTCGTGGCTTAGTTGGTTAGAGCACACCCGTACTGAGGTTAAGGCGCGGATTCGAGTCCCGCCGATGACGAAAATTTTTGGGAACTTATTTCATTTTTTGTTGAAAGTATGCCTCGACGATGCCAGTCTATTATGGACAACGGAGGAGACTAGACACCTTACTGATTGAAGCATCTAAGTAAGTCTGTCTGTGTTTTATTATTTTCCATTGCTAGACTTAATTTTTTCATAACTTTTGCCGGTTACGTTTTTAGGGTTTTAAACATCGGTTTTGAAACCCTTATGGTCTCGCTCTGTCCGTCCCCGCTCTTTCTTGAATATCTCAGTAACTACTGCAGCTATTAACTTGAAATTTAAAATAATGATACATTTCGTGCGCCATTACTGATTTCAAGAAAAAAATATATAAATAAATGAAAAATGAAAATGAATAATTTCAGTACAAATTTTGATGTTGAAATTTCAAAAGAGACCTAGAAAGGCAATGTATCAAATGAAAAGTATCGTTTTGTACATTTCAAAACACTTTTTGAAATTTCTGTAAGTTTCATACTTTTTGAAATATTTCAAAAAAAGTCGAAAAATTGACCATTCCCCCCCTCCCTATCTCCGAAGATTGTAGACTGATCCATGTACAATGTATTAGGTGATTGTAGATATCAATCTATATTTTACAGGAAAAATATAGAGAAGTCTGTAATAATAATAGTTTTTGAAAAATGGTCACAAAGTGGGATTTTTTTTCAAAAGGGGGTACCTACCCATGTGGCGTATCAAATGAAAGGTATCGTTTTGGCCTTTTTAAAACACTTTTTTGAAATTCCTGTAAGTTTCATTTTTTTTTTTATATTTCAGTAAATTGTCCAAATAATTGGCAAATGTTTGAAACCCTCGGCGCGCGAGTTACACTCGCACTTGGCGGATCTTGTTTGTTACTGTATAATCCTATAATCCTCACGAGTTTGTTAAAAATACCATTCTAATATGATCTGCAAAACGCTAACACGCTCCTACTGACGTTTGACGAAAAAGCGCACTCTAGGGCTAAGAATCATACTAACACATACTGGAAACATACCTGTTTCTCTAAAATATCAGCAGGCCAGCCGGTAACATGCGAGATCAAGTCGCTCCGCACGTAGTTCTGCAGCGAAGGCGTCAGCATTGGCGCTGCGTGCTGGAGGGTTCCGCCAACGACCGACGAGTAGCTCCCGAGGCATTCCACTGGAATACACAACACTTATTAACCACATGCTTCAGAGCAACGAATTCGGTTACTTATATATAAACAAATAATGCTGGACAATCCATACAGCATCATCTTGCCCCAAATAGGGAGAGCTTGGGTTATGAGCACTAGATAACTGATAATCTTAACACGTTCTGTCGTTTTATAGCGATAGACAATTGACGAAATACAAAAGTCTATAGATGTCGATGGACGTTCTTTTGTGTTTTAGTTTGTCGATGAACTCCAATGTATGGGTGCCGTGGGGTATGCGGGAGAGGGGTCGTTACCCTTCGAAGTCCGTAGTTATGTGGTCATAGATAGATATTTTTATCTATAGGAAACACCCAGAACGAATATCTGCAGATCTTACAGAAATTTATACCTGTTCGGACATGGAACAATACAAAATACAAACAAGTGGTCTCTGAGTGTAATGCATCAGGATAAAAAAAAATGGAATGCAACAACGTGCATGTGACTTTTTGGTGTTTGCTTAGTGCTCTCAATGTCAAGGTCGAGTATTGTGGTGTCCTGATGATGTCTCGTGGAGAGACGAAACTAGTAGACGTCTTGCTTTGATAGTTTTGTTTTCATTTTGTAGTTGGTGTGGTTTTTTCTTCTACAACGCTGATTACATTTTGTTAGAGCTTATCGGAGAAGGTTTTGCGCGGAATTGTTACTAAATATTTTCATCTTTATATTTTGCAATGGATTTCCGCAAAGTAACGCCTGAATCTATTTTTTATCTTACGAGTATATCACACTTATATTATACATACGAAAGTTTGGATGGTCATTACCTTTTGACGTCAAAACTACGAAATTTTGTATAAAATGTAGGCATGAAATAAAGTATGCTACTTTTTATCCCATAAATCAGTTTCCATAGGATATAAATAAGTTGAAACAACACATACGAAGCCACGAGCAGAAACAAATAATGCTATGAATAGTTTTATAGTTAGCTATAGTTACTCTTGCGGGGCAGCGCCGCGTCGAGATGCAATGGCGGCGCGTGCGGGTCTGTATTTTCGGAGTGCGTCGGCGTTGGCGGGCCGTTATCGCGGTGTGGGTCGCCGTCCGGGGCTTCTGCTAGCGTCGGCGTAGCGCCGCCATTGTTGGCGCTTGGCATGCTAGCCGCCGGCGTCAGTGAAGCAATGCGCGGTAGTGCGGCGCCTAGCAGTGGTCCACTCTGTAGATATAAATACATGATATTAATAAGCTTTAGTTTAATATATTTCTTCAATGTACCTCCTTATCCAATGTTAATGATTGTTTGAGAAGTAATTATAATAAATCAGTTTTATTACATACTGGGCAACGGTTTGAATGCGTTTTCCTCGATTAAGGTAGTCTACCTCTTCTAGGATACTGTGTCCAAGAATCTTCATCCTAGAATTTGATTTTAGAACTTCCAACATTAGTTTGGAAGTATGGATCTCATTTGTATGTATTTATTTAAAGATGTTATTCAATCCTCCCTCGAGCTCCACCTGAAAACCAGCGTAGCATTGGGCTTAGCCGAATGCTACACATGCTGAGGTGGGGACCTTTTTTCCGATTTTTATGTTTTTTGTTATTGATATATTTATTTTTTCTTTGTATAGTTTGTAAGTCATTTTATTATGTATCTTTGGTTTAAAATAAATATTTTTCTTCTTCTCTTCTTCTTTATTTAACAAGACTTTCAAAATGTTTTTACTTTTAAATGTTTGTAAGCATAATAGAAATTGGATTAATGATTATTTTTTTGTTGGATATTCTGTCCTGAAGGTCTTAAATGATTTGGAAAAATAAAGGATGCAAGAAAGTATGAGTGTAATTTTTTTATTTACATACTTACTATCTACAGGTACTATAGAAACTTTCAGTTGTATTTTGTTTTGTGTTGATAAAAATTATCTTATAAATCCAAATACAATGTAATCTAAATATAAGTTCAACGAGTGTGAGCACCAATACAAGCCAACGTTGGTTTATTGGTGCGATATTATATAAACTATGTATACCTTTATAAATAGATAAATATTCTATACTTACAGGCTGATTGGGGTTATCAAGCACGACCACGGGAGGAACTCCGCTACTTTCTGCGTTTCGCGCGGCGGCTGCACTGGCCTCCCGTGTGCTGTAGGATTTCTCAGAGATAGGCGTACTCCGGTCTGGCGATATATCCATGTCTTGAGTTAACTGGCCTTCTGAAATTATACATATTTTCAAGCAATAAAAATGAAAAGGAAGAGGTGTCTCTATTCGGCTGATGTTTTTGAGTACTTTTGATTAAGAATTTCCTTAGTTCAGTATTTTCTTTAAGTTAGTGTTATTGGGAAACTGTATATGGTTTCCATTGTTGCAGAACAATGAGAAAACTAAAAATAAATACATTTGGACGTTAAATACGATATTTTTTAACGTCTTGGCAATTTAAGTGAGATAAGAAAATAAGAAAAAACAAAACTGGTCTACATACTTCGCCTACCTCTTCCGTCGTGTGTACTAGCGGTGTGTTTTGGTCTGGTTCTATCGTGAGTTTCGTCATCACGACTGCTCCAATATCTGTCCGATGTATTATTGGCCCGTTTACTAGACTTCTCTAGCTCCCTCCTATCAGTGCGTGATCTTGATCTCTTCTCGCGATCTAAATTAAAATATGGTGTCTTCATTGGATGCGGATGTGATAAGAATTATATTTTATAAACAAAAATAATTCGGCATACAATTTTTTTTAAATTTATAGAAATTGTCCCTGTAAATTATGATGGTGATGATTATTATCAATTTCTAAAAAGAATAGATACTAATAACAACTATACTAACAGAAAAAAACAATAACTTACTGTTTCTGGATGAATATGATGTATCTTTGGATGAGGTCCTCCTTGAGTCAAAATCTCTTGGTTTGTCCCATTGTGAGACTTCAGTCAAGCAGTTGTAGTAGTAGACTTTGCCGTGTGAGCTGATGTGCTCAGACCACTCGTGGCCGGGTAGTACGGCACTGGTCCCGGGTACACTCCACTTGTCATACTTATTACTCCTACTCGCACTTGGGTTCATGCCACTATTCCTATTGCCTTTTTTCTCTTGGCTCTCATTTCGTTCATGGTTGCTGCGTTCACGTTCAATTTCCTTGGTACGTTCTTTTGGTGAGCGGGCACTTTCTGCAATTATTTTATTGAATGGTTGTACAACTAAGTTAAAAATCCCTCTTCTGCTTAAAACACTCTTCTACAATAACGTAATACCTTTTTCTATAAACGGACATTATTCATAACACTTAAATATATGTATTACCTTATTATGTTGTACAAAGTAATTATCATAAAAAAGTAAAATAACTAAGTATTTACTAAAAGTTTATTATTTATGAAGCTAGCCAAATATTATGAATCAATTGCATCCCCACTAAAATATTTTAATCCACACTGAATAAAAGTAAATTAAATACTAGTGCTGCATTTTGCGTGCATTGAGCACGCACACTATAGAGTGAAAATACAGTCCTTCCATTTTCGAAACTCATCAGTGAATTAACACTAATAAATATCACATATACACATATGCAGCGCCTACAGCCGAACTGTGTACTTCTTCGTATAATTAAGAAATTATATTCAGATTACACACAAATGCTGGCTTGTTGTTCTATACAGTGGTATGGGAAAAACTGCACGAAAATCGAACTACAAAACAGATGGAATCATACTTCATCAGTAAATATGCCATTTTTAAGTTTACATTTTTGGCAAGGCTCAAGTAAAACTGAATATTTGTAAAGAAAACAATTGGGCGCATTGGCGTTGTCGTTTATCTATTCGTTTCGCTTTCATAGCCATCTGCAATGCCCATAACATCACCTCATTCAACCATACTACTGTTGTGCTGGCATAATCAAATAACGTATCAATACTCCTGATACAAAAAGCAGTAAGTAATCAAAATTCGTAAATTTCCATCAAAAATTCTTTTGCTGTTAGAAAGCTACATTATTACCGAAGCTGGGGCAGCCGCTAGTCTTTTATATAATTGCCATACAGCGGGGTAATGCAGCCAGTGTCTTGAGAATGCTTCAGACTGGTTTTGATCAAATGAGCTTGTAGATTGTTTGCAAAAGTCTGCAATTAGCTCAATTGTTTCAATTGTAAATATAATAATAATATAAGCCTTTTCAGATGTTTTACAATATACAGTAATACAATCTTACTTAGACTAAACCTCTGCTACAGCATCTGTCTGTGTGCCTCTTTGGACGAAGGCCTCCTCCAATTTTAACCATTCATCTCTGTTGCCAGCCAATCTAGACCATGTGCCCCTGCTGTGGCACATGGTCTAGGTTGATAAAGTGTCTTAATGCTTTTTTTATTATTTATTTAGGGCCATATAAAATGTAATGTAAATGTCTGGCAATGTTTTTAGATGCAAATTTCTTTATTTTTTTCAAAATAGATTACAACCATAATTAACCATGATAATTTTCATATCAGTTATTCAATAGTACATTCACTAAAATAATATGCTCGGTTTTAGTATTTTTGAACAGCAAAAAACCTATCTTCAATAATCAATACAGAATTTTCAATTGGTTTCACTATTACTCACCATAATGTCAATTTATGAGAGTTTTAAGTGCAATCATTAGTTTCATATTTATGTCATTATGAACCTACATTGAGATCACAATGCTAAAACTGAAGAAAATATTTAATTTAATTACTAGTTGATTAAGTAGGACAAAACAACTTCTATAAAAATTATTTGTTGACATTGCTCATTGTTTGTAGAGAAATAAAAAACATTAAAGACAAAAGAAGACTCACCTGTGTACTTATTTCTAGAGGATTTATAGTCTCTATCTCTCTCCTTTTCAGAACTTTTTTGTGGATAGGAATTCCTGGCAGTAGCATATCCTCGTTCATCAGCCATGTGCCCATAGTGGTGGTGGCTATGGCTGGACTGCCCTGTGATCTGGCCATGCCCATGTGATGACACATTTCC
The DNA here is from genome assembly GCA_946478455.1 of Eupithecia vulgata. NCBI lineage: Eukaryota > Metazoa > Arthropoda > Insecta > Lepidoptera > Geometridae > Eupithecia > Eupithecia vulgata. Next base: position 14,521,853 of record OX297859.1, on the reverse strand, counting down.
ATTCGGTGACCGTAATGGATTGTAGCGGCTGTCTGAAGAGCCATAACTGTTGGTGGCTCTTCTATCACTTTTGGAATTATATTTCTGTATACAGAAATACATGTTTGAACAAACATTTATTTTTAATGCATTTGTATGTTTTTTCCAGAGGTCATGAGATCAAAAATAATGGGTCACAAATTGTTAATACAATAAACATGATCAGATGTTTCATTATAATCAAGTATAAAAAAATAACTGTTAAAAGTTAAAACGAAGTTAGTTTAAAAAGATAACTGTTAGAAAGGTATAAATAATATATACCTATGTCCTGTAGTCAGTGTTTAGATTAAAATTCAAACATTTCAGACTTATCTTAACTTGTCAATAACGCAGATGGTGCAATGTGTGGCGCATAGCTAATGAAAACAGGATATGTATGGTCCTATACAGTAATTACGTAGAGATGTACCTAATTCAAGGCACAGTTACCAATATTCATTGTGAATACGTGATTCCAGTTTGTCTTTGAAATGAGTATTACAGGACATTCTTACCTGATACGGATGGGCTTGATGCTTCTCAAAATACCTGAAATAAGACAAGGTATTTATATTTCACGTAGGTAATGGGATTACAGAAAAATTTAATCGGCGACCGCCATAGGTACGGCCCAACTTGCTATGCCGATGTATCTGAAGCCATATCATACCCATCGCTAATTCGCTTTAGAGGTTTCCTTGCATGCATTACCATCAATGCAAATATACGATTTGTAACGGCTTCAATAATAATTGCCAAATAAGACTACTGTCATGAAAAACAGTTTCAAAGAAGACCGTGATTTATCTTGATGGACGCCATGTCACATTCAAGAAAGACACAAGAACGAGTAAGTAAAGTCAATACAGACGGGCGCGAGAAAAAGAAAGAGAACGATGGCTATTGAGCTTTGTCTATGGTATCTGAATGCCTGAATTCCCGTGTGAGTGAGATAAGATGCTAAATTAACAAATATAATTTTTCGTAGGAAAAAAGACCCCGTAGTGGTGAAATCGTCTGAAACAACAAGACAATATAATTAGCTCATATTTACAATAAACAAATAAAGAATTAGGTATATTATTTACATTGTAAAGAGTTCATTATTAAATAACTAATGAATAAAATTTATGAAGAAATATAAAATTTAGTACACAGCATGAGAATATAGATGAATTAAATTAGTGGTCAACTTAATGGTGATTTTTTTATTTTATATAACTTTAATTTAATTTTATTATGTTATGTATTTGAGTAAAATACCCTGTAATATGTAAGATTTTATGTAAGCAGGCAAGGTAATGAGGCAAGAGCGGAGTTCCTTACACAAGCAGTTATTTGCTTAAATGGAATTTCTCAAATCCAAATGTATGTTTGAAAAAAAGGTACTGCAATAAACGTTGTTTTCATTATTTTAAGTTGGATAAGAATCATATATTTTATTCCAAGTCTAGACCTGACCAGACATAGTAATGGCGAGAAGAAGTAATAAATATCTACCTACTCAGCCACGCATATCCATCCATCCAAATTTTCGCATTTATAAAATTGTTGTGGTGGTTTTCATGAACATTGGATCCTCAACAGCTTGACAGTTATCATTATCATCAGTCTTTATTAGTCAACTGCTGGCCTCCCTTAATGTGCCTCGACAGGTTATGCTCGTACAAAAAACACAACACAAAATCAATCAATGTTTTTTAGTCAAAATTTAATACGTTACCTATTTCAATAACTAAATTACAGTTATTTAATAGAAAAAAATCAAATTCAATCTAGATGTCAGAATGTTTTTTTAATATCGATCATCCAAACAGCATATAACCATACAGCATGGTAAACTTTTAACTTCATAACATGGCGGACTGACCTGGCCATGGATTATAAGTTTTCATACTAATTATACTTTAGAGCCCATCCTTGTCCCTTAGAGCATAAATTCTCTAAGCCTTGTCCCGAAGTTGCGAAGGGGTCTTTCTTCATTCGGTTCACTATATCCACCTTGCGGCTACAGTGACTTGGATTTTGGACTCAATATTTCCGAGTTTAAGGGTTTATGAATGTTTAGCCCTTATATGACTGACGTACCCAATTTTGGCCGTGAACGTTCGTTCGCACGTAGCGCACGTCAGGGTACCGTTAACGTAATTGTAAAGTATGTTCGAGGGCGGTTTTTTTTTATTTGGTCTCGCTTAATGTCTAGGTCTCGCCTTCTTTCCTCTTCGAAAGCTTGTACTTTCTCCTGCACAAGTCGTCTCCATTCTGGCCGTTTACCAGCATAAGACTCCCAACGAGAGGGTTCTATACTGCATCTTTTCATGTGCATTTTCTGAACATCTTTAAAGCGTAAGAACTGGCCACCGCGTTTCCGGTTACCTAATTCGAGTTCAGAAAAGAAGATGCGATTCGCCTTTCTCTCGTCAGGCATTCTGGCTAGGTGACCACACCAGCGCAGCTGACGCCGCATCAGATATGCCTCTATGCCGCATACATTAGCTCGTCGTAGAACTTCCGTGTTGCGAACCCGATCGGACCATTTAATATTCAAAATGTCGCGGAGGCATTTCAGATGGAACCTGTCTAGCGTGCGTATATGATGGCGGTTTATGCACCAAGTCTCGGATGAGTACAGGATATTTGGCAGGACGATCGCCATGTAAACTTGTATTTTAGTACTCAATTTTATGTTGTGGGAGCGGAACACCCGGTTTCGAAGTTTGCCAAAAGCAGCCATAGCAGAGCCAAGCCTGCTGTTGACCTCCGAGTCAAGGTCGCCTTTGGCAGTTATGCAGCTTCCCAGATATTTAAATTTGTCGACGTGCTTGAGTACCTTTCCCCAAAGATGCAGATTTAGTGGACCTTGGTCTTCAGTACCCATATACATCAGTTCAGTCTTAGCGATGCTGATTTTGAGTCCAAACCTACAACAAACACTGTCGAGCCTGGTCTTAAGGTCTTGAAGTCCCTCAAATGTATTCGCAACGAAGCACAGGTCATCCGCGTACATGAGCTCGGTAATAAGGTCATGTGATACCTTAGTGCATGATTTTAACCTGGCAAGGTTAAATATGCCACCATCTGTACTATATCGGATACGAATCCCTTCCGTACTGTCACGTAGAGCCTCCTTCACAACAGAAAAGTACAAAGCAAAAAGCGTGGGTGCTAGTACACAGCCTTGCTTAACGCCGCAAGTTACAGGGAAGGACTTTGATTTCTCACCATTGACCAAAGATCTAGGATCCTACGTTCCGTAGCCATTGACGGTTACACTGCATGACATGTTGTCGTGAAGGAGTCTTATCAGTCGAATAAATTTATCGGAGCAGCCAAGTTTGGATAAAATTATCCAAAGTGCATCGCGGGGCACACTGTCGAAAGCTTTTTCTAAGTCTACAAAACAGAGAAAGAGAGGCTGTTGCTGTTCTCGACTTTTTTCCTGTAGTTGTTTTATGGAGAAAATAGCTTCACAAGTGCCGCGGTTCGGTCGAAATCCAAATTGAGTTTCGGGTAGTAACTCTTCGGAAAACACCATCAGACGATTCAGGAGTACCCTTGCAAATGCTTTCCCAGGGGTAGAGAGTAGTGAAATACCCCTGTACGAGTTACTGTCTGAGCGATCGCCTTTGTTTTTGTACAAAGCGCAGACAAGTGAGATTCTAAAATTTGAAGGAGCTGTTTCGGTATCCCACATCAGTTGAAAGAACTGCCACAACTTCTGATGTAGTTCGTCTCCTCCATACTTAAGTAACGCTCCAGGCATGTTATCAACACCAACTGCTTTATTATTCTTTTGAGCCTTTATAGCAGTGATAACTTCCTGGAGAGAAGGAGGGTGGTCTAGTTCAACCGAGAGAGCCACAGAGGGGAGAGACTTCAAGTAATCTAGGTCAGTCAGCCAATCTACGTTGAGTAAACTATTAAAATGTTCTGCCCAGCGATTCAGAACGTCTCTTTTGCTGATAAGGAGAGCACCATTTGCGGCTTTTAAGGGCACGTTTACTCTTTGTTTATTTCCTATTAGGCTCCTTATCTCACCGAAAAATTCACCAAGCTGGTTGGGATCCGCAAGCCATTGAATATGCCTCACCTTCTTTTGCCACCACTCATCTTTTGCATTACGAATGAGTCTTCTGATATAGGATGTGCTCTGCTTGGTTTTATCAGAAGCAGTGGATTGATATTCTTTTCGAAGGAGTCGGCGATGTTTTTCTAATGCGTCAGATAATATCTTGTAGTTGTTATCAAACCAGTCCTCGGAGACACGAGGTTTGAGGCCTAAGGTTTCATTGGCTGCTTTCAGGATACTTCCAGACAAGTGTTTCCAGCTTTCTTCTATGTTTTCATCCTGGGGATGAAAAGCAGCTGTAGATATTTTGACAGCATCTCTGTACTTGGCTACGGTTTCCTGTGACTCTAGCCTTTTAATATGAAGGCAGTTAGGTTTTACCCTGCACGGTCTTCGGCGAGGGTTGAGGCGCATACGCATTTTGTGATGATTAGCCGATGATCTGACCAACAGTTTGCGCCTCGCATTACTCTCGTGACAACAACATCTGATATATCCTGCTGTTGGGTTATGGCATAGTCGATTAGATGCCAATGTTTGGACCTTTGGTGCATCCAAGTAGTTTTATATTTAGCGGGTAGTCTAAACATGGTCAGATATGCCAACTGGATGTTCTTCCAACTTAGAGGCTATAGAGGTTTTAATAGCAAAGCCTACTCCTGATCGTCTAGGTTCAGAAGCTTGTGTACCTTTCCAAAAGAACGTATAACCTCCTCCACGCTCGACGAGCTCACCTTCATCAGCTAGATGTGTTTCGCTGAGAGCGGCTATGTCGACATTATAGCGTCCAAGCTCTCGAGCGACGATTGCAGTTTTACGTTCCGGGCAGAGGTTGTTGGGTCGATCTAAAAGGGCGCGGACATTCCAGGCACCAAAAGTCATAGTCCGGTACGTGGTTTTTGGTTTTAAGATTTTTGTATTGCGACCACGCAGAAATTGGGATGCACAGGCAGCCGTGGTTACTACTTCCCCTATTGAGTTGGAGTGAGCGTTTGTTTGGGGCACCTTTTCTAGCCCCCTCCTCGGCTGAGCGAGGAAAGCAGTGCCTCTCTGAAAAGAGCTGCTTTGTCGCTGAGGGTGCTGCCGAACTGCACTGTCACCCCGATGCAGTGCAAGAGCGACCACTCTCCCTAAGCCGCCTGTGTGTAGGTATCAGACAAAACCCAGCATACACCAGTGCCGAACCTCTCTACCTCTACCCATCGCCACAGGGCTTTTAAATCTCGGAGTACACGGAACAAGCCAAGTCGGATGCGCAGGATATATTTAGGTGCATGAAGGTGCGCGCAATACCCAGATGCACCCACTCGTCTACCTCCCCTTGGTCCAATGGAACGGAGAACCGCTACGATCGGAGGGCACGTAGATGCAGTCTCCGGCAACGACACATCACTCTTATTGTCACCTTCAGGCCTTTGACAGTTGCCTGGTTGCCTTGCCATAGGAAATGGATTGCGTGACCGCCAAGGCAACTTAATAAATGTAAGGTACGGAGAGTGACCGTAAGAAGAAGAAAAAGAAGATGAGAAGATAGCGGGAAACAGGATATGACGCCCTCAACAGGTTTTATCCCACGAGCCTGACGTGGGAGAAGGGGTGTGGCCGCTGCGTATTATTACAGCTCCTTAGAGCCACCGATGAGGTGTGGGAAACAAAGATTTCAACGACAGTTTGCCACCTTCATGTAGAAGATCGGCTGGCAAAAAAGCGACGCTGTTTCACCACTACACCCCGGAGGAACAGGGAAAAGATAGGATGACGATACTAGCATCACGGAAAAGAAAGGAATGCGACACTAGCAGCTAAAGCAGTCCGGGATCGTGGATCCAACCAGATATCGGACAGACAACTGGAGGACCACCATCCTTGTCCCTTAGAGCATAAATTCTCTAAGCCTTGTCCCGAAGCTGCGAAGGGGTCTTTTTTCATTCGGTTCACTGTACTTATTAGTCTATGGATTGATTTCTCTCGTCATTCATTCATCCATCATTTAACCTTTCGAAACCCGCTGGCTCCCTGAAGAGCCAAAGAGAAAAAACCTCTAGTAACCGCCGGCTCCCCAGAGCGCCATCGCTTCCGCGCTCAAATTAATCTGTTATTTCTATCACAAATAAGCTTAAATTGGCTTGCATTGTGGTCAACTGTCAAGTACCTGAAATTGTCTATGTAATAAAACCAAAAAGTCTATAGTTTTCATTGAAATTCATAGCCAAACCGTCGTTTATCCAAGTGAGAAGTTGTAGCAGGGTTTTTCTGCAAAAACCAATGGATAATTTCGTAAAAAACGTAAGTATTTGATATTATTTTATTCGTAATGCAGACGACCTTCTAAATAACTAAGAAAATAAGAGAAAAGTTAATTGAGATTGTAGAAAATGAATAAAGAAAGTATGCGTTAGTGAGCGGTCTTTTTGTGAGGTGTTTACATGCTTACAGAAAAGACTTTTGATACGATCGCATCTTTTATTTATTGTAAATTTTATGAGGAATCCAATTTTATTACTGGTTTCATGAAATCTAATATATTTTTGTTTATTTTTGCAAATAAATAAACGTCGGACTCAGTGACGACGCCATATTGTCAAACATAGGGTGTTCATTTTCAACTTTCACTATTGTAACTAAAAGGCCCGCTGGCGCCTCGGAGAGCCAGTGCCGTTATTTGTTTTGTAAGTATTTATGGTTGGATGTTTTTATTTCAGATATGGACATAATTATAACATGGATTCAACACTTTTTACATTCGCCTACCCAGTAGTAAGGACACCAGGTGGCTATATCCACACCGAGAGTCAAGTCCGTGAATGTTATTGTTTCTTGTTGTATATTATGCCACAAAACAAAAAATAATACTTTGATACACTTAGCATTTTTATTTAATTTTACGACCTACCTTACTTCTTCATTCTTTATAACAGATAGAATTGGCAGGCTCACTACCGCAATCTAAAAATGAACCTCCTGTATCTAAGAATCGCCCAAACCCACTGGCTCCCCAAGGCGCCGGCTGTCGCGAGCTAAAAAACGCGCGGGTTCTAGAGGTTTTTTCCGTTTCGAAGCACGGGTTCGGACAGGTTAATTTTAATAATTATTCTTGACAACTATGACATTTGTCTATGAATGAAATAACCTCGAAATAACCTACAATTCGAAATGAAAGAAAAGAAGTGTCAGGCAGGCGTTGTTTGTAACGTAGTGGTTATTTAGATTCCCTTTGGTTGGTCGGGCGAGCGACAAGCGACTGCTTTGGTATAGTTATATAGACCTAAATTATTTTCATTGGGTTGGTCTGGTGTTATGAAGAAGTACACATTCAGACAGACACAACTTTCCAAGCATCACTAATAATAATACAATTCACCATGTCTAAACCATTTGATCTCGAACTCAAAAAAGCATTTTTAGAATTGCAAGTAAAAATGGTTGAAACCAGCAAGAAGATCCACGAAATAGACTCAGAAAAGTATACTCTGACCCGTCAGTTAGAACAAGTCCGATTAAATTGTCTTGGAATGTCTTCTGTGACGGAAGGTACGAAAACTTACGAAGCTGTTGGTAGAATGTTTCTAAAGAGGGATGTAGGAACATTAAGGAAACGATTTGAAGACCAAAAGGTGGATTTGGATGTCTTGATCAAAGATTTGACTGACAGTAAAGAGCATCTGGAGAAAAATCTGAATGAAAGTCGAGACAACATTAGAGAAATGGTCCAACTTAGGAAAGAGCAATCTGAAATTGAATCTGAAGTTGAGTAACTTTTCTGTGAAAACCTATCAATAAGTTGCTACCAGCTGCAATCTTACAGCCCTAGCTATAACTTTTGCCATTTACAGAAGTCGAAAATTTTTGGGAACTTATTCCATTTCTTAGTGATGCCCAGAGTGCGGGTAAGCACTGTAACAAAAATCCTTATTTACACAAGTGTAATATATTTAAGTTTTTTTTTATGAAGTACATCAACATCATGACTCTTGTAATTACTTGATTTTCACATACCTAATAATTTAATTTTACTTATCATTAATATTATTTATACTGCTATTAAATCTTTATTATTGTTAAACTATGTGTTCACACAGACACAGATTTTTTCCTAACATTAGATTAACAATTTAGTAATGTTACAAGATCTTCTAGGAAATAAAATAATGCTTTTATATTGGTCATTTTATTGAAACCAACCTTTATTTATTTAAGGCTCTTGTCATCATACCTATGATGCCAAAAGAGCCTTAAATTTAAATTTATGTAAGTATAATGGTATTATGCAGTTACCTAATTCTTAATTGCACTGATAAAACCTTATTACTAGATAGAGGTATTGCAAAGGCGAGCCTAACCCTAAAAAGAGTTCTCTTCCAGCAAACCTTAATGAGAGAGGGAGACAAGAATGTAGAAGTGGGTAAGTGTGCAAAAGTACCTACACTAATCGCATAAACTATACATAAAAATATATATAAATTACTATAAATCCCAATAAATATAATAACTATCCTATCGTGTTTTAAAATTTTAAACCATAACTTATGTAAATTGTATTTTTTCAGTGTAGGTAACCAATATACAATAACCACTTTGACAATAACTAGCATCAATGATGTTTTACTATATTATAATATCATTGACTAGCATGGTACAATTAACTAGTAACTAGCAGATAAAAATATTTACAGTGGTATGTATTAAAACCTCAATTAAAACAGATAACCACAGAGGAAATAAAGTTGATACTGTAAAAGTTACTTACTCTTTAATAATGTTACTTGGTAAAACCATAAAACTGACAAAACAATGTACCTACCTAACTTAAGGCTAGTCTTACCAAAAATTCAACATTTTCATGATCTCTTCATCTTTGAGATCCTACTGCTGTTATAATGTGGTATGAAATGTAGGATTCTAGACTCCTACGCCTAACATTCCATTTCATTCTGTACAAAATCACCAAGATAGTTTTTTGATTAGTTTGATGAAAAAATATCCAAATTACCTTATCTCAATTTTACACTCAAAGAAGGTTGTCAAATTAATCACCAGAGAACATACCTGTGATTTAAGCCAATAGGTGCACTATATCTTAAGGGGGCCTCTTCCCAGGTCCTTTTGTGAAAATGAAAGACGGAGCAGGACAGAGCAGAACGCATGTGCAAAAATCAAGGTTTTTTCTAATTAAAGTACACAAATATTTATTTTGGCGAAGCTGTTACCCTGCCATTGCTTTATTTTTTAATATAAAATCAAGTCAGTACCTACTTAAGTCATGTTGTTTGGGAGAAGAAGGTGGGTATATACAAGCTTTGGTTCAGTTGGTCCGCAAAGACTTGCTGGCCAAACTATAATGGCCCAAGCCAAGTTTGCTATGCTTTCGGCCTTCAAGCTTGGCCGCGCTATAAAGGCCTCGGCCTTTATTTCACCTTGTCCATCAAGAGGTACAATGCTGACCGCGCTGACAGCATCTATTGCCGACAGCTAGACAGCGAGTGTTTTGGTTCTCTTTAATAAATAAACAAACGAAATGAAGAAAGAAAAAGTCATTTCAACACATTTTGAAAATGATAAACAATAAATGGGGGTTTGTTTGAAATCTTTATTTTCATTTTTACACAGGAAGAATTGTTTTCAATATCGCATACAACTTTCTTAATAATACTATTCGATTAGTTAATCTTAACTTAAAAATGCTAAAACACTGATAGTAAATAATGTATGTACTAAGATATTTACACAACAATCTAAATATGGAGTTTAAAAATAATTTAATTTAAGTAATAATAATTATAATAAAATTATAATAAAATTAATTTAATGTATGTATTTTTATAACAAATGTAAACTTACACAAAAAGCAATAAAATAGTATATTAATGTTTAATTTAGTAAATTAAAGCGAAATTTGCAATAGTCAACAAAATAATAATGATTATAAGTTTTTAGACTATGTTACACTATTTCATTATAAATATAAGTAAATAGCTAGTGATATAGCAAGACTGCCTCTAAAATCTGTAGGCTAAAAACAGAATTATCATAATAACCACGTAGTATTTTCATTTACTTAGTAAGTACTACATCATATTTATTTACGCTACACCATAAAATATTAATTTTTAACAAGTTTATCTAAATTATTTAATATTTTTCAACTGTGAAGGAATCAGTGTTCACACTAGATGTGCAAATATACACATTCATTTAGATAACACAACAATTCAACAGATGTTAACTGTAAGAAGCAGTCTAAACTACAACAATCAGGCTAAAAGTCCTTCATAAACACAACAGCTAATAACTATCAAGAAATCGTTCGAATAACACGAACTTGTCATGATTTAAGAAATGAGGCGTAGTCTCACATAATTTATAACATTCTCATCATCATCTTCTAGACCTTATCTGCTAGATAGGGTTGGCAAAACATGTATTTTTCTTCCACTCTCCTCTATATCCTCTATTTAACATTAACATAATCTAGATATTATTTTGTTCAATTATTATAATTACCTACTGAAACATCGAGGACACAAATTCTTTTTATTTAACGGTACACTATATCTTAGATCATTAAAACATCAATTTACTACTGAAACATCGATGACACATGTTATATTTTGTTTGTGAGTAATATTTAATAATATATATTTGCAAGATGTAAAATTCATTACTTAGTTAACACATCAATATATTACTGTAACATTGAGTACACACATTATATTTTTTTGTATTATTTAAAAAATGGGTATTTGATAGTTGTAGAATTCATTTCTTAGTAACACATCAATATTTATTTCCGAAAAATAGAGGACACCGAACATCTTTATAGGTTATATTTTAACAATAGTATTTGGAAGTTGTAGAATTTACTTCTAAGAAGCTAACACAACAATATTTATTAGTGAAAAATGGAGGACACCAATTATCTTTCTGTATGTATTTAACAATATGTATTTGAAACAGTTGTAGAATTAATTTATGAGTATAACACATCAATAATTCATTTATTAGTTAACACATCAATATTGATTACTGAATAATAATAATAAATAACATATCAATTTACTACTGAGACATCAATGACAAATGTAATTTATATAGTGTAATACTCACTTTTTGAAACCTTTGTGGATATTACTTCTTAGCTAAAACACCAATATATCAATATATTACTTATTACTCTTTTTATTGTGATATTTCAACTATAGGTATTTGAAACAGTTGTAGAACGCATTACTTATAACACATCAATATTTGTCACTAAAACATCGAGGACACCAATTTATTATCATCATTTAAATTTACGTACATTTAACACAACTATTGAAATGACCTAAGTCACTAAGTTTAATTAAAACTTTAATAAAAAAAATCTAAAACCTATTTAAAAATCTACTGCAACATTGACGTCAAACATAACGTTTTTTGTTATGAATACGGAACTAGGGTAAAAAAATTAAGATACGAGTCCACTCACTGTTTAAATTAGGTTAAAGTGTTTATGCATCACTAAGCTGATGATAAGTTCACGGGGGAATGCCATTATCTTGGCAGAAGGTTAAATATCAGAGCCACGAGTGCCTGTTTATCGAGTCGTATGGTTGTGAGACGCCGAGAGATGCGGGGTAGGGGGGCGGGTAGATGGCCATGATCTGAGCGCCGGTCTGGCGAAGCAGTTCTTCTTGTCGTTGTAGGTAATGTTGGTAAAGGGGAGAGCCGGGCTCGACGCCGCCGGCCACGACTCCGTACCCGGGGCGCACCTGGCTATGTCCCAGGAAGGGGAAGGGCGCCGCGGCGTGGCTTGAAGCCTGGTGCGCCGGCTTGGCTAGCTTGTCCGCAGCGGCCGCAGCAGCGCTCGCCTCCGCACTGTTCCGCTGCTGGTGTGCCACCGCCGCCACCATGTAGTTAGCTGCCATCAACTGATTAGCGGCGAATCCAGCGTTGTCCCCGTATATCCCACCGCTGAGCGCCATGTTTGTTGCCATATTGGACGAAGTTCCGTAATTGAACGATCCGGTCGACATCATTCCCGATTTCACAGATGAAAGCATATCGGCAGTTGGAGAGGTGTGATAGGGCTGGTTAGTCGGGATCTGAGTATTAGGTTTGCTTTCTGAAGTTCTTTTCTTTCTCTTCTGTTTGAGCTTGAGGTCCGGCTGAGCAGCGGTAGTGTGAGGCGATTTGTAAACTGAGCTGTCTTTGCTCAGTGACATAGATGGTTGGGAATAAATTCCAGTAGAGGAACTAGAGGTAGGCAGCTCTGATGCTATACTTTTATTGAACATTTGGGCCATCTGAAACTGTTTGTCGTAAAGAGCAGAGCTGCTGCTAGCGAATGATGATAAAAATCTCTCATCGCTGGTGTAACGTTCCAGCATTTGAGGAATATTTTGCAAGTTACGTAAGCTATCAAGTTGTAGTGCGGGATTCGAGTATGGAGTCTTGTACGGGCTTGAAGTGACCAGAGGATGGTTCTGCACAAGCTTCTCCGGTTTGTGGCTTTTGGATGAATCAATATGTTTAGTTGTATGCTCCGGATTGGTCAAGGAAGGTGTCATGTGATCGTTCTTGGTATGCCCGCGAGGATTAGGAATTCTCAACTCTGCAGATAGACCTTGTTGCATTTCCTGCGATCTTTGCGAAGCTCTCGGTACATTGTACATATTGTACTGTTGTTGCAAATTTTTGTTATAATTCGAGGACATAAGCATATCTTGCTTATGTTTCTCGGACTGGTTTACGCCATGTTGGTAGGCCGCGGAATAGTCCGACGGAGTTAGCATTTCCTGTTTCCTCATCTGGGTCAGCTTCCAGTTGCCGTAATCGATAGCGGTCGACGGAGTTGTATTGCTGGAGTACAACTTTTTGTTGGCCATGTCGATATCGCTCATGGAGAAGTTGCTTATGTTCTGTCCGCCGCCGGAGAGATGGTCGTAGTGGCTGAGGTGATGCGAATGCGCCGCGTGCTGGTTGACGTTCATGTCGGCGTGGGCGCGCTCAAGCGAGGGCTGCATGTGCGCCGGCGTCTGCGAGCGGGCGTGCGCCGCGGGCTGCGGGTGCCCCAAGTGTTGGGAAGAATGCTGGGAATGCGCAGGATGTTGGGAGTTACCCAGATTCTGTGAATGAGCCGGTTGAGAATGAGCTGGAAGTTGGGAATGACTCATATTTTGAGAATGCGCCGAGTGCTGGGAATGAGCCAGATTCTGAGAATGAGCTGGTTGAGAATGCGCAGCATGCTGAGAATGAGTTAGGTTCTGAGAATGGGCCGGCTGAGAATGCGCTGCCATCTGGGAATGACTCAGATTCTGAGAATGGGCTGGCTGAGAATGCGCCGGATGCTGGGTCTGAGTCAGGTTCTGTGAGTGAGCTTGTTGGGAGAGTGCTGGGTGTTGTGAATGAGTGGCGGGCTGAGAATGCGCGGGTTGGGCAGGGGCTAAATGTTGAGATAAGCCCAAATGTTGGGAGTGAGCTAGGTACTGCGAATGCGCCGACAACTGGCCATGTGTCATCTGTTGGGTGTGAGCTGGCGGCTGCGAGTGAGCCGGAGGCTGCGTGTGTGCCCGCTGCGTGTGAGCCATTTGTTGAGACTGACCGGAAGCTTGGGAGTGAGCTGGAAGTTGAGAATGACCGGCAGTTTTGTTTTGAACCTGACTATGAGCAGTAGGCGATATCGCTGGTGTTTCTATATGGTGGGGCTGAGACAGCTGTCCTTGCGATGAACCCTGGGAAATGCCATGCGCTGGTGGCGCCTTCGCTCCCATTGTATTTTTTGTCAATGTCTTGTGCAGAGGTTGATTGTTTATGCCAAGATTCAAGGCAATTGTATCAATATCGTATACTTTTTGCTGAGTAGCATTTGACTTAGACTTTTCTCGGATAGCGGCGAGATCATTCTCATGAGTTTCACCACCAATCCTGCGGTCATAATCGGGATTCATGTAGCCCATGTTGACCATGTCTATGCTGTCATTCGTGGTAGGCGTGGTAGTATTAATATTGGCATCTTTTTTGTTCTCAAAATCCACTCGCTTTGTGGAAGCGGTGTCATGTCCTTCATTGAGTTTTTCAGTATCAACAACATTAGAAGTCGCATTATTTTCTCGCAGTTTAGCTAGTTCGGACTTCTCACTTAAAGCAAGAGCTATGTCATCGACAGAGGTTGGCGCCGTCGCAATGCTATGCACTGGTTTTGAATATTCATTCTTATTTTGTATTGCGATAGGTTCTTTGTTTTCAGTTGGTTTAGCCGGCAATATGACGGCCTCAGGCTCATTGTACATACGTTTTTTCATTGGGAAGCTCGAAGACTTTGTCTCTACGGATTGGGTGACTGGATTAATGTTGGAAGTAGTAATGGAAGAATTGGATTGCAGGGTACTCGGTACTGGGGAATAATTGGAAGAAGTATGAGTGTAAGGAGAATAAACTGGGGAGTATGAGCTGGCAATCTGTGGCTGTTGAAAGGTATCAGGCCCTAAAGATGTGTAATCTTCATGCGCGCGAGGTTTGTTAGCCACGGGCGCTTTAGCCGAATCGTAATAGGGGGGAGGGTTCTGCGAGTAAGTGGGTAGAGGGCTCTTGTTATGATCGGCAAAGTACTGCGGAGTAGCCGAGCCCGCTATGTTGTTGCCAGCGTATACGTGCTGGTTGTACGGGGAGAAGGGAGAAGTTGGCCCCTCGCGAGGGCTACAACTCTTCTCCGGACTACTGCGAATGGATGTCATGTCTTGGTAGAAACCAGCCCGAACTGATCCGCCGTTAATGATCGGGTAGGATATTTTCTGGAAATCATCTCGCGGAGACGCTGGCGAACGCAGAAGTGGCGACGTGAGTGACATCTGATGCCGCGGCGAGTCTAGGTCTTGGCTGAAGGAAGAGCGTTCAGACACTGAGCTACCAGTGCTAGTTCTGCGTTGGCGCGGCGTCGCAGTTGGGTTCGGTAGTGGGCTCTCCCCGCCTTCGGGGTTCGGCGTATCCGGATTGTTTGGACTAGTGCGAACCTCGGGCGGCCCCGGCTCGGTGGTTGACTTTTCTTCTTCTACCTCTTCTGGTTTCTTTTTAGCCCCTAGTGGAGCGCTTTTTGGTGCTCCGAATGCTTTGAACCAAGCGCTTAGATTCGGGGTTGCCTGGTTAGGCTTGACCGGTGGTGCTAAAGGTTCGGTTTCTACTTCTGCGTCTTTCTTGGTGACTGGAACTGGTATTTCTATTTCTTTTTTGTCAATTGGTTGAACAGCTTCTTCTTTCACCTCGACTGGTACTGGAGGTTTTTCTTCTTCTTTTTCAGGATAAATCTCATTCGTAGTGGGGAGTACTTCTTTTTCTACATCTTTTTCAGCTTGTTTCTTGTCAAAATTGTGTTCTTTGCCGAGAGTAAAGTCAACAGCAGGTAGGACCGAGCCTAGGCTCAATTTGGGACTAGACTCCCCGGGATTTGTGTTTTCACGTACTTTAGTGACTGCTCCAGGTGATGCAGATTCGTCTCTTTCCTTTTCAACCTCCTTTTTCATGACATTCGTAAGCAAATTACCCTTGCTCTTTCCAGGCTGAAGACGATCAATGGTCCTTTGAATCTCCCGCCTCTTCACAATCTTGTTATCTCGTGAGACATGTCTCTTGCGGCTCGTCGAAGCCTCCTTCTTGCCGTATGAAGATGATGATTTTTCGCTTTGTGACAGTTCGTCACCATGTCGGCTATCTTGTTCCTCGGTAGACACGGTTAGTGCTGGGCTATCATCCAGTGAACTCACAGTTGAGCTTTTAGGCCCATCTTCGAACCATTTAGTCATGTCCTTAACGGCTTCTTCTAAAGCTTCAGTAGCTGATTCATTTTTAGCTGTACATTTTTTAGGGCCTCTTTTGCCTGTGGATTTAACTTTAGGCGGTTTCTTAATCGGCTCGTCGTCCTCAGACGAATTGCCAGCATTGTCTTCAGTTACAGCATGTTTGTCTTTTGATTTGCTTTCCTTGGGTTTGGTGTCTTTAGGCTTCGACTTTTTAGATTTTTCTTCCTTTGATTTCTTTAATTTGGATAGCTTTATTTTGGATTTTGAATCCTTATCCTTTTTCTTGATTTTGCCGTGGGCCACCAACTCTTTAGTCAATTTGACCTTGTCTTTCTGCTGCTCAGAGTGTTTCACCTTTGTTTTATCTTTGTACTTCTCAGAGTGTTTCACTTTTATTTTATTTTTGTACTTCTCAGAGTGTTTGGCCTTCAGCTTCTCGATAGTCTCGCGGAGTTTAGAGTGTTTGTTCTTGTCGGTGGCAGAGAGATTCTTGAGTTTTTCGAGGGCGCACCTCTGCTTGTAGTCGAAGAGAGATTCCCAGACGTCTTTCGCTGCGCCGCGGCGGCGTTCTTTTATTTTGTCGTATTTGTCCTTGAAGAAGTGCGGGTCTGACAGTTGGTCGGAGGTGTCGGGCTCGGGGTCCGGGTCTGGGTCGGGGGGCGGCGAGGCGGAGGTTAGGAGTGGGGAGGGCGAGTGCGAGCGAATGGAGGGCAGCGGGCTGGCGCTGCGGCTACGATGCGAGCTCTCTGGCGAGGCAGGGCTAGAGACGCGCGACGGCATTCCCCCAGGCACCTCAACCTCCTCAGCCGGCTGACGCTTGTTCTTCTTCTTCTTCAGCTTCGCTTTCTTTTCCTTATTCTTGCTCTTCTGCTTCTTCCTCTTCCTAGTCTCCCGTTCTAGATCTTCTGCCTCGCCGGATTTGGATTCACGCCGCTTCTTTGAGTGCTTGCTGCGGCGGTGGTGTCCCTTGTGCTTCTTCTTACTTTTTCCGTCCTTGTCCTTGCTCTTATGCGAGTCCTTAGATTTCTTCGTATGCGGCTTGGGCGCCAAATTTGCGTCAGACGTTCCAGCACGCTCAGGCACTAAATCTGATGAGCTGGATTTCGGTTCTAAAATTAAAAAAAGGTACAAAGTTATTGATATATACCTTTCATACTGACTGAAGTGTTACGTTAACCAATTAATAGAAAATGTACCTGATTCAGAATGAGATTTGCGCTTCTTCTTCTTCAATGGTGCTGATGGAGAATCGCTGCGCTTGAGCTTGTGTTTGCGCGAGGGCGTTGGAACCGGAAATTCGACTGCTATTTCTTCATCAGAAGAAGACATTCGATGCATGTATTTATCTGTTAAACGGTCGAATGCAGCCGATAAGCTATCCACCATTACCGTATACTCTGAAAAAGAAGAAATTAACATTATACTTACACAATAGATCAAAAAAGAAAGTTGTTCTGTTATACACTAGACATTTTAGAAGAAAATTAACTAACCATTATCCTGTCCGTTATACAAACGGCAGTTGTTCACAATCAGCTTAAAGTCTCCTATAAAGTCGGTAAAGTCCCTGTACTCTCCATTGTCAAGGCGATCCTCCATTTTCTTCAGATCCATGGGACGCCTGATTACCGCGTAGTAGTTAGGCGCGTATTCTTCCTCCACTGGGTCCACGAATGGCCAAGCGTCGTCGTGAGCCGTGATCTGCTCCAGTACTTTGTACATATCCGTTTTTATGTCTTCTTCGGATTGGCTGAAGCTGGAATTATAGACGAGTCTTTTAGATTAACTTATGCTTATGATAGAAAATAATAGTTAGAATGCACGATACAAGAATTAATTCGTTTAGTTATAAGTATGTTTGTTTGTTACTACTGATATTCTAAACAACACACTTTTCATTCAAACTGAGTCAGAGTGAATGTTTAATAATAAAATTGTCTATGGTCGCTAAACTATCTGAATATTATCAAAAATCTTTACTCAAACATAGTAAGTATGTAATGTGGTGATTATTTTGACAAGCTTCTTTGAGCAAAGTCGACCTTTCCGGCTTACCCGTAAAGGTGCCGGGAATTTACATTACTAGCGTGTTTTGCGGCCAGTAATGAAAATTGCCCTCCGCAAACTACTAATAGAGTTTTGTTTCAGGTGCGTATTCTTACCATAGTTTATGGATTTATTTATTATCTTTATGGATAGTTATATAATACTTTATTGTACCATAAAGACAGTTATAAATGTCAAAAGGAAGCCGGTCTTTTCGCTATGAGCGATCTGTTGTTCCATGCAACCTTTTTTTCTAAATTACTGGCTTTGTTTAAAAGTAAAACACTACAAGCCCTGGTCCGCAATGACTGCCCTACTGGCCACGCTATGATTGCCTCAAGCTTGGTCATCATCATCGCGGTGAGCACTCTTTACAGACCTGGTCAGTGTACTACTAAAACAATTTCTCTTACATCTGCGACGTCTTGAGCTTCTTCCGTGTACTGCTGGCAGGCTCGTCATTATCTGGTATTACAATCTGGCCGGTAGCAGATGCCAGGGAATTGTTCGTCTTACGACCTGTTTTGACTGGTGGTCCGGGCGGTGGTTCGCCTTTGTGAGTAGCCGACGAGTTTTTTGACCGCTTATCCTGGCTCTTCGTTCGCCTCTTGGGTACTTTTTGAGGCATTTCTCTCGAACTCTCCGAGCTGGACGAAGATTCAGATTTGGATCTGTAACAAGGATAACAAAATCTGAATCATCAAAATTTATTAGAATTACGAAAATATAATCTATTTTTTCGTAAATATAATTGTATAGTAGGGTGGGCCGTTCATGTATGAGATTTTTTTTTTCGTCCGATTTCTTTCGGGCTTATTGCAAAAAGGGTGCATAATGATGACTTAAGTTGACGTGTAAAATATGGGCCTGAAAGAACTTCATCTTCAGCCTCCGGATTGGGTTTGAAATTATAAAATTATGAAAAAAAACATGATAGTTCCCAATTATTGCAACTATGTAACTTAAGATATTATCTATAGGTATTTATAAATAAAACACGTTTAAATCACATATTTAAAAGCTTTGGTTATATATTATAAGAAAAGACATGCACAATTATAATAGAAATTAAAAAAAAAACATGTTTTAATTAGCCTGAAAATCTTGCTTGTTTTCGAATTTTGGCATAGCTCTTCGAGACTCTATTTGAGATTTTATATAGCCTTCTCTAGCAGCTGTTGAGCCCAGCTTGGCTGAAGCTTCAGTGACAGTCTTCACAGCCCTTTCGACTGCTTGAGAGTGGCACGGGAGACGCAGAAGAGGCAAATTGCCTTCTCCCTTCTGTGCGACAAACTCTTGTATTTCCTCATTGGATATCAGTTTTAATAGTGGTGGGTCTGTGATTTGATCCTGCCACTGAATAAGTTCAATGTAAAACAATGCATTAAAGTTCAGAGAAGGAAGTTTAAAGAGTCGAAGTGTATTTCTTGGATTACTTCTTGCTTTTAATATGCGACGTGCCCCTAGTTCTCGGATGTGCTGTTGCGAATCGGTCAACATTGCCAACAGTATATTTTCAGGATGCGCAAAGTAGCCGTTTCTTTCAATAACCGAATCTACTACTGTTTTCAGTTCGTTTGGCAAATATCTAGTGGCAGATATAAGTTGGTACAGGTGTCGTGACCCATCTTTACAGGAAGGATGAGTTTTGATTGCAAACCAAGTCGGAGCGTAGGCTTTCACAATGTATGTTGCAAGAACAATCAGGTTTTGGGAAGGAGACTTCATAGAAACATACAAACGCATAACTCTGTTAGCCCGGGTGAGCCACCTGGCATGGGACATTTTCCCAGGGGATTTGTCTGCTAAGTCAGCAGGGAAGTCTCCAGTAGTTACAGCCAAAACAATTCGGTACAAATATTTTTGATCAGCAGTTATATCTTCTGCAGACACATTTGGCAACACCCCGGGAATTTATTGATATTGGATAACTGGTCTCTTCTCACAGTTTTCCAGATTCTTTCCGATTGGCCCTGAAAATGTTTGAGGCCCTGAAGTTTTCCCATCTAAGTGCTCAAACAAATGCCGGAAAGGCAGTTCGTTCATGTGGAGAAGACAGATTATCCACTGTAGCGGTCTACTTACTCGATCCATCTTAAAGCGCGCGAAAAAACTCAACACAACCGCTCTCACGAGAAGCCGCAGCGCTAAAGAAATACGCGTACGATGCACCGATTCAAACGTCCCTGCCCTCAACCCCCGCGAGGTGAAGTACGTAAAATGTGTTTATTTACTATATGGACTATAATATAAATGTAATTTAATTACAAAATAGACTTTAGTGTTGATTTTTACTTAATAACTTAGTTACAGAAAAACACCCTAAAACAAAAAAAAAAATTATCTTTGACTACGATCCGGAGGCAGAAGACCTAATCAAAATGAAATAATATTTTGCATGCCTTAATTTGAGGCTATTTGACATCCTTTTAGCAAAAAGCCCCACAGAAAAGTCGAAAAAAGTAAAAACGGCCCAGCCTATTGTATAGATTCATGACACGACCGTTTCTTTTGGTATTTTATCATCATCCATATATATAAAGATATAATTATATCTATTTAGTTCACAGCTAGACATAGCCTCCCCCATAATGAGCGCCGTAGTCGTCCTGTAAGCTGCTTGCCGCATCCAGCATCTGCCTGCAGTCTATCGCATGTCGTCATTCCACTCGAAGGAGGGCGTATTACACTAAGATTGCAGAGTGGCGGTCTCCACTCAAGCACACGTCTACCCCAGCGGTTATCAGTTCGTCGCGAGAATCCTATGCTGAAGCATAGGATTCTACGAGTATAACTCTTTCTATTTCGACTTGAACTGGTGGACCAACCCTACCGTGAGTGTCCACGTTTCAGCTCCCCGTAGGTAATGACGGGTAGAACGCACTGATTGAATTCGTTTTCAAGCATTGCGGTATGGATGACCAGAAGACTCGGCGTAGTTTTCGAAATCTGCCCAGGTATTTACATGATGAGATTTTTTTCGTACAATAAGTGTCGATTTGATTGTTGCAAAGGCAACAATCAAATCGACAGCTCGCACTTGACGTTTTATTAGAACTGGCAATTACTCTGAGTGAAGAAAAGAGGAAATAACAAATGAATCATGGTTTTCGAAACACAAATGCATCAGTAAATAGCTATATAAACTTGCTGTATAAATTTGAGATGAGTAGTAGTATAAATTGGAGTTGTTTAAGATCAAAGTGGCCAGTACGACAAAGCGCCAATTTCATATGTAACGACCTAATATTTATCTATGGTATTATATTGGTATACAACAATGTGGCTAAGTAAATAATAATAAAACGGATCGATTTAAACAAATATGGTGTTTTTAGATGCGAACGACAAATATTACAGAAAAACCTTGCCAAATGAGTACCAGGATTATGACTTTTCCATTAATTTACGTATCAGTTAAATATTTATGCAGTTTGTCTTCTACCCTAGAAATTGTAAAACATTTTTCTAAAAGTCCGAGCCGGGATTTCTAAGAAATATATTAATATATATATATAAGGCAGCTATCAAAGTTTATAAGGATGTTCAACTGAAAAAAAAGGTTCCCTTTTGCCAAAGTAAAAATACATTTTAAGATAAAAAGAAATGCACCATAATTTTTATTTTCTAGTAAAGTAGTTCCCAGTAATATTTCCGTTCTAAGCATCGAGTTAGAATACTATAGAGTAACAATCACAGAAATAAAATGTCCGCGCCAAAACTCTGCACAACCTACGCTACGTGCAGAGTTTTTGTTTAGTTGTACGGCGACCGCAGTCCTCGTACAACGTTCGCGATGCCAAAGTGTTCGGTGATTTCCTGCCCAAATAACAGCAACTACGTGCAAAAAAAGTATGGTGTTTCGTATTTTAGGTAAGTATCATAACAATTTTATGAATTTATGTATCCACAGTACGTATTTTCATGTTAATTTCAATAATTTTAAATATTTTCTGCAAAATAAAATGCTCACAGCTTGACCTTGGCACTTCGTAGGCGTATCTCTTTCACGCGTTAAACAAATATGTAAGAGTAAAAGAGAAACAAAGTCTCGCGTGAGCTTGTGACGAGCACACTGTGTTCCAACGACAAAACTGTGGAGTTCATTGATACTTAATATTTTTACGAATTTTAAATTAATTATTATACTTACAAATATTACCATGTTGATAAATGCTATACGATAGCGTTCTATAATGTTATAGTGTAAATTACAATATTTTGTATGCCTTGTTTTTAGTTTTCCTCGAAACCCCGTAAGGTGCTCTGAATGGACAGTCATCAAAGTAAAAGGCAACGTTACAATAAATTAACATTGTTTCAAGGTAATTAAGTTATTCGTCAGTAGGTTAAAACTAGTACTTAATAAAACTCGTAATACATACAGATTAATTTGTTTTATTTAAAATTATTTGCACCCCCGTGTTTTCCGGGATAAAAAGTAGGTACCTAGCATAAGTGTTAGTCCAGAGTATAAGCTATCTTCATATTATAAGTGTGACTAGCTGCCCCGCCCCGGCTCCTCCTGGCTAAATAATATAATTATAGCCTATGTCCATCCTGAAACCTAGATTCATTCTAAATATTGGTTAACATATTTTTTTAATCAGATGTTTAGTTTTGGAGTCCTCTTAGGTACATTATAAACTCACATACACATATAATGATATCACAAATACGACCTATAATATTATTTAGTACAAATAGCGTCTCCACTCGCCCTGTTCCCTGTTCGTACGCGCATGGCCGTCGGTCATCTTCGGAAATCTTCGGTGTGTCTTCGGTGCTTATTATGACATTGCGTACAAGCGATATTGATCATTATTCAACCAAGATAACGTCTTAATTCGCGTAAATGTCATTGTGAGCTATATAACAACAAATGTATAGGTATGTAGAACGGCGCTCGGACATTTTTTGAGTGCTGTCAGTTAGAGATTGGGACTCTATATTATTCTAACTCGATGGTTCTAAGCATCGAGTTATTCTAACTCGATGGTTCTAAGATATAATCTCGTTTGCTGGTACCAGAGATTATATTTGAAGAGTGGCGAAATGTCCATTTTCTCGGTATAAATTCGTTGTATTTTTCCTCCGTCATGCACGTGTTGTGTTGGTGTGACATTACCATTCAGCAGAATAATCATGCAAATAAATCGACCAAGGCGTTCGCTTGTATAATTTACAACATAAATTTACGAACTTTTGAACAATAATAAAACGTCTGGTTGGTTAATATGAATAAAAAAAGTTTGCAGTCCAAATTGTTTAGTGTGCTCTGTTCCAAACACTCAAGACACATTTCGTGGATTTAAAAGTTATCCGTACGGTGTTTGCTCCTAGTTCAATATGTCGGAAAGAAATTATCACTACTTAATATAAAACAAAGTCGATTCTTTTAAATAGATAGAGTTATTCAAGAGGACGGTTTATATGTATAATACATCCATAATATAGTACCCGTGCGAAACCGGGGCGGGTCGCTATTTGAAAATAAATAATTTATCGCATAATATAGGGATAGATGCCGCATAGGTGCCTCGTTTTCAAAAAACCTAACTTACCAAAGTCGCAACATAAAACTACTAATATACCTAAATTATGGAACGTCTGCACCACATATTCCCTGTAGGTCATCGTGTGAAACAGCAGCTTTTCGCTTGTACGTGCGATCATCTCCGCGGCGAACGTGACGAAAGCGTAACTTTTTTGTACATGAGTATTTACTGTTTCATAACTTCTTATGTTGTCATAAATTCCTTTCTTTTTTTATTATATCATTACAATGGTTAATTGAGTACTCACCTAGGTATCAATACCTATAAGTATTTAGTTTATTTTAAAAATAATGGGACATCTATCTATATCGAAAAGGATAGACGCCTGGATTTTTACGCGGGATAGATGCCCTTTAATTCATTAATATATCTCTTATACTCTTTGTATTCAATAATGTCACCGTCTTTTTGATGTTTTTTTATGTGTCTGTCATTATGTTTACTGCTATTTGTTTCCAGTACCATATAAATTGAGTAGTATATAAGAGTAATTATTTTAAGAATGTTGATTTTCTTTATTATTTTGATTAATCACTAATTTTTCATCATGCATGATTGTAAAAATTAAAACTAGATGTTGATTTAATGATTATAATTACTTAAAAACATATTAATACGTACTATAAATAGCTTATTCTAGCGATAGACAACCATCCTCCTTAGCATTTTCATAGTGGGATCCATATAGGTAGGCATCTATCCCCCCAAAAAATAAAAACGTCAAGTGCGAGTTAGACTCGCGCATCAAGGGTTCCGTACAAACTCTTTAGCAAAGAAATCAGTCAAATCCAGACGAATAAGGCACAATAATTTTCTGATTTGATAACGATTATGACGTAACTTATTTAGTCCCTCTAACTATTGGCGTCTCGAGACTAAATAAGTTACGTCCAACCCTAGTGTAACAATGTACTATTTTGTATGAATAAACCACAAATTTACGGTTTTCTGATTTTTCCCTTTACTTGTGCTATAAGTCATTGCTTCTTGCCAAATTTCATGGTTCTAGGTCAACGGAAAGTACCCTACAGGTTTTTGGTCCATGGCGAGATTCGAAAATTATTTTTTCTGTGAATATACTAAAAATTTACGGTTTTCGGATTTTTCCCTTTACTTGTGTTATAAGACCTAGCTTCTCACCAATTTTCATGGTTCTAGGTCAACAGGAAGTACCCTAAAGGTTTTTGATCCATGGCAAGATTAAAAAAATATTTTTTCTGTGAATAAACTACAAATTTACGGTTTTCAGATTTTTCCCTTCATTTTTGCTATATGACCTTGCTTCGTGCCAAATTTCATGGTTCTAGGTGAACGGGAAGTACCCTATAGGTTTTTGGTCCATGGCAAGATTAAAAAAATATTTTTTCTGTGAATAAACTACAAATTTACGGTTTTCGGATTTTTTCCTTTACTTGTACTATAAGACCTTGCTTCTCACCAAATTTCATGGTTCTAGGTCAACGGGAAGTACCCTATAGGTTTTGTGTGCATGTGATTCCCTTGGAAAATTGAAAAAAAATAGACATAAACAGCTGTAACTTTTGATTGCGTTGACTTAGAAGTTTGATTTATGTCGAGGCTTCAAGAGGTTACGAGCCTGCGTATATGATGTGAATATCAACTCGATAACCCTACGCGTTTCTGAGAAAAGTGGGTTGACAGACGGACAGACGGACAGACGGACAGACGGACAGACGGACAGACGGACAACAAAGTGATCCTATAAGGGTTCCTTTTTTCCTTTTGAGGTACGGAACCCTAAAAAGGGTCTGCAGAAACTCAGTTTCTGCCTAATTAGTAATTGTAAGGTCAATAAAAACAGTACTGTGAGATAAAAGATTAAACTATCTACATTCATAGAAATTATTAAAGACAAATAAATAATTTTAAAACTAAAAGGGCCTTTCAAAAAGTGGGCCCACCTATGGGTTTACCTTACTTATGTTTATTTATTTGTAAATGCAGCATTATATGCTAGATATCGGAATAGATTATAATGCCGCATTTATTGCCTTTTTACGAATCCCTTTACTTCCCCGAGTTGGGCCCCATAGATTGTCAATATGTACATGCGATTTGTATGTTACAATGAATAAACACACACACACAAATGTCTATGAATCTTATTTATTAATCTTTACAATTTCTTGTTAGAAATACACAGAAATTATTTGATCTTTGTTTGGTCTTTCTGTTAATTGAAATCATATCAGTTCACACAGAAACCGTATGAACGCATCGATGAGTCGGGTAATTAACAACGGCAATCCAATATTCAGCACTATAAACTCAACATTCTACTAACCGATTTTGTACGAACCTTTTTAAATATTAGTTCGCCTTTCAGGGCCCGTACCAAAACAATCACAGATTTTTAACCCATTTACAATACACCCTTCATTCATACAAAAAAGCTTCTACGCACTTTGGTTAATTTTCCCGGAAAACAAGTGTCTTCAACAAGTGTTGTTTGCCTTGTGTTCTGCCGGAACGTCACTCGGGAGAGATCGAATGCTGAGCTGCATCGATTTTCCCACTCCGCCCAAGTGCATACTGCGCATGAGTCTCAGTGCTCTACTGCGCTCCCTCTTCTGTATAACCCAACGGAGTCGAGCTTCGATACACCAATCCTGATTTATCTAGGTCGAGGCATATCGAACTTAAATCATGGAACTAACACAAAAAGGGCGGTTGTACACTAAGCACTTAGTTCTATTTTATTGAAACACATCGGACTTATGCGATAATTTCTGCTTTAGTATCTAATCTCGGTAGCCTGGTAGAAAAAGGTTTAGTGGCCGTCTACCAGCCTTGGCACTTGGCAGGGCCACTACCGACCTGCTGCCTGTTTATGCACTAAGAGGACAAATGAAACAATGTCGTACGTCACGGACGCTTATTAAATCTCGAATGGAATTCAGGATTCTACAGGCAAATCACAAGCGGAACAAGCGATATTGTTCATTGAAGTATGGCCTCCGTAGTCGCAAGCTACACTCATTACATTTATTTATATAGTAACTAAATCACTCAACATTTATTTATATAGTAACTAAATCACTCATAACATTTATTTATTTATACTGGTTTTTATTTCGGTCAACGAATTAGCATTGCCATTCAACGTGGCAATGCTGCCAGCATTCTGGGCACTCTGCCGTCTGGTGACGGCTTAGATTTTTAGTAAATAGATGTAAGTGTAAATATTAGTTGTAATTATTTTTTGCTGTTAAATAAATAAACTTTATTTATTTAGTAACTAAATGTACCCGCAACTTCGTTTGCATTTTCTCTCGTGATAAGCTTTGCAATAAAAACACATCACTGTGCAAAAATTGGACCCTTTTAATATGAGTAACTATATTTGGATCGTTAAATTGTGTCTTAATCGTGTAGATAAAGAATGGGGAAATAATTAATATTCAAAATAAAATATGAGGGAAAGCAGGTTGTCTGATTTTCCATTTATTATCAACACGTACGAGAGTTTTAGCTACGACCAGGGCTTGGAATACCGGTATTTTCAAATACCGATCCGACTGACCTTGACGTGGTACCGGTACATCTTTGATATAAATTATACCGGTATTTAAGTCTGACCCCAAGCCGGCGAAATGTACGAGCTCGCTCGTGGATGCTGCCGAGTCTGATGCAGGTAAGGGGAAGAAGAACAAATACTACAAACGCTTTAATCGCCAGGACCGCGCAGTTACAGCGATCGCCCGATCAGCTCAGGCTTCTGGCGCGGCTCCGGCCTCGATCCAAGTGGAGCCAGCCAAGAGGTCGCGTCTGGACGACACTGTGTCCCTGAGATGGCAACACAAGAAGTAAAAACTTGACAGCTATCGTCGTGCTTCCACCGTGAGCTATGCTGAAATTGAAATGAAACGACCACGTACAGCAATTTTCCCCGAATGAACATGCTCCTTGGAGGACACGAGCCTCTTACTTGGGATGCAGACAAGCGGGCGCAGGTTCATTGGTGGACAGTATACATCCACCAGAGGCAGGCAGACGACGTACTCTGGTATCGGATAATTGCTCAGACCATGTGAGAAACTGGAGGATGACGGATGAGCCCTCCTCTTCCGACCACAGGTGAATCACATACATATGAACTGTCACTAAATACAATTCCAGGCCCCATGCGCAATAAGCCCAAAAAAATAAGGTACTGATCTCAAACGCTCTGCAGCAGCACCTAGGTGTGGGTCCGGAATCAAATCAAAACAGCAGAGAGAGAAACAGCGGTTCAACACATCAAGCAAAGCCTTACCAAGTGCTTTGAGGCGGCCTGTCCTCTCACCGTCATCAGAGAAACAGATGCAGGTAAGCAAGGCTGGTTTCGGCGACTGGAGGAGCTCATGTGTAAACGTATGGCTCTATAACATTGTAATCAGACCCTCGCTGAGTTACGGTGCTTTAGTCTGGTGGCCGAGAACGAATTAAAGCACTATCCTAAATAAACTACAAAAGTTCCAGAGACCAGTGTAGTTTCGGTTTTTAGGGTTTCAAAGATCGGTTTTGAAACCCTTATGGTCTCGCTCTGTCCGTCCCCGCTCTTTCTTGAATATCTCAGTAACTACTGCAGCTATTAACTTGAAATTTAAAATAATGATACATTTCGTGCGCCATTACTGATTTCAAGAAAAAAATATATAAATAAATGAAAAATGAAAATGAATGATTTCAGTACAAATTTTGATGTTGAAATTTCAAAAGAGACCTAGGAAGGCAAATGGGTTATCAAATAAAAGGTATCGTTTTGTACATTTCAAAACACTTTTTGAAATTTCTGTAAGTTTCATACTTTTTGAAATATTTCAAAAAAAGTCGAAAAATTGACCATTCCCCCCCCCCCCCCCCCTATCTCCGAAGATTGCAGACCGATCCATGTACAATGTATTAGGCGTTTGTAGATATCGATCTATATTTTACAGGAAAAATATAGAGAAGTCTGTAATAATAATAGTTTTAAAATGGTCAAAAAGGGGGGGAATTTTTTTCAAAAGGGGACCCCCCCTTTTTTAACGAATTTTTTATGAATAAATTATATCTATCTATCAATAATTCACCTACCATTCAGTCAAGTTCGCTCATGGATCCGGCAATGAACAGTCAAACAAACCCAAGACTACTGGGCAAGTCTTCCGGATTGTAGGCAGTCAAAGGAGGCCTATAGAACCGCCTATAGTGCCGTGTGGTGCCGGTCTATAGAATAGTAACCACCCCAACTCTTCCCGTGGGTGTCATAGGAGGCGACTAAGGGACACAAACCGGGGGGTGGGCAGCAGCTTTTCTTTGTAGTAAAGAAATTAATTTTGTCTTTACTTCTATCAAATTGGTTCACTTACCGTATCAAATTGCGCCTCTTGGCTCGATTGGCTCGCGCGCCGGACGACGTCGTAGGCTGCGGATCGTCCTCGGCGTCCCTGTTGTCATCTGTGCTTTGTTTACTCTCCTCTTTCTGTTTGATCTTCTGCAGAACGCGGTTAGAAGTCCGCCGCGGAGCTGTTTCTAGCAACCTTTAATAATTCACCAAGAGTTTAATACACCAATAGTGACTTTAATACACAAATTATGAAGAATGAATGCAGTCTGCATATGACTAGTATCAAATTGAAATTCAAATCGAACTGAATGTTTAGGTGTTAGGACGTTTTGATAGTTTTGGTATACAGTAGCAAATTTTAGTTGATACTAGCTGCGAACCGCGGCTTCGCCCCCGTGGAAATTTATGTTTCCAACTTTCTTAATTTTTTCTTTCATAAGAACCTTCTCCTGACAATAACAAACACAACAAAGAAAGATTTGGCCAAATTGGTCCAGGCGTTGTTGAGTTATGCGCTTACCAACACATTTTGCGATTCATTTTTATATTATTGATATTAGTTTCATTCCTTGCATTTAAAATGAATTTTTGCATCATTGTAGACCTTAACATTTATGCTTCTTTTTAGCCCCGAAGGAAGCGTGCAAAACTATTAACAAAGGCTATACTATATTACTACTAAGAACTAGTACTAGTTCTCTACTCTCTCAACTAGACTAAAAATGTGGGAAAGTAAAAGTAATCTTCACCATAAGCTACTACTATAGTAACATACGCAAAATAAGGAAAGCTTGTGCTCACAATAAAGATTGAGTCTAAGAAATAATACTATGAAATGACATTAATTAGTTTGAGCTGGGCATACATACATGTTTAAAACAACAAAAAGAGAAAATAAGAGAGCAGCAATAATCATGCTTACAAAGCTTATTATTTACTCCACCCTCCCCCTGCTACACAATGTTTCTTGAGTCCCTCACCATAATGAGAGATGTAATTTTTTGGATGGCTCCTGGATCATTTTCATTTTGATCGATATTAAGCCTCATATCACAAAACCTTTTTCTTGTGTATAATAAATATTACTAATTCAGTGAACATCAACCACCCAAATATTAATTTATAAACTCAAACTCACGAAATTTAAGAAAAATATTATGTCACAAAAAATAAGCTAAATGAAAATGGGTCACTGTCATTTAGTATTTTTTGCAACAGTATTTTTACCACCTAGTCTACAGAAATGAAAGTGCATGCTTTTCGCGATGCTATTGTATTATCAACTCATTCTTTTTCAATAATTATTTCGAGTTTAAAGCTTTTATTTGTTACTACTGCTTCTGCTTCGCATATGTATTTCTGAAATAATAAATAGTGTCCCTCCCAAATTTTAGTAGGATCCATTGAGCCGTTTAGGAATTTCAAAATTTAGTGTAAGACAAGCATCATAACTTCCTTGGTGCGTCTAATTATTAAAATAACATAATTAGTACAACTTTTTTTTTGTATAATATAATGTTTATTACAATGCACATCAAAAAATAAGCTCCGTCATCTATAAAAACCTCAGAAGCGCAGGAGTTGCAAAGGTTTGTCGCCAACGCAGAAAGTTGCAACTTTAGTTCCCACCATGGGACATATATAAGCATGATCTGCAGTAACTTGCTAGGAGTATTTTTTATGTAATATATTAACTAAATTAGTAACCTATCTATTATACTAATATTATAAATTCGAAAGACACTCTATGGTTACCTTTTCGCGGCACAATTTTTTTGGCACTTTTTTTTTTTTTTTTTTTTTTTATCCTGGGCACGGATAGACCATACATACTGTGTTCTTCTCCATCATTTATTTAAATCTTCATAATTAAAACTTATAGAGAATGACCAGCTTTGGTGTTGACGACTAATAAGAAGAAAAATACTTCGCAATAGTCAAAAAGCCATGCAAGCTAGTCTAAGAATTATTTTAAACAATAAATTGGCTGAAATTGATGAGTGTCAGCCAATTTAAGTTCCAATTGATATGATGTGATGGCACATCTCTATCAATGCTATTTACCTTAATGGATGCAAGCATACACAATCTACAAAATAATTAAGCTAAATAATAATGAACACAGGAATACTTTTAACAACTCTACAACGTTTTTTTAATACTTGCTAATACATACATAAGTATTGAGTTCTGCCAAAGCTTACCTTTTACGCTGAAGCCGTTCTTTTTCTTGAAAGAGCCTTGGTATTTCTGGCAAGAAGTTCTGAGATAGGGAGTGATATAGCTCTTTCTCAACTTTACTGGTAGCTTTACTGAATCTCTCTGTCAGGTGAAGCCAGTCCTCTTCCGTGAAACAGACCACTTGCCAAACTCGCTCTGCATGCTCTTCATCAAGATAGTCATCACCATAGAAATAAAGCTTGCTTTTCCCTTTCTTTTTTTGTTTGTGTTTTCCTTTTTTTTTCTTTAAATCTTCCCGATATAATCTTGTTCCATAGAAATACCAGTATGCTGAGCAGTCATCATCAAAGCTGTGTAAGAAAGAGTAACTTTTTATTTTAATAAACATTCAATAACCTTAACTTTAACATAGGTTATTCCACTATTAAATAAAAATTTAATAAAACTTATTGCATAAAATCACAAACTACACTTACAACTTATTTCGGACTCATTACCAATATAAGTTATTTCGAAAATTACTTGTGGTTTGGTAGCGAGTGCTTACAATTTTGATGTCTGGTTATTGTACAATTTACTTAAGTGTATGTATTAAATAATACAATTTGATAGACACTGTTTCAAAATATTATGAAAACATAGTAGTCTTAAGTTTTTATATTCAAATAGAATAAAATAGCATGCAGGATATTATAAAGTAGTTACTATTATAATGTATAGTTTTTCATTCAGGGTCAATACAAAAGATAAAAATTCAATTAATATCAAATAGGACAAGTAAGACAATACACATGATATCATTTATGATCTTTTATAAATAAATAAATAATGCTGGACAATTCACACAGCATTATCTAGCCCCAAGATAAGCAGAGCTTATGTTATGGGTACTAGATAACTGATATACGTAATATTATACATTACATAGATAGATATTTTTTATTATACATAGAAAACACCCAGACCAACGGAACAAATTTCTGCAGATCGTACACAAATTTGTTCCGAGGCGGGGATCGAACCCGCAACCTCTTGCGTCACAGGCAGACTCTCGCCCGTTGCGCCACTGAGGTCGTCAGCATAAGTTTGAGTTACATTATTGTCTAACAAATTTATTCACTACTTGTTGTTAAACGTTTCTATTAATGATTAAGCATGCTAATTAAAATAATAATACAGAAATAATTAAAGCACAGAGATCAGAGCCACATTCAGTTGTTTGAGAATATTTTTGTAAATGTTTTTGTATATATGGGTAATTGATAATTAATTTTAAACTTTGTAAATAGGTTCTCAGTTTTAATTAATTTTAAGGGTTATGTATGATAGAAGCCTATTTCTTTGATAACCTTATACAATTGTGCACTCAGGACACGGTAATGACTCACCGCAAGTGCCAATGTGTGTAGTTGAATTGATTAAGTATCTTTAACTATTTATTAAAAATAGGGCTATGATGAATAATGACCTGTAGTTTGACAGTAAGACACGAAGAAGTAGAAAATCACTGAAATCCCAATAAAATTTTGCCTTCTCCTAAACCAAATTATTTCTAACATTATCAAACAGATTTCTTATTTTGACACACCCATGCCACAGTAGGAAATCAAAAGAGTTAAATTCTTAGAAACAAAACCTACCAAATGAACCCTAGTAATCCAACACAAACCTAGTGGTTTAATGGTGCAACTTTGATGAAAATTTGTATCCTTATCTAAATAAATATTATATTTATCTAGCTAGTGTAAATTAGCAACATTGAACAACTTACCCCAGAGGTTCTACTCTCAGGCTTTCAGCCTCAAGGTTTTTAAACAGATCCAAAACATCCTCAGCATCCAATCGGAAGTCACATAGTGCATATAAGATTTCAACTTTGGTGCGTAATGGTAAGAATTGAAAGTCAATGTCAGTGTTGAATGGATTGTAGCGGCCTGTTTCTTGACATTTTTGTCTAAATATTCGCCTCAAATACATCTGAAAAATAAGTTCACAATAATAATAGTAGCAGCTACTAATATTGAAAATTTGCTGATAATCAGTAAAAGTGAATTTTAACTTACCTGATAATTAAATGCTGAGATGTCATTGTTGCCCAAACATCCATTTAGAAGGCGCACAATCAGCTCAGTGAGAAGGGAACTGGCAGACTCTTCCAAGCCATCTGATAGTAGAGCCTCCTCCAATTCCTGGAATCATGTCCAATCTCATACAGATGTTCGGCAATACAACATCAAGAATCATGAACGAAAATTGTATACACTCACTTCGATGTCAAAATCCAGAAGCTTGAATGCAGTCCTGAACAGGGAACAAAAATATGCAATACTGGGCACTTCCCACCATGATTGAACCGTAAGAAACTGTGAGAAATTCATTCAGACATCACATTAAACTTCACTGACTATGAGAAAACGGAGAAAACACGCAATTATGTCTTGTCTTACTGAAACTCGCTTTTTAGGACCAATAAAAGATGGAAACATAACCTTACAATCTGTTCACTGTCTGGATTACCAACGCTACTTTTCTATTCCCTCCCGTTTGTGATACGACAGTTTTTCATTTATATGATTTCATGAGAGATTTAACTCATTAAAAAACTTGTTTGCTAGCTATTTTATGATGAGATAAAACTGAGTTATAAGATACGTTGTGTTTATCGAACCAAACGCCATAGCAGTATGTTCAATTCCATCAGTTTAATATCTTTTTTTAAAACAAATCTTCTATTTACACCAAGTTATCGCGCTTTGTTTATAAATTCTTTATTTTTAATTTATATAATATTTTTGTGATTAAGTTCAACGTATTTTACGTAGGTATTATAGGTACTTTGTTTAAAATAAGAGATCTCAAAAATAAAGCGGAAGTGGGTTTTATGTTGGTAGCATGCTAGTATTGATTTTATTTATGGCTTTGTCCATCGGAGGTTGGCAGCAACAAAACCGTAGACTATGTTATCACAGAGCACGGATCATAGAGTAACACCCTAGTACATCTGTGTAGAGTAACAAGGTATGGTACCGTATAGTCGGACATAGAAATCTAAATAATTATTTAGATTTCTATGGGTCATCATCATCATCATCATCATCAGACTTTTTCAGTCCACTGCTGGACATAGGCCTCCCTGAGCGCCATGTCTTCAGCTTGCCGCATCCAGCATCTGCCAGCAGTCTTTCGCAAATCGTCATCCCACCTGGTCGGAGGGCGTCCTACACTACGTTTGCCGAGTCGCGGTCTCCACTCAAGAACACGTTTACCCCAGCGGTTGTCGGTTCTTCTCGAGATATGGCCAGCCCACTGCCACTTCAGCTTGCTAATCCTTTGAGCTATGTCGATAACCTTGGTTCTCTGTCGGATGTATTCGTTGCGAATCCTATCCTTCAGAGAAACTCCGAGCATAGCTCTCTCCATAGCTCGCTGAGCGACTTTAAACTGGTGGACCAGCCCTACCGTGAGTGTCCACGTCTCAGCTCCGTAGGTCATGCATGACGGGTAGGACGCACTGATTGAAAACTTTCGTTTTCAAGCATTGCGGTATGGATGACGAGAAGACTCGACGTAGTTTCCCAAACGCTGCCCAACCTAGCTGGATCCTCCTCTTGGCCTCCTTCTCGAAATTGTTTTTACCCAACTGCAGAATCTGCCCAAGGTAAGTGTATTCGGAAACAATTTCGAGAAGGTGGCCATGTACGACGATCGGTCCCGGATCGATGTGGCCATTGATCATGACCTTGGTTTTATCCACGTTCATGCCAAGACCGATGCGTCGTGAGGCTGAAGCTAGGCCGTCCAGCATCAGGTTCAGCTCCTCCAGCGACTCCGCCATCAAGACTATGTCATCAGCGAATCGCAGGTGTGAGATGTAATCGCCGTTTATGTTTATGCCCTTACCTTTCTAGTCCAGCGTCTTAAACACATCTTCCAACGCGCTTGTGAACAGTTTCGGGGATATAACATCCCCCTGTCTCACACTTTTTTCTATGGGTACGGCGCGGCAAAGATCCTAGGATCCTACGGAGGTATACTAGAATCTTTGGGGTACGGATATGCAGCAAGCATTCTGACAATGCGTAGACTGAGAATATTTTCTGCCCTGAGAATAGTGAAAATAGCTCAAACGTAAATAGGTCCTGCCGCCGTACCTACACATCCGATTTGTTGACTGATGGCCCGTGGCCCGACCGAAGGCGATTTGTCTATTTTCAAAGGGGTTTGAAGATTTTGGCCCTAAAATCAGCCGCCAATTTGTTTTTTCTTCAAAGTCGCCGCGCACAATAAAAGTTATATATTTGGACAGAGGACACTAAAATAAATAGAAAATGTTCTATAACATAATGTCCTAAAGCGTCAGGTTTCTGAGATATTCACAGATGAAAATCACTATTGCTATACTGAATTTATCTACGTTTACTGTTTTTATCAGTTTTCACGTTGCCTAGCAACGTACCGATTGATGATTTTGAGTACCTACCTACCCAAAGATCCTACGTTTCACTAGAATCTTTGCTGCCTACCTATTATTATGTAGGTATATTGTGAAGCATATTATGCCGACAAGAAAAGAAAAAACAAATGTTACTGATTCAGAAAGTGTTTATTAAAATTAAAATGTGGTAGGTACTACAATTATTTACTAGGATTTTAACTACAATAAATTAAAATATGACTAGTACCATAAAAAACAATTTGAAAAAGAGAGTTATTTTAAAATGTTTTTTCCTGGCTTATGAGCTATGCCAGGTCAAACAAAAGTACCTACTTACCTGACGGTCGTCGAATAAGTGCCGTGAATAGTTTATAATGCTTGGATGACTGGCTATGAAGACTTCAGTCAGCAAATAAGACTGTATAGATAGTGAAGATCTTCGCCGTGGGCCAGGGATAGTGCTGATTCCACAAAATAAACATGTTCTGGCACCAACATGGTTTGACATTTTGTCAAAAAATAATATCTAGCTTAACAATCAACAGCAACAACAAAAACTGAATTAAAACAGTACATAAGTAACAGTTTTATTTAACATAAATAAAAAAAACGAGACCAATCTCTAGTTTATACCGAGAACGAAAAGCACGCGCATATTTTTTTAAGATGTGGTGAGAACCTCATTTTGCATAGAAACCAAGGAGGTAACGAACCTGAGTTTAAGGTATAAAACCTCTTTCATGCCATGGTTGGTTGTAGCACAAGCCTCCTTCGATAGGTTTAAACATGGTTTAAATGATTTCAGCACTAGTTTTTTTCGATAGGCTACCTTGATGTCTGTAACCATAGATTTAAATCGTTAGATAGGCCCTTACCGCAGTGAGACCGCGCCGTGTTGTTCCACGGTCGAAGAGAGTGAGGCTCACTAACCTGGAATCAGTGCACATCCAAACACAGTGATAGCCGGACGTGTAGAAAGGACGTTTGCGAGCAGTTTAGTGTCACAAAATGCCATCGTGTGCCTTTCTAAAGTGCAACAACAATTCTTGAAACACAAATAAAGCCAGAGGTGTAACATTTCACTCGTAAGTATTGCGAATTGATTTAAAAACTTTTATTTTTCCTTCCGCACTGTCTAAAATAACAAATTTAAACGGCGAGTGCACGAAAGAGAAAGTAGTGTTTGCAACTAATGTGGGAGAAAAAGAGATGACACTATTTTCTCAGTACACTTGTTGTGTGTAGATTGCACACGTTTTAGACAGACGCGTTTTCGATTTCAGGATATAAATAAGACCTTTATGTTTTCACAGAAGTCAGTGCAATACAATTGTAAACGAAATGGTAATAATAATAATTAGGTTTATTGGCAAACACACAATTTCTAACTACTTACCGGACCGTACCTTCTACACAAATTGCACAGTTTTTGGACGCCATGTTGACGCACACATTCAAACATTTTCGATTTCAGGGCATCTAAGTGCATACTTTTTTCAGAAAAGTGTGTGCAATACAATTGCACACGAAATGGGTAATAGCAACAGATAAGTACAATGGCAGAAACACGATTTTTTTTGACTACTCATTAGTGTGCGTGCGTCGGCATTTTGTTAACGCACACATTCAAAAACAAAGCCACAGTTTTTGGTGTCGGGGCCTATCTAACGATTTAAATCTATGTCTGTAACTTATTATACCTACCTACCATTAAAACGCAGTGTCTACTGATGTAAAGGGGGCTTGGAGATTTTACCCGAACATCGGCAACCACTTTGTTTTATTATATCGCCGCGCACGATAAAAAATACATATTTGGATAGAAAACACCAAAACAAATAAAAAATGTTCCATAGTATAACGTCCTAAAGTGTCAGGTTGTTGAGATATTCACAGATGAAAATAAATGTATTTTTTCTTTACATGTGAATATCTTGGAAACCTGACGCTTTAGGGCATTATATTACAGAACATTTTTAATTTGTTTTGGTGTCTTCTATCCAAATATATAACTTTTATTGTGCGCGGCGATTTTGAAAAATGAACAAAATTTAGGGCCACCCTCCATACAAAAATCTTCAAACCCCTTTAGGGAAAGAACCAAGAAGTTTATATCCTTTAATATAAGCTTTCCTTTTTATAAGCTTCTTTCTTGGAAAGAACTCTTTCGGAGAGTCTAGACTGCGCCCATGCAGAGGTGGCGTAAGGCGTGGGCGGTGTGGTCCACCGCCCACAGCGGCGGCCTCGCGGTGCAAAGGGTCATGCGCCAGACAGCCGAATATAATTTTAAAATGTATGGAAAATACAAAAGTACAGCCCAAAGTTTTTTTTTATAATAAATACCTACTAACATTAGAATTAATTCTCAAATTAAAAATATTCCACTCATCAGCGCACGAAATGAATGTGAATGTGAACGAAATAATCGATTTTTCTGATAAACTATACTACAGTCAGGCCATTCTAGTAGGTAACATAGTGCTACAAACAGAGGACCAAATTGGTGGCCGTTAGAGCGGAGTACGATATGTTCGGCACATTTTGACGATATATGTTTGAAGTCCTTAAAAAACACCTATTAATTTATTTTAATTTTTATGCGTAAAAATAATAATCAAGTACTTATCGTTTTACGTTTTCTCGACAAACAATCCCTATCGTAAACGCCTATTATTGCGACTGTAGTGGTGCTGTACGGACATCACTTGTAACCTAGTGTGCGAACCAATAGTTGCACTATACGCGTTGTGTGCATGACAAGCACACAGCGCGAAGTATTGTTTCTATTTTGATTACTGTGTGTGCGTGAGCTTTTAATGCGACACCAGGTTTCGGTACTTAGCGCATAGGTTTGGCATCTCTCTAGATCTCTGTGAGCCCTACCTACCGTGAGTGTCTACGTCTCAGCTCCGTAGGTCATGACGGGTAGGACGCATTTACGTCCTACCCGTCATGACCTAGTTCACTCAGTTGCGATCTTGACAGTCGAGAGTCGTATTTTAGTCGATAAATTGACTGTCCGAATCTCGGCGCGCGAGTTATTTATTAAAACATTTTTATAAACGTTATTTACAGACTTCTTTATATTTTTCACAACACTGCAAAACCATGAAACACCAAAAGTTAATAAATTAGGTGGATTTTATGCAAATTCTCCAATACTTTTTTAAAGTAATACCGAGTGACGGATTTATTGTCTACGCTTGAAGCAGAAGACAGTTCAAACATTTTATGATCGGACTCAAGTCTGATGAATCATTGGTGGGAAAAAGAACTAAGTATAAAAAAAACTAAATTTTTATCATTGATGGTTTATTTTCACTAAAAACTAGGTAAAAATACTTTTTATACTATCAAAGTATTTTTTTTTTTTAAACTTAAATCTT
The DNA here is from genome assembly GCA_946478455.1 of Eupithecia vulgata. Classification (NCBI taxonomy): domain Eukaryota; kingdom Metazoa; phylum Arthropoda; class Insecta; order Lepidoptera; family Geometridae; genus Eupithecia; species Eupithecia vulgata. The sequence goes on along the minus strand of OX297859.1, from coordinate 14,483,051 downwards.
TACAAAAATAGTTTTACAAAGATGCACAACAGCCATCACACAAGCGCTCTTGCTGCACAGCAGCATTAACAGATCAAAAGTCCCTAGGTGGCATCAGTTATCTTCTAGTAGAGCGATCACTCTCATTCATGCTTACGTTTTCACTGGTATGTTTTCACCAACCGTGACTATTATTTGGCGAACACTGTTCCTGGTACAGTTGGGTTTCTTGGTACTCAAAATAAGAAAAGTCTTGCTTATCATAAAGCATTAGAGCATACTTCGATTGTTGAGTAGGAAGGTCCTGTTGATAGAAGTTGCTTAGATTTTCTTCACTGGTGCTTGTGCTCCAAAGGTGACTACTATTTATTGGTGTCATGGGAGAATTCTGCACCTGGTACAGTTGGCCATCTTGGTATATATAAAAAGAAAGGTTCTGCCGTTGATTTTTCATTTCCATATTTAGCAGCTTTTCAAAGGGTTGGTTACATTGTAGATACTTCTTATATGCTATATGCAGTTCTTGGGAATAATGGTCCTGATTTGTGTTTTGCATAAAATGATTTTGAGCAGAAAAGTTCTGCTCTTGATAATTTGTGGCAGCATCTTGCAGCTGCTGCTCTTGATAATTTGTGGCAGCATTCTGCAGTTTATTAGAGATTCCTATCTCGATCTTAGCGGTGGGAAATTCGATGGAACTCATTGAGTGATGACGCGAACTTCCAGTGCTTTTAAATTTTCGCACAGACACAAAACGCCGAATTTTTTTTAAAAAGGGTGTCACCTTTCCAAATGCTTTATGATTGACGCTCTTCTTTAATTTTGGTGTCATGTCTTTCTTATTTGGTGGAAGATCATCAATCAGGAACCACTCACACGATTTTATTTCATTGTGTGTGCGCGGTTTGAAGTTTGTGTTATAAGGAACATCTGTGACAATGTATAGGCGGATGGTTTTCCCATATACATTGCCGTTAATGTATTTCCTCTTATTTATTAGTTTGCTGATGTTGAAGCCGGTTTCTTCCAGAACCTGAAATGAGGATATAGCTTTTACATTTGTGTTAAAACACCGGCAAAAGGGCAAAGGATAATTAATAAAAATATATAATAACTAAATCATGCATTAGATTCAAGACCTGTCGGTGTACTTCAATCTAAGTAAAGTTCATAATAATTATAACTAACCTCTCTAACAGCACATTCCCATGGCTTTTCGTCTTCATTAACCTTTCCTTTAGGGAAGCCCCAGGATTTTTTGGCATAGAAAGACTGCACCAGCAGTACATGTGACAGGTCTTCGTCAAGGATTATTGCTCCATATGTTGGGATGCTGTGTTTGTACAGTCTCCAGTTTTCAAGCACAGTATCTAAGTTGGGAATATGTTGGTGGAGGTCTGGCATGTGCTGAAATATTTAATATTTATTTAAGATGGTAAAGTTGTTATAATTTTCCGCCATCCAGCAGCTGAGCAAAGGTTTCTTATTTGTACTCCTGAGTATAGTTTTCTGATGATAGCTTTGCACACATGACTTATTTAAATTTTGCTGCAGCAACTGCTGCACTGTAGAACTTGTTCAGAAGTTTGTCCTCTACTTTGTGCAAAAGAAAACTTCTGATCTGAATACAAGCTACTTGATCGATATATCAATGATTATTCATTTACACTACCAGTAGTAATTGATATTAATTTATTTATTTTGTGAGTATAGTAGGTACCTCAGAGGTATAGTAGATGAATAAAAATGTGAATATGCATTCATACCTACATAAAATGTAGTTATCGACATTTATTTAAAAAAAGATAAATGTGGGTACTTGGAATAGATGCCGATGCCCTAACTCACCATTCTTGATTTACACAAAAGTACACGTAAAATATGCCAGATCTTACTTGAAAAATAAGAGCAGCAAACGTTCTTTCGTTGCAAGGAGAATAATTGTACTTCGGACAATAATAGTCCAAATAGAACCAGTGGGCCGTCTCAACGTGGAAGCAGAGTCGCACTATGTCCAAACGGTCTTCAGCTGGCACGTTAATGATGAAACGACTGAAAATTAACAAAATAGCAACAATTTCAGTTATGCATTTACTATTTCAACTAATTGTACCCTTTAATTGCAGTAAAATCTTTTACCGGCAAATTACGAGACATTAAAAAATCACCTACCTGCAAAGGTCGTCCAATAAATCACTGGGTATGTTATAAGTAGGGTCTTCGACGAGGATTTTCATCTTTGAAAACCATAGCACTTTTAGTTAGTGTAGAAATAAAACTATACTGACGTACTTATTCATGAGATTTTAGCGAAAAATGAAATTAATAACTCCAACTTTGTTCGGGCTACAACTTCGCTTTCACAGATGTACTAGTTCGCTTCTCTCCAAAGAGAATAAAACCACTCAATCGAAGAGAACGTAACGCTGCAATGAGTTGAGTGAGTGAACAGAAGAACAATGTGAATGGCTTAGAGCATGGCCAAATTATACAAAGTCTGCCACTTACTGGTGGCACTCAAAAAGCTTAAAAATGTCCATGTTGCCATTTTATTGCATTAAGTCGAAGTGGTGGCGCTCTTTCGAGACAAGGACGAGCGAACACCGCGCGGTGAAGGCGGCAAGAACCAACCCGCGGGCAATTTCACTGCTTTTTATTTATAAATTTGATATGTTGCTCTAAATAATTTGATATGCTCTAAAATAATACTCTTTCGCAAAAAAAAAAACCTATGTTGCTCTTAAGTGTTTAGTTAAGTATTTTTTAGACGACATTTCATTAGAATATGTTAAATAACTAGGAAATGAAATGGGTTTTCCGTAGTAATAATGAAAATATAGAAGAAACTTTGCGATTTTTTTCTATCGAGTCAAGTTGACTCAATCGTGTATCGAATTATATAAAGCACTAACTAAAATCCTAAACTTTCGAGAATATTCAAAAAAGATTTTAAAAAATAGTGTTTTCTTGCCTTAAAATGGATTTTTCGTACAGACAAAACCTGGTTTTTGGGTAGCACTTCATCTTAAACAGAAGTTGGGAAACAAATGTAATAATGTTCAATTAAAAAAAAAAACAGAAACTTACAATATTGGATTATATTTATTACATCAATCAAAACCGTATTAGTTTAACACGAGTTACTTTGAAAATCAAGTCAATCGTCAAGTCTTCTCGTCATCCATACCGCAATGCTTGAAAACGAAAGTTTTCAATCAGTGCGTCCTACCCGTCATGACCTACGGAGCTGAGACGTGGTCACTCACGGTAGGGCTGGTCCACCAGTTTAAAGTCGCTCAGCGAGCTATGGAGAGAGCTATGCTCGGAGTTTCTCTGAAGGATAGGATTCGCAACGAATACATCCGACAGAGAACCAAGGTTATCGACATAGCTCATAGGATTAACAAGCTGAAGTGGCAGTGGGCTGGCCATATTTCAAGCAGAACCGACAACCGCTGGGGTAAACGTGTTCTTGAGTGGAGACCGCGACTCGGAAAACGTAGTGTAGGATGCCCTCCGACCAGGTGAGATGACGATTTGCGAAAGACTGCTGGCAGATGCTGGATGCGGCAAGCTGAAGACGCTATGGCGCTCATTAGGGAAGGCCTATGTCCAGCAGTGGACTGGTATAGGCTGATGATGATGATGATGACTTTGAAAATTATTTCTAAATACAAAAACACAGAGAATTCGTTTACGTAGAATAAGGAGCTCTGGGAGTTACCATTTCACGCTACTGGTAACACCAGAAAAAGGCAATCTCATAGATCATTCATTCATTCACACCATTCATTCATTGAACTTCAGGAAATTTTCTTGATTAGTCTTCTCTGTCAAACGTGTTTGTACCACATATCGCTGTCTTGCCTAAGTATAAATTACTCTATGTTTTTCAAACTTTTACTAGTATCGCGAAACTTTTCTACTGTCGCGAAACAATAAACTCTTTTTCTTTCTTTCAAGTGATAATTATGATAAGAAATGATAACGAAATGATTGGTTGCTCTTTCAGCTTTACCTTAACTTTTGTTCAGGGCATTGAACTGATTTATGGGATAAAAAGCTTAAAGGCTCAGGCAATCAGCGGAGCCCTGCGGCACCGAAAACTCCATCCAACAACTGATAAAATCGCGAATGCTTCCCATGGCCGATACCAAGAGACCGATGCCCGCCGCGCCGCCATGCGCCATCATGCATCACCTCTGTGAAGTTGGCCGCCAGACTTTGTATTTTTAAAATTTCGATATTGCTAATCGTTTGAGAGGGTTTGAGAGAAAACTAAAATTATTTGAGAGTAATATTAATATCGAAAAAAAAATATAATAAAAATACAAAGTCTGGCGGCCAACTTCACAGAGGTAAGAAGTTGCCCTACCAATAGGCGTCGGTTTTCACTGTTTTCAGTCCGTGGTTTTCAGGGACGAGAGGAAAGAAGTGTGAAGGAAGGGGGTGGGAATTGTCATATTGGTTATGTGAACCCAAAGATCCTAGGATCCTACGTTCCGTAGGGTAGATATAGCGTAAAAAAATGAACAAATAATTAGTCATTCTTTTCGTTTTTTCTTATTACAGTTGTCTATGTGAAAGAAAGAGACAACATCCCAACGTCAATTTTATCTTGAAACACATAGTGTCACATTTTGATATTTTTCGTTGTTTGTTTGGGCCCAGCTGGGCTCAGGTGGTGAACAGAAAATATACTGTTTATTATGTAATTTTGTGTTTAAAAGTTTGTTTTTGTGGTGTTTATTACTAATATAAATCATGGCCTGTGCAGTTGTTGGCTGCAAAAGCCGCAGGATGGTGGCTTTGTCGGAATTAAACCAAAGAATATCTTTCCATCGGTAAGTCGATTGACGTGTTTTGGCTAATGTTAGTGATAAATTTCTTTGCAATAGGTTGAATTGTTTTAATAATGTAATATTGAAGCTATTTCATAAAGTTATTCAAAGCTCATTAGCCTTATAATTCTATAATTCACAAAAATTTTGGTAACAAACCATAAAATGACATCTTATGTACCTTATTGATGCTACCTAGTGACGTACTGTTGTTGTCAATAGATTACTGTCGATAAGTTTAATACAAAATATATATACACCTACTTGTACTGAGACATAACATTTAAGAAATTTTTAAGTTATGGTGGCGAAACGGTTTACCGTCATCAATAAAAAAAATCCAGTGTGATTGGTACGTGTACCTATATGGACTGACTGACTTGGAGTTGGATTCACTAGATTAAGGTGTCCTGAGAACAATTTCGTGAGATGAAAGTCTAATCCAATGATCGTAATTTTAGTAGAAGCTCACAACTAATACTTATTTTTCACTTCCAGATTTCCTAAAGATCCAACTATCTACAAAATGGAAAATAAATTTGAAAAGGCATGATTGGGAGCCCACAAAGAATTTTCGTGCATATAGTTCTTGTTATAGAACTGGATATGAAACAAGAATTTTACATAACGATGCTGATATTCTATTATTGTTTAACAAAAAAATAACGTAAATATTTTACATGGACCATATCACATATGTTTTTTTTACTAAGTAGGCACTTTCCCTGCTCCTTTCTTGTAAATGCTAACCAATTATCACCATTTAATTACTTAAATACCTGTTTAAAGTAAAAACATATAAGGTAGAGACTACTAGTTACTGGTTTAGGAGATATCTAGGTAATTTTTTTTTGGTAATTATTATGAAAGCTTATTACTTTGTCATCGTAACGCTTATATAAGACAAGGTGTTACTCATACTCAAGTGAGATCGATGACTGACTGACTGTAAGCTTACTTAATAAAAGTACCGACTTTGACAAGTAATGACAGGATTTTTTGGGTATTGATTGTGGTAGGTACATTTTTGGTAGATTCTTAGTCACGGCATAATTTAAACGGTAATAATTATTTTTAATTACCAAAATCTTGCCTGGATGGTGCTGCCGTTTCGTGTTGCTTGTTATTTTATTATAGTTGATTTTTTTTTATCGGCCACCGCGAAACGATCATCCATAATTTGTTATATAATCTTTTGGGTTTCGTTAGTGTATAAAAAGCTTAAGTCTTACTCTGATCGTCTTTTTTTTCCTTTTAAATCTCAGTAACTACCTACCGAAGCTTTTAATTTGAAACTTCACGGTTATTAGAAAGATGTAGGTAGGTACCCATCTATAGCAGGTAGGTAGTACCTACCTACGCTATGTTCCATTCCGAATATTATCGATAAGTTTCCATACTTATGCACATTTCACATCCCTAGTTAAATTTCAATGACAGGAATGAAACTGACCACATTTGTGTTTTAGTATAACCTGATACAATATAGTTATCTCTTTCTTTCATATGGCACTATCCCAAAGGAGAGAAAAGTCAAAACAGAGTCAAATTGTAGCTTTTAAAACGATCCATCTAGAGGTATACTATAATCTTTGTGTGAACCCGTTGACAAGACCATAGATAATATAAGGTCCATTATTTTTGTTCGAAGATAACCTGCCGTGGTTGTCACTAAAAGATCTAGATCACTTCCGAACTCTATGTTCTAAGTTCCGCCTCTTTTTAGCGTAGCGTTATATTCTCTTTGATTTACTAAAGATGTGCTAAAGATTTCATTTCCTTCCATTAAATAATTCTAGAATTCTAGTTCATTTAATTTTTATTTTATTTACGCTCGTTCTTAGCTCGGATAAAATAGAGTTTATGTGATACAATAACTACACTGCACCAAAGGTAGGAGTCGTATTTTAATACATGTTGTGTTATTCCATTTAAAATACAAATGATGATCGTAAATGAAATAAAAATATGGGTTGTTTGTGTAGGTGCTTTTGAGGCAAAAACATTTTGACGGTTTATCTCGGAGTGCGCCGGTTATATGTAGCAAAACTATGAGAAATCACTAAAATTCATTGTGAAATAACTTTGGAAATCCTGTAGTAGAGCTTGGCAGGTCCAATCCATTGAATGCATATTTATTTTTAAAGAAGTATGAAAATAAACAAAAGTATAATAAAAATTATTTGTATTTTAGGTACCTTAAAGTGGGATTTTAATATAATGTGCCATAAAACATACCATCATGCCAAGGGACATTTTGAGTGAAAGCTTAGCAGTGCTGCGTATAGTTGAGGTAATTAATATCTTGAATTACCAAGGGGCTAGATAATACTGTGTGAATTGTACAGTATTATCATTTATTTATCTATTTTTCAAACATGACCACACAGCCTCCATGTTTACATAATACATATTCATTTAACCTTTCTTTTGTTATTTTTTTAGTTGTTCTAGGTATTTTTTGGTAAACTAAGTAATCCCTTAGAAATGTTAACATATACTTTTACATTGTATTGTTCAATATAATATTATTTATTGCCATAGTTTGGATAATGTGTTTAAATGATGTAGCTGTGGCTTCCTGTTGAGATAGGGAAATAATTAGTGTTGATTAAAGGTTTTTACTTTGTTTATTGAGTTATCTAAGAAATTATGTAAAATTTCACAGCATGAAGATGAGGAAAACTGGCCCCTGGATGAGAAGCCTCCATGCAAGCACAGTCACAAAAAACAATCACAGATACCATTAAACAGTCAACAGCCATATACTAAAGATGACTGCGCATGTTACTACAACTATGCGTAAGCCATTCCCTTATACAGTACATTATTATTTTTTACGCCTTCTACATAATATTAATTACGTTAGCATTCCCTTACACTGTTATTATTTTGTACGCTTTCTACATAATAGGTCATTGCTGGTTTTTTCTACAATGTTGGCCCTTACTGTCACCTACCTACTATTGACCACCTATTTATCCTATGGCACACATTCTGCCAAACACCCTGTATGATGTGATGATTCAAAGGATGTGATACATACTACGTAAATATAACAGTTCATTAATACTTCCATGACCTGTATACATGTGTTTGTTGGCACCACCCCTAGGCGGCTGTGTAACCGGCAAGGGCCTGATAGTGAATGCAGTATTCTAATCCAAAATGTTTCTGTCTAATAGAGTAAAGGGCCTTTTAAATGTGGGAAATCTCATACTGATTATTATTAGATTTACAATATTTTTGTTGAAAAATAAATATTTGGGAATAAAGTAGGTACTGTGTATAATAATTTATCTTGAATGTATCAACAAACAAGTGTGTAGTGATGACACACATCACTACATAATATAAAATTTGAGTTTCTGCCCGCGGCGTCGCACGCTTTGTCGTCATTTCTATTCCATGGAAACTGGTTTATGTGATAAACAGCCTATGTTTTTATTCCAGCCCTAGAACTACCCGATGCAAAATTTCCAAATAATCCGTTTAGTAGTTTTGGCTTAAGGAGGTAACAAACATCCATCTAAACATCCAAACTTTCTAACTACAATTCATCGTCATCATCATCATCAGCCTATACCAGTCCACTGCTGGACATATGCCTACCCTAATGAGCGCCATAGCGCCCTGTTTTCAGCTTGCCGCATCCAGCATCTGCCAGCAGTCTTTAGCAAATGGTTATCCCACCTGATCAAACTCAAACTCAATAACTTTATTTCTTTAGGCTTACAAAATAAGCACTTAGACAGCACTTAAAAAGTTTACTAAAAACATTTACAGGCATGGCGAAAATGGCGTTTCCAGGCAGAATGATCCTGTATACCAATACAAAACCAGCAGTTTGCCAGCTGCATGTTCAATGAACCAATCATGGGACGAGATAGTGTGCTCGGCACTAAGACTGACGCCGGAGGACATAGCTAACCAGCTCACATTACTTGACTTGCCGTGTTTCAAAAACATCCGCCCAGATGAGCTCACAACATGTGGTTGGAATAAGCTGAACAAATTGACTGTTGCCCCTAATGTGGTGGCGTTTACGAAAAGATTCAACAGGGTCAGTATCAAAAGAGTGAATCAATTTCAGTCATAAAGATCATTTCACAAGCTACTAAGCATTACTAATCATGAGTTTTATTAACTAGTTAAAATTCATATATTAATAATTTTAGAGGTGTTTTTCAATGCCCGCAAATCAAAACTAGCTAGTCCAATATTGGGGAACGCTAATCAAACTGAGTGCTATCTTTGTACCAAAATTAAGATCAGAAGTCAGTTGTTGCTTAAAGACAGCATACCAAAAATATATTGAGATGTACTGTGATTATTGAATCTTAGTCCCATAGAATAGAGAGTCACCACAAGCAAAAAGAGATTAAATTAAAATACTTAACAGATGCAGAAAATACTCAGTACATTATTAATAGGTATTTACATTCATTATTTACATAACTTTATCAGTATCATTAGTTCAGCAAGAAGGAAGTGACTGGTTATCTGTGTGAGTGCTTATCTGTGGGATGACTGTAGGTACTACTATGAGATGTGCCGTTGTTGCATCGGTGATAATAATATATTTAATACACTTTGTTCTATAAAGATATGGTATAATGATATGTTACCAGCAGTTAGCACAAAGCAGCACTGTCCTTTTCATTTCCATCATTTAGTACTCATGATAATGAATTCGGCTTTGTATAGGGCTATATTATACATTTTACATAAATGTCAAGTAATCAATAATCATTATTATTTTTCAAGTCTTCAGATAAATGAAAAATGCGCCTGAGCCTAATTTAACATATTTTGGTTAGATTAGATAGATATCTGTATTGAATTTCAGTGATTGCATTCATCGGTTTGTCCCATTTTCTCGAGCCATTTTTGACTGATTATAAATGTTTAAAATTAACTATGTTTATATTTAACAGGTGAGCTTTTGGACTGTACAAGAAATACTCAATGGACAATCGCCGAAAGTGCGAGCTGAGATCATGACTCATTTTATAAGAGTAGCTAAGAAACTACATGAACTGAACAACTTGCATTCTCTATTTGCTGTCGTATCAGCATTGCAAAGTGCAAGTATTTATAGGTAATGATTCTAATTTTACAAACAATCGAAAACATTCCCAAAGTTTCTTTGTAGAATAATATTAGTGCATCAACAGCTACACCAAACATAATAAGCAAAACAGCAGCACCCCTTTCATCAAATATATATATTTATTGTTTTTATTTACTCCACATTATCACTACATAGTATAAAAGAAAGTTTCCCGCTGTCTGTCTGTCTTGGTCTGTCCTTATGTATGCTTAGATCTTTAAAACTACGCAACGGATTTTGATGCGGTTTTTTTTATTACGATGAGTAATTCAAGATGAAGGTTTATATGTATAATAAATTCATAATATAGAACCCGTGCGAAGCTGGGGTGGGTCGCTAGTAAAACATATTTTGTTACTTAATCCGGACGCACCTTTAGATCACATTCGATGAAGTCAACTTAACTAACTCCTAGTTAGCTCAAATGTTTCCATTGTAAAAACTAGTTCTAATTTGTTTCTATTCTTTAAATGTTCTTTTTCAATTTTATAAATCACAAAAACATCCAAATTGAATTATAATTGTTTAATTTTAAATTCATCCGTCTGGGAGCTACGATGCGGGTGCCACAGACGGACGACATCAGAGTCACAAAACGAACTAACCTCTAAGCTTATATACCCTTCACATTTTTTGGTCGCAAGGAGTGAGACAGCCTCGCAGTTTATTTAGTTAGATTAAGATGGCGCACGTGGCTGCCGCGCTACCGTCCGCTTTGACAATCGCGACAAGTCGTCGATCGTGACAAGCATACACTTGCGTCCACCGCATCGGAATTGGTATCGTACGCAGCTACGCAGTGGGGTTTGGTCCCGGGAATTCTAGGGATTCCCATTTTTGACCGAATTGAGACACGGTAAAGCTTTAAATTGTTTCCAACATCCATTACTACTTTGAATACGAACTGGTTCAAATAATTACACCATAATTGCGTGAAATGTACTGACTAATTATTATGTTACATTCTCTAATCGGCCAAAAATTTAGCTAACTCCCGGGAAATTCCAAGAACCGGGAATTCCCGTTACCTAACCCTTAAACCTACCATAAAGCATAAGCTGCGTATGATTCCAATTTCATGCGGTGGACGCAAAGCTTAACAGCCCTTTTTGCATTGGGGGTTAACAATCACTACTTTCTCTTTTGTAGCTACATTTTGTAATGGCACTTTTTTTCTTTCTATTTCAGGCTGACAAAAACTTGGGCTTGCTTATCTAAGAAAGACAAGCAACAGTTTGACAAACTCGCTGAACTATTTGGAGAGACGGACAACTGGATAGCGCTTCGAGAATATCTGAGATCCATTTCGTTGCCATGCATACCATATTTAGGTGACTATTCTTTAATTTCGTTAACACTGGTATCGGCTTGCAGCTTCGCTTATATGGTGCCCGGACAAAACGTGTATATATACATAATGTAGCATAGTCTATATTAATCGTAAATCTTTCTAGCACAGATGGATGCACGTTGGGTTTAGGGGCTACCTCTGGCAGGCTCATGCAAGCCGGATACACTCACTTCACTTAACCGACTTGAAATACCTAAAGAATGATAATTGGTTTAGAAGTAGTTTTAAACACTACCCATGCGGATTTCTGCCATCCGAAACCTATAATTACATATATGTTTAACTTATCATGTGGCGCCATGGCCATGACTGCCATTTGGTTGGAGCAATTAAAGGTTTCGTGGAGCCTGCATGCAGAACAGATGCGCATGCAGGCTGAAATACACATGGCCGAAAAGAAATGCCCTGCTGCTCAGCTCATCGTCTTCCTTTCTTCTTCTTTTTCTAATGGAGTCCACAAACCAAAACTCGCTGCTGACTCAGGCCGGTGGGATGATATCAGTAAAATTATTTCTAAGCGACTTCAATAGGAGGTTCTATATTCGGTTGTTTGTGATTTTTATGTATGTTCGTCGATCTTTCCGTCAAATATGGACGGATTCTAAAAATTCTTTCGCTATCATAAAATGAATGACCGAAATGATAAAAAAATAAATTCCTGATTTTATTGATCTGTATTTTATCCCGTCAAGCTTAAAAAACAACGCAATACTACGTTTTTGAGCGAAATTGAAATTGCATTTTTAAAAGCAAGAATAGAAAAGAAATATGTTTTATTTTCTATTCAGTAGATGTTTAAAAATATCTCGGAGTAGTTTCAAAATCAGTCATCATGCCTAATACGGGTAAAAAATAGTTTCTATGACAACGGGGGTACAAACAAACGATGATAAAAACGAAAATTCGAGTATAATTTATACTCGAATTCAGGTAGACGTCGTCGTTTCAACTTAAAAAATTAGATCGCGCTATCGGAGTGTTCCGGGCTTAAACTACTTCCAAATCAATTTTTATTATTCAGGAATTTGAAGTCGATTTTTTTTTATAACACGTCGAAGCGACATGTCCGTGACACTCCGCGAATTGTCTAGTTGCTGATTTGAAGCCGCCGACAATGTTAGTTGACGACCTGACGAAACAACACGAGCGACCGTTTTGATGTGTTAAATCCTAGATTTGGAGACGCCAACATGACACCGACCAAGTCGCCAACATCCCACCGGCTGGGTTGTGAGTCTAATGAGAACTCATATTTTCGATCCTTGTTTTTGTTCGTTGTTTAAGTCTAATCTTGTTAAAAATTACGTTCCAGGTATATTCCTAACGGATCTCGTCTACATCGACATCGCTCATCCGGCCGGGTCACCGCATCGAGCCGCTAAAATGGCCGTGGTGCTAAAAGCTCTAGAAAGATATCAAACCTCTGAGTATGATGTGCCACTACTGCCTCATGTCGCCAACTATCTGAACAGTGTGAGATACATCGAGGAGTTGCAGAAATTCCTTGTGGATGATCAGTTTAAGTAAGCGTCATCAATTCAATATGAATGTAAGCGGGTTTTTAGTATCATCAGAGCGTTTTTTAGTCCAATCCTGGTTATAGGCCTCCTTTAATAATCGCCATAGCCCTCTGTATTCAGCTTGCCACATACAGCTTGTCAGCAGGTTTTCGCATAGGGTTTCGTAATCCCATCTGGCCATCAGGCCCAATACTTTATAAACACTTGTACCGTGTCGCAAGCTTCACTCAAAAACACGTTTACCCCAGCGGTTGTTTGTTTTTTGAGAGACGTCTATCTTCTCTCAAAAAGGGAAGATTCTGTTCTGCAGGGGTATTTTAATTCGTCGGAAAGGCCCTCGGATTCGATATCTGAAACTTTTGCCGAAGAACGCTTTTTTAAACTAGCGGATTTCATCGCTAGTTAAAAATATCAATTATAAGTATCGCTTGTTCGCATGTTATTTTTGACAATAGTTTGAGTTAGTAGTCTTAAGTTTTTGTTAACAAATTGTTGACAAGAGCCAAGTTTTTCAAAAGAAATTCAACGGCTTTGCACAGTTTAAACTATTGTCAAAAATAACATGCGTTTGAAAAACCGGCTGCAAATCATATACATCAGAACCCTTCACTGTTCTGAGTCTGACGTATTAACTTTCTTGCTACATCGTCGTAGTTCTTCGTAGTAGAAGTATGTTTCCTATATACACATATATATATATATTTTTACAATACAAAATTCTTTATTGTACACCACAATTGAAAATCCATATACTTCTGCAGCGCATAAGCATTCTACTTCCACAAATCTGGGTCTAGAATTGCAGTGGACCAAATGAATCTATTTCATGCCATCTGCATACACTTTACTACCTTACAATTTCAAGCGTAACCTTATACTATTGTAAAAGAAAATTAATATTCTATGTATCTTTACCCAGATTATCACTGAAACTGGAGCCGCCTTCCCCTATAGGCAGCTGCGTCGGTTCCAAGGAATCCGTCAAAGAAGGCGTCTCGCAAGCCACCGCCGGTCCCTGCAGCGAATCGCCGTCCAAGATTGGTTCGGGGTCGCTGCGACTCCAGGGTTCATGCCATCAAGGCAGATTCGTACCCACGCACAGAAAATGTCGATCTCTAGGCTCCAAGTAAGCAATATCCACTAGCTATACAGTTAATGTGTTCTAAAATATTAAGTTGGAAACTTCATTAAGTTTCGGGGCTTAGAAATTTATTCTTCTTTCGAGAAACCGGGTACCAATAAGATTCGATGTCGTAATATGGATGGAAGTTGCCCGAAATGAGTAAATTTATTCATAAAAAAATCACCTGATAATGAATAATATTTGTCACTTTAGATATTAAGGCGCATACACCACCTGAACTAGCGCCACCTTATGTTATTAATCTGTTTAACAAAGGAATTTACAAAAATCCATCTTTCAGTTTGTGATACCTATCATAAGCTTTTTATTAATGCCTCTGTAATAGTTTTATTCTATTTAGTTTAGGCAGAGGAACGAAGTTGCCCTCGGTGGCCACCAAAATCTATTTTCGTATCTCTTCCTAAACTAAATAGATTAAAACTATTTCAGAGGCATTAATAAAAAGCTTATGATAGGTATCACAAACTGGACGATGGATTATGTAAATTCCTTTGTTAAACGGAATAATAAGATAAATTAGGTGGTCAGCGCTACTTTGGGTGGGGTATGGGCCTTAAGCTGCTTTCTTGTATGTCATTAAGTTTTTCGCAAGTATTTCTATGTTTCCACATAATTCACCGTAATGTTCATGTCTTCGAAAGTTTCAAAGTAAATTTGAATCATAATTAATTTTCTTCACAAATTCTTTCTATCTTTTTACTGACACTGTCGACTCATCACACGGTATTTACCATAAAATTTATAGCAAAGAGCTAATTTCAAAACATCTCGATCGGCATATGTATGGGAATCCCCAAGACATAATCATGTTTTACAACAATTTTAACCGACTTCAAAAAGTAGGAGACTTGACTATCTTTTCATTTATTTACCTATAAGTAATTCGATACGACTGTTTCAAAACTTTAAGTTTTTTGTTTAGTCGTTTATATTCTGTATTCCAATATAGTGTAAGTTAGACAGATTTTGAAGTCGGTTTTCGTTTGTTTGAAGTTATTACGAAATTAATTTTAAATGACTAACTTGGTAATAGGTTTCGTAGCGCCAGCTTGCCAAGAAATTTTCACAAGGTCAATTTTGGTGTTGGGTGAGTGGTTTTACTTGATAATGAGATCGAAAGCTTGTAATGTGTTTGTAGACTATGTATGTATGTATATATATTAGGGGTGGGGCAAAAGAATTTGCATTTAGAGGGCAATAGGGAATATGATGAGATGTTATTATATTCTTTAAATCGATTATAATGTTATTACATTTTTGATTATTACATTACCGAAATAATTATAACACATTTTCTAATTATTAAGGAAAAAACAAAAAATAAATCTTCGGGCGATAAAAAGCTGACCTTTTTTTAGTTACCGTTTAGTTTACGATGCCGTTCCTGCCTTTATTTTTCAATCATAATAAAATTAATAACAAATAAATGAGAAAAACCATGATGTTTGTTGTTGTGTCTAATAAATAGTTTGCTTTCATTAAAAAAAGATATCCCGCTAAAAGCTTCATGATGATACGATACGGTGAACAGTGACGTCACGTTTACAAATTTTGCAAATTAGTCTTTAAATATTTACTTTTCAATACTTAAATTTCACAAAAAACAATAACAAATACAAAAATAAATATGCAGATATATTTCTATACCAACAGAGAGTACAAATAAATACAGTTTTTTGACGTCACATGCATACCCTATTACGGTTTCTTTTGTAGCTGTAAGTATCATAATAAGAGTAATATGATACTTACTAGCTAATAAGATTGTTTCATAAACCTTGTATAAGTTTGTATTAAATTTCTTTCTGCCCTTAGATAAATATAATAATAATACAGTGTGTCTTGAAACTCAACGTCAACCCAAAAGCGGAAAACCACATCGACATGAACCCACCTTGTTCATGTCGACCCAGAAAAATCACAAAGTCATGGGTCTATCTCCAATGGTTTCTGAGTTATTAAATTCTCCGCCCGGCGCAAAACTTTTCTATGCTGTGTCTACAAATATTCTGTGATTTTTATTTTTGTTTTACAAACTCAATAACTCATTCATTAATTAGTTTGAACGATGCAACTGTGATGATTTTCTACTTAGGTAGGCGCTTTTGCTTCTAGGTACAGAAAGCCAAGAGGCCAGCTTGACAAAAAACTGTAATTATCTTTTGCACGGAAATATAGGGGATATTTCCGTACAAATGTATGGGAAAAGTTTTTTGCGATTTCTGACATTTCTAGTACTCAAACCTCAGTTGGTTAAGTTGAGACTTGAACCTTATAAGAAACAGGATCGATTGGCATCAAAAAAAGTTTGTAAAATGACCATTTTCTTGCTGACTGTACATTTTTTCCAAAATATGTAAATGCAGTTCAGAATATCTTTAAAATTTATGGTAGTCTCCTAAAAACGTTTTCCTGTAATTATATCGATTAAGCTCAAAAATTCACCCCGTATATATACCACACTAAGTCTTCTCTAGCTCCACTCTGATTCTCTGTCATACATATCTAAACAAGTCATCTTCCACACAATCCATTCACTTTATCGTTGGTTTTCCTCTCCCTTATGTCCCTCCACATCGCACTCTTCTCGACCATCCCGCCGCATAAAATGCCCATACGAGGCTAGCCTGTTACTCATTATATTCTCCATCACAAAAGCCACTTTCAAACTTCCCCTGATGTACTTACTCCTTATCATATTCATTCTCGTCACTCCACATATCTAGCACAACATTAGTTTTTCCCACTGAGATCTATACATTGTATAATAGATCAGTTATTTTTCCTTTCCTAATTTCGTTCATCCCCCCTTTATTTTCCCAACATTGTGATTTATACAGTACGATAAGCCTAATCACGGCTTGTTATATTTTCCCTTTAAAGGTCTTTAGTCACAGATCGCAACTAGTGTCTTTGACCTGTCGCTGTTTCACCAATCTTGCAGTAATACCGTTCAAACAATATTTTACTCAAACAAAATACCAAATTTACTAACAAAAATGATAAGAAATTCAATTTATCAAATCTAGCGTTATGTTAGGGGAATAGGGAAGCTTTTGCCCTGCAGACTATAAATAATCATTCGTTAAGTTATACTGGAAAATAGTCTTGTGTCTGTTGTGAAATAAGGTTAAGTAACCAACTAGTTTTGTGACAGTTATCGTACAAATAAATCGTAAATATACGTCGTATTTTTCTACGTAATAAACAGGATTACAAAAGAAAAGGTACACATCTGCTCATATAGTGCAAATTTTTGCCCCATTCTTTATACATTTACCTAGAAAATGAAAGGATCTTTGAGAGCATGCTTTAACGTTTGGAAGTTCGCCAATCGAATGAGATAACAATGGCTGCCCGCCCACTGACTACAATACCGGGATATGACCACCGATAAATAGAGATTGAGTAACCAAATCTTGCTTGAACGGCTCAAACCAGATGACAATAGAGTTAAAAAATCACAAACTCTATATACTTCTTCATATCTGAACGAAATATGCCTATGTTTCGCTTTAATACAAATTCACTGTTTATAATCTTTTACATGTAGTTATATTCAATAAAATGCATCTGGCTTGCGCCGTAGCAACTTTCGTGGGTACAGAGACCTACGATTATTGTGCACGTTTGACAATGCATTGATAATTTGAATCCTTATGTGGTGGCACAGGTTTTCTACTAGCCTTCTGTGTAGGTAGTTATGTTAACATTTTTATTTGCGCTTTTTGTACAAAGGATCTTTTATAAATTGCAAGTAAGTTAGAATACAGTTTTATTAGCTTATGAGAAATGCGTAGACGATTCTTTAGAAGAGATTTCTAGTAATATAGTCAAAATAAAAAGAATCTTTTTAGGTGTAAGATTTTTCTTTGTTTTTTTTGTAATGGTACTAAGGCAGGTACTTCTTTTTGATAAAAAATAAGTTCCAAATCAAACTTTAATAAAATGATTGAGTAGTTAAGGTATTAAAGATGATTATGTCTGCTGGATCGTTTAAAAGTAATACCGTTAGCATGCCGTAGCTTTGACACAGTCATGCACATAAACAATTTCTTCCGTTTCCTTTAAATATGAATTTGCTTAAAAAAAACAATTAATATTTTTCGAAAATCTGACTAGATTTTCGGAAATTATTATTAGGTATTTAAAATATAAGATACCCTAACATCTAGTGTAACACGAAATTTACTTATGAAATGTGTATGATAGATAATAGACATATGAGTTTCTTTCCAAAATTCATTCGAACCTATAGATAGGTTATTCCAATATTTAAATTCTGCCGACTACTTCGAAATACGATGATACGGGTTCTCCTTAACCGAATACCTATTTCGAATCAGTTTGATATTTATCACGTCACAGCCTCAGAATATTCAGGTCATATTGTAATTAAACACAACTTTATTATTGTTTTTGTTAGACTGTAGACTCGAAGTTGTGATTTTAAAACGTCGAGCTAATATTTCACAAATATGCACAAAAGCACAGCTTCACATTGCACTAGTGCTTGGTAGTGGCCAGGATCTATAATTTTGAATTTCTTCTGTATTATCAGGATGAAGGAAGCAATTCGATATGAACGCTTCCAGATTTCTTAGAAAGGCGAATATAGAGAAAAGCTCCGTCGATCTTTTCATGTTATCACTATTATTTAAAACAATCATTCATTATTTTATTTAATAAAGTACTTAAAATGCTGTCCCATTGCAACCCACACGGAATCTTGTTTTCGCGGCTAAAAAACAGACTAAAAACACACTGCGACTACAAAAAGACAAAGGTGTTTTATTTTTCATAATAAACCTTTAGCTCTTTTATCCTCGCTCAAAAAACACATTTCTTGGAATTTGTCAAGGTATTTGTCTTTAAAAACAATTAGCCTTAGGTATAATATCTAACTTAGAAGCTGTATAAATACAAAAATTGTTAGACTTTGCCATTATTTATTGTTCCTTAAATATTGAAAGCACAGACTATTAACCTTCTTAGAAAGAAGGCGCTAGTTGCTTTGGCTTCACTTCCCGTCGTAAGGCAAACGTTTAATAAACTATTGATTCCCAGCACTCTGTAGATTATGTATGATTTACCCAGAACTAAGAAATTATAAGGAGTATATCTACGAGAGTATATCTGTTTCCCATATTTCACGCTTTGCTTCATTTGGTCTAGGCAGATGCTGCGAATATTTCAAAAATTCACTAATTTATCCTTTTTATGCGTCATAGTATTTTCGGCAAGAGTCACACGGACGAGAAAATGGACGAAAAGACACCGGCTGGGTCTGTGAATCTTCTTGACGACACGCTGTTGGAGTCTCCCGGCTCTGTTGTTGGTGATAAGCTCTCCGTTACCTTTCCGCCTACGTAAGTTTCCTAGTTAAAATAACACAAAAGACCAGCGCTTTAACGCTGGAGAGAGCCTATCAAAGGCTCTCCACCGAAGCTGAGCGTAGACGAGATGTGTGAATAAAGACGTTCTATTGGTTGTTCAGTTTTCTTTTAAATTACCGGTTGACCTGGCATGTGCTCCCTAGACAATTATCCTTATCTAGGGTAGAATAGACAAAATTGACATCGATTGCGTAAAATATTTCAAATTAATTCCTCCAACTTCAATAATTTACAAAGAAATACTTTTCTAAACAGACCCTTGCCAAGCCTTTTGGTTTCCTTCTATTTAGGAACGCCAATTTTCTTATTTTTTTATTATTAAAGATTCACTTTGTTATAGCAATTCGTGTAAGCTGGAGGACCTACCATGTGTGTTCCAAGGCTTTGTGCGAAGGAAGACTCTGTTGAAAGACGGGAGAAAAATATCTTTATCCTCGTGGCAAAGATACTGGCTGCAGATGACCGAGGGCGTTCTTATATTCTACGCGTCCAAATCTTTCAAAGGGTGAGTTTCTAACAATTTTAATTTATTCTGCTATGACATATGTTATTCTAGCGGAATGACACATTTTGGTGTATATTCTACCACAAATTCCAATAAAATACTACTATACATTAAAATAGTTAAGTCCTTGGACGAACAGAATCACCTCCCGAGCCACTGTCATTAACATGATTGGTTGTTCATTGGCATTGACATGGCATTTGTGTTGACATTTGAGCGCTAGTACCACCTTACAAAAACGAACTAACGCGACCCCTGGCTGGCGCGATAATTTGCTTTGTTTGCATTGCAAAGCCAGCACCGAACGTTGCTACTGCCTGCAGACGGACAGGCAGCGAAAACTAAGTAATAAGGTCCCGTGTTCACCCTTATGAGAGTCGGAAATTCCTGAAACCCGTTTTCAATTCAATTTTAGTTTTTTACCGTACATGTCTATATTGAGTTTCAAGCAAAATGCTTTGCACGTTACAAACATAGTAAACAAAGCATTACCTAAAATCGCATTGACTCTCTACTAAAAACCATTTTGTGTTGTTATACAATATGCTGATGCATTTTAATGTTCTTTTTTCACCAAATTAAATGCTAATTGGAACAACACAAATACATAATTTATTTAACGTAGCATTACCCTTTTACAGGAGTAGTATGCAGATTTCTGAAACTCTCTTAACACGTACACAAAAAAATACAGCCTAGAGCTTTATTATCAAAATTTTAACTTTATCGTCACAAATTGACCTATTTAAAGGATTTAAAAATCTTGAATACTTTTCAATTCGTTGTATATGCTTAGGGCCAAAGGCTCATTAAAAGCGACTGAAAGGGAAATTTTAGGTAATAATGTTAAGTTTGGTGTATAATTAAAGAGGAATGCCAGTAAATTTAAAAAATAAATTCGTGACCTTGGGTGCCGACGTGCCGACGACCGTGTAACGTGGCGGGCGAAAGTCCGTCTGCGACATGGAAAGCTGCGAGTTTGATTCCCGCATCGGGAAATATGACCAACAGTCGTTTTTAGGCGCTAATCAAACTTTCTGTTTTTTTTTGCTGTCATGGTATTCTTCAAATAAAAGCTTATATTTAATAAGAAACCCGACCTTTGGGTAAAGGTGACCATGCTGTCATAATTAAAAAAAAAAAACAATCTTTGAATACGTTTCACTTCCTTTTGTATCCTTAAGACCAAAAAGACATTAAAAGCGAATCGAAGGAAGATTTTGCTAGACTAAGAAGAATGCCTGAGGTTTTTTGTCTTAATAAAAATATATCCCATCAAAGTTTAAAAAAATCCTTATGATTCCTCACATTATTAATTAACTTATACCAACCTGCATTATCTGCATTAAACATTGCCCAGCATTCACTTATGTGCAGGTTTCTAGCAAATAATCAAAGAAAAGTGGCCAATTACTGATAATACAAAATAAGCATTTCCACGAACAAACAAACAACTCTGACCCTTTCAATCAGTCTAAGTGGGCCTGCATAATAAACTGAGTCAATATCGCTGCTAAGATAATGACTATTGAATATAAAACTTATTTCAGGTACAGGGAACAATCATTAATACATATCTAGAATGAAATACTATATTATATAGTATACTATATAATAATAATAATGCTGGACAATTCACACAGCATTATCTAGCCCCAAGCTAAGCAGAGCTTGTGTTATGGGTACTAGATAACTATATACATAATATAATACAATACATAGATAGTTTTTTTTTATTATATATAGAAAACGACCAGAACACCCTGAAAAAATGTCTGCAGATCGTACACACATTTGTCCCGAGGCGGGAATCGAACCCGCAACCTTCTGCGTCGTAGGCAGACCTTCGCCCACCGCTCCACATCGGTCGTCCGTATAAATAGTACTATAAAGTATGAAATTACTGGACGTCTTACTGGACGTTCTTCAGGAGTATCGAAAATTGTGTACTTATCATGTAGAATAGGGTATTTTACTCCTTATTAGAAAAAAATCTAAAATTGAGATTGCATAAGCAAGAAGCAGTCGAAAAATCGTGAGTTTAAGTTAAAAGCAACAACAAAATATTTTTAATTATTAATTTTTCATCAAATAGTATCTCGTTCGTTTTCGAATTCAAATTTAAACATTTTTCGCTGCACATATTGTAATATTGTTATGCGTTGTTTTTAGAGAGTTTGTTTTTTACTTTTTAGTGATAACCTTTCTGTTTTCTGTTATTGTTAACAGTTTTTTTTTTTTAGTTTTCATTCGTAAAAAGAAAGACATTTATGTATGAAATGAAATGAAAACTGTAGGAAATATCCTGGATTATAAATCAGAGTTTATATAGTTCGTAAACAACGATTTCTTATTATGATGTCGTAATCCGCCATCTCCGAGCGCCTGGCAATTGCGCTGAGTAAGTCTTCAATTTAAATTTCGTCCGATTTGATTATATGCTCATCTGATATTACAAGGTAAGCGGATTGCTTGCGGGTTATAAAATATTAAATTTTAAATGCGATTTCATTGGCCTGACTCTGTAGAAAGCAATGTTTTTCGATTTCTAAAAAGGAGGATTATTAGTCCAGTCATATTAGGGGTTTCACTTCGGAATGAGAGATAATAAGCTGTAAACTTCTAGTATACACCTTAATTTTGGTGTCCTTAAAGTTTTTTCAATGTCTCATAAAATCTCGTGTCTTGGTCGTAAGTTATTCTATGATCACAGGTAAAAAAAAAACAGTTTTTCGCGGACTAGGTAGTCTTTCAGGATTTCTATCTCAAAAACAGTGGGTCGGATGAAAAAGCTATTGAATAAGATTTGTCTGAAATTTTATGCTCCACAATTTTCTAATGGATGTTAACATCGTTGGAGCTATAGAATAGTTGATAATAGTGAATATCTGATTTTGACCGTTGTCCTTAAATAACTTAGGTACTTTAATAACACACGAGATTTTATGAGACTTTTTAGACAACTTATTGACTGACGATTAGGATGTCGAAAGACTGCTGGCAGATACTGGATGCGGCAAGCTGAAGACAGGGCGCTATGGCGCTCATTAGGGGTGTCCAGCCGTGGACTAACATAGGCTGATGATTATGATGATGATCTCTCATTCCGGTAGACCCCTTTTTTTGCTTATTTGAACATACTATATCTCAATTGTCTATTTTATGTTTTTCCGAGGATTTATCTTCTCTTAACCCCGTACCTACCAATATGTCGACCACCACAGCTCAAAATGCACAATTTGCTTTCGCTCGATGCATTCGCTTGGTACGTTTTGTCCATTAGACTTAAATGCCACTCCAAAAGTGCGCCTGAAACCGAATCACCAATCGGTGCAGCGACTTAAAACGTTGTGATATATGTATTCTCTAAAATAGCTTGTATAATCAGTCTCCGTAGTAACTAGAATATCGAAACAGTCTAGGCTTGAATCTGAATAGAAGGAAATTTTCAAATATTGTAATAAAGGGGTCAAAGCAATCTAATGATTTAAATGGAGATGTTTGGATGGACGCCTTGATGATTAGATGTTTCGATGTGTGTAACCTCTTCGCGGCAATACTGGACGGATCGGTCAGAAATTATGCATTTATGCAGCGTCCTATATTAAGTTTATTCTAAATCTAGACCTGAATTAACACACATGCAATTTATTGTTTATCTCAGGAAACACACGACGCCGCCGCGGGCAAGCTAATTAATAAAAATCTCCAAAAATGCCTTAGACGTTTTCAGCATGCCTTGACACTAAAGGTTGCGGCAGATGTGAAACGTACCGTACAGCACTAAAATATGCGTTTAAATATTATGGTCTGTAATAAGTAAAAGTCTAGATGCATTTTATATCGACGGCATGAGCTAAGAGACGGACTAGCGGACTACCTACTCGATCGAAGCTTGCGATTGGTTAATTTTATCGCTGTGATATCTGTCCAAAGATGCGTTTAAGTCCATATTAGAGCATCTTTTTTGTGCTGTTCGGTAATGGTGCTCGATGTACTCGTATGTGCTATGTCCTTAACGGTAAGGTTATTTCAGGAGCGCCCGCAGCGATTTCCGTGCGGAGCGCTGCAAACTCCTGCCTCTGGAAGGGTGGCTGGCCAAATGGGACTCCGACGCACCGGACGCCTTCCAGCTGGTCAACCATCGACTCGGCACCCTGTATAAGTTCAAGTGAGTTTCAATCTTTTTTTGGCACCTTTATAAATTTTAAACGTTTTTTGACACCCACATAAGTGAGTCAAGTGAGTTTGAGCGTTTATAAAACGTCCTCCTTTTGTTCGAATGATTTTTTTATACGACTGCCCAAACATGGGAGTAATGTTTTTAGCGTTAGTGCATGTACCTATGTGTGTTA
Source organism: Eupithecia vulgata (assembly GCA_946478455.1). Classification (NCBI taxonomy): domain Eukaryota; kingdom Metazoa; phylum Arthropoda; class Insecta; order Lepidoptera; family Geometridae; genus Eupithecia; species Eupithecia vulgata. Next base: position 14,458,847 of record OX297859.1, on the reverse strand, counting down.
ATGATAAGATACAAATATTTATTACAATGAAAAGTACTTTACATAATACTAAAATCATAAATATTCTGAGTGTGCTATATTTAGTTTAAATGCTTACATTCTGTTGCTGCCGAGATGGTTGCTGAGACATATCTACAGTATAAATCTTTTGGTTTCCTCACTAGGCTAGGCCTGTACCGAATAAAAACCTTTGTACGGTTTGTAATAGTATCTTTATTCCACCATAACTTTTAAATGCCTGATCTGCGTCTATTTGTTTTGTTTAAGTTTATTTGAAATATTTTGTTGTTGTTTAAACAAAAAACATAGCGCTCTGTTTTTTTGTGAAATAACAGTAAATAATACTTAAAATTACAAAACTTAGAAATAACATGACGCAGAATAATTTCCTTCATATTTTTTTTTTAATTCACGTAGCGCTAAATTTACAGAGCAGTAAGCCTAAAAAAGTTATCAAAAAGTGGAAAATATATACAAAACATAGAATCACACAATCTGAATAGAAAGAAAAGTTTGAGGATATTATTACAACGTAATAATTATTATAATCAGTTGGCAACACTTAACGCATTTACAGCCCAGCCGCTACAATGAAGCCGGAGCACGATCTTGGGCCATTAGATTGTTAGTTTCACTAAACTTCCGTATGATATTTCGGCAATTTTAAACATCTCGGCTAATAATTAAACTCTATTTTTATAAAATTCACAAACTACTTAACTTCCCTGTGTTTAAAACTTCGTGTTTTCAATAATTTAGTAAGCAAAAAATATTTTTGTCACGCAAGTCAAGTACAATAAAATTAAAAGTTTTCAAGCAAAAAGGTGAGTCAATTTCTTGGAAAATTACCTACTCGAAAGTTATCCTAAACTACTCATATCTAGGTAATTTGCGAACTTCATAGCCGAAGATAATAAAATGGCTGACTCTTCTCGTGATCTTGGCACTTAATTAACTGCGCGCCGTATTGTATAAAGTTCTCGATACTTGGCAAACTTTTTTAATAAATGCTTTTGTTCGCATAGTCTTTTTAAAACTCTCGTTCAAAAACGGTGACTTTGCTGCTCAAAAATATTAAGCAGAAACGATTTTTTATTGAACGTACCGATTTTAAATCCCGAGCATCCGGGATTTAATATCGGCACATTCAACATCAATCGCAACAAGTAGGCATAACCTACTTGTTGAACAAATAACTATTATTCAAGACGTGAGCAAAACCCGATTTTGTTTACTGTTTTTGAGCAGCAAAGTCACCGTTTTTGAACGGGAGTGGTGAAATAGTAGATTGTATCATAAAGGGAGCCCAGTTGCAAAACAATATTTTTACGGCTTGGGCGCTTTTTTGAAACCTGAACGTAGCGAGGGATTCAAAGTAAGTCGTCCGATCCAAAAACATATTTTACGCCCGAGAGATACACTCTTCTTCTCATCATTGAGAGATTTTTTTTATTCTACTGGCGGCGCGACTTTTGTCCGTCGTACCAGCCAGTCCTTATTCAAACAATTTTTGCGTTAGATTTCTTTGGCGCTGAAAACTAAGATGTTCCAAATTCAAAAATTGCGCGGCAAAGATAATTGCGGCGCACTTGTAAAGAAATTAAAAATTCATTACTGCCCGCTAAAAGTTGCTTATAGAAAACACCACCTTTGGGTGCACCTAAAGGCGAACCAAGTCGTCCTTTTCGAATAGATGGGATGAAAAAGTGATATACTCCTAACTTAACAATTGTTGACTATATTATTTATATATACGGCAAATCAAACAAACGATAAGGATTCCAAGAGCTACGTTCTTTTTATTTTAATAAAAAGAACATAGCTCTTGGAATCCTTATAGATATCCTTAAAGTAAAAAGATACCGTGAGTCATCATTTACTTCTGGAAAAGATTAAAATGGTTGAATTTGTTAACCTTATTTGTAGCTAAGAATTTTAACTGACTTAACTTCGTACTTAATGCACATGAAGTTAATTTGTTATGGCAGTGAAAGCTTTCCAATTTTCCATAACGTTTTGTAACAATTTTCATGAAATTATAATAATAATAATAATAATGCTGGACAATTCACACAGCATTATCTAGCCCCAAGGTAAGCAGAGCTTGTGTTATGGGTACTAGATAACTGATATACGTAATATTATACATTACATAGATAGATTTTTTTTATTATACATAGAAAACACCCAGACCAACGGAACAAATTTCTGCAGATCGTTTTTTTTGTTCCGAGGCGGGGATCGAACCCGCAACCTCTTGCGTCGCAGGCAGACTCTCGCCCGCTGCGCCACTGAGGTCGTCAATGTCGTCAAATTATGAAAATGATAATTTTATTTAATTAGTAACTCGCGTACCTATTTAATTATTTACTCGCGTTGTTTGAGTTGAACACTAAACAAGCCTTGGTCCGCAATGACTGCCCCGCTGGCCACGCTATAAAAGCCGTGATCTTCGGTCTTGTTTGGCCCTCATTTCAGCTTGTCTTGTTACCAGAAGAGTAATGAATTTCGAGCTGTAGTGGTGAAACGTTTAATGATATTTAATTTTGTTTTCAGTAAATTTCTTTGTTTTATGGTCGGGGGTGGTTCACTTTGTATACAGGGTGTAATCGTTAAGTGTGCACAGGCGATTATTCCGTAACTATTGCAGATATCAAAAAACTTTAAACTGATATCGAAAGTACTTTACCTAATGAGTAAAATTACATTAATAACTTTTTAAAAATAAAACGAGAAATATCCAAAAAAAATACATTAATCACTCCCATACATTTTATTTCTTAGTAAGTACAAAATTTTGTATTCAAAGCATATGTTCGAAGTGACGTCCTCTCTTGTTCTCGAACCTTTTTTTCTGTTAAAAGATCCATAATTTATCAAATTGTTATCCAACTTACGTAAATACGTACCAGAAGGAACTTCTCTATCTGGGTACTCTCTTCTGTAGGCGATAATGGCCGCCCTATTGTTACAATCATGTTTGTAGTACATTTTTAACATGTCCCTTTTTTCTGTATTGGAATATGCCATTTTTCAATCAATAAATGCAACAATCACGATTATTAACGCAAATTGAAAAATACAATAAATTGGCGGGAACGAGAACCCGCGATAAAGAATTTGAATTTAGAACGAACACCAAAGAGTATCTTTCTGTTTGTTTTTATTTAGTATGTTGCTTTTCAGCTAGTTCAAATCAATACAATATTGAAACAAGGTTTATTATAAATTTGAAGTGGTAAGATAATTAATCTACACGTGTATCTACTTGAAATTCATTAATACCTTCATATCGTACATAATTATAAAATGACAAGGGTAAAATGAGTAGGTACTATTCCACTTAAAATAAGGAAACTAAAACCTTTCTACTATCTCATACTAAATGTATGGGAGTGATTAATGTATTTTTTTTGGATATTTCTCGTTTTATTTTTAAAAAGTTATTAATGTCATTTTACTCATTAGGTAAAGTACTTTCGATATCAGTTTAAAGTTTTTTGATATCTGCAATAGTTACGGAATAATCGCCTGTGCACACTTAACGATTACACCCTGTATATACTATATATAGACTAGCTGACCCGCCTGCGATTTTATTCACATGGACTTTAGATATAAGTACCCTATATATTGTTTGTTTCCATGTAAACTATGCCGCCACAAGTTTGTAACCAATTCTTTACGATTTTAAATTTATTATAGTCAGTGAGTCGCCTAACTTTGACTCCACACCACTGACCTTTAGGGTGTGAATTCCAAAAAATACTGAAAAACATGTCAGTTTATTTTAAGTCATCTTTCTATTGTACAAATTTTGACGGGCCAACAGATACGGTACTGAAGTTATGATAAAAATGACCTTTGACCCCATTTTAACTACCTTACAATACGAATTTCCAAAAATCCGTTCTAAGCCTACGTCCTAAAAGGAAATTCCATTCTAAATTGCAGCTTCGTAGCTCTTGTAGTTTCAGAGATATCTTGATATGTATATGTATCACCCAGTTTTCTCTTCTCTTTTATAAATATAGATATATATCGTGTTAGTTTTACAACCTTTATACGCAATACATCTATTATATAGATATATATCGTGTTAGTTTAACAAGCTATATACGCTATACATATATTATATAGCGTATATAGCTTGTGAAACTAACACGACCAGAACAAATTAATTCGCCTATAGTGAGCGCACTTGCTCTCTGTCTTCAGTTTGTCGTATCACAACTTTAACTATTCACTAAGTTCAGTGTTAATTAATTTACCTAACAATTTACCGCCGCTGTAGTTGACGATGTGCATCGGGTAAATTGTTAATAACGAAGTTATGTCCTAACTCTCTCTCAATTAACCGACGACCTCAAACGCGGGCGAAGATCCGCATGCAACGTATGACGCGAATTCGATTCCCGCCTCGGGACAAAGTTTGTACAATCTGCAGATAGAGAAAAGTTTTGTTTTTTTTGTCTATTCGCCACGAGATAGATCGCGTGCTGCGCGCGGCAGACGCGCTCTTCTAAAATCATATCTATATAGTAACTGACTCGCGTGTTAAATGTTTGTCTGGTCGAGCATTGGTTCGCGCGTAATTTATACGCACCTTAAGCGTATCAAAACTTGACCGCTTTAATACTTCCTTGGGCATCGGTTCGGACCTTACCCGTGATGATTAAAGTACTGATTTGTTGCAGAACGGGGTCAGAAACAGCTGCTAAACAATGGGTGACGAAGATTGAAGATGTATCCAACAAGGCCATGAAGCCACTACCAGCGAATCTCATGTCCTTCGAATAGAAGAAACTCACAAGTACGTAAAGATCTGATTGTATGTTATTATAATAATATGTTGTTTTACCGTTACTCGGTACGCGTTTTAGATTGACTGCAATATAATAAAGCTTCCTATACAATTGTTTATTGTATGTATTTTGTAGGTTAGATACCTGTATGGTATTTTGTATACCGACACGTTTTATTTCAAGTGTAATCCGCCGTTTTTATATGAATCTGTATGTTTTCTTGAATTATTCTTTTAGAATAAAAACTTTGTAATATAAGCTCTATCGAATATCCATTTTCAATCGATTTTATTTGCTAGCCTTTCCTAATTGTAATAGCAAAGTAGTTTTTATCAATAATAGCTATCGGAACTAGGGATATACCTGTAAACATATCTGAGTCACAATCTTTAGTCGTATTCATATATGAGGTAAAAATATTAAACTATTAGCTTAAAATTATGGTTAAACTAGATATGTAAAAATATAATGCTTATTAAATGAGAATAACTCGAGATGTTACTTAGCAGTAGGCAGATCAGACTGAAAAAAAAAAACATCAGCAATATATTAGTCTGATATATTTAAGAACGTGGGATGGAGTTTTATTGTAACTTCGCCTGCAGAACGATGCAAATTTTAAAGTACAACCTTAATTTCCTGATATGTCATGAATATCATATTATCATTAACACTTTGCTTTGACGCAAAAGTAATAGCAGTAAGAACAGAATACTTCACTTGTATCGAGATATGTGAGCGTATACGCTTTTAAAACATTATGTAGTAAAGTTGTTATCAGAACAATTCAAGTTGGTTCGTTTTGCGATTGTCGGGAAAATATAGATTAAAATTTCCGGTTTTCTTAATATTCTACGCGTTTATTCAATCCAGTTCATTCATTTATGAAATACAAATACAAATAACATTACAGTTTGTATTATTTACAGAAATACAGCTAGCAAATTAATAGTTATAGCGCATTGTAAACAGTTTTAAAGAACCCATGGTAAAAAACTGATACAATTCATGGAATATTTTCTCACAACTCGCAAAATGTAAACCATTACTAGTTAAATTTACTGTATGCACAGCCATATATTCTAGTTAAATTAGTTTATAGGATTTTAAACCTCGCCTTGTATAGCTTAAGGTACTTACAAAAATAAGAAAGCAATAAAGCAAAGTAATTCTAAATTCAACGGTTTGCGAAACAACGGTTTTTCTTAAGAAATCATACAAAGATGGTGATTTTCGAATACGGATATGTATGAGTAGGATATGTATTAGTAACGCCAAATCTGGTATTTTTACTTAAGCCTTGCTTGGTAATGCAGGGGTGCATTGGAACACTTCATCCAATGCACCCCTGGATTACCAAGCACTCTACCAATTTCTTTGCTTGGATAAAAACTTTAAATTATTCATTTTCTTCCAATGCATTGCAGATCTATCCTTGATCCCTCAAAGAGTTTAAACAGTAAAGTACCTCTTTCGAAAACCCGCTCAAAAATGAAGAGATTCAAACTATTAGTTTTTCTTCAAATCCGTGGCAAAGATCTTTCCTTGATCCCTCAATGAGTGTATACTGCAAAGTACCTCTTTGGAAATACCCACTCAAAAACAGTCGACCTAGTTTGCATTTCTCGCAGTTGGCTAAGTAGAATAACAGTGGGCGCTTTTACCCTAGGGAAACAGAGGAGCTCTGAAATCTTTAAAGTTATTTGTGTAAAGGTCATAGCTAAAACACCAGCGCGCTAACGCATTCTTAACCAGGAAAATAAGTCTGTCTTTCAGTGAAAACTTTGTTAACGCATGTTTACTATCGTTGGATATGCGAGTGGCAGAAAATATAAAACATTTTCGGTTAAAAAAACCGGTTAACGGTCATCTCTTAACCGGTGTTCTTCCAACACAAACAAGGTAGAAGTTAACCCGTTCACTTTTATAATCGACTCCCCAAACTACGATAGTTAATTGAAATATCCCTAGAATGTGTTTTAACTACCAATAGGATACTAGCTATTTTATGTGATTAAAAATGACTCGGATCTTATTTAAATTGTAGTTACCTATACATGCTTAGCAGCCTCAATCAACTTTAAAGTTATTTTATCCTCAAAATGCTCTACTAATATCGTAAAGTCATGCTGGAGGCTTTCCCAGGGCCTCATGGATACGGGATCTGATGTGTTTACCGAGGTACCAAATGCAGTAATAGGCAATGTAGTCGGTATCTACATTTTTGCATTTTCGACCTGCTAATGCGCAAGAAAATGTTAAGACTGTATCAAAAAGTCATAATTTTTAAGTCGAGGGTGATTTTTTGAATTCACGTTAAACGTGTGTTCTTCCTTCACAAACTAGGTTCGTATGTACCCGATTCACATTAATAAGGTTAATTCTAAGGCGTACGTATCACTCGACGTACCACATTTCGTGTAATGTTGCACCAATGCAGAATAGAGAAGACAGTATCATCTTGCACGAATTAAAATTTTGTCATGAACGTATAATATATAATAATATATTTCATAGCGAAGTATATTACGGTATGTATATTTTTATTACGTCATGAAAATATGTTGATAGGTAAAGCACTATATTTTCATATAGTAAGACATGATGGTCACAGAGCTAATGAGTGAAAAAATATATATTATAGCATAGCCACCGTCTGTGGCAGCTTGCTATACCGTAATATATAGCCTACTTTATTGATATAGTTCTGGCCTTTAATCTATTTGCGCTGCTCGTTGCAGTAATTTTATCTCACTCGATGAATCTAGGTATCGACTAGCTAACGAGCAATTACTTCTAATTGGCAGCTTTAACCTCGTGCTTGGAACCACAATTAATTTTCTACAAACTAACTAGCTCTGTCTGCGGTTTCGCCCCGGAATTTATAATATCATTTTATTTTTATCAGAACTTTAAGCCGTTTCGATGATTAGATTTTAGAATCTCTGATACAATAGAAACATGTGGGTTGATAACAGTGTAGTAATAAGAAACAAAGGGAATTTGACATATAAAAAAATATATATTGATCGAATTAAAGCAACGAACTGCGCTGGATAACCAATTAGAAACAAGAAACAAATCATAACTAAAATCATAAATCTGTTTCCTTTGGACACAACCAAACTATTTGAATAGCTGATCCGCACGCGATTTTATTCGCGTGGAGTTAAGAGTAAAAAAGCTTCTCGAGATCAGCCGAAGTAAGAGTCTGAAACTCCTGAAACCAGTTTTTAATAAAATCGTATATTTTCGTACGTGTCCTGAGCTGAGTTTCAAACAAATCGCGTTGTACAGTAAATAAATAATGCTGGACAATTCACACAGCATTATCTAGCCCCAAGCTAAGCAAAGCTTGTGTTATGGCTACTAGATAACTGATATACCTACATAATATAATGCAATACATAGATTGATATTTTTTATTATACATAGAAAACGACCAGATACCCTAAACAAATGCCCGCAGATCGTATAAACATTTGTACCAATTCGGGAATCGAACCCGCTACCTCCTGCGTTGCAGGCAGACCTTCGCCCACCGCGCCACAGAGGTCGTCAAAGTACAAACATACTTTATAAAAGTATCACTAAAAGTCACAAACCAACTCGCCACTAATAACCATTTTATGTTGTTTTACAATTTCCTGATACATTTTAACTTCGTATTATACACAAACTTTAAAGCGAATACGAAAACTTAAACGTTGGCATAGCATTAACCTGATTACAGGAGTGGTAATAGCTCGTTATAAAGCTCGTTACGACGCTTCACTGATCTACCTACCTACCAATTTTACACACGTTTTTCAAAGAATACAATCATCACCATTTTTCTACTGCATTGCCGATTGTTTTTGGTCATATCCGACAGTGTTTTCCTTGTAGTGTAGGACTTTTGTCTACCAGATTTGAATCCGGACCCCTCACCTCAACAGCCTATAATAGTCCACTGCTGTCGCTGGACGCAGGCCTTCCCCTTATTTTTTTATCTCATGGCGGTAATGGTAATATAATCATAATCCCCACGCTGGGCATGCGGGTTGGGGATCGCAGTTTGGTGGTAGATCTATTCTGCAAGAGGCGCTGCTGCCCGTCTCCCGGTGTATGTCCCTTATTCGCCTCTTACGGTCGTAACGGGACGGGAAGAGTTGGGGTGGTGCAAATTCTAAGCCGGCACCACACGGCTTCTTACGACACCCACGGGAAGAGTTGGTTTGGATCCGGACTACTCGCAGTCAACGACAATGACGCGATTTGCGTCATTCTCTTGCTTGAAACATCAAAGTCAGTCGTCATTTTTAATCAGAATAAGTTTATGACACTGACAAAGACACTGGCAGAGTCGCGGCAAAAGCAAACGTTGCCATAAATAAGAAGTTGAAGTTGATATCATTGTCTCCTCTAAGATACTTATTTTCTAATCACAATACTATTTTTACTGACAGTGGTCCAGCAAACTTTCTATCTTTCGAGAGCAAACCGGTATGCCAAAAAAACCCACACATTTCAATTCTGTGCTGATTGCCTGTTTAGTGTATCTACTTGTTATTCAGAGCCATCTTACTATGCCACGATGTACATAGAGTCGTAGACGGAATATTAATTATTCACATATTCCGACGGAAGATGTTTGCGCCCGATTATTACCCAAAGCAAATACACCACGGGGTGCTTGAAGTTTCAGCAAGATAATTGCCCAAAGCGTAGCGCAGAGCGTTTCTGAGAACTGTCGCTGGTAGTGTGTTAATGGCCTGCTTATGGAATATGGATTCAAATCCGGTAGATAATAAGGTACATAAGGAAAATCTTTTTGGACCAACTAACATATCATCTTTATCACCAATATCAATCAACTTAGGTGGCGCAATGCGCGCTATTTTGTGAAATAATAGTCATAGGATTTCGCGTTCATAGGAGCGGTACAGAGCAAGCGTTTTTGGAACGCCACAAGTGCAAAAATGGAGCCATGGTCTATGTTCAGCAGTGGACTTATATAGGCTGATGATGATGATGATATTTTATATTATAACATGAAAAAATCTGAAGGAATCAAGTAAATAGTACTTACGAATCAAACATAAGTCGTTTCAATCGATCGCAGAGTTCCTAAGATCTCGACCAAATTTTGTGCAATACGCATACCTATGGGGCAGGTCGTTGACCCCTGGCCCAATAGGGTTCCGTGTAGATATTTTGGATTTGCACAAGAGATGTTTTCAGGTACATAGGCCTTTTTATTTAGTTTTAAATGACAAATAGACTCGTGTAACAGTCCATTGCCTAATTTAGTAATCATTTCGTTTTTATATAAATAAAAAAAAAATAAGGCCGGGATTTTTTTTAAATATCTTTCCGCTATTCTGTGATCGAACCTGCGCCGACACTGAAAATTTGGTCCTTCATTTTTGTGTTACACTAAATAACATACAATAAATAAATAATAATGCTGGACAATTCACGCATCATATAATATGGTTTGTTTGCTAAACACGTTTTAGCTAGTTAACATGAGGGTGATATTCCACTCGTCCAATATTTTTGTCCATTTTCTATGCCTTATATTTGATCTAATTTCTTTGACGGATGTCCGTTCTATTCATCAAATACCTTTGTCCAAGATTCCTTTATAGTTAACGTAGTTGAGTTCAAACTACTGGTAAATCAAATCACATTGCGTAAATCAAATCACAAACACTAATAATAAAAATGCGAATGTTTGTGACTTCTTCTCGTCAACACTTCATCAAGTTGTATAGGTGTAGCTCTTAACCCGGAATAAAACATCGGCTACTATTTAATTAAAAAAAAAAAAGTTTTCATCGGAATTGAACTGTACTGCGGGTTCGATTCCCGATTTTTTGTTTCATGTTTATAAGCACTATAATTGTTTTTCCTGCTTTTCGTGTTGTTATTGTGCGTATTCATAAATAATATTATATAGGATGCAGCTCAACTAGCACATCAAATTATCTAGCGACCGTTTCTTGCCCTACTATGTAACTGCTTAATTAGTCGACAACGGGGCTGATTATACTTATATTATAATAATAATAATAATAGTTTTCAAATCTTGAGTAAATATCGGTGTTGCTAATAAATTGGATGAAGTTGTCCTATTCACTTGAGACAATGATTGGACAAGGATATTGGACGAGTGGAACAGTGGAGTGGTTACGCAAACGAACAATAATATTTTATCCGATTAATTCTGCGGTTTGTTCACTTCGTTCTTTGTGTTTTGGTTGTAGTAAGTTGTCCAGAAATTTACAATGCTGCACATTATACTGCACATTGTATTTTAGTTCGATTTAAATCATCATCATCAGCCTATGTTAGTCCACCGCTGAACATACACGAAAAATCTAAAGATATCCATAGCGCCCTGTCTAATAAAATAAATCGATCTAAATAAAATGTATTAATTTTGTCAAAAATACCGTGGTTTCTTATAACTTATTTATATATATTTATTATTGTGGTAGTGATACTGTTTTCACAAAACCTAATCTAAAGTAGCGTAAAAATGTAGCTGCGCCATTTTTTCTGATCGAAAAAAGAGCCTGCAACAATTTTAGGCTAGTTAAGTTTTTGATGCCAACTGAATCACTACCACCTACATATTTTGGTCTTTGCGAGTATTGTAGATGACCCCATCATTTATCAACCGGTACATGTGGAAAGTTGAGGTGTATCACCAGCACACAGATTCTAAAATAACTTATTAAAAATATTATCCAGCTACCCGCGGGTTGGGATCATGTGAATAGTTCACTCCTTACACCTAGTACAATATTACAAATCTAATATAGGAGGATTTAAGGCATGGCGCAGCAACGTTTCAGTCAAGACATTCTTTTTATTTCTAGATCCCCACTTATTGGCATTCGCTAGTAAGTATGCACAGCTGTTACCATGTTCACGAGTTATAAGAGTTCCTTATCCAAAGGGTGCCAACGGGACACTATTGCCGCATATAGCCGCAGTCTAGTCAGTATCGTCTCTCTATTAAAATTATAGCCTGTTGAACAGCAAAATTTTGAAATTTGCGATTTTTACAGAGTATGCATTTTTTCCACCACTATGACAAAAATAATAAAAATAAAATTATTTTAAAATTAAATGGGGCTCCCATACAAAGTACTTGTTTTTATGGGCGATTATCCTCCATTATCGCTCAATAATTCCTGCACGACGTGTCCGGAAGTTTTTGCTTCAGCTAGAAAGTCCTTCATGCGTGCATGTACTTCAGACTTTTGTCTCAGAAAGTAGATCCATCGATATTTTGAGTAGGTGTCTTTAAACAGAACATAGTATCTTGACTTTGAGATCGAGTAAGGGAATGGACCGCATAAGTCTGTGCTGATTAGCTCTCCAGGCTTTGTTGCTCTTGGTCTCTCTCCAAACTTGTACCTATGGCTCTTGCCGTAGACGCAGCCTTTACAGATATCAGAAGAACTTGAGTCTAGCTTCACTCCAAGCTCTCTTTGTATCAGATTTGCTACATGTCTCTTGTTCTGGTGTCCTAGACGCTCATGGTAGAGTTGAAGATCCTGTGACGTCGTCAGCTGGTTTATCTCAAGCTTAGGCATGAGTATTTTAACATTGAGTTTGTATAGACCACCATACTTGTCGCGATTCCCGACTAAAATGACTTTGCCATCATTCTTCACTTCACATGTCTGAGCAGTTGACAGAAAGATGCTATTCTTTAGCATATCTTGCGCGGCTAGCACAGAAAAAAGATTTCTTTCAACGCTTGGAACGTACCATACGTTTGTTAAGACCAGTAACTCTTTGTAACCGTTAATGTCAGCTTCCAGTTGGATAGAACCTTTACCAATGGCTTCGATTATCTCTCCGTTAGCTGTCATTACTTTATGAGGTTCACCAAATTTTTCGAAGATCTGGAATATGTCTCTTCTATTGGTAACATGGCTCGTAGCGCCATTATCCACATAAAACGAGTCTTTATCTGTGTTCTTACTTTCGCATATTAAAGCTAGGCCTGTCAACATTCCAATATTTGAAGAATGCTTTGTAGGTTTGGGGGGTCTACCGTCCGCAATCCACTTCTTGCATGATGTGACTTTATGAAAACCTTCTCTACAATAATTGCATTTCTTCCATTTCTTTTTGCTTTGCCCTTGCTTCTCATAACGTTTATCTCCTTTTAACATAAGAAGTTCATTGGTACTTCCGCCTTCTTCCATATTCTTTTGTTTCAGAGATCTTTCGTAAGCACATACTTGTGTGGTCAAGTTTTCAATATTTCGCTCACTTTTATTCATCAATAACCAGCTTGACTTAAAACTGAAGTACTGTTCCGGAAGTGTATCTAATATTTTACATGTCAATAAAATTTCTGGCAGATCATTTCCGTCAATCTTATTATTTAAATCATACCATACAGTTTTGAGAGTCGAAATATGTGTGGCCAAATCATGCTCATCGCTTTTCTGGTAGCGGAAAAACTTCATACAGAGATGTCCTCCTGTTTTCCTTTTCCCCATCATAAAGCCTGTGAAGCTCTTTCCACATATCACACGATGTTTCAAAACGCATTACTTTTTGTAAAGTCTCTTCGGTCATATTTGTAGTAAGAATAAGAAGCGCTTGACTGTCACACTTTTGAAACATTTGCATTTCATGATTATACTTTTTTATGTCTTCGGGTTTTGCCGTTACTCCCGGATCTAGTGGCTTAATTAACTTGGCTTCAATTGCTTCTAGCGTGCCTGGAGTACTTCAATTGCTTCTAGCGTGCCTGGAGTACTTTTGAGTAAAAGCTTTACCTTGTACCTCCATACGTGTGCCAGTTAGTTGGACCGTCGGGTCGACCGATTTTTACGCTTGCGGCTTGCCTATTTATTCGAGTTCTTTGTCCACTATTGCAACGAATAAACAATCATTAATATTTATACCGCTCTGCTACCATATTAAAGAAAGAAATAGACCCAAGACATTATTCTAATATAAGTATATTTTGTATGTCAAGTCAAAGATAATAACAATAAGTAAACCATAGCAACGTAATATAGATATAAAGAGTTTTGGATATAAAGCGGCTGGAAGCACAGATATCTGGAAGTGCTTCCTAACATTTTTTGCTGGCACTTAACTTAAGCTGTTTTTCTTGAACCGTCAGAGGTAGGCAGTTGAAATTTACTCAGAATATTTATTTATGCGACGTTAGGCGTGGTCGGTGGATAGGACTTTTTTTTACAATTCATGAATATTTTTTTTTTCGGTTTTCTATTACTTCTTTTGCAAAAGTGCAATGTAATAATTTGGAGTATTTTTATTAACATAAACCGAATTCAAATTCCTGAACAATGAAAATGGTGTTGAAAGTTGTTTTAAACCGGGAACACTTTAATAGCGCGATCTAATTTTTCAAGTGGCGTCTAAAATTCGAGTCGAATTTAGTTTGATGTGATGAGTGATGAGATGAATGAAAGGACCTACTTTGAAGCAATACCAATACACAATACGAAGTTTTGCTCGACGGATCACACGAAACGAACAATTTAAGTGTTTAACTTGCAAGGTCAACACTTATATTGTTTCTTTCGGACACGTTGCTAAGTAACACTTTTGTTTCAGATTTATAAAAAATTAAATGACAAAATCATTTCCGAAGAAATTCATCGAAATATTGGATCGGTCGTCCTTCTGTTAATGCGATCATCTAACTATATATGTTAACTATATAATTTGTTTTTCAAAGTAGACCTTGTTTACGCCCGTTGCCATAGATACCATTTTGTTACCAATAATGTGGTGCGTAAAAAATTATCACGTGATGATGTTTTACGCACCACATATCAATTCTTCGAGGGTCAAACTTATATAGGATCACCTCAAAACCCTTCTTAATCAACCATCATCAAAATCTATTATACTATATTAAGAATTGGCGACGATTTACGATAGACTCCATAAACTGTAGCAAGTCGTCATTTTTCAAAAGTATTATGTTGTTTTATTTAGCTTGATGGGTAAATACTATACCGTTAGGAATAAAAGAATGTATGGGATCATTCTATATACAAAGAGATATGACGTAGAAATGACGAACAAACATAAAAAATCGTACTTACAGCCGAAACTAGAACTTACGCCTTAATTTTTAAAGTCGGTTAAAAAGTATTATTAATTTTTTAACGATGGTACGGAAACCATCGTGTGCGAATCGTATCGACTCCCATTTGACCGGTTTTATTTTATAATAATCGCATGACTGTGAGCAAAAGTAGGTCAATGCCTTTCCAATCATTCTGTAAGGTCTCATACCAATCAATTGATTTTCATAATTTCTTTTATGATAAAAAGAAGTACAAAAAATAATTTTAAAGAAGTAAATTACCATCGAGAATTACCTTTGTCATAAACGGTAATTCTACATCGCAGTAAAGTGAACATTTCAATGTTCAATGAACATTTAAATTCATTAGGTACAATAAGAGCCCGCGGAAAAGCAAGCGAGCGTCGAGCTAGTTCCTGAGTAGTATCATTTTATTCGCTTTTATTGTAAGAATTGCACAGAGTCCCTACATAATAGCACTGAGCGCATTTATTTCCAGAAAATCACAATAGTCGAACCAAGAGTACATAATAACATTGGGCTCTTATTTCAAGACATTCTCTAATTTCGTATTTAGCGCAGTATTCTCAAGACTCTTGTGTTCTGCTTAAAACTACAAGTTGCAAAACTGTTTGAAGCAAGGCTGGCGAATTCGACAGAATTTTGAGTTGAAGCAGTAAAGGTGGGTGCTTTAACCGATAGATAATCTTAACAGCAAAGTCGCGCCGTCACGCCAAAAAGTATACGGATAGCAGGAGGTTGTGGGTTCGATTCCTGCCTGGGGATAAATATTTGAGCCGTTTGTTGTGAGTGTTTTCGATGAACAGTAAAAATATATATCTATGTAGGTATAATTGTATTAAGTAGATCAGTTATCCAGTAACCATAACACCAGATCTGCTTAGCTAAGGTCCGGTTTTTGGTGCTCATTAGGGGAGGCCTATGTCCAGCAGTATAGGCTGATAATGATGATGATAATTTTACTAATTCTTAATGCTCTAAAGGCGCCCGTACCGCTTTTAAAGTACGCTTTTATAATGGCACGCGCGTATGCAACAACATGCTGTGAAGTAGCCTTTTGTACGGCTTACTTCACTCACAGCATATATTTCCACAGAGTAAGCATTAAAACCGCCAGCAATTATTTCCATTTGCTTTGAAACGTTCTTTTGTTCTTAGGGTTTCTCGCCCCCATTATATTCCAATCGTCTTAGATATTTCTCATTGTCTAGTAACAATAACTGCATATTAAATTCTGATCTCAAGCACAAATGCTAATTGCTCTCATAGACTTTAAATAATTCACTGTAATAAGATAGTCTTCGTTTCCGTATGCAGTTTTTATTGCACTAATACAAAGTTAAACCTTGATAATAATTTTTTTTATGAAAAAACGTATTCATATATTTTCCCGGCATGAATTTTTGGTATTTTTAATTAGTTATTCTGCTATTCGGGTCGGAGAAAAATCCATCCATCAATCATCAAAGATCACTATAATCATTCTACCCTTTCTTGAATTATAAATGGTGTAGCTAACATAACTTTGTTTTATATAAAGATTATAAGTGAGTAAGGCCTATAAATTTACTGTACTAAGTGCAAAAGTGCAAATAATAATAATAATACAATTAATAGAATCAGGGGCGTCAACCACAGATGCGTCGACCACTGGGGGCCTAAGCCACAAACCCTAAATTATTAGCAGAGAAACGATAAAACCATTTTGAGATGACCATGTTGTCAATTGACCACACTTTATTATTAAGTATCAAAATATAAATCTCCCTAGGAGTAGAACCATCACGCAGAAAAAATAAAGTAAATTGAAATAAACCTTACAATATTAATTAATAGCGTGCCTCAATTTATATTTAATAGTGAGCCTCGCATACTCGTATTTTTGTGAAATGTCTTTTGACCTTTTTGATGACCAACAAATGAAGAAACTATACAATTGCACTCGTCGACGTAGTTGAAAGTAGTAAGTACTTCACAGAGCTCGTAGCCTATAGTAACTTCAGTTCTAGTTACTCTTAACATTATTAAAAGCAAACAAATCACTTGACATTTTATCCTTCCATTTCTCTAAAACCCTTGAGTTATCACTTAGATGCCTTTGGAAAGCACTTTTCTAAAGTTATATTGAACTGGGAGAACTCAGCTAAGCCAAACAAAATCCTATTTTTTTAAAAGCATAAACACAATTACATGATGGAGTTCAAACTTTAAATGAGATAAACATGGTCAACTGAATG
This sequence comes from Eupithecia vulgata, assembly GCA_946478455.1. Taxonomy (NCBI): domain Eukaryota; kingdom Metazoa; phylum Arthropoda; class Insecta; order Lepidoptera; family Geometridae; genus Eupithecia; species Eupithecia vulgata. The sequence continues at coordinate 14,441,697 of OX297859.1, read as the reverse complement.
GTTTATTCAAGAAACTGACACCGAGATGTCTAGCTTAATTCCACGAGTGCAAAGTTAGGTTTTGGTAAGATAAAGTTTAGGTAACTTTAATTCAATTTTAATTTGTCTTTGAGTCATGAGACAGGGGTCTCGATGAATTTTGTAGTAGGTTTTACGAGTTCTCTAATTATGTTATTGTGAATAAGTTGTGAATAAGTTAGTGCCATTATGCGCAAAGTAATTTTTTTGTGAGTAGGTTTTATTTCTATACAGGATGATGCCTCGTCAGAGTGCCGCCTTGTTAGTTTTGCATCCCACAAAATACTTTGGTGACAGATCTTAAATTTTCATATGCCTTTCATATCTTGTCAGGATTCGGATTCCATCATAAAAAGCCTCTACAGTTTTGTTTGACGCAATTTCTCTATTTATGTCATAGAAAAACTACCTACCATTTTCTGTTATTGTGGCTAAGTTTAGTGTAATTTTCGATCGGAAGTTTAAAGTTTCTATTTCACTCAGTCATTATAAAACCCTTTGAGTACTGAATCTGATTTAAGCGAGAAATTCAATTTTCAGTGACCGCAATTGAAAATAGTTCGATGCAGTCATAGTTTTGGAATGCTATAATTGGTTTCGTGAAATGAACAAAAAAAACAATTCACGCATTAATGGGTATTTCCTCGAATATTTTGTTAAAACCTTCCATCCATTTTATTAAAACCAAAAACAGTTGTAATGTTTTGCTATAATAAGTTTCGTCAAATGAAACAAAACAGTATCTACATGAAACAAAACAGTATCTACTCATGAATAAATAAATTCATACCCAAATTAGCATTTCCTCGAACAAGTAATTAAAATTGCGATATCATCCATCCATTTTATTTCCGAAAACAGTGCAATATTTTTATTGGGTAATGGTTAGGGATTGCAATTCACACGATTCGGTTTTTAAACTAAGAGATGGTTTTTGTGTATTGTTTTTACTGTTTCTGTAACATTGCATCGGCATTATGTATAGAAGGAGTGAGATTTGACACCTATTAATTTATTTTGTGGAAACTAAATTCTATTTTGGAATACCCTTTTAGCTATGTACGTACAGTCAGCGTCAAATTGAAATAAGCATGAAGAGTAGTCAAAATGATATGAAAAACATAAAAGCAATTTGATATACGCAGGTTGAATGATTATATTGTTGTAGCACCCAATGTATTCAAAACATCTTACTACTTATTGTTTCATATTTATATGAGCAGTCAGAGTGATTAAAATTATCTTAGCAAACAAAGCTTTCAAAGTTATCTGTGCATAAAATGTATCATCAAAAAATAATGATAATAACAGAATTGCAACAATATGCACAGATAACTTTGAGAGATTTGTTTGCTAAGATAATTTTAATCACTCTGACTGCTCATATAAATATTAAACAATGAGTGGTAAGATGTTTTGAACACCTTGGGTGCTTACAACAATATGATCATTCGAACTGCGTATATCAAATTGCTTTTATGTTTTTCAGATCATTTTGACTACTCTTCACGCTTATTTCAATTTGACGCTGACTGTACCTTCAGGAAAAGACAGTCTTGGTTACATCATCAGGCTGTTTTGTCACTAAACCCAATAATGGGCGCGCTAAGTCATTTTTGTCGCCACTAGTAAATAAATGAATATTTGGAGCCAGATTGGTTCAAAGCGGGCACAGAAAAAGGGTACCATCGCAGTAACCAAAAAAAATTGCATCTACTGGGTGTCGTGCGAAGGCAAGTTTGCTACTGCGCGCTTTAGCAATAATTTAATGAATCAATAATGTGATTATTATGGACGATTTAAGTTTCTAGTCTAGTTTTATAATTATCGTAACTTCAAATCCAAATTCAACATCGACCACACATATGCTAAGGCTGTTTTGCTGAAAAACATACAGTTGATAAGAATGACAAGCGAGTAGCAACGTAAATTTTGTGGCGTTTTTTTGTTTACCGCCCGAAAATGCGCGGGTTTCAGTTGCTGGATCAATCATTGCAATCCCTAGTAATGATATACATAGGTGTTCCATATCATGAAGGCGGGTCAGCATTGTAGCTGTGATGTGTATATACACGCTTTTTTGTGCAGGTAGCGTTGGGAAGTTCAACGTTATTGAACAAAATAAAATAAGTGGAAAAATTAATTTATCTTTGGTTTAGTGAAGAGATTTAAATATATTATTATGACGAAACCATGAACAAGCGCATGATCACGCCAATCTATGGATATCTAGGACTAACAGTGTCTGAGCTACGCTACTGACGGACAGACAGACGGAGAGACAGTCGGGCATGGCAATACTATAACAGATCCTTAGTGACTACGGACGGAACCATGAACAAACGCTTTCGACATGCATGTCTTTTCTTCTGTTGTATATATTTTCGCTGCGGTTCGATGTCATTGGATTTGACGACCCGAATGCTTACGTAAGCACAATACTTTTGATGACGGAGGGGGCGGGGGGCTCATTTATTAATTTACCGATTTGGATAATTATTCTGCAGTTGTATAAAGAATGAACTGGAGATGGTCCCATAAAACTATTCGTAGGAGTTTAGTGTTTATCCCGCAAACCTAAAAAATCGAAATTCGAAGTCGGTTTTAAATACAAAAAAATAACTATTCTGTACAAAGTCATCGATTTTATACGTTATAAAATTGCTTTTTTTATAATATCATATAGCTTTTCTTCTTTCCTCCGTTTATTATGCTGACGGTACTGACCCCAAATTTGGCGAGAATCAATTAGCACCAGTACCCGGACTGGCGGCGGCGGTTCGAGCGTAACTGAACGCACACGCGCATACGCACTCATAAACAATGTGCACTGAACGTGCATTTACACACAATGAAACCAACAATTAAAACCAATCCGCCTTTGTGAGATGGAATAATATATCTGGGTCCAGAGAGTTTTCAGTACAAAGCACAATCAAGTTTCGAAACCTTACGATAGGTTTTTTAAAATAAAATATTTAAATTGAAAAGTACCAAACTAATAATATATAATTAGTAGTTCCAGTAAGTAACCCTGTAGCTATTGGGGTCGTAATTACATTCAAACATTCTTAAAGCATGACTTTAACATGAAGGTCTATCTATCTATGTATAAGGTTTCAATCTACATAGATCCCAGTGTATGTTCCTGGATTTTATTCAGTTTAGACGTTACAGCTACAAGTACAAGAGTTTTGATATATTCCAACAAAACATGTGCTTATTATGAACCTTATCCGATTCAGCAGTTTAGAAAATTATTAATTTTGAAGATGATTTTCTCAAAATTGATTGGTACATACATACTATGTAGGCAAGACCATGTTGAATACAGTTTGAATTGGAACTCCGGAACACCCACCTTCGTTTGGTGCTTTGAGAATAGAGCACAATGTACTTATTAAAACGAGATGAGTCGAGCAGGGCGAGCAGTTTCGACATACTCGTAGATATCGATCGCATGACTACCGATGTCGGTCGCAAAGTCTTACCGGGTCACATTTAAACAATTTTTGATGGTTTCCATCAAGATTCAAAAGCTATTTATTTTCCTTGAATACAATATAGATGTAGCTAGACTAAAAAGAAAAATTCTTAAAATTAAATATGTTAGGTTAGTTTATCATCAGAAATATCGATTTTTGTTATTTGGTGATGTTAAGCTACGTCTCAAGTTACAATTTTACGTGTCAAGTCACAATTTCTTGGTAGTAGACATCGTAGTAGACCTGCGTTTAGCTGAAACTTTGGAACAACAAGCGAATAATTTCGTTAATACGAAAATAATTGCCTTTAGTGTGCCGGTCAAGCGTAATGAAACTATAGATATCGTTTTGTACTCTTCCCTAAAAGAATTGGGAGCTATGTGCAATTCCGCTGCAAATTCCGCTTTAGTGCACACACATTTCTGAGAAATGTGTCGTGGAATTTTTTTAGATTCCACGCAAATTTCGGCGATGATTCATAAAATATTAATAAAACGTCGTTAAATATCGCTCTAGTATAAATTCTCGCTCTAGTTTAATTTTCGTGGTCGGAACTAGAGGCATGCACGTTGTTCGACATCAGTGATTAAAGGCAGGTACCCAGTACCAGCTACAGGAATTTGATGAACTTTCCTGACCGTGTGCGAAAATTCTGGATCGGTCTTTCTGTTCTGGTCGTTATTTCTGTTGGGAAAAACACAAAAACCCTTGCCTGTAAAGGTATATAAGGATTGATCGTTGGTGAAAAAAAAAAAATCTGTGTTGGCGACATTTTCTATTTACCGTATGTTTAAATGAGAACTCGTTTAAACATAAAGGAAATAGAAAATGTGCTAAGATGCCTACAGAGAGTTCTTTAATAGCAGCCGTAAACTATACAGAGCAGGCAGGCGACACGAAAGTTACTTGTCTATTTCTGTTTTTGCAAACTTACAATGAAAGATCAACGACACGAAAGACCCCTAGTCTTTCATGTATGCAAGTATTAAATAGTTTTCCAGCTAGTAAAACGAGCGGGATTATCGGAATTTTATATCGTAATAATATATCATATCGTATTATCGAATACTGAATACGGAAGCACTTTAATCTTCTACAGATTAAAGTGTTTCCGTGGTAACTGCCATGTCACAACGAAAAATATTAAAATTAGTTCTTAGCTTTTTGGGGAGCTCACTGGGCAGATTTTACACGTAAATTTAAAAACGTCCCAAAATTTATTAAAAAAGTAAGCCACGAAACCACTGGTTTCAGCAATCAGAGTGCAAAGTATGTACATATAGCAAACGTTGGCTACGTTTGCTATACCTTGCATTTGCATTGCATTGTGGAACGCATTACATCTTTTACTTAGCATTCTGATTACTTGAAGTTATTTTTAGAACATGTAATGCGTTCTAAAAATCACTCCTCCGGCGACAGCTGCACGCAACTTCAATTCACGAATTATTGTGTTCCGTAATACCAAAAATGATCACTGAAAACTTTTTGTATTTTCGATAATGTGTTGTTATTCTGTATCTAGACAATGTAAGCTATGTTCCTTCTCAAACCAAACGTAAGATATTTTTGTTTTTAATACAAAACAAATAGGACGATAACATGTCGTTTTCGACGTAAAGTTATGCAAAATCGCATTTTGCATAATTTAGCTTATATTTCATTATAGGTGTTTATTATGACGAAAAAAAAAACATCCAGGGACCTAGATAAATACTATTCTTATACGATAAACAACATGATATGGTGGAAATATGCTTGAATTACAAATCATTTTGGAAGTACGTTTGTATGGGTAAATCATCATCCGCAGGCCTCTTAAGGATTGAAATGTTAAAGATGATACAATAAAAAAGTACTTTTTTTGAAATAAAGTGCATATTAATTTAGATAATGCAATTGGACCATCAAACTAACCGTCTTGTATTTTACCCAACTGCCAATGGAGGAGGGTTAGGTGAAAGTGTATGTATGTATGTGGATATTATATGTTTGTATGTATGATGTATCGGTACGCCGCCGGCTAAATAACGTCAGACGACATTGGGGGTCTGATGACTAAGCGTTGAAAATCTAGAAAAGGTTCTAAGTAAGTGTTAAAAATCCCATTGTTAGTAAATATGCTCGTGTGGGGCATCATTGAAAAGGTCTTTGCTTGTGCTTTCCAAAGCTTCCAAAACTTTACAATTCTCAAGTAATCAGCAAAAAAGCGGAAAAATATATATAGTTTTAAACTAAAACTCGACTACGTTTACCGATTGTCCAAAACAGTTTCTTTTGATACTTTTATAGGCCGTCGGCGGCCATCATATATACAGGGTGTTCGGCCGTGTGCCATATGGTAATTAAAGCCGATTCCAATAGCTTGGCGGCTTTTTTAACTCTGGAAAGCCGCTCCACTATTTATAAGATCTTTGGACTTTTTTTCGAAAATTGAACTATTAAAGGCTGTAACTTTTTATTATGACATAAGCTTGGCTTAAATTTTTTTCAATTGCATTTAGCAGCCCTTACTATTGAAATTAATATTTCAAGACATATAGGTAAATAAAGCAGCTATGGGCATTCAAAGTGTTGAAAAGCGAAATATTCAAAACTGATAGATCATCCGTGTATTGAATAAAAAAAACTGAGTGTTTCTGATCTTCCAATTTACTGGAAACTTCTCTAGTTCATGGCCATTCCAAAGGTATGCCATGCAACATGTTTCAAAACTCCATAAAATACAATTACAAAATACGAGTTTATTCGAAAAAAAATCAGCCATTTTGAATACCCTCAAAATTATCAAATCTTTTCTCCTATCGTGTGGTAAGCATGTTTAGTTCGGTAGAAATTGTGCCTAAGGGTACGGGAGGGTGGGTAAAACCATGTGCAATAGTATGGTGGCTTTTTTAACCCTCAACAGCATCACTTTTTTTGATAAATTTTTAGAATGGCTTTTGAACCCTAATCATTTTCAATATTTTTCCGATATTTGAATTATCTGGTGAAGTTATTTTATGGACGCAAAATTACGTAATACAAAAACGCTAATAATCAAAATAGGGTACAAGTAGGCACAAAGGTCTCATGAAATGTCTCAGAAAATGATAAGGACAATCGGTGAACGTTTGTTTAAGACTTTTTAACTACATTACATTAAGTCTAAATGCATCCACTTGTTGAGCATCATATAAAATATTACACAACCAAACATGAAAAATATAGCAACATAAAAATTTAACAATTAACATTTGCAACGTCAAACACGTTATCCTACCGTTCGTACATTTCTGCTCATTTAAATATAGCGCTAACTAATGAGAGGGCAATAACTAAATAACGCTCGAAAACCCTCTGTTTATTAGAGTTCTGATATTCTATATAATCTAGTATATCACGATCACTGCTAGCGTCGAGCCGCCGGGACAGGGACAGGGACAGATCGCACTCTGTGTTTTCAGTCGTGAAAGAACAGGTTGCAATAAATGAGCGTCCCGTCAGTTACCGTTCCTTTTGTTTGGTCAAAACAAAAGGAACGGTAATTGACGAGGCGCTCATTTATTTACGAATCAAAACCTAGGAGTGGTTCCGAGTACGGATTAAAGCTTATTGTACCTAACATTTTATTGCTGAAGTAAACAATTTGCATTGGATTTTATTGTTTGCTACTTAGCGAAACAAGAATATTTATTCAAGATTTTGAGACATTTCTTCAACAGAACTCAAGTATTTTACTCCATGGAAATCTAGAAACGGCGAAATATTCAGGAGCAGACAAAAGCAATTTATAGCTGTGTTTCATTCATAATTCCTTGCTCCAATGCAGCGCGCTGCGTTTTTAATGGCATCGAAGTGTTCCAAAAAAAGAATTTCAGACTGAGTTATTGTTTTCGTTGAAATGACGGATTCCACTCGTTGACATACTTGGCTGCATTGCATTTTGCAGCTTAATTATTGCATTAAATCTCGAACAAAGATACTTGATTGAAACTCTTTTTTGTATAACTTGCGCTTGGTTATAGGAGGTCGTGCCGCGTTTGCTGGTAATTCTTGATGTATCTTATATGTATATCTCTACGTCTTAACGTTGTAATTTGCAAATTCTTACGCTTTTGTTATATTCTAAAACTAACCTGAACAAATCAAACATTACCAAAGCTAAAAAAAATCTTTTTATACTTAATTTAAAATACGTGATCCTTTGTATAGTTTATTAGCGAGGCTATGATATTCGACTGATATTGAGATCATTCATTTATCGATAATTTTAATAACACAATCATTTATTGTTACGGACATGCCAGTCATAATTAACTCTTTGTGTTTAAATTCGTAAGAATTCACATTATACTCAATTTGTATTCAAAATCAATGTATTTGTTGAGACTACTGTTAACGTTTACATGTTATCGTATTTATGAGCTTAACTTTTGTTGATTGTGCGACATGTTCTGGCTGAGATTTGGTTAGCATATTCTCACAGGATGTGATCAAGTTTTCGTCATTGACGCAAACCGTTCGGTGTCCGCTTTTTTATATCAGCCCGCATACTAATTCCTAGTGAATATCGGCTATGCAGCTGAAATAAACAATGAAAATTCATGGTGTAACGCGATCGGATTGTATGAGTGACAAAAACTTTGTCACCTTGGCCAAATCTGATCATACTTAAGGTACATTATTAGTAATACAAAACATTTAGTATTAGAACGATATCCCGCTAGGTTTGGTGAAGGTTTTCGACAAGACACCAGATGAAACTGGTTGCTACAAACCGAGCATACAAAGCAGTTTATGTCCAAATAAAATTTTAACAAATGAATTGTTTAAAAATTATTATCCTCTATCACAAATAACGACGATAAATTTGTTATTGTCAGCAAATAAAATGATAAACGTCAGAAATGTCAGAAACGGGACCTCTAGCTTTAATATTATACCGCCTAGAAATACTAGGAATCCGAACCGCATTAATGTCGAAATTTAATTATTTGTTGACAGCGTGCTTATGAAAGCTTAAGGCGTGGACTGGAGGGTTGGACAGGGTGGCTTGATTCATACTCACGGTGAATATTAGTTAGAATAGGTGAATATAATTCACTTTTGGCTAAAACTAATAGATTGGCAATTTCTGACTAAATACCTACGCTAAACGCTAAGTGTTTTTAATGTATATTTATTATGATTTGAATTCTTGTGAGTTTTCAGCAGTTTTTTGTGCCGTAATATTGTTTTAAGTGTTAATAACCAAGTATGTATGTATGTGGTGCTACCTAATCGAACTGTCAACAAACTATCACACTCGTAATGCTAAGCTAAGTCTGACAGGCTACGCATAGGCCAAGTGTTCTTAATAGTTCTAGCTTACATCAGATGTGCTTCAAGTAAAGCAGACAGGAAATCGCTTCAGAGTTAATAAAAACACTTAGTATCGAAGAAAGAGCACTTTGCGATGCGTTGCTTGCATCTTAATTGACATTTATTGGAACCTAAATAGATAGGTGAAAACGTTGGAGTTTAATGGATCCACGGCCCCATTCTGTCCCACCCTTGTGCGCTTTCTGATGTTATTTATATCTGAGAACCAGGAACAATTTTTAGTTCATTGTAATTACAATAGTTTATTTATGGTCATGAAACTGTATCTTGAAAAAGTTATTATTTACGTCCAGTGTCGTATTTGAAAATCGATGTACCTACTGTTTTGCTGTATTGACTTGCATCATAATCATATTAATCTTAAGTCGACATACCTACTGTTTTACTGTATTGACATAATGTTGTGTTAGATAACAATGTTCGTCTTATCCTTGACATACTTAAACGCGTTTGTTTAGTTTTAACGCATGAATTTTTATAAAAATGATGAAGCAAGGAAAGTGCTTGCAATCAGGGCACCATAGGATGAATACGGTTGAATTAACTCGTAATTGTATAATTTACTTGTGTTCAATAAATTTTTATGAAAAATTTGTGTTGTTTTTTTTTACCTTAATTTATTAAGATGTTTGTTAATAACGAGAATAACAATTAGATAATAGAAATCAATAAGAATAAGTCTTTATAATTGAAACAATTGAGCTAACTGCAGATTTTTGTACACAAACAATCTACAGGTAGCTACGTTATTAATACCAGTGAAAAAATTTGTTTTCATTTAGGTACTAATTTTTCATTTTACGTTGTAAGCAAAACTTCAGCTTAAGTTTTTCAAAGTGTAGTACCTCGGTTGTGTTATGATTAAATTTTCGTCTCCTTTCTGAAAGCTAACAGCGAGCGCCCGTTTTCCATCATCATCATTTTTTCCGTGGTTTTTAATTTTTTCTTTCAAATAGTCTAGCGAAAAAGTAATTTGCCGGATATCGTAAACCATTTCCTATAAACTTACGATAAAACCAAATTTGATTCATTTATATTTGCAGCAAATTCCTTTTTTTTCGCTGTTTAATTGCTTGTGGAATGCAGAAAAATTAAAAACCACAGAAATTTTTTATCTTGCGCCAACTCGCGACGAAAACAACCTGAATATTATAAAGGTGAAAGTTTCTTAGGCAAGAGCTTTTCAAGTAGTGTTTTGGGCGCAAACAACTCCAATCTACTTAACGTCAACATGTTAAGTAGTTATGGCGTTGTTAGCGGGTGAAATATAACAAATTCTAGACATCTTAAAACTAGTAATGCTTAGTAAATATTATGTATATATCTAGTTCGTCTTAGTAAGTATTAAATGTGTATCAAATAATAGAAACAAATTAGAACTACTATTTACAATTGAGCCAATTGGAGACTGCTGCAAACAATCTACAGGTAGCTGCACTGGTCCATATAAATGTGTAAGTACTTAATTAGTGGTAGCTTCTCTTTTTATTAGGCTTATTTCAGTTTTGTGTTTTTTGTACATAAACGCACATAAAAGTAACTAGAGCACACATTCTCTAGATGATACCTGCCCCAGATGTCAAACTCGTCTTAAGGTGGGTGCGAACCTGTAAGCTGCCATACAAACGTACTTTCTGATTCATTTAGAAACTACATACTTCATTGCAATGAAATTTTGCGTGCATATTCGGATAAGAAATAGTTACCTATGTTTAAACCGTTTTAGTAGGTATTCCAAAATACATAGGTAATCATCATAAAATAGGATCGAAAATTCATTTCAAATAATTTTGAAGTGATTTTATTACTTTCACTCTCATTCGTTTAAAAATAATATTTTGTTTCGGAAAAAAATCCATATTTTTTTAGTAAAATTGTTAGAAAAATGACTTAAAATTAATTTAATGATGATATTGTTTTTGGTAAAACTTTATGCATTGCATACATATATGTATAATCGGATAAGAAATTGTTGTTGTGTTTGCACCGTTTTAAACATAACTATTTCTTTTCCGATTATGTATGCATTAATTCATTAAAATCGGGGACGGACGTTCCTGATGAATCGGAAAGTACGTTTGTATGGGAGCTTAGAAGTTCTCACCCACCTTAACTAGGGTTTGTGTCGACACCCTCGTGCTCAGCGAAAAAAGCAGCGTTGTGTATAAGCGTGGGCCGCGTGTCTGTCTGCGCTTGTACAGAATGTTTATAAATAACTACGCTTGTCGTAGTGCGTTTTGCTACTTCACCAAATGAGCTGCATTTTAAATGAGGAAGTGAGAAAGTAGCAAAGTAATGCCACGGAAGTAGTATTTTGAATGCCAGCCAATTGCTGTTTTTGTATTAAAATGAAATGTTTCGATCAAAATAATAATATGTTATCATAATAGGTTTTACATTAAAAAAATTGTTGATAAAGTTATCAACGGGGGAAATCGTTCGAGTTGAGTTCAGTTCGCGATCGTGGAATGTCTCGCGCCGTACGGGAGGGCGGAGAGGCGTGCAACCCGCGCGGCTCCCGCCCCCGCAATGGCTTCCCAACAAGGACGAAAGTCCTTTCTATGGATCGCGAGTGACCCAATTCCTTCTCTGGTTTAGTTTTGGGGAAAAATTGACTAAAACATAGAATCGATGGTGAGTGTGTGTTACGGAGTCGGGGTTGGTCGGGGTGGGGCGCTTGCGCGAGGCTCTCTGCCACGAGCCGTCACCTAGCTGCCTACAGTTATCAACTCGGTACGATACGGTCGGAGGCCACAGCTAATCCAACACGATTATTTACATTTAAAAATATTTTAGTGGCGTCCCCAGCTTACGCGCACCACAACGGCGACGTCAGAAAAACACAATGTAAGTACCTTTTTATTTTATTATAATTTAAAACCTAAGTAGTTCGTAGTCTAAAACTTTAGCGTGCGGTTCATATAACTGCGTATAATCTGCGTATGTTATTTTCAATGGTTACTTCGCGTAAACATTACGATACGGTTGTTTATTAATTTATTTAGGTCAGGGCATGGTTTTATTTATTAATTTAGCCATACACAATAATTAATATTAATTAGCGAGAAGGATAAAATTATTCTCTTATCTTCGCAAAACATGACAGTCAAGATTTTAGGTTGTCACTGATCAGAGGTACACAGCTACAAAAATGTGTAGTACAAAAAATGCATACAAAAATGGGCTTAAACTAGTAATATTAGGGTTATATAAATGTAATAAAATAATTAGATTAAATTTATATAACCCCTAAAGGCCCTAACAGACGGAGCTATAAGAATATAAATCAAAGCAAGGTATATTACTGTCTATAGTAATCGCTGAGAGACCAAAGACGCAGCTATAAGTTATAATGTCATCAAAATATGTCGACAGATATAACTCGATATACAGGATGGGCCATAAATTTTTGCACATTTGAAATATGAATTAAAATAAAACTACTTATATTATTTTGTTGATAATTTATTTAATGTAATAAACATTTATTGCAATTTATTTTTTTTAAATGACATCGTCGAGATGTTTCTCGTCTCGTCGCTGGCACTCTTGCAACCGACTACGTAAATTTTGGAAAAGTGTACGAATTAAAGTCCATATTCGAATGCACATTCTTGTGCTGCACTGCAGCGGCTCATCTCTGGTGTGCGACAAGCTTTAAAATGCGCATTGCTTTTTGTAGTAACGCGCACCGGGCCAGCCTCAAGCTCGTGGCCGGATGGTTATTACCCCTCCCCCTCCGTATAGGGAGTAAACGTAGGGTAAGCCACGTCGCGTAACTTCCAAGATTCCAAACGCTCTTCTCAGAACGTCTCTACTGTTTTGCAGAAAATATTTTTACGTATTTACCGGAATACTGTCTAATAAAAATTTAAGGTTTCAGTAAACAAACCAAGATGTGGTACCTAAAATTTACTACATCTAAGATACATACAGGGTGTTTTTTGTTGGGACTTATACAATTTCCCCTGAAAAGTCATCACATTTATAAAAGAGAAAGACTGAATAACTCGCCATGACGTTACTGAAATGACTGAAACTACAAAAGCTATCAGGCTGAAATTTTGCATGAGAGTTCCTTTTAGGAAGTACGCTAAGAACGGATTTCTATAAATTCCTATTCTAAGGTAAAAACAATTCAGGATAAAGCTAGGTTGGGTCGCGTTTGGCAAACTACGTCAAGTCTTCTCGTCATCCATACCGCAATGCTTGAAAACGAAAGTTTTCAATCAGTGCGTGTATCATGCGTTACCCGTCATGACCTACGGAGCTGAGACGTGGACAGTCACGGTAGGGCTGGTCTACCAGTTTAAAGTCGCCCAGCGAGCTATGGAGAGAGCTATGCTCGGTGTTTCTCTGAAGGATAGGATTCGCAACGAATACATCCGACAGAGAACTAAGGTTATTGACATATGTAGCTCAAAGGAGTAGCAAAGCAGTCTTTCGCAAATCGTCGTCCCACCTGGTCGGAGGGCGCCCTACACTACGTTTGCCGAGTCGCGGTCTCCACTCAAGATCACGTTTACCCCAGCGGTTGTCGGTTCTTCTTGAAATATAGCCAGCTCACTGCCACTTTAGCTTGCTACTCCTTTGAGCTACATTTTGTCAATAACCTTAGTTCTCTGTCCGATGTATTCGGCAGATGCTGGATGCGGCAAGCTGAAGACAGGGCTCTATGGCGCTCATTAGGGGAGGCCTATGTCCAGCAGTGGACTGATATAGGCTGATGATGATGATGATTCTAAGGTAGTTAAAATGGGGTCAAAGGTATTTTTTTATAATTGCATTCCTAATTCAAATTATATTGACACGTATTTCGGGATTTTTGAAATCCTTTGTGGTTACTTTAATAAAAAGTAACTTCGCGTTTGTGTGTGATAGTTTAGAGAACACCATCCAAATAGAAAAGAGAGAAAAAATGGACAACGGACATCTTATACGACATGACTTCTTTATAACAAATGTCATAGAAGGAAAAGCAGAAGGAAGACAAGGAATGGGAACACCAAGAATTAACTTTATAGGTTAAATCAAGGAGAATGTACGCTTTCATTTCGTATAAAGAAGTAAAATTGGAAAGAGAAAAGCCACACTCAGCATTGTGCTGGGTAGACCAGGTGTGTCTACCCAGCGCTGGTCCAAAAAGCAGGTCACGTCACGACCGTAATCTGTAAATCTTATATCTTATGTCTTCTATAAATAAATAATGCTGGATAATTCACGCAGTATTATCTAACCCCAAGCTAAGCAGACCTTGTGTTATGGGTAGGTACTAGATAACTGATATACATACATAATATAATATGTACATAGATAGATACTTTTTATTATACATAGAATAAGACCAGAACACCCTGAACAAATGAAAATGTCTGCAGTTCGTACACACATTTTTCCCGAGGCGGGAATCGAACCCGCAACCTCCTGCGTCTCAGGCAAACCTTCGCCCACCGCGCCACAGAGGTCGTCGATATAATATCTTCCTTCACGCCTAACTGATCAACCAATTGACTGATTTTGCATAGAGTTAGTTGAAAGGATGGAGACTATTACAGGCTACTTTTTATCCCATAAATCAGTTTCCATGGGAAAGAAATATCCTTAAACAACGCGTGCTGTAGAAGCTATTTTAAAATAATTGAGATATTCATTTCAGAAGCACTATGCCTTTATACTTATATACAGACTACTAATTGCAGACACTATAGTGTCTCCTGTCCACGGCCACTATTGAAATAGATGGCGAAGCATAGGTACATACACCCCACTTTAAACAATCAAACAACGAGTTAACAACCGACCATGTGGGGAAAGAGGTTAAACTCTTACCTCTTTTCCCACATGGTTAATTGGTATCTAATAGTTGTGAAGAGGGTACTAACACACCATCAGCCTTTACCAGCCCACTGCTGGACATAGGCCTCCCCTCATGAGCGCCATAGCGCCCTGTCTTCAGCTTGCCGCATCCAGCATCTGCCAGCAGTCTTTCGCAAATCGTCATCCCACCTGGTCGGAGGGCGTCCTACACTACGTTTGCCGAGCCGCGGTCTCCACTCAAGAAGACGTTTATCCCAGCGGTTGTCGGTTCTTCTCGATATATGGCCAGCCCACTGCCACTTCAGCTTGCTAATCCTTTGAGCTATGTCGATAACCTTGGTTCTCTGTCGGTTGTATTCGTTGCGAATCCTATCCTTCAGAGAAACTCCGAGCATAACTCTCTTCATAGCTCGCTGGGCGACTTTAAACTGGTGGACCAGCCCTACCGTGAGTGTCTACGTCTCAGCTCCGTAGGTCATGCCGGGTACTAACTATTAGATACCAATTAAAACATGTCTAGGCAATCATCATCATCAGCCTATATCAGTCCACTGTTGGACATAGGCCTCCCCTAATGAGCGACATGGCGCCCTGTCGTCAGCTTGCCGCATCCAGCATCTGCCAGCAGTCTTTCACAAATCGTCAGCCCCAAAATGACAACTTCGTCTTGGAAGCGAACGCAGAGATCGACACAAAGCAAGTCGGAAACTGGCACAAATAGTCACAAAGAATAAGCCTAGCTCACTTTGATGACCGTTAATTGTAATCGCTTGCGAAGAGCGCCCCATTTCCATTGTCTTGTAACAGCTGTTCTGTTGCGGTAGTTGTAGTTCTAATGGTCGGAGGGCCTTGAACAAATGAAGGGAAAACGACCTCCTGGCAAGATTAAATTTTCACGGAACTGCTCCGTGCAGGTAGGTCACCGGTGTTAGATTACCAATGTAGTTAAACTTTTCAACGATGCCTTGCATCTATTATTTAACACGAACACCGCGTTCTTGGAAAATGTGGCAGTCAATCATTCTATAAAAGCGTAGATTTTAGCTGTCTTATAACTAACTACTAGCAGCGCCTTGCGGTTTCACTCGCGTAGTTCCCGTTCCCGTGGGAATATGGGGATAAATTATAGTCTATAATCTATTCCAGACTATAATCTATGTCTGTGCTTAATTTCACCCAGATCCGTTCAGCCGTTCTTGCGTGATTGAGCAACAAACATCCATCTATCCATAAATCCATTTAAAATTTCGCATTTATAATATTAGTGTGTTGGTGATAAAAGTATGCGTCTTGATTCAATGCTGATGATAATGGTGACATTATAACATCAACACAATCGAAAATCAATCTTATTGTCTTTACACAAAACATAAACTCTAGTTTTTACCAAACCGTTCATGTACAAACAAATTCCGATAAAAACTTTTTTACGAATACAAAGCCGATTTCGCCACAAAATCGAATAACGGGTTTGTAACGATTTGGCAAATCGAATTTTGGAAGGAATTTACACGTGAATGTTTTTTCAGTCGACGCGGGACGCGGAACACAAAAGCGATGCCACCGAGCAATACATTTTTATTTATTAAAAAAATGTACATATTGATATGTGAAACCCTATTGAATTCTCACTGTATAATATACATATAATAATATATTTTTACAGAATTTGGTCACATTAGTAAGCTATAAATTGCTAAAAAATAAGGAAAAAATAATACGAATTTAAATTAAGTTACTTCATATTTTAAAACTTTTAACATTATCATGGTTATTGACATTAAAGTCATTTATAACGGGATATTTACCATGATTCGATTTTTGAGTTTTGACATCATATTTTATCTGGACATTTCGTTATGTGCAGTTAGGATATTTTTTTTTTACAATTTTACCCAACCCCGTTCGTTTTCAGGTAAAATGTAAAGTGCCCAGTAGCAATGTGTTTCCTTTTCCTGTTATAAATGAATAACGTGTACCTTTTATATGCACATAAGTTATTAATACTCAAGTTAGAATTAACGGCATCATGTGTCTAAGGTGGAAATAAAAATGAAAAGTAACACTTTTGTTAGTATTGTACCGAAGTGGCATTAAACATTATCAGTTTCGAATATGTTTTGACAGTAATGTTTGCCCATGCCACACAAAAAGCTTTATTAAGATGAAGTGCTACCTAAAACCCAGGTTTTGTCTGTACAAAAAATCCATTTTAAGGCAAGAAAACACTATTTTTTTAAATCTTTTTTGATGATTCTCGAAAGTTTAGGATTTTAGTTAGTGCGTTATATAAGTCGAAACACGACTGACTCAACTTGACTCGATAGAAAAAAATCGCAAAGTATCCTCTAAATTTTCATTTTTACTACGTAAAACCCAAATGTCGTCTAAAAAATACTTAACTAAACACTTAAGAGCAACATAGTTTTATTTTTTTGCGAATGAGTATTATTTTAGAGCAATATCATATTTATAAATAAAAAGCAGTGAAATTGCGCGCGGGTCGGTTCTTGCCTCCCTTTCTCGCCTTCACCGCGCGGTGTTCGCTCGTCCTTGTCTCGAAAAAGCGCCATCACTTCGACTTAAGTTCATTTAAGGTACGAGAAGTGGCAACGTTTTTTCGTGATTTCGCGGCTGAGGTGCTCGATTGGATTACGGTCCAGACTATTAGCTGGCCAATCTAGCACTGAAATCGTCTGCCTTATAAGAAACAACTTGGCCTAACGGGTGGTATGGTATATGGTATGTTGTGGTATATGGTTTATGGTACCTATGTTTCGGGTCGTAATCATGCGTAAACGTCCATATAAATAGGAAGATGAACCTCAGCATAGGAAAGTTATATCTAATAACGATAGCGTTATTTATACCTAGTTCTACCACCATCTTTTATATACTTACCAGATCATAACTTCTGAATTTGTTGAGAAATTAAGGTTTTAGTAAAAATTAAGACATTAACATTAGACATTAACATTAGATTAGATTAGCCTAAACTTTCCTGACAGGAGGACCTGTGAGAAAAGTTTTTATAAAAAAAGTGTAGTAGGCTACCAATTCCAGAAAATAAACCCTTAGTTTTAATATTTCCACCGCCGTCGCCGTGTTGTGATTCACGGATTCATTTTAGTTTCCAGGCAGGTCTGCGTAAGTATTGCATTCCATCTGATGAAATCAAATTAACCTTGGTCTGTTTAGAGAACAATACATACATGTTGCCATGGGGGTCCATTGTCTAGTCATGAAATAATACTTCGTAAGTCTAGTTAACTAAAGAGTGTCCTAATTAGTTGACCACTACTGCATAAATGATAGGAAGTTTCACTGAAGAAAACTTTGAAAAATAAGTCGATAAAAAAGTAATATGGTTTGTTTTTGGATGTAAGCAAGGACCCACTAAGTACTGATTGTTGGAAATTAATGGGGACAAAGGATTCTTGACTCAAAGTAAATTTAAAGATAGGTCGAGTTTTTTTAATTAGTTCCTTAGCAAAACAAATGTTGTCAAACGTAGGTCTCTCACTCTCTCTGATGATCAAAAATTCTCTGGAATTGCATAAATTATGAGACTTATAGTTTGCGTGGAAACCCAAAACTATGCAGAGATAGAAGCAAAGAGTTCGTCTGTGTAACATTTTGTATGTGTACCGATGAAAGGTAAAAAGGCTAAAAGGCCACGTAAAGGGGTTAAAGTTTTCTAGTTGTTTTCACTTTTTAACAAGTTATCCAATTACCTTCAAAATTACCAAATTTAAGAACTCATGGGCGCTTTTGTGGCGTTTGTGGCTTTTTGAGATGGTAGTGGAATGCCAAATCCTAAACTATGAGAGTTAGAATAAGCCATGAAGTATTTTAGGTCATGTGGCATGGCTTTGGCATATTATAACACTATCTCGAAGAAAATAGAAAAAAATTGCTTTATAACGAATTTGTAATTTTTTACCATGCTTTACCATGCGCTACCTACGGTAAATTTTCAAAGTGTCTGGTTTTCTGGAAAATACCTGCTGGTAGTCCCCAAGTAACATAATTATAAAATGCAGTTAATAAACTCTGACGAAAGTTCATCTTCATTTTATGAAAGTTTGTCTAGCAGGCTAACTTTACTATGCAAAATGTCTGGCAATAGAAGTTTTTGTTTTCTTGTACTATATCTGAAAATTTAAAAAGTTAGCTTTATTGTGATTTTTTAGTGCAAATTAAACAACTTTGCCGATATCAGCCAAAGCCACGGTGACCCAAACTTCATTATCGGTGATCATTCCTACCTGTGTGCATACGTAGACAAACTATCAGCCTTTATAAAATGAAGATGGTGAAACAATCGCAAACTCTAAGTCAATTATCTGCACAGAAAAATTATAAATTATTGTAACTGTCAACAGCATAGCATTCATAGCCAGCATTTCGAGGAAGGAAACTCTATTCTAGCATTTAAATATAAAACACAGCTTTACGTCACCTTTTACTAAGTGTTTTGCAGGAATAAAACTCTAAGCTCTTATGTAATACGAAAAAAAACCCAGAAAAAACGTAATAACATGTTGACGAACCTTGTTCCTTTATCCACATGCTCGCACAATGAATTCTAATCATAAATAGGTTTGCGATGCGGTACTTTGCGTAAACTTATTAAAACTAGCATATGCCCATGGCTTCGCATGCTCTATTCCGGGTCAAAAAGAAACCTATGTCTGTCCCCGGGATGCCTTCTAACTCCCTACCGAATTGCATTAAGATCCGTTTAGGAGTTTAAGCGTGAATACACAGACAACCAGACATCATTATTTTCGCTTTTACAATATTGGTATGAATGTGCATTATGCATACGTAAACCGTTCATTGCTTATAACGATGCAAATCATGCTGTTATGACATGCCGTCGCTAAATTGGGTTATCAGCATAGGTATTGATTTTCATATGAGGCTCAAATGAAAATTAATGTTGCCGTGGTTTAATTTAGTTAGGAAGCTCATTAATTATCCACATTATGATTGCACACGCTACCTAATAAGCCTCTACTTTCCTCATTCCCCTTAGGTCTGGCTTATGCATACAAAACAACTATGCAGACTGAGACCGCCGCTCTCAACTGTTCCTTTGTTCTTGTTTAAATGCAATACTACTTCTTCCTCTCCGAGTGACTGGATTCTTGTTCATTGTTCAAAATACATTTAAATTAATCGTCGGGGTGACGATTAATTTATCAACCTTTCCTCTTTTCACTTGAAATGAACTTTGTGTGAGCTTCTTGGTTCTTCACTATTTTATAAAGAATGTCTGCGGTTTTTAAGTATCCTTAGAATTCCTTATTCAGTAATACATATTCTCCTTCTTCCTTCTTCCATACATAGACCTTCTATTATAAAGATAGATTGAATAAGAGGGAGAGAGGGAATAGAAAGTGCATTTGTGTCTGCGCATACTCTCGTGTACACTGTGTGTACACACGTGCACTTTAATAATGTCCTTTACACATGGCTTGTCTCCATTAAGACTTGTCGCCGCCGTGACCGAAATTTGACTAGGATTAGAATAGAATAGAATACATTTTATTGGCTCACACACACAGTACACAGAAAGATACAAAAAAAACATAAAAATAATTAATACTACTTAAATAGTGAAGTGAACCAATAAGGGCCTGCCTCAGCTTAATGATTACATCATTATTATCATCATCGTCACATGCATAGGTATCGGTGAGCGTGGTGAACATTATAATTATATTAGGGGCCGTATGAGCTGCTACTGTGATTGGCGTTCAATAAAAAGTGAGAATAAACATGTTACCGATAAAAATCAAATTTCAACGTTATACGTTTATTTTCTTTACACCTTACGGGATAATTTTAATTACTTGGACAATGTACATGTCACAAAATAATTAATATCTCGTTATAAGACTTTAATGTTAATATAACCATGATAGTTTTAAAAGTTTTATGTCACCAAGAGAGAATATAAGTAAAACTAGGAAATAAAGTGATCACTTTGATTTTAAGTCCACTTCAATTTTTTTAAGGTAAAGTAAAGAAGCAAACAAGAAACCTTTACCTTGTTAGAATGTTACTTTGCGAGGTGGAGCAATACTCGTCTCAAGCTTTTTTATCATCTAAATAATCATATATCATAAAATAAGCCTTTTACAAATGCTATTTTTGATAATATGTTTAAATTTATCTAAATGATAATTTTTGCAACTCACTTGGAGTTTTGTTGTAGAAGCATGTACTGTACATTGTCCTCTTAAAGATACATTTAATCATGTGTAGCCTAGTAGTGGGCATAGCGAGTTTATTTTATTTCTATTATTTAAATTACGTATATCGGTATATATAGGATTCCGTACCCAAAGGGTAAAACGGAACCCTATTACTAGCCGTCCGTCTATCCGTCTGTCACCAGGCTGTATCTACTGAGTATATATGAACAGTGATAGTTGGACAGAAATGTGATCTATACATTTTGCTGAGGTTTCTGTTTTTATCATTTAGGTCTCATAAATAGTGGCTTGACGACCTCAGTGGCGCAGCGGGCGAGAGTCTGCCTGCGACGCAAGAGGTTGCGGGTTCGATCCCCGCCTCGGAACAAATTTGTGTACGATCTGCAGAAATTTGTTCCGTTGGTCTGGGTGTTTTCTATGTATAATAAAAAATATCTATCTATGTAATGTATAATTATTACGTATATCAGTTATCTAGTACCCATAACACAAGCTCTGCTTACCTTGGGGCTAGATAATGCTGTGTGAATTGTCCAGCATTATTTATTTATTATTTTATTTATTTATTCGTTTATAAGAATAACATAAATGAATTAACGTACTACTTTGCTAATAAACTTCTAAAAAAGCTTTACTTAGTTATAAATACTTAATAACTTCTTAGTTTAAGCTTAACTACTAGCAAACGAAATCTCATTGATTTTTTGTATCAAGTACCCTCAATTTGTAAAATGATAGATTTAGGTAATATTATTTCTTGTATACAAAATAAAAAAATAAAAAAAAAAGCAATATTAAAGTCTCCACATACCATGAGTTTTGTATTTGATTTTGTTATTTGAAATATGATGTCATACTTACATAGTTTTTTTCCATTATTTCTAATGATACTGATGGTTGGCTGAATACGCTTACTACAATACTATGCTCCAACTCAACACATGCTAATTCAATGTGACTTTCAACAAATAACCATACTACGAGTATGTCCTTACGTTCTTTGAATTTCATGAGTGTTAAAGAGCTTCCACGAATAGCATGTGATCTGCAAAAGGAACTACCAACCTGGTGATTACTGAAGTTAAAAATGAGCTAATAGCTTTTCAGCCAGTGTTCTGTTAAGTAGGTGAAGTCAATATCAAATGAATTCATGTACAATTCTAATCACACTAATTTTATAAATGCGATAGTTTGGATGGATGGATAGATGGATGTTTGTTGGTCAATCATGCCAGAACGGCTGAACGGATCTGGATGCAATTTAGCACAGAGATAGATTATCTATAGTCTGGAATAGCTCATATGCTATATTTTATCCCGGAATTCCCACGGGAACGGGAAATACGCGTGTGAAACCGCGAGGCGCTGCTAGTGACTTTATAAAATGTTAACTTAACTGAACTAACGAAACTATCGAACGAAAAATTTACCATTTAAGGTAACTTGTATTAAATGTTATTTTATTTTTAAACTTTTTTCATAATACATTTTTAATCTTTTTGCTAAGCTAGGTTCCCTTGAGTTTTCAGTCTTATAAACTCTTCATCTTTAAGACCTAAAAATCCTGTGTTACTGCAGCAAGAACTGCTTCAACATTTACGTATCTCTGTCCAGAGACTGACAGAGACTCGTACAATTACCTTTGAAACATATAGAAATCACAAGGAGCAAGGTTGGGTTAATATGGAAGATGCTCAAGTATTTCGAAAAAACTTTTAAAACTATCATGGTTATTAACATTAAAGTCATTTAAAACGGGATATTTACCAACAACCCAAAAATCGAAACATGGTAAATATCCCGTTTTAAATGACTTTAAAGTATTTCGAAGCCAGCATCTCGAATTGTAGGCGCGAATATTACAATATTACGGCTCTATAGCAATTAAATGGCGGAACTGTGAAACGGGGCTTTGTCTCGAAGGAACAAAAACAAATTCTCTTTGTCTCGTCATTCTTCTCGGTTTTCGTTACTCAATTTTAAATCTTTTGATAGCTCTATGAGCGAGATATTTAAACCTCACCATTATATCTTTCCGGTGGAACTACTCGCTTAGAGAGGATACGTCTTTTCCAAGTCATAGACTGTAATTTTTTGTTTCTAGATCGTATTTTGTACCTATTTTCCTTAATTCATCATTAGGTACATTCATGTTTCATCATACTAAATAAAAAACGAATTTTAACTAGTTGTCACCAATTGAAAAATGACCTTTCAAGGTTTTTTAATTTTTACCTCTCCAAATCCATTACTTTTAAGGAATTTAAAGTCAGGTTTTAAATTATTTAATCTAATCAAACTATTTTCGGTTCCAAAGAGTTTATGCCTCAATCTCAGTTTACAATAAACGCCTATATATATTATAACTTTAATTGCTGTCACCTTCAACATGTTTTTATAGGTCTACTATAAATTCTTGATCAAAATTTCATACGAAAGCAAACGAGATAGGAATCGTACCGGAATAGACTCCTCTCTTTTACTAAAACCGCCTTTGACCAGCTTTCAATTTGCGGTAACGGGAGCAACGATATACATAACATAAAGATACTCATAGTGCGGGGTGGGCATCTGGCACAGCGCCAAAACCTGTCGCAGATGGGAACGACGTGATAAACGGCCTAGATAGGATGCAGCCTGGTCTAAAAATGATAGCTGAAGCATATTGGTAGTTTTCACATGGCAGAATTGGGCAGGTCAGGGATAGGGTAAAAACAAAATAAACAAAGATAGTTTTAGGTCAGATTTGGATACGAAAATAATCTGGACTTGACATTGAACCTGAGCGAAAAAAAGCAGTTGATAATCAGTAAGATATCACTTCCAATCGTTTCCACTTACAATAATGATTGACGTTTTGGAATGTTATTATTCTGTAAGTCAAGTGTGAATAAATAAATAAATAAATAAATAAAGGGTAAAACTTCTTCTTACCTGCCAAGTCTTTAAAATTATATTTAATAAACGTTAAATAAAAATAAGAGCTCCTTCCTAAATTTTAAGTTGAAATAAATATGTCTTATTTGAGAAAGATAAATTAATCACCGCAAATAATGTCAACTACCTAATTAAAAAAAAAGTCATGTTCACGGCTTGTTTGGACTGAAGATAAAACTATAACTTTAATGAAATAGTTTCCACTTACAATATTGTCGCAAGATTCGTCTAGCTAGTTTATCTTGGTCCCCAGAGATGTCTGGTCGTCGACCCAGTTCTAATCAAACGCAAAACACATGGGAACTCAGTCACACACTAATATAAGAACGAAATATTTACCTACATCTTGAGAAAGAATATAAAATAAAATTCTTCGGAGTCATGGGAACTTATAAATGGAATCACCCGTTCTTGTTTCCTTTTTTTGAAAAATAAAAGCCATTTTGAAAAACATGTCCTATATTTTTTAAGCAATTTAACTTTTCGTCGAGAAGCTAATCCTTTGTCAGAAATTAGCTAGAACACTTTGGTGCTAGGGGATCATATGGAATTTATGAAACGTTATGTAAGTATGACGCAAAAATATAAAACAAAATCTCTTAATATTTTGTGGGTACTGACGGTAAGACAACTATTCGTTCTAGCGCTGGTCTTGCGAAAGCACTCGAAGCTAGTATTTGAACCTAATCATAGCTCGACAAAGCGCCGTCATGATAGAGTATGTGTGACGGGACTTCGTCACACATGCTCACGGTACCAGTATATTCACGGTTCCCCGTGACTACGGGGAACCGGTGCAGTTTCTAGACTTTATCATTTATTAAGCGTATCACTCTACTATAAAATCAATAGAAAAATAGAGATCTACCCTGTCACACTCTACAAATGCAAACTGAAAACTGCATTAATTTCACTGACAAGAAGAAATTTTGTTACGTTGCTGTTTATTCTTTATAGTTGAGAATTTCTCCACAATTTATTCCGCAAAAGTAGAGTTTTCTTCAGCAAAATTAGATTAGATGTCGCAGAGCGGATAGTGCTTTCCGATAAGTTATATTAAATGTCAAGATAGATAAATCCAAGCCGTGAACGCACAGAAAAATAAAAGCGTCCAACTGCTGACCTACATATAAATATTCAACCAGCGCGCTCTACAGAGTAGTATAAAACCTTTTTGGTCCAATATTTTTTTAGGAAAAACCATAAGCTAACTTGGCTGTAGTTGGTGGTACTTGCATACTCTATCAACACGTGCATCAGTGGCGATAAGAAAAAAAACAGCATTCCGTTCATAGATAATTAATACATTAGGTGTCAGTGTGAAGCTTAGAAAAGTATTTTAGATGGTTTGAATATGATTTATTATATGATTTATTATTGTTTATGATTTTTTATGTTTTTTTTTATTTCGATTTATGGCTATTAAGTCACTTCAATATTAAAGCGATTTTCGAGGTAACAATATTAGGGCGATCTGTAAGTAGGATTACTTGTATTAATGTAGGATTGTATTGTATGTAAATAATAAATAAATAATGCTGGACAATTCACACAGCATTATCTAGCCCCAAGCTAAGCAGAGCTTGTGTTATGGGTACTAGATAACTGATATACATAATATAATACAATACGTAGATAGATATTTTTTATTATATATAGAAAACGACCAGAACACCCTGACCAAATGTCTGCAGATCGTACACACATTTGTCCCCAGGCGGGAATCGAACCCGCAACCTTCTGCGTCGCAGGCAGACCTTCGCCCACCGCGCCTCATCGGTCGTCTGTATGTATACAGTATAATAGATTTATGTAAAGTAGATGAGATCCAAGTAAGTACTTTGACAAATCGGCTTTAAGTAAGCGATGTAACCTACTTAAGAAACAACAAATGATCCATCTATTATCTATCTATCAGTGTCAGTAGCGCTGTAATTGGATATGCACGACTGCATTGGAAAAGTGGGTGTTTTACAATGACTGTTTGCGTAATAAAAGAGTGCAAAATTTACAAAATTCGATAAATATCGATAAGACATATTATTTCGTATGAATTCTCGCAAAATAAGTATTTAAATTGTTCGTAGACAACTAATATTTCAATTAAATTTAACTTAATTAAATAAAACAAGCGCGTATTTGTTTTTAATGTGTGCTGCCCGGTACTAATATAAAAAATGTCTAAAAATCGTAGTATGCGAGTGAGACGTACCACTGACATTCGAAAAACGATGTCAAAGATGTAGTAGTTTTGAATAAACTCTCAAGTTGTTAACTTAAAAGTACGTAAGATACGTAGATCCATATTCGGTGCTTTAAATATTTTAACCGACGAACAACTAACGGAGTAGTATATCCGTTATTTGATTGTTACATAAATTAATTAAACTTTAATGATGATGTACTAAGAATGACCACTTTTGGGCGGTTTCATAAAAAAAAAACAAAACGACACGACTTTTTGTTGGTATGATCATAACTCGTTTACGATAGGCGGCAGGCTGCAGGTGGTGATTATTTACGCTGGCCTGTTACGGTTCTTGCCAAAAAATACTTGTTTTTTTTTTTAATGAAAATAATTTTCCCTTTCTTATGAAACATGAAAGCTTTTGAAGCTTGGTTAATCGGTATAAAGCAACTTTCTCAAACGACTCCTGTTTTAATTGTTGTTTTGTGCAAAAATCTAAAAACTAGTTCTTGTGGTTTTCGGGAAAATGCTGCTCAAAAGCGTCAAATTTTAGCAGGGGATTTGTAAATATCAGCTATCCCGTTTTAAATGACTTTAATATCAGCTACGTTACTTTACTTCTAAAATTTGAAGATTATATACACATTTTATCTAGTTCTCTTGTCAACTCAGGCTCTTTACAAAAGAGCCTTTGAACAACTTCTTCGAAAATTGCAGTGTCTTATTCTAGTACCTGTAGACTAAATAATTATGGTTTTTCTTAGATATCTTTCGATGGTGTTTTTAGTTTAAAGAATAGGTTATTTTCTAGGCTAAAAAGCTTTCAATTACTTTTTTCCTCGAAATAACCATTAAAAATAAATAAAATAACACGTACGCCTATGGGCATAGCATAATACCAGTAATTCTGCTAAATTGATCTAACCGGGCAATGATGAGTGAGTGTTAACACCAAGTTTACGACAAAACTTTTAAAACTATCATGGTTATTAACATTAAAGTTATTCAGACATTTGATTTAAGTAGCGTTCGAAAATAAAACCGATGGTAGTGGTAACATTCGTAGTAAAATGTAAAATACAGTGATGAGGATAGATGTCTGCCTTTATAAACCAACTCGCAGTGACATTAGTTCTATTTTCTAAAAGTTATAAAAAACATTTACCGGAACAACAAAGGTTCAAGTTGTTTGCACACTTCTAGTGCTCTTATTGACTTTTAGGGACTCTTGTTCGGATACGAAACCACTTATGGTCGTGCTCTGTCTGTGCTTTTTCCCTTTTGAATATCTCGGCAACTTCCAAAGTTTTTACGTGTATTATTAAATAACTATAAATAGTGTGAAGCTGTACAGAGTTAAAGGAAACGCAAACAACAGTACATCTTTTGGCGTCGACTATTCAAAAGAACGATTTAAATCTTTGTCAAAAGACAAGGTCAACTGTATCAAATGAAAAGTATCAGTTTGTACATTTCACATAGTTTTTGTATGTTTTGTAGGTTTCATTCTTTTTGAATTAGTTTAAAAATGTAAAAAATCTGGCCGTTCCTAAAAATATGTGGAATACGGATGTCTGAATGCAGAACACTTTTTGAAAAAAGCTTAAAAAGGCGGGATCTTATTTTCAAAAAGCATCACAACTTCATATTTTAAATGATAGTAAAGTTTGTATCTGTTTGTACATTTTTCATTTCTGTTTGTTTTCTATAGAAGGAAAATTAAAAACGGTTGTGATTAGTGTAGTCCCGGTGTTCGACTAAAGAACCAAAATATGCAAAGTTTTGCAGAAAAACTAAAAGGTTCCTCGTCTATTTTTAATGCAAAACTTATTATTTTCAAAACCGAGCACATTACTCCTAACATAACTTTTCGTTAACTCACACGAATACAGACTTCCCCTCAGTGGCCCTGAAATAAACTCACCCTGTATACGAGAAAATTCTAAAATAATGGTACAATGTTTTTATGTTATACCGCTGTGTAGACCAACTAAAAAGTATTAACTGTCATCAGCAACATCAGCGCAGGTTCAAGTTTCACATTCACGTCATGACCACAGAGCAATATGACGTCCACTGCGTCCAGCATCCTCATCATGAATTTTTAAATGCGTTTTAGGGCACTTATCGATTGTTTTTTTTTATGTTTATTATTTACTATGTAACATATAAGAGACACTTTTCAAAAATGGGCCCTATAGGGTTTTAATTTGAGCACACTCTCTTGAAACCAATCCTCGAAACAGTCTGCATTAATTTCATGATGATAATCTTCTTTTTGTGTTCTTTTTTATTCGAACATCAGCAAGACTCCTTCAACGAAACCTTCTTCGCTGCCTTTATGGCTGATTAATCTGATTATCAATCACTGTTCTTTTCCCGTTGAAGCCTGTTGTTAAGCTTTTTAAGAAAACTTGTTTCGTTGACTTTTCTTCGGTATCCATGTTTTTTTTTACTCTATGGCCTGCAACAAAAACGCAAATATTTAATATGCAGGTCACAGGAAGCTATAATGCCTGAGTGAGATGAGATTATATTTCAGATGCAGTAGGTAGGTATACCTACAAATAATAAATAAAAAGTCGATTTTTGAAAATACCTCTTTAGATACTTCTGACCCACCAGATTCGAAGTATTTTTAAATTGACAATAATTTTGCACGTATTGGTTTGAAGCCATGTTTATGAAGTAAGTTTGCTCAATTAACATAATGCGAAGCGATGTGATGTGTGCTTATTTTAGAATCAGAATGATTTAATGACTGATTTTAATACAAATAAGATGATAAGTTTAATGTAAAATTGCTTTAGAATATTCCATATAAAAATCTACTAGTTGCTACTATTTCAAAAAGGTGAAACCGTTTTGAAATAGTAGCACATTTTCTATCCTCCCTCGGATTCTCTTGGGATACTTCGATTATCAATCCGAGATGAAAGCAAAAATAGCGTTTTATTCGAATCCGAAGTTTCCGCGGAAACAAATCGAATGAATAAAAATGCTGTTCTTTGCGATATTCACAAGAGGTCGGCTGTTCTGTTTTGTTGATACACGATACCAATGGCAAAATTCGCCTTTAGAATACTATTATTCTAAGAAAGGGGCTTAGAATGATAGTGGACACAAACGAAGTGTAACCCAAAAAAATTAGATAAATACCTAAGTCTCATTTTCCTATTCGTGCTATGCGTGAAAGCACTGAAGTTCTAATTATGTTCATCAACTTACACATACACAGATTGGTTTTAATCGTCGAAATCAAGAGAATTATTGAGCGAGCGTGTTTTACCTCTTTGATTGACGTGTTTGGGTTAGAAGTGGTACGCGCATAGGACATAAATGAAATACTGAGATTCGGTGCAAGTGACATGTTTTCCCGTGTGTTCTTGTTTTTCTTGAAGCACCAATTGAATGCATTTCTGTGTCCAAGCCACTTGAGGTGCTCTATCTACTTAATTTTATAACATCAATGCCGCAAACGCGACTGCCGCTAAAATCACTCAAAATAATTCGAAAACTATCATCTAGTTTTTAAGAAACGATTAGATGTTGTTTTACTACGATTACCCTCCGCTGTTGGTAGTTGGGTCAAAAGTAGTTCTTCTGGATCCGGTAGGGGCACTACAAGGCGCTGCATGTATAGGAAGTACTCAAAATTAATGGAAGTATTCGAAAGATAATGCGTACGAGTCCTATTAGGGCCTATTAGGGCACTTGTACGTTTGCTTTGCACATTCATAACCAACAGTTTTTCCGTTGAACTCGGTGCTTTTTGGGCTGCTTTTTGGGTGCAGACAGAGTGTCATTTGTTTCAAATGTCCTCGATGTCCATCGAGCCACCTTAGGCACCGGCATCGGGAGATAGAACTAGAGGATAGAAAAGCTTAGCAGGCTAAAACTTTCTTCGTCGCTTCTGCCTGTATTTACATAGAGCTATCTAAAACATGTAATTTAATCTGGACGAATCTTAATATCTTAACTTTCGTGTTACAAAAGAAAAGGTAGATGCTCTTACCGAGGCTAAATTTAGCCCCATTCTAATATTGAAAATATGCATTAGGGTAAAATATCTCTGAATGGGGTTCATGAGTTGTAGATCCGAACCACCCATACCTAACCTAACTATACGAACATCTTTTTTAAGAATTTAAATAATATCCCAAACATCAAACAAACAGACCTCGAAGAAAAACTTTTATGTATAAGCATCAAAATAAATAAAAATTTAACATTCAAAAGAAACGTTCTTTTGTACCATCTAGGACCAAAGTGGCTGGGATAACGAATAAAACTAATCGAAACTCGACTGAGTTAAGTCTCAATCATCAAACCACTTGTTTGGTTAATACATGAACATAACCTGTACTAGTAAACCAGTGAGCCTGATCAGAAACAACAAAGTGCAAAACAAAATTATTACAAGCAACTGACCTGACCTAGAGGAGGGGTAGGGGAGCGCTACCAATGAATAAATGATAATAATGTATAATAATACGCGTTGCTATTTTGACATGAACGATTCGACAATTTTTTTAGGCATTTTTGTAGTTAAAGAATAAAGTCGCCTATAAAATTCAAATTCCATGGTTAAAAAATAATTATTCTGGTTATAAAATGAAATAAATATTCAGTTCATAGGAGAGGCCTATGTAATGTATAGGCTGATGATGATGATTCAGTCCATATCAATTGATTAATTATAACCCTTTGGATTGGACCCCTTATCTCAAAACCCCTCGACGGATTAAGCCTCGCTGAGTTACCAGCATATGTCACATGTGTCATCTATACCTATCATATTTCACCCAAACCTGATTAATGGTTGGACAGTATGCTCGAAGTGGCTATTTCACCATACAGCCAAATCACCCAAGCTGCACTAACAACTTCATTCGCTTCGCTCACTCCTTTCAATAAAAATTAACGTTTAGTATAGGGCAACAACGCAATGATTTCGCACAACTTTTTAACAAATTACCCGCAGATATTAAAAGTGTTAACTCACTTCACGTATTTAAGAAGAAACTATCACTGCATATCAAGCAGTCAAACTAAATCATATGAAATATTCTCGGTACCTATCTACTTTAGTTCAATCAATTTAAAACAACAAAAACCTAATTAAACAAATACGTGAAGTGGGAATATTTTATAATTAGCTGTTTGTTATATTCGTAGTTTATTACTTAGTATTTTTTAAGAACGACTGTTATATTATACGACCTCAGTGGCGCAGCGGGCGAGAGTCTGCCTGCGACGCAAAAGGTTGCGGGTTCGATCCCCGCCTCGGAACAAATTTGTGTACGATCTGCAGAAATTTGTTCCGTTGGTCTGGGTGTTTTCTATGTATAATAAAAAATATCTATCTATGTAATGTATAATATTACGTATATCAGTTATCTAGTACCCATAACACAAGCTCTGCTTACCTTGGGGCTAGATAATGCTGTGTGAATTGTCCAGCATTATTTATTTATTTATTTATTTATTATAACTAAGTACCTACTTATTAATTTAGTTCTCATGTAAGCGACATAATAATAATAATACCATAATAATAGAAATAATTGTCTTTATGAGAATTGGATGATTCAGCCGTGTTTTTAACTTTTTGGAAACAATGCTGACAATTTTGTTTATGGGCGTGCTCAATTAAGGAAATATGAGCCTATTCAGTCCTGCCTGCCCAACATCCACGACGTGCGATAACGGAAGAAAACGCCTCGACAGCGAAGGCACGGTGCTCTACCAACCACTGCATCATAATGATTGACAAATTTTCATTATCTCTGAATCGACACCGTTCATTTCGAAAACGTAAATCTGCCACGAGATTTTTAATGTAATGTACAACCTTATTTTTCCAAATTCGGTTCAGAGAATAAGCAGCGTAATGAAACGATCATAAAGTAAATTGCATAAAAACGGAGGAACAAATAATTCAGTACGGGGTGTCCGTTTTTGCTGCCAGCATAGGGTGGAGTTCATGGACGCTTAGTAACGCAAACAAGTGGTAGAAAGCCTCTTTCATTTAGTCGTGTTACCCATTGAAGGATGTTAGTTGTTCATTCAGGTAAACCGACCAAATTTAAAAGTACGAGTAAGAGAGAGGGCTGTCCCGCATACGCTTTCCACTGCGTATGTTTCGGTAAGTTCAAGGGCTCTAAACCGGCTCTTCTACGTGTTTTCTCTATCACAACGCGGAGCATTTCATCCCCAAGTAGTAGTAATACAGCTGCGTGATATAAACATTTCCGGGTGATTGTCTGTTTGTATATCGATTGTGTGAGCAGGTTCTTACGACCTTGGAGCGACTACGTAGGCGTCGTTGTTCCTCCAGCGCCCTTGACTCCCGCACGCGCCGTTGTTCGACCACCCGCGCCAACATAACACCCTGCGCTGCGCACATTCTCTCTCTCTGCGTTAGTGTTGTACGAGACTTTGCCTTCTAAAATACCTATAGAAGCGTTTCTTACTCCAAAAACATTGCAAGTGGATTTTTATTAATTGTGTGTGAGTGTGTCACCGATGTGAATCGTCACGCTGAAGTAAGCAACCCTGGTAAGCTTTATGTCAGAGCTTTAGGTTATTTTATTCTTGTTTTGTTATGTAATGTTATGCGTAGATATTTTAACGGTGTAGGGCATTTTTTAGTGGCTTGCAGGGTAGACTAAAGGTTGCCAGGTGTACAGTGTGTAATTAGATTTGATAATAACATTTTCAATTGCAAGTTACCGTTGTTTTTGCTATGAGAGGCGCCCCTGACCTTGAGAATCGTTGTTCTCTAACCTTGAGGGGTTGCAGCTGCGCAGTGCGTTCGGTAAAATAATATTCGTTTGCTTTTACAGAACTCGTGTAAGTTTCTGTATACAAGGTGTTCCGGTGTTCAGTGATAAAATTAATTGGGATGTTCATTCATTTATTTATTCAGTTGTTCGAAAGATTAGAAGTTAGAGGTAGGATATTGAAGGCCAATAATTAAAAAATATTTTCCTTGGAAAATAATTGAAAATTGGGAACAAGGGCTCTTGCTTCTCAGACATTTTTTTAAGTAAGAGCGAGTACATCATCATCATCAGCCTTTTTCAGTCCACTGCTGGACATAGGCCTCCCCTAATGAGCGCCATAGCGCCCTGTCTTCAGCTTGCCGCATCCAGCATCTGCCAGCAGTCTTTCGCAAATCGTCATCCCACCTGGTCGGAGGGCGTCCTACACTACGTTTGCCGAGTCGCGGTCTCCACTCAAGAACACGTTTACCCCAGCGGTTGTCGGTTCTTCTCGAGATATGGCCAGCCCACTGCCACTTCAGCTTGCTAATCCTTTGAGCTATGTCGATAACCTTGGTTCTCTGTCGGATGTATTCGTTGCGAATCCTATCCTTCAGAGAAACTCCGAGCATAGCTCTCTCCATAGCTCGCTGAGCGACTTTAAACTGGTGGACCAGCCCTACCGTGAGTGTCCACGTCTCAGCTCCGTAGGTCATGACGGGTAGGACGCACTGATTGAAAACTTTCGTTTTCAAGCATTGCGGTATGGATGACGAGAAGACTCGACGTAGTTTCCCAAGCGACCAGAGCGAGTACAAATTACATGTTTTCGAGTTCACGCTTTGGCAACACGTATTTTATAACCAGCTGGTCTGATACCCTGTAAATATCTAACGCGCTTTAAAAAACTAAGAAGCGCGCGTAGCTGTGTAAGGATGTATCGGAACAGATGGTTTGTAAAACGCGCATTACTAAAGCGCGCGCTTCTAAACGCCTAATCTGTACCTCATCATCATCAGCCTATGTTAGTCCACTGCTGGACACACATTAGCAGATGCTGGATGCATCAAGTTGAAGACAGGGCGCTTTGGCACTCATTAGGGGAAGTCTGAAGAGACCCCTACTTCTCTTCAGACTTCCCCTAATGAGTGCCACCTACTCACTCTTAACCTCAATGTTTGCTCACTTCATTTGAGCGTCTATACTTGAAACATCCTGTGTACTTACAACGTTGACTGAACTATCCTATTCTACTAATATAATAAAGGCGAAAGTTTGTGTCGTTGTGCCGTTGTGAGATGTTTCACCCAAGTCAACCCCAAAACTACTAAATAGATACGATCACAAAATCTACTAAACAGAATCTATCGCAAAAACTAATAAATCGAATCGATCGGCTGAAATTTTGTACACATAAAGACATGGACCTGGAATAACATATTGGGCTACTTTGTATTCCAAATAACTCGTGCAAAGCCGCGGTCAGAAGCCAGTGATTTATATAGAAGTAGGACACTGCAGGTTGTAGTATGGAGGCATCTCAGGACTGCTCTCTATGGCGTCGAATGGGGGAAGCCTTTGTCCAGCTGTGGACGGACGTGTATGGGCTGATATGATGATGATGATGAGGACTTTGCGTTCGGACTGTGGGAAACAAACAATTTATGAGGTCTTATCTTTAACTTAGCTAGAACTATAGTTTTGTCCTTGCACTAAAAAGTTTCAGCCTCGTATTAAATAGTTTCAGCCTTGCACTAAAGTTACGCGTCCACTGGATCGAAATGGGAGCGTACGAGAGGCATCGGTATTTACAATATAGGGTGAGCGTACTGGTTTCGAATTTCGCATGGCTATATTGGTATATTCAAACCAATCTAGTAAGTAGCTTAGAGTGAAACGTTTACTATTGCGTTATGTAACTGATCTGGGACTGTACCATAAATCGTAATAAATTCCAGCTTTCAATACTAGTGGTACTTTAATACCCTAAAACCCCGAGTAGTAAAAATGCATGCATACATTTCTACTTTCCTGGTATTTTGTACGAGATAAACGTAGTTTTAAAAATCTTTCGGAAACGATAATGGGTCTCATAGTCTGACGCGGCCTGCGGTGGCGGTCAGTATAATTTGACAACACCTTCTTCGTTTGTGAGACTTTTTGGTAAATCAACATTAGGTACTTGCATGAGAGGTGTGTGGATGACTGTACTTTGACTACTAAAATGGGGCAAAAGAGGTATGAAATCACAGTAAAATTTTAGTGTTCGGAGTACTTTGGGCTGAAGCCAGTGCGAACGCGGAACACCTCTTTTTTTCTTCAGTCCTACACAATCAGTCCTTAGACATATATTTTTTATGCTATAAATTATTAAATAAGAGATAAGGGGTTAGTGATTTTCTATTCACTTCTTACATAAATTAGATCGAATGTACATATGCTGTTTGAGTGGATGTAAATCGAAACGCAATGTATCTGATATCTTCCGGGTTAATTGACGATCTCAGTGGCGCAGCGGGCGAGAGTCTGCTTGCGAAACAAGAGGTTGCGGGTTCGATCCCCGCCTCGGAACAAATTTGTGTACGATCTGCAGAAATTTGTTCCGTTGGTCTGGGTGTTTTCTATGTATCATAAAAAAATATCTATCTATGTAATGTATAATATTACGTATATCAGTTATCTAGTACCCATAACACAAGCTCTGCTTACCTTGGGGCTAGATAATGCTGTGTGAATGGTCCAGCATTATTATTTATTTATTTATTTAATTTCGGGCAACTCTCAAACGGATGGTCCAATTTCGATCAAATTAAATTTTAAAAGATTAAACGTCGATTTAACGTCTATGTTGAAGTGGAGTTGCTGTTGAATGGTGAATTAGTGATATAATCCAATCATTAATATCTGACATGCATAATCAAATTACTATGAATTTGTGACTATTATGAGAATTTCTTAGGATGTAGTAGCAATACTAGAAAACGATGTGGGGTGTTATTGTACATATTAGAGAAATAAGTTGCAAAATGTGGCTATGTTTATCCGAGTGTAGAGACCGTCGGGGCAATCGTGCTGTAGGTCAGTGTACACAACACCTGTTTCTGACAGAATGGAGTACGGGAAGCTTGTGTTCTAGTCATTCGAAATTGTAATAATTTAACTTTAAATAATATGGAAATCAGTTTTGTGCACCATTTGCTGGAATGGAGTCGGTGCATTGCGTGATTCGTGCAAGCTCGGGAAGCCCAGTCAAACGAGGATGCCCGAACACTGTGGCAATGTTCTACATCCTACGGGCGAAGCCATTCTGCATGCATTAATTTGAGGATACAGGCGACTGGGCCCACTACAAAACTAAAATAGGGATACTCGTAGCATACCTCACTTGTTTTCTTTCTACATAGATAGATTATAAGAGAACAGATGATAGTGTTTATCTGTCAGTATAACACATAACGTAACTAAGTAATTTCATTACACAAAGGTCTAAGTACGAGTAGACAGTAGTAATGAAATTACTAGTAACGTTATGTTTGATGATACCCAGTCAGAGTACCAATCAATATAGTGTTTTATTTACTCGAAGAAAGGTATACTTTCTTTTAAAATACATAGAAACCCGAGGAATATAACATTTGGGTAAAACCTCTACGCTTACAGAGTGATATAAATTTAAATCCTATTTTTTTCTCTTAATAGATGAAAAACACAAAAATGTGCGTTGTGGGAATATAGTCCCAACATACCGCCGTACCACGTATAGTTTCTAAGTTGTTTGCATAAACTAATATCTTTCTGCGGCTTCTCATTTGGAAACGTTCAAAAGTTATTTATATCCCAGGGGAACTAATTTATACGGTAAAAGCCTACGTGTATTCCAGGTTGGTATTTTGTAGACCTACATCTAGGTATACAAAATTTCAGTCAATTCCGTTCAGTAGTTGTCATCAAGAAGAACAAACACCCATCCATCCATATATCTATCCAATCTTTCGCATTTATACATATATAATATAAGTGTGACTAAGACACACAACAATTGTCTTGCTTTCTTTGTTTCTAATTATATTACCTGATACCTTAATAAATTGTCCTTTTCTATACAATATGATGCATTTGAGTTGTTTATAGTAGTAGTAGGTACATAATTTTTATAGGGCAATGTTAGCTTTTACAATACAAGTGACTTGCATGAATTTTATCAGTAAACAAAGATTTTTAATTTACTTAAATAGAACAGGGAGTTCTATTTAACAATAATAATGATTAAACAATCGAATTCATTACGGATCTTAATTGTGTTGGAAGAATAACGTCAAACTACGATAGTTTTTATAGTCAAATTAAACAATCGAGTTTAAATTCTCACTTGCTCGATGTTCAGTGGACGACTTATGTTCGAAAACTTAAGTTTTTCGATGATAGAACTCCCTACCTACCTTGAAAAAAGTCAAGTCAATATATCCTAGTAATTCTCTATATTGTGGTATAATGATTGTGGTTATGGTTGGTGTTTTGACAACCGTACATCGGTCTTCCTCGTCCTTCGAGGCCGGAATATTTGGGTCACGTTAACATTACGCAATTATAACCTAAATCCAGTTATAAAATGCATATTTGCACTGTTTACATTTGGAACAGTTATCAAACTTTTTAGTTAAGTTATCATGGTTTTGCTTCACGTTCCCGGTAAGTTTGTAATTCTCGCGATTAAACTTAAATGTTTTTTGGTCAACCTGTGACGATGATGGTATTTCACTGACACCTAGTAATATTCAGGGTCAGCTTCTATTCCATTTCTTAGACAACACACGTGACTAACGTGATAAGACGTGTAATTTGCTTCAATACAATTAGATCTTAATTCGATTTTTGTTAAGCAACGTTTGCTTGACCTAATATTTTCTAACCACGACGTAGCTACGACGTCACGGTCAAATGTTGTGAGTCACCTAATTAGCGAAGACCCTCATCACAAATCATTATCTGCTGCCGCGGATTTTGTGCAACTACATACCATAAAACCGGATTTTTATACGAAATTTAAAAAAAAAGTTAAAATAACTGATGTTTAATATTGGTGCCTAACCAAACTACATCTCTACCACGTGTAAGGAGAAAAGGATACAAATACAAAATCATTTATTTTGAATAAGGAACTAGTCTAAATAGGGAACATCAATGAACGATGAGGTGGCAAAAGTTAAAAACTGTGGAGCGACCTCATCGCCCGCCTCCTAGGCACAATAAAAATTATAATATAAGTGGTGAAATTAACAGAATAACTGTTAACTTTTCTCCCTCTCTCATTAAGGTTTGCTGGAAGAGAACTCTTTTTAGGGTTAAGCTCGCCTTTGCGATACCTCTCTAGTTATAAGGTTTAAAACAAGGTTTTATCAGTGCAAAAAAGAATTAAGAACTTAGGGATATACTGGCGATGTTCTAATATTCCACCACGTTTAGACAATGCAGGGATCAGTTCCTTCAATAGTGTGTTATCTTCACAATTTTTATTCTTGCAAAACAAGCATATTGTCATTGCATTTAGTTTATGTCATGCATCAATAAAGTCACAAGGTTATTCTTTACTAGTTAGGTCAAGGTGCGTTTATTGATCTTCTTTGTCTGAGTTTATACAAAAAACATACGATAAAAGTTATCGAAAAATATAGTACTAAAGATACATCTGAAATTTACGGGCAGGGCCGTCGACCCTCTCCACCCTGTGTAAATATCACGGTAAATACAAAAAATACGGCAATATTTACGATCATGACTCGTTATTTTTATTATGGGAGCGTGCACGTATAACAGGGAGTGAAATGTTTGATACCTACATGACTTTGAAAACTGTATAAAAGAATTGAGTTTTTTTACTCAAATTTAGTTGAACTCTTACTCAACTTAGATAAATAACCTTAGCACATTACTGAACTACCGCTATGCACCTCTTCAGCTTATATTTGTGATATTGAAGTATTGGACGTTGGGGCCAATACTATCTCAAATCATCTCCGTTAGATTTCCATATCTTCCAAACTACTAAATATTTATTTTTTTAATCTATGGAAAAGTTCAGGACTTACTCTATCGATAATTTTTTTTCGAAAATATGATTACATAAAAAAAATTGATAGAAAAAAATCGCAAAGTTACTGTTTTTTTTTTAAACCTTTGTTTCCTAATAAATACAAAAAGATCTAAGAATAACAATATTAAAGATCTTGAGAATAAGTATGGTAATAGAACTAAGTATAAAGAACATTTTATATGTACCTATCGGATTTTTCAAATAATATCGTAATTATTAGATATTAAGCTAAAACTTAAGGCAATGGAGGCGGTTAGCACAGGACCGTGGTGGATGGCACAAACTGAGGGAGGCCTATACCCAGCAGTGGTTTAAATCCGGCTGCGGATGATGATGAAGCTAAAACTTGATTTTTGGGATTGCGTTGCTATGCCCAGTCCCGCTCCTTATGAACGCGGGATCCTATGTCTGTCCTTTTCACAAATATTTGAGTTGGATAGGCCCTTAAGAGGCTTAAGTAGCTTGATTTTAACATGTCAGAAGGCCAAGCACGGGTATTGTTCTCTAGGGTAAAACAGACAATAATGACATCGCATCGTCATACATTGCGTACATTATTGAATCTGAAGGAATTAATATCAAACAATGTGTGCATTCGATGTCAAAGTGACGTAATTATTCTCTATTCTACACTAGATAACAATCCCCGTGCTAGGGCAGTAGGGCAAGCACGGGGATTGTATGTCTGGGGTAGAATAGAGAAAAATTACGTCACTTCGTCATCGAATGCGTAAATTATTTGGAATGCACTTCAACTTCAATATTGTACGTAATGTATTCTATTCTATTTATAAACAAATAATGCTGGACATTTCACATAGCATTATCTAGCCCCAAGCTAAGCAGAGATTGTGTTATGTGTACTAGATAACTGATAATACATAATACAGTACATTACGTAGATAGGTTTGTTCAGGGTGTTTGTAGGTGTGTGTAGTTTTCTATATATAATAAAATTATCTATCTATGTATTGTATTATATTATGTTTATCAGCTATCTAGTACCCATAACATAAGCTCTGCTTAGCTTGCGGCTAGATAATGCTGTGTATTGTCCAACATTATTTATTTAATTTTTATTTACAGATATTTTTGTATGTTTGTATTAGTATAGCGATACGATGTCACTATTGTCTATTCCACACGACAATCCCCGTGCTAGAGGCTGGAGCGCCCGATAATGTTACTGCCGTTTTCATTGTAAATTGTGCAAAAAGCGTAACTGT
Organism: Eupithecia vulgata; assembly: GCA_946478455.1. NCBI lineage: Eukaryota > Metazoa > Arthropoda > Insecta > Lepidoptera > Geometridae > Eupithecia > Eupithecia vulgata. Next base: position 14,401,577 of record OX297859.1, on the reverse strand, counting down.
TTCCTCTCTCCATTATTTTCCGTCGGCACTGATATAATAATACTATACTAATCGTCATTAAATGAAGGTATCGTATCTACAGTTTGGAAGTCGATGCATATTGAACTAGACACATGATAGAGAATTAAAGACCTATTTCTAATTTGTACCTCTTCTCTAAAATAATGGAAAGGTTAGTGCACTTTCAACTTTATCCATCACTTAAACACAGTCTCGTCTTTAAACAGCATGGTTTTCTTAGAGGTATCTCAACTACTTTGAATCTGTTGTTAAGTAACGAGTATCGGTCTCTAAATATGCCTGAGCCCTTTCACGTGGATGATATCTATACCTACAGAATATAGCAAATGCTTCGACCGTATTGACCGTATTGGAGTAGGTATCCGTTCTTGTTTCGTTGGTTCTCGTCGTAAATGCGTAACCGCTGTCAATCTTTCGTGTTTGAAGAATTAATTCTTAATTCTGCCAGTGTCAAGTAACGGAAAATAATTATAAATTGTATGAGTTAACAAATTATGAAGATTGTATGATGTTTTTACCAGAGCCTAGTTCATTATCCCGCAGGGTACACCACGTGCAGGTTGGCTTGGGAGACGAGATGTTGGAGTTGCCCTGGTACCTCTTTGTCGTGTATAACTAGATCTCGTATTCGCCGATCCTTTCTGGCGTACTACAGCGATCTGGATTCACAATATTTGTCAATGACATTTCGTCATGTTTTCTACTCAAAAATTGCACTTTATGCGGATGATATTAAAATCCTCTATCCCTTCAAAGACGCTAATGATGCGATTCGCCTCCAAAATGACTTTGACAGTTCATAATCGTTAAACAAGCTATAGACTTAAATATTTTCAAGTGTTACTTCTGTTCTTTTCTTTTCACACCAAAACTAAACCTAAGCATTTGATAGCGAACTTTTGTTCGATGAACACATTAACTCGATAGGCGGAAAAGTGTCGAAGGCATTATGATTCATAATCAGAATGTCCCGCCATTTTAAAACGTAAAGGCTTTAAAAATACTCCTCTTTTCGTACGCTGCACCCACCTTGAATACGGTTATCAATTATGGAATCGATATTTACGTTTCACGCTTAGAGCGGATTCAGAAAAAATCCTACGGTAAATTTAATATCGAGCAAAAATGTATTTGTACCGGATTGCTACGCAAGGTGTCGCAAAATCCATTTTCTGTCTCTCCAAGAACGATGAGCTATAGCGGATCTTTGGCACTGTGAATGTAGCACAGTGACACAGAATATAGCTCGGAGCTTTTGCAACCACTCAAACTGCGCGCTAACTTTATAACGAGCAGAAATCCTAAAACTTTTAATATTCCACCTGGGAAAACTAACTACAAAACATTTTTACTTAGGGCATGTATATGTTTGACTATTCTATTCAGATAGTGAGATGGGGAAATATTCTTTAATTCTCTTACTAAAGTTAAAAGTATTATAAATAGTACATTTTTTGATAGTTCTCAGATTTTTAAAACTTCATTTTTACATCGATACTAAATTCAATATAGTAAATACATAAGGTTATAATAATCCATAGGTCAAAGTTTATTGTTAACTTTCAGTTGCTGTATGTAGCTTTCAGAACCTTAATATCTTACCGAATTATTTAGTATTTTTAATTATTAGTTGAGGTAATTTACCGCTAACACTTGACAGCTGTAAATTTAGCAACATTCAACATTTTATAAATAAATAAATAAATTGTTACTAGAACAAATTTTCATAAAAACATGTAGTATATGTTAGACTGCAAAAATGGAGTTTGGAACTATCTTTTATACTGAATTTTATCTTAAACTTTTTTTGTTATTTAGGTACTTATCTTTGCTGTAGGACGTGGGCTAATTTTGATGGGCCGTGATCTTTCTTCTTATCACACTCCATGCTCGGAAAGTTAACTTTAAACGTCATTTTAATTTAACAGAAAACAAGTGATTGTAGATGAAAAAGGTGAATGTTGTACACAATTTAAACAAATCTATTAAGTGTTCGTGGTCAACCTTTTCACACGCATTTTGAGGTTCTAAAACTACTCCCTCAAGAACAATGAAAAATACTAGCGAGGGAATTGTTCCGTAGGTAATTAATTACCTACCAAGGGGACCTGTTCCATGAGATCTTCTTTGAAATTTGCAACTTACTACAACTAAACTACTTTGCGAAATACGTTACCAACTTTTACTAAACTCTCGCAGAATCTATAACAAGTAAAGTATTCTCCGCGAGCACAAATCTATTTTCGTCAAGTGCACGTCCAATTTGCTCAACTTTTCTTAACTTTTGACAGTTTAACGTAAGTGGTTTTCTTTTCAAGTCTTGAAGAAAATATAGTTTATTAAAAAGTGTTCTTCTAAAATTCTTTAAATTATCGCATATTATGTGAAAGCGAAAAATAAAGAAAAGAGTCAGAGCGACCTACGTGTGCGATGCTATTGATTTATTTAAAATTTGATGGTAGGTATAAATATAAACCTATGTATGTCTGTGTGGGTATTTGATTGGACAGTTATTGCTGGATCCACAGCCTCGTGAAAATGACAGGATTGTGGCTGTGGAAATTAGTAACATACCTTACTATGTAGGTATGCTAGTGACAGTAGCACGAACGTATTTATCCATACTATATTCTATACCTACTTAACTTAAAAGTAAAAGTATATTTACTGTAATAGGCTATTTGACTACATTGAAAATAAGTTGTAGATTGTTTTCATCCATTGACAACGTAATAAAGCGTAATTAGGTAATTAAAAAAAATGCCTATTTTAGTTAAAAACGGGATTAAAATTACACATTTTTTATATATAAACAGGTGACCGAAAACGCTCTGCGTTTGGTGGTATCATATGTGAACCTACTCACAGGTATTGATATTGGTAGTGATTCTGTTGGCACAAAACCTAAACTAAACTAGCCTAAAATTATTGCCGTCTCTTTTTTTTCGATTGAAAGAAAGGTGACAGCAACATTTTTACGCTAATTTAGTTTAGGTTTTGTGCCAACAGAATCACTACCATTGTAAATGCAAAATTAGCTAAATGTTCTTCGGCCTGTGTAAATGTAATTCGGTAAGTCAGCATTTTAGACCTGAAATGACCCAACTGAACTAAAATAATGTGTCTGCAAAATAAATAATGTTTTGAATAATTTGCATAATAGTTTTTTTTACATTTATAAATAAAGCCTTAATTTCTGCCAATTCCAAAGCTTTTACTGGCTTGATGATATATAGAGAAAACAGCGTCTGAAATATAGAGAAAATAAAATATTGGCCATGACTACAAGAATTTAGGTGCCTACTTCTTAGAAAAAAAAATTAAAACAAGTATTTACAATTGAAACTATTCAGCTAACTGCGGACTATTACAAACAGTCTACATGTAGCTCAACTGATCATTATCAATACCAATCTGAAGCGAACCTAAGACGCTTGTTGAATTACCCCGCTGTAAACATCTCCGCTTCTTAGATGGTTTGGAATATTACAATTTATTACATTTTCTTATGCCATCCTAGCCACGCTGGTCGCTTTCTTAGTTTAGCCAATATATTGAAGTGACCCACAAAGATAATACTAGCTTCGCCGCTATATGTCTGTGAAGCGTAGATGGAGAATCTAGGTTGATTCTTAGTTTACGCTGTGAAAGACCGAACAAAAATGTCCGGTAAATCATGATTTCATTCTAAATTTCTTAATTGTTACCGACACTCATATTTTCTGTTTATGGAAATAAAAACAGTTGAAATCAAACTCAATATTGTGATTGTTTTGAAAAAACGAAGACCGGCCTCGGATCACATTACATAACACTGTTTTTAAGTTTTGCGGGAGAAACACTTCTCGGAAATATACCCCTAAGTACACATACACAAACGCAACTCACATTTAAGCTCATCTTACGGTTTTTTGTCATTTTTTAAAGACAATGTGTAAAAAAATCGTCACCTGATACGTGCTTAAACCTAATATGCGTTTAAGTATTCAGGGCATAGTTTTTTATGGGGCCACCTTGGGACCATTGTATAAAGCTATGCAGTAGCAAAATAATTTCAAAATCACTCCGTAATTGTCGGAAAAATCTACGAACACACATAAAAAAACATACAGCCGAACATACAACCTTTTTTCGAAGTCGGGTAAAAATTTACAGTGAGCTACAACTGGCAAAGTGCACTTGACCACAATGTCTCTCTGCTTTCGAATGGATGGTCCCATTATTGCCATAAATCTAAATACTATAAATATAAAACGTAGTCGTGTTAGTTTCACTATTTATAATTCAAGAACGGCTGGACCAATTTTAATGATCTTTAATTTTTGGAACAGCAGAATAACTGTCTGTGTAGGTAATTGATCGGACGGTCATAGGTGGAATAGCAGAATAACTGAACAAAAATTTGAAAAAAAAGTAAAAATATGAAAAAAAATTACCAACACCAATACCACCATCTCTGTTTCTAAAGCAGAACAAAATTTGCTTTGCCAGCTACTTAAAAATATAAACAGAAAAATGACTATATTAAAATAAAGTTTTATAGACAAGACTTTTCTACAAGGTGTCCAGTTGTTAATACTAGAAAAATCATCGAGTTACTCAATATCTCGAAAATCACTCATTATCATCATCTTTCTAGCCCGGAATTATACACAGCTGATACAGGCCAGGCCTCTTTCATAAAATACACAATTTATTAAAGTCCTGTTCAGTAACTAAATCGTTTGTTGTTTTCTCCTTGCATTTTAAATTTTACCAAAATAAGACCGCCCGGCATGAGTTTGAGACGAGCGGCTGGTACTCTTGCATAATTGATCGAATGCAAATTGAAATGCCTGAATTTTGTATGTTATCTTAAATGCTTGCAGATAGCAATGGGTCCAATACAGTCTGGCTTTTCGTTTCCAAACTTTTGCCGATCTCCGTTCAACTGCTACTTTTTGTACTACGTGTTTACTGTGGAATGCCGGTATGGACACTGTAGTTTAAAGGATTTGTTCGGAACCGATAGAAATCCTTGTTGCCATCGTTTTGTTAAAATTTTGGGTATTTGTGCTGGGAACAAATATAAAATATTACAAGATAAAATATTTCAACAACAGTTGTGCCTGGGACTCACAACTTAATGGCAAAGAGACAAGTTCAGAATACTTTTTAGTAAAAAATAGAAATATATCTTATACATTTATAAATAACCAAGTTACTACTCAAGAAAATATTTATTAATGTTTTTTTTTGTCAGGTGAGCCTCCTGCATGTTGTTTGCAACAGTCTGCAGCTCAATTGTTTCAGTTATAAACTAATTTAACTTTTAGTTCTAATTTGTTTATATTATTTGATTGTCATTTTCTGTAATTTTCTTTGTTAGTTAAGTATTTTATAATGTATGGATATATTCATTATCCATTAATTACGTGTGACTATATTAAAATAAAGTTTTATAGACAAGACTTTTCTACAAGGTGTCCAGTTGTTAATACTAGAAAAATCATCGAGTTACTCAATATCTCGAAAATCACTCATTATCATCATCTTTCTAGCCCGGAATTATACACAGCTGATACAGGCCAGGCCTCTTTCATAAAATACACAATTTATTAAAGTCCTGTTCAGTAACTAAATCGTTTGTTGTTTTCTCCTTGCATTTTAAATTTTACCAAAATAAGACCGCCCGGCATGAGTTTGAGACGAGCGGCTGGTACTCTTGCATAATTGATCGAATGCAAATTGAAATGCCTGAATTTTGTATGTTATCTTAAATGCTTGCAGATAGCAATGGGTCCAATACAGTCTGGCTTTTCGTTTCCAAACTTTTGCCGATCTCCGTTCAACTGCTACTTTTTGTACTACGTGTTTACTGTGGAATGCCGGTATGGACACTGTAGTTTAAAGGATTTGTTCGGAACCGATAGAAATCCTTGTTGCCATCGTTTTGTTAAAATTTTGGGTATTTGTGCTGGGAACAAATATAAAATATTACAAGATAAAATATTTCAACAACAGTTGTGCCTGGGACTCACAACTTAATGGCAAAGAGACAAGTTCAGAATACTTTTTAGTAAAAAATAGAAATATATCTTATACATTTATAAATAACCAAGTTACTACTCAAGAAAATATTTATTAATGTTTTTTTTTGTCAGGTGAGCCTCCTGCATGTTGTTTGCAACAGTCTGCAGCTCAATTGTTTCAGTTATAAAATAATTTAACTTTTAGTTCTAATTTGTTTATATTATTTGATTGTCATTTTCTGTAATTTTCTTTGTTAGTTAAGTATTTTATAATGTATGGATATATTCATTATCCATTAATTACGTGTGATGATTTGGCGAGCTTTCGACCTCTTGGTGAGAGGTCGTAAGATTTTGCTCTACCCACTCCCCCCACCCTAATCTCACGTGAGATTTTTCAATACGTGTAGTAAATTTGTTTGTGGTTTTAATTGTATGCGTTGTACAAGCAATAGAACTATCCGAAAAGTAATTTGTCACTAATCGCAAATGATTACTGTTACAAATTTGAATCTCATGGCAACACGAAATGAACAACCTTAGTAAAAACTGCTAAAACTCTTGGAAAAAATCACGTAGTATTTGTCGAGATTCTCCCCACGTGAGATAAGATGAGATTTGGCTCTACTCCCCTGCAAGCTTCAGAACTTTAATGGACGCCTTTTAAAAATGACTACGAAGATCCATTATCTACGTGAGGTCTCCACAAACTCCTTACGAAAAGCATTCTGAGAGCAATTGTTTGAAAATAGATAGAAATGTGTTTTATGTGAAAGCTGAATGATGATTTTTGCCAATTAATAGACCACCGAATAGGCCTGAAATGTCCGAAATTGTATTTTTCCCAAAATGTCTGTCTTTTCCAGCACATTTTTGCATTATGTCAGCTTCTTATAATGTCTGTCTCCAAGAATGACAGTTCGTTTAATGTTAGCTTTTCAGAAAGTGCTTCAACAGGATATAAGCTTCTTGAATTGCTTTTTCCCAAACGAACGAAAATTCTATGTCCTCCCTAGGGTCTTAAACCATCTCTAAACCAAATTTCATCTTAATCTGTTCAGCAACATTAAAGGAATGTAAACGTTATGAATAAAAGACTTCCTAATATTGTACACATTTTAATTCTGACAAAATAGGTGTGCTAACAAGTGGAAACGCAGACGTTTTGAGAATTGTACATTTTAGGAAAACATATTTCAGGCTTGAGCTCACCGAATATGAAATCTATTGATATTCGACCTGATATGATTTGCTACGAGGAGCGTAGCAAAAGCCTATGTTACTGCTACGCCTCGTAGACGCGCTACGAGAAAAACTATAATGAGACGAAATTTCTTTATAGCAAAATTTAAAAAAAAAGAGAAATAGAAATTAGTTTAATTCTAAAACTTTTAAAACTTTCATGGTTATTAACATTAAGGTCATAATTATATAACAGGATATTTACCATGATTCGATTTTAGAGTTATCCTTAGTTAGTTATAGCTATCTTTAGTTTAATTACATCGTATTAATTTTTCACACAAGCGAAAATAAAATAAAATAATAATGTTATTGAATAAGTCTACAACATAACTTACTCTCTATGTAATTCTATGAATAGAAAAACTAATAAAATCCACATAATTGCAAATTCAACTTAACGAAATTCAATGTTTCGGGTCGATACCCTGCAACACTGAGTTTCATTAAGTTTGTGTTTGACTAACACGGACTCTAAATGCAGGGAACTATTTGATTACACAAACCGAGTAAATTCATTTCGCTTACGTGAACGTTGTTAGTTAATTATATCTATACCTTCTCCTATATATCTAGGTAGCGAACAAAGGTCCAAAAATTGTACAAGTTCCTCTAACTCTATTCTCTAACGAGGACTATACGTTTCTCTTATCTACATTACAATTCACACAGCATTATCTAGCCCCAAGTTAAGCAGAGCTTGTGTTTTGGGTATAAGATAACTGATATACATAATATCACACAATACATAGATAGATATTTTTATTAGATATAGAAAACGACCAGAACACCCTGAACAAATGTCTGCAGATCGTACACACATTTGTCCCGACGCGGGAATCGAACCCGCAACCTTCTGCGTCGCAGATAGACCTTCGCCCACCGCGCCACATCGGTCGTCATTATATCTATACCTTCTCCTATACAAATATCTAGGTAGCGAATAAAGGTCCAAAAATTTTACAAGTTCCTGTAACTCTATTCTCTAATAGGACTACGTTTCTCTTATCCACATTACAATACATTGTCTGTATGCTTATTCAAAGTTGTTCAAAGCATGGTAAGCGCCGCTGGCCTACTTTCAACCCACATTTCCAACCTCGGCATTTGATTAATTACGTGCCGCGGGCAGAATCTTTATCGATTTCTGTGATTGGATTAGCTGTTTGAAATTTCCGGCCACGGCCATAAAACAGAATGGTAGCTTTGATGGTTGGAAGATGAGATAAAAATACCTGCAAATTAAAAGAGTATAACTTGAAGAAAATGTTATGAGTGATTTAATTTAAATACGTACATACACGTAAGGCTGTAAAGTCACGGCTAGGTTGACTTCGAAAAAGGTCACCAGCCTTCAGGTCACACTAGATTAACGACCTTTGTTGCGCAGTGGGCGAAAGTCCGCAACCCCCAACCGTATGCGGACCTTCGCCCACTGCGATTCCCACCTTGGGACAAATGTTTGTCCGATCTTCAAATATTTGTTCCGGGTATTCTGAGTATTTTCTATGTATAGCAAAATAGATCTAACTATGAAGTATCAGTCATCTTGTACCCATAATACGAGCTCTGCTTAGCTTGGGGCTGGAAGATAGTGTGTGAATTATCCAGCATTATTTATTTATTTATAGTAGCTACGAACTAACTGATGTTGGGTTGCTAAGTGCATCAATGTGAAATTGTTTAAAACGGGATGTATCCCATTATTTGTTTTGTTTTGAGTTTTCCAATATTTCGGCAGAGTTACATAGTACGCTACCCATAAAGCAGTGATGTGCCCGTCTTATTCAATAAAGTTGTGTTCTGTTATTATATGAATTAGCCAACCTAAACAGTTGTAGATTAGAGAGATAAACTTGTTATCTTGGGATTTGGGAGGGCAAAGGTAACAAACGAAGAACGGGGGAGCGGAGCCCCCTTTAAAAAAATATAAATATTGACTTGGGCCACGTCCAGTTACATTTACTACAGGCAGTAAGTTTTAAATTGGAGAGATCAACTAGCAATCTGGGCTCTTGGGAGGTCAATGTCCTTGTTAGGAATAAAACCCGTCCACTAACATTTAGAAAGGGTAGTGTGCCTGTTCTGCCCTCCTAATGTAATTCAAATCAATTCCATTCAATAACGCACGACGCAAAAAAGCACTTAGACAAGTCAAATATATAATACTATAAACAGGTTTATAAATATTAATTATTATCAAATAAGAAATAAGGTGTTATTGATTTTGTCGACTTCAATTGTTTGTCCACTTGTAGAAGAAGTGAAAAATAATATAGAAACCACTAAAAGTATAGTTTCGAGACATTAGGTCGAACTCCTTCTTAAAAACGTGACAAGTGTCGCAGTTTTAAGAAACATTTGATTTTGACTATTTTAGTGTGTAGCTGCGATGATTCCCTACATAATAGTTGGTATAATGTTGTGATAGCATTATTGCTTATAAAATAATTTAAAAAACTATATTTATCATTTTTAATTATTTTTATTTTCAATAAATAACTGGTTTATGTAGTAATAGGTCTGGTTTAACAAATTTTAACTGATCTTTGTAAATAAGAAACTTCAGATGATGGACAGGCATAACTTACCAATAGAAAATATTTAACGCATTTACTGCCCATGCCTCGGTGGTGCAACCCGGGTGGACAGAGAAGCGCTACGTGATTCTTTTGGATGAACTATTTACCTACAAATTGTTAACTGTGATTTACTGAATGATGACATGATTATTAGGTAAAAACTTTTCGAGCCACACCCACATTTTATTTTCTACCTAGAGTAACTCTAAGGCGCCTACTATTTTCCTTCTGCTTTTTTTAAATAAGCGTTTCAAGTCCCATCGTAAAATAAATCCATCCTCAGTGTTTTTAAGACTCAAAGTCTACCTTCATGTGGCAAGATTTTGATTTCACATTGACTGTACTTCATAAGATAGCTACGAAACGTAAATTGATCGCATAAAATGTATATAAAATAAAATTAGCACCGTGACGTGTCGCTTCGTGATGAAAAGAAGGCCATTGACATTACCAAACACAGTAATTTTTTCCGTTTTTCTGTTGGCGCTCATTAAGGGACGCCTATGTCCAGCTGTAGACTACTATATATAGGCTGATGATGATGAGATGGTATTTAATGAACGGCATTCAAAATCTTCTTCACGGTTGAAATTGCTGTGTTAGGTAATCTCAATGGCCTGCTCCAACCAATCGTGATATCTAATTTAGGTCTGTCAATAATGTGCCTACTCGCAGATAGTGTTGCTCGGTCCAGTGGTTTTCAATTGACTCCACAAGATGATCGGCTATGGCAGAAGTTTCCAGATTCATAGATGAAAATAGATAATTGCTTCATCCTAACTGAATTTCAAACTCAAAACAAAAGAAATCAAGGTAAATATCCCGTTATGAGTGATTGGTTTAAAAGTTTCATTGTCACAATACTAAAATCCACGTTATCGCGTATTATGGTTACCTACTGCCAAAGTCCAAAAATCCATGATTCTAAATTTATATTCAACACAATAAAATGGATTTGACAGGTGCTAGACATGTTAAATATTATATTTATTACCGTACCGCTAATTTATTAATGCAGCTTCAGCAGCTTTTATCCATGTCGATAACAGCTCCGGTCCGGAAACAGGCACCTATTTAGCGCCGTGGTTGTTGCCTGCTGTAATAATATTAAGAATAGAAATGTTTATTTAAAATTTACAGGGTTGCCTTAAATTTAATTATAATGAGAATTCATACCATTAAAGAAAGTATATTTAGATTTAACATAGTACAAACACAATTAGTGGATTAACTTCGCATATGAGCGGTGTTTTACAGATACGTTAAAAATAAAAGTAAAAAAGTCTATTTAGGAACTTAAACTATGTACGTATATTAACAACAATAGGAAATGTGACCTATAGAAGTGCAGAAGTGAAATGCTATGTCGTAGATCGCAATGCCTACTTCCGGGAATATATTAATAAGACGAGTTCCAACGATAGTAGGTACTGGAGGCATTTCACCGTTAGGCATATTACAGAGGCGGACGAAACAAATGAAAGTATTTTCGTCACTTGAACTCTAGGGCCCTTTTGACATCATACGGTCGCCGCCTAAACGGGCGGCGCGGCGCTGTACCGTGCAAGCGGTTTCACATGAACGTAAGTAGTTACGTACACTTTACACATGGTAGCCCGGCGGCGGCGGGGTGGCAGAGGCCGCGTGGCGTTATTTTCGTATTTTTGGACTTATAGAAACAAGTCGAAAGTTATTCTTAACCTGCCTGCGACCCAGGAGGTTGCGGATTCGATTCGCGCCTCGGAACAAATGTTTGTACGATCTGCAGGGTGTTCTGGTCGTTTTCTATATATAATACAAAATATCGATCTATGTATTGTATTATTATTATGTATATAAGTTATCTAGTACCCATAACACAAGCTCTGCTTAGCTTGGGGCTAGATGATGCTGTGTGGATTGTCCGGCAATAGGTATTTATTTATTTATTTATAAATTCTGCGCAAGTCGAAAACAAACAAAACGTAATTACGACAAGGTTTTTAGTCCTTTTTCATCACTAGTATTATTATACACTTTTTCATTCCATTTTCAAAGGTATTATTTCAAAGGTGTACAATTCTACGTGCGTTATATTTTTCAGTGATGTAATTAATAACATAAAACCTAATTAAAATAATAAAATAATTCTATGCATAATTCTCTATTAATTGGTCGGCCGGCCGGACTTGCCGTTTCCGAGAATAGCAAGCGGATGGTGGGGTGGGTAATTGAGTGTGGTGTCATGGATTTGTTTGCACAAGTTAACCTCGTTAAATCTGAGAAAGATAAACATAGCAAATAACTTGACATTGCTAACGAGGTAGTCAGCATGTGGAATGTTGATTCAGCGACCATCGTTCCGATAGTCGTTTCGATTAACGGCGTAATAGCGAAGACCCTCGATCAGCATCTCAAGAGAATCTTGCTAAGGATTAAGGGCCAGATCAAAAAAGCGGTACTTCTGGACTCGGGTATCGTCACGAAGTTCCTTTCGCTACAGTTCTAGTCACCGGTCGCTTGAGCCTAGCTTCGCAGCCGGTGATCCACCGTTTTGATATATTTTTTACCGTACAATAGTTTTATAACATTGAATTTTCTATACTTAGTAAAAATTTATTTTTTAACGAAAATTGAAATAAATGAAGTGTAATAATAGTAATGTTGGACAATTCACACAGCAATTAGCTTCAAGCTAAGCAGAGCTTTTGTTTTTGGTAGGTACTAGATAACTGATATTACGTAATAGAATACTAGTACTTAGATAGATATTTTTAATATTTATGGAAAACAGCCATAACACTCTGAGCCGATCTGCAGATCGTACAAACTTTTGTCCTGATGCATGAATTGAATCCGCAACCTCCTTCGTCGCAGGCGCGTACCTTCGACCGCCGCGCCGCCGCGCCACAGCGGTCGTTAATGGATATCTAAATGTTTGGATGGTTGTTTGTTACCTCATCACGCCATAACGACTGAACCAATCGGATTGAAATTTCGCACACATGTCGCTCTAAGCTTGGAATCAAACATAGACTAGATACTTTATATCCCACAAAACGGTTCACATGTGATAGAAAATAACTTTAAAAGTTTCCATAGAATCAACGGATGCGAAACTGATAATAGTTTCTAATATTTTCAAATTCTTTTTAACCATGTTTTGAATTTTCCGCGTCCTGACCAAATTGTCGAGTTTTATGGTGCCGGTTTAGAATTTGCGCCACCCCAACTATTCTCACGGGTATCGTAAGAAGCGACTGAGAGACATACACCGGGGGCGGGCAGCAGCGCCTTTTGCAGAATAGATCTACCACCGAACTGCGATACCCAACCCATATGCCCAGCGCCAGCGTGTGGATTATGGGCATAAATGCTCATGAGATAAAAAAAAAATCGGGGGAATCCTGCGTCCAGCAGTGGACCATTACAGGCTGTTGTGGTTGAGGTTGAAGATCAAAATTACACAATTCTTTTCAGTGCATAAAGTTGACAAATTGTTACAAACAAGTGTTTAGATTATTTCCTAAAACTTCTGACAAATAGCTAACATAAACAAAAATGCACACTTAAAAGTGCATTTTTAAGCATCATAATCTGTAAGCTGAAGCTTGGTTGGTAAATGTTTGATATTACAATGAGTATTTTTTTCAGGTTGCATATCGGGTCATGATATTGGCTTATGGTTCCGCGGCGTTCCACAAATCATTTCACAACTAGAAGGCCAGCGGTAAGAAGGTAAGTAGTTTTTATCTTATGTAGGTACTTATTTATGCCTACAGAAGCTTCGGCGAAAGCCTCCGGTTGGTTAAACGCGGATCATGTTTCTAATTAACTGTAGGCCTAAACACGGGGATTGATCTCTAGGGTAGAATAGTCAATATTGACATCGCATCGTCATACATTGCGTAGGTAAGTACATTATTGAAGTTGATGCAATTAATTAAAAATCGATTACGCATTCGATGAAAAAGTTACGTCGTTTTTCTCTATGCTACTCTAGACTCACTACAACAATTCCCATGCTTGGAATAATATTAATAATAATGCTGGACAATTCACACAGCGTTACCTAGCCCCAAGCTAAGCAGAGCTTGTGTTATGGGTACTAGATAACTGATAATATAACACAATACATAGATAGATATTTTTTATTATACGTAGAAAACGACCAGAACACCCTGAACAAATGTCTGCAGATCGTACACACATTTGTTCCGAGGCAGGAGTCGAACCCGCAACCTCTTGCGTCGCAGGCAAACCTTCGACCACCGCGCCACAGAGGTCGTCAAATTAGTAGAATAAGAATATCTTTATTCATAGCATTTTCATCATTGATAAGTATTCTAGTATTCTTAGTTTCTTAAATTACCCAACACCAATATGAGCTATGAGTACTTATCTACTGGTTGGGCATACTGATCCATTATGAAATATCTTGTCATAGTCAATTTTTTTTGTAAGACATGGTGGTCACGTGGTGCATGCACCTTTTTTTTTGTTATTATCCTGAGGAAAATGCGCACGCATATCGCAGTGCCACGGGGAGACAGTACGATTATGTGGGACTCCAACCCACTAAAAACCTCAGGGTGTTTCCGTCTCTGCCGCTTGTGGTGGGAACATGGGAACTTTTTCTCTTCCACGAACCCACCACGGCAGCCCGAAATCGGGCCCCTCACTGGAGGGTGTGAAGCACCCCCCTTCGCGACACGCCAGAAACACGTGACGCGCCACGACCACCTCGGCAACCTTACCCGCCAAATGGGCGCCGAACGACCCCGTGTCCAGACGCCCTAGGTCCCCCTGCGACGGGTCGGTCGAGTGGCCCCGCCGCCTGCCACACGGTCGCAGAGGATAGGGAGAGCGGTCCTCGCAATACCGTTTTTTTAAATTATATTTTTTATTATTTTTTAATTTATAAAACTTAAAATTAATACATTATCTCAGTCTAAATATAATCTAATTTGTATATAACTCAATATTTATATAAAACTAACTAAGCTTAGCATTATTTGTGCGGAACTGGGCGACATCTGGCCAAGCATTAACATCATTGATGTAATCATCTATGGAGTAAAAGGTTTTCTTGATAAGATTTCGTTTTATGTACAGTTTAAATTTACGAATAGGGAGCTCAGTTGCTTCAGATGGAAGCTTGTTATAGAAGCGTACGCAATTACTCATAAATGATTTCCCTACCTTTCGTAATCTATATGATGGGATGTGCAGTTTGTTCTTGTTTCTTGTATTTATTTTGTGAATATCACATTTTTTTAAAAGCTATCCTTATGTTTGTGCGTATACATTAGATTTTCATAGATGTATTGCGATATTACTATCAAAATATTGCGGGTTCGATCCCCGCCTCGGAACAAATTTGTGTACGATCTGCAGAAATTTGTTCCGTTGGTCTGGGTGTTTTTTATGTACAATAAAAAATATCTATCTATGTAATGTATAATATTACGTATATCAGTTATCTAGTACCCATAACACAAGCTCTGCTTACCTTGGGGCTAGATAATGCTGTGTGAATTGTCCAGCATTATTTATTTATTTATTTATTTATTATCTAATTGTTCGAACCGCATATGCTGCTGAACTAAGTCTGCAACTCTTGGCTACCGAGTCACACTCGTACTTGGCGAATCTTGTTTGATTAAAAGTTATTCGTTTAGAGGACTTTACCCTTAACTTTACAATGAAAAGCAACAATGAATCGGAAATCTGCAGCGAGCAGGAATATATTATAAAACTTATAATAAAGTTCACGTGGTTTACGGGCTGCATGAACGCTGAAGTTCTAACGCATATTAAACTACGATAACAAGCTAGCGGTGAGGCCGAGCTAAGCACTACTCAATCCGCTGCTCTTGTACAAACTTTCGACGGAGTCAGACTTGCAGCCTTATACAGGGCTTAAAAAATATAAAAAGCTCGACTCGAATTTATTTTCAACAAAGATATTCGAATTGCTGCCAAAAACAAAGGTATTGTGTTGAGTTTTTAACAGTTGCTTACGGCATTATTTAAAACGCTCAAACCACATTATTGATCATTTAAAATTCTTAATAATCTATACATCTATTTTATTTATAATTTCGAAAGTAATTCTGTCTGTTTGTTACATTTTCACGCCTAAACGGCTGAACTGATGTTAACGTATTTTGGCGGGGAGGTAAAATGTATCACCGGGACAGGCATAGGTTACTTAAAAAGCACGTGTGACGCCGTGAAAAGTAACTAGTAAATAATAACTATTATGGCAAACGAACAAATAGCTATCTAATACCTAGTCTTATTTACGAAATAGCCTTTCAAATTTTATCCAAAATGAACAACGAAAACTATACATTAAAAATTAAAAAATTCTTTTACAAAACTTTTAACTTCAAATTACTAAAACCCATAACTTAATAAACTATAACTAAACGTATACACATCTCTAAAATGGAAACTAACACCAAAAATAAAATCTAAAATAATAACGATTGGAACTTCACTTTAGTAGTCACTCTGTAAAATTATCAGTTATTATTAATTATTTAATTAATTATCAGTTCACTCGATTTACTGATGAACGAGCGTAGGTATTGTTATTGGTGGTCCCGCTCGCCGGACAGCCGATCATTGTACCCCGCTTGTACTTACTTGCAGGGTGTGGCCTGCTTGAGCTTGACTCCCAGATACTGCCTAGCTTACGTTCTTACATTAATTACTATGTATCAATCGACTGCACTTACCTACTTAACTAGGTAGGTACTTAAAATATATATTGTAACAGGCTTACAGACAAACCGAATTACGGTTTAAGTTAGCTTTTAAGTAAAATAAGCAATTACGGTGCAACAAAAATAAATGAAAAAAAATGCAGTCCCAAATATCCAACTAAATCTATACGTGCAAAAACATAAATCATCATCGTGGATAACTAGCTTTTTAAAATAAAAACAATGGTTGAATATGGATTAGAAACTCTTGCCACTGACAAGTCAGTTTGCGTCATGCAACTCAGTCCTTGACATGACAGCCCTACATTACTGCTACAGAATTATTGCTGCGAGCAATAAGTTCTATTTTGAATCCTCGAATAATAAGCAGTTAGTGTATAAAAAGATAGGGACTGTCAAGAACTGATTATACGTTTGGAAAAACGTTTGCTAAAAAATTGTTTCATGTTAGCAATAATGACTTCAATGCGCCTCGACGGCCTTCCTGTCCCAAGGAATGTAATGAATAGATTCAGTAGAATATTTTTATTCGTTGCACATAGATCAAATTATATTTATATAAGTAGGTATTTATGTAGGTATTTATATGCCTACTATGATTACCAACATGATTGTTGGTAACACTACACCTTTAAAATATTCGCTGCTTTTGGTGCATGTTGCAAACAAAAATAAAACGTCAAGTGCGAGTCGGACTGGCGCACCGAGTGTTCCGTTAAATTAAGAGTTTGTTGTGTGTTCTTGTTTCTTGCCAAATAGCATGATTCTAGTTCAACGGAAAGTAGTGCCTTCCAAATTTTGGTCACTAGCAAGATAATTTTTTTAAAATTTTATCTATAAATTTCTGGTTTTCGGATTTTTCCCCTTATTTGTGGTATAAGACCTTATTTCTTGCCAAATTTCATGATTAGGAGGTAAATGGGAAGTACCCTATAGATAATATGTGCATGTGATTCCCTAGGAAATTTCAAAATATTTAGGCATAAACGTCTGTAATTTTTGATTGCGTTGACTTTGTTGAAGTTTGATTTATATCGCGGCTCCAAGAAGTTACGAGCTTGAGTATATGGTGTGATTTTCAACTCGATACCTTCACGCGTTTCTGATAAAAGAGGGTCGATAGACGGACAACAAAGTGATCCTATAAGCGTTCCTTTTTTCCTTTTGAGGTACGGAACCCTAAAAACAACAAGTATATTATTAATTAATTCTCTTGTTTAGTTAGGTACTTATTAGAAAAGTTCATATTTATTTGACCTTAACGCCAGAGATTTAAGAATATACCAATAATAATATAAAACAGTGTATTATCATAAAAGATCATTGTATATTCAATGATCATGTTAGTAAAATCAATAATCCCAAAATTAATTATAGTCATACATCGAGAGTCCAATTATAATAATTCAGTAAAATTATTGGCAATGTGTCTTTATAATGCATCAACAAGCTAGCCATTAATCCAATTAGCTTACTCATACAACTGCAGATTATGTGGTATCAAGTAATTGTCTAATGCTAGTGTGCAACAGAGATAATCTCTGGTATATCTCATCGTCTCTGATAAACGTCCAGACGTAATATAAACCTCTAGCCCGTGATTCGAGATGTGATTTTAACTCGATTTTCGTGTTAACTAAACGTAAATAGACTTAGAACTCGATTGAGGCGCCCAGGTTTGCAATTATGACTGGATGTTTAAAAGCAAATTCAATATCGGCTTTCAGAATATGACCGAAGTATCCATTCTATTTGAATTAATTGTAAACCTAAATCTTCACTTCTTGCAGAATTCTATCTGTTAAGGCTCATCGTTGCGGGTTGACGTGAAGTTGAAATATATTTTTTGTATATAATTTTTCGGCGTTCCACAAGCAATAAAACTAGCGAAAAAGTAATTTGCCGCAAATCGTAAACTATTTTCTATGAACTTGTGATGAAACCAACATCGATTTACTCATAATTTTGAAGAATTTGGAAAAAATACGAAATTTTGTGATAAAAATCTACATTTTCCCAAATGCTCCCAAAAAACAAATATCATATACCATAAAGTTAAAGAAAATGGTAAACGATTTGCGGCAAATTGCTTATTCCTTGGTTTTATAGCTTGAGGAAAAAAAATCGCGCCTGTCCGCGGCAAACCACCTTAAACGCAGACAAGTAATATAATATCTGTGCTTTTAAATCAATTGCTTACCTTTTGTCAAACCTCTTACAAAAGGTTGGGCACGGCATGAACGATGTCATAATAACAACCAAAGCTTGTGCTGCTTGTTTGAAGTTAATAAACATTTAGATATAAAAATAAATTCGTACATGACATGGATATTGTAAGCGAGTAAATCTGTGGAAACACATTGAATAATGTATCACGTTTTACTAAAACAGTCGGTTTCATGCACTGATGCATTGTTTATCCAATTATCCATTAAATTCATGGAAAATTATTGTTGGTTTGGAGTTGCTTGCTTTGATAAGCAAGTTAAAAAGCGGATGAATAGTTTGAGTAAATTATATTAAAAATAAAAAAGAGACTTTTTCAGTTATTTGGCCCCAGCAGAGTTTACTTCATAATCATCACATTATCAGCGTCCACGACTGGACGTAGGCTTTAACTAATGTATGTAGGTATTATCGGACGAGTTTGTTTTTTCGTGCGGAACACTAATTGATAAGGAATTGATTGGTATACATTAGTGATTGTTTAGTTCTTGATTTAAATTTTAATATAATTAAATTTTAAATACCTTAACAAGATAATAGTATATTATATCTAAACACATTAATTAATGACTAATGGAATAGGAATAAATAGGTTATATTAATTAGTTAAGTTTTGCAATGACAGTAAATTAATTAATTAATTAAATCATTGATGCCTACCATCGCCGGTTGAAAAGCTGCAACAGCAGATTTCTGTTTGATAAAAAAATCACTCCTTTACCGCGTTAACGTAGTTGGAAAGCAGCAACCGCCTCATCTTTATGTTCCACCAGAGACTATATTTGACATCTTCATCTTTGGTCAATTTGACATCTATATTTTACTAGGTATTTTAGTGATGGAGTGTAAAATAAACCTAGCCATTGGGATTGAGTTAGACTATTGCGCTAGCTAAGCAAACTATGAAATTTGCTTAGACTTATTTAAACAACTCAAACCGGACCATCTCGATTCAGTTTAGCCTGCTAATCCATATAAAGTCTTATATCGCGTGGAAATGCACTGTTTCAAGCCTTTTTTTTTGACAGGAACGATGCCAGCCAGGATGTTGGGATCTCGAGCCAGCTCCGGCGCCGGGTCCGAAGTCTCGGTGGCCGACAGCCCGTTTGCCACACTCGAGTCCCTCACACAGGCAGCGGCCATAGCCTGCATGGGCATAGCCATCGTCGTCTCCAACCTTCTCATCATCGCCTCGTTCCTTAACTTTAAAGGTAAAAACTGAACCATCGCAACTAAACACGTTTTGGGGCGTACGTAAAAACACTCCAATCAAATACCGGGTTTCTCGGTGCTTTTCTAGCTAATTCTGTTAACTCAAAACGTCGTCTTAAGCTGTAGTGGTTAATATATACATAATCTTCCATTTCGTTTATATAAAATACAGATGGACAAGTCTGGGACGTATACTCGAACGAACGCATCTGTCCAATTTTACGTCTCGTCGCATGGACATAAAGTCGAAGCTCAGCATAGCAATTAAAATCTGTTTACGTTGTATAAAATTTAAAACCTCTCCATTTGAATAAAATATTAAAATGAAATCACGGATCACGTAGTTCGTAAAATTTAATATCGTCAGGTGAAAATGAACCGACTAAATGAAAATCTGCATCGTTTATTGAAAATACCCGTTAAACGATTCGGAAAATTGCAAGTTAAGTTTACAGAGCAGTGTAAAGTCTACTTGCAGTTTAAAAAATGTTGTTTCTGTTGATGTATATTAAATATATGTTATGTAAAGATCTTTGCATGTCATGTTCATAATTTAAACACTGCACAAAGGGAAGTTTTTTAATGATGCTTGATATTGAAGCTGCAAACTATGTTCTTCTTTTTAGCCGACTACAAGAATAAACAAACCTCTTGTCGTCGTAATTTACGACAACATGAGTATAGTTTCATTGTTTGTTTTTAGATTCGTTAATCTTAAATTCTGAATATTAATAATGTAATATCTATGTTTTGAATAAATTCGCCAGAAAGACTTTCGCACGCCGCGCCTGAGGTCTTTGAAGGTAAAGAAAAAATAATAAGAATATTAAAAAAAAAGTATATAATTTACAGAACTAAATAAAAATGGCAATTTACACACACCACCAACACCTAGCCTGTAAGCAGGTAAATAATAAAATAAAATAAATAAAAATCTTGGCTTTTTCTGTATTAAGCAATAAGATATTCTTTTACGCAAAGTATCAAGACTGGTGGTGTCGGCCTTATTCGAAAACTGTAGTAAAACACTCATTTTCCTTTCTCACTAATCCCACCCCTAAGATGGGTCTGCCAGCTTTGTTTTTTATTAAATATAAATCAAAGGTTATAGAGTTGGTTTCATAATCCGATAGCAGAATTAAATAAAAAGGCTTCACTTAAGCCTTTCACCTTATAGCTAAGAAACCTTAATCCTGCGATTAACCTTCGTTACTTACTTTGTCTGTTTAAAGAATTCAAGAAAAAATACACCTTATTGTGGAGTTCGGCCGGGACCTTTCAAAGGCATATATCGGCTTAATAAATTTAGTATTTTTATAAATAAATTTGATAAATAAAATTTTATAAACTGTTGTGTCGCTGTACTAAGTATCTTTTGCAAAAAAACTAGTTGGTACTTAGTTTTTATTACTACTCAGTGTATGATGACTGATTTTGAGAAACTTGGCGAAGTTTCTCAAAATCAGTCATGATATCCGATATAATGATAAATTTTGAAGAAAACATGGCGATGTTTTCTTCAAAATTTATCATATATCGGCAAAATATACAAAATACTCTGATGGAAAAAAATGCGTTTTTAACAGTACTAGTAGGTACGCGCCTTCTGACCTGGTGGGATAACGATTTGCGAAAGACTGCTGGCAGATGCTGGATGCGGCAAGCTGAAGACAGGGCGCTATGGCGGTCATTAGGGGAGGCCAATGTCCAGCAGTGCACTATTACAGGCTGATGATGATGATAGGTACGAATCGTCACCGATGCACGAACATCTGATGATATAGAATGACCACAATATACTCCACCGAATCTCTTATTAACAAAAAAAAAACAATTAAATAATAGAAACACTTTTAAAATAGTATTTACATGTCAAAAACAAAGAAACGTATTGATTACTGAAAGTCAAACCTGTACCATAGTTATTCTTGTGGTTATTCTTTCCTGCCTTTACATATTTGTGACGCCATGACGTCATTTATCAGTATTCTTTGATTGGTGTTCAAACTGCCATGGCGGATTACTGTATTTTGATGTTGTATTTATCACATTAATAATCAGTCTTGATCAAGATAAAAAATATAATACGTGTTTTGTTATCTTTGTTCTGTGTTTAGCTCAGGCATAATTATACGACAAAAAACTAAAAATCAATAAAATTAAAAATCTATTAAAAATATAGTTTCTGACACATCATCCCTATTATTATCTGTCTGTAAAAAACTGGTACAACTGCTACGTCGTAGGAAGTGTTTTGTCGTAGCAGGTGCTACGATGTAGCACTTGCTACGTCGTAGGTGTGTAAGTGTTTTGTCGTAGCAAGTGCTACATCGTAGCTCGTGCTACGTGGTAGAAAGTGTTATGCCGTAGCTCGTGCTACATCGTAGCAAGTGCTACGTCGTAGGAAGTGTTTTGTCGTAGCAAGTGCTACATCGTAGCTCGTGCTACGATGTAGTGAAGAAGTGCTACATCGTAGCTCTTGCTACGTCGTAGGTGTGTAAGTGTTTTGTCGTAGCAAGTGCTACATCGTAGCTCGTGCTACGTGGTAGAAAGTGCTACGATGTAGCACTTGCTACGTCGTAGGAAGTGTATTGTCGTAGCAAGTGCTACATCGTAGCTCGTGCTACGTGGTAGAAAGTGTTATGCCGTAGCGCGTGCTACATCGTAGCAAGTGCTACGTCGTAGGAAGTGTTTTGTCGTAGCAAGTGCTACATCGTAGCTCGTGCTACGTCGTAGGAAGTGTTGTCGTAGCGCGTGCTACATCGTAGCAAGTGCTACGTCGTAGGAAGTGTTTTGTCGTAGCAAGTGCTACATCGTAGCTCGTGATACGTGGTAAAAAGTGTTATGCCGTAGCTCGTGCTACATCGTAGCAAGTGCTACGTCGTTACGTCGTAGCTCGTGCTACATAGTAGCGAGTTCTACGTCGTAGCAAATGCTACGTCGTAGAAAATGCTATAAATCTACTTCTCCTGCTACTTCTGGCGTGATTACACACTCGTCAAGAAATCGCGTCGACCGAACGAGAGCCAATGCGCGCACGAGCGCACCAATTACACAGTCGACTCGTAGTTGCGCGACGAGTGTGTAATCTCGCCATAAACCGTCGTGACTAATAAAAAACTCTTGAGTGCCATGCTTCGAGTCAAGCACGCTTATATTATTATGAATGCGAAAGTTTCAATGTTTGTTCCTTCTTCACGCCAAAACTACTGAATAGATCGTGCTGAATGTTTGCATACTTCTAGAATTAAACGTAGGCTTCTTTTAATCCCATAAATCAGTTCCCATTTGATAGAAATGACCTTCAACAACGCGTGTGAAGTCGCGGGCAGAAACTAGTAGAAAATTTAAAAGCGATATCGCCGTTCAAAGATTAATTTAATTTTCTTCTTGATTGCATTTTCATGATAATAAAATGTCTAGTCAATTTACACGTAATTGCACTATAAGGTTCAAAATAGGGATTTTAAAGTTAAAATGAAAATGCTTTGTATTTCAACAACCGTTACTAATAGAACTACAAAATTTTACATTTTTGTGGATTCCCCTTACAAAACTAACACACATTTCATACATCGTTTTCTGATATTTTGACGGTATTTTCCTAATTTCTGATTGTAAAACAATCAGAATGATTGTTTCCTGTAGGAACCGCTGTAACGTATTTCGTTTGTGGTAAACGATCTAATTTTCTTAAATATATAGGCGCAGTAGTGTCGTTCATTTGGCAACGACACTACTGGTAGTGCGGCTGGTAGTGTCGTTGCCAGAAAATCATATTACAATAGGTAACAAAAATGTGTGTAACAAAAATTAAATACCAGACTTTCAGGCGGTAGTGTACAAAAATGAACACTAAATCGAGGATCAAGAAATCCTAGCCTTTAGTTTAAAAAAACTTTTGCGTATTGCTTATTCAAGTGAAAACTCACGCATAAAGTAGAAATATTCGTCACTACTAGTTATTAAAAATAACATCAAAAGGCCTACGTCCATTATTTATTTTATTTTTCGTTTAACTTACGGGCATAGAACGACACACATAATTATTATGCTTACATATTATATTAATGTTTTATAATTTTATGTATATTTATTATTATTGTATAAAAATTATCTATTCATACTATATTTATATTTTATTATTCCTATAAAACCTTAAGTAACAATTATTGTTGATAAATAGAGGATACATGAGGTGACAAAATGGTTGATAGGTTTGATGATGCAAAGAGCAGTAAGTCTGAGAGCAAAAACTGAGAGTACAAAACATATGTCTAAAATTGTGTGAAAACTAGAGTATGAAAAATCCCACGTAGACGAAGTCGCGGGTAAACAGTAGTACAGCGGGTTAAATTGTCTAAGGCGCTAGTCAATCTAACGTGAATTAACTTTTAAAATCGGTCCCTTATGTAGAAAGATCAATTCTGCAGGCGTGTTTTGTTTCAGGGTTGTCGAGCGAAGTAATAAACTACTACCTTCTATCGCTGGCGGTGGCGGATCTGTTATGCGGGTTGTTCGTGGTCCCCCTGTCCGTGTACCCGGCCATCACCGGGCGCTGGATGTTCGGCGACCTGATGTGCCGCGTGGCCGGCTACGTGGAGGTGACCCTCTGGTCCGTCTCCGTCTATACCTTTATGTGGATCTCCGTGGACCGCTACCTCGCCGTCCGCAAGCCTCTCCGCTATGAGACGGTTAGTTCGACGGTACCTATCTTTTCATTATCTTTTTTATCTCCTTCAGCTTCATACGTACATCCAAGTTCCCATGTGTAGAAGGCGGATAGTTCCCCACGATTGAAAAAGCTAGAATAGAATCCGTCCGAGCACAGACATTTGTAAATTAATCGATAAAACCATTAGCATTTTGATAAAATTAATTTTTCCCTAATTTTCATGGTTTTGAGATTAGCTTGGCATGGTTTTGAAATGTAATTATTATCAACGTAGCTAGCTACTCGTTTTGAATTAGCGAAGAGTGTTGCAATGCATAAATGAGAATTTAACGTCATCTTGTCTTGTAATTGAATGCAATGTACGTATAAGCTAGGTCTCCTCACCTTAACAAATATAACGCCGTTTGTGTGTTTGTATGTGGGACCAGGTACAGACGCGCACTCGCAGCCAGTGCTGGATGGTTTTCACGTGGGTGTCGGCTGCCATGCTGTGCTGCCCTCCGCTGCTAGGCTACAAGAAGGATGCGTACTTCGACAAGGAAACCTTTATCTGTATGCTGGACTGGGGAACTACCTACGCTTACACAGCCACGCTCGCGATCCTCGTGCTCGGACCTAGCGTCATTTCTATTGCGTACAACTACTTCTATATATTTTCGATGAAACGGCGGCTGCACAGCGGTGCGCCCATCCACGACAAAGAGTACGCGACGGCATTGGCGGAGAACCTTTCCAACCCGAGTCACTGGATGAGCTTCGTGCTGGTCACCACCTTCTGGCTGAGCTGGACGCCTTGGGCCGGCGTGCGGCTGTACGAATACTTCGCGGATCGGGAGATCAAAGTCCCCATGCTGCACTTCGGCGTGGTCTGGCTCGGCATCATGAACTCGTTCTGGAAGATCATAATTATGCTCTCACTGAGCCCCCAGTTCCGGTTGGCACTGCGCATCCTATGCCTGACCGCATGCTGCCGCACCAAAGGCCGCCTGCAGGCCGAACTGCTGGGCATGGACAACGACGACTGAGACATGCTCGCCCGAATGCCGTTTCCCTTCTTATAGGACTCCAGCGACCCCACAGTTCCGGCCGATCGGACCGCCAGACGCTTCCTACTCGAGGACGACGATCTTTCGCCGCCAGTGCAGCGCGCACGCCCCTTTCGCGTAGGGGAGGCCTATGTCTGATCTTTGGTGAATCCTGATAAAGTGCCAGAATTGCAAGTACCCACACTGTTTTTAACTAAATGTGCCACCAAGGACAATATGGTTTGGTTTGATAAGTTTGGTTAGGGCGGCAAATGGTGGCCATTTTGGAAAATTATATAAGTAGGTATATATGTATATTTACAATATCCGAGACAGCCAAGAGGCTAATCTTTGATAGGTTAATTAAAAATCTGCTGGTACAATGGGGTCGCTTTTTTAACAAAAAATCTAGACATTTCAAGTTAACACTTTTAACATGTTTAATCTCTCTTGTTGATCCAAAGTACTAGATATTTGCATGTTTTCCTCTTCTAATGTTATACTTAGATCTAATTCCGTAAACTTGTCACTTAACTTTTCAATACATAATTATAAGGATTTGTCAGTATCTCTTGAAGTGCGTCAGAAGATTTTCAAATTGGGCATTTGGCTGATCGTAAAGTAATTATGGAAAAAATTTAATGGACTGTTAAGGTTGTTAGTGATCAACGGCACACCGTGGCTACCACGCAGCAAAAAAATGCATTTATAATATGGGCTATCACTCGTAACATTTAGATTAATTACATATTGACGGCATCAGGTGACGAGTCAACTCGCGGGCTCCTAGTTTGAAATTATGTCACTGTTAAATGTAAATTATATAAAGAAACATTAAGCCCATATTTGAAGGCAATTATTTGTGCTGTTCGGTAGTGACGTACCTTCGCTGATGTTGTGAGCTGTAAATAGAGACGATTTTGTGGCGTGTCAAGTTGTCGATTTCGTCGTCTGTACGTTTTACAAGTTTGCCTGGAATTCTCGTGCTCGCATTTTTGATCATAAGACGTTCAGGTATCGTGAGTTGTCTCCGACAATAAACAATTTTATCTTTGCCACTTTTTGTGCAAATTTTTTTTCATATCGTATTAATTAGCTGTTAATTAGCAATTTCATTAAGGAAAAAAGGCTTTGTGAATTTTCGTATGTACACGTAAAAGGATGCTGTGATCTGATTTCGCTGTTTTACATGTTACAGTTTTCCTTTTATTTTATTTCCAGTTTCGAACGCACTGCTATATTTCACTGATACGATGCGCTCGGTGAATAAAATAAAAGGTTTATTTTGGTCTCGGGGAGACAAACGAAGCCGTAAAATGCTCGTTTATATATTTACAGCGAGGAGTTTCACATAAAAAAGGTTTATTGAATGTTTAAGTAGTGAAAATTTTAAAAATTGTTATCTCTTTTTAATTTACTGGTACTCTTATGCCTTGGCCTTAGAATTTGAAATATAGGTACAAATAATTGTAATATATTGTTAGAACGTAAAGTCACAAGCTACAGTGCAAACATATACCTACCTATACACTCATATTTTTGTGTCTGCACGACTCGTTTGGTGTGTTTATTTTAAATATTGTCAAGTTTTGATGAAAGGTTGTTAAGTAGATAGAAGTTTACTTGTTGTGTAATTGATTTTAAACATAGGTAGATTTATATATTTTTGTAGAATTATGTAAATTTGGAATTGTAGGTAATTTACAATATAGTTGTTGTAATATGTATTTGTAATAGTTTCAGTAGATAATGTTACGATTGTAGTAAGGTTTATAATATTTTATTTAGCTCAAACGGGTAAGCATCCTAAACTCTACACTGGTTAGGGAAAATCCTGTTCATGGTTGATTTTTATGCACTTCGCCTTATCGAGCGTGTGTGCAACTAATTATCTGATGGAACGTTTACTCAGCGGTTACATGCGGGTTGCAGACAGTAAGCCAACCTAACTTAGTTTTGGCTTAGCTCGTATAGCTTAACTAAGTAAGCCTGGGTTTCGGCATGCAACCCGCTTTATAACGTTAACGTTCTTGTGTACAGTTTAAAACGTTTGCTGTGATTGGTGTCGTTAATATCAATTAACGTTTTGTGATATTGCATAGTTACGAAAATATTCTGTAATACAATCTTAGAAGTCTTATTTTGCAAGAGTAAAACTGTCATTCCTCAAGAAACAAATGTGTTTAAGTAGACAATTATAGAATACCTAATTATTTTATTTTACGCCCTTTCATATGCGCTGATGTTAACAACATTTTCATCTTTAATTTAATAAATCTCTGCATTTATTTGAATGTATTGTTTTATTGGCCGCCATGTAATGAAAGCCGTTTTCCAATTCTGGTTGATCTGTAGAAAAGGTTGAAGATAATCATCATCCTAATGAAAAAACAATTATTAATTGTATAATTACATAATAATCATTTATAATGGTTAATAATTATTTATGTTCTAATATATTTCTGTTTGAAATAATTATTATTTTTTCATTAGGATGATGATTATTATAGCACATCATACTAAACATAGTATTGCAACTTAAAAAATATTTTCGATAGCACTTCATTCTTCATTGGAATCTATTGAAATATTTCCGTATAAGATAGATAGTTAGTACCTATAAAAAAATGAATCTGTCTAGCAAATCATGTAGGTTCTTATGTAGGTCTGCCAATGTTACGGTTGAATGAAGTCAATTAACGCTATCGCTGCCGAATTGCTGCCGGACAGGCTCCGAAACTGAGAGAGCGTGTCATCGACTTGGAGATAATCACATTAACATGGATAACCAACTTGGAGTAGGTATGGACGTACGTGGGTATATGGCTGGCGAAATACGAGGTGATCCTTGTGCTCGTGGTGCATTGCATGCGCCTCACTCCACTCAGTGTTTTCCGTAACATTTCATCTATCAGCAAGCATAAAGTGCAACGAACATCCTATATTCTTAGTGTTTTTCTTTACTTTTGACAGCTCGAGTGATAGTCAAGTGCATTGCCAACTCGATATTTTATGACAATCGATTTTGTAGGAAGAAGTTGTTTTCGACTTTGTTATTTTGCTCAATATTTTTTACTTACTGACTTAATCGTCTAAATGACTTTATTTTTAGAATCCAAATATATTTTTTTTGTTTAACTTGCTAGTCCTTAATACCTAACACGCGTTTTTTGGGGGTAAAAGTAAGACAGATAAAGCTACTGTGGTAAAATCTACCTTATATAGTTTTGATAGAATAAACTAAACTTCATTATTTTCAATACACAATCTGTCGGCACGTTTTATACATAAATATCGAAGCTCTTATTAGTCCTGATATTTTTCGTGTCCACAGATTCGCAAATCTATTTAAAAAAACAGGGCCTATTAAATACTACATTTGTGTGTCTTCAAAAAATAACCCCAAAAAAACATCACTGCAGTAATAAATAAAATTATATGGTTTCGAAGCAGCATGAATAGTTCTTATATTCAATGTAAGATATTGTAAATACTCCAATAAAATACCTATGAAAAATCATTGAAATTAAACGAAATATAAAAAAACTAACGGATCAGATTAAACCAAATTACAAAAAAATCAGTTAGTAAATAAAATAAAATAACTTTTGGCACAAATTTCTGCCTCTCGATACATGTTTGTGGTTCTACCCGACTAGCGAAGTAATCCTGACGGCCACGGTTTGTGGGGTCATGTTAGGACTATTCTACACAATTAACATGCATGGGGTGGGAATTATATCAGTGCAGGTGGATGACCCGCTCCGTCCACCCACTTCGTCACACATGTACGGAACAGTATAATCCTTTGTTGCTCACTACTCGCCGCCAGTGAATACGTCTCATGCGAGACGTTGGAAATAACTGTCCATTTAATTAAATAGAGAGAGAGTTGTAATCTGAATATTGTTTGGGATTTATCAGTCTGGGTGAACGTAGAGCATTATACATCTATACTCCGTCAGTGTTATACCACTGACAAATAAGTCGATAATTATCGTATGCTAAAAATAAAGAATTTAAATTTAGACGACTGAGTTATTGAGCTTGTCATTAAAAATCGAGCCTGTAAAGTACATTACATTGTCTCGCTACTCATCGGTCTTGGCATGAACACTCTGCGGATAGGTAAAAACAAATTCGAAAAGGAGGTGAAGAGGAGCCAGCTATGTTGGGCAGCGTTCAGGAAACTACATCGAGTATTCTCGTAATCCATACCGCAATGCTTGAAAACAAAAGTTTTCAATCAGTGCGTCCTAAGCGTCATGACCTACGGAGCCGAGACATGGACACTCACGGTAGGGCTGGTACACCAGTTTAAAGTCAACGAGCGAGCTATAAGGAGAGAGCTAGGCTCGGAGTTTCTTTGAAGGATAGGATTCGCAACGAATACATCCGACTGATAACCAATGTTCGATAGCCTTCGATGTCGATACATAGCTAGGATTAGCAAGCTGAAGTGGCAGTGGGCTGGCCATATCTCGAGAAGAACCGACAACCGCTGGGGTAAACGTGTTCTTGAGTGGAGACCGCAATACGGCAAACATAGTGTAGGACGCCCTCTGACCAGGTGGGATGACGATTTGCGAAAGACTGCTGGCAGATGGTGGATGCGGCAAGCTGAAGACAGGGCGCTATGACACTGGTTATGGGAGGCCTATGTCTAATGGCTAATATAAGCTGATGATAATGATGATAATCGAACTACTGTTTCTTTGAATGAATGTGCTAATTATTTCTTCGCTTCGGAGAGAAAAGTACCTTCAATTCTCGTTCGAAACAGTTATTAAAGACCGGGCTGGAGCAGCCGGAGAATTCAGCTGGCAGCCAACTGCTCTATTTCCGGCCTGGACAGTATGCAGGTCCTATAATTTCCTAGCAAGTCGGAGGATTATTAAGGTTTTCGGAAATCAGAGGCACACTGTTACTACGATGCGAGATTTCATTTTTGGTGATTTATATTTTTTCTGTTTTCCACAAGCAATATAACTAGCGAAAAAGTAATTTGCCTCAAATAGTAAGCCAATTTCTACAAACAAACACACTAATTAATTGTTCGCGTATAGTATTAGACTCACTTCTAATAGGAAGTAAACGGTTTGAGAGCGGTGGGAGGGGGAAATTCAACACAGTACTTAGGCAATGGCTAAATACACTCCCTTTGAGATTAAATAGGTACATAAACTATGTCCCCGCATTTATTATCTGTTTGACAGTTCGAGTTATCGCTTGGTTTTTATGACAATCGATGTCGTTTTTGAAGAAGTTATTCTTTTTGTTATTTTTGCTCAACATATTTTGATATATCATTGACATCCTGTGTATGTCAATGATATATCAAAAAATGTTCTAAATGACTTTATATTTAGATTACTTATAGATAGATTAATATTAAATAGAGTAAAATATATTATTTTTGTTGTTATAGCTTCTACCGTATTCACTTTTCCCGCAATAAAAGTAAGACCAGAATTACTGTGCTAAACTATAATTTGTGGACTATTTTAAATATTTTTTACGAAAAACTCAAATAAAGTAATGTTACATAACTTGTTGTCTCGATAAAAAAAACTTTAGAAAGTCCCGAAATGTTTCAAGTAAACAGATTCGCATCTCCATTTTAAATACTTATAGTACCTAACTAAGTACGAAATATTGCATTTAATAATCTTTAATCCAGTGTTCAAACACTCGTCTGTCAACAACCAGGGAAGCTTACATTCGCAGATATGACAAAAAGAAAAAAAACGGGTACCGGTAAGCGGTTCTATGAATGTTGCAATTTCTAACAGTGCATAAGTGTAGGATAGGCACTTAGTATGAACGATTCAGCAAACTAAGAGGTCTTCAGTTCACAATGGAGTATCATAGTTACTTTGCCAGAGAATTCAATTGTTTGGTTTAATGCTCTTTGATCGCAGACGATTCTCGGTTTGAGTGAGAGCTCGAGTCAAAGCGTTCACTCAAACGGACAATAGTTTCCGTTTAAATGTGGATACAAAGTTTGTGTATTTATAGTCAAACGTCACAATGGAAGTTTGTTTGTTTAAGGCCCAGATAAATGTGAATAGAGCGAATTTAGGTTACATTAAAATAATTTTTCTCTGTCATCTTTATCGAAAAAACTTTTAAAAAATACACAATAATCTATGGGATACAAGACAGAACCGCTTTGACTCGAAAATTAAAAAAAAACTATTTTAAATACCAGAAATAATTGTGCAAAGAACCATCTATTTTCTTAGTTTTTATATTTTTTCTCCTAAACTATCAATCTCAATATTTTTTATTTTCATCACCATATTAAAAAGGAGATCACCCAGGGCACCTTTGGTTTACTTTTACAAAAAAAATGTTTTAATTAAAAGATACTCAGCAAAAGCTTGATTTTTGAGCTTCTGCCGCTCTGCTCTATCTCCTTTAAACGCGAAACGCCATGCCAATCCTATTCACAAAATGGCGTCATATACCTGCCTCTTAAGCACTGTATATTTCCTCCACTTTCAATCTAAACAACGTCATTTTGTATAGACAATGCCCCGGCGACAATAAGCCACGTCAACGGAAGGTCAACGTTATCGAAAGATTATTATATTATGTGCTAGGGTTTCGCACCAGCTTCACATAGGGGTATATTCTATAGCTTTCTTACGGCAAAAGAATTTTAAAAGTATTCGTGACTTAAGCGAGTTAACAGTAGAACAAGGAAAGATTATGACAAGAATAAAATCGAGTTTGTATGAAAAATTACCTTCCCAAGGGATATTCTATTCTTCCTTTTGATAGAAAATAAACGAGGGTGGTGATGCTGTCGCTTAGAAGACAATACAAATACTACGATGCAAACGGTCTTGATACTTGCGGCATTACGCAATTATATTTTGTTGAAAGCGTGAAAATAGGTACAAAACTACCTATCTATAGAATCTATGGAATGGCCAGAAAAGTTATTCTATTCTATAGGTATTCTACTGCCTGTGCCGCAGGAGGTTGCGGGTTCGATTTCCGCCTCGGGACAAATGTGTGTACGATCTGCAGACATTTGTTCAGGGTGTTTTCTATGTATAATAAAAAAGTATCTATCTATGTGTTGTATTATATTATGTACACCAGTTATCTAGTACCCATAACACAAGCTCTGCTTAGCTTGGGGCCAGATAATGCTGTGTGAATTGTCCAGCATTATTTATTTATTCTATTAAACCATTAGGATAGTGAGCCCTTATTCATATGACGACTATTAGCGACCACATTGCAACCATAACGCAACCACCAGCATCGCAAACACAGCACACACAACGCTCTGTTCTAATTAGTCGTCGCAACACGACACAATTTTTGTTGTAAAAACGACCAACTAACGCGTCAAATTTTAAACACAGCTCTTTAAATGGAGCTGTCCTAACTTTCAACATGCACTGACATGCAACATTGCATTTCAATTGCAAACTTGTGTAATTTAGTCGTGTCGGTCACGCAAAAAAAATCGCCTAATCCTTTTAAAAGTGTTCGTTTTTTTGCAAGCAAGAGTCATGAATATTCTTTTGTCATATTATACATTCCCAAATTTTCACATTTATTTACGTACATCTTTTACAAATTATGTGTATTAACAACCATTTTCCAAAATTATTTGGTCATCGTACTAACCAACGTACTAACCAAGAAAATTACATTCATCATGTAATATAGTGAAATTAAAATTAGTATTTACAATTAAAACAATTGAGCTAACTGCATACTGCAGTTGACTGATGTAGGCTGATGATGATGTATTATAGTGCGTAAGCCATATAAATAGATATATATCTGTGGCGTAAGCCCTCGCATTGTTAATTTTTAGGGAACATGTTAAATTTCTTGGAGACCACCATGTTAAATACATTTATCACTGGATATGCTTGTCCGTAATTCATACAATTTGTCAGGACAATCTTCTAGCTCAGCGTGTCCCAGGATTAATTCTCGATAATGAAAAAAATTAATTATTCTTTATTAATAGTTTTATGAAATCGCTCAATGAAAGGATCCATTCAATTGCATTAATTATTTTTATTGCAAACAGCTAAAAATAATTACAACAAATATTCACACTTACATCTATTTTTTTAAAATCTAAGCCGTCACCAGAAGGCATAGTGCCCAGAATGCTGGCAGCATTGCCACGTTGAATTGCAATGCTAATTCGTTGACCGAAATAAAATATTAAATAAAATATTGCAAACCCATTTTAGTTAGCAAAATTTTCAAACGATTTAACTAGAAAAGGAAGCATCCAGTTTGCAATATTAATTTTCGCTTAACCGCCCACTAACGCGATTCGTTTCGAAAAAAAAGTAAATTCACCGGCTTTCAAATTAAATTTAATTGAAATGTCCGTTCTTTTATTTGAGCAAAAACCTAGATGGGTTTTTGTGGAAGCTTTCGCTGGTTGCTTTTTGAATGCTGATATTAAAATTTTAACGGATTATTCTGTGTCAAAGAAGCTCTCAAATGGATGAACCAATTTAGTTTTTACTTTTTTTGGTAACCGACTTTAGGAGGAGGTTGAGTTCGGCTGAACCTGTTTATTTATTAGAGTTCCGTACCCAAAGGGTAAAACGGGACCCTATTACTAAGATCCCGCTGTCCTTCCGTCTGTCTGTCTGTCTGTCCGTCTGTCACCAGGCTGTATCTCAAGAACCGTGACAGTTAGACAGTTGAAATTTTCACAGATTTCTGTTGCCACAAAATAAATATTTTATCTAAAAACACGTTTGTTGTACGGGAGCCCATACAACAAACGTATTTTTTTAGATAATGGTACAGAACCCTTCGTGCGCGAGCCCGGCTCGCACTTGGCCGGATTTTTTATGTTTTCGTCGATATCTCTTTCAATTACGGACTAATTTTAAAAATTCTTTCGTTATTTCAAATAGGTCCCATAAAAAAACTATATCCGTGGAATTAAAATATCCCATCAAGCTTAAAAAAGAGCTACATAAAACTTTAGAAAAATTACGACTAGCTTGACAATTTTTTTGATAATATCTTTGCCAATTCTAAATAGCTCTTGATGATCGAGATAGTTCAATTAAAGTTTGATTTTCATGAAAATTCCTTGAAAATCAAACATTATTGTATAACTACATATATATGTGCCCCGTAAAACGTTTAGCACATGTAAAGCCATGCTCACGTCGGACACGATTTTGTCCGAATTTGATTCGCGCGGAAACGTACGATTACGCACGAATGATCTCGACGTTCCAAGAACAATGGGAGCGCTCAGACTGCGTCCGATTAGTCGTAGTATACGTGCGTTTACTAACGACATCCGAATAAAATTGTTGGGATTTTTCTACGCATTCGTACGTTTAGTTGAACATAAAATGGACACGAAATGTAGAAAAGTTAATTAACTTGATTCACGGCCATTAACGATCGAGGGAGAACAAACTGATTCTAAAAATTTAATTTTTAATCTTCCATAATATGATGAAATTTAACAAATTCATTTGGTTTTAATACGATTATATTATTTTATAAGATTAAATTGTTTCTACAATGACAATGACGACGATACCGTTCCAATCTATATCTTCTACATAATATCATCATAGAAGATTCAGACAATTCATCGCAACAACGATGACTTCACCACCGGGACACGGCCTATTTGACGGAGAAGAACGTATTCAGTGTGCGCACTCAATTCTTTATTTTGACGACCTCTGTGGCTCGGTTAGCGAAGGTCCGCCTGCGACGCACGAGGTTGCGGGTTCAATTCCCGCCTAGGGACAAATATTTGTACAATCTGCAGGTATTTGTTCCGGGTGTTCTGGTAGTTTTCTATGTATAATAAAAAATATCTATCTATGTAATGTATTGTATTATGTATATCAGTTATCTAGTACCCATAACATCAGCTCTGCTAAGCTTGGGGCTAGATAATGCTGTGTGTATTGTCCAGCATTATTATTATTTTTATAGCAATACTCGTACGTATACGTGCATAAAAATTAGGATACAAAATGAGCGGAGCTTTATAAATATAAAGCTTATTACACAGCATCAAATGGTTTCCATGGCAACGCGTAAACAAGAGATATTTTCATTTGTCGTTTCACCCATGTGTATACTTAAAAATTATAAGCTGAGACAGAAATAACTTAACACTTTCATGGCTGAAAACACAGAGTGCGATATGCAACTACTTGTACCGACGGCGCGCCCCTGCGGGTCGCACCGCCGACGCTAGCAGTGATCGTGGATTTGAAATTTATTAAACTTTAAAATATTTGCAAAACAAATTTTATCAGTTTTTTTATCTTGAGACAGTATGAGAAAGGGAGCATGGGGGCTCCCTTTTCATCATTTACCCATTTTATCATTCACCCAATTGATCATTTCCTTTTACTTCATTACGTACCCAGTTAATCATTTTATTACTGTTCAGGAGGTACTAGTGATTTATGCCCATTTCTCACCCTGATCTGTCCCCCTTAGGGTACTTTCTTACACTTTCTTAGGAAATATCAGCTTATTTTTAGAGTAAACCAAACTTACACGCATAAACTGCGTTGATTGACACGCATGATTTTTTAATTTCGTTAAAAACTCTCCACATTTGGGGAAAACCGAACGACACAAAGAAGGCACAGGAAAACTTACCTTTGAATTATTTCACAGGCGACAAAAATTATTTGTGCATAATTGTTTTTTAAACATGAATCTTCTTTTAGTCTTGATGAGAATCAAGTCTAGTAGTTTAGTTTACAGTACTAACAAAACTTTTACGAAATGTGCGTTTTTGTAGTATTGTCTTTTTGAGCTGCACAGCAGCCCCACGTGAATAAAAAGAGCTCTCTTCCCCCACTTAAAACAGATAGGTTGAACGAATAACAATATGTGTGATATTCATTATCATTGAGTATCCCTAGGGATAACCATGATAATGAACTAGCTCGCAAGAACGTAGCCAGACACTAGTGTCTGGCTAGATTCTTGCGTTACACACACAGACCTTTCTCATTATACCGGTATAATGAGGAAGGACTGTGTAACGCAACTTGCTAAGTGGTAATATTTATGGCCCACCCGGGTAGGCCATAAATATTTCCACCTAGCAAGTTGCGTTCACTGAACATCTCAAAAATATAGAAAGTTTTCGAGTGGCGAGAAAATAGACATTGTTTCAAGTAATTTTATTAATGATGGAGTGTTTTACAGGAACAACTTTTTGTGCAAAATAGCTGTTTTATCGAAATCGTTGCATTAGTTTAGTTAAGTTAAGTTACTTTGTAAGTTCTTGTCTTGTGTTGCCTGAAATAAACAATTATTATTATTAGTAAAACTTTACAAATACACCGATTCCTACGTTACTAAACGATAACACTTGTTTAGAATTGGATACGGATTACGATCGATAGAGCTTGGATCGACAAATTCGACTAAACTGGTTTCACAACCAATATTAAACAAACAGCGGCCAGGCCACGTTCATGAAGGAGCGATTAGTACATTTGGGAGGTTGAAATTTCCGAAGGTAAGCGTTCGGTGGCGCTGGCAATACAAAGAACCAGTCTACGGCGAATTTTGCATCGGGAACTGCATCTGAAAATTGCATTTATGCTTCAAATTGTGAAGGAAATGAAACCAAATTACATTCAGCGTAAGTTGTTGACAGTATGCTAAAGCGATTTTCTTACTTTGAGAATGAATTGTGTGAGTATTGGAGTGCCAGCGCCGAGACTGGCACATCTCGACAATTGTACATAAAAAAAATTACATTAGTTGCTTGTTACGTTGAAAAAGTTATCAACAATATAACATCTGTAGTTTTATTTCTGTTCG
The DNA here is from genome assembly GCA_946478455.1 of Eupithecia vulgata. Taxonomy (NCBI): domain Eukaryota; kingdom Metazoa; phylum Arthropoda; class Insecta; order Lepidoptera; family Geometridae; genus Eupithecia; species Eupithecia vulgata. The sequence goes on along the minus strand of OX297859.1, from coordinate 14,364,035 downwards.
TGTTTCAAAACTGCAAAAATTTATGGCCTACCTGTACAATATTACCTCCTTTTTGCAGTGGCCAAGTTGTACAAGATAGTTCCTAAATTCTGATGGCTTAGTAATGCCTCTCTCAGCTCTCTCAACAGCCCGTAATGGTCCACTGCTGGACCCAGGTCTCCTCCTGATTTTTTATCTCATGGGGGTAATGCCTATAGTTTCCACGCTGGGCAAGCGGGTAGGGAATCGCAGTTCTGTGGTAGATATATTCTGCAAGAGGCGCTGCTGCCCGCCCCCCTTAGTTGCCTCTTATGACACCCAGGGGAAGAGTTGGGGTGGTGCAAAACCTAAACCAATACGTGATATAGGTATTGTTAATTCTGTAGCGAATGCAGTCAAAAAATACGCCATCTTACATTCGTTGTACTAGCCTTTTTCGTTTATGGAGGTATTCCGTCCCATCAGATTATAAGAGTGAGGGAATAGATAGTGCATCTGTGTTTGCGCACATACTTGTGCTCTAAATTATGTCCTGCGTACCTAGCAATTCTCCATTGAGAATGGCCGCTGTAGTTGAATTTCGGCTATAGGATTACACTACCGCCTCTAGTCTTTTTCAGCTACTTCTATAGTTTTATGTCAGTATATGGCATACTGCTGTGAGTGAACGCTACAGATATAAACACAGTATTTGTGCTGCAAAGGGCTGTTTGTTAAATGTATGATAAATGCAACGAAATAAACAAAATGACAGTATAATATCATATTTATGAAAACTTATTTCAAATAGCTTTTGATTATTATGTGTTATTTATGTGCGTTTTTAAATAATCTGTGAATTAACATGTTTTTAAGTCTACTCTCTACTTGAGCTCTAAGCAAATTAATAATAATAATAATAATGCTGGACAATTCACACAGCATTATCTAGCCCCAAGGTAAGCAGAGCTTGTGTTATGGGTACTAGATAACTGATATACGTAATATTATACATTACATAGATAGATATTTTTTATTATACATAGAAAACACCCAGACCAACGGAACAAATTTCTGCAGATCGTACACAAATTGGAGCTATCTTAAGTTTTATTTCGAAATACGATTTTGTACACTACATTGCCTACTTTGCTAACCTCTTAGACTGTTCTAGAATAAGAAGAAAGCAAAATTAAAAAAGCATTCCATTTAAAAAAATTTGATATGTGTTTTAGCCATTCTCATAAAAAATTCCATTATTCTTCTCTCTTCCCATTATTCCAAAGCCTTCTCATAATTTATTCGTTTTAATTTTTCGATCGTTTTCTAATTAACTCATTGATTTTCATATAACTTTTCATCACAAACGACATTTTTTTATATTGATTATTTTCGATATAACCAAAAAAGAAATGAGTTCTCCATGCTTGGCTTTTTCGAGTCTCCATGCTTGGCTTTTTCGAGTATCAATCAGCGCGAATTCTTTGGGATATTTGTTGACTACAAAATGTAACTGCAGATGAACACTGACTTATTTAAAATGCCATCAAGCTAACATTAATTTAAAATATGCAAATGGGATATTTTATATAAGTTGCTATAAAAAAAACTTAAAAGGCTGTCGGCATACCGAGACCAAGTTGCAAAACAGGCCTGACTATAAGAGGAACCAATTAAAAAATTAGACAATACTAAATATATGTACAATGAGGTTAAAGGTTATTTAACTCTTAATTATGCTATTTTTTGAATAATAAATATTATAATCAATGAGATCCTATCTGTTGCGGTCGAAATCACATAAAATATGGTATTTTAATACTAACGACAAATTGGTGAAGTAGAAAAGTGAAATTAGTAGGTATGAAATATTTACTGAAGGTAAAAATTTTATTGTTCTATTTTCTAACGCTCGAAGTGAAAAGTATAGTTTTTCACGTGGGCCAAAACCACCGATTATAACTCGTTATTGTCATGTTTCATTGTTTGTCGGGCTGCAATGCCAACGTGCCGGCTCAATGTAGTTTTATGAAGGGATCGCAGTTGAGTTCCATTGCGGCATTTGCTCACTGCGCTGGATGTGTCAACTATAGCCGCCGAGGCTGGTATGGGCGCGGCGCGAGCTTCACGCTGGGGCAGGGTAGGCACTTGAGTCGTGGCGATTGACGGCGCGTTGAGGTTAGCGGTCACTTTGTGAAATTAGTTTAGTTATATCGCTGATTGCTCAACAATTTTACATTGTAAAGGCGCATTCACAGAGGACGCGTTTTACAGGAACGTGTTGTAGGAATCTTTCGCTACTGAAAACAATGGTTTATTGGGTCGAAATACCTACTGTCGGGTGTATGAACTCGCTCCTAAAAGTATAAATCACGGAAAAAACAGATTTGGAAAAACGGATGGCGTATGAATAAGTCGGATCCTTCGCTAGAAACTATTCTTTTACTGGATCCAGAATACTGTCGAGTGTGATAACTCCCCTCCAATAACTTCATACGCCACACGAAAAATAATCATCATGCTAAACGGATGCTGTGTGAATGAGCCCTGAACGCATTCACACCGTAGATCCATTTTTGCAAGAACGTTTCTTACGGATCTCTTCTGAAAACATTTGTTTACTAGATCCAAAATACTTTCGGGTGTGTAACTCACCTAACTGCTACAACTTCTAACACGTACGCAATCGCTGAAAAAAACCAATCCACACATCAACTTCACCTCAACAGCCTATAATGGATCCACTGCTGGACGGAGGCCTCCCCTGATTTTTTTTATCTCGTGGCCATAATGCCCATAATCCTCACGCTGGGCATGCGGGTTGGGGATCGCAGTTCAGTGGTAGATCTGTTCTGCAAGGGGCGCTACTGCCCGCCCCCGGTGTATGCCCCTGAGCCGCCTCTTACGATACCCACGGGAAGAGTTGGTGAGCCTAACGGACGCTATGTGAATGTGCATCAGTTTAAACGGATGCCACGTGAATGTGCCTTAACGTTTCAATTTTCATTACAAAGTAAAACAACTGTTGATTGTAGTTCGTGCACAACATTCTAAGGTTTCATTCGTTTGACGACCGATGTGGCTCGGCGGGTGTGTGTTCAGAGTATTGTGTACCTATGTGTAGTAAAAAATATATGTCTATGATATAACAAAACCTCTGCTTAGCTTGGGGTTCGATGATGGTGTGTGGATTATCCAACATTATTTATTTATATTTTTTTCTATGGCGACACATTTTTGGCTTCGTAGAGCAACATTGTACCGTGCGCTTTGACCTTCTTTGGGGCATAATGTCATACTGCCGAGTACTAAGTTGGGGACCAAGTGCCAGTTCAGATGGTTGCTAGTATATAAGTGGTTTACAGCAGACAGAATTACTTTCGCATTTATAATGTGAATGAATGAATGGATTATAGGTTTAAAATCAAATTTTATGTCACTTTCATCATTGGCCTTTTGACACTTATGAAAGTCGCTTGTACCTACATTTAACGTCATTTTTTATAAATACCTCACTGCAAAAACATGTTTCGTGATAACAAAACATGTGTTTAGATATATTTGGAATGTTTCTTATAGTGTAGAGTAGAGTAGATTTTTGTTAGTTAATTTTCTGGTTAAAAAGATTTAATAGTTAATACTAGCAGCGCCTCGCGGTTTCTCCCGCGTAGTTCCTGTTCCCGTGGAAATTCCGGGATAAAATATAGTCAATGTACTATTTCAGACTTTATCTATCTCTGTGCCAAATTTCTTCCAGATTTAGCATCAGCAACAAATATCTATCTATGCATACATATATCTAAGCTTTCGCATTTATAATAAAGTCTGATGTAAAAAGAAATAGTTATAGTTTTAGATTCATGGTCAGTGAATTAAAATTACAGAAAGCTGTTCTTCATCAAAATCTTGTAATATCAAACGAGTGCAAAATAAGCGTGGTGCAGTTATAAACTCTGAAGATGATGGAGATGATGCCCTCCTAGCCGATTTACAGCCATCACCAGCGCCCAGTCCGGATCGAGACTAGCCATGTGCGCAGAATTTATTATATTATATTAATGCACAAGTGTATGCGCAAACACAGGAGCACTGTCTGACTGTGCTCTCACTCTATTCCCCGTTATGGACCTCCTACAAATTTCGGTGGTGAGACCAATAGCAATGGGACAAGGGACCCATTAAAATTGTTACTGTCAAAGCAGAAGGATGCTTTTCTACAGTTTGACCTATTTTCTAAATAACTATGCTCTACATTGTAGGAAATGTAGTATTGTAGTTAATTGATTGAAGGTCACGGTTTCAAGGTGGTAGAACCAAGAGACCTTTTGGAGAAAGGGGAAAAAATTCTTTGTGTAGACATCTATACCTACCTGATTCATAATAAGGTCGAATGCTAAATCTATACTTAGAAGGAAAATCCAATGTACAGCTGAGATCCAAGGATTTTTAAAGGCTTAGTATTTTTGACAATAGTTTTTGATAACAAATTGTCGACGGGCTACGGGTTTTTCAAAAGCAATTCTCACATTATTCACTTGTCAATAGCTTGTTAGGATGGCTTTTGAACTTTTCCAAAGCCTTTTTATTGTCAACCATTTCATTATTAGCAAAAGTTGACAAGCCGAAAATTAACTATCCATTTTTCATTGTTTATTTGGATTCTCAAATATTATTTTTATTTTTACTTAAAGTGTTGTTATTATGAATTTTAATGTTTTCCTCATATCAAGTGACTAGGAAGTAATCCCCATAACAAGACTGAGAATTTATCGGTAGAGGAATAATCCGATGGACACTTCTAATGATGATCAGCTCAAGGTCCGCATGACAGTCTCCAAGGCAAGTAATGCTTCACCTCACCTAGTTCTTGGGGATGTTGGGGCACTAACACGAAGGAAGGCGCTCTTAGCGCCGTTGAACAAGTCATGTTTTTTTACTAGTTTAAAATACTGCTGGACAATTCACACAGCATTATCTCGCCCCAAGCTATGTTAGCGGTACATTTCTTTGCACCTGGATAAAGGTTATATTTTGAAGTCTCAATGATATCCAAATGAATCAAAGATCCCAGGATCCTTAGTTCTTGAACTGAATGAACTTTTTTTGATTATTTCATGATGAGAGATTAATTTACACTCTGGTATTGTTAATTCCTATTTAGCTGACTTGTGGTCAAAAGCCGTTTTAGAAAAAAAAGGCTTTGAAAATCCGTCTGTTCAGGTACATAAAATATTTTCCTTAATTCTTCTTACAATAGAAAGTGGAAACCCCGTAACTTTTTTTAACAGTCATTGATATTGCAAAGAAATGTCGCGCTTTTGATTTGTATTCTCTTTGTGGTTCCTATTCCATTAGAACTAATTTCTAAATAATAATCCTAAAAGGTCGAACATTCTTTGTTGTGTTTTTAGGGTTCCGTACCCAAAGGGGACCTATTAAGGGCAGACAGTTGAAATTTTCACAGAAAAGATATTTCTTTTTAACAAAAAATAATACAGTTAAAGTATATCATATATTATATAGATTTGATGCCTCTTTGAGACTCCTGAATCCCGTTTTTCGTCTGATCTCCTCTGTTGCCGCGGCAGTGTACCACAACGTGTTCCACAGTCTGTTCTTCCTCTGCCACTGGATAGACAACCTGCTGTCTAGAGAACATCGGGTGGTTAGATTAGCAGCCAACACGCAAAAAGGGCCCACCTGTGGCCTAGTTGCGGAAACCAGTCCAGGAAAAAGTAACAAGTAGGCTGCTGTATGTGGCTTCAGTCTTGAATAGCTTCAGTCTTTCAGTCTTGAATGGTTCGGTACACAGTGCCCTGTGATGATGCCCACCATTTTCCATATTCCTCACGGCTTATCTTCTACATCGTGTTAGTTGTTTTCCTATCTTTGAAAGGGAATATTGATTTACCGTGTTTGCGGTCTGTTCGACGCTCCCACAGATTTTGGTGTTCGTTTTCAGAGTTCAGCTTAGTCTATTTTTGGCTTTTGCTTTGAGCGGGTTTGAGAGACTTATGTCCTTTTTTGTTGGGGTTTGTTTTGCTCCTTCTTTTTCTAGTTTGTCTGTATTTATGTTGCCTATAGAAGATCAAGATTAATCGTTTTACCAATAAAAAATAGACTTGTAAATATATAAATAAATAAATAATGATGGACAATTCACACAGCATTATCTAGCCCCAAGGTAAGCAGAGCTTGTGTTATGGGTACTAGATAACTGATATACGTAATATTATACATTACATAGATAGATATTTTTTATTATACATAGAAAACACCCAGACCAACGGAACAAATTTCTGCAGATCGTACACAAATTTGTTTCGAGGCGGGGATCGAACCCGCAACCTCTTGCGTCGCAGGCAGACTCTCGCCCGCTGCGCCACTGAGGTCGTCATATACTTTATTCAGAAAGAAAATAACAATCAAATAACAAATTTAAATTAAAACTAGTATTTACAATAGAAAAAATTAAGCTATCTGCAAACTGTTGCAAACAATCTACAGGTAGCTCAACTGATCCACTTGTAAATTTAACTTGTAAATTAAAATAACCACAAATGTTTTTGGATGTCGCTTTCCGATGTATAACATCACATCAAACATATTGACATCTAAAAATATTAGTTTATATTAGTGGTTAGTGAACAGTAGCAGTAAATCTGAATAAAATACACCTAGACCCTCAAGGACGCTCAGGTCTAGTAGTAGAGCTATTCGATGAGTTTAAAGAAGCGGAATGCAAGATGCTCTATATGGTCTCAAAGCCTTATAACTCATTTTGGTCACACTCATTACCAAATGAGTGTGAACAAAAATGTAGCCCTTGTAAGTGGCTGGACTACCAAGTCCAGCCACTTACAAGAGGGAGTAGATCAATAAGTGTCCTACAACAGATCCTGTTAATAAAGTGTTTCTATTCAACAGGTGCATTTCAAATAGCAGTGGCTGACAAAAGTTTGCCGAATAAATAAAAGTGTCTGTAGAAATTGCCGGGTTAGTCCCACCAACGTAAAATCTTTTCTTGCCTGAATTCTAAACTTCACATGTTGAGGCGACGACTGAGGTATTAATCAGTGTTTGGTTTTCTTGTAGGCTTTCTTTCATTTTCCAAGAATATTATACAACTAGTTTCTGCCTGCGGCTTCGCGCGCCTTTTTAAATGGTCACGACGGTTATTTCTTTCCCATTGGAACTGATGGATGGTATATAAATTAGCATATGCAAAATCTGCAGCATCTGTGAAAAATGTAAACCCGATCCGTTTAGTAGTTTTCTTAGTTCGAAAAGTAACAAACAGCTATCTTAAATTTGGGTACGTATTCGAACACCTAAAATACCTAAATAATCTATGAGATACAGAGCAGATTTTTTTTCGTTTTCGAAACGGAGGGGCGTTTCGAAAACGAAAAAAAAATCTTTTAAATACCAGAAATAATTGTGCAAAGTACCATCTGTTTTAGTTAGTTTTTACAATTTTTCTCCTAAACAATCACAAGATTTATTTATTTTCATCACCATATTAAATAGAAGAATATCCAGGGCACTTTTGGCTTATGTTGCAAACAAATGCCTTAATTTAAAGATAATCAGCAAAAACTTGATTTTTTAGCTTACGCCGCTCTGCTCTGTCCCGCTACTTTAAACGCAAAAGCCTATGCCTATCCTATTCACAAAATGTTGTCATGTATCGCCCCCTTAACACTCCTCCCACGAAGCCTGCCCAACCCCCGCAAAGCGCGGGGTGGGAGTGCTAAAACTACTGCTGCGGACTGCTACGGACTGCCCAAAATCAGAAAAACACTTTTTCTAGTAATTATGATCTTTTCGAAGATCTCTGTGGCGCGGTGGGTGAAGGTCCGCCTGCAACGCAAAAAGTTGCGGGTTCTATTCCCTCCTTGGGACAAATACTTGTACAATCTGCAGGTATTTGGTCCGGGTGTTCTTGTCGTTTTCAAAGTATAATAAAAAAAAAATAGTTTTATGCATATCAGTTATCCAATGCCCTTAACATATGCTCTGTTTAGGTTGGAGCTAGATAGCAAGATTTAATTATCTTATTTAATTTATTCTTCATGAAATATATATAACACTAGCTGTTACCCGCGACTTTGTCCAGGTGGAATTTGTTTACTCAACTTATCCATTATAGACTTTGGACTGTACATTGTCCTAAAGAGGGATGTGATGTCACAATGTTCTTCAAATTGTTTTCGCAAAAGCGTTTTCACGCTGTTTGGCAAGTGGTGCCGCCGCCGTCTTGTCAGACATAAAGCGCTTTATATTAGTATAAATGAGGAAAGCAACTTCCGAATTTCAGCAAATGATGAATGAAACATGTGTTCATTTAGTCAGGGCAATCTATATGTAGAATTTTGTAATTCTATTACGAACGCTTGCTAAGATGAAGAGCATTTTTGTTTAGTTTTTTCCTTTAAATAAGGATATAGGAAAATACAGTGATAATTTTGGAAAACTGTGGATAACATGTGTTAAGGTTCTGAAAGATGAATCTACGTATAAAATTTTGTAATCCTATCACGGTTGCTGAGATACAGAGCATTTACCTCTTAATTTTATAAATTTTTGAAGTTACTTATATAGGAAACCACTGTCACAATTTCAGAACACGATGAATGAAATGTATGTTGCATTTTGTTAGGAGAAGCTACGTGTAAAATTTTGTAGTTCTATTTTTAACGGTTAATGAAATACAGATCGTTTCTGTTAAAAAGTTCAACCTCAATTTTGAACCCCTTAGAGTACGAATTTTCAAAATTCCTTTCTTAGTGCTCACTTTCATACCAACACCATACACATCCTGCAAGTTTCAAGATTCAAGGCCTTCTGGTTTAGGCTGTAGCTTGTCTATATATCAGGACAAAACGCTTTATATTAGTATAAATAACCCACATTTTTGTTTTCATTCAAGGTATGCAAATTAATCTACCTACGTCATCATCATCATCAGTCCACTGCTGGACATAGGCCTCCCCTAATGAGCGCCATAGCGCCCTGTCTTCAGCTTGCCGCATCCAGCTTCTGCCAGCAGTCTTACGCAAATCGTCATCCCACCTGGTCGGACGGCGTCGTACATTACGTTTGCCGAGTCGCGGTCTCCACTCAAGAACACGTTTACCCCAGCGGTTGTCGGTTCTTCTCGAGATATGACCAGCCCACTGCCACTTCAGCTTGCTAATCCTTTGAGCTATGTCGATAACCTTGGTTCTCTGTCGGATGTATTCGTTGCGAATCCTATCCTTCAGAGAAACTCCGAGCATAGCTCTCTCCATAGCTCGCTGGGCGACTTTAAACTGGTAGACCAGCCCTACCGTGAGTGTCCACGTCTCAGCTCCGTAGGTCATAACGGGTAGGACGCACTGATTGAACACTTTCGTTTTCAAGCATTGCGGTATGGATGACAAGACTCGACGTAGTTTTCCAAACGCTGCCCAACCTAGCTGGATCCTCCTCTTGGCCTCCTTCTCGAAATTGTTTTTACCCAACTGCAGAATCTGCCAAAGGTAAGTGTATTCGGAAACAATTTCGAGAAGATGGCCATGTACGACGATCGGTCCCGGATCAATGTGGCCATTGATCATGACCTTGGTTTTATCCAAGTTCATGCTAAGACCATAGGCCGTCCAGCATCCGGTTAAGCTCCTCCAGCGACTCCGCCATTAAGACTATGTCATCAGCGAATCGCAGGTGTGAGATGTAATCGCCGTTTATGTTAATGCCCTTACCTTTCTAGTCCAGTGTCTTAAACACACCTCTACCTACGTAATTAACATTTTTTTTTAACCAGTACATAAATGCTAAAAAAAGTTGAGAGGTATCAAGAGACACCCGGATGGAACGAAGTTCCTTTCTATAAGAGAGAGAGAGAGACAGACAGAGAAACATGCGGCAACAAACGGCTTACAATAGCTTACTATAGCAAAAAGTGTCGTTACAACTTTTCGTGGGAATTTTTTCCGTCCAGCCCCCTTTCACAACGCGCGATAAGGAACTTAGTTCCAATAAATAATTGAATTTCTTATGACATAGTTTGTTGGTCGAATATTTACTCCCGCATCTCGTAAATATTTGACATTCTGCTCCCACTGTGTAGGTCCATCGATCAGAAGGTATTACCTACTTCCCTGCCGGAACGTGTTAAGTGTTTTGTACATTCATTTCTAGGAACTACAACACTAGAGCCGGATGGAATTTGTGTAGGTTATTTAAATGGGTTGTTACACAGAACTATCTAAAATGTTAATATTAACATAACATAACATAATAGTAAGCTAAAATAAAATAGAGTATTGCCAGACAATTCACACAGCATCATCAAGCCCCAAGCTAAGCAGAGCTTGTGTTATGGGTACAAGTACCCACAATACATAGATAGATATTTTTTATTATACGTACAAAACGACCAGAACACCCTGGACAAATAGTAGTCTGCAGATAGTACACACATTTGTCCCGGGCGGGAATCGAACCCGCAACCTCCTACTTCGCAGGCAGACCTTCGCCCACCGCGCCACAGAGGTCGTCACGTCGTCGTAATGAATGTGTGTTTTGTAAGATGCGACAATGATCTCTTAAGAGTTTGGGCAACAGGAGCTACCTACTTAGTGTGTGAGTGATGTGTGTTTGTGTTATGCATGTATAATACTCAACAACAGCGGTTTATGTGTATAATTATATCGGACCTGCCATAAATGTACTTTAAAAATCTTTCACACTCAAACACACATGCATAGAGTCCTTTTTTTATTTGTGTATAGGGTTGTTTATTCCGTTTTTGTTAATGATTTCGATCAAAATGATACCCGGCAAATTACAATAAACACGCTCCTAACACATTTAACAAGCAACTACTGAAATAGTTATGGGTTTATCTAGTGCCTTAATATCAGTGATACTCGTGGACTCGCCAAAGGTTTTTTTATATTTCTCAAAACATCTCTGATGCCTTTTTTACCAGTGCTATTCATCCTTTTTAATAATTCACGGGAGGTAGCTACCTTTCGTGAATTATTTACCTGTCTGTTATGATAGGTTGGGTATAAACGTGCGTATTCTACATAATATTATATAACCAATACTAAGTCTAGAAACCTCTCAACATTGGCACTGGCATATTTTTATAGCAACCGTGTTTGTGGATCTGATGATATTTTTTTTTATTTGTGGCCTAAATATGAGATTTCAGATAATCCTATTATGCATATCTGTTTCTTTCATTAAATATTAATATTCCTGCATCTTTGTAATATATAGCTTGTGACCTTTGATCATGAACTTCTTTGTTAGGTTTCGAACTATAAAATAACAGAAGTAAATTGGATTAACCCGTCAATAATACAGACACGCATAGACAGGCTTTGCAATCGACAATACCAATACTCATATGCACTATTTAAACTGAGTAAAATGGCAAACCTTACTTGCAACATCATCATCAGCCTATATATTAGTCCACTGCTGGACATAGGCCTCCCCTAATGAGCGCCATAGCGCCCTGTCTTCAGCTTGCCGCATCCATCATCTGCCAGCAGTCTTGCGCAAATCGTCATCCCACTTGGTCAGAGGGCGTTCTACACTACGTTTTCCGAGTCGCGGTTTTCACTCAAGAACACGTTTACCCCCGCGGTTGTAGGTTCTTCCCGAGATATGGCCAGCCCACTGCTACTTCAGCTTGCTAATCCTCGACAACCTTGTAACTTGCAGTATACTACGGGCATACTGCGTCATTATTAAGATCATGTTCTGGGATAAGTCAACAAATAAAGAAAAGGTATTTAGAGCTCAGAAGAGAGAGAGAGAGAGAACGAGAGCGATGTTCGGCCTTAGACAGACCGACACGTGCAAAGGTGTTTTCAAACAGTGGAAGGTCCTAACTCTTGCTTCCCTTTACATGTGCGAAGTTGGAAACTTTGTCCGAACGAATCTAGATCGATTTTACCTATTCCCAGTTGGCACTCGACGTGAGGGAACTCTCATGTAAAACCGCCTTATTTAATAAGAGTGTGCTTGGTAGAGTAGTATCTAAATACAAAATCCAATTATCAATACACTTCGAAGGTAATTCCATCTCATTTAAAAAGAAATTAGACAAACTTTTGGAGAAAAAAGTATATTATACCGTCGATGGATTCCTAAATGATAAGCTTTAGTTATATGTCATAATTTACTTTTGACATTCCTTGAAACTAGCGCCGCCACCACCTATTATATTATTATATATTATATTACGTTGAACAAAGGAAATTTCCAATATCTCTTATAAGCTTTAATTGTTTAACGCCTCTGCAATAGTTTTATTTAATAAGGTTTAGGCAGAATATCGAAGTTCCCTTGGTGACCACCAATATCTATTTTCGATTTACTGGCTAAATTAAATAGAATAAAACCATAAGAGAGGCCTTAAAATTTTTATAAAATAGCCAAATACGAGAGCCGGGTGTTGATTAATTTGACCTTAGAAAACATTATCCGGAAAGCTGTGTTTATCAGTGGCGGAGTGGAGCTAAATCATAAATGGGCAACACAAAGTGGTAGGGTAGGTATGCAGACGATGATGCCCTGCTAGGAACCAATAGGTGCAAATTCGTTGAAACTGCCGATGTTTAGAAGAAGAAGCAGCGACTGTGGACCTCAGGATTAACAAGACCGAATACATACATATGCGGCGTGCCTTCGACAACGACGTGAGTACATCGAAATTGGCAACTGAAGTGGACATTCATACCGCTTATGTCTACCACCGCACTTTTAACAAATTATCAGATAGCACTCTGATACGACCGTCCTCGAGTATTCACACCACCATGCTGCTAAAAAGATTGACCATGCGCCGTACCATGCGACCAAGGCACGGATCTGGTAGGCCGACGCCACTGTTCCCGGAGCTCTCGCCAGCACAGCCACCTCCGTCGCCATCGCCTCGCGACGAATTTTGCCCGGCAAACGTTTTTATCTAGTATCCTCTCGATGATTAGGATTGAGTGTTCTCATGATTGGCATTTCCTCCATAAACATGCTGTTCCGAATTTTCTGTTTTGAGCTTTTAGCTCTGTCGGTTTAGACGATCAAAGGCCTCCACTTTTCATGAATGACGATCCCACAATTATTGCATCAGCCTTTAAGGGATTATAAATTCAAAATGGCGAACAACCTCGACAGTCACTTTAGCCGCCATCTTGGTTTTAAGGGAGTAAACATTTATCGTTATTAATTTAGTCATTTTTAAATTTTAGAGAAAAATCATAAGCACTAAAGTTGTTAATTTTATTTGATTTTCTACATTTAGATCCTTGCTTTTTTTGTCCGACTGATACTGTTAGAATTCAAGTTTGGTCATTCTGAATCTAGGGTATCACTGACGAAATTATTGCCTGATGAAATTATTGTCGGAATGGTAATTAATGCAAAGTGAAATTCTAACCGCTGCTGGGCTATTCCACGACAATCACCAAGACCAAGTGACGAGACTGATGCAATTAGTCCGATAGGTAGGACAAAGGCAGTAGGACCACTGGCCAGAGGGTTACTGTCGGGATAGTAAAAAATTCAAAGTGAAATTCTAACCCGACTTGACCGCCGCCCTTATCAAAAGTGCAATAACTAGATTTTTGGGCCTAACAGCGGTTAAAACATACTCGTAATCAGTAAAACAAGCTATACATTTTCTACTGAGACAGTTTTTACGTATTATCTATCGATATTCCAGTTTTTTGTTGTAAACATTATGCAATAATTAAGGGATTTGGTCTTAGTTTATTTAACATGAGTTAAATAACTTGAGTTGTAGCAAAATTAGCTGAAATAATCCGGTATATTACTAACGATAACTGCAATAAGTATTGTTATTTATTGTTTAGTATTATTTTATAAATGTCTTATTTCTGTTAGATATAATTAATAATCGTCTGTCTATTTATGAAACAGACATAAACATCAGTAGGGTCACCGGGTAAACAGTGAGTCAGTTTTTTTCTATAGCTCATATCTCAAGAAATTTCTGTCAGATTGGCTTAAAATTTGGTTTAATGTACTGCATTTTTCACTAGCTCTCAGAGAATTACTAAATCATTAACCCCGGATGATAAAGAGCAGAGAAAATTGGGTTTTTTAAAAGAACAGAAATGACCCACTGTTTACAACCAGTTGTGAACAATGAGTCACCCCTTGGATAACAGTGGGTCTAGAAGCATAGCATAAACAACAACTGGGTATTATTTATTCTATGCTAGGGGTTTTCATAGGTAAATAATTAATAATTAAAGACATTCAATAAAGAAATTATATTTTTATTAAAACTTATTAAAATGTTAAAACTTATGAGGAAAAACGAAAATTAAAAATTAGTCTTATCCCATAATCAAATTTTGTTAAGGCGACGCACATCATTTTGCAACTCACATTTCAAAGTATTTTCGACGCGTTCGCACAAAAACTGGCGTGGTGCATCCTCACTTGAGCGTAGCCGCGCGGGAACTGGCCGAGCGGAGATTGCAGGTAAGGGGCGTATATGAGCAGACAATAGACGGCGCTACTCGTACTAGTTTCGCCAATATGTACGTGACCCAGTGTACCCAGCTGACCCACCGTTTACCCGGTAACCAATATACCCTGATTTTAAAAGGTGAACACTTTTACGAATTCTATGTACAAAATAAAATCGTATGTTATTTTATTTATAATCTTGTGAAAGTTTCAAGTCGATACCTTGTATGGGAATGGATTAAAAAAAATAGCAAAAAAGAAATCGTTAACTGCATTTTTGTCAAAAGTAGCATTATCCTAATAATTTCATTTTTTGGGCGGCAGTATTGTGATCAGATAAAGACAATACCACCAAGCGACAAGACAACCTCAAATGCATTTCTGTTAGCAGTCCTTCACGTATACAGGCTGTCCGGTAATTAATGGATAACCCCGCAGGCACTTGTGGGGGGGCAGGGGGGCAACTCAGAAAAAAATAAAAAAAAAATCTATCTGCAACGGTCTAGGATTTTTTTTTAAGTGCTAAATTTTATACCTTTTTTCAAATTTTTGGACACTACGGCTACAAATTGAATAATAACGGTAAAATAAAGGTATAAAATTAAGCACTTAAAAAAAAATTAAAAAAAATCCTAGAACGTTGCAGATAGTTTTTTTTTTTTTTTTTTTTCTGAGTTGCCCCCCTGCCCTCCCACAAGTGCCTGCGGGGTTATCCATTAATTACCGGACACCCTGTATATCTATCAATCCGCAAATTAATTGATCTCGAAACAAATCTATGCATATTAAATGCACAAATCTTTGAACTCTTATGACCGTCATTTCGTCGTATTGTTCTAAGGATTCAGATTCACCTTGGTCTCTTGTGATAAACATACCTATGACGTTCTAGAGTTGGGTTTTGTTTTGGTACAAACACTTCATGAAAATTCTTTATCAAAGCTTCCATTGGCTTTATTTTCCTCTTTTGAACTGGTCGTAAACTTCCCTGCATCGATCTCCAATAGCGTTTAATAGTATATTCAACTGCACTTTTTTATCTTTCTTAGCTTGCACGCTTCCGAGAAAACATTAAATGACTTTTTCCATATTCAATTCTTTGCTCATATTGCCAGAAGTTACGTTGGCAAAGTTGTTTTCGTATAAAATTCAATGCGGCGGTTTCAATACGGACTCCATTATGGTAGCGTGTTGTAATTTATTTTCCAATCTTTTCACTTTGAAGCTTGTCTTCACTTGTGTAGCACTACGGATATTTTATTTAGGTACATGTTTCTTTTACATTTCGGGAATTTCAATAGGCTGCGCCATGTTAAAGTATTATTTTATAGGAAGTTCTCAATGAAACGACTCGTGTGGTAGCCATGACTGCTGTATTCCAGTTTCTAATTACTACTTACATTAAAATGTAGTTAGTAAGTAGAAAATGGACTCAATTATAAATTCAATTTTTATATATATTTATAATTCTTAATCTACCACAGTTTTGACAATCCCAAGATTTTAAATAAGTTCCCAAAAGTTTACGATTTTGGCAGGACTCGAACCCGCGCCCCACTATCAGAACGGGTTTGCTCTAACCAACTAAGCGACTATGGATTTCGTTGCTAAGTTGAAAGGTTAAATAAAGAAAATTATAATCAAATAATAGAACTAAATTAAAACTAGTATTTACAATTGAAACAATTGAGCTAACTGCAAATTGTTGCAAACAATCTACAGGTAGCTAAAATGATCCATAATCAATACCAGTCGAAAGCGTGCCCAAGACACTGGCTGCTATGACACCGATAAGTTGGTTAGAGAGCACAACCGTACTAAGGGAGCAAGTTCGAGTCCTGCTGAAAACGTAAATTTGAGAGAACTTATTTAATTTCTTAAAGATTACCCAAAGAACGAGAGCTTGCGCACTATAATAATAAAAATCTTAGAATCGTAAGATGATTATTGATTAGCAAATTTTTGTATAATCAGCGTTATTGCAACCTCATTTGATTTGACCCTATGTCAAATGATTTGCGGTTGATAATAATTATATAATTTGATAATAATTACTATTTATAAACGTGTTTATAGTATAAAATTTGACTTGTCTAAGTGCTTATTTTATCTTATATTTAAAGCTTAAAGAAAAAAACGTTATTGATATTTGATATTGATTGCCCGCGACAAAGATTAGGTACGCAATTTTACTTCAGCTCATAACGGTATACTGAAGAATCCATTACAAAATAACCACAAAGTCAAAGAATATCTATCAAACGAGAGCTCTTGTTAGCTGGTCAATTTTTTCTCCAATAACTATCTATCATAGGAAATTATACAAATTTCAATATTACTTTAAAATTTGAAATTTATACGGGTAGCCCCTTTCTCAGGAGACCCCACTCGATTTATTTAGTGGAATTAATTATTCGAACCCCGTTTGACCCTCTTATGTATGGCTCTCGACCGATAGGGCCTGACTTAGTTACCAGCATTTTTCACAAGGCCAATCCGTACACGTATCAGATTTCATGCACATCAGATTAATGGTTTTATGGTTTAACTTAAAGTAAATATTGCACCATACAGCCAAAACGCCCAAGCTGTCACTGAGACCTTAGTTCGTTTCGCTTACTCCGATCACCTAAGAGTATAATTTTATTATAGTACGTACCATTGTTAATACTTAATAACCCTGTGTAGAAACCAAAAAAGATATTCAAATCAATGATATCATAAACTTATATATTATAATGTCCATAATCAGTACACTAACTGCTATTTTACTATAAAAACTATCGTAGTTTGACGAATTCAATATGGATGTAAGCGGGTTAACAACAAACCTTATGTGAGTTGGAAGAACACCGACGTTTCATCCCATAACGAGGGACTTATCCAGGGTGAATGTAGTTCTAGTTGGTGTTCTTCCAACACAAATAAGGTTCATAGTTAACCCGCTTACATCCATAATGAACACAAACTGTTGTTTCTGGATAGTTTAATATTTTTTAGATCAGTAGTAACAAACATTTCATTCCATTTTCACTGACCAGAGATTTAATTATTAACTGAAAAAAGGCTTTATTTACTCTGTGAGGGGTTTGGCACACTCTCAAGTAGCCAAAGTGTTATTTAAGCCTCATTCAATGCATGAACGCCAAATTTCCTCTTTTCCTCTTGATCTGTCGAATATTTTTGTAAAGAAACTTAATGCAAACTAAATATCACTACAAACTATCGTATTTATAATACTATTAAGATGGGATGGGTTAGGATTAGGCAGACTGGTCAATTTATCTCTGTTGTAAATCAAGCATAAACAGATAGAGGTACCGTCAGAAATTGTATCCTGAGGAAGAAAGGTGTAGCATGAATGCAGAAACATACTTATTTGTCGAGGTCACGAGATCCCTTTTGTGCAACTGAAGTTGCTCTACTGCGAATAGTTGCACAACGAGGCTTCCCTTTTGTGCAAGTCATTTTGTTCCTTTTTGCTCAACTCGGCAATTTTAGACGAAAAAAAAAATCATTACTAACAACAAAAATTACAATATAATGTCAAAAAAAACAACATATGTAATATATAAATGACAAAAATTACAGACAAGTGTGTCGCCACTTTTTCACCTTTACGCCTTTCTTTCGGCACATAAATACAGGGAAAACGTCTTTAGCTGTGTGTAGACACTAGTTGCCTATAAACGCGGCACGTGACTTAATTGGCGCCGGATAGACAGCTTTAAATTGAGTATTACAAAGCCCTTGTTAGATACGTAACTATGACGTATCTGCCGCTCAGCGGGGAACAATGACGTTAACTGGTAAAGCACTGAGCTCCATTATACAAGGTATAGGTATATGTTTAATCATTGTTGTGCCCTTTGGTGAGACTAGGTTGGCCACAGATATCAGAAACAAAGAGTCTCTGTCAACTCTGTGGTTTGCCATTTGTACGAAAAAACACATTGTCAATGTATGTGTGCAATGTGTCTTTTTATAGATCAGTTGTGCGTTTTGTAGTTCAGATTTTTTTAACGTTTATAATTTAACATTTAATTAGGTATATAAAAAACCATATAATTATAATATATGTATAATATATAATAAAATATATATTACTGGATCGATCTTAGATACGTACCTGCGTATCTAAGATCGATCCAGTAATATACCTACTAAATAGATACAAATAAAAAAAGAGCATTCAAATAAAAAACATTATGCTTCTAACAAAAAAGCTACATTAATAGACCAAGACTGTTTATAAATGATAAGTTGTGACAGTGTAATGCATTCCAATCGTGTCTTTGGCAAGCAATTTTATAAGAAATGACTACGAACAAAAAAGGAATTCAAAGTAAGTGAATAAGTTAGTAAAGTAATCTAAGTTAGATAGCTTGAGTGCAGCTCTTATAGAATTAAGTTCCTAGAGACAACAACTGTTTTTAAGGCGGGGTGGTATGCGTGAAACAAGCGTCGTCGCCACTAATTTTATTATATTATAACGTTGAACAAAGGAACTTTCAAAAATCCTTAGTACAGTTTGTAATACCTTACCTTATATGATCGTTCAGACGCATAGTACCAGAAACGCAAATTACCTTATACGCGGATGGCCAGAAATATACCTACCTTTTATGTAAGACCTCTTTAATAGTTTTATTCTATTTCATTTAGCCAGTAAATCGAAAATAGAGATTGGTGGCCACCAAGAGCAACTTCGATATTATGCCTAAGCCTTATAGAATTAAACTATTACAGAGGCGTTAAAAAAAGCTTATAATAGGTAGGGGGAAAATGCACAATACACTCCTATGCGTGATGTCAGTGCAGATCCCAGTTCCCCCACTTAGAATTAGAATTAGGTATCACAAACTGTAAGTTAGATTTTTGAAAATAAAATAAAATAATAAAACGCTAGTTTGACGAGTACCACAGCCTTAACCGACTTCAGAATGAGGTTCTATGTTCAACTGTATGTATTTTTATGTATGTCCTTCAATTTATTCGTCAATTATGGACTGATTGTGAAAGTTCTTTCGCTATTGTATAAAAAATGAGAATTGGTCAGACTAAAATGTTTGTGAAGCTGAAAAATTATAATTCTTTTGAAAATCACGACTACCACAATATTGGTGATATTTTTGACAATTCTCAATAGCTATTAATGATTCTTTCGTAGTTGTATAAAATTGGATTATTCGGTGGTCCCGTAAAAGGTTGATCCAGGAATGGAAATGTGCCATAAAACGTGTCTTAAACATCATTAGGTACCTACTTGATATTTTCACAATCACTGTTAACAAATGGTTTCCATGACAACAAGAGGTACGGTACCTATACTTTGAGAAACAAATTACAAAGTAGATGTTAACAATAAGGTCGCGATATCGAAATGTTCTGGGAATAAAACGACTTCCAGACCCCTTTTTATTATTTCGAAACTTGAAGTCAGTTTTAGGTTTGTTAAAACACGCCGAATTATTTGTAAAAGCCTTGCTAAAGAAGTAAGGAATTACTATTTTATTCAAAAAACATTCCGAAATATGAACTTGCTTTTTAAATTTTATAAACACATCCAGTAAACTTAGTCTTAAAACAATTTAACTACGAAGACAAACAACACATAAAGAGAGATTAGAGCAGCTTAAAGCTCAGAGAGGTTAGATAGCTACTGAGGGATCTAAAGAGCTCACTGCAAAGACTAAAAAATCAGATCAACTGGAAAATTATAGCGCGGAAACTCATGCTCCAGGCACGCGCTTTATACATATTCAAGTAACTTCTTAAAAACTAAGCTTGACATTTTTTATGTTAAGACTTTATTCACTCCCATATTTTTATAAACCTCTCGGCTATATAATATTAAATAATAATAATAATAATAATGCTGGACAATTCACACAGCATTATCTAGCCCCAAGCTAAGCAGAGCTTGTGTTATGGGTACTAGATAACTGATATACATAATACAACACAATACATAGATAGATTATTTTTTTATTATATATAGAAAACGACCAGAACACCCTGAACAAATATCTGCAGATCGTACACACATTTGTCCCGAGGCGGGAATCGAACCCGCAACCTTCTGCGTCGCAGGCAGACCTTCGCCCACCGCGCCACATCGGTCGTCTATATTGGTATACAGACGCTTGCTTTCCTCTGTTGTCATGTCACTGATTGAAAATAAGAGTGCTTTTAATTTCAGATTTTAATGAGTAATTCCTTCTGAGCTACATTTTCGAGTGAGTTATATTTTTTTAATAAAAGCAATCTGTCCGCGATTTCATTTACTTAGGTAGGCCGGCGCCACTCTCATTTTAGCTTATGGAAAGGAAGGAGGATGTATTTAACCGTATTTAACCTCCACAGAAAAGAATAATTTCGTTCGTTCACGGATTCAAAGAGGTCTATAGCATTCTTACCCAATTCTAACCCTCCATGGCTGATGACCAAAATGATTTCCTAACATTCGATATTTTTAATATATAAAGGAACAAGCGATTTTCTGGGGACACCATAGGCTTAGAAAACGTAGTGAAAAAATTCTATGTCTATGGGGGACACCGCCCAGCCCAAACCGCTGAAGCTAAAAAGCTGAAATTTGGAGGGTAGGTACCTCTTAATACACAAACTCCCGATAAGAAACGATTTTAGGAAATTTCACCCCTAAGGGGGTTAAAAGGGGGGTTGAATTTCTTTGTGTTTTTTGTAACTCTTTAATTTTTTCTTCTTGTTACTCTTTACTCAGTGGCCCGATTTGCTTGAAACTTACAGAGAATACTAAAAATATAAAATTATTGAACTTTTTAACTTTTAGAGCTACTGACCTGAAATATTCAAAGTATATATAAAACACAATAAATTTAAATACGTATTTCAGGAATATTCAAAATCCCTAAAAAAGGGTAAAATGGGGCTTGACTTTATTGAGATTTTTTTATGTAACTTTGTAACCAAGGGCTCGATTTGCTTGAAACTTACAGAGAATACTAAAATACAAAACTATTGAACACGTGTTTCAGAATATTTCAAAATATTCATGACAATTAGGTAAATGGGTTTATTCCCATTTGTCACCCTGATCTGTCCCCTTAGGGGGACAAATAAATGGCGTTATTAAATTTTGCAATTCGTACTTTGGCTTTTAATTAGTGGGATTAGATTAAAGAGCAATACAAATCGTATCTTTTACGCCAGCGAAGCTGCGGGCAGAAAACTAGTCTTTAATAAATAACAAAATATGTTTGCGATAAACAATTGTATATTTAACTCGAGAGAAAATGTTATTTGTTTCGTTTCAGTCTACTTTAAAGCCAATCGGTACGTTTGTGATTCTGTTTTAGACTGCTTTGCTATCTCTTGATTTAATAACGGCACGTTCAACAAAAATCATTTTGCCCACTAATTAAAAATAACACATAATTGCAATGCCTTAAAAATAATTCTACATGGGTTACTAAAGTAACGAAATGAAAGAACAATCGAATAGAAACCAAATGAACTTTATTTGCTCGTTTAATCAAACCGGACTTTTCAACTCACTATGGATTTATACGGCAGAACTGCTCTCTTGAAAAACAATAATCCTTGAGGATTGTAAAGTTACCACCCGCTTATATTGTCGGGACCCGGACGAAGAGCGTGCACGCGATCTAATTCCATTGTATAGGCGGAAGATTATCGTCACAAACCGCAACCATAGGAGGACTAACATGCTCCTATTATCACTTTGTTGAATTTCAAGCGAGTATTCTCTACTCCAACATTTCCAGATATCTCGTTAACATTGTTGTTCTCTTCGCCATTTGAGTAATTGCATTGGATTTAATTCAGTCGGAGGAACATCGTATGACTTTCATATTCCCTAGCATCTGGTATGTCCGTCAGACCAATAAGCAAATGGGCTAGCGTCAAAGGTAAAGAAAGGATCTTCTGAGTCGTACGTCGCATAAAGGGGCCGCCAGCTTTGGAGCGCTTCGTCTCTACCTGATGCTATTTCTTCCATTACCTAAATTATTGTATTCTTATCATTTATGTATTGATAGACTGATCCAGGGACTTGCTATTAGACGCCGCCATATTACAAAAAAAAACACTTTCATAAATTACAGTTAGCAGTGAAATATTGGTAATTGTCTTTAATACAATAGCCAGTTAATGTACTCAATATTTAAACTTTTTAGCAAAAAAATGTATAGTGTGATTGTTTCAGTTTTTTTGGAATGATATATCAACTATGACCAAAATGCTTGGAGAAGACAAATCCAACAATCACATACTCATTAGCAGTGGGAACCAGGGTGCATCAGGCCCGCCACCTGCTACCGTTCCCCAGGGACGAATCCTCAGGGACAAGTAGCAATACGGGCTCACGGGTTAGTTATCCGACCACGACACCCCAATGTACCAGTAGTCTATTTAGAAGTTCCTATGGCCACCTTCTGTCTCCATCATCAGACCAGCTTGATGGTACCATGGCACTATCACCGATTGCCCAGCTCAATCGATCTGAATTGCAAGATTTGTCCAACACATAGAGGGCAAGTTAAATAATAGATTGTAAAAAAAAACATTTTCTACTATTACTTTCAATTTATTTGCCACAGCGAGGGAAAATTTCAAAAAGGTACAATTCTCGGTCCCCCTGTAATTTATTTCGTAATTGTTCTTGTATAATACATACTTAACTTTGGCACGAATAAATTACGCCACTCTAATTGCTGTAACGACTTTTTAAAATCTACCTTAATCATCCTCCTAATTCCCAGAGTTGGAAAAATGTGAACAACTCGCCCTCCACACAAAAATTTCCAAACTTTCGCGGCATAAGAAACAGCCCCAGCTTTGAAAATAACTGTGACACTTCTTCGTGCGCTAATTGCTTTATTGAACGAAGGGCTCAATAGGGCGATAAACATACATAAAATTCACAGTGCGTAAACGAATTTCCTGGATACGATCGTAAAGTGACGGCCCCCATAATAAGCGTTGAAAATCCCGATCTGATTCCCTGACAAGGTTTACGTACAGTACATTAGTAAATCCACTGAATACAACAGAATGTGCGCGAAATTTCAGTAAGGAAGAAACCGTTCACTGTAAGATGTCCCTGCCTGGGAACAAATTCTTCGTGTAGACGACAAGAATTTTGTCTGTTCCACACACGAAAACTTTTCGCTTATTTAACTTATTCACAATAACAACCTACTTGCATCAGACTGAAAACTACCTGGCTGGGCTGGCTCAACCCTACTACACCGCCCCTCGCCGCTCCGCAACAACGTTCGCCGCGTCGTCGTGTCTTGCGGAGATAAGATTTTTTTCGTGCACTGCGAGCAGTGTAGGTACACAGTTATTTTCTAGTTACGACACGAATTCTTGGGTAGGCCCGGCGTTTTTTCTTAGTGTGTACAAGCGCCCTTACGGTGAACGGTCTGTAACAGTTTTGGACCGTCGATGAAGGAGGCTTTACAACTCGCATCAAACACTACGCTCGTTTACGGTGTATTACGTACGGTGCGGAATGTAGGCCATTATAGACTATAAAGAGGGGCATCCTCGACCTATACTTTCGAGGTCAAGGTATTCTTGCAGACGTCTTGAGTTTAGGGTTAGGTTCTAGCGGACGCGATGCTAGAGCTTATAAAACTGAGCGAGGGGAGCCTAAGGCCCAGCCCTAAGGAACGTCTAAGTGAATGTAATTACTCACTTTAGGGCTGGCCAGGACTGAAGGAATCGTGACTACATAGCGTCTACTACAGTCACGAACATATGACAGACTTAGGGCTGCAGCTCACGTCTGATTTTCTTTGAATTGAATTGAATGGAATACTCTCGTAAATAAAATCACACAAACGTTCCTCGGGCTTTAGTACCTACACTGCAGGCACTGGCTACAGCTGCTAAAACCTTTTCAAGTCGCTATCATCGTCCAATGATATAAAACAAGCACGAATTCTGGGAGGAGTCGTAGACTCGAACGAGAGTTAGTTTTTTTTTATATTAAAATAAATAAATAAATAAATAAAAATAAAATCAGTTTAATTCAGGCACAAAAAGACCCATATTACATATAAATACAGTGCACACAATAGAAAAATATAAAATAAAATATTAAAGCTAACATAGGTAAGGTTAAATACCTATTTTTTTTGTTACTGTCCATGTGGACAAAAATCCAGTGCCCGTATATGGGATTGGCCAGATAGTCAGAAACAGCCTTCAGGATGGTGTTGTTGGAGCGACTTAGTCGACTCCAGAAGGCTGCTATCCTTGTCCGTCTTATAGCGAAGAAGTCGGAAACTCCCGCATCAGAGAACATGGTCGACGCACTGCAGTGTCTTGGCAGCTTCATAAGGGCCCGGTATGCGTTATTATACTGTACCCTTATGGTGCTCAAGGATTTCCTAGTGAAGTTGTACCAAAGTTGACATGTGTACATACCAAGGCAGTATGCCTTAAACAGGGTGTTCTTCACATCGGAACTGCAGTTGGCAAATCGGCGTGCGAGCATGTTACCTCTGACGGCGAGAGCTCTCCTCTCCCGCTCTATGTCCGCATCATCTTTTGATGATTCTGTCAGTAGGTGCCCAAGATACCTGAACTGCTTGACCATTTTAATGATCGTACTGCCCAAGTGTACTCCAGGCACCTTCTCAGGACCTCGCCCCGGCCTGAACACCATCAATTCGGTTTTTGTGTGACGTTGTACTTTAATCCATGAGCAATAGCATACTGCTCACAGATTAGAAGCAGCTTTTTTAAACCTTTGATCGAGGGACTGAGGAGCACCATATCGTCTGCATAGCTTAGGTTGTTGACACAAACGTTACCTAAGTGACATCCGATCCTGGTGCTCCTCAGCTCCCCGATCAAATCATTAACGTATAGGTTGAACAGGTCGGGAGAAGTCAACCCACCTTGACGAACTCCGCAATCTAGCCTATAATCGCTAGAAGTCGTGTCGCCCCACTTTACATTGTTAATTTGGTTTCCGTACCAGTACCTCAACAGATTCACCACATGATGCGGTACTCGTGCGTTGACTAGCTTTGTCCAGAGAATTTCATAATTCACGAGGTCAAAAGCCCGGCTAAGGTCTAAGAAGCAAGCATAGACCGATGTACCTTGTGACGTGTAGTAGTTCACAGTGCTTTTCAAACTCATGATAGCTGAATCCGTTGAGAGACCGGGACTGAAACCAAACTGTGCGTCATCAATGTTAATATTTTTAAGCAGATCTGGATGAATAAGTCGCTCCAACACCTTTCCTAAAACTGTACCTAACGATATATGTAGGACGATAATTTGCAGACGAACTAAGATCTCCAGTTTTATTCTTAATAATAGGTACTACTACTGTTTTCATGAGATCATTTGGCAAGTAACTATATCTTATGCATAAATTATAAAATTTACTTAAGTGTTCATGTAGATTGTCGCTAGCCCAGAGAATGTGTTCGATGCTGAGACCATCATGGCCAGGTGACTTGCCGCGCTTCATCCTTCTGACAGCTATCCTTACGTCAGTAGCCGTGATCTGGACTGGATGGTCATTTTGAATGGTCTCAGCGACGCACACACTTCCCACAGGCTGCGGTGTGACTTTAAAACGTTTGGCAAACAATTCAGCTATAGGCAGCGGATCCTGCAGGCCGTCCATTTAAACTGGTAAGCTTTGTTTATAATTTATTTTCTTAGTGGCATTCCAAAATTTTGAAAAGTTCTTATCTCCTTGTGTATTGCTAATATATTCATTTTAATTTGTTCTTCGTTTCGCTGACACCATTTAATTTTGTTTTTAAATTCTGAACGTGTATGACGCATCTCATCGAACATTCGCCCTTCAAACGGCCTGCCGGCCGCTACCCAACAGCTGAAACTTCGTCTAGCTGCCTGATGGCTGTCCCTGAAATGATAGTTCCAACCAATCACCTTTTTGCTGGTCTTACGTGCTCTAGCATGAGCACTATTTACTGCTGCGTTTTGCATTGTCTTAACAATATGATTATAATAGTTATCAATTAGCTTATAATAGTCAGTCAAATGAATACAAAATAAAATATTATCACAGGTACAGGTAAAATTGAAATCATCACAGTTAACAATATTTTCAAAACACAATTTTCCATACATCTTTATCTGATCACAGTCCCTCTCCCCCCATCTAATACCTTCCATTGCATCGCGCTTGTCTGAGCCGGAACTATCTGAAATAACTAACACCCTTCCCAGGTTACATACAATGCGTAATGGGAAGTGATCGGACCATGTGACATCATAAATTATGTCCGCAGACACAACAGTATCCCAAGCAGCTCTAGTTACAAGGCAGTGGTCCAACCAGCTCATACACCCGCGATGCGCGTCAAAACCTAATCCTCAGCCTCAACTTTAACAGCCTATAATAGTCCACTGCTGGACGCAGGCCTCCCCCTGATTCTTTATCTCATGGGGGTAATGCCCATAATCCCCACGCTAGGCATGTGGGTTTTGGATCCCAGTTCGGTGGTAGATATATTCTGCAAGAGGCGCCGCTGCCCGCCCCTGGTGTATGTCCCTTAGTCGCCTCTTACGACACCCACTTCACGTTCAGTCATCATTGTTTTCTTTCTCTTTCAATATAAATCGCGAACCAAAAAAAAAAACTTTTAAATAAAACACCCAAGCTAGGACCTTTTCAAATGTAGTCTATGTTATTTTGCATCCTTTCAACTAACTCTTCGCTAAAATCAAGTCAATGGGTAGCTTAGTTAAGGCGTGAATAAAGGACAAACAAGCACACCTTCGCGTTTATAATATTAGTTAGAACAGTTCACAGTTCAAAAGACGTGCAAAAGGGCGTTCGTATAGCTACATTTCTGCTCGGGCATGGTAGTTCTATATTGTGACTTAAATCTTTTAGAATAATTTATTCACTTGTTACATGTTGTTAGGTAATAAAATGTAGCAAACATGTGCTCCATTAGGGCGCTACAAAAAACTTAAAACTAGTTAAATCTAAAAAGAATTAGCTTGGAGAAATGATATCCATAATCTTGTTCGGTTCCCTCATGAAAGTTTCAAGGTGTGAACTGTAATGTACTCTATTTACAATGAAATGTACGAGCGTGTTTACTTTTTTTTTAATGATAACTCGTTTCTTTATTACTTTGTTCTTTAAATTTAATATTCAGTAAAAATATTTTATTCAGAAAGAAAATAACAATCAAATAACAAAATTAAAACTAGTATTTACAATAGAAACAATTAAGCTATCTGCAAACTTAAGTAAAATACGTCGCTCACATAGGTATTTGAATTTATTTCTTTTATCCTTTTATTCATTATTTCAAGCTAGGTATATAAGAATTATAAATACTATTTAACGGGTATTTATCGCGAGAGTCATCCCGTGACCACGGCAGTGTGTAAACCTGTCGAAACGAAAAAATAGGTAAATAAACGCGATAAATACCCGTTAAATAGTATTTATAATTAGGTGTTCAGATCGCATAAGTTTAAAAACATTTATTAGGTATATAAGTCATGTAAATTAAAAGAACCACATGTAAACAATAAGAAAAAAAACTGTTAATAAAATAGGTACGTGGTTTAAGTATTAGAAATATCAAGGTGCGTGTTTACGCACCTACACACAGGCACATTATCGTGGGTGGGACACGTTAGTATAGATAATAACTTAATGAGTACAGGTTAATTGTTGAAAGTTGGTGCAAGTTTCGTTTATTTTCTCATAAAAATAACCACACAAAACTTTCGATACTGGAGGCCTAGGTACTACTCTATTTCCTTTCGTCCGCAGTTGTGTAGTACGCCCGCAAAACTGAATTTAAATCATGGACAAAATATACATAGGTAATTTCGTTCCAGTAAATCGCGTGCAAAATGGGCAGCAACTAGTATTTTATAAATAAACAATGTTAAGGTTAAGTTGCTTTGTGTTAGCAACAACTCAAATGGCAACTTAACTTTATAAGTAATAACTTGTAGGTTACCACAATTAGCAGCTTTTATGTTATTTTCCTTTGATTTTCATTCCGTTGTTTTTATAATTTATAGATCTTTCTCATGTTTCGTTTTAAGAACTTTCCCTTTGTTATCTGTAGGTATTCTTAGCCAACTGGCATGAACAAGTTATTTCATAAGTTGTAAAATGTGAATAAAAAATTAAAATAAATGAACTATGTTCTGAAAATATTTTTTCTTAAATTCTTAAATTCTTTATTGTACACAGAAATACAAACATAAAAATAAAACAACGAAAATTTATATACAAAGGCGAGCTTAACCCTAACAGAGTTTCTTTTCAGAGTTTTTTTGATAGTAGTTCCGCCACAACTTTAACGAATTAACTTTAACACCCGTTTTCGCAGTAGACACGTTTATCTAGAACTTTTAACCGGCACTAACAAGCGTAACCAAAATCCCGATACTGCTAACGAGTTTCTAGACTGTCGGTAGGTATGTGTCAAACGATCTACCGGACGATACCTACCCATGGTAACTCGAACGCTTATCACATTTAAGAGGTCTCAAATAATTGTATATATTTTAAAGTTAACTAGCAGTCCACCCCAGCTTCGCACGGGTATATTCTATAGCCTATGTTCATCATCATCATCATCATCATCATCAGCCTATATTTGTCCACTGCTGGACATAGGCCTCCCCTAATGAGCGCCATAGCGCCCTGTCTTCAGCTTGCCGCATCCAGCATCTGCCAGCAGTCTTTCGCAAATCGTCATCCCACCTGGTCGGAGGGCCTATGAGGATAGCCTATGTTACTCAGTGATAATGTAGTATGGTATGGTATGGTATAATAAGAGTACTCCCTTGTCCGCATTTGGACTCCTGTTGGTCCATTAGGTATGCGATGTTTGTGCTAGCATAGCCAGCCTAACTCCGTCCAGAAGCGCAGAATTTTACTGGGGTCTTCACAGGCTTCGCGGAGTGACCTCGGCAAGTTGAGGATTTCTGTTCGTTGTGCTGTTATGCCCTCGCATTCCAGGATTACGTGGGCAGCTGATTCGTCGTCGCTGAGGTACCCTCTACAAAGAGGGCAGTCCGTCGCTCCGATGGTGAATAGGTGTTTGTTAAGTGCGCAGTGTCCTGTTAGTGTTCCCACCAGGATACGCAGGTCCGATCTGTTCAGGTTCAGTAGGCGTTTTGATAGCTTCGGTGATGTTGATGGAAGCGCCGATCTAGCTTGTCTGCAATCTAGCAGGCGCGTCCATCGTTCGTTTTGCGATTCTCTAGTTCTGAGCCTAATCCATGTCTGGTGTAGTGAGAATGGCAGGGGTAGGAAAGGCGATGGACCTTCTGTGATTGTTTCCGATCCCCTCTGTGCCAGTTCATCAGCGGCATCATTACCTAGAGATCCGTTATGTCCTTTATATAGATAATGTAGTTTACTAACGACTAAATAATTTTTGTAATTGATGTAGTAGTTTTTAAGTTTATTCGTCAATCTTTGTAATAAACTTTGTAGTACCTAATATTCATATTTCATATTCATTTATTTATTTCTCATAGGCACGTTACATTGCACTTAACTTTGTCTTACGCGTAAATTAAAATAACAGGTACTACATAATACATTCATCAAACAAAAAAGTAGTGTTAGTGTCTAAGTGATGTCGTACCAAAAATTGTGATCTGAGAGTTATGCCCTTTATGTCGTAGTAGGCTCTCTCAGTGAGGTGCTTTTTGATGATGGTCCTAAATGCCTTTTCGCCAAGATTGGTAATATTGGCTGGCAATACATTATAAAATCTAACACAGTTTACTAAAAAAGATTTGCTAACTTTCGCTAGTCTCGTCTGAGGTAATACCAACTTAAGCTTTTCTCCCTAATGATTCCGTTTCGTGAACCAAGGGCCGCCGGCTAGATGAAAGCAGAGGTAGGCGGGCTTGGGGCTCTGAGCCAGCCGCGCTGCATAGGTAAAGCGAGCAGAGTATTAGGAACTTAAAACTTCACAAGTAGGATAAATAGGGTATAAAGCTAAAAGTTGATTTTTAGGTCATTTTTAGGGTGGTACGGAACCCTCCGTGTCTAAGTCGACTCGCACTTGACCAGTTTTATTTCGACTACCAAAACCGGGGATTTCTCCCATGCATTGGAAGATTTTATTTTTTGATCCAATATTGGTCTTCGTACCTCGGGCAGATTCTGCAGTTAGGTAAAAACAATTTCGAGAAAGTGGCCAAGAGGAGGATCTAGTTGGGCCGGGCAGCGTTTGGCAAACAACACCGAGTCTTCTCGTCATCCATACCGCAATGCTTGAAAACTAAAGTTTTCAAACAGTGCGTCCTACCCGTCATGACCTACGGAGCTGAGACATGGACACTCACATGGGGCTGGTCCACAAGCTCAGCAAGCTATGGAAAGAGCTATGCTCGTAGTTTCTCTGAAGGATAGGATACGTAACGAATACATCCGACAGAGAACCAAACCCATCGACATAGCTCTAAGAATCAGCAAGCTGAAGTGGCAGTGGGCCGGCCATATCTCACGTAGAACCGACATCCGCTAAGGTAAACGTGTTCTTGAATGGGGACTGCGACTCGCCAAACGTAGTGTAGGACGCCTTCCGACCAGGTGAGATGACGGCTTGCGAAAGAGTGCTGGCAGATGCTGGATGCGGCAAGCTGAAAACAGGGCGCTATGGCGCTCTTTAGGGGAGGCCTATGTCCAGCTTTGGACTAATATAAGCTGATGATGATGATATTTATATTCACGTAACAGTTTAATAAAACTGGATCTACATTCTAGCCAAATTTTATGTTAAATTTATATAATCAAACCACAGCAAATATCTTTCACTTAGCATTCGTTGAGTTTTGGACATATTATTATTAGCATTATTTTAAAGGTTGCCTGAAAGAAATCGCTGTTAGCGATAAGGCCGCCGATTGTGCCACTAGATGTAGTTAGTATTAAATTTATGTTTAGGTATTTTCTATAAAATTACTGATGGTGCAATAAAGATATAATCAATCAATCATTATTTCAAGTAATTTCTAAAATAGATGAATAAAACACGGCAACAAAGCGTACTTACAAACATTTCACATTTCGCTTTCGCTGAATATAGGTCAATCTATCTATAATATAAAAATGAATCGCAAAATGTGTTGGTAAGCGCATAACTCAACAACGCCTGGACCAATTTGGCCAAATCTTTTTTTAAAATGTTCGTTGAAGTTCAAGGATGGTTTTTACGGCGAGAAAAATTAGAATTATTGCTGGAAAAACCCTAAAAATAGCCCTTCTTTTTCCCATACAAATGATTTGTAACTAAAACGTAGTCAATTTGAGCTTTATTGCTAAAATAACTACCCGTGCGAAGCCGGGGCGGACCGCTAGTCACTATAATATTTAATAATCCACCGATACCTATGTAGGTATCGTTCCTGCGCAGTCAGTACTTGGTCTTTTGGGGCGGAGCCACAGATCACTAGGTTTCTAGGAATAGAAGAGCGGAGCGAGTATATTATTACAGATTTTTCGATTTTTTAGAGGCGCACTGCTGAGATCACGTGAGATCACGGGACTCCCAGTGACGACTGCTTTTAGACAAGCCGAAGACAGAGTAGCTTGGAAGCAGCTGGTCAACTCCTCAACAAAGGCTTTTCAAAGTGGGCACGACCTTCAGTAATGAAGAACACGATGAAGAAGAAGATGCTTGAGTTCCCTAAAGTGTGTGGTCCATGGCATAATGGGATCACGTGAAGTGGAAGAGGGATAGACAGTTTTAGTCCAATTATTAATAAAGGCTTAAATAATATAATCACATTAATCCAAAGATCCTAGGATCCTACGTTCCGTGAATCTTTGCATTAATCACTGTCTGTAATTAATTATAAATTCTACTTTGAAGATAGGTATCATTCATATTTTGTGGAGGGTAATAATAAATAATTTTAATTATTTTCTTCTTCGTTTCCTACCTTTTACGTCTATCTGTCAGTCTATTTCTTGGGCGTCATGCTGAACCTAACGGAAGGATTCAAATGAAACTTGACATGATTTGAGTTCATACAACGAGGAAATACAGAAAATATTTTTTATATTGGAATTCAGTAATTTCCTTTGGGAAAGTTGTCCTAAACTTTCAGATTTCACGCTAAACACTGAAATTGCTTTAATATTTTAAAGAAGATTGATAAGTTAGTAAAGTATTATTGAAGGAAATTAAATGCTCTGCAACCCTTTTGCCGGCATTTATTTTTTGGATGCATTGTTGAAGAGATATTTTGATATGTTCACCTTCCTAACTAGTCGAAACAAAGTTACGTAGTCAAATATTGTGTTCAAAACATTTCCCTCTATACCATTTTTAGAGCATTCAGTGCCTGGATTATTTAGGATGTTTTTCGGTATTCCGTCGATTTCTCCGTCAATTCTCATTTAAGCTCTGTTCAACTTGGGGCTAGATAACGCTATGTGAATTGTCCAGCATTATTTATTTATAGACTGATTAAAACCGAGATAACTTTTCAGTTGTATCGAGGATGATTCAAAATGGACACATGATCCCGGGGATCAGTTTTTAACCCGTAAAACTAAGGGATTCGAAGTCGGTTTTTTAGTTTTTTCTAATGAATCAAGCTTTATAATATTCAATGCATCACTTGTCTTACTAGTTATACATAATTTTATTACTACTGCAACTTGGCGACTAGCAACCTAAATCGGATCTTAGAATCATTTGCAAAACTGTCCCCTCGGTTCGAGTTGTCTCTCGCAGGAAGCGTTAATTTACATAAAACTTCATTAGTTTTGATAAGTTTTATGTAAATTACATAAAACTTTATTAGTTTTGATAAGTTTTATGTAAATTACCGCTACCAGTCCACCTGGTGGAATGGTAGTTTCGATGCTACTTGCTATGTATAAACTTTATTAAGAAAGAAAATTACAATCAGTTAATGCAATTAAATTAAAACTAGTATTTACAATAGAAACAATTGAGCTAACTGCAAACTGTTATGAGGTAGTGTAAGCAATTGAGGCAACGTAAGACTATATTTCCTAGCATCGTACCTCCATGTTACAGCAAAACACCATCTTTACTACGAGATAGTGTAGCATGACCAGTAATGAGTGAAGTAAAGAATACAGATACGTTACAAGCATACACAACAATCTGTAATCTAAATTTAGTAGTTCTGTGAACTTCAAAACTCACGGGCATAAACTCACTCAGTTTTGAAATAAATCATCTTCACACATACGTTTCAAGATGTATACCTATTGATATACGATATACGATCCCCAATCCGCCTGCCTAGCGTGGGGATTATGGGCATTACCCCCCCATGAGATAAAATCTAAAGGCGATTATTAGAGGAAGGCCTGTGTCCAGCAGTGGACCGTTATAGGCTGCTGAGGTATACCTATTGCCTTTTACTTTTATGGTCCATAAGAGCTAGCTCGAGACACATTTTTGCAAAGTGAAATCTCACAGACCCCACTCTGGCTGCCATTTTTTCTCAAGCTTGGCTTCTAGGACAGATTCGAATTCATAACGAAGTTTGGAACATACCGACGGTGGACGAGGAATGGACGGAGGGATCAATGAAAGACTAAATCGAATATTGGTAATGATATATCCCCAGGACTCTAAACCATCAACATTATTTGTATTGATTGTTCTAGAAAAAAAATGTGCTGGGAGTGCACGAAGTGTACAGAATTCAAGCCAAGGGCTAGTATTAATTAATAAATAAATTATGCTGGACTATTCACACATCATTATCTAGCCCCAAGCTAAGCAAAGTTTGTGTTATGGGTACTAGATAACCTGACAAACTTAATATAACACAATACATAGATAGATATTTTTATTATACATAGAAAACGACCAGAACACCCTGAACAAAGTCTGCAGATCGTACACACATTTGTTCCGAGGCGAGAATCGAACCCGCAACCTCCTGCGTCGCAGGCAGACCTTCGCCCACCGCGCCACAGAGGTCGTCAAGTACGTATAAACAAGTCACGTATAAACTTGTATATTTAAGTAACTTTATGCTAGCCCTTGGTTTGTCTTCTTATAAAACTTATATCTAGAACCAGTTTGGGTACGGGCTTAAAGTGAATGAGTGCCCAACCAGCTCTTTAGGTATTTTAAAAGATACATATAGACAATACCTACCTACTGGTTTGATGTTCAACTGGATTCCTTGTAGTTTTAGTAAGCACAACACCAAATGGAACTTAGACGTAAGCACTAATTATAATGTTTAATTTAGTACTTTATTAATAGACAAAAATTACCAACCAACACACAAACAAACACACGACACACAAACACCACACATAGTTATCACAATCATTTCTTAATATAGGTAACATTCGTTCTCTATTACGAGTCTTCTATTGTTTAGTTTACTTAGCTGTAAGTTCAAATGAGACCCTTTGTGAAGAAAAATATAAATGATATATTTTATTTCTTACTACAAAACTAGCTAAGCTTAGGGTGAGCAGTTTCAGCCGTCGAATCGTGCGTAAATGAGCTTAGTTTTTAGCTTATTTTCTTGAGTTGTGTCACGAAGTGGACTTTTGTATGAAGCGACAATTCGTCATTCATTATACAGGGCGTCCAACTGATATGCCACATGGAGGGAAAGTACCTTGAATATTGATGGAACATTTTACTGAAAGAAGACATTATTTGATTTTAAAAAACAATTTAAACTGCATTTATAGATATTTAAATAATTACATGGTTGAACCGGGAATCGAACCCATTACATGAGAAAAATAATAACCCTGTAGCTTTATGATACCGATCGAAAGGCTTTATCATAAGGATTATTTTTTGCTAAATAACATAATGTCAAAAATAGGAAGGCCATGAATTTTAACTGGACTGTTGTACAATATTCAAGGTACTTTCTCTCCATGTGGCATATCCGTGGGACGCCCTGTATATGTATACGTCGACAGCGGGTTAAATTGTCTCAGATTATACGCGACCAATGAATTACTGCTCGTTTGGTTTTATACTAAAACAATATTTTGATCTGAGTTTATGTTTTCTACTGCTAGCTTTTTGGTGTACATTATCTTCATGTATAATCTTTGTATCATCTGCAAACATTAGAAAACTAGCAAATTTCCAGGATTTTCCGACGTCATGAAGGTACGCTGGAAAATCTGTTTTCTCAAAGTTTTCTGACTTCCTAGAGAATAAATTCAAACTTACAGAAGTTCGAATGGATTTTCCAGGAAGTCAGAAAACTATCCCCTTACAACAACCGCCTAAGACCGGTTGCGCTAGTAAGATTCTATCCAATCCACCTCAATAGATTTCCTCGAATATTGAGTTAACAAAGTTAGTGCTAAAGTATAAGGTGATCTACGAACGCCGTCGCCGTCTTAAAGTTCGTGTGATCACATTAACCAGAGTGCCACCGTCCAGAAAATTAGCTATTCATCGAATCGAGAAATGCGCCAAAGTTTGATGCAGTCGAATTTCCTTTCATGAAACTATGCTACTCAGTTGGGAAAAACAGATATAGTATGGTATAGTGGACGTGAACTACCATTTCAAATAATTTGCTTACGTTGGGTGAGAAACGTAATTACATTTGGAAACTACACCCTTCATTGCAATCAAACTTACATAATGAAATACCTATGTTTAAACCTTTTAATACCTGAAAAACTGAAATGGTGGCAACATAGCTATTTCTTATCCGGTAATGCATGCAAAGTTTAATTAAAATCGGAGACGTAGTTTTCTAATGAATCGTTTGTATGGAACCTTAAAGTTTCGCACCCACCTTAATACGTTAAGTATTGGAAAAGGGCGATAGTTTTCAATAAATGTATTGAGACCTTTTTCATGAATTGGCACAAAATGTGAACTTTCTACCACTTATTGGAGAAGTTACCTTTATCTAATGATCGCCACAGGAACTGACACAAGAAAACCATATAACTTGCACCACCCCAACTCTTCCAGTGAGTGTCGTATAAGAGGCGACTAAGGGTCATGCACCGGGGGATGGGCAGCAACGCCTCTAGCAGAATAGATCTACCACCAAACTGCGATCTCCAACCCGCATGTACAGCGTGGGGATTATGAGCTAAAAAAATCAGGGGGAGGCCTGCGATCATTATAGGCTGTTGAGGTTGAGGTTATCATTTACGATCCTGTCTCTACCCGCCCCTTTTGATGCACAATGGCTTTATTGAGTTTATTTGTATAGTTTTTGCATACCGCAGATGCATAATCATAATATTATCTGTACAGGCGCACGAAATATAACATAATCATAATTAAACTCTAAGTTTATAGCTGCGGTATTGGCCGAAATATTCAAGTGGGGCAAAACTGACTGACAGAGCGAGACCATAAGGATTTCGTTAACATATGTGGAACTCTAAAAGCACGCTATTATAACTTCCGATACTCTACGTACAGATGGGCAAAAAAGAGAAGAAAATAAAAGGGGCGCCACTGTGCTCCTCGTATGGCAACCCGCATCAACTTAGCTGTATATTTCTGTTATAGATTTATTCAGTGTATGGATACAGTAAGTACCTATTGCATATTAAACAACTATCTGTGTTATCGTTTTTTGGTTGAGTGCAAAATAATCAAATTAAATAATCTATGTACTTTGTTTTCTTATATTATTATATATTTTTTTTAAATCATTCTCTAAATATTCTAACTCGTCCACTTCATGTCTTAGCTAGAGCTAGCCGCAAAATTATCTAACTAGTACAGGGACTCGGAGGTACCTGCATTTTTCATCTTCGAGATTTATGACTAAAAGCTCCATTTTCTCATGCAGGGTAGGAATTTTTCCAATCGTTTTAGGTAAAATAGTCATTTTATTTAACGTACATTACTTACGTTCAACTAAACAAAATAATTTATGACCTACCTTGTAACCACAATCACTTTCAACATAATGTTACGTAGATATTTAGTTTTAATGTACTTACGGCTGACTCGACCTTATACTTGACAGTGCAGAGTATGGCTCAAGTATTAATTAACCTAGGTGCGCTATACCAGATTATTGTAGAGCAAACGTAAAGATAACCTATGAGCTCTATTTAATTGTTCACTATCCCATTTATCCCGCATACGAGCCATTCAAAACAGATTTGAGTTCATCAATTAAAACTTACTTCAACTAAAAACAGGAAAACAAACTCTCACATCTCTCTATCAGCGGTTCTTTGGTAAACATCGTCGAGAACCGCAAGATTAGTTTTCGCCTCTTTTTCTGTCATACAACGCACAGGCGTTGTTTGAAAGAAAAAGACGTACTTACAGACGTACATTTTATAAATAACCTTCTAATACACTTCTGACACGTCAATTATTTTTTAGATTTTGCTTGATGAGGACACCGGCCTTTTAGGAGTCCGAAAGGAGTAACTCATGTGGGTAAGTATGTGTATTTGTGTGTCGCGTTTGTATGAGTGTGAATCTTAGTAGGTATAAACATATATATCTATCTATATATATCTTATATGTTCATCATGTAAACCCCAACATCCAAACAAGATAGAAATGACTGATAATTGGCAGGTACTATGCTCAAGCTTTGGTAGAGGTTTCTTTTAACTTTGATAAATTAGCTTATTTTAGGAATTTATAATGTAGTGAAGTTTGTGAAAAATTGCGGCGCACATTGTATGTTTAATTTATATTTTGAAGCCACATTATAGCTAAAATATATCAAACAATTTCCTAAAGCATCAGATTTCTGAGACATTCACAGATAATAATAATAATAATGCTCGACAAATCACACAGCATTATCTAGCCCCAAGCTAAGCAGAGCTTGTGTTATGGGTACTGGATAACTGATATACATAATATAACACAATACATAGATAGATATTTTTATTAGACATAGAAAATGACCAGAACACCCTGAACAAATGTCTGCTGATCGTACACACATTTGTCCCGAGGCGGGAATCGAACCCGCACCCTCCTGCGTCGCAGGCAGACCTTCGCCCACCACGCCACAGGGGTCGTCAGATGAAAATCAAAGGCCCATAATTAAACCTCTGTACGTGAATGTAACTGTGAACTCTAGACCTGGAATAACAATCGGATATTCCGTTAAGTGCGTGCAATGCCGTTGGTAGCAGGTTGTTATAAAATATGAGCTACATGTTTGCTACGAACATGCTACGAATTGGCTACGAAACCGCTACGAAATCGCGATGAGAATGCTACAAACTGAATATATTGCTAATTGTACGCTACGAAATAGCTACGAGAACGCTACGAATAGTCTAAGATTCTACAGCTCTATCAAGGTAGATCTAGAATTAAAAATTGAAAGTAACTATTTAGAAGATCGCACAAAGACTTTTGAAAGGGCCAAAGTTAAATACCAGTGTAGAACTTTGGTTTCTTGTTCGTATCGGAAAACGCTGCGGTATGCAGCACAACGTAGCATCCTGCATCACCACGTAATGTTAACTGTCTGTACGGACGGAGAAGCGGTCATCGAGAGATACTATGATCACTACGTTTATGGCTATATAATAGAGCTTGCAACGGAGTTCGTAAAATCGGCCAAGTACGGGTCGACTCGCACGCAAAAGGTGCAGTACAGTCACCAGCATTAATATATGACTATGGGCAGCGCTGCAAAAATATCTGATTATCAATTGAAGGTATAATTATGTGACGATACGTAGCCGGTAAAAATATGTGATGATTTACACCCGGCATAATAATCATTTGCCTTGTAACAGCATAAGTATGGGGGCTCGGAAATTTGCAGTCTCTAGTCTCGGTAATTAAGTATTTTTAACCATTTAGCTACATCTGTTTTACACTTAATGCGGGGTAGGTGTTGTAGATGTAGGGTCCTAAAAAGCGGCTGAATTTATGAGAACTCCTAGCACAGCGGCATACACGTTACCTTTCCTGCGCTTATTTTTAACTCCTGATTGTATTCGAGTTGAGAGTATTTCGTAAGGACGGTTTGAAGAAGGAAGAATGTTTGCCTTACAGAGAGAAGATTCCTTTTGATTTTGAGATTTAGATTCGGACTCGATGCAAGTACCCAGTAACATGTTTTCCGTGTGTTATTGTTATTATTTTTCTTGAAGCACCAATTGAAGGCATTTCTATGACCAAGCTATGTTTGTTGAAGGTGCTCTATCTTAAAGTGATGACTCTACCATTTTCACTAGGAACAGTGTGAGTCCAAGAATGCTTCCCTGCTGCACACCGAAGGTTACTGGCTGATCTTCACTAATTATTTGGTAGATTATCTATTTCAAATTCAGCGCAGATTTTTGTACATTGTTTTAGCCTATAAATATAGTATTCAAAAATGATGCATCGCTCACTTTTGGATCGGCAGCCTAGACCCAGACAGAACAAAAGCTAAATATTGTTCATGTTTAGAACTATTTCTTGTGACTGTGTAATATAACCTAAAATGTAATTCTTTTTCTTTATAACTTGTGTTCCATCTGGTTATTTTATGAATATACGAAAGAGTAAAACGATTTCGTTTTAAACTTTCCCCAATAGCCCTCATAAGATTTCTAGTGACTTGTAGTGAAATTAGATACCCAGGTAGATGAAATTATTTTTGCTATGGTTTTATAACTTTTATAAATCATTAAATCTTTTAATAACTATCACGTGCTCACGTCTTATAGATTTCTACCTAGTTTAAATATTTTAGATGGAGTGGGAAGGAAATTTCAATAAATGAAAACGCATTGCTGTTTAAATATTTATTAATTACTACAAGATTAATATTATAGATCATAATCGCTCAAATCGAATACATAATTAAATTTAAGTGTAAACTAATTAATATAATTATATTGTGGCACGATAGAAATAAATAAGAAAAACAGGTCTAAAAAAACAGATTAGAAGTAAGTGTTAAAATTATATGACTTTTTGTAAAGTATATTATGTGACGGGACGAGTCATTTGCGTGAGCATTTTTTAAACATCTGTAAAAAGTTATTGTTAGTATGTATACTAGCCCTAGGTCATTTTCAGTATTTTTAAAGCAGTCGCGTTAAAATTTTTGATATGTTCGTTTTTAATGTTATATGAACACAGGTTAACAAGTTTACATTATTCATATAATTTTTGTAAATGATTTGTTGCATTTAAGGGGCTAGTTCTAAAATGTGTTAATATTAGATACCCCTTTAATTTAAAGTTATTTTTATGTTTTTGTATATTCAAAACATTAGGCCGATCTAATGCAACGAAAAAATTAATTATTTGATATTTGTGCATTGAATTTAGTGCTTTTCAAAATTTCATTATGTTGACATCATTTAAAAGCTCTTTACGTTATTCTATCTAAGTCCTCATGGACTATACATAAATTCCTAGGTCATTTTTTAAATTTTATCACAATTTAAGTTTTTCAAAGTATATTTGTAAAACCGACGCGAAATATGGATAATATTGGAATTTAGTCGAAACTGCCTACTGTTCTAACAACTAAACACGGCTTATACGCGTTAAATGCGTTGTTTTACATATAATTATATAGCCTTGGCTTGGCAGTGAATGCGTTATTATTAGCTAATTGACCCCTTGCACTTCTACACTTCTAAACTACCTCGGTATTAGAGAAAACAAAACAAAACAAAAAACATGAAAATCGGTCAAGCCTTTTTCATGTTGGAGCGAGACTAACGAAAACAATTACATAATTCCATTACACTCGTATATTTAATAAATGCGATAAGTCCTATTGCTATTAAGAGTAAGTGATTAATGTTGAATATGAAGCTAAATGTATCGGTTTCAGAGTGATGGACACTCGTACACCTATACCTTTGCGCACAACCATCCGCAACCGCTGCCACCCAGCACAAAAATGTGCAATCAAATATGGGCTTACACCCGTTATTTTTAGATACATAGGAGACAAAATGGCTTCTCACAAGTGGTCCGCGTACTGTGTCATCTGATGCCGTCGATATCAAATACATCTAAAGCTTATTTGAATGCACATTTTTGAGTTGTCCTGCAGTGGTGGTTTTCAGGTGTGCGCCAAGCTTAGTCAATTACTCCTTGGGCTGAGCCTTAAGCACCTGCACCTTGCCAAGGGTGGCGGGGGTGCCCTCTTCATAAAGGGGGTTTTGCACCTCCATATCTCCAGTCTGAAACAAATACGTGTTGAGGAGCTACGACTAATATGCATAACTAATTATGACCGTAAGCGTCCACTGCTGGGTTATGGTATCCAGATAAGCAAACAATTTAGACCTAAGGACCGACTGATGACTATGATGGTCGGACTGGTGGTCTACTGGTATAAATGTTTGACTACAAAATTCAAAAAACTGCAGTCCTTAAATGCACTTACATGACCTCAAAATTGTTATTTCGCGTTGGACTTAAAGACAAAAAGTTTAAGTCAGTAAAGTTGAACAATCTAAGTAATCTAAATGTATTATGTGTAGGGTTATCCATATAACCCATGACGATGTCACCTATATTATCAATTTATTTGTTATTTATGGTTTTGTTTGGTGATGGGTAAATTTGAACTTTGTTTTGAAGTTGCTGACACAAGTTTTCATACATTTATCTTCCAACTATACATAAATATTTGGAAGCCTTACTTTCCCGCTTTACAACACTTCATTATGAAAAACATCCGGTAACTTTTGACAAAATCTGGTTCTATTAAAGTGAGTAAATTAAATTTCCTTGTGCGCTTGTCGATTGTGTTTGCTTACGAGTGTTTGAGGATTTTAAAAAAAGAAGAGTTCAGGATGAAGCCGCTATGGATGGATCCGCCTCAGGATCGCTATTCCGTCGATTAGCTAAATGCGTTGTGGCGTTGTTTGGGGGAGGCCTATGATCAACAGCATAAACTGATAATGCGTGTCTATTTTTTATCAGATGATGTAGGTTAGGTTGGTTACTGTAGGGTAAACTCACCGTAGCAAAGCCTGGGCATTCATAAACGGTGTAATCGCCTTCCTCGTTCTCCTCCTCAGATTCCGGAGCAGAAAGAGAACCGTCGCGCTGTTCAATGGTGTTCCTGAACAAAAACATTGAATACCTATAATGTCCAGCATTATTTACTTATCTATTTCTTTTCTCGCTAGAATAAATACACATTTAAAATAAACAAGTGTCTGTAAGCGGCTTCGCACGCGATGTCTTAGGTTATTTCTATTCACTGGAAACTAATTCATGGGATTAATACTAGATAGAAGATAGTAGTTTTAATATACATAGATTATCCATAACAGATAATTATCTGCTGATCGTAGAAACATTTGTTTCGAGGTGAGAACCGAAGCCGCAATCTCCTGCGTCCTGTAACCTTCTCCCGCTGCGCTACAGATGTCGTCAACTAATAAAAGACAAGACAAGACAATAATTGTATTACCGGTCACAAGGTGCTACCTTTCCATGGCAATGATCTGTTGCTTCTGGTGCTGGTAATGGTACATCTGCGCGGACTGAGCGAGGCGGCGGTCCCCGGAGATGTCCACTGTGGGTCCAGTCACTCCATAGGCAGGGTAGTCAACAGCCGCAGCAGACTTCGCACGCTCCATTAAGCTGTATTTACATCGGAATCAAATCTTTTAGATATACGAGCTTAAATAATTTGATTGTTTTGAGAAAGCTAAAAACTGACAAAGTCCTTAGTATTTACACAGTTTTTTAAGTTCTTCGGGATAAATAATTATGCCTCGGGAATAAAACATTTATGGGAACATCTTGAGATCGTTCTCCATACAATAGGCAAATAATTAACGTAATCAGTTCATTAAAAGTGAATTGACGGAGAACTTGACGAACATAATTCTAATTCTAAGTGGGGGAACTGGGATCTGCACTGATATCTCGCATAGGAGTGTATTGTGCATTATCCCCCTGCCTAACCAGGCCCTAACCAGCCCAGCTCCTTGAAGTACCGGAGCAGGACTTTTGGAGATTGACAGCTTCGTTTCAGCTTTCCTATGGGTGTGGACAGGTTTGATGTCTCTATGAGACTTTTCAATCCCGTTTTCTGTCTGGCCTCCTCTGTGGCCGCGCAGTGTACCACAACGTGTTCCACAGTTTCTTCTTCCAGGAGGCAGCCACGACACAGGCTGCTGTCTGTGGCTCCTGTCTTAAAGAGATGGTGGTTAAGCTCACAGTGGCCTATGATGATACCCACCATTGTTCTTAAGTCCTCACGGCTCATCTTGAGCATCGTGTTTGTTGTTTTCCTATCTTTGAAAAGAAATATTGTTTTAGTGTGTTTGCAGTCTGTTCGACGTTCCAATAGGTTTTGGTGTTCCTTTTCTCTTCTTCTTCTTCTTTTTCTTTTCTGAGTTAAGTTTTAGTCTGTTTTTGACTTCTGCCGTGGGCGGGTTTGAGAGACTGATGTCCTCTTTTGTTGGGATCAGTCTCGCTCCTTTGCTAGTCTGTCTGCATTTATGTTTCCTGGACAGGATCGACTCTCTGTCCACTGTATGCTGACATTACTGTGTTTTGAAAGTTTTTGTAGAGCGTTGTGACATTCTACAATTGATTTTGACGAACATACAAAGAGAAAGAGATACAGTCAATGTTCTGTATTTGACTCTTATTTTCTGTTGCAAACATTGTGTACAGTTTATTTATTTAT
Organism: Eupithecia vulgata; assembly: GCA_946478455.1. Lineage (NCBI taxonomy): Eukaryota > Metazoa > Arthropoda > Insecta > Lepidoptera > Geometridae > Eupithecia > Eupithecia vulgata. The sequence goes on along the minus strand of OX297859.1, from coordinate 14,319,953 downwards.
TTATTCAGTTGTTACATGTTTTTACAGAGGATCTCAAGTAGGTAGATGTAAAGTATTAAACATGTACCCCGTTGGGGCGCTACAAAATAACTTAAAACTAAAATCTAATTGAAAGAATTAGCTTACTATAGCAATTATGTACTTATAACTGTCTATAATGTATACGGGCGACATCTGACAAGCATTAACATCATGTTATTGATGTAATGTTCTTTCTTGATAAAGGCTTTTATAATATATTACTAGACTTAAATATAAATAATAAATTATGTTGAACATAAAGGAGATAAGTGATCAATGTGATCACATTGATCACTTATCTCCTTTATCTTCAATAATATAGTTGTATGTCATAAGACACTAGCTGCTTTACAATTTTTTATGAATAAATACATTTACGTCCCTGGGACACCGTCTACCTCGAGAGTTTCCTTTTTGTGTAACTGAGGTTGCTCAACTGCATAGTTGCGCAACGGGGCTTCCCTTTTGTGCAACTCATTTTGTTACCTTTTGCTCAACCCGATAATTTTACACGAAAAATAGACGTGTCAAAAAAAACAGCAAATGTAAAAAATTACAGAAATTACAGCCAATGTCAAAAATTACAGAAATACAGCAAAAGACCAATATGACAGAAATTCCGTGCCAAATTTCATTAAAGTCCGTTCTACCGTTTACGATTGAAAAGTTAACAGACAGACAGATATAAAGACAGACAGACAGTTACATAGGCATATTATAGAGTAATAATGGCGGCTAAGTATGTAAGTTATAGCAGTTGTAGCTAACAATATTGGGCCAATGCGGAAATGTAGTGTTAGTGGAAATAGGTATAGGCACGATGGCGCCCAAGTTCACCCTCAGGGATGAATCTTTATGCTGAAATTAATCCAAAGTTGATGAAATCAATGTTAGTAATGTGCTTAATTAATTAACAAAAAGAAAGTTCTTATGTGTAAATCAGTAACGACAAGTTCTTTGTATCTTAAAATATATAGGCATATAGTAGGTATATAGCGGCTAAGTTTGCATTTCAAGCTATACATTACATACCTACCTTTTGTAGTTACTATGCTGCCTCTTCAGCCAATAAAATTCCAGCTATGTTTTATGCTTGATTATCTATTTTCTGATTCGTCGCTAATTATAAAATATAATACCTGTCCGAGCCATGTACAGTCGAGTCTGAAAGGCTTATAAATCTATCTACATAGTTTTTACATAGTTAGGACTTTTAATAGTAGTAGTTATACTAGTTTTTATACTTACATGTAACATCCATAGGTTATCAACGAAATTGACAAAACTATTGAAGCGGTGATACCAGCAGAAATGGCGAGTATGTAGAGCGTGTCCCCGCTAATAAATCCGAGCAGATCGCTGTTTTTTGTTTTATCCGTAGACCCCAAGTTTCCGGAGTCGCTGTTACACAAGAAAAACTTTATAAATAGTCATACAACAATATAGTAAAACAATACATCAGCATCTGTAACTACAGCTAATCAAATATCACGGTTTTAAAGCTAAAAATAAAATTTTATCAATTAAATAACTGTTTTATGAGTGATATGGTCATTAAGAGACAAATAAACAAAAGCCAGACGTTAGTTATTATTTTTTCATCGTTTTTAATTAACAACAATTTTCTTGACGACTTTTTAGGGGCGTATTCTCGTTGTGTCTAGGTCATCATCATGTAGAACCAAAAGAAGAACCAGATGGGAGATGCTAATCTATGATGAGTTTACTAACTACGTTTTTTCGTCAAAGGAATTATTTTTATCCCATGAACACTGATTGAAAATGAATCATCGGCGCATCGAGGCTACCTGTATGTATTTATTTAGTGTGATCTTTTTTGAATTGGGACAGTATGGTATACTTTACATAATATCTTTAAACTTTATTATTTATTAAATTATTAAAGAGGATTGTTAGTAAATCTAAAATAAAAAAAAATGCAAGATTCGATGTTCAGCTGTAATGTATTTTTTTAATGTGTCTTCGTTAATTTCTCCGTCAATTGTGAACCGATTTTCATAATTATGCTATTGTATATCTCGAAGGATTAGTATTTGTCCCACAAAACTAAAAAACAGTATCAAGTTAAAAGATTTGAAACCTATATTAAATACTTATATTATGTTAGCTATACGCGTAACCCGAGAGCTGGTGAGTATCTGGCACAGCGCATCAGCATTGCTATACAGCGGGGCAATCAATGCAGCCAGTGTCTTAGGCACGCTTCCAACTGGTATTGACATGGATCAGTTGAGCTACCTGTAGATTGTTTGCAACAGTTTGCAAATAGCTTAATTGTTTCTATTGTAAATACTAGTTTTAATTTAAATTTGTTATTTGATTGTTATTTTCTGTTAGCTATAAGTTAGAGGTGCCTACATTGCTTAAGCTACAGTGATACTGACTTACCTATGACAACACTGCAAGAATGCATACTCTAAATTTAACTGTCATACGCATAACCTCTCAACTAAAAGCAATAGAGTCGATTCAAAGACAGAATGAGAAATAACCCTATTAAGGCAATGTTGATGTTAAGAGTGCTCATGCGCGTCAATCAGTCAATCAGAGGCGGTATCGAGGCGCGAGCGCACAAGCGGTGCGTCGTCGTATCTACGTTTTTTAGAAATAAATGGCAGTACGCTCACTCATACAGTAGAGTTACAACACGGGCGAGGTGAAGGCGCGCCGGAGTCGACTTAGAGTACAGAAGGAAACATTTTGCCTGCCCACGTCGCGACTTTTCCTTCTTTTATAAGGAATTTGTGTGCAGGACGTAGCTTCGACGATGCCTCGACGTTGCCACGTCGTTGCCGCCTCGACCTCGCCTTGATTTATCGTTGAGTGACTCGCCTTTATTCTCATAAAAAGCGTCACGAGTAAAAATTGTGTTGTGTTTTCCAGCCGCAATTGACACAAAAATACAAGTCTAAACTGCATTTACTAAAAACTAACCAAACTACTAAAGTGTAAGTTTGTGAAAGTCTATGAATAATTTCATTCAAATTAAAAGGTTATTAATGTTATTATTGGTATGGATTCATCTGAATCCAATACCCAAAAGGAAATAATTTTAAAGTTTACAAATGTATATTATGGCTTGATTATGTAAGATACTATAAACACAAGTTAATTTTGCTGGGTTTTTTCTTGTTTGAAAAAGTTTTAGTTAGTTGCTCGACAGCTAAAAAACTAAGTCGATATTTCTTAAACTTAATAAGATTGTTTGTAGCTCTATAAGTTATAAAGTAGCGGTAAGCTTTGCGTTTAATTTACATGATGTTATATCGATTGCAATATGCAAATGCTTTATTTTTTAAACTTAACTTCTGGCCTTGCCTGCCGTACACGCCGACAAAACACAATTATCACAGATGACTTTCCAATTATTTCTTTTGTATATTTTATATAGTAACATGCGATATATAAACAAAATATTAAAAATTTGAAATAGATGAAATAAAAATTAAAATACGGATGGATTACGTAAATACTTAAGAGATACATAGATACAATTATATAAGAACTATAATATATGTATATACTAAGATAAGAACTCTATAAGAACTTTTAATAAATAAACTAAGATGTATGAAATAAATTTTGTAGGATGTGAAATGCTAGTGGGTTGATCGATGAGCTGACGTGCTATGAATAATATTATTCATCTACTTTTTATTTGGATATTTCAGTGCACGGAAATGTTTAACACATTGCAGTTTTGCTTCTAACTGTTGATGTTAACACATTGTGATATTCTATTCCGGGATCTGTGTGGACCCACTAATGGTCCATGCTAAAAATGCTCATCTAATGATTCAACAAACAGGATGTAGTCTAATTACTTAGATATAGTTTCCTTACTTTCCGTTAATTGTTTGGCCAAATTTTTGCGAATTCAATTTTGGCGAATTCAAGTTCATTGGTAAAAGTGATACCGGTATATACCGGTGCATTCGGGGCTTTGACCTGTAAATTATTATAAATATTTTGGCTGATCTTTATTTATGATATGCATAATATTTTATTGTTTTTTGGATTTAGTTCGATACATTAAATATATTACTTATTATAAATAAGCACTAACTAAAATAATCTCATAAACTACACAGGTAAGGTAAAAATAGTATTATATAAAAGGGTGTTTATATAGTATAATTATACACAACGTGAACAGTATAAATGTGATCTAAAGCCGTAATAACTACTAAAACGGTACTGAAAACAGAAAATCCATATAGGTAATATATAATAGATCACCATGTATTTAACACTACTTCTAATAATAAAAACCAAGTCAACACAACATATTTTACCGCCATGTAGAATAAAAGTACAGAGTGTCCCATAATGCGTGGATATAGCCCAATAGGGTTAGTTTCAAATTGAATTAATTAACTTGCCGACAATTATTGCATCAGCCTTAATCCGAAAACCTTTGTTTCTTATTTTAAAAAAATGTCCACTTCAAAAAGATTTCAAGAATATTTTTGAATGCTATATATTTTTAAATGCTAAATATACATAGTTCCTCAAACTTTGCAATGGAAAAAATATTTGCTTGTATAGGTACCTACACTTCATTAAAAAAACTGATACTATTCTTAAATTGTGGGAATGGTGGCAAAAAATGTAAACAGTGTAGTACAACATTTTCCAAATTTACAATAATTACATAACACCCACGTTTTAATTTTTGTTTTTGTGCGATTGGTCTTGCCCCCTTGTGCACACGCACCTTCAAGGTTATCCACTCATCATGGTATACCCTATTAATATTTCCAAAATGCCCAAATGATCATAATTTAGGCAACGAAAACTTTTACCAGACAACTAGTTTTACCTCTGTGGCGCGGTGGGCGAAGGTCCGCCTGCGACGCAAGAGGTTGCGGGTTCGATTCCCGCCTTGGGACAAATATTTGTACGATCTGCAGGTATTTGTTCCGGATGTTCTGGTCGTATTCCATGTATAATAAAAAATATCTATCTATGTAATGTATTGTATTATGTATATCAGTTATCTAGTACCCATAACACAAGCTCTGCTTAGTTTGGGGCTAGATAATGCTGTATGAATGGTCCAGCATTATTATTCTTATTATTATTATCCATTCTTGATCTTGAGATATATAAATGAAATAATATTTTTTTGTATCAGAGTTTAGCAAAAAATTAAAATCAAACTAAAATTTGAAGTCAAAAAAATATTTGCAATCATTTCGTTGCATTTAATTATAACGATTAGGTATTCTACGAATAGCTAGGCCGATTACAAAAAGTACGCCGATTTGTTGGGAATACTCGTACCTACGTTATAAATTTCATTGGACAAACGGCCAAATCACATTATTTCTGTTGAACGTTGATTGTTCAACAATGGCCTTTACTTCAGGGTGTTCTGTTCGTTTTCTATGTATATAAAAATATATATATCCATGTATTGTATTATATTACGATTAGTTATCTAGTACCCATAACAGAAGCTCTGCTTAACTTGGGGCTATCTAGCCCGGAAGCCCAGAATGCTGTGTGAATTGTCCAGTATTATTTTTTTAATTTATTTATTTATATTGGAAAGGCACCTTGGCAATAGGCCTAGCTATTCTTTATTTGCTGATTTTTTATATACCAGCATCTTAAAGTAAAAAATTATGTAGGTTAGAATCGTAAACTTACACTTCTTGCTCTGTTACATGGACACTATCAGAGACAAGAGTTTTAGCTCGATTGAGAATCGGATTTTTGTAGTTGAGCCGCGAAGAATCCTCATTTCTCTTCTTCTCATCTACATTTATCTTCTTCTCTTCCCCATTTGTCTTCTTCGATTCCCCTTTTATCTTCTTCAGAGGATCTTCAGAGGTACTTTTGTCTAAAATAAATGACTTAAGTTACGAAATGCCGTAGATTAGGTAGGGTTGAGTCCACCTTGCAATAATTAAATCCAAGTAGGTAAGTTTTATATGTATATCTCTATGGAGGTTTCGTTCTTTAATTTAATTCGATAGTGCGAACATTTCGAAGCTAAAAACCATAAATCATGTATGTCCCTAAATCGATTCCTTTTATAATGTATTCCTGATATAGTCCAGTTATTTGGTTCGACAAAAGTAGGTTACCTGGTAGTTTTGCGGGAGTTTTGAAAATGGGTAATCTTATACCGAGTAGAACAAACAGGCATTATGAAAAGAATGTGTCACCCCTGGGGTAGTGAGATATTATTTTACTGACTTAGCCCCACTTGCACAACAATATTTAAAAGTCTAATTTTGATTAACTTTGACGTATTTGTATGGTTTGAGAATCACTCAAACCAAAAGGTAGCAGTCTGTCAAAGACAAAAAAATTACTCAATAAACGGTGTTCAACAGTTTTCAATTAACAGTTTTCAAAGGGTGTAAACAGTTTTAACCGTTCCGCATAAAAAATATTTCATAAAACGTAACAATATTATAACTCGAAAACTACGAAAGATCGGGAAACATGCATTAGGTAATTTAAGGTACCCCCCGGGCGGCTGTCCCAAACCAAAACCTAGTATGAGCCATTTTTTTTTGAAGGCGTTTTTTTGCATCATCGTTCCTTGAATGTTCGGCCGCGTGTTTTGCAAAAACACCCGTATTTCTATCTCATTTAGATCCAAAGCTACGTGACCCATTAATCCTAGTAACTCCACTTGCTACGCTGCAAAACAAAATCAAAATCCTAGCATGTAACATTTCCAAATTCAAATACCTCGTAAATGGTGTTCATACTAGGTGTTTGAGTTTGGAATTTCTACTTACTAAGTTTTTGAATTTGTAAAAATCACTTTTAATAGATTTTTCAATTTGGGATTGGCTTTTACTAAGTTTTTGAATTTGAAAACGATGTAATAATTGTAGCTGCAGTATCAAAAATGCTTAGACAAAACACAGCCAGTCGATGCGTATGGGTTAAGGGTGCGCCTGATGCAAAAATCAAGCTAAATGTGTATTTTTAAACACTTACATTTTATGGTAACGGACGTAAATGTTCAGATAAAAAAAATACGGTAGGTAGGGAAAAAACCTTTAGAAGTCGAGTAATCAAATAGAAGTTTGGGAAATGCACTGGTTTCTTAAATAAAAAAATACAAAATTCGCGCAATAAAAAAAAAACAATTATAATAGAATCTCTAAATTATCAGCGACAACACCATAATATTTTTACGAATTACTAGATAATAGATGCCAGACTAATGTTTTATTTGAATAATCGTGGAGTTTTTATATTAATGGCTTATATTTTGAATAATTAATAGAAAATAAGCAAAAACTTCAGATATATGGAGGGAGAATCTTAAAATTTTCAACTATTTTCGAAACATTTCAATACGTAATGTTTCAAAATTTCGTAAAGTATGAAACCTACAGATATTTCAAAAACTGTTTTGAAATGATCAAAGCAATACCTTTAATTTGATACCCAACTAGGGCAGAAAGCCCCCCTTTCGGAAAAAAAATCCACCCCTTTTTACCATTTTTCAAAAATGGTCATTTTGACAGACTTCTCTAAATTTTTCCTGTAAATTATAAATTCATATCTACATACGCCACAAACATTGTACATGGATTGCTCTGCAAACTTCAGAGATAGGGAAGGAGGGTCAATTTTTCAAAGTTTTTCAAAATATTTTAAAAAGTATGAAACCTACTGAAATGTCTAAACTGTTTTCAAATGTACAAGCCAAGCCTTTCATTTGATACTCCATTTGCCCCCCTAGGTCACTATTGAAATTTCAGTAACACAATTTGTAAATATTCATTTACATTTTTCATTTATTCATATTTTTTTTCTTTAAATCAGCAATGGCGCACGAAATGGAGCGGGGACAGACAGAGCGAGACCATGAGGGTTTCGAAGCCGATCTCGATACCTACCTTAAAAAAACATGAAATTGCACTGATCTGCACATAATTTGGTCGAGACTCGAGATCTCAGGAACCCTGTTGTCTATTGAAATGACTAATGTTTTGATTCGTACGTAGGTTATTATATTACTAATTACTTGGTTCCTTCAGAAAGTCTTTTCATAAGTTTTGTAGTTTTCTTGTAAATAAGCGTTTTTGCATTTGCACCGTTCCAAAAACGCATGCTATGTTGTATGCGCTCCTATGATCCCGAAAACCTATACCTATCCTTTTCACAAAATGACGCGCAATGCGCCCTCTTAAAAAAGACACAACCGTCAAAAAATTAACTTCCTATGCCAAAGACCAGAAAAAGATGTCTCATTTAATTATTATTTCATGTCAAATCAGGAAAAGTCAGGTCAGTCAAACATAAATAAAACTGTTACTAGGTTTTTAGTGACTAGCAATAGCTCAATTATTCCAATCGTCCAACTTAAATTCCTAGTAAGAGACTATACTAGGTTTTTGATTTTGGATCTAGAATAACCGTATGAAAATATTTACGTAGTAAGTCTCATAAAACGTGTATGCGCTAAAGGTTTTCGAATGTTATATTCTCTACTTGTAAAAAAATATTTATTAACAACTAATCACGAACAAATAGTTCATCAAATATCATACTTTTGAAAAGGCACGTAAAAAAGTTTAATTCGCTTCTCCTGTAATTTTTTCAAAATGGCTCTTACTAGGCTTTGGTTTGGGACAGCCGCGGGAATGAGGCATTTTCAACGCCCTTATAAACTACAATGTGTTCTTTCTCAACTTTTACTTGGCCATCTCATATCTTTGCCTCTCGCAGCAGAGCTAGGGTTGGAAAATAGATTTCTTACTTACTTTTAATACTATGAAAAATACAGTACTTTCCAGGTAAAACTACTAAATGACTGTACTAATTAGTGTATTCTGATTCAGTGAAGTGTACCCAGTTTCTCCCTTGACAGAAATTTGACAGTTATCTAGACTACAAAAGGAAATAAAATTACAAGCTAGCCTATCGATCGGTTTTCATGAAAAGATGGCAATAGGTTACTTAATTATGAATCTAATATAAAAAAAACTGGTGAAGGTTTATTGCAGCTTATACTTTCGATGATTATATTATTATTATATTAATTATCTATGCCTTTGGGGTCAAAAATTAACACAGATGGTTGCTGTGTAACTTACACGAAAACGTTGTTACAGTCGGTTCAAAATATTCTTCATCCATTGGTGTAAAAGCAAATTTTTTTCTTTCCTTTTCTCTCTCTTCCTTGGTGTGAACTTGCTCCTGTCCCTTGGGAGTGACCGATGACTGATGACCGTGCACTTTAGGGGGCCGTAATTTATTGGTATCGAGTTTCGTTTCATCGACTTTAGGTAAAGGCCACGCCGCCGATTGTTTATTTGACATGCGAGGCACATGGTAGTTCCGGGGTTCGTCATTCGGCATTCCCACGTCCGATTCGGGTTTGTATAGGAATTTGGATTTTTCAGACCTTCTTCCAATGTCGTATATAGCCTGTGCGGAAAATAAACTGTGGTTATTTGTGGGGCGGAGTTGAGTGACTGAGTCGGCAGGCTTGCGATTTCAGAGTATAGACTTCTATATATACCAAAACCAGTATTTATCATTAAATTACGTTAGACATTGATAATGCTGACAGGAATACAATACTAAAAACAAGATCCTCCAAGTAGGAGTGTAACTCGCGTGCCGAGGGTTTCGAACATTTGCCAATTATTTGGACCGTTTTTTCGACTTTTTTTGAATGGCAATATTTTGAAAAGTATGACACCTACAGAAATTTTGAAAACTGTTTTAAAATTAACAAAACAATGCCTTTCATTTGATACCCAATCAAGTAGGTAACCTTTCGAAACAAGAAATCCCCTCCGTTTTGACCATTTTTCATAAAATATCATTTTTACAGAGACTTCTCTATATTTTTCCTATAAAATATAGATATATAGGTACATATCTACAAACGCTCAATACATTGTACATGGATCGGTTTACAATCTTCAAATATAAGGGGCGGGAATGGTCAATTTTTCGACTTTTTTCAAATATTTCAAAAAGTATAAAACCTACAGAAATTTCAAAACTGTTTTAAAATGTTCAAAACAATACCTTTCATTTGATTCCCCATTTGCTCCCCTAGGTCTCTTTTAAAATTTCAAAATCACAATTTGTACTGAAAAAATTCATTTTTCATTTATTTATATATTTTTTTCTTAAAATCAGTAATGGCGCACGAAATGTATCATTATTTCAAATTTCAAGTTAATAGCTGAAGTAGTTACTGAGATATTCAAGAAAGAGCGTGGACGGACAGAGCGAGATCAACAGATCTCGAAACCCTAACAAGAACCATCGCGTGCGACAATATATCGTGTGTCGAGGTTTTGTCAATAATAATTATACAACAAATAAGTACTTTAGGTACCGTATTGAAATGGTTGTATGTATAGACACGATTTGTTTCAAACTCAATATGAAAATAAACAAAAAAAATACGGAAAACGGGTTTCAGGATTTTTCAAACCAACGCTTACGACCTTTACGGGTCTTTTTTATTGAAATCGGATTTAAGGAATTTCTCTTACAATTGGATTTCACCTGATATCTAGAAGTTGTTTTGCCCTAAATTCCATGCGAGTGAAATCGCGTGCGGAAAGCTTATATTAAATATATTAAAATAGTAATAGCAAACTTTGGAGATTAGCGGTTATTGGCTAATTTTTCGAAACCCTAACAAGAACCATCGCGTGCGACAATATATCGTGTGTCGAGGTTTTGTCAATAATAATTATACAACAAATAAGTACTTTAGGTACCGTATTGAAATGGTTGTATGTATAGACACGATTTGTTTCAAACTCAATATGAAAATAAACAAAAAAAATACGGAAAACGGGTTTCAGGATTTTTCAAACCAACGCTTACGACCTTTACGGGTCTTTTTTATTGAAATCGGATTTAAGGAATTTCTCTTACAATTGGATTTCACCTGATATCTAGAAGTTGTTTTGCCCTAAATTCCATGCGAGTGAAATCGCGTGCGGAAAGCTTATATTAAATATATTAAAATAGTAATAGCAAACTTTGGAGATTAGCGGTTATTGGCTAATTTTTGTATCTTTTTTTCGAAATAAGCCATAAAATTCAAAACATACAAACACTCCAAAACTGTTTTGAGATCTACAAACAACCTTAATTTACCTTTTATTTCATATGCCATTCGGTGGAGCCCTATTATGACAACTATTCCCCCGTTAGACCATTTTTCAAAAGGACAGACTTACAGACTTCTCTTTAAAAGATATTTATTTTTTGAGATGGTCAAACCAATCTATGTTCGAAGGTTTTAGAGTGATCCATTTCCTATTGTTTTTAGATATTCATTAGATAGCTAATTCCCTAGCAGGTATACCAGGTACTGATGTAGTATTTGTTTAATTTACAAAAGTTCAAAATCCTCAGCGCGTGAGTAACACTCGCACTTGACGGATCTTGTTTGGTATTAGAATGCTTTCAAATTTGAGTTTCTCGACTCGTCCCAATAGATTGGGACCAAAATTGGACGAGTCATATTTATATATTCTGAATGCTCCAAAGGAACAAGTAAATCAAAGGTTGAGCTTAAGTTAATATAAAATGGTAAACCATTGCGATTTCATTACTTCCCGCTACCTAGTTCTTTAAGTTTATTTGGAAAATATCCAAAAATTCTCTTATTAATATATATGTATATAAATATACGCTCCGTAGTGAATTTTAATATTTGTGTTTAAACTATAAAAGAATTAATTTCTTTAAAAAAAAAATAACTTCATTACGGATGTAAGCGGGTTAACCACGACCCTTATTTGTGTTAGAATAACACCAACAAAATTAAATATTCTTTGACATTTGTTCATTTACATAATATTATGGCATGTATTACATAATTTGAAAGCCTTGCTCTTAGTTTTGCACACCTTGACGAGGCAGAATGTATTGGGGTGTTATTTTTTATTATTAGGACCTTTTTATTGTACCTACATTCCTGCAAATAAATGATTATTATTATTATTAATAACGTTTCATCCATTAACGATGGACTTCTTCAGAGTGAGTGTAGACGCGCGTTCCGCATCTTGCCGAGCACCCATTTATATTCGTAATGAAATCGTTAAACTACGATAGTTTTTATAAAATTACTTTAAAATTAAGATTGAAAGAATTGATTTAAGATCACGGCTATTAGAAGTGAATGGAAAGAGAAAACATGTGCCGATCCCATTAATGTGGGAGCACGCGGCAAGAAATTAAGACTTATCAATCATTAAGGCTTACCTCATTCAGCAGGCTAAACTCCGGGGCCTTTAAAGCGAGGTATGGGATGTGACCACGTTCCATCAGGTATGTCGGCACGTCACGATAGTTCACCGACTCACGGTTTATCGGGTCATATCCTCTCGGTGTCATAACTTCAGATATTCCATGACTGGTTAAGGAAAATTGATTGCTCCGAATTCTACGGACCCGTGGGTTACCTGATTATAAGGAAAACGTTTGAAAATACCGTTTAGTAATCTGTAACTGTATGTTTTTACACGGAACTTAAGTGCTGAGATTTGACGTCAGTATCTATATACGAGACGACTCTTTCCATTATCATAGTGTATTTGCTATGAATTTTACGCCCGTGGTTGATTTGTTTCTATGATATTTTTCATTCAAGTTTAGTAGTTTACGTAGAGTATATATTTATATAATGCAGACGAATACCCGAGCTGCAACAATGTTTGTTTAATAAAAACAGCAATAAGCAGTATTGCTGTTTTTCTTACAGGCACAAATGGCACAAATATTACTAATGGTGATAAGATACTTTTTTTGGACTAGCCAAGGGCTCTAAATGTTGCTGATGGCCTATCTTAAGACGATATTTCCCTTTGACTATAGATGTAGAGACATCATAGTAGCATACAATAAATTGCCCGCGCGGGCGGTAAATGAATCGACCTGATAGTTAGATGGCAACATTATCTCAGCCTCCGTCAAAGAGACGTCATTAGCACCAAAGTTTTTGTGTACCAGTGTATACTTGGCAAGTGGTGGTCGTCGCCACCAAAGTTTTTGTGTACCAATGTATACCTGGAAATGGTGGTCACCGCCACCAAATTTTGTTTACTAGACTCTAGTCTAGTCGTGTATGCATGTAGTCTACTACATGCAACGATTGCATACCTTTAATATGAAACGATCCCACCTACTTTCCGGAAACGATAATAACCACGCAAGTGGGATGTTACAATCGTTTCCGAACTTAACGAAGAAAAGTGTTCGTATTGCTTAGTGAAGTATATCTCTGTGCTTTAAACGGAAATACATCAAGTCGTTCAACGAATACATCAGGAATGCCAGCGTTGGATAAGTAATGTAAAACAGAACTCAATTATTAAACCTAGTAAAAAAGAAGTTTGAGCCGTTTTGTTCTTGAAAAGTCAAAATGTGCTACCCGTGCTTTGTTTTGTCGGCATGGTTATCATTTGATTGAATAATGTTAAAAGGTTTAGGTGGAAGTACTCCTGTATCCATAAGGACTCGTTTTGCTACATTATGATTTTTTACTCGATTAAATTATTATTTTATTTTCATTGCCAACGCCAACACGTCAGTCGGATAGTCAGCCACTATTAGTAGCAATACTGAGCCGCCGCATGATCTCATGATCTGCTGAAATCAAACCGCTAAATGAATAACTTTCTTCGGTAGATTAAAGCCAATTCCATCCCGAGAGGGAATTAAAAAGAGATTTTTTTTGTTCTTTCTATTTTTTTAATCGGTAAAACGTAATGTTCACCTTCTAAAAAAACAATATGTCCAGCGATAGATGGGTAATGTATGTTTGTAAAAATACAGATAAAGTGGTCAATCTTTTCTAGATTTTCCATAAAATCACAAACAATATTGTTAATTAGTTAAGTTTTAAACATTTACGGTGGTCTAAAAAAATTAATAAAACATACGTGTTTCAGGATTTTTCAAATCACTACTTAATATCACTAGCCATAATAGGGATGAAGTGGTTTGTTTAATTTGATATCATTTCCATTGACCATTTCTATTTTGAATATTATCAAAAGTATGTAATGAAAATATGATCAGCATAATTAGGACATCCGACAAATGTATTAATTGAACATTTTTCAGCAAGCTGCAGTAAATTGCTGCAGTGTTGAGCTCGCTTAGTGATAAATTATTTGAGACATAAGTTAGAGTTTTTATATTTTCCGAAATCCTTTCGCCGAAAAAATACCATAAAACGATTCCTTATATAATATTTTGGGTTTTTTTTGTTTCGAACTTGAAATTCTCGGACCACTCTAATTTTTATTTTTTAAATCAGTTTTTTAGCTTTACAATAAAATCCATACCTGACATTCCTGAGTGTATTTTCAACAGCATAGAAGAAGAACGTTGAAGTATTAGTTCGGTGATTTGATTATGCACCTACATAAACGGTAGGTAGTTTAAATTTTGTAGGTACTCAATAGGAGGGCTAGGTTGTAGTCGTGACGAACGCCCCTAGAACAAGTTGCGCGTAACAGGTGGCACTTGCACTTTTGCGATCACATTATTGGAGATAATTTACTCTACATCTTATTAATGTTTGGTTTTTATTAATCAATCAATATTAATAAAATAGCTTTAGTTTTTGGGCAAATTGAAATTACGCGAGACATGTCAATGAATATCAAAGTTCGTTGCGATACTGACGTCTAAACGGAAACCCTTATCAGCCGTGATAAGAAGAATCGAACATTACAAACATAATGTCGCTTCACAATAAAGAAGAAAGTTGGAACTTAGTTACCAGAGTGTGCGAGTGCACACGCAGTAAAGACAACTGCGACGAGCGCGAAAAGCGACTTCATGGTAGAGGTGAGGCAGGCGTATAGCGCGGAGTACGACTGCCGAGTGTGGAACTGAGCGGCGACGCTGACTACGCTGAGCGGGCGGCCCACCGCGACCGCCAGCCACGAAGCACGCACACAGCCAGCGCAAGGCCCGCGTCGATCGATATCCCGCCCACATCCAATCGTCACTGTATCTTCCAAAAAAGTTTTAAATACACTTCGCAAATAGTTTTCAAATATGTAAACTTCATTAAAAAAATATTTATAATTTTTTTTAATAAAAAAAAATATATTTATTTTTGGTAAGTTATGTTGATTACACTATATTACGGAATAATAACAAGGAATATATTTCATGTATTTTTTTTTTCATGAAAACCAGTTACATTCTTCATTTTTATGAGGACGAACTAACGTGAAGACGCAACACCCGTGCTTTTCATACTGCCCTATATTATTCCTAATCATACAAATTCCCTTACTAGGTAAGGTACCTACTTCAATCGGAGTGAGTCGTCATGATGAGCGCACTATAAAAGGCGTGACGTGTTATCCTTCCGAATGCTTCCGAAGCTTGCCGAAGGCTGATTAGAGACAGTAGAAGTAGAGCAATGAATCTAAAAGATAATCCGAGGTTCAGCAGCTTTGTATGAAAAACTCCTGTTAAAACGACAGTCAATAAGTAATCGTTACATATTCATTACAAGGAAATAAGCGTTGATATTTTTGTAAAGGAGTAGAGGCGTTTATTGTGTTGACATTATCCTAAATACTGATTTATAAGGTTTTTAGCCAGTAATCAAAAATATGCGTTAGTCTGAGGGAAATAGGCGTAAAGCTAAGTGTCTAAAATACCTATTAGGTACTGCAGCTATTTCGTATTCTCTGGCAGTGCACCTGAAACCAAACCCACAAATGAAGTTTATAGAATGTTCGGATAGTTATGATGCCATGCGATATCACGCCCAATCCCGCCTCCAGCTTACACGCTGACCTCTCCCTCCTAGAGGCGTAGGAGGTCTGAACAAAACCTAGATTTAAAGAGTAATACAATTTATTAAACTTTCCAAATCGCTTGTGCCCGCGGCATAAAGATTAAACCGAGCCGAGATAATCTATATACAGCATTCTATTAGGTACTGAATATTAAAAAAAAAGGAAATGATATCGTCCTAATATATATTTTTACGTATAGGTTTGTCTTTTTGTGGAAACTAACAAATAGATCTTGCAAGCGATTGTGTGCTTTTTACAGATTTTTGATGATTTTTTTTGAGTACCTACATGATTTTTGTTAAACAATTACTATTAGGAGTCATATCTATAAGTAACACCTCAAAAAGTAGCCTGATGGAGAGTCTGCGATAGTAGGCCCTGTAATGATTTCGAGGATGTAAAATTTCCCAAAGAAGACAACAGAGGGCTCTTTATTTACACGTAGACCTACACAAATTGACTATACCTAGAAGTGGCTAACATCTACCATATCAAAGAACCATATCAAAGTAAATTTCCTGCCGGTTTCATTTCAATCCTATTCCGATCGCTCGCAGACTAAGTACGATTGCGGCGCTACGATTCTGAGCCTCGTATGATGGCCATGATGTAGACGACAGAGGGCTCTTTATTTACACCAACCTTCGTTTATGCAAATATTAATTAATTTTTAGTTTTAGTTTTTTTTTAATTTATAAATGTTTTTGAACGAGCGTGGGTGAAGGAGAAGATGTCGTGTACACGCAAAAAAATCAATACACGCAGCTCCGTACAAATAGCAACGCACATGCTATCTGTATTATTCCCTTATCTACGAGTATGTAAATAGTCAAATCGTAAGTTTAGAAAGATTTTTTTACTACACCTAATCGGAAAATACCTATATTAGTTCTTACTTGAAACAAGATCCGTCACGTGCGAGTGTAACTCGCGCGCCGAGGGTTTCAAACATTTGCCAATTATTTGAACACTCAATTTTCCGTCTTTTTTCGAATGGCAATATTTTGAAAAGAATGAAACCTACAGCAATTTCGAAAACTTTTTAAAATTTACAAAACAATGCCTTTCATTTGATAAACTAATAGGTAGATAGCCCCCTTTTCGATAAAAAATATCCCCCTTTTCGAGCATTTTCAATATGTTTTTTTTTTTTCATAAATGTTAATTTTTACAGACTTCTCTATATTTTTCCTGTAAAATATAGATTGATATCTACAAACGCCTAATACATTGTACTTGTACGTGGATCGGTCTGCAATCTTCAGAGATAGGGGGAGGGGAGGGGGTATGGTCAATTTTTTGACTTCTTTTGAAATATTTCAAAAAGTGTTTTGAAATGGTCAAAACGATACCTTTCATTTGATATCCCTCTTGCCTCCCTAGGTCTCTTTTCAAATTTCAACATCATAATTTGTACTGAAAATATTCATTTTAATTTTTCATTTATTTATAAAAAAAATCTTGAAATCATTAATGGCGCACGAAATGTATCATTATTTCAAATTTCAAGTTAATAGCTGCAGTAGTTACTGAGATTTTCAAGAAAGAGCGGGGACGGACAGAGCGAGACCATAAGAGTTTCAAAACCGATCTTTGAAACCCTAAAAAGGGAAGAAAGTACGTAAATCCAAGCGAACAAATATGCGGGCGGCAAAAATATATGGGATTTTTTATTTTTTTTAATTTAAAATTTAAGGCTAGAATCAGGCGGATGCCAAAATAAAAAGTTTTTATCTCGAAGCCCACCAAAATGTTACTGGCCACTTGCATTTTTTGAGAAAACTTGGCAGTATGTGTTTTTGAGTTTCAATAATTGTAATAGTTTTATTTTAAATTACGAAGTTTAAAAACTTTTCAGGTTATTTCAAATATTTTTTTGTAAAAAGCCTGGTTATTAGATGAGTAGATTAATTATTTATTGACAAGCAGTTAGGTCACGAGGAAAAACCCATGTTTTTACAATAAATAAATAAATATACCCATTCTACTCAATTGATAGGTCTGCCAATAAATAAAATCTTTGCAAATTCCATAAACGAAAACTGCAACTCAATATGGACTCTATTTCAATGATAAACGAACCATTGAACCTGCAAAACTAAATTTGTCGAATATCGTAATTCGTATGATTTTGTCAGCTGTCATCGTGAAAAAAGTAACGTGACCTCACGTCCATCCGAGGAGGCGTCCAGCCTCCGAATGACGTTGGTGGAAACGATTTTGGGTATTTGTCAAAGTAATATTCGATCTATAAGGTTCAAAATGGTTTTAGCAAAATACACACATGTTTTTAATTTGCGTTCGCACGAAGTAAATATGTGTTTTTACCTTATTACAAGATTATTAGACAACCAATCGAAAAATAAAAAAGCGTAACTAAAGAAGAACTTCTACCTTTTTTCTACAAAACAAAAACCCAACAAGAAAAGTGTGCTGTTCCTGAGATAAATAGCAAAACGTGTGTAAAACATCTGTTTTTCAAAAAAATAAACTATCGAGAAAACTTTCACCAATCGTGTTTTTAAAAATACGTACTCCAATATAAAAGTTCGAAGTAACATTTCCCTAAATATGAAGGTGGTAGCTTTCACAGATTCTGAGATAAATAACTATTTTGAAACACAAAACTGCATATCATACATTCTTAAGTATCTCACAAATTAAAGCAACTACACAATTTGACAAATTGAATTTGAAAAATTGACGACCGATGTGGCGCGGTGGGCGAAGGTCTGCCTGCGACGCAGAAGGTTGCGGGTTCGATTCCCGCCTCGGGACAAATGTGTGTACGATCTGCAGGCATTTGTTCAGGGTGTTCTGGTCGTTTTCTATATATAATAAAAAATATCTATCTATGTATTGTATTATATTATGTATATCAGTTATCTAGTACCCATAACACAAGCTCTGCTTAGCTTGGGGCTAGATAATGCTGTGTGAATTGTCCAACATTATTTATTTTATTATTTATTTAATTAACCTGATAATAGTTACAGTTTTTTTACTATTCGTACAGGTTGAACGTACAAAACCATGAAAAGTTAATAAAGTTAACTTATATTATTATTCGACTACGTGTGCTTACCTACACTCAAGTACCCAGCGAGCTCGTTACCTGTCAAGTACGTTGACATTTCGGAGTTTACCCGTATTTTACAAAAGACAACCGCTTTTCCGCGAAATAGGGCTCAAAAACCAGCAAAGTCAAGCTTTGTGAGCGAGACTTGTCATTGTTGCGTCCATTAAATTTTCTAGGTCAAGTTGGCGTTTGGCGATGTCGGGTACCTATGGGTGTTGTAGTAAACATTTGAACGTTAAATTATTTTAGTGGTGAAAGTGAAAATATTTTATTGAACAAGGTCTGTTTCATTTAATTATATGTAAATGATTTTTATCCTACTTGTTAGAAATATTTATTTATTTATTTATTATTAAAATCATGTACATCTATCATTACGAGCACACCCAATACAATAGAGTACCTAATATAAAATTTAACTCGAAGTTTTCACAAAATGAGGCAAAAGATCCTTGTAACATAAAGAATATTCACGCGAGTATGATAATTTATATTATAAAATTCGATTCGATTTGCGAAAGACTGCTGGCAGATGCTGGATGCAGCAAGCTAAAGACAGGGCGCTATGGCGTTCATTAGGGGAGGCCTATGTCCAGCAGTGGACTAATATAGGCTGATGATAATGTTTTTTTAAAAAATTATATAACTTTAAACATACATAAACCAATCTGTAATTATTTGAAGAACCATCTAGCTCAAATATGTACCACAATAAGTATTTTTACCATATAAGTTATAAAAGGTATTATATAACATTCTGGAAACGAATGTTCCTAATTGTAGTGCCTCCGGGCTCATGTTGAAGCTTGTGCCTAACTTTAAGTATAAGCACAACTTTTGTTGTGATTATAACTTATAACATGATCGTAAATAAAAATCTTGAATATTGAACGACTCGACAAAGAGTCCCAGGTCTAATAAAATACATCACTAAGTAACGATCTTAAAACCAGAAAGTAAAACAATCGGCATCAATCACAACTCAATCAGGCAACAAACACAAGATTATAGTAGCCTACGTTCAACCATTGATAACACCCCATCATACTGTGTAAAGAACTTTATTTATTTCCATCCTGAACATAAGAAAAATGGACTCAAATAAAGTTCAACTAGTCTTAAAACGGTCGTAAATGCTCTTATTCGACTCACAGTTGATATTGGTTGAATTTCTGCACAATGATGAGTTGTAGGTAACCCACTGCGACAAGTGTGACGGCTGTTGTCTTTAAATCATATAGAGATATAGCCTGTAAGCATATCATAAGTATATCTATCTCTATACATTACTTGCACCTCCTGTGGCCCAACCCAAAATGAGTGTGAGCTTCCGAGACTACTCATCTCCAAAACCGATTCTATGTCTCCCGCCAGCTAAGTGGCTTCGAGTTCGCGAAGATCGGCTTTATCCGTTTCTCTTTCTCTTCTCTGATTCTTTTTGTTGACGACGGAACCCTAAAAATCATAATATTAGAATTTTCCCTTTTTAGTTTGGCCATGAATTCTACCTATACTCTAAATTTCAAGCTTGTAGGCCTGCTATGTAAGCCTGGTACCTAAACATTTTAATGACCGTCGTCGGAGAGTGAGTGAGGGATGATGAAATAGCGAAATAACGATATTTTAAGGGTCGATTTATCCTTAAATTAATCATTTAATCTTCATTAGGAACGGTTAATTTTAGGCGTCAGCTTACTACGTTAGGTTAGGTGTACTTAAAATAATTTTCAGACTCTAGTTTTCATTTGTATCAAATTATATCGATGGTTGAAAAGTATCTAAGATGGTTCGAAGAAAGGGTTTCTCTTTTCATTCGAGAAGAGTTGAGGTGCTGCAAATTCTAAGCTGGCATCACACGGCTACGCAGACACGTGTCAGTCTTCCACACCAAATTGGAGAGGCTAGAAATCAGAAAGCTTCGATATTTGCACACACTATGCCTTCTTTATATAACCCTCTGTAACCCATTTTCCTCTAACTACCTCTTGCGCACTGCACGGGACTCGAAACGTCTGTAGCTGATAACTTCGGATGCCTGTACTGCAGGATGCCATACAACCTTCGCAGTACAGGATTTCAGCTATGGAACAGTCGTCTCTCAATAAATATCTTCAGATCAAGAGTCTACAACTACTTTCTTTCGCAAGAACAATCCGGTAGTGTTTAATGTTTTTTTTTTTATTATTATTGCGTGTGGTATATTTATTTTGTTGAAATTTATGCTACATATTTATATATATGTAGGTATATTTGTCTTTAACTCTGTAATGTAGCACTACCTATTATAATAATTGTAGTTGACCACACGGCCCAGCCTTGGCGGTGCGACCCGCAGGGGCGTTCCGCCGCGAAAGACCGAAGCTTCTGCGTCTTGGGCCACGAAAGTTTTAGGTTAGCAGGTAGAGAATGCTACCTAGCATTATGCTCGCATATGTACAACTTTTGGAAAATAAATTATATTATATCTATCTATCTATATACCTTAAAAAGATTGAAGTGGACAAAAAATCAAAGTGATCACTTTATTTCCTAGTTTTACTTATGTAATCTGAGTTTTTGTGACGTATCCAAGAGTCCTGTAAGGTCTAAAGGAAATAAAGCACTTTGAATTTTGAATATAATTTGAATTCACAGTTTTGCGCTAGGAGGTAGCGATATGGTATCATAGAGCTCAGAGCTTTACAAACTCATAATTATAACTCATACTTACGTAAACCCAAACTCCCATATAGTTTGAACTTGCATCGTTTTATTACAGAGTTTTCATAGCCACATTCCAAGGTGCCACCTCCTGGCTCCACCACCTATATCTTAGAGTAATTGTCAAGACGAATCAAACGAACCTAGACTCGATAGGGTGGTGCCGTTTTATTGTAGTTTTCCGGCCACCACCATCAGAGTTAGTTCCATGTAAACATAATATTACAATGCACAATTTGGATATATGTATGTACATGCCAAAATTAAGTTCAATCGGAAAACGGAATTACAGTCTTTCATCTTGCATCTAATGATGGCTATGAAAATGTCGTGATACATTTTCAAGAGACGTCCATAAAACCCCATGTAGGTAATGTAGTTACCTACCCATTAAATTTCTTTATAATTGATTTATCTAATTTCATTCGACGACATAAATTCTTTAAAAGTAAGTAGCCTTTATTAGGTTATTTATTTTACAAAGGCTTCTTTAAAGCCTCGTATTGCTTTTTAAAGCTTATTAAAGAAAATTTAAAGCCATTTTGGAACGTTACTTCTTTACGCCAAAACTTCTCAGCAGATCAGGCTAAAAATTTGCATAGATGTAGCTCTTGACCTGAAATAAACCACAGGCTACAATTTAGCCCATAAAATTTAAGTTTCCGTTGGAGAGAATTAATCTATAAACTTTTCATAAAAACAACGCGTGCGAAACCGCGGGCAGAAACTAGTATCCAAATCTTTGATCAAATATCGGTGCGGCTAGTAAATTGGGTGAAGTCATCCAAGTTCTTTGATCAAATGTACATTGGACAAAGAAATTGGACGAGTGGAATGGGCACCTTACAAACTTGATGATAGGTTTTCGAATAATTTTGAGTGATTTTTTGCACCTTAACATAACAGCAGCAGTCGCGTTTGCGGCATTGATAATATACCTTCAACATAGCTTTGGTCACAGAAATGCATTCGATTGGTGCTTCAAGAAAAATTAAAACGCACACTAGAACTTTTCACTGGCACCGAATCCAAGTATTTCCTTTGCGTCCTATGAGCGTGCCAAGTCTAACCCAAACACGTCAATCACAGAGGTAAAACACTCTCACTAAACAAATAGCTTGATTTCGAAGATAAAAACGTATGTATGTATGTATATATGAGTTGACTAACACAATTACAACTTCAGCGCTTTTACGCATATCACAAATACGAATAGGAAAATGAGACTTATTTATCGCATTTTTTGGCTAAACTTCGTTTGTATTCTAAGCCTTTTTCGTGGAAGACATCAATGGTTCTTGATTATGTATATCGTTTTTTTTATTTACTCAAGACTAACGTCTTCGATAGAAATACATTGTTAATATTAACCTACAACACTTATGTACCTTACGCATTGTATTTGATGCAATAAAATATTACTTACTTACTTAATACCCGAAGGATGCTTTGCAATATCAGCACAGTACATTTGACTACAATTTCGAGGTGTGTGCTTCTTCAAAGCATGGCTCTACCCTTGACGACTGATTGCCAATATTGTTTATGCGGCCTTTCATTCAACTGTCTAGCTCGGTAATATCTGGCTCTTTGATGTGACAGGGACATTGACCTTGATATTATTCCGCCTTGACTTACTTGAACATTAGTTTAATACTTTTCCCGGGTGTTCTGGGAATTTTCTATGTAGGTATGATAAAAAAACTAAGAACGACAGAATAACTATAAAATATCCGACCAGAACGCAAGCATGCTTAGATTGGGCCTCAGTAGTGTTTTGTATGGATTGTCCAGTACCTATTATTTATTGCCTATTCACAACCATTCAGATTTTAATGGCAGTAACGCCTGCAGCGTTAGAATCGATCTCGCCATCTCAACCGGTGGGTGTCGTAAGAGTCGACCACCTACCAGCGGAAGGGGAAGAGCTTCCGTCTGTCGATTTTAACACCTTTGCTGCGATCGCTAATTATAACGTTCACCACGCCTGGCAGGCGACGTCATGGCTTAACCCCCTCTGGTTTAGGGAGGCATGTTTGGCTGTGAACGAGTGAGATAGAGAACTATTAGTGAAAAGGTAATTTAAGTTTACAATAAAATTATGTACGTTTTGACCTAAGTATCTGTCTGTGTTACGGACCTTTTAATGATAATACTCAATTTTACAGACATTGAGTTTGTTTAATAAAAAAAGTTAGGTATATGGTTAAATTGTCTAAGGGTATATACAATAAGTCACGAAGAGAAAGCGAACAATCAACACAAAGAAACTTGAACATTCCACTAAGTTACTTGACTTGACTTCTTTATTTTTGGCAATATGTGTCTGGTTTGTCACTTTTCTGCCAGTGTCTAGTTCAAGGAAATTTCATAGTCATGGAATGGAGGCGGGTTTAATATAATAATATGATCGGTAAAACAAGAAAAAAAAAAAAAAAAAACACCAATGTGATTTTACAATAAGAATATAAGAGAATAAAAAAAAACTATAATACAAACTTTTTATTGAAACAGTAATAAAGAATTTATAGGTTAGTAATTAAACTAATTAAAGGATTACTTATAATACAAAAAAGTTAACCGATACTAAAGTAGAGACGCCCTTAGACAATTTAACCCGCTGTCAAGAGACGCCGTTTCTTAAATATGGTTTCTTTTATTCATGGGCACCGAAACTACTGGACCGATTTGAAAAATTCTTTCACCATAAGAATCGCACACCCGTGCAAAGCCGGGCGGACAGCTAGTACTACATATTTTATTATTATACAACCAGTGATCAAAATGTGGTTTTATGACTGCTATCATCATTATCAGCCTATAATAGTCCACAGCTGGATAGGTATAGGCCTCTCCTAATGAGCGCCATAGCGCCATGTCTTCAGCTTGCCGCATCCAGGATCTGGCTGCAGTCTTTCGCAGATCGTCATGCCGCTTGCAGGCTCATTCTATAAACTCATTTCGAACTTCACTTAGCTGAATCCACAGTGAGTTTAAAGTTTATGTTATTTATTAAGTGCCGCTTGCACAACGATGATTAACTTTCTTAATTTTGATTAGTGAGTTGTCAAACCATACAAATACGACAAAGATAATCAAAATTTAGACTTTTAAATATTGTTGTGCAAGTGGGGCATCTCGATAATGTTCCACGGTGAAATGAAATCAAATATGTAAGTACTTAGTGAGTGATAATTTGACATTTACGCTAAAGAATGACGCACAATTATAATTTGATCACTTGAGTGAATTCGAGTTCGAATACGAACTTTTACAGTATGAAGCTACTGGCCGGAGGGCATCCTACACTACGTTTGTCGAGTCGCGGTGCATCTTGCTTCATGCTATGCAGAGCTAGTGTTATGGATAGGTAAGGTTAGGTCGTGACTGATATACATAACACAATAAATAGATAGATATTTTTTATTTTACATAGAAAATACCCAGAACACCCGGAACATATATTTGCAGATCGGACAAACATTTTCCCCAAGGGAATCAAACCCGCAAAACTTAGTCTAGTATCACGATCACTGCTAGCGTCGGCGGTGCGACCCGCAGGGGCGCGCCGCCGGGACAGGGACTTGCATATCGCACTCTGTGTTTTCAGCCATGATTCTTGTGCTATATGACGATGATTTTAATAATAGATTTGAGAAATTAATTGATTATTTTTTCCATCACAAGAAAGCTAAAATAAAGGTCAACTATAAATAAGTAATCGAACGTATGAAGGTCGTGATCGACTTTATAAGCCTATCGCAAGATTCCTTTCCATAAGAACAAATGCTACCTGCCTACAATCTTAGAAACGAAAATTGACAACCTTTCAAACTCGTGTGAGATTTAAGGTGGTTCGACGCGGGTAGGCTCAAGACTAATTTTTTTGTGGTTTTATATTTTTTCTGCTTTCCACAAGCAAACAGACTACTAAAGAAGTAGGTTGCCGCGAATGGGTAACATTTTCTGTAACACATGCTAAAACAACGTAGTGAAAAAATTCTATGTCTATGGCTAAAACCAACTTCGATTAATTGGTATTTTTGAGCATTTGCAAAATATGAAATTTAATGTTAAAATTCAACATTTTCCCAAATACTCCCAAAATACAATTGAAACAAAATTGCTTTTATCATGAGTTCATTGAAATTAGTTTACAATTTGCAGCAATTTACTTTTCAGCTAGATGTATTGCTTGTGCAGCCGTGTGGTGCCGACTTAGAATTTGCACCACCCCAACTCTTCCCGTGGGTGTCGTAAGATGCGACTAAGGGACATACACCGGGGGGCGGGCAGCAGCGCCCTTTGCAGAATAGATCTCCCACCGAACTGCGATCCCCAACCCGCATGCCCAGCGTGGGGATCATGGGCATTACCCCCCCCCCCCATGAGATAAAAAAATAAGGGGGATGCCTGTGTCTAGCAGTGTACTATTATAGGCTGTTGAGATTGAGGTCATGACCTACGGAGCTGAGACGTGGACACTCACGTTAGGGCTGGTCCACCAGTTTAAAGTCGCTCAGCGAGCTATGGAGAGAGCTATGCTCGGTGTTTCTCTGAAGGATAGGATTCGCAACGAAGACATCCGACAGAGAACCAAGGTTATCGACATAGCTCAAAGGATTAGCAAGCTGAAATGGCAGTGGGCTGGCCATATTTCGAGAAGAACCGACAACCGCTGGGGTAAACGTGTTCTTGAGTGGAGACCGCGACTCGGAAAACGTAGTGTAGGACGCCCTCCTACCAGGTGGGATGACGATTTGCGAAAGACTGCTGGCAGATGCTGGATGCGGCAACCTGAAGACAGGGCGCTATGGCGCTTATTAGGGGAGGCCTATGTCGAGCTGTGGACTGGTATAGGCTGATGATGATGATGATGAGATTGAGGTATTGCTTATGGAAAGCAGAAAGAAATAAAATTCACCAAAAAAATCTCGCGCCAACCCTCGTCGAACTACCTGCACACGTGGATGAACCTTGCGACACCGACTTTAGGCAGGTATATAAGATTAGGTATATAGGGTTATTGGTAAATTAGTAACACTACAGGAACTTCAGGTTCTGAAAACGTTCGTAAAGAAGCCAGGTTAGTAAGTTAGTTTAACAAAGGTAATTAAATTACAAAATGTACAAAATGTTCAATTGTCGACCTCAGTGGCGCAGCGGGCGAGAGTCTGCCTGCGACGCAAGAGGTTGCGGGTTCGATCCCCGCCTCGGAACAAATTTGTGTACGATCTGCAGAAATTTGTTCCGTTGGTCTGGGTGTTTTCTATGTATAATAAAAAATATCTATCTATGTAATGTATAATATTACGTATACCAGTTATCTAGTACCCATAACACAAGCTCTAGTCTGCTTACCTTGGGGCTAGATAATGATGTGTGAATTGTCCAGCATTATTATTATTATTATAAATGGGCAGTTTGTGGTGCCTATTTTAAGATAGATAGAAAACTCTTTATTGTGCCACACAAACACAAAATACAATACAGAAGGAAATACATAGAAAAAAAAAGGAAGTACAACTTTGGGTTGGGATGGACTGGACATAATATAAGAACATTAAAGACGGTGATTGATAAATATGAAAATAAAATAACTACATTACATTATACATACCTACATTTAGCTTTTTGCTATGGCGCTCATTAGGGGATGCCTATGTCCAGCAGTGGACTGGTATAGGCTGATGATGATGATTATACATAAATTACCTTCCATAATACCTAACATACATTATACTAATGATAAACTTACATACTTACACATAAAATAAAAAGTAATATTTGCTTGTTACATGGATAGATAATACCGATGAAGCAGTTTTTTAAATATATAGGAAGTGTTTTGCTCGTCAGATGTCCAGGGGAAGATCATTCCATAGACTGATAGCTTGTACAGTGAAGAATTTTTCATAGAAAGTACTAGAGTGAGCAGGAACTTTTAAGACGAGAGTTTCTGTTGAACGCAACGAGATAGTGAGAGTTGGATAGGAATTCAAAGGTCTCCTTGAGATAAGATGGGCTGGGAGGATAGAACAAGATGCTGTACAAGAGGGCGGGCTGTCGGAAGGCGGATGGGCAACCACTAATATAATTAAGCTTTTTATAATGCCATTGTATTAGATACATTTATTTATTATAGTTTAGGCAGAGATGCGAATAATAGAGTTTGGTGGCCAAAAAGTGCAACTTCGTATGTCTGCCCAAACTATAGAACATAAAAATAAAAAGGCACTAAACAATAGCTTATGGTACGTAATTTCAATATGTTCAATGGGCAGTTTTTGATACCTACCTATTATAAGAAATTAAATAAATCCCAAACATTTTAGATTTTGGCAGGATACGAACCTGTGCCCCATCTTCAATACGGGTGTGCTCTCTAACCAACTAAGCCACGAAATATTAATCAGTATTGTCGAAAATCGACAAGATAGAGACAACAATAGAGATTATCCAGAATGCGAGGGCTTGTATTATACAAAAGTCTTGTATTATACAAGCCTTCGCATTAACATTTTGAAATTACCTTTGTTTAACGAAATAGTAAAATAAAATAGGTGGCGGTGCTAGAGTCGCTCGGGGAACAACCTTAAGTGGGTGATAGACGTACGAACTTGAAGTACGCGGTTTTTAAGACGGCGAACTTAATCCGCTCGACGTCGGTGACACACGTGAAGCTTCCTCACTATGTATTGCGATGTCGTCGACAGAAGAAGCTTTGTTATTTAGGAATTATATCGATTTACATTTAAAAAAAAACGAACTCGTACAAACTGGACAAACAAAATTGCGGCTCGCGGCTCGCAGTGTTGCCACACGTATGAGCGGAGGAGGTTACGAGCAAAATTTCAAACTTGTCGGAACGCCAACGACCTTACTCGGCGGTTTTAAAGTACGCGTACCTACTTAAGGTGACACACTAGCGAAAAAGGTAGACGAGCCACAAGTTCGCGAGCTTACTCGCACGTCTATCACCCACTTTAACGTTGCAATATGCACACATGTTCAATATGAGGATAATAGAGCAAACCGTAATAGAGCAAGCTAACCGCCGACATGATTGTCAGATCAATTACATTGTTCCCGACCATCGATACGATTTCCGAATCAGTAATTGACTATACTAATGTTCTGAATGTAATATCTCAATTAATTAATTTAATAATTAATTTGACATGAATAGACCACCATCTTGTGCTTCAGCATGGTTTCATAGCATTGATATGGAATTATGGACTAATATGCGGCTGTCAGCGTTACTCATGCGCCCACCTTAGATACAATAATACCTACCTACATTGTACACCTAACTAAGACCACGAAAGTGGACATTTATCTACTATCGAGTGTGTCATTTGAGCCACTTTAAAAGACACGAGGTAGAAATCGTACTCGAGTGATAATATGTAGTGCTTTATACTAAACCTAGGAGGAAAATCATGGTCTTAGAACATACAAAATTACTCATCACATCGCTTAATTAAAAATTGTTAACTCAACCTCACCTTAACAGCCTATAATGTGGTCCACTGCTAGACGCGGGCTTCCTCCTGATTTTTTATCTCATGGGGGTAATGCCTATAATCCCCACACTGGGCATGCGGGTTGGGGATCGCAGTTTAGTAGTAGATCTGTACTGCAAGAGGCGCTGCTGCCCACCCCCCGGTGTGTGTCCCTTAGTCGCCTCTTACGTCTCCCACGGGAAAAGTTAGGGTGGTGCAAATTTTAAGCCGGTACCACATGGCATTAGGCCTTAGTAAAACTTGTTGGTTTTTTCGCTAAGTTGTTTTCAGAATGAGGGAGTAACTAATATTTATCCCAGTCATTAGTATGAGCTCTGCAAAGTTTACGATAACTATAAAAGTTTTCGTTTTCTCCTTTACATTGCAGTGAGGAACTACTTTTCGTAGTACGATAGCGATCCAACAGTTTCATATAATATCTAAAATTTTTTTGTTCTTTGACTATTGGCCATTGTTGTTTGTTGTAAAAGCTGAAGGACTAAGTATAAAAAAGTATAAAAAGTAATTGTATACTTGTAAAGATTTTTATTTCTAGTGCTTTTACAAACTCATTACAAAACTAGTAACATAGAATTATATAAAAACAACAATATTAATCATAATATTCAAGAGGTGTAATTCGTGATCTGAAATTATCACCAGGTAACTAGTGACTTAGAATTATATAAAAACAACAATATTAATCATAATATTCAAGAGGTGTAATTCGTGATCTGAAATTATCACCAGGTAACTAGTGACTTAGAATTATATAAAAACAACAATTTTAATCATAATATTCAAGAGGTGTAATTCGTGATCTGAAATTATCACCAGGTAACTAGTGACTTAGAATTATATAAAAACAACAATTTTAATCATAATATTCAAGAGGTGTAATTCGTGATCTGAAATTATCACCAGGTAACTAGTAACATAGAATTATATAAAAACAACAATATTAATCATAATATTCAAGAGGTGTAATTCGTGATCTGAAATTATCACCAGGTAACTAGTGACTTAGAATTATATAAAAACAACAATTTTAATCATAATATTCAAGAGGTGTAATTCGTGATCTGAAATTATCACCAGGTAACTAGTAACATAGAATTATATAAAAACAACAATATTAATCATAATATTCAAGAGGTGTAATTCGTGATCTGAAATTATCACCAGGTAACTAGTAACATAGAATTATATAAAAACAACAATATTAATCATAATATTCAAGAGGTGTAATTCGTGATCTGAAATTATCACCAGGTAACTAGTGACTTAGAATTATATAAAAACAACAATTTTAATCATAATATTCAAGTGGTGTAATTCGTGATCTGAAATTATCACCAGGTAACTAGTGACTTAGAATTATATAAAAACAACAATTTTAATCGTAATATTCAAGAGGTGTAATTCGTGATCTGAAATTATCACCAGGTAACTAGTGACTTAGAATTATATAAAAACAACGATTTTAATCATAATATTCAAGAGGTGTAATTCGTGATCTGAAATTATCACCAGGTAACTTTGACAAGTCAAAGTCGACAAGTCAAGACAAAACTTTTAATAAGAAAGAAAATTACAATCAAATAATAGAATTATATTAAAACTATTATAGTATTTATAATAGAAACAATGTAGCTAAGTGCAGACTGTTGTAAGCAATCTACAGGTAGCTCAACTGATGCATATCAATACCAGTCACGCTTCCGACTGGTACTAAAACTTTAATCGTTCTGGTATTGTGCACCTAACCGAGAAAGTTGCCAATTACAATCGAGTGTGTCATTTGTTTGATCCACCTTAAAACAACAGCCTAAAATTTATTTAATTTCCGCTAAAGTGCTTTTTAACGTGAGTCAATCTAAACCGATCGTTTTCTTTGTACTGCTTATTATAACAAATATCTAATATTAAATACAAATATTTAATAGTATGCTTCTATTTCAGCTCACGTAATAGATATATCTCTCCAACGGATAATCTGACTTTGATGAAACTTAAAACCGTAAGTGCAAACATCCAACAGTGTCAAACAAACATCGTTCATTTTTACTCAGCTCATCCAACGGAAAACTTAAAATACCTGAAAGCATTTTAGATAAACGCCAAGGTGCATTTTTAAAAGCAGCGCTTTTGATTTTTCTTTCACTTAATAGTACAAGCTGACGTCTCGAATCTAGGCCTCCAGTGTACAAAAAAGAAAAGGGGACAGCGCCAAAGCTGGCGCTGTCTTAGATTTTAATAGTTCCATAATAATATTTTAAAAACTAAAGTAATTATGTCTGTCTGTTACAGTTTCTCGCCTAACATGATCATATTGACGTCGTAAATTGGCAGGGAGGTAGACGGTCTCCCGGGGACTTCGGCTATATTTAATCTTAGACGTGTGGCAAGCCAAGTGCGGAAGCTAATAGTTTTAGCTAGTAGTAGTAATTATACACCAGTACAATTATTAAGATACACCAGAAGTAAAATGGGGACCTTATCGCCATTAGAAATCTCTTCCAGACAACATTAATTTAATATAAAGAGAACAAAACACGTTGACGTTAAATATAAAACAAAAGTACGTTCTTTAAATAAACCGTTTTATGTTGGTACCTGGTATTTTATTTAGATCTATCAATTCACTTTGCATGGTATTAGTCTCTTACAATAGAGATGATGACAGTTACTAGGGCGATACGTGACTCTTAATTTTTTTTGCACATGATGCAGCTATACGTTTAATTTTTACTTATTGTATTTGTTAATTTTATTAGGTACTATTAAGCAATAATAATTAAAATAGCAATTGTCGACGACAAAATTTAATAATTGCGTAATTAATTGTCTGTAATAAGTTTTGTGAAAAAGTGTACTTACAATAATTTATTAATAGGTAATAAAATATTTAAGTTCATGAAAATAACAGTTAGCTCTAAACATCGATCTAACTAAATGAAATTTATATACTCTTTTTTACTTTAATGTAAGGCTGTATGTATTTATTTTATTTGTTCAGCATTATTTATTTATTACACCTACCGAAATCTATTTCCCAATAGACATGGCTTCAAACAGGGGATTATCAATAATGAATGTCACTGTGTACCTAACATGGGCCTATACTACCTTAAATCAACTCTATTTTGTATATTTTGCTTATGTTCGTATCTCTTTTTGTATCCCTTAAAATCATTCACAGATTTTTCATTTGAGAATCTTGTCCTTGGAATTACCTTAAAATAATTAGAATTGTTTGTTACACTGAGTGGAGATCGCGTCAACCACATAATTTTTAGATTTAAATGAATAATTTAATTAATTCCATATATTTCATCAAACGATTAGTGTTGAAACCTTGTTTGTTGATAATCTGTCTTCCAATGCTATAAGCATTGAAAGACAGATTATCATTCTATTTTATTTCATATCAATCTTGCGATTGAGTTTTTGTTATATTGATTTATCAAGAGCCTTGTGACTTTTTGCATACCTTTTGTAAGATACAGTAACAAGTTTGCTAACTATATTAGTTGCTACTGTAGTGGTTCATGTTTTTGGATGCTTCACTTTATTCGTTAGTATAGTCTTCAGAACATCATCAGAACTATCAATACTTTTACTAGTCTTTATATTTATATGAAACATAGTAGTCAGCAGTACTTTTAGCTATGATCTTCATTTTACTGTAGATAACATGGTTAGTGGTTCTTGTTAAGTTAGGCTTAGAATCTATTTTATTCATTCTAACAGTACAATATTTTTTGAAAATATTGACATGCTTTAACTTCAGTGCCTTATGGATTACTTGATGGGAGTTCATGGACTTCAGAGTAGAACAAGTAAAATTACACAATGTACAAGTAAATACTTTATGATACTTGTCTTTCCAGGCGGTATTTTCATCTTCATTGGCAGTATTTCTAATTTCTTCAGCAGCATGATTACTGTCCAAATCATTTAATGTCTCTGACGATATAGATAACAGTCTTTTTATCTTATTTTCTGTGTATGTGTATGCTTTATCTATAACAATGGCAATTTATTCAAACAAAAGTTAAATAACTGGCTCCTCGACAGATGTTTTTATAGTGTTATAGAATATATTAATTTTAAGTAAAATAATTTATCTGACTCAATTAAGTATCTGTTTGTAACTACATTTTTTTTTATTCTAAATTATTTTTATTATTGATTATTTTAACACTTATGTATAATCACCAACATTTATTTTAATATTTACATACCTGCTTGACTTCACTCTACTTATAAGATCTGACATGTACTTGTAATAATGTATTCTCCATTGTTTACATGTTGAGGCTTGGAAGCTCCAGGTGTTTCACTTCTGCTTAAAGCTGTTGTACACTGAAAACATTATACTTTTTATATTTTAATTATCTCTGTTACATTATAATCTTGTACAATAGGTTTCACAATCTATGTGATAATAGGACACTGCATGTAGGTAGAAGATAAAAGTGGCTTTGCGTCGACCCGTCTGAAGTTAATTTATATATAAATTGTCATAATTATTTTTTAGACAAACTGTTTTTTATTTTATAAAAGTACTCACATTGATTCCTGCTTTCATTTTCTTCAAGTCTTCTTGCTTTTGAATGACCGCATGCATTTTTTTTGAGTATTCATATAGAACCAAATGGCATTTCTTGCAGATAAGCTGTGACAAACCATCATAAGGTTCTACCTGAAAGTGTGAATAAAATATGGTTTTAATGAACACATTGCCATTAAAAAAAAGAATCATCATGGTTCAAATGAGGAGTTTGACCTGTGATGCATGAGGATGACAGGGAGGTTTTGTTCACCCCTGCCTGGGACACAAATAGCAAAAAAAAAATATTATTAAATAAGGGGACTGAAATTCAGCTTCAGCTCAGCTGAACGCAAGTGATTGAGTATAGGAACTTACATTGATTTCATAACAGAATTTGATTTGATCTCGAATCTCAGGAACTATCTGATATGTGCCTAATTCCTCCAGACATAGACGACATTTTATGAACAGGTGGAAGTCAATTTCCATCATATTCATATTCATTCTTTTGGACCTAAAATAAAAGACAACACTTGAGAGATTATAGCATTACCACCTAAGACGAGCCCCAAGGTAGGTACCAACATAAAAGGAGAGGCCTATTGCTGATGATGGGACTTATGAGACAAGATCGGTAGGTACTCAAGCTTTGTTACTAGGCAAATCTACAGTCATCCTTTACGAAACTTACTTTCATAGTTCCCGCCAAAAAAATCCCAGAGGCAACTTCATACTTACCTAGTATATCAAAAAATATTTGCGTGCATGCGCAGGGACGAGGGAAATATCATGCGCTTATGTTTTTTTTAATAGTTATTGGGAATTTGGCAAGAATTGGACTGAATTACTACTGAGATACAATTGTTATGTTACCCACAAAGTAGTACTTTTTAACACGGGAAATCATGTTACCTTTCTAATTAAATCCGTGTGGAAATTTGTATACTTACTTAACTAAAGATTGGCGACAAAAGCGACTTTTTCTTGTCACAACACCATCAAAAAACACACATACACACAACAAAAAACTCGCAGAAACCTTAGACAATTTAACCCGCTCAGAAAGTGATAAATTAAATTTGTCACTTTCAGTTTCAAGTCTTGTGCTGTAATGTGACAATAAGTTTTGTTGCGTGTTTAGTTCAGTTCAGATTTCCCGTGTGTTATAAACACAGATTTATAAGTATAGTACTAAAGTAGTTCTAAAGTACTTTGTGGTTCAGTTAAATAAAATTTCGATAGTAATTTGGCAAGATTCATGGAACAGAAAAAGTACGCAAGCAAGCAAATCAGTCGGCCAACAAAATAATAAAAAGAATTCAATTCACATAAAGATTTTTTCCGTGTAGGTGGAGTATGATGGATGACCTTGACCTAGCCACGTCCACGCTATGGAATCGAGCCTACAAAATCGTTGGACACTATCTATCTACACTAACTTTTAGTTTGTATTCGTTTGTAATAGAGTTCATATTCAGCTGCAACTAAATTGTAGTTCATCCACGAGACACGACGGAGCTACTGTTCAATGCAATGAAGACAGCTGCAAACCTGACGTTGGGCACCTGAAGCCAATTTCATTATTTTTATTGTGTTCATAAACCACAATGGCGCGGAACCCGTGATTATTTGAAATGTTTGTTCTGAGGATTTTCTGCTGAAACGTATGTGAGAAACTATGTGAAATGGGTGTAAATAAAATGTTAAGGCGCATACTAACTCAAAAACAAGAAAATTAGGTGTTTTCGAACCCGTTTTCCGACGAAAATATTCATTGTGGA
The DNA here is from genome assembly GCA_946478455.1 of Eupithecia vulgata. Taxonomy (NCBI): domain Eukaryota; kingdom Metazoa; phylum Arthropoda; class Insecta; order Lepidoptera; family Geometridae; genus Eupithecia; species Eupithecia vulgata. The sequence continues at coordinate 14,284,488 of OX297859.1, read as the reverse complement.
GCTCTGAAATTTATATATCCTGCTTTGATTATTTACCTGTCTAGATAGAGAGTTCGAGCGTTTAGACGTCAAAAAAAATATCAGCCAACTGTTGGCTCTGTTCGTCCCGCCCGCTCAGTGGTGACACTATTGTTGTGCGGTAAACACGCGTTCTGTGGCTTACAAAAATAACGATTTGCGCTATAAAAGTGTGCAGGAATTACAAAGGACGATTGAAAACCACTAAACAAGTTACATATCATCAGTAAGTAAACTTTGAATTGGTATAAGCTGAAGAAACCATTAAATTAATAAAGTTTTAATGTTGTCCTTAGATACGACGCCATTTGACGCCATATTTACAGGGTGGCCTGCTCTTTGAATATGAAATTTTCCTTGTGAATGTCCTTGTGAAATCTAATATGAAAAAAAAATATTCTATCACGATTTTTTCAACAAGATTTTGCCGCCGCCGCGCCGTTTCACTGTAGTGTTGCCTGTTTGTCAAATTGTAGTTTACCGATATAATTTAAAAAATCTTTTGTTGAACCCGGTGTCGTGTATTTTTTTTACAGAATACCTAATGATCCTATTCTGAGAAGTAGGTGGATAGAAATAATAAGAAAAAGCCGCGGAGAGGATGTCTGGCAACCAGCTAAAACAACAGTTATTTGCTCTGAGCATTTCCGAGCCAAAGACTTGTATTTTGTCAACAACCAAAAGAGGCGAAGGTTAAAAAAGGATGCAATCCCGTGCAAGGTAATTTTATGACTGTTTTGGTTTTTAAGGTTCGTTTCGTTCTCAAAGGGTGAGAGACCCTAGTTGATAGAAATTTCCTTCGTGTCTAACTCTCACTTGGTAGATTTTTTGATAAACAGTAGTGTTTATGATTTTCTTTCTTTTATTTTACAGGCATTATTCTTAACGTCATTAGAAACAGTAGATAATGATGATGATGATGAGAGTGACGATTTACCTGAAGAAACAAGAAATGTTTTAGACGATCCCGTAAGTCATATCTTTTGAAAACTAACAAAATAGTTTTGAATAAAATAAAAAGAGTTTAAGGTTCTCTTCCTTTGTGTGTTTCGGTTACAATTTTCTGATTATATACTTAAGACTTTAGTTGTACTCTGATACTACTGTTTATTACGCAAAATGTATTTATTTTAAGAAAAGTTTTATTTTCAGAAATGTTTGGGATCCAATGAAGAAGTATCTTTCGATATTGCAAAGACCTTATACAAATGGTATTCAAATATTGATGGCTCCCCGGGTTTGACAGAAGAAGCTTTTAAAATGTTAAAGGTTAAACGAACTGCATCGGACAAAAATATGATTTGCGCATTGATCGCCAATGAAATGGCTATAAGACAGCAAACATGTTTTAATCGAAAGACTTTGCGTGATGAAGGTCTTGTTGATATAGGGATATTTGGTCTTACGATATTACTATAAGACAAAGTTGGAAAATATTAAACGGGATGTAACCTCTAAACGAAAACTGTAAAACAAATTCAAAGAGAAGGTCACTAAGCCTTCTGCTGTATCGAATATAAATAATACAATTGTAACTTTGTATGAATGATTTTATGACTTGTGTAAAAATAATTTAGAACTAGAATATTAAAAGAAAGAGTTATTATTTTTAATAAGAATATTGAATATAAATAATGTTCAATACTATATTTTTTCATTACAGATATATTTTACCTCGTAATCCATTCTAATAAGTAAATTAAATAAAAAATCAAAAAAAAAAACCCCCTACTATTATGGGAAATATTCAAGAGCTGGTATCACTCAGTACAGCCACATGTGACGTAGCGCGCTTGTAGTTACGCATGCTTGCGTGCGTAATTCACACACAAGCGCTTCAAGTCTAGCCTGTTGTTTTTGTTGCGATTGCAGCGCAACACTCTATCTAGACAGGTAAATAATCAAAGATATCCTGTAACACACATCCTGAAAGGTCCCTTGGAGGTTCCAAATATTTGCTGTTAATCTTAATGTAGTTGTTATACTGTTAGTTATAGCGTATGTGTAGCGGCTTCGAACCCACTTTTTATCGGCGTCTCAAATTCGATTAGTACCAAATTCAGTATAGTGATTCACATAGTTCATACCTACCGCTTGGAGGTCCATTAGCTTCGAAAAGCAGTCAAATTAATGAAATCAAACGTAAAACTTTATTTTATTGTATAAATGATTCATTGTATGGTTTAGCTAGATGAGTCCAGCTGAAGATGCTTTTGTCCAGCAGTGGACTGGTATTGGCTGATGATGATGATGAGAGATGTCTAAAGTCAAATAAAATTATAAATCACACCTAGGCGCTATAAAAATACACTAATAACACTTTGGTAAATACTTTACTAAACTTAATTTAAGTCTATAGTTAAATAAATAAGTCAAAAACTATCTAGACCACTGGAAGTGTTAAGTGGGCGTGGCACGCGTGCCACAGTTATGCGTAGTTACGCTTAACTGGCCTCAGTCGTGTTCTTACATCACGTCGAGTTGCTAGTCTCGCGGTGAATTCATTTTTCCGAAGCTATGCCGTATTGTTCCATTTTAGAGTGTAAAAATAATAGTAGGCGAAAAAATCTCGAAAACGGGGGTGTTTTATACCATCGTTATGTAGTATTTTCATTACATTGTCATAAAATCTTATTTTATTAAAATTAACAAATAATTTATTAGAATGGTTAGTCAAAGTCAACCTTATGCGATTAGCATAAAGTTGTTTTTGGATTGTTTCTATTCTCGAATGTTCTTCGCTACTCGTTTAGTGATGTAGTCAAGTCGGCTGTTGATTTGATCGATACTACAAATCATGTTTACTTGGTGCCTGCCTAAAACATACCTTAATAAATAAATAAATACAATATTTAGACATTTATAAGTAATAAAAAAGTGCCTAATGCTAAAACCTAATAAAACTCAACAAGACATTTTTCCTTATACAAAAAGGTAAATAACTCTAAAACTAATTATCCTATTTACCTAATACAAGCGGTAAAACTAGTTTTAGGCCTAAACATTTCTTTTTGCACTGTTTTTACTACAAAATGACCATAAACAAAAAAGTACATTTTCAACATACGTAATAATACGATCTTACCAAATTCCTATAAAAAGTGTTTCTATGCTCTAAATAGATACAAACTAAGATAACCTAACCAATAAGAGTGTAATTAGATCTAAATATCCTTATACTAGGGTTCCGTCGTCGCCGACAATCTGTGGCAAAATATCTATCGATATCGATAAAGTAGTTCATTGTGCAACCTGGTGCAGCCTTAGTCGAGTCGCGACCTATCACGCGAATGTCAATCATATGTCTAACGAAATTAAGTTTATAATTGCGAGCACTGAGAACACCGCCATCTATGGTGAAGTAGCGGAATTGACTCGACAGTCAAATGTTTGGTGAGTAGGTCCGCGACCTATCACGTGAATGTCAATCATATGACTAAGGAAATTAAGTTTATAATTGCAAGCACTGAGAATACCGCCATCTATGGTCAAATAGCAGAATTGACTCGTCAAGTTCCTGTTTGGTGAGTGTAGCTCGTAAATACGTTCTGCTGCTAAAGTAAAATAAATCTTATACAGTAAAATTCAAGGTTTATTTTCTAATCTGTGACGTTGGCTAATTTTGACTAAACTTTTAACTACCAATGACACGAATTGTGTCTTTGTAATGCATTATAAGATTAAGGGTTTATTTGTAAGGAGTTTTTAATGCTTGGAAACCTTATGTTTACGAGTCATTTTCATATTTATTGTAGTTAGTTAAAATTCACTCATAAACGAAAGAAAATAGAAAACTTTTATCGAATCTGCCATTGACTGTACAATTTCTGCCTTAGAGCGAATCTGTCCTAAAACGAATCTGGCCTAATGCTAATCTGCCATAAAGAGAATCTGTCATAAAGCGAACAAGGCGTATGAGTTTGGCGACAGCGGTGCCCATAGTAATTTTGTTGCATAGCACTTCCACTTGTTTTTTCTGTTCCGTGATTAAACTGCACTAATTCAATTCTCACTCACATCACCAACAAAACAAGCATTTAGAACGGTGTCTAATAACAGTAGGTAATAACCATCTAGTAACAAACTGTCCAATGCAAAAAAATATCTTGACCTTTTTAAACTAATAAGCTTCTTAGCAGTGATTAGCTGCGCGAGTCACCAAGCGATACAAATTCCCGTTTTAAACAAAAGGGCTGCATAACCTTGAGATCGGCAGGCGAAACGGGCTGGGGTTAGAGAGGGATAGCATTTGCTACAAACTTACCTGCACTTATAAAGTTGGCTAAATCTGTCTCTAAGCGCATTGAGTAGTGGATTTTCTAGGATAGGTAGTTAGATTAGATACATATCGAATAAATTTATAGGATGCAAGTCAAATCATGATGTATTATTGGACTTACTCATGAAGTGAAACAAGGAACACTTGATAAATACTTTTATTTATTGATCAGTACTTTCTCTTAATAAGACCTGCCAGTTTGGTGCTTGGAACCGAAGTGGCTGAATTTTTCCACACATCCATCTTACATTACTACTACGCAAGGCGGCACAATTCGCGCCAACTACGCGATTGGACGATTGTTAGGCGTTCACTGTTGGCTGGTGCTCCTGGTCCAATCACGTGCTGCAATGGTGGCGCCAAACGTTTTACGTAAGGTGGTACAATTCGCTCCAACGACGCGATTGGGCGAGCGTTACGCGCTCACAATTCTAGTCCAATCGCGTGCTGCGATGGTGGCGCCAAGCGTTACTTAGTATCTATATGACATAAAATTATATTTGACAATGACAGAAATGAGGAGTAGTAGTTATAATTATTCTACCTTTTACAAAGATCACGACATTCGGCCATATGACATCGTACTATCCTCCGGATGTGCGATTATTTTTAAGCAAGTAACACTTTTTATCTTATGATTAATTAATACATTATATGAAATTCTAATTACTTTTAAGTAAATTAATACATAGTGGTTAATTTGTATATCAATTGTAAACGTGAAATACCAAATTTAAAATTCTAGTTTAGAACTTTTCTACCTATAAGTAACAATATTATACTTGTTAACTTGTATAAACATATTATAATTTATCTGTACCTACTCAAATAAAAAAAAACAAAAGTGATTTCGTTATGAAACTGAAATAATTTTCTGTACAATGGCTTAGATCACGACACTCATATCATTAGATTCTAAAAAATGTATAGTATAAATTAGTCTCCAGAAATTACTTTTAACCTATCCCTAAACTACCAAAAATCTGGGGAAAATATATTCAGGTATCACTACTGCATGAAACTCAAAAGTTCGTAGGGATTGATATATTTCCGATGTCCATGTTTTTCACTTGGTGGCGAATTAAAAGAACCATTTTATATAACAAGTCCATTATGTATTGTTTCTTTATAACTAAAATGTTATTAGGTACTTATTAATAAATAGGTAAATAAAATTTTAAAAAATGCTAGTAATTAATACTCGTTATCAGGGATTTATCAGACGCAATCCCCTGGTCTGCCTAATATATTTAATACTAGCTGCGAACCGCGGCTTCGCCCCCGTGGAAATTTATGTTTCCAACTTTCTTAATTTTTTCTTTCATAAGAACCTTCTCCTGACAATAACAAACACAACAAAGAAAGAATTAGCGAAATTGGTCCAGGCGTTGTTGAGTTATGCGCTTACCAACACATTTTGCGATTCATTTTTATATTATAAGATTAATCGCACTAGTTTTTATGTTTAAGTATACCGACAAGACAACCTTGGGTTGAAAAGGTATCTTGCATTTTGATGTCAAAGATAAGACCTTAAAAATGTGTCTTAATCGATATTATTCAAAAGTGCGTGTATGTACCTTCTTGAAACTTTTTATGGTTATAAAGAATAACAACAAAAACCCAAAAGCGTTTACATTGAACCTGTATGTCTGTACAGCTGGATTTTTTTAGGTTTTAAAAAGAAGCAAGATTACATAAAATTTGTATTTATTTTTGTAAATTTTATTATGTCACATTTAAGCACACATTAAATAAAACATTAAATTAAGGGCTACTTGTGTATGTATATTTTGTAGATGCACATTCAATAGTTTCTGAGAAACAAGATTTTCCAAAACGTTACCCCAGTAGGAAACTGAATATCTCAAAAACCTTAAGGCCCACAAATTTTATTTTTAGTCGCACATTCATACACATAATTAGAAGCTATCTACTTAAATTAAGTTAAATTTGTTTAGGTCCATTCGTTTAGAATCTTCCTGCTGGAAGAACGTTACCCCAGCAGAAAACGTATATTGCGTTTTATTTTATTCCAAAACGGGGACATATACAATTTTTTTTTCATGACGCATATTCACAGCGTATGACGCACTAATTATTTATGTAACACTTCATTCTAGAAGATACTTTTCCTGCTGGGGTAACGCACACCTGTCACCTAGACACTGGCAGTAAACTGACAAACCAGACACATATTGCCAAAAACAAAGAAGTCAAGTCGGAAGGTCGATCGATAATTTACTGTAAAACAAATAAAATAAAAGTGTAAATTCATAAACAAAGAAGTTGTAAAATAGAGGTATTTACTACATTTTATAATGGATTATGCCTTGCCCGCCTAGCCTCGTCCGTTTCACTTACGTTGTGCATCACTCCTTGGCCTCGCCCTCGGCAGAGTATCTCTACCTAGTCTGTGCGGCAGACTAAGTAAATATCTGTAAACTGGTTGGGCGGAAGGAAACCAGAGAAGATTATTTGCAAATCCAGCTTTTTTAAGGTACTATTTTTAAGGTATTAACAGGCTCAAGTGTTGCCTCTTAAAATAGGTATATTAAATTAAACAAATGTCCAAATTGAAAAAGCTATTGTTTTCAGTGATTTAGTATCAGGATATCAAAGTTTTATGGATTTATGGCCATGATACCAGAATCAGGCATGATTGGTTGAAAATTAACATAAACAATGTACAAGTTCCATAGAAAGTGTGGAGATCGGGTCACCCTTCTCAACCAAAATCTTACAGCAATCAGGAACTTTGTGGAATTCAATCATGGCTTGATTCTGAGCGCTGAACCATTGACCAATGATGTTTTATTTGAAGTGCGCATCGATAGAAAGGTATTTAGAAAGTTTAGGTATTTACTAAAAGTTACTTATTTTTACCCATAAGTCTATGGGGCTTACAAGTTATAGATAGGAACCAGAAAACCACACCACAGTTAGACCTGCGAAACCAGGTATGGGAGATACAATTTTAACATATCCATCATTAATGAGGTTCTGTTAATCGGAATGTCATCTTTACTGACTAGTGGTCAGTAAAGATGACATTCAGATTATTAATTTGACCACTTTCGTAGTTGGCAACTATTCATCAAAGAGCACTGACTAGGCTTTGATCACGGAATCTGAGTGAAGTATCAGGGTTGGATGTCGTATTTTGATATGGTTGTTCATACTCATAGAATATGCTATGGCATATGCTGTCTTCCCCTGCCCAGCATGAGAAATAATCTTTTGGCACTGACTTAACTTTCTCTTGACTTAAGGGTCCAATTGGTCAAATAAATTATTACATAAGACTATCCATTTGATATGATTAAGTTTTAATAGAGCCCTTTCACTTAAATGAACAATGACAGAATTAATTGTCTTTAGTGCCTGATGTAACTTGGATTTTCTGCCAAAACTGAACCTTTTTGAAAGATAATTATATCATGAAATCTCAAAAACTTTTTTGCTTGTTGTAGGTTTAAAATGATCGGCTTGGTCAACTAGTCGGCTTCTTTCCTTCTTTTTTCTTATTATTTTCAACTACTATTTAAATGAAGTTGACCGACTTGCTGATTGCTCTGTACAGATTAGATAGTAGTTGAAAATAATAACAATACAGAAATTGTTATTTTACTTTTCTTAACCTAGAATCTGTGCAAAAATACATCTTGAATTTTTTTAGGTCAATGTTTGGAATGGAAGCCTGGAGATTGGAGTTACCACATTAGATCCAGATGTAGTTGAGTTACCAGCCACAGCTACTAAGTTACGAAATACAGCATGGGTAATTATTATTTTGTACAATATCAGTTTTTTTGCATTGCTATGTTAAACTTTGCTGATTTATTATATAGGATCTTGCACTTAGTCACCTGTTTCATACATAGTGGATATGATATGTTTTAGATGAAAAAAACTCTAGAACTATCTATAATTCCATACACCATTAACATGCATGGTAATGTGTATGGATATATTGATGGAATGGTTTTAACCATGACACTTTTGAGACACACACCCCTCCATCTATAGTCTAAGGTGGAGTGTCAAAATGTGCCATTCTGTAATGATAACATTGTCATTCATTAGAGCGATTTGTTAAGCAGAATAGAGCTCCTGGAATTAGGCGTTATGAATAAATATGTAGCATTGTATAAAGACGGACATCTATTTGCAGATATTATCTGGAAACAGTATAGTGAAAGATGGCATAACTGTACTCAACACAAATTGGCCTGAGTTGGATTCACTACAAGAAGGAGACTGCATTGCTGTATCTCGATCGAATAAAGTAATGTAATATGTTTTATTTAAGCGCATAGGGTGAGTTACAGGCTGGCCATAAGTGGGTTAACGTGAATCTTGTTATCATTGCATTGGACGAACACCACCATCTTGTAATGCACATAAAACTACCAATGGCGAAAATATTATTCCCAACTAGTATACTAAAATCCAGTGAAGACTTAGAAAAATTCTTTGTTGCACAAGTAGCTGATAGGGATTCAACTTTTTCTTCTTTTATTCTTTTTTTCAGGCTGAGTTGATGTTCCACATCAATGGGTGCTGTCTTGGGGTTGCTGCTAAAGATATACCCGAGAGGTTGTTTGCAGTTATTGACTTGTATGGTCAATGTGTCCAGGTGTCCATTGTACACAGCAACTACCTCACAACTGCAATGGATCTGGTTTGTATATTTTCCCCAGTATTATTAATTGAAATGTCCATTTTTTTATTGTAACTTGTTCTCATTGTTGGGGCAACTTAATGCATGTTTGATTCTGATGGGTTTATTTTGTTTAAGCCTTTTGAAAGTACCACCTCGGAGCCAGATGCTGCTACTTCTGCACAGACGCCACACCAAGACACTATTATTGAGATGCCTGTGCCGTGTTTCATTGGTAATTTTTTTATAGAAAATAATTTCTTTTTCAACTGTTAAGTAAATAAATATTTATGGTGTTGTTTTATAGATAGACTATTATAAATAACTAATATAGTATACTTATATTAGTTTTTTGAATTTTCAGCCACTTCAGACAATTTGCGGTTCCATCCTAGAAGTGGGATATTGGTCAATCTTTCCAACAATAACAAGTATGTACATTTATATTATTACTTCCAGTCTAAGTTTTCAGCTGGATCGGTTAAATAGTTAGCATTAAAAAGCTGCAAAGTGCTTGTCTGCCTACGCGCAGTGTTGGGTTCCGTAGTGGCAAGTTTTACTAACTTACACTTATTTACTATTTAGTCCCGTCAGTCTATTTTCGGCAACTAGGCCAGAGGCAGGCCCTTTTTGCGTGTTGGGTGGGGGGCTGCTAATCTAACCACCCGGTGTCCTCTAGGAAGACCAGCAGCTCGCTGACGCCGGTGCATGCCTGCCCAGGCGACCTCGGTGTACCAAGCTGTTGCAATCTTGGAGAAGCTACGCTATCCCACTCTACAAGCAAATGCGCGGCCGTCTCCTTTGCCTTCATGCACCCTCTGCAAAGGGTTCCTGATACCCAATTTAGGTGTTTGTTTATGCATGTCCTGTGACAATACCGACGATTTGCCGGAGTGTGTCACATTTTAGATTGAGGAGTTTTCAGGAGAACCTCGGGTTTAAAGCCGGGAAGGCCTCTTTCGACTGCCTACATTCCGGGATACTTGCCCAGTAGTCTTGGTGTTCTTTGACTGTTCGTTGCCGGATCCATGAATGAGCGGACTTGACTGAATGGTAGGAGAATTATTCGTTCTCTATTGGCCCTATCAGTTGCGATTCGGAGCCTCACCTTGCCAGTGCGTCAGCTTCGTCGTTACTTCTGGATCCGCTGTGTCCTTTTATCCATTGTAGAGTGACTCTATTGGATATGCTTACTTGTTCTAGCAGGTGGCACTGTATGGTCAATTGGTCAGTCCGCGAGTTGTGTTCTCTCTTGTTCAAAGCCTGTAGTACTACCGCGCTGTCCCAGAGGATCCTGAAATTTTGGTTAGTTACCTTTCTTCGTAACACCGCGGTCGCAGCCTGGATTATACACGCACATTCCGCCTGGAAGATGGAGATGTAGGTACCCAGTGTTGTTGTATTTTTTAGATATATACTAATAGTATAAAGATGAAAGATTTGTTTGAAAAGACCGAAACTACGGGACCGGTTAGAAAAATTCTTTCACCATTAGAATCCTACATTATCCGTGATGACCATAGGCTATAGAATATACCCGTGCGAAGCCAGGGCGCACCACTATAATTTTAAACTATAAGAGTTTCTTGTTGATTACGGAATCCTAAAAACATTATAAATTGTCTTTGAAAGTTTTAGGAAAAGTGTATCTTCTAAAGAATTCTGTCTGTTTTTTTGGTCAGGTCTGCTGAGAGGGTTCGTCCTTTAGACGATTACAACAACGGTGTCGTGATGACGCATCGTCCTCTACGCGATGACGAATTCTTCGAGATACGAATCGACAAATTAGTCGACAAATGGAGCGGGAGCATTGAGGTTATTAAATTAATGCAATTTCTTATAGCTCTTTGCATAAAGATATTCCTATAAATAAATAACACTGAATATATCCGAACAGCATGATCTGGCCCCAAATTAAGCAGGTTTTGTGTTGCCGGATGTAAATAAAAAGTTCTACACCCAGAGATATTTTTTTTGGATCATTTAACATTTCTTCCGCGGCGGAAATCGAACTCGCAACTTCCTCCGTCGCTGGCGGATCTTCGTTTCGATGTAGACCACATAGGTCGTCATTACATGCACACACAGCGGTTGAGGTCTGTCCACTGCTGAACATGCCTCGTCGTCGTCACGTTAGGTTTATGTAGGTTAAAGTATTCTTAATTCCTCATTTGTACTCGAGTTGGTCGGTTATGCTTTGTTTTTGATAGCAGACAGCGAAACTCGTTACAACACGTTCGCGGAGTGACCTCGGCAAATAAAGGATGTTAAGAACTCGTTGATACCTAATGAAAAGTTATTTTTTTCAATCAAATCATATTTCGAATTCCAGGTTGGTGTGACATCTCATAACCCAGCTACTATCCGTTTCCCCTCGACTATGACCAACATGGATTCTGGAACCATCATGATGTCCGGATGTAAGATCCTCATAAACGGCCAAGGAGCATGCTTGGAGTACGGAAACTTTAATCTAGATGAATTGCGGGTAAGTTCTTCATATGCAGAGACCTTTTCACACCCTATTTTGCCTCTTGTCCTTAATCAACGACAAACGCGATGTGCCTATTTTCTATAGAAATCTACATAATGGGGGCATCACGGTGCATACCTAAAACAATGGACTTATTCCTTGTTTATTTGTGTCTAAATCCAATGTAATCGAAACTTAGTTAGAGCAAGGTGTCATTATCTTTAACCCTGATAGGTTGAATGAATACAAGTATGTTTGTACTTCTGACTAGCAATCGTTGGGATAAGGCTTATAATAGCCTATAAGTAGGTACCGACTTTGTAAACCTACCTTTGGTGAATAAATAAATAATATAATACTCAAAAATATATACTTTTATAATTATAGTAAGTAATAAGTTTCATTTTACCGATGTAATATAATTTTTTTCAAAGAGTAAACGAGACTTCTTGTTTAAAAAAATTAATTACTGTACATTAATTCTCAAAAGAATTAGTCATAAAGGGCTATAATTACTTATATCTGTGTTTGTCTAACATAACTGTATATGGTAATTAATTATATTTAATTTATTTCTAGGAAGGGGACACAGTGGGCATGATACGTAAAAGCACCGGTAAACTGCACTATTACATAAACGGTGTCGACCAGGGTGTGGCCACTGACGAAGTGCCAGCTATAGTTTGGGGCGTTATCGACCTGTATGGGATGACCGTCAAAGTACGTACCATTTATTTTTATATTAACCTGTAGTTTCATAAAACGTATAGCAGAGTTGTGTTCCGAGTCCTAATTCGACCATAACAATGTTATCGTCTCAGAATTACGTATTTTGGCATTTTGCCTCTCATGAAAAAACTACGGATGAAGGGACGCGGGTGGAAAGTATCATAACTGAAACCAATCTATTCGTGCCATTGATCTAAAGTCTATGGATGGGCCCTATCAATGGATTTTTAATGTTTAACCTGAAACAATTTGACTGCTTAACATGGCGGCTTCACCTGTGATGTGCCGCTTAAATCGACTTGCGTCGAATAAAGAAAAATATCGATAGATAAAGTACTTAGATGTCTTTATGTATAGGATATTTTCTAATAGATCAGGGGCAGGGGCTTATATTTTCTGTCCCACATTTTTTTTATAATAGGCATGTAAATGCCTATGTACTTATGTGTCTAAAGTTAGTTTTTAATTGGTGGTTATTACATCGATAAGACAAACCACGCAATCGATTCCTTATCAGGTGCATGGCACATCACTATTTAATGTTTATAAACAAATCCAGCTTTATATCCTACTAATATTATAAACGCGAAAGTTCATGTGAGGATGTATGTATGTTTGTTGCTCTTTCACGCAAAAACTACTTGATGGATTTTGATGAAATTTCACAATAATATAGCTTACATATCAGACTAACATATAGGCAATTCATAAAGATATATTGTATACTAGCTGCGGGAACTACGCGGGCGAAGCCGCGGGCTGCAGGTAGTAATTTATAAACAAGCTTTATTATTTATATACTCAATTGGCTATTGTAAAGAGAATGATTGTGATGTGGTCCCATGTAACCAAACCTTAATAACATGTTAATTAATACAAGTTATAAATGTTTCTCTTGAAGGTAACCGTGATAGATCCCGGTGAAGACCAGGACAGTAATATCGACGAGGAGTCGCGATTTACATCAATAATGCCAGCACCCGATTCACCAGACGCCTATGACGACGAAGTAGATCCCACTTACTCGCATGAGAATCCTAACCCTGCCCTGTGCTCTCTCACGCATGAAGAGGTACTGGCCTTGTTCACGGAACAGGAGCCAGAACCGTCTACTAGTAAGTTTATACTACATCATATACCTATGTTTATATAATACTTACTGCTGCCAGCGGCTTCGCATGCGCTTTTCAAGTAGTCTATATCCGTCTCCGATATACCATGTCCTGTACCTGTCAGATTTCTTCAGATCTGTTCAAGCGCTTTGGCATGAAAAGGTAACAGAGATTAAGACAGAGTTACTTTCGAATTTATAATATAAGTATGGATACCACCTATATTTACAAACATGAAAAAAACAAGATCCGCCAAGTGCGAGTGTAACTCGCGCGCCGAGGGTTTCAAACATTTGCCAATTATTTGGACAATCAATTTTCTGAAATATTTTAAAAAGTATGAAATTTACAGAAATTTCAAAAAGTGTTTTAAAAAGGCCGAAACGATACCTTTCATTTGATACGCCACATGGGTAGGGGGTACCTTTTGAAAAAAAAATCCCCTTTTTGATCATTTTTCAAAAACCATTATTATTACAGATTTCTCTATATTTTCCCTGTAAAATATAGATTGATATCTACAAACACCTAATACATTGTACATGGATTAATCTGCAATCTTCGGAGATAGGGGGGGGGGGGGGGGAAAGGTCAATTATTCGATGATCTTTTGTACCTTGACAATGGCTTTAGTATAGAAACAAGTATAGTTTGTCCGGAAAGACAGATGTTCTACAACACTTTTCTTCTTACAGGTTCGCAAGAGCCTGCCACACAGTCTGAAGCATCGTGTGCGAGGGCAGTGGGGGAGGATCAGCTATTGTTTCATTCGCTGCGTGATTCGCATGTTATTATTATTAACAATGGTAGAACTGCTCATAGGCCTAAGTGAGTATCGATTAAATCCTTCTGCTAATGATTTTTTACGGACGCCATGAAAAATATAAGAGGAAGCAACTCCTCTTATGTGTTCGGCTGTATTTTTTTTATCTTCGTCAATTACTCTAAAAATTAGAAAATTCTTTTGAATAGCGAAAAAATGGTGGTCCCATAAATATCTTATTCCCGAGGGATAAGTATTTGTCCTGGTAATCGTAAAAACGTGCGTGTAAAGAATTCGATGTTTTTTTTAAACAATCAAAGATTTTGATAAGGTTAGGTATTAAAAAAAAAATCCGAACAATTCATATTTATCCATTGAAAACTGAATTAAACTATTCAAAGACATCAGAAACTACAGCTTTCTGTTTTTAGTTTTCGTCAAAACAAAAAACAAACTATGCATCATATGTATCATTAGAAGACGGTTGAAAATGATTTTAACTCGCGTTTTATAATTTGCAGCGCTTTCGAAGTCTTCAACAATGGATTCGTAATGACAAACCGAACATTGAAGACAAACGAGCTGTTCCAAGTACGCCTTGATCTAGTTATACCCAAGTGGGCGGGAAGTATCGAAATCGGAATCACGCAGTATTCATCAAACGATATAATATTACCGTTCCAAATGACCACTGCAAGGTAAGTCACACACTACGCCCTGTCGGTCGTGACGTAAGCATCGACCTCTTCAATAAAACCTGTGAATGTCACCTAGGAACCAAGGGAAACCTTGGACGCATTGTGACCAAGAGAAATGACACACTTCTAGAAGCTAGAAGAAGCAAGATGACGGCAAGCGGCGCTTATAAAGGGACGCCTTTTTCCAGCTGTGGACCGGTCCGAGCTGGTGACGATAATAATAATGGTTTTTTTAGGGATCAATACATCAAATGAAAAAAAATAACAAAATGAGGTAGGAGGACTTTGTTTTCCGTCTATCCGTCTGTCAAACCCCTTTTTCCCAGGACGGAAACGCTTTGAGGTATCGAGTTGAAATTAACATCAAATACCATAACCAAATTCCATAACTTCTTGCCGTAATATAAATTTTATTATAAAGGCAATCAAAAGTTACAGCCTTTAATGCCCGCAATTTTTGATATTTTCAAGATAATTACATGCACGAAACCTATAGGATACATCCCGTTGACCTAGGAACAAAAAAATTGGTACAAAGCAAATTCTTATAGCACAAGTAAAGGGGAGAATCTAAAAACCGTGTATTTGTAATTGATTAAGTTTATTATGAAGGTTTCAAACAGCAAAAAAAAAAATTTAAATCGGTCCAGTTGTTTTTTAAGTTTATTCGTTACATACAAAAATACAAATTTTTCCTCTATATAATATTAGTGTAGATCAAGATGCTTAGGTAAATAATCGACACTCCATCCCTTCTACGAAAGTCTTACATTTTGCTATAGCTTTCATTGCCTAACCTCTGCGTGTCGCGACGCGCAGGTGGAATGTACTCGTGGAATGTACTCATCTACCTAGGTTATAAAGGATGCCATGAAATATGTAGGTATACTAAGCCGAAAGGGGGTGATTCTGAACTCCGATGACATCAACTTTTCATATACAATTTTTCAATATTGAACATTACCCTTTCTGGAATATATCCAACCAAGCATCAATTTGGTACAACATCTAAAGATCACTTGCAGCGAGTAGAACTGCAAAATGTTCGCCGTGGGTGGTGAAAGTGTTAAGGTTCTCTATAGTTGTTATTCTTTTTAGATCTGGCACATGGTGCATGGCTGGAGAAGATGTCATCAGAGGTGGCTCTGTTATAATACCG
The DNA here is from genome assembly GCA_946478455.1 of Eupithecia vulgata. NCBI lineage: Eukaryota > Metazoa > Arthropoda > Insecta > Lepidoptera > Geometridae > Eupithecia > Eupithecia vulgata. The sequence continues at coordinate 14,268,594 of OX297859.1, read as the reverse complement.
CAATACGTGCGCAATCTCAGCAGATTAGTGGTAAGCGGTTTGAAATCTTAATTTAGATTTAGATTATATTAGGCCAGATTCTTCATTTATAACATGTGTAAAAGCTGAATATCGTAAATAATAAGAAACTCGTAGTATTGCAAAAAGATGTGTGTATTTTACATAAAACTTCAGATGACAGCTAAAAATATTGACAGGTCATATAAAAAAACAAAAGTTACTAATGGCCAGCGGTCCTCCAAAGAGGCCGTCGTCTACAACATGGTTACATGGACCCAATTAGGGAATAATAGTACCTACTGTCGCAGAATCGTCACGTAAAACTCTTCAGAAATAGAACGTGCCGTACTATTTTAGTTTCTTTCATGTGTTGTTTGTACGTAGGTAGACCCTGAACGTGTAGTTTCTTTTATCTTTATCAAAAAGTACGTCTAGATAAAGCAACATAACATGCTTCACATGTAAATAACATAACTCCTGTCACGACTTTAGTCTCTCATAGCCGATTTGGACATCCACTCCCATCTCATCTCTCTTGATTTCTTACAGTCTTAGCAGTTCGGTCAACTTGCATATTTAAATGATATCTATTCTATCTGCAAAGAAAACTTGCATTTTAATTCCAATTTTATTATGAAAGCAACCATCATATCAGCCCCTATAAAACATATTGCTGGATATTGATCTCCTCTTTTACTTGTCAACTCCATCGGTCCAGTTCGATCACCTACAAGTTCGGTCAATATTTCAAAAATATCGGGGGCAAGGTGATTGCCAAGTCGAATAGATGGCCGCCACCAAGAACCCTTTATAATAATAAATAGTACCTATACCTAAATCTCTTAAATACAAAAACAATGTTAAGCTATTTGTTCTCTTTTTGTTTGCAGGAGGGTGATACGGTAGGCGTGATGCGCAAAGAGATGGGAGTACTGCATTTCTTTATAAACGGCGTTGACCAGGGTCCCGCTTCTTTCAATGTACCGGAGCATGTGTTCGGCATCATAGGTAAGTTATTCATGAAAAAATTACAGTAGAAGCCCGGGGTAAGTATTTTTAATAAAAGAAACGATAACAGGCGTTATATAAAAATAAACAGTAGGTAATGAAATAATAGGAATGTGGGAAAAATAGTGGAGCAAATAGATCAATAATAATTGATACATTAAGCCATAAACTAAAGACTCTAGGACTTAAATCATACGTTCTTAGTCAAGATAAGGCTGCGACAGCCGATGGTGTTAGAAATACAATTTTAGAGGTTTTAAAAACTTACTGAAAAAAGGAAATCCCGTCCATTTTGTATCTTTGACGTGTGTTTTTGGAAATTTTGCTAGGCATGCTTCCTACCTATCCGATCGTTAAAATAACATTACCTTAACCCTCACCTCAGCAGCCTATTATGGTCCACTACTGGACGCAGGCGTCCCTCTGATAATCGCCGTATCGGCTTTTATGTTATGGGGGCAATGCCCAAAATACCCACGCATGCGGGTTGGGGATCGGAGTTCGGTGGTATATATATTCTCCAAGAGGCGCTGCTGCCCGTCCCCCGGTGTATATCCCTTAGGTGTCTCTTATGACACCCACGGGAAGAGTTGGAGTGGTGCTAATTCAAAGCCGGCCACACGGCAAAAAAAAAAGACTGGTAGAAATGGAAACCCAAAATGTCAAATGTGTTCTCTTTTGATACTGACGGTTTTGAAGTGCTCATTGTGAAACAATGGGGGACCGGCAAAGATACTTTGATCGATGACAATAACTGGCAATAATAATGATAATATCTTACGCTGATATCCTACCTATATGAAATGATGTTTGTTTTATCTATCTACAGATTATGAAACCTAGTTTTTTTGCGTACAATGACTTAAGTTGCGTTTTTTTTTAATTTCTTTTTAATATTCCTATTTAAGTACTTAGTACTTATCCTAAAGCAAAAGTAAATTAGAGAATGACGGCATAAATATATACATTCGGTGGAATAAAGGAATACTGAATACTTGTTTAAAATTATTTGCTATCTTTTTTCAGATTTATATGGGCGCGTGGCTCAGGCGACTATAGTACATAACAACATGCATCTACCAGCCAGTTCACCAGAATCACCGATGTCATTTTGTTCCATCGCTACAGTACTACCGTAAGTCCAATGACACATACAGACTTAAATCTAATAGAGATTTAAGTATAGGTACGTGTGTATAGTATATATACCTATTTCTCTGAAACAGAATACGCCTAACTTAACTTGAACTATTGATTTTGTCAAAGTAAGATAAAATCGATCGGTCAAATGAAAATAGGTTTTCGCAGGTTCGTTAACTGTTCATTGCTCTGTTTGCGCTCAATGTATGATTTAGTATACAATAATATAGAATCTCCGACCAGTTTGCTTCTGGTAGCCTTTGTAAACGGTTGGCTATACGCAAATTGGCATAATAAGCCTTAAAATCAATGGACCCTCTAACCACGTAGAGGCTGTGTGCAGCAATATGGTACGTAACTTATTAACATCATGGGTTTCGAAACCCTTATGGTCTCGCTCTGTCCGTCTTCCTTTTGTCTTGAATACCTAGGTAACTAATATAGCTATTAATTTAAAATTTGATTTGTCGTGCGCCATTACTGATTATAAGTTTTCAGTAAAATTGTAATGTCGAAATTTTAAGAGACTTTCGGGCGTTACCCCCAAATACTCAAACGCATCTCAGGTTTAAGCGTGTATCAAGTGACGATTTTTTGACACCTTTTCATTAAATTATGTCAAAAATGCTTTATTGGTTAATAATAGTTAATGCGTTAAATTAACGTGCACGTGCTTGTTTTAGTGAGATGTGCTTCCATCGAGTGCATGGCCACAACGCTCGTCTCTCCCGCAATCGGCTGGTCGCGTCTCGAGCCACTGTATACTCGGAGTTCAACGATGCAGTGTTGTTCAGCTCTAGGCCTCTGCGTGAATGCGACATGTTTGAAATTAGAATCGACAAGATGGTGGACTGTTGGATTGGCAGTCTGGAAATTGGTGAGTGCGTCAGTGAAAGAAGGAAATAAAGATAAAGAAACATTGTGAATCTTTTGGTAAACAAGATTCGCCAAGTGCGAGTGTAACTCGCGCGCCGAGGGTTTCAAACATTTGCCAATTATTTGGACAATCAATTTTCTGAAATATTTTAAAAAGTATGAAACTTACAGAAATTTCAAAAAGTGTTTTGAAATGGTCAAAACGATACCTTTCATTTGATACCCCACATGGGTAGGTACCCCTTTTTGAAAAAAAATCCCCTTTTTTGACCATTTTTCAAAAACTATTTTTATTACAGACTTCTCTATATTTTTCCTGTAAAATATAGATCGATATCTACAAACGCCTAATACATTGTACGTGGATCGGTCTGCAATCTTCGGAGATAGGGGGGGGGGAAAGGTCAATTTTTTTACTATTTTTGAAATATTTCAAAAAGTATGAAACTTACAGAAATTTCAAAAAGTGTTTTGAAATGGTCAAAACGATACCTTTCATTTGATACCCCATATAGGTAGGTACCCCCCCTTTTGAAAAAAAATCCCCCCCCTTTTTGACCATTTTTCAAAAACTATTATTATTACAGACTTCTCTATATTTTTCCTGTAAAATATAGATTGATATCTACAAACGCCTAGTACATTGTACATGGATCGGTCTGCAATCTTCGGAGCTAGGGGGGGGGGAATGGTCAATTTTTCGTCTTTTTTTGAAATATTTCAAAAAGTATGAAACTCACAGAAATTTCAAAAAGTGTTTTGAAATGGTCAAAACGATATCTTTCATTTGATACCCCACATAGGTAGGTACCCCCCCTTTTGAAAAAAAATTCCCCCCCTTTTTGACCATTTTTCAAAAACTATTATTATTACAGACTTCTCTATATTTTTCCTGTAAAATATAGATCGATATCTACAAACGCCTAATACATTGTACATGGATCGGTCTGCAATCTTCGGAGATAGGGGGGGGGGGTATGGTCAATTTTTCGACTTTTTTTGAAATATTTCAAAAAGTATGAAACCGACAGAAATTTCAAAAAGTGTTTTGAAATGGTTAAAACAATACCTTTCATTTGATACCCCACATAGGCAGGTACCCCTCCTTTTGAAAAAAAATTCCCCCCCTTTTTGACCATTTTTTAAAAACTATTATTATTACCGACTTCTCTATATTTTTCCTGTAAAATATAGATTGATATCTACAAACGCCTAATACATTGTACATGGATCGGTCTGCAATCTTCGGAGCTAGGGGGGGGGGAATGGTCAATTTTTCGTCTTTTTTTGAAATATTTCAAAAAGTATGAAACTCACAGAAATTTCAAAAAGTGTTTTGAAATGGTCAAAACGATACCTTTCATTTGATACCCCACATAGGCAGGTACCCCTCCTTTTGAAAAAAATTTCCCCCCCTTTTTGACCATTTTTCAAAAACTATTATTATTACCGACTTCTCTATATTTTTCCTGTAAAATATAGATCGATATCTACAAACGCCTAATACATTGTACATGGATCGGTCTGCAATCTTCGGAGCTAGGGGGGGGGGAATGGTCAATTTTTCGTCTTTTTTTGAAATATTTCAAAAAGTATGAAACTTACAGAAATTTCAAAAAGTGTTTTGAAATGGTCAAAACGATACCTTTCATTTGATAACCCACATAGGTAGGTACACTCCCTTTTGAAAAAAAATTCTCCCTCTTTTTGACCATTTTTCAAAAACTATTATTATTACAGACTTCTCTATATTTTTCCTGTAAAATATAGATCGATATCTACAAACGCCTAATACATTGTACGTGGATCGGTGTGCAATCTTCGGAGATAGGGGGGGGGGTATGGTCAATTTTTCGACTTTTTTTGAAATATTTCAAAAAGTATGAAATTTACAGAAATTTCAAAAAGTGTTTTGAAATGTACAAAACGATACCTTTCATTTGATACCCCATTTGCCTTCCTAGGTCTCTTTTGAAATTTCAACATCAAAATTTGTACTGAAAATATTCATTTTCATTTTTCATTTATTTATATATTTTTTTCTTAAAATCAGTAATGGCGCACGAAATGTATCATTATTTCAAATTTCAAGTTAATAGCTGCAGTAGTTACTGAGATATTCAAGAAAGAGCGGGGACGGACAGAGCGAGACCATAAGGGTTTCAAAACCGATCTTTGAAACCCTAAAAACTATAAAATAGTCTAACAGTTTGACCTTGAAATCACAAATTGATCCAGATATTTTATACTTTATACAGACGGAGGTTGAGCTATCAATAATAATTTGATCAAGGTTTTGAATTGTCCTATTTATCTTTATAGGTGTTACCGCCATACGTCCTGATGACTTGGAAGCAAACGGTGGTCTCGGTGCTTTAGCAGGCACTGCAACAGACCTCAGCTGGGACACCTACATCCTCAGTGGGGCCGCCATGATGAAAGACGGGGAGTGCATACGCAGTGGCTACCCTCTGGACCTGGACACTCTGACCGTCGGCAGCAAAGTCGGTTAGAACTGGCAACATTTACATATCTTTTTTAAATCTTGTGTATTTTTTCTAATATCTTCGTGCCTTCGATTTTGAGTACCTAGAAATTTTCTAAAAGTTTTTTACACGTTCTTAGAAATGTGCTGAGTTATGTTGAACATTATCAAATAGGTACTTACTTTCCATAGTCGTAGCTAGATCCTCATGTATAATGTGTCTTCTTCAAATAAGTACGTACTTAAAATTCATATAGTAAAGAGAACTGTATAACAGGTTAATACAAGGTGTCTTTTTGAGATGGGGTGGATAGACAAATTCGAATCTACGAGAGTTAGAGAAAGGTCGTGAAAAAAATCACGACATTTTATGATAGTGAAACTGCAAACTTACTTTTTTCTTCATATTTTTAGATAAATTTTCCAAAATTTTTAAGAAAATTTGTTTGACCGCAGATTAACCACATTAAAATACAGGTTAAGTATCCTGGCTAGCGGCAAGCACACCCGATGTTCGAAAAGACTATTTAAAACTAGTTTCTGTCCGCGGTTTCGCACACGTTGTTTCTATGGAAACGTTTACAAGTTTATTTATATCCCATGGATACTGTTTTATGGGATAAAAAGCCTATGTTGATGCCAGGCTTAGAGCTACATCGATTCATATCAACAATTCAGCCCGATCGGTCAGTCGTTATGACATGAAGAGGTAACAATCCATCAAAACCACGGAGCAAATCAAACTTTCGTATTTATAATATTAGTGTGATTTTCACAGGGATGCTTTAGTAGAAATTGCCATTTGATAAATTTTACTTTAAATATTATATTATCAAACTAAAATTGTCAAAAACGGCCATTTCCTTTCATTTTCTATAACGCACTTCTTTGCAAATACTGGTCCTTATCAGCGATCGAATCCGTTGTTGGTGCAAAAATACAGGTCCTTATATTTTTTTGGAAAATAAATCTGTTAGATTTCAGGCAAATGTAAAAGTTTTACATATTGACGAACGAACACATTCATTTGAATATAAAAAAAGTAATTTACATGATGTTCTAGATAATATCCCAGATATTACACAAGGACTTTGCATAGTATCACATCACATTATTAATATTATAAATGCTAAAGTTTGTATGTTCAGATATTTAAATGTTTTATACCTCTTCACGCCAAAACTACTGAACGGATCGGTCTTAAATTTTCACACATTGCATAGAGTTAGTTCTAGGGCTAGAATAAAACATAGGCTACTCATAAATCAGTTCCTATGGGATAGAAATAACCTAAAATAATAGTTTATTTGTTTGTGTTAAGGTATGATGTGGCATGCGGACCGCAGTCTCCACTACTACCTAGATGGAATGGACATGGGCAAAGCTTGGTATGTGCCTCATCTCAACATCTATGCTGTGGTGGATCTTTATGGGCAATGCACTCAGGTATGTTCTACCCTACCATACTTTTCTGCTCTTAAACCACCTAGGTCGTCACAACGTGTATTTTGCTTCCACTTATTAATAATGACGGCCGTTACAGTAGAGACGGATAGGAATGAGGTGAATATATTAATATTCACTCATTCCTATCTATGTTCTCTTTCACACCATGCCAGGTATACTCACGAAAACATCTGAAACAAACAGTTGGTATGTTCTCCTATCCAGTTAATATTATATAGATGAAAGTTTGTGGAGATATGTATATGACGATCTCTGCGGCGCGGTGGGCGAAGGTCTGCCTGCGACGCAGGAGGTTGCGGGTTCGATTCCGCCTCGGGGCAAATGTGTGTACGATCTGCAGACATTTGTCCTGGGTGTTTTGGTCGTTTTCTATATAAAATAAAAATATTTATGTATTGTACTATATTAGTATATCAGTATCTAGTACCCATAACAGCAGTTATGCTTAGCTTGGGTCTAGATAGTGCTGTGAATTGTCCAGAATTATTTATTTATATTTATATGTGGGTTTTCAGAAAACAGCCAAGACAACTGAACATTTTAAATGATCGAGTTGCAATATTGCACTCATAAAATTCTGGCAATGGCATCACATCCATTGTCATCCGAAAAATAGATGTGGGCCGCGGGCAGAAGCTAGTTAAAGATAACTTTTATACCACGTATTAAAACAATGAAAGAATTATTTAATTTTAATATAAGGTGCAAATCAAATGCACGACGCCATATTGAACTGCGCGTAAAATTTAACCAACTCACAAAAAACGTCGCGCATTTCAATAAAGCGTGGTGCGATCTATCTCATACAACGAATAATTGACCACGCATTTCTACTCAGTGTGTGTGTTTTAGGTGCCCATTCCACTCATCCAATTTCTTTGTCCAATGTACATTGGACAAACTACTATTACTATTTTTTTTTTTATTTATTTATTTGATCAAAGATTTGGATACCAGTTTCTGCCCGCGATTGCAAAATCGCGGGCAGAAACTGGTATCCAAATCTTCGCGTTGTTTTTATGAAAACGTATACAATTTAACAGATAAAATTACAGTTTTGGAAATAATTATCCAAAACTGTAATTTTATCTGTTAAATTGTAGCCTATGGTTTATTTCAGCGTATGGAGCTACACCTATGCAAATTTTGTGCCCGATCTGTTGAGAAGTTTTGGCGTAAAGAAGTAACAATCATCCATCCATACCATCCAAACTTTGGCATTTTTAATAATAGTGAGATGTGATGTAATTTCATTTGAAATTAATCTTGGACAAAGATATTGGATGAGTGGAATGGTTCTTCATCCAAGATCTTTGATCAAATATTGGACAAAGAACTTGGACAAAGATATTGGATGAGTCGACTGGGCACTTTAGTTAGTAAATTAATTACAATTCGTTGTATCCATTTTTTAACCCCGAGTTTTTGTAATCTTATTAGGTAGCTATAATGCAGAACGAAGAAAGGGCGTTCAATTACAACGGCTGCAACACGGATCATGGTATCGCCAACCCGAGGTCTTTGGTCACTCCAACACCACCTTATTGGTAAGATTCATCTTATCATAAAATCAAGCATTTTACCAATGTGGGCTTTTCGATTAAATTAAAATGTTTATTTTTAATTAGAGCCATTAGGAACATCTTCTAGCGACCTTGCGGGGGTTTTTTAAAATAAATGGATATAACTGGCAAGCGACCACAGTGGGTTCGATCGATCGGCCCGTATAAATTTAAAATGGTAACGGCGATGCTAGAGCCATCTGCCTGAAACTAATTCATCGTTCAGCCTATATGGGGTCGTATTGTCAATTTAAAAGTTGAACGAAGACCAGATTAAAGAAAACGGGTTCCAATAGATGTCCTCTTACTTTTCTATAAGTACTTCTTCAATGATACAAATTTCAAGAAGTAATTTGGTTGTCCCATGCGAAATTGGTCTTTTAATTGGTTTTTCTTCGATTCGACGTCGCCATGGTCATTTATGTTTATAACATCTATTTGGAATTCGAATCGAAAACCCCTCTTTGCTGTGTGCCTATATGTTGTGTTTGTGATATTATAATCCTTAGACGATTCATTGAATTTTTTATGCTAAGTTCTATTTTTTTTTCCCAAAATATCATTTAAATGAAAAGCAAGGTACTACGATGAAGAATTAAAAGAATATTAATGAGCGCCTCCGACGCCAGTGTTCAAAATAGCTGCTTCGTGGCGGCGGCGTGATAGCTGCGTCGTCGCGGCGTGATCGCTGCGCAATCGCATCGCTATGAAATCGCTTGCAAATCGCCGGTCTGATATAGCTGTTACTTCCAACGATAGACACGCCTTCCCGGAAAACAAACCCAATTCCTATTGCCCTTGCATAAAGTCAATCCTTTTGCCCACAGGAGTTTTTCCGAATATCACGGCGACAACGTGTCACTGTCAGAGGAGTACACGTTTGCGCGTCGCATTTCTCCGGATCCTATGGGCGGTCTAGTGTTTAGCTCGACGCATCTTATTGTCAACGAGTTGTACGAGGTAACATGTGCCATAGGTATATTTTTTCTGGAGGGTGCACGCACATCCTTAGGTTTTATTTGTATCTGGGAGTATTTCTACAAAGCATACTCGCAAGGACCCTAATACAAATAAGTCTGCTGTCCCCTTTGGTGTGTTTTACAACTAAATTAATTAGTTTAGGTAGTTGAGTGCAAAGAACATTCTCCTTAGAAAAAAAAAACGAAAATTTCTTTCCCTAAACTGGCTTTTATAAACCTTAATAAATATTTTTTCACCACTCCCGTTCAAAACCGGTGAGTTGCTGTAAACAGCGCAAAATCGCGTTTTGCTCACATTTGTAATTTAATTATTCAACTTGTTAAAAAAATTAAGTTGAATTGAGAATGTTGCATTAAATTAAATATCGATGGTGTAATAAATTACTGAAACTCTATGAACGGCGCCGAAAAAAAACTACGCAATCTGCTCCAGGAGAGCCCACTTTCTCACGTTTTTTTTGGTACCTTAACAAATTTAGCTTGTGAAGACCATTCTTCTAGGCTTACAGCGCCATCTATAAATAATATACTAAACAATAGGTACATGGACTTTATATCGGTTTTGCATCTCTTATTTTACATTATCGAAGGGAAGGAGGTTAGATCGCATTTAACCTACATAGAAAACTAGCGGTGGCTTGGCACGGTTAGTTATATTTTCGTCAATTTTCCGATGTTTTTAATACTTCTTGTCCTAACTAAGAGAAAACCATGAAAATCGGTCTCGTCGTTCTTGAGTTATAAATGGTGTAACTAACACGACTTTGTTTTATATATGTAGATAATACTTATTTCGTTCGTTCTGGGTTTGAAAGAGTTTTATACCATTTTTGAGCTTCTGAAATTCGACCTCTTTTTAATTAAATAAATGTTTTCTCGCCAGCCGAGGTGAACTTTTATCAAAAATCCCTCTCTAGCTCAGCAGTCTACATAAAAGCCACTCGCTACGCTCATAACTCTTCTCTAGACTGCTTCGCTTACTTGGGATTTCATATCGGCACGTTCTACAAAAAATAGTTTTAACCACTTTTTGAACAAATAACTAAAAAAATAATTTTAACCACTTGTTGAACAAATAACTATTATTTCACAGATCCAGATCGTTGAATGCAACCACCCGTTTGCAGGGACCTTTCGCATGGGAATAACTGATATTAACGTGCTGAACGCTAATGTTAACAGAAACCTACCAGTCTGTCCAACATGGCTGCCCCATTTCACAGCTTATATCGATGGTAAGTACTAAGATCATGGCGCGCTTCTGATCGCGGCTGCGGCTTAAGAATCGACCCTCCAATATAACACTGCAATACAACCGTGGTTATCGTAAGAGTCTACTAAGAGAATCTACCTCCCGACTAAGAGAACCTACCTCATTTTAGACCTCAACTGATGTTACCGATCCACCTGCCAAGCGTAGTGATTATGGCAAAATCCCACTTGTTTGAGAGAAGTACGTTGTGCCTCCGTGGATGTATATAGGCTGAGGAGGAAGAGGAAGTATCAGAAAATCAACTAAACAGTTATAATACGCCTCGCGGTCAATGAGTTTTATCATTCTATGAGAAAACTGAACTTTACCAGGATGAGTACAGTGGGGGGGATGTTGCATGGTTGGTGTTTGCACCATTAGTGTTAAGTACTAAGAGACCACCACACGGGCGTTGCCGCTGCGCTGCCACGTCGCAACACAGTGACTTCAACGCAATGAGTGCCACACGAGCGCTGCGACGACGCAACGCCACACTTCGTTATTCTAAACAATACAGCGCTCTCCTGCGTCGTCACTGCGTCGTCGCACCGCAACACCCCTTCCCGCCTCGTCTTCCTCACTCCTTGTGCGCTGCGCGTGCGTTGTTTCGATGCACGTTGTTTTAGCGCCGTGTGGCATGCCGGGCAGATTTGTATGTAGAACTACGGAGCGTCAACGCTGCGACGTCGCAGCAATGGCGCAGCGCAGCGGCAGTGCCCGTGTGGTATCTCTCTTAGGTTCTGCTGCTCATCGGCAGCTCGGTGGTAGAAATATTTTGCAAGAGATGCTACTGGTACCCCCCGGTTAATGTCTTGTCTCTTCTCGGGATCTTAACACCTAGTAACGGGCCGGCCATTTAGTCGACTTGGCACAACCGTGGATGGTGATGCCCATACGTTTATTGTTTCATGTAATATTTTTCAGGGAAATATATAAAATATTCGCGTCCCGGTCCAACAAGGGAAATGGACTTGCAATCATTCGTACCTTCATTCGAATGGCTGCGTCCCGGCGACCGAATTGGGCTGAAGAAAACTGAGGATTCCAAAGTCCTTGTTTACTACAATTCGGAATTACTTGAAGTCGCCTTCGAGAATACCCCTGACGTGAGTAAATTTTACAAGGTTATTGACGTGTCGACGATATAAATGGCGCGATGGGAAAATGTCCGGTTGTAACGCAGAAGGTTAGGGGTTCGTTTGCGGGTAAATTCTGTATGATTTGCAGGTATTGTTTCGGGTCTTGGTGTAATGTTAATACATTCAATCAAAAAAGTATCGGGCATGGATGATTTGTTTAATCCCGGTTTAGGTTCTAAATTCAATGTTATGTTTTTTTGTTGTTGTTATATTGGCACAACTGTTCTCCATTTTGGCGCGGTGTTTGAGTAACATCTGTAAATTAAAGTATTATTAACAAAGTTATTGATCAATGACTTGATTTTATCACTTTCATTGCGTCTAGCTGCATATAATCAATTTCAACAACAAGAGTTTTGTTTTTCAGAAAGTTTATGTGTTGATGGAAATGTATGGGAGAACAACACAGATCCAAACGGTACCCCGCGGTATCAACGTCGTTCCTGGAAACCAGCAGACTAGTAAGTAGCAACCATTCATTCCACAATTTAATTAGATTGTTTTGGAAAAACTATTAACCGACTTTACATGCGGTAGTACGAGTATTTACATTACACTGTTTTTAGGGCTTCGAGATAGGTTTCGAAACTCTTATAGTCGCGCTCTGTCCGTTCTGTTTCTTTTTTAAATATCTGAGTAACTACCGCAGCTATTATCTTGAAATTTAAAATAATATAAATGACGAAAAGAACAGTTTTTGGAATATGATCAAAAAGGGGGATGGGGACATTTTTCAAAAGGGAGGCCACCGGGGTAAAATGAAAAGGTATCGTTTTGTACATTTCAAAGCAAAGTTTTTAAAACATATAAGTATAAGTTTAAGTTGTCACGAAAAACTTATCTAAACTATGTAAATCTTAAAATTTTAAATCGGTTTTTAGTTTTTTCTAAAACATGAATTTATATCATTAGTTTTTGTTGTTAATATTGGCAAATTTGAAACATTGTACCTATTACGGTTTAAAAGCAACCTTGACAAACATAAAAGAAAAAACATAAAAAATTTAATTTTTTTTGTGTGATATTTTTGCTGTAGCCCTTTAATTTTAAGAAATTACATATATTTTTTATGCTGCATTTTTAAGCTATATAAGTACAAAATCTGTAAAAATTCCAACTGAACCTTTTACGGTTCATGAAATATAGCCCGCTGATAGAAGGACAGACGACATCAGAATCTTAGTAGATGCTTGAGCAGATGCTTAGTAAGAATTCCGTTTTCACCGTATGGATATACGGTAAAAACGGGACTCTATTACTAAGCATGAACCACAGGCACATAACCCTAAAAACAACCATACAACTGAGCATAAAAAGTCCTTTTTAGAATAAAAGCTCCCGGCCTCGACTTCACACTTTTCCGAAAATTAGTAGCATATAGTTTCCGGTGTAGTAACTCATATCAAATAATTTATGCTAAAATTTAGCCCGATCCGTTTAGTAGTTTTGGCGTGAAAAGGTAAGAAACATGTAACCGAAATTTCGCTTTAATTGTATTAGTAAAGGTTAGGTTTTTACAAAAACCACAGTTTTTGTAAAAACCTTCTAACATTTGTACAACGTCGCCTCGATCTTTCCAGTTCCTAACGACAAACCAGAGGCCACTGGCGCAAGTGCCGAAGTCCTGACTATACCGAAGACACCCGAGGACGTGCCTCCTGTAATGTTAGAATCCGATGAGGCATCGGAAATGGCCGACGAACAATACGAAGCGCCCCCTACGCCGCCTCAGAGCGATCTGTCAGACGACATCATCCAACCAGACCCTGAAATAACTGATTCTCCAGGAGAAGATAAAGTTTGCGGTTTGCCTGAGACGCCTGTCTCTTTGCCCGATGAAGATATCTCGAGTCCGAAGATGACAGAAGTTGGGCAAAGTCGCACCGCCAGACCGTATACGTTCCACTTCCTTACTGGCAACAATATTCGGCTCTGCAGCTCTGGTAATTATCTTGGTAATAAGATTGCTTTTCGATTGAAGCGAAACGGAAAAGTCTTAAATTAACCAATAAAATCTCATTAGTCACACAATTTTAATGATGAATTCTGGCATCATCTACTCTAGTCCGTTTCGCTTCATTCATATCATCATCATAACAGCCTTTTCGTGATCCACTCTTGGATGTAGGCCTCTTCCCTCATCTTCATATTCCATTCCTCGCGATCTTGGGCCCGTCGCATCCAGTCTTGGCCTCCGTGGCGTCTGATATCGTCCACCCAACGGTTCGGTGGTCGCCCTCGTCCTCGAGTGTCTGCTCTGGGCCTCCATTCCAGGACTCTCCTGGTCCAACGTGACTCATCCATTCGGGCGATATGTCCTACCCAGCTCCACTTTCTCGCTGCTATGGTTTTCATCACGTCCCTTACTTTGGTCTTGCTTCGAATCCAGTCGTTGCGTTTTCGGTTCATTCATATACATACCTATTATGTACTACGGCGCTTTTTTGTTAAAATCTCTTCGAATGCCGGGCCCGCTGTCGTTCAGCTGATTCAAGCAATATTAGCTGTTCAAAAATTGGTCTGAATTTGGTTGATACACCAAAAATGAAAATTGATATCGTTCGTATTTTTCTCATAACGTTGTTATTCTGTAACTAAAAATATAAACTATGTTCCTTATCTAAGTAAACGAACAAATAGGAAATTATTTTTGACGTAAAAATGCTATTGGCTTACATTCCATTTTAGTTAAGTATTTTGCGGAAAAAACCAACCAGGGCAAACGATACTATTCGAACACAAAAAATAACATATAATGTGGAAATATTTTCGAATTATTAATATTACTTTTTCTAATGTTTGAATTGGCAATTCACCCCCACTAGCCCCCAAGTGTCACATTTTTATTAAATATTGATCAGCTTTACAACAATGAAGAGATACACTCGTTCTTTTCAGATACAGTGGCACTGCGTAACAAAAGCTATTGTGAAGGCTTAGCTGTGGCGAGTCAGCCGCTTCACAGAGGAACGTCCTTTCGGGTAAGACTATGGGGAATTCTACAAGTATAAAAGTTCGATCCTCCTCGATCACCAACCGCCTGCCAAGCGTGGAGATGATTGCCAAGTGATTGTCCAGAAATATATCGCGAATCTCTCGTGGGTTCTACATGCGACCGTTCCCTTCAGGAGGAGCGTAGCAACAACGTTCGAATTCCGTATGAAAATGTTGACGCTCCATTTTGCTTGATACGTACAATCGCTCTGAAGTTTGCGCGTAATCTGAACAACAGAGGGTCTGGGCAATTCGCACGTATCAAGCGCCAGTCGAGAGTCTGGCGAATTGCACGCGATTTACGCGCGCATTTTGAATTTGCTTGATGCTTGTGGACTCAATGTCGATATTGAATTCACAAGCAATAAGCATCAAGTGACTGTTTGCTGCGAAACGTTTCGCAGCGAAATCGACTCTTCTGAACAATATCTTTGCCTGCTTGAAAACGATAGTTTTCAATCAGTGCGCCCTACCCATCATGACCTTACGACCTGACACGTGGACACTCGAAGTTGGGCTGGTTCATTTTAAAGTCGCCCAGCGCGCTATGGAGAGAGCTACGCTCAAGAGTGTCTCTGAAGGATAGGATACGTAAAGAATACATCCGACGGAGAACTAAGCACCAAATTAAACACTTTAAGTTAATAATAATAATGAAAACTTTTATTTCAGTATAGGTTTTAACAAAGTATGAGTTATTATTTATCTTATCTATCAATAAAAGAACTGAACAGTTACGTTTGTTTGCAGACTATGTAACCCAATTTCCAGCTTTCAGCCTAATAAAAGTTTCTCGCGTCACGTTAGCAGCACGTTTCGGTAGTATAGGCGTCGACGGAAAACAAAATTTAGTTCATCAAATCATGGTAATAGCTCATTTTATAATAACCTGCGTACGTAGAATTAAATTGAGAATCATCTCATGCTGTCCTTCTCGGTTCGAAACTGGTCTAAGCGGGACAGCATGAGAGATGACGTATGCAGGTTCTACTTTTAGTGCTTTTAGCCTACGTTTTAAAAATACTACATTTTTTACACAATACTGTTATTCCTTACAGTTCCGCGTAGACAAAATATGTGACGACTGGGAAGGGACAGTGAGCATAGGTGCGCTGGCGATGCTTCCTACCGAGACGCTGCCTGCAAATGCCTTGCACTTCGCTATGCCTTGCTGGGTCATCACCAACGAAATTTTGTACAACAGCGGCATCTATGTAAGTAATCGGACACAATAACTAGGACTTTTAGGCGGTAGGCGTTTTAAAATAAGCACTGTTTATTTTTGCTACCTTTTTTAATATTTTGACTAAAAATAGTTACTGGCTGAACATTTACACAACTTATGAATTAGAATTACTATTGGTGAAGTCTACCTGTCATCCATTGCTTTCTCCCCAAACGACAACCTTAAACACTGTGTTACATAAGCAAACTGCTCTGCACTTTATAACTTCCTATCTGACAATATGGATTCCACTGATGAGAACTGTCTCTTCTGGTTTCGGTCGGAAATTTTGTGATTAACAGTTTAGGAGAAAAACGGTATTAACTAAGAAAATAGATGGTACTTTGCACAATTTGTTTCTGATATTTAAAATATATTATGTATCTTTGAAATGAAGGGGATATGCCTTGTATCGCATAGACTTATTATGTAAATATTTTTTCGAAACTTTTTCGATAAAGATAACGGAGAAAAAATGTTTTAACGTAACCCAATTCATGTCAACCTCACATATATCCACTCCTTAAATTTTTTTAATACTATTACACGCTGGGTTACATGTAGCCCGCGCGTGGACCATCATCGTGTCAATCAGAGGTAACCGTCACCGTCAACCATCAGTTTAATACCTTTCTGCTATACAGAGTTTCATAGGTATTTTATTGATCTTGGTATATTTTCTTTCACAGACCTTGAGCGACATCGGACTCTGGCTAGACGAGATCAACGAGAACTCTGTGCTGACATTGCACTTCCGTAACAATAGCGATCTGGCGCTCGAAATGGACGGCGCATACCAATGCGTCATCGCCACCATCCCGCCCATGTACAATGAAATATACCCGTTTATTGATTTGTATGGGAAAGTTGTCCAGGTAAACTTCTGGTTCGTCAATTTTGTCACAACGATAGGCGTTTTGTATTTCACCTTTGTGTGTTTACAATTGTACACGAGTAGGTCCTTGCTCAAAGCTCTGCACGTATTGTGTGGAATTATGGAATTATTAGCTTTATATGTCATGTAGGTTCAGCTTTAACAGCCTTTATAAAGTCTTGTCCATGTCCAGTGTCTTGTTAGAAAAGGGTAAAATCATACAATCATTATTGAAGTTAGAGGAATTGATTTCAAATAAACTAAGTTTACGCTTTCGTTGAGGATTCGATGACACTTGTTTATTTTATAACCTAAACAATTCCTTTCTAAGGTGACCATAAGCCTGCTGTAAAAAATTATAGCTACTACGTAGGTTAGGTACACACTGCGCCGCGGATTGAATGTATACAATTTTTTTTTCAGGTGTCTATCCTCCTGCACCCACACGTTATCATTGGAGGCACATCCCTTGACCTACCGATGGTAGAAGAGAAACAAGAGGAGTCTCCCGACGAAGATTTACTTGACGTGGGCCCCGATTCTGATTCTGACCCGGAAGGGGACAGCCGCGTGGATTCCTACCCTTACCAGAACACCACCGGCGATCTGGTGGTAAACGACGATTATACGCCTTCCTCCGACGACCCAGATGGAGATGACAGCTATAATTCCTTTGGACGTAACAGCATCGCCGACTGTGACACACAAAACGACGTAGTTGATCAATCCGACAACTCTGGTGATGAAAGCAATGCCATAGACAACAGCAGTGACCCGACCGACGACAGCGATCCTCTCGTGGAAGTACATGAGTTTGTGTATGAACAGTACGAACCCATACCTGGCCCCAGCAGCGCTCCAGATAAAACTGAAATAGACCTCAATACAAAAGACGCAAAGAACTCAGAGATAAAAGCCCGCTCGTGGCCGCCGAAAGCGTCCCCAAACCAAAACTTACTTTTCGAGGATTCCATCGTCGCCGACAACGACCTCGCAGCCGAATCCCGCGGCCTAAAGAAAAGTCAATCCACGCTTCTCTTCCTACAAAACACACAAGCCACAGAGGAAGGCTCAGATAATCCATTGAGCGAAGATCCCAGCTCTGGAGATTCAATGATAAACCCACTAAGTCTCGGCTCGCACATTCTAGACGACGACTCCGATAGTCTAGACGAGATAGAGGAAACATGCGACACAAACATACGGCACAACGACAGGTACCCCGAGGCTAATGCTAATGAGTTGTACGACTCGTGCCACGACAACGACGGATTCAACGCTAGCGATGCGAACGACGATAACTTTGAGAACGTATTTATGGATGCAATGTTCCTTGAAACGAGCAACATGCCGGATTTGGACGAAGAACAGTCGCTCTCCTTCGACGATTCGACTACAACACGTCGTGATGATTACTACGACGACCTTTCTATCGAGAACCTCCATTATTTAAACGGTATTTTTAGCCCGGACCCGCGCGAGATCGCAGCTCGCATTGACCACCCCGATTGGGTGTTCTTCTCGGAGACCAACGGAAACTGCGAAGTGATGCACGTTGCCTTGAAGTTCTGGAATCAGATCGTCGCGCCTTACTCCGATTTGCGTGACGTTGTAACCAGCGGTAATATCCACTGCTTCTGTCATAACTGCGACCCGGATGCCGATGCAGTGCAATCAGGTAAAAAAAAAAAATTTTATTTAGATTTTACAACCTTTTAACAAATGTTTATGCCGGTTGACTAAGTAACAATAAAAAATCTTAAAAGTAAACACAAGTTATCCTTCTGGAATTAACAAAACAAAATTAACAAAAAAATTAAGAAACAAACAAATAACTGTAAAAGTATTTAACACATCGATTGCTTTACCATTTCATATAGCCCCTTCGTTATTTTCCAAATGTTATGAAGTAAATCAAGCATTTTTTACTTGTTTACTTCCATTAGTAATCTTGTCTAACAAAGTAATAACAGCAAAAGACATCTACATTATTAATATAAAATCAGTAATTTTTAGTTTAATTTCAACTGAATCGTCACCCTTAAGGTCTTGGTGTAGAAACTAAAGCTGTTACCAGGTTGGGTGCGCATCGAGCGAGCCAAGCCGGAGGTGCCGCCATCCATCCAGCCACATCGTATGTTCTGGCACGTGGTGCGGACCATGATCACCTCAGCGCAGGCGATCAACGATGCCAATGCAGAAATGCGTCGCCCGCGTTTCTTATTCTGCCGACCGTCTACTGTGCCTTCTTGTGCTGACACGTAAGTTATCTTTTACTGTATGACTGAAAAGTTAATCTATCCTGATACCAATTTGACCTTTGAGAATGAAGGGGTATTTTAGATACTCTTTACATACTACAAACTTCGCTAATATAATATTAGTGGCTTGACAGACACTTTGCCTGTATAAACATGTTGTTCCGCCACTAAACGTCTAATGAAAACGAAGGACAGGTGGGGTTCATCACAACCCATAAGAAACACACATGAATGGGTCTATCTCCAATATATTCTGAGTTATGGGATTTATACTGAAAGTAATAAATTCTCTGCTCTGCGCCACACTTTCCTATCCTGTGAAGACGCCGGGAAGAGAATTTATGATTTTCAGTAAAAACCCTATAACTCGGAAACCATTAGAGATAAACCCATGAATTTCTGGTTTTTCTGGGGCATGTGCTGGTGATATCTATTATACAGCAAGGAAATAATCATCAAAATCTATTAAAAAATTGGCGAAGATATCACCAAAATCGTTGTCAGCAAGTCATGATTTTTCTAAAGAATGATTCTGTTTTTTAAACTTGACGGGATATAATAACCCCTCATTTTTGTATGGACAGATATCTATGAATTTGTCATTCATAGATATCTGTCAAATTATTAGACGTATCTAAAGTATGTACGTACATAGTTATCAAAATATTAAAATGCGTTATTACGAGCACTACTATTCTTTTTTACACTTCATAAAAAAACTGAAGTTGTGAAATGGGGTACAATATATTTTCCAAACATACTAAAAAGTACTTAACTAACAAAAGAAAAATAACTAACTAAAGGAAAAATATTAAGTAAATTATTTTCTCGTAAATTTGTCGTATGTAACGTAACCATCTCCGATTGTAATGCTTCGGCCAAACCTGAGCGTCAAAAAATCGGAACGTGGCACGAGAAGCGGGATTTAATTGCACACAATATGCGACCGAGACGCGGGATCTTTTAAGGGAAAAGTATCGCGTTGTTGACGCTCCCGCTCCCGCCGGGATGCCGGACGCGACGGCATTAGCACGAAGGTTTGGTCGAAGCTAATGTTGTAACGAAGTTAGCCGGGACAGCTAGTATAAAATAAATACCGATAAAATTACTTTCTTTTTTCAGTTGGATTGATGAGGAGGGCAAGCCACATCAAGCTGCTTTAGCTTTGGATATAGATGTAGGGTAAGTATCTCAAAAGGCATTACGATTATGAGCCAACAGACTAGTCAATTTATTTTGACGGCACCTGTCTTAAAGTAACTATTAAACATACAAAAATATAAGGCATGCACTATAGGGTTCCCTTCAAGTATTACTAAGCACCAAAGTTAAGGGGCTCTTTGCTTATTTTTTAAGGCTTGATACGGGGAGGTCTTGGTGGCGACTAGGAATCAGCAATCATATTTCTTTAAAAAATACTTTTTGAATAAATGTTCACCAAATTGTTAAATAACAATTTTCAATTAAACATTAGTTTCAAGCGTCTTGGAAAATACCCTGTCCAGCCAATAGTAAGCCAAAAGTCCTTTCTTGTCGGAGAGATTGTGGGATAAGCCGCTATATGAGTTGGTACGGAAAACCTTCTTAATACCAGTTCATCAGACCGCGCTATTTCTAACGCTAACCTTTCGGGATTTTGTAATAACGCAGAACGCAATTCTAAGGACAAATGACAAATTGGGGAGAGGAGGGGCTACCTTCTGGACACACCCGCGTTGATTATTCGTTGAAAGATTTTGGTTTAAACAATGACAAGACGGAGCCATAGTGTACTTGCGCAAGCTTCCTATTCCCGCTGCCCGTTTCAAGACAAAATGTTTAGTTTAACATGATTTCTGTTTTTCGCAGCGGCCAAGAGCCACAAGACGACCGTCTACTAGCCTATTGGATCTACGTGCGATCACACGCTTCCATACAACACGATTCCATACTGGCAGACATTGAGGATTCGGTGGGGGATGCCGTCGACGATATCGAACAAGATGCCGTCGAAGATATCGTCGAAGACACTGTTGACGATGTCGAGACTCTGTTGGATGACGATAAAGAGACGATTGGAGAAGACGCATTAGCTTTGATTGTTGATTCAGACGGCTCGGATGAGGTCCAGTCGGAAACTGAACCGCAGATCGGTGATATAGAGGATTAAAGACGAAAAGGAAGACTTATCTACAGTTGCGTAGACTTTGTTGCCAGGTAACATGTTCTAATTATCATGGTTATATTGACCGAGAAAAGCTGTTACAAGTGGATGTGCTTTGAGTAAACCGTATTAAAGGTCTGTGATGCTGGCAGTACTGGTTACTTGTAGTAATGTTATATCGTTAGCAAATGTGATCCAACAATGGTTGTTGAAACGCGCTTTTGATCTCGTAATGTTATTAATATAACTTGAGAAGAATCTCTAGAAATTCGAAAATATTGAAGAATGTCGTGATGATTTAAACATCTATGACTTTTAAACTTGATAGGAAAACAGGAATCTTGACTGATTATTGGAATTTGAAATAAGGTATTCGTAAGGGCGTAGCCATGTTACAGTTTTTGACGGATTCTGAATATATGGATGACATTACCCGAATACATACACACTACCTGACTTTGACCTATATGTACCGATGATTGTCAAAGATTGAGTTGTTTCATCATTCACGTTGGAATAGATATGTATTTTCATTCAGATAGTAAGGGCGGCTGATGGAGTTTATAATCATAGCTTATTGTAACTTACCATTCATTTACAATTTATTCTCCATAGACATTTACTTATATCATTATATTTTTTGATATGGTATTTAATAAAAATTTAACAATTTTTACTTAATAATGACATAATAAACTTACATATAGGTGATTAATTCTGTGTATTTTATCATAACTTGAAAATTTATATTACATTTTAAATAATGTACAACATTGATTTATGTAAAAACTCTTAACTCCGAATATTGCAACGCCCTAACAGGGTTCAAGTATATTCAACACATGTAATGGACATTAATACAATGAAATTTATTTATTTATTATTATTATTTTGTAGCTGGTAATTTAGAAAAAAGTATACACTATGATCTCGAAATCAAAATAATTGGTGTTAGTTATTGTAATCCTTCCATCATAAAATCAAATAATTGATGTTTTTTAACATATTAAACTGGATCATATTGTAGTTGATATTTTGCCATTTAATATGGTAACATTTTAAAATATTATCTTTCAAATATTAATAGCACAGTAAATAAAGTAGTTTAAAATTAGTTACTTACTGTAATCCTTCAACCATAAAATAAAAAATGGTGTTAGTAAACTTATTATACTGGAACATTTTGTAGTAGATATTTGGCCATTACTCGTAATTATTAGTAACATTATCCTTCAAATATTAAATATACAGTTAATAAAGTAGTAAGTCCTTTATATGTCTACGACCGCGTGAACAAAAATCTTCGTTCTTCCCTGTTTTTTAATATTTTAAGATTCATTCAATGTGTAGAGTTTAACATGTTGAACCACCTTAGGTCAAAATGTGACAAAATATTTTACGGAATGCACGATTATTAGCATTCCTTATATTCCTATACAACTTATGTATGTAGTGTTAGTTAAAGTTATTATATGGTTATATAATAAAAATATAGTTATCGACATTTTCGAGCAACACAAGATAGTTGTGTCTAAAATAAATAATTATCGTATACAAAAATGTGCGCATAACATTATAATGGATCGATAGTCAGATAGGCTTTAATATTGTACTCCAGTAGTGTCTAAAGCTTGAAACACACTATTGTGTTATGTTGAGTCGCTGTAATAATGTGTTTCTAACCATACTCGTGGATAAAACTGATATACTTACGCTGAGGCGTCACGCACGCGACACAACACGATAGTGTGTTTGTGCCTCTGAAGTCATTTCAGGGATTCGTACTAGTCATTTCAGTTTACGTAGTATTACTATTAGTGAATCCACTATTTATGTATTTTTATATATCACATAAAGCTGATCTCAGTTATAAGAAAAGGTGTGTTGCTATTTTGTGCTTATATATTATACATTATACATTCTGATGCAATGTAGTATTTTGTATAATATTATTGTAGTCTTGTATAAGTTTATTTTGTGCATTTACATACAGTATTATATAAAACTTAAATGTTGTCTATTAGCAGTAAGTGTCTTGTCTATGATATTACGATAAAATACAATATAAACTGCTTAGCTTCCAAATAAACATTTTTAAAACTTTTAAAATTAATCAAAATAAGTTGTCGTATTTTCGTCACATGTTTAGCTTCCCTTAGTGATACTAGATATTGTCAGTTTTGAAGATGTTCCTCAGTAAAATCCCTCAATTATATCCAACTTCAAGCTTCCATAAGACTATAGTCCTAATCTTTTAAAATACGAGAAAGAGTTATATCCAACTTCAAGCTTCCATAAGACTATAGTCCTAATCTTTTAAAATACGAGAAAGAGGAAAGATATTCCGTTCTGCATAAGAACAACACAGAAGACTCAACAATTTGATAAATGTACTCACACTAATTATACTCGAACAAAAGTAAGACTATACTACTAGATAAATAATATAATTAACTAACAATTTTATGTACCTAGTTTGACTTAATAATAATATATGAATTTTTGTATAAATGTTATTTCTGTATTGAGATACGAATAACTGTGATTACTAGTTATTTTCGCTGAACTGTATTGCCATGTAAATCAGCTTTGTGAATTAATTGTATATCAGTATTTATCAAGATGCGCCTTTAGTACCTTTTATTTTAAACGAAAAGTCGATTCTGGCCTATGCTGATTTTGTCATACACATTCTAGAGTCCCCATAAACCTGTAACTGTCAAACCTCCATTTTAGCGAGCCTTCGATCTTCTATCACTCACCAGTTGTTCATTTCATACTAATTGTAACATCTCAATGTCTCTATAATGTTTCGATAAATAATATCTAAGTCAATGTCTGAGTAGTTGTTTCGAAATAGTATTAGATGTATTAATGATCTGATCTGGATATTATTAGTTTACGGTCTTCATTGTATAGTTATTTTGCGTCGTCGTATGTGATGTTGTGTTTTAGTTCTGATGGTAATATTCAAAAAATACTTCCAAAATAATATATGTACTTGTATTACTAAATTTATAGACACCTATTTGGTGATTGCTGATTTTTTATGTCTGAAATTATTACCTAACCTACCAAATAAATTAACAAACAAAATGGTTGTATTCAATTACTCTTTTTTTTTCCTACTTTAAAGTACATTATCTGCATTATTATCTATCGATTTCGCTAAATTGAGTGTCTGTAATCTTTTGCTTGTTTCGGATTTACTTCTAGAAATTACGAAATAAAACATTTGCTGTCGATAAATTTGATTTTATTTTGTTCCTATGCTTTACATTACAATCTAAAACGTTACTTACTACAAACACAGACAAGTTTATAGCTATAAACTATAAACTACAATCTAAAAACATAAATTATGACATTTATCACTTTTAGCTTCCTAGCCACCTAATATGAGATTCGATACATTAAATATGCAGACATAACATTTAAATTACCACAACTTACATGCGGAGATAGTTCTGCAAACCCAAGAAGTTGTATAAATAAATAAATAATGCTGGACAATTCACACAGCATTATCTAGCCCCAAGCTGCAGAGCTTGTGTTATGGGTACTAGATAACTGATATACATAATACATACAATACATAGATAGATATTTTTTATTATACATAGAAAACGACCAGAACTTCCTGAACAAATGTCTGCGGATCGTACAAATATTTGTCCCAAGGCGGGAATCGAACACGCAACCTCCTGCGTCGCAGGCGGACCTTCGCCTACCGCGCCACAGAGGTCGTCAAGGTTGTTTGAATGCGGGTTCTGAATGGTTGAACACATTTTGCTATCTATATAGGAAATAGTTTGTGAAATGGGAGGTAAATCCAATGTTATTCAACTTATTCGGCTACGCTATTTGGTTCTCCAAGAAATTCCAGCAGATTCTGAGTGACTAGATAAATGTGAGCGAGACTACCAAAGACTTGAGTAATTTTTGGGATTTTTTCACTAAAATGGAGACTTGGTGACTTGCCTTGCCGAGTTAGCCGCTATGAGTAATCTTCTTTTTCTATGGGTTGACAAGTAAGTAATGAATTTATATATCAAAAAGTGTAGAATATGTACCTACTAATCGAGCGAAATTTGTTCAAACGCACACACGCGAGTGAGATCTCGAGTGGAGCCAAGTGAGCCATTTTATTACCTACGACCATGAAGTTGAAAAAACCAATAACAGAAGTATCTAAGTAAGTCTAAGTAGTTTATGTAATAAGTACGTAGTTTAGATACCTCATCTCACCTGCCTATAATTGTCCACTGGCTGGACGCAACCCTACCCCTGATAATCGCCTCATTGGCTTTACACACGGGAAGGGGTGATGCAAATTCTAAGCCGGTACCACCCGGCGGCGTGTGCTAGTGCTAAGCCTCTGCTTTCTTGTAGCAATATCGCCTCGGCGCTGTAATTTTCAACTTACCGCACTTGTATTATAATGTACTATTACTTTTTATTTTACATGTATTTCACTGTGTTTTCATTGTATGATATTAAATGTAGAAAAAATACAAGTATTTTTGTGTGATGTAAAATGATTTTATTTTCAACAAATAATGTCGTTTTATACAGATGCGTATTGTGGACACAATTATATGGATGTTTTTAAACTTACGCGATCTGAACACATAATTATAAATACTATTTATCGTAGGTAAATAACCTATTTTTCCCGACGTTTCGACAGGTTTACACACTGCCGTGGTCACGGGATGAAAAAATAGGTAAATAAACGCGATAAATACCCGTTAAATAGTATTTATAACAATTATATGGAATTTCTGTTTATTTCATAATGCTAGCATGCAAAAACTCAAAATCTTATTCTTTATCTATTTTTCTTTTAATGTTTTTTTAACAATGCGCCACAGCCTTGTTCTTTTACTTAAGTAGGTACCTATTTGTTTACAATAGATGCGGATTCGACAGTCTGGGTAAAATTTAAATTTAAAAGCTACTACGCAATTTTGAGACAGTAGCAGCTATGTTGAGACCGGCTTGGAAGTTTGTTGCGAGTACCTATAAATAATAGAAAATGTAGGTACATTATTAAAGATTAAAGATGTTTAGGTATTTGTACGAATATAAGTATCAGTGTTGGTCTTAAAATTAAAATAATGTCCATATATACAGGGTGTCCGGTAATTAATGGATAACCCCGCAAGCAGTTGTTGGGGGCAGGGGGGCAACTCAGAAAATAATAAAGAAAAAACTATCTGGGATTTTTTTATTTTTTTCTGAGTGCTAAATTTTATACCTTTGTTCAAATTTTTGAGCACTACCCGCGGTACTAATCCGCGGTTATTTCCAGAGAAAATCAATTCGTTATTATTCAATTTGTAGCCGTAGTGCCCAAAAATTTGAACAAAGGTATAGGATTTGGCACTTGAAGAAAATGAAAAAAATCCTAGACCGTTCCAGATAGATTTTTTTTTCTGAGTTGCCCCCCTGCCCCCCCACAAGTGCCTGCGGGGTTATCCATTAATTACCGGACACCCTGTATATTCTACCTTATCTAGACATGCAAATATTTCAACTTATGAGTTTACAATTGACATTTTAATTATTACAGGTCGCTTGATTACAAAATAAATGAATTAATTAATGAAAAATAATATTAAAACAATGTCAATGGTTAATTCAAAATCTTCTAAGTCCCTGTAATTAAAGTACCTACTGATTCATAGAGTAATAGCACTTACTAAGAAGCCATTTCTTTAATTGAATTTTATTCTATACCTACATTTTATTTATATTTCAATGAATGAATAAAAACAATTAGGTATAAATTTAAATAATAACAGTTGCAGAAGCGTCAGGAATTCATTGGGTAACACTTTTGCTCTGCATAGCCATTACGGTGCGACCTGAAGATCGCGCCGCGGTTGTGAGGAAGCACAAAACTGCACAGAACAGACGGACATGAGTAGGTACCTACCTATTGAAAATGTTAAGTATGTTAATGTATGAGAAGATAAACCAATTGAAAAGTGACCTCACCCAAATTCTGCTGAAAGGATGTTTCAATACGGTCGATGAGTTCCTCAACCGTGGCATTTAACCGTGTTTATAGGTTATTATGAAAGAAAATTTACTGACTGATTTGTATTCTTCTCAATTTAAATTTAATAATTTTGCTATCCTTATTTCTATTGTATGACCTGCGTGTACAAAATTCAAACACAATGTTTACCTATTGTTTATGATTTGATTAAGTAAATGAGAATTAAATGAAAAATGTTATCAATATCAAGGAAGAGAGGACTTCTCTTTTCTTTTAATATGGCGTGGAGCCTAAATAAAAAATTATACCTTGTAATATCTACTTTTAATGTACCTACTACATTTACATACAAGTCCACTGCAGCTGCTACCTAAGTGATGTATTGAATACCTTTATGAGCTGCCTATTTCGCATGTTGTGCGAACTAAGCAGCTTGGGGTTAGAGTTTGTGGATAAACAGATAGAATAACGCGGAAAGAGACTAGATATAAGTATATAATTATGTAAATAAAGAATGAACTTACTACAATTGGTCCTGGGAAATTTGTGAATGTTTTGCTAGAAGTTGCACATTGTTCCTGGCGCAACCTCGGCATTATTCTTCCGTGCTAGTCGGGATGGCAAAGTTATTTAATCTCTTCCTAGCACTGCTGGTATAGGCATCTACATTAAATGTTTGTGCTTTTTCACGACTTTTCAGTGTACCAGTACTCAGCTGGAAAGCAGAATTCAGCCCATAGGTACTCGTGCCCTGAAATCATTGAGGATGGATTTGTTTAGGTACTCATAATAAACACTTTACAAGAATCATAATTATGTACATAGGTACTACTTACCTCACAGGTCCATTTTTCCGAGGAAGAGAGAGAGATAACCTACGACAACGCAAGTCAGTATCGTCTTCGTTTTCGTTTTTGGTGGTAGGTAGGTAATAATATGGCATATAACGCACTTTCGGTTTTCCAAAGGCATGGTGCACCAAAATAACCTTCCAAAAAGTTAAAATCTTCCAAGGATATTATTGTTATTGTTCCTGATAAAATCACGGTCCCAATTATGCAAACGAAGCGGAAAACATGTAAAATGAAGGTAGTTAAAAATCTTTTTTCGGTCTACCGCCCGGCATGGCTTTCATTCTCATTTTTTTTACTTTTTATTGACATTTCCATTGACTTTTTATTGACATTTGAGTGTCAGGCTGATATTTTGATCATACAATTTGTTGCTTCCTCTGTCTAACGTATAGCGTCTTCTCATAAATTTTATGGTACTTGTGCTGGTGTGGCAGTTCATGCTTAGATAGTTGAAAACAACCTGCTTTCATTTGTAACACCCCACCCCGACCAGTTCCCAACGACAAACCAGAGACCACATTGGTGTAAGTGCCGAAGTCTTGACTATACCGAAGACACCAGAGGGGCGAGGACGTCCTTCCTTACGTTAAAAATCCAAGACATCGAAAATGGCCGACGAACAACGCGAAGCACCCACTTACCCGCCTAAAAGCGATCTGCCAGACATCCAACTTGAAATTACTGATTCTCCAGCAGAACGGAACTATCATAGAGGTATGTAGCTACAATTCATTTCACATTTTAATTATGTTGATTCTAGAAAAACTAGAAGCAGACTTTACTTTTTTAATTTTTACAATGTTTTTTGAAGTTTTGCGGCACAAATACTAATCCCTCGAGGATAAAATTGTATAAATTGGACTATGGCAAGATCACATGAAAGATTATTTATCGGTTATGTATCGCGTTTGCAATTTTAGTTTTGTTTTCTCCAACCTTTATAAACGTACCCGATAAATAATAAGTACCTATTTAATGTCTTAACAAAATCGCAAAACCTAAAAAAAATATCGCGTGATCATTCTCTTTGCAACAGCAAATAAATCAATCCACAATAGCGTGTAGGTATGCAAAAAACTATTACTTATTTAGGTAAGTAACTATGTACATTACCCAAAAAATATAACGCCCACAAAATAGTAAAATAATAAGGTCAAAAGGGGGAGGCCTATGTCCAGCAGTAGATTAACATAGGTCGATGATGACGATGGATGAAGATCAAAAACAATTGGGTGATAAGAACGCTTAACGGCCATATTTTATGTGACGTCACGTCACCGTTTCATTTTGGTCAAGTCGAAGTTATTCTGTTTCTTATTGTTAACTAGCGGTCTGCCCCGGCTTCGCACGGGTACCTACCTAGTTATTTTTTCGTTAATTTTCCAATGTTTTTAAAACCTACTTATCCTATTCCGGACTAAGAGTAGGTACCTAATCCAACAAAACAAAAACCACATGAAAATCGGTCCCGTTGTTCTTGAGTTATAATAAATAAATAATGCTGGACAATTCACACAGCATTATCTAGCCCCAAGCTAAGCAGAGCTTGTGTTATGGGTACTAGATAACTGATACACATAATATAATACAATACGTAGATAGATATTTTTATTATATATAGAAAACGACCAGAACACCCTGAACAAATGTCTGCAGATCGTACACACATTTGTCCCGAGGCGGGAATCGAACCCGCTACCCTGACGCAGGAGACGCGAAGGTCAGCCTACGCCACAGAGGTCGTCAAGTAAACAAAATATTCAAATATTTCAAACAGTATGAAACCTACAGAAATTTCAACAACTGTTTTGAAATGTGCAAACCAGTACCTTTCATTTGATACCGTATTTGCCCCCTAGGTCTCTTTTAAAATTTTAACAACACAATTTGTACTGAAAATATTCATTTTGATTTATAATTTATTAATAAAAAAAAATTCTTAAAATGTGTAAATGGTAATGGCGCACGAAATGTATCATTACTTTAAATTTCAAGGTAATAACTGCAGTTAATACCTACTGAGATATTCAAGAAAGGGCGGGGAGGGACAGAGCGTGACCAAAAGGGTTTCGAAACCGATCTCGAATAGGTTAAGAAAATCGAAATTTGCAGGTTCAATCACTGAAACAGTTCACGGATGTTAAAACAAGTAGGGATAGGCGTTTCTGGATAGAATAGAGGGCTGGCCGCCTTCGTAGTGATCGGTTGTGTGCCTCAGGACAGCGCTCTTTTCGACTCTTGGATATCTTCTTTGTCCTCGAAATGACCGTTGGCACCAACAATGGTTGTGCGTGCGTAGGCCCGTTGTAGTCTGCTCTCTAGGTCCAAAAGGTTCGGCTACTTTCCGGGTGGTGCCGAAATTAAAGATTCCAAGAGTTTAGAAATTTATATTTGATAAAAATGTTACAATGAGGAAACACCGCACTGTTCCGATGGCCGTTCGGATATGCCGCAACAGCTAACGCTAACGATTTCAATGTTATCAAAAACTTACTTTGATTTTACTTTGTCAATTTTGATACATTCATATTATGTGACTTGCCAGATCGAATCATAAGATGCATGATATGGTAACAATCATTTATCCGAAATTTCGCTTAACACCTCACCTCGATCTTTCCAGTTCCTAACAACATACCAGAGACCACTGGCGCAAGTGCCGAAGTCCTGACTGTATCGAAAACACCCAAGGACATCCTTCCTGTAATGTTGGAATTCGATGAGGCATCGGAAATGGCCGGTGAACAATGCGAGGCGCTTTCTACGCCGCCTCAAATAACTGATGCTTCAGGAGAAGAGAAAGTCTACGGTTTGCCTGAGACACCTGTCTCTATGCCCGATGAAGATAACTCGAGTCCGAAAATTGAAGTTGGACAAAATCACGCCGCCAGAACGAATACGTTCCACTTCCTTGCTGGCAACAATATTCTGCTCTGCAGCTCTGGTATCTATTATTATAATAAGATTGCTTTTGGCTTGAAGCGAAACGGATAAGTCTTATTAACCAATATAGGTAATCTCGTAAGTCACATAATCTTGTTTGTGAATTCTAGCATTGTATGCTCTGGTCCGTTTCGTTTCAATACTCTTAAAAACGCACTCTAATATACATTTATTAGGCATACCTACGGCACTTTTATGTTACGAACCCGGCGATTGCCGCTCGCAACTTCAATTCAGGCGCGTGCAAGAATCGGCCCGCTGTCTCTATTCAGCTGATTCGGCCGTGCGTGCCATGCTCGATAGCAATATTAGATGATCAAAATTTGGGCGGAAGGGGAGGAGGAACAGGAGGACAATTCAACCCCCACTGCCCCCTTTAAATGGACAGGTTTTTATTAAATATTTATCAGTTTTACAAGATAAAAGAGTAACATATGTTCTTTTCAGGGTCTGTAGCACTGCGTTACAGAAACTATCCTGAAAGCGTAGCTGTGGCAAGTCAGCCGCTTTACAGAGGAATGTCCATTCGGGTAAGACTATTGAGTATTGTAAGATATATTAGTATAAAAGTATCAATCCTCCTCGATCACCAACCGCCTGCCAAGCGTGGCGCTGATTGCCAAGTGCTTGTCTGGAAAGGGCGTATTAATCGCGAATCTCTCGTGCGTTCTACACGCGACCGTTCCCTTCAGGAGAAGCGTAGCAACAACGTGCGAATGCCGTATAAAATGCTGACGCTCCATTTTGCTAGATACGTGCAATCGCTCTGAACAGGGGGCGTCTCTAGTATTTCGATCAAGCGTAGTCTAGAGTCTGGCGAAGCGCAGGCGATTTACGCGCTTATTTTGAATGCTTGTAGACTCGATGTATTGGCGCCTAGTACCTTGCGAAACGATTCGCAGCGAATGCGCCCCTTCTAGGCAATATGCGTGTTTTGAGAAGGACGAGTATTACCTACTGATAAAACTGGACCTGAAAGTATGGAAGGAGTAAGGGGAAGCTTTCCCCAACATTAGAATCCAGAGGGCTGATAAGATAATTTGGCATAAGCGTCCAGTGGCGAGGTGGGCAGTCGAGATTGCGACCGTTGCAGGGCGAATCCGGACGAAGCTGGCGCAGAACCGAAAGAGAATCAAGAGTGAAGACCTATACGGAGTATTGGGTGAAGTCCGGTTGTATTGCATAATGGCGTTGAACATTTATTGTAGTACCGTTTTCGTAGTTTGCGGTAGCAGCGTAAGAAGCCGCCTCCCAGCCGCCACTTAGCCCATGGTTGTCGGAAACCTACCATTAGAATCGTTACCCGTAAAACTCCACCTAGATCACCGACCCGATGCTTCTAAAACGCGGTGTTTATGGCAAGACGACCGGTTTGTGGGAGACATGTTCCTAGCCTAGTAAGTCCTATAGCATGTTCAGCAGAGGACGGGGGGAGGGGGGGGGGGGGTCTATACTCCTATACTCAGCAGCGGGTACAATCCAGCTCTATGATGCCAACATTATGATTTGCTTAGGTACATAAAACTTGTAAAAATAGTTTGTAAGAGCCTACACAAAAAATGGTTATCGTCATTGTTTCTAGACATATCACCCGTGATGAGGGTAGATTAGGCAGGTAGAAACGAAAGGACCCTTATAACTAGCAGTGAATGATCCGCGTCGATTAGATGATGATTATAAAAACTATAATTTGCTAGAGACTGCAGCTTAGAAACGAGAGACAAGACAAAGCACGGAGATTGTTGTGTACGGTAGAATAGAGAAAAAAATGGCATTGTTGCATCATTGTTGTTATAAATGCGTAAATTATCGGAAATTCATACCTTAAAGTTTATTAATATGCGCAATGTACCTATGGCGATGTAATGTACAAATTTTTCTTTATGTTCTTATTAGTTAAGACTGCAACAAAGGACTGCTATTTCTATGTTACAACCTAGGTACCTAAGCCTACCGCCGCTTGCGTACCTACACGAAATAGACTAAATTTATTTAAATTCAGCCCACAGCCAGCAGAATATAAGTTTCTCGCGTCGTTTGCAGCGCTTTTCGGTATTGTATAGGCGTTGACGGAAAACATAAAAAGCATAGTAGTCCAGTCATTTAAGCTTAAATTAGGTAAGAATCTCGGAATTCGAGATACCCAGCTGTAAGTCTGTAAATACTTGTATATTGACACCCTAAAAGTTGTCTCAAAACCTACATATGGTAGGGTCTACGCAACTATTATGCAAGTATTTACAGACTTACAGCTGGGTATCTCGAATTCCGAGGTGAACTTACTATAATGACTGGACTATAGGTATCTTTCACAACTTAGACAACAAATAAAGGACTAAAGGCGCAGTGAGCTATTTACGACAATTTGTGGTATTTCGAGCAGGGATAATCGAACAAATAAAAAAAGAAATTCGCACAAATAGATCCATTACAAATTGTATTTTTATTGGAGACTATCAACAAACATAACTTTAGTTCATCAAATCGTGATAATAACTCATTTTATTATAACCTGCGTAAGTATAATGGAATTGGGAATCATCTTACATCCTGTCCTTCTCAGTTCGAAAGTGGTCTAAGCGGGACAGCAAGAGTGACGACGTCATTCTCAATCCTTAGGTACATTAAGTACCTACGCAGGTTTTACTTTTAGCTTTTAACCTATGTTTCAAACACATAAATAATTATTTACTGTCATTCTTTCCAGTTTCACGTAGACATAATATCAGACGAATGTTTAGGGGCACTCGCCGTCGGTGCAGTATCACTGCTTCCTACCAGGACGCCGCCGCCAGAAACTGCCCTGGACTTAACCATCCCTTGCTGGGTGGTCACCGAAGACTTATTGTACAGCGACGGCAACTATGTAAGTGATCACACATTATAACATGCCTACGAATAGAATTGGATTAACAATGAAGTCATCTCTCATGCTCAGCTCAGTTCTGAATCGCATTATTTAGCTCCTCCGTTGGCAAATTTGGCTTTCGGCATTATCCGACTCCTTGGTACGGCTTTTGGCGGAACATTTCCCGCCCCGAGCGTAAGGGATGATTATGACGTATTCTTTCGCAGCTTCATGATTATTCTGTAGGAATACCTATTAACATCTATTTGTATAAGTACCTACCATTAGAATTTTCCACAAGATTTCCTTCAAATTGACATGTAAATATACTGCAGTTGTATACAAATATTTAAATGAGGATGTTCATGAAGTCAGAAGAAAGGAAAAATTACACTGAAAGTTTGTAAAATATGCTATATTAAAAAACACGCCTTCGATCCACGGATTGTATTTTATTTACAACCTTGATTGTCTATTGAAACATTAGCAATAAAAAAACAAGGAGCTTGCTAATAAATATTTTAATCATCAATTTTCTTCGACATTTCGAATATGCGAAATGCGGATAAGAATCGAACTTAGGTTCTTTCTTCTGGCTTCAACGTCGAGCGAGACATCACTCGAGTCTTGAGTTGTTGCTTTGAGAGTCCTGCAGGCCTCTCAATAGCTGTTCGCGGTAGCCGATAAGCTGCAATGGTCTTCTTGAGTTAGTGAGTGAGCGTCATTGTGGAGTTCCAGTAGTTCTCGTGGAAGTGGTCGCCAGGAGGGTTTTGCATCTGGCGGTCTTGCATGTAGGGGGACGAGTCCGTTGAGGTGAGCGTGGCGAGAATTGTCCGCACGGTCGTACATTTTGCGCGCCAGCTGTACCACGAACTCCTCTAATGTGGGTGTCTGCAGGTCACGTGCGATTACCGTGTTTCGCACGTATCGGCCCGCGCCTGTACAAATATTTTAAACAGTGGTCTCAAATATTGGGTTGTTTACTTCAAACAAAACGACGACGCACGAACTGCAACAAACTGCAACTACCTAATCCCATTATAGTAACATCTGTCGCGCGCAAAAAAAATATCAGGGCTGTGTTCTCGAGTGGGTATACCGTATGTTCATGAGTTCAGTCAGTTATAGCTACAATATATACTATAGTAGCTATTGTAGCCTGCGCGTGGACTCTAGTGATCTAGAGAGCGCGTCATCAGAGGTAATCTTTACAATCAACCATCAGTATTATACCTATCTGCTGTTTGTATCTAGGTACTTTCATATTATTTTAATCTTGGTATATTTTCTTTCACAGCACTGGAACGACATGGCATGCTTTCTGAAAGAGATCAAGGAGAACTCTGTGCTGACTTTGCACTTCCGTAACAACAGCGATCTGGTTCTCGAAATGGACAGCGCATACCGATGCGACATCGCCACCATCCCGCCCAAGTACAATTCAATACACCCGTTTATTGATTTGTGTGGGAAAGTTGTCCAGGTAACTTGATATACTG
This sequence comes from Eupithecia vulgata, assembly GCA_946478455.1. Classification (NCBI taxonomy): domain Eukaryota; kingdom Metazoa; phylum Arthropoda; class Insecta; order Lepidoptera; family Geometridae; genus Eupithecia; species Eupithecia vulgata. Next base: position 14,233,037 of record OX297859.1, on the reverse strand, counting down.
ATTATTTATCGGGTATTTATCGCGTACCTTTTACTTTCTTTTCCCCAACGTTTCAACCGCGTTTCAGCGACCGTGGTCACGGGCGACTGGATGTACTCGGAGTTACAACCGAGAATTGATGGCAGTTTCCGTTTCAGTCTAAATTTAATATTATTTTCCTTATGCACTTAACATATCTAAGTAGAAAGCTTACCATAATACCAAGCTGATGAGAGATCCTCATAATGCTCATTTGCTGTTCGAAAAGAACTTCTTCTTGGTTCTCACAAAATTAAATTACTGATATGCACCATCTTCTTTAATATTCTTCAATTCTTTCTTTACTAGAATCATCAAGCCTTTTCTTTGTTCAACAAAATTATATTCAGATCTACCTGCAAACACTTTTTTTTTCTTATCCAGTGTAAAGAGATGCCGTTAGCCGTTAACAAAATCCGCTGCCGAACACAGTTACAAGTTTAGGTTTAGTGCAGTGTATACCTACTCGTATGTAAGCAATGTACCTATGCCTGGTTCGAATCCCATCTTAATGATACATTTTGCTTCATAGAATTTAAGTAATAGATATTTATATAAATCGTGCGGTTAAGTGCGATGTAAACTTTAGCTATTGATAAGGGGAGACCGAATGCTTTTGTCTGTACTTTCACTGCGCCGCCGCCGGTATGAATGTTTTCAAATACTTATTTTTTCAGGTGTCAATCCTGCACCCAGACGTTATCGTTGGAAGCACATCCTCCGACCTACCGATGATAAAGAAACAAGAGGAGTCTCCTGAAGAACATTTACTTGTCGTGGGCCCCGATTCTAAAACTGACCCGAAAGGGCACAGCCGCGGGGTTTCCTACCTATATCACAACACCACCGGCGATCGGGTGGTAAATGATGATTTTATGCCTTCCTTCGGCAATCCAGATGGAGATGACAACTATAATTCCAGCATTGCCGGCTGTGACACACGCAGCGACGATGTTGATCAATCGGACAACTCTGGCGATAAAAACAATGGCACATACAACAGCAGTAACCCGACCGACGACAACGATCCTCTAGTGGAAGTACATGAGTTTGTGTATGTGCAGGAGTTTGACCCCAGCAGCGCTACAGCAAAACCTGTAGGCTCAGATAATCCATTGAGCGAAGATCCGAGCTCCAGAGTTTCAATGACAGACCCACTAAGTTTCAACGTAGACTTCGATAGTGTAGACAAGATAGAGGAAACATGCGACACAAACATACACAGCAACGTATACGCCGAGGCTAATGAGTTGGGCGCCTCAAGCCACGGCAACGACGGATCCAGCACTTGCGATGAAAGCGATGATAACGTGTCTATGAATGCATTGTTCCTAGAAACGAGCAACGAAGAACAGTCCCTCTCCTCCGACGATTCTACTACAACACGTCGTGATGATTACGACGATGATATATCCAACGCGAACGCCCGGTATTTAAACGGTATCATTAAACTGATTCCCGCTGACCACCACGATGGGGTTTTCGTAGCTGATACTAACGTGAACTGCGTAGTGATGAACTTTGCCTTGAACTTCTGGAATCGCGTCTTCCCGGCTCACTCCGATTTGCGTAACGTTGTAATCGGCGGTACTACCCACTGCTTCTGCCATGACTGCGACCCGGGTGCCGACGAAAGGCTATCAGGTAAATAAACTTTGTAAATGAAAGGATTTAACACATTGATTGCTCTACCATTTTATATTCCGCCCTCTTTCTATAGTTTCCAAATGTTCTCAAGTAAATAAAGCATTTTTTACTATGACAAAACTTGTATGGAGAATAAACTTTTCACACATTAGCACAGACGTGGTCTTTATCATGATTGTAAAGAAACATTTGCACTACTTTTTTCTCGAAATTATTTTATGCGACCACATATCTCATTTTTATTGGATTATTTTTAGTGATATGAAATCAGTAAGTTTCGTTTTTATGTCAATTGAATCGTCACCCTTATCGTCTTGGTGTAAAAGCTAAAGCTGTTACCAGGTTGGGTGCGCATCGAGCGACCCAGGCCGCAAGAGCCGCTGTCCAACCAGCCACATCGAATGTTCTGGCCTGTGTTCCTAGAAATGATCACCTCAGCGCCGGAGGTCAACGATGACAATTATTTGGATATGCGTCGCCCGCATTTAGTCTGCCGACCGGTCAGTGTGCCCCCGTACATGGAAACGTAAGTTATCTATTACTAAATATTATCTAAAAGTTTCTTGTAGAAAACACCATCTTTTGGTGCACCTAAAGGCGAACCAAGTCGTCCTTTTCGAATAGATGGCATAAAAAAAATATAACGATCAATTTACTACTATTTTTTCAGGTTTTTTGATGCGGAGGAGGGCACGCCACGTGTAGCTGCTGTAAGCTTGGAGATAGATGTGAGGTAAGTCTAATCTAAATCCTAATATTAAGATTATGAGCCACCAGGCTAAAGTAAATTCTTTTTCACCTGTATTAAAGTTTATTTATTAAACTATTGAATATACAAAAATACAAGGCATGCGCAATAGGGTTCCATTCAAGTATTACTAAGCACCAAAGCTCCCCCACCCCCTTGGCGATTAGTATTCCTGGAGTCCTGGGTCTTAGTTTGGCTTATTGTTGATGACATGGGCGACTAGATATTCTTTAAAATTTTGAAGAATGATTTGATCGCCAAGGACTTGTATGTGCTCGAAAATAAAACTGATAGTTTTATTCTTTCAAGTTTCCGGTAGTATTGTATTAATATTGTTCACTCGTTCTTACATCGTGTTTTATGGATAATTTTGATTTTAGAAAATCGTTGTTTTAAGGTCAAACGAGTCCCAAAACCCACGTTTTGACTGTACGGAAAACCAATTTTAAGGCAATAAAACACGAGCATCAAACGTTTAGGATTTTAGTTAGTAAGTTATGGGAGCCGAAACATTGTTGACTCAACTTGACTCAATAGAAAAAATCGCAAAGTTTCCTCTAAATTAAACTGAAAACCAGGTTCATTTGCTATTTTTTTCTAGTTAATTTACGTATTCTAATGAAATGTCGTCAAAAAAATTCTTAACTAATTACTTTTGACGATGACGACAAAATCGTCTTCCATTAAACGTTTCAATCAGGCTTGACGCTATCGTTCTTGCTTCGTAAACTAGCTGCGTGAATCTTCTTGCGCAAAGTACTCCTTCTCGCTGCCTGTCCCAGGGCAAGATATTTACCGGCAACTAAACATGGTTTTAACACGATTTTTGTTTTTCGCAGCGGCCAAGGGCCTCAAGACGACCGCCTCCTAGCATATTGGATATACTTGCAATCACACGCTGCTGCCATAAAGCAAGAAGCTGAATCCATACTGGCACGCTTTAATGGTTTGGTGGGGCATGCCGTAGATGGTATCAATTCAGTAGCTTCATCATTCACGTCAGAATAGTATATGTATTTTCATTTAGATATTAAAAGCGGTTGATGGAGTTTATTATGTACTTATGAATGACTAACCGTTCTGATATTTACGATATTTTCATTGTCATTTAACTTAAATCATAAATCTTTTGATATGCTATTTCATAAACTTTTAACAATTTTATTGTCATTATAAACTTACTAAAAGGTCACAAATTATGTGTATTTTTCAATAACTTGCAAATTTATTATAAATAATGTTGTTGTCACAATAGGACAGATGATGCAAGTAATGTTGCTTCGCCAAGTCTATGACAATATAAATGTATTTAAGACGACCATCGTGGTGTCTTTGAATGTTTGATTCGTCTTGTATTTAGAAAAATAGTATTACTAAAATCTCGATATAAAAATATATTTTTCTGTTCGTTATTGTAATCCTTCGATCATTAGATCAAATAATTAGTGTTCTTTAGTATGTGTTTCTAACCATACTCGTGGATAAAACTGATATACTTCTGACGCGTCACGCACGCGACACACACAACACGATAGTGTGTTTGTCCTGCTGAACTCATTTCAAGGATTAATTAGTAATTTCAGTAAACGTAGTATTACTATTAGTCAATCCACAATTTATGTGATTATATATCAAATAAATCTTGTCATAGCTATAAGAAAAGGTGTGTTGCTATTTTTTGCTTATTACATTATGCATATAATAATGTAGTATTTTTTGTTTAATATTATTGTAGTCTTGTATAAGTTTATATTGTGCATTTATATTCATTTTATTACAAAACTTAATTGTGTGTGTGTGTTATTAGTAGATGTGTTGTGTTCCTTTGCGTCTTTTTATGCTTTACTTTGATTATATATTCACAAAAATACGTAAAATAATATATATATAGTATATAAGTATTTTTTTGGAAACATTTTGTATTACTTGTTACTTAATTTATAAGCATACCCATTTGCTGATTGCAATTGATTTTTTGAAATATTAACCAATAACTTGATGAAGCATCTAAAAGCAAAGCAGAAAAATGGAAACATATGTATAACCATGTTAGTTATATATAATAAGTGTCCTTTTTCCACCAAGTTTAAAGTACATATTTGCATTATTACTCATTATTGTCGCATTAGTGTCGGATTTACTTCTAGAAATTATAAAATAAAACCATTGGCTGTCGATAAAAATGACTTTATTTTGTTCCTATGCTCTACAACAATACAATAATTGTATCTAAAACGTTCCTTAACTAAACTACAATCTAGTAACATTAAAGATAAATTATCACTGTTCGTTTCTTAACCACCTAACGTGAGATTCGATACAGTACAAATATGTAGACATAACATTTATATAACTACAACATACATAAGACAGTGCTGCAAACCTAAAACGATGTATCACTAATGAAATAAATTAAAAATAATTAAATTCGAATAATACACTACACTGTCGCTGCAACACACCAATTGAAGCGCAATCAATCTGTAAACGTTTTTTCCGAGTAAGAAACTTAATGTGCCTTTGTGAACTGCTCGACTGAGCTGTGTTCGAAATCAATCTAAAAATGAAACCAAACAGACATCGGCACTTGATTTTTCAAAGGTAGTATTTGAGTTTCCCGTATTTATTCAAAATAGGTTTTCAAGTTTATGATCTTACAATGTTTATAACGTCCCCGTTTGAATAAGTAACGCTCTGTGCTCAGTCTAAATTCTCACCCAAAGAAGCCACAAAATTAAATTTTCTCTGAGTGATGTGTAAAATCCACTTCTACCTTATACCTAATTAATAATGTAACAATCAACTAGTCTATGTACAACACCGAATTGTCCTATTATTTTGGACACCTAATATTTTTACGATAACAAACGTCGTCGACCTTCTGTCTGACGCTACATCTATTTATTTTGAACGGCCTAGTCTTTTTCATATTATGCCTTTTATCCGAGCCAAGTCTGTTGTTGTGTATAGATTGTACGAGTAAAACGGTGTGTAAAAGTCTGCAAGATTTACGAGTGTTCTAAAATGGTGCGAATGGAGGCGTAGTTGATCTACCAGACTTTGCATTTTTGTATAGGGTTCATTGGCGACCCGAGGGGGCATTGGAAATCGTTGGCAAATTCTTCCATGTTGGACATAGGTCCGATGACGCGGAAGCGGCCAGGTGAGTGGAACCCAGTGGTGATGCGTAGCTTGATGGCTTCGTTGCGGTATACGGCGCACCAGGTGGTCGCAGCGCTCAGCCAAAACAGCTGTAATTAAAACAAACATTGAAATGGTTGATGTTTAAAATCGAACTTATAACAGGTTTGGTTGTCAACTAGGCCTAGATCTTAGTAATTACTCACGGGATCTCCGTGGTAAAAAACTTCAATAATAATATAAACTTTTACATTATTTCTTTGGTTCCTTGAATGTGAAAACACGATTGAGAAAAACAATATACCTATGCAAAAATTGTGTAGTTTATGATTTTATTTTAACTTATAAAATAAAATCATGAAACTACACAATTTTTGCAAATGTAGATCTCAGGAACTCTGCGGTCTATTGAAATGACTTATATTCTAATTCGTAGGTTATTGCTAAATATTTGGTTCCTTGAACCAGTTTCTTCATAAGTTTTTTTTTATATGCAAAAACTTGTTTTTTGCGCTAACGTCGCGCGTCGTTTCATAAACGTATCCTCTGTCCCGCTCCTATGAACGCGAAATCGGATGCCTATCATTAATTTTCACATACCTAATGACTCGTATAGCGTGCGCTCTCTTAACGTGTTATAATTATAACCTACAAAAAGTTCATTTTCAATACGTTTAATAATTTTTGATATCTCATCACTGTGGCAGCTGTGTTACAAGATATGGTCACTTGTTAGTGACTTTTCACTTCAGTGTTGTTCAATGGTTATACGTATAGGAAGTCAAGTCCTAACCTGTGATTTATTTATTTATTTATTGAAACGTAACCTCTATTATTATTATGACTTGTTATTATGATATTTAATTACAATGATCACCTATCTCGAAATAATCGGATCCAATTGTGCTTTTGTATCTTTTTATCCCCGAAGGTTAGGTTTTACGAATGTTTCTTATAATTGGGGTTAACGAGTGTTATGAATTTATGATGTTTTGATATAATTATGAAGAATCAAAATACTCGTAATCACTTCTAGAATATTAGTCAATGGTTCTATTTAAAGGGCATCTGCACACTTGCGCGAGTGGATATTCACAAGATCACTAGCGCTTTACAGAAATTGACAAAATGAGGTATGAAAGTGATCGGTTTTCTTTTTAATTTTCAATTGTTTCGATCACTTCACTTTGAAACAGCTCACATGGATGACTCAAAAACAAGTTAGTTCGGTATGCCTTTGTTATCACCAAACTATTTTCTAAGAAAATCATATCCCATACGCTATCGACACATCCGTTTTTGCTTTCAGAGGAGCGATCACGTAACTTTTGTTATAATGAATCTTAATCGAAAAGAAGACATTAAGTTTATGATAATATCTTATTTATTGAGGGAACTCGTCCTGTTTTTTTCCCCTTTACTGTTATTCGGGCAATAAGGAACTAAAATTCAGATGAAGTTAATATAATCGGCAATCGGACCTGCCGTTTTGAAGAGACGCGCTACCGCAGAAAGTGTTGTGGATCAAATTATAGCTAGGTATATAAGCAGATAAGTTTTATTATTTTGTACAAGCAGCGCCACGCGAATTCATCCTCGTAGTTCCCGTTCACCCGGGATAAACCATAGCCTATGTCACTTCCTAAATTAAGCTTTCTAATGGTGAAAGAATTTTTGAAATCGCTCCAGTATTTTTAAAGTATTCGTTACATACAAAAATAAAAATCTTTCCTCTTATATTATTACTGTAGATGTAATGTTTCATATTAGTTAAGTATAGGTACTATTTATATTGAACTTATTTTATTGTATGTTAACCTAGATATTTTTTATTTTACATAATTAATTCTCAATGTTTGCTATGGATTATACGTTGAGCTACCTGTAGATTGTTTGCAACAGTTTGCAGATGGCTTAATTGTTTCTATTGTAAATACTAGTTTTAATTTAAATTTGTTATTTGATTGTTATTTTCTTTCAGAATTATTTTATTAGAAATTTTAAAAAAAATATACGTTATTGTCTGAAATAAATAAAAAATATGCAATAATCCAAACGCTGGGAATGTGGGTTGGGGATCGCAGTTCGGTGGTGAATCTGATCTGCATCCCTTAATCGCCTTTTATGACTTCCGCGGAAACTTTCCTACTTGATCTTGGTAAGTATATCCTGAGCGCCTTAGCTGAAACATGCTTAGTGAAATGAACTTACTTGTCGTGGTGTATATTTCTCAAGTCCAGGCAGGCTCGCCTCTGCTCCATGGCGTTCGATCCAAGCCTGGTATGCGTAATAAGCCTCCTTGATTCCACCATTGTCTGCAATGTTCTCGCCTTGGGTGTTCACGCCGTTGAGCTGTAGATAATAAATCGTAATGAGTAGGTACAACGCAATCCGTATATGAAATCGTAATTTTAGTGACATAGCTACTTACTAAATATGTAGTAGTAAGATTGTTTCTGTGTATTATTCAAGATCTTATCATCAATACCAACAAGCCTGCTATGCAAAACCTACCTCGTTTAGGGGAGACACAGCCTCTTTCAGGATGTATGTAAGCTGGTGATGTAAATAAGCATCATTATGTACGTTGTGACTGACATTGCTAGCTAGCCCATAGACTTGTTTTGACCAATGACGAAGCTTAACGACCAAGTCTTTTCATAGGTAGGTATATCACTTTTAATCTTTTCTGTAGGTGCATATACAAAAGAACAATTAACAAACCGGTTTCGTGCGTTTTAAATAATTGCTTAAATCGTTATGCTGATAGTTCTTTGTTTGCGAGGTGATTGACTCGCGGGCTTATCTTTTGGTCATTTTATCGCTGACACAACAGATTGCGTTTCCAGCAAAGCCGGGTCATAGCTAGAACTAATTTTCAAACCATCATCATCATTATCGCCTTTATTTATAATTTTTTATATTTTATAAATTTTCATATATCCCAGTGTTTTAGGACTTTATTTAAAAACTGTTTCGTCTATCTTCTGTTTGAAAAATGACTTGACAACTGTCTTATTGTTTTTATAGAGGCTTCGACGAATATTTTAATTTTATGCTGACGAGAAATTATTATTATTTAGGTTCTAACTCATATTATTAAGTAGGTAAGTACCTATCTTCCTACGCACATTGATACACATTAGTATGTACTTCATTGATACAACGGATACCACTATTGTAATCTTTTTTGTTTTCTATGAATATAATGTAGATTCTTCTATAAATCAAGTTCTTCTCGAAGTTTAAAATATTTTCTGTGGACATTCAACATGTTTTCCAAAACCAAATCTGTCCCAGCCAATCTCAAGTTACGACCTTACTAAAAAAAATATGTTTATATTGGAAAATAGTTTTAAAATTGTGGTCAAAGAATATTAAATGGAAAATGGACAATAATTTATAGATATAGATACAGTTGTTTACCTGGAGTTCGACTTCCTTGACGGTGTAGTTAGAGTATTGGTCGATGATGCATTTAGCTCTCTCCAAATAGCGCTGCTTGGTCATCTCTTGCCACCAATCTACCAGGTTTCCGTTCTTGTCGAATTGACGTCCCTGAAAAAAAAGATCCCATTAATCTAACTCTATCGTTAAACAGTTGGTCCTGCGCCTGATCTGACCTCTCCACAGTCGTGTCGGGCTTTTGTCCCTTGGCATCACTAGAGCGAGGAAATAGAGAGTGCAGGTGCAGTTTGCACACACACTCGGGCACACACCGTGCACTATATTAATTAAGTCCTGCTCACATGTCTAGTCTCCGTTGAGACTGGTTGCTGTGGCCGAAATTTGGCTAGGAAGGACATCACCTCATCAAATAATCTCATTTCTCTCAGGTTCTGTTCTGATCGGATCCGTGCTGATTGGTACAACATACAAAAATATTTATTTCTTTAACTCAATGTACTATGTGTTATATTTGAGATTCCCTTATAAGTAAAAAAATACCTGTGTTAGGGAATCTCGCTCTTCCAAAACAAATTATATTTGTACTTAGAGTAGATTAGGTAAGTTATTAATATGTATCTAATATTTAGCTAGGTTAGAATTATGACAATAATAATTTATAATTAAAGTTTAAATGCGTAAACTACTACGCATATTATATATCAGGTTGAAGTTTTCGGCCACCATGAGCCCTTAAATCCTTTCTTATGTCTAATCTACTCTGTGCAGTGTACCACAACGTTATCCACAATATCTTTTTCCTGGAAGTAGCCGCTAAATTGGACTCTAAAAGAAGTTATATTTAGGCACAAGTTACCTGATCATCAAATCCGTGTGTAATCTCATGGCCAATGACAAATCCAATAGCTCCATAGTTCATGTATGCAGGTCGTTGAGAGGAGAAGAAGGCTCCTTGCAGAATGCCGGCGGGGAATTCTAACAAAACAAATTTTGGGCTTAGACGAGAGTCGAGAATCATACTTAACGTTTAGTAAAATTATGGTGCTAAAAATAAAAAGAAACTGAATAAGTATTTCATTAAATAAAAGATTTTCCTGCTGCTTTTTCTGGAAATTAATCGTAGTCTGGATTTTAAGTAGGTATATTCTATGGTATAAAGAGTATTAAAAGTATAAAGATTAGTAACTTGGTAGTGTTGGTTTCAAGTAATAATTTAGGCACCTACCTTTCTAGGTAGGTGTTTACCTAAATCAAAGATCATCTAGAGGTATACTAGATTTTTAACCTAAACATTATCATCATCAGCCTTTGTCAGTCCACTGTTAGACATAGCTCGTCCTTCAAAGGGTAAGCATATAGGTAATTAATAATAAAAAAATCAGTCTTAAATTATGTAGGTAGGACATATCCTTGATCGGTACTTAGATTACTAAAATGTCACTCATTTTAGTAATCTAAGTACCGATCATTCATGCCAAAGACTATACTGGCGGCTGCGCTTACCTTTAAATCTCTGTGGTGAATGCAATAGTGGTTGTTTTGGGAATTAAGATATAATGCCGTTTATATATACGTAAAGCAGAGTGCGTTGGTGATATAACTCACTCCACAAGGGTCAACATAACACCAGCGCTGAGTAGGTAATCTTGACTTATCTACCCAGCACCATGCTGAGTTGATACCTTTTTGGCTCGACATTCGGTGGTTTGCCAGGCAGGTTGCGGAAGAAACTAGGTAGGTAACCTACTCCTTTTAGATTTTCAACAATTTATTTTGTAGTACATAATATATGTAAGTAGGTAACCGTTGTTTTATGTCTAGCTGATAAACTCAATCTAGTTTAGTTCCTTCCTTTAATGTTGGGTAACTCTAATGTGTCGTGTCAAATAAATAATTTTTATTTCATTTAATTTCATTTCAATAGAATAAAATGAGTGAATCCAATTTATTTCATTGAAATGGTTCTACTTCTACCTTAATTGATGATTTGATGGTAAAGATAAAGTTTCATCGTGATAGGTTGATCAAATCATAAAATAACAGAATGTAAATCTAATAATAATTCGGAAGTAGTTTGTAGCTGGCTCCATTATTAGGTATACCTACTCATGAAAAGGAATCAGGAAAACAAGGTTATTCTATCAGAATCGGAAGCATTTCTCTGGGAAATAAATATATTTCCATAAAGCAAAGCATTTCCGTAAATGAAAGGATGCGTGTAGGCGAAAAAGTCGTGCAGGCTGCCCACATCATTTTCAAGTACAAAGGCACTGAGGATGCAACTGGTAAATTCAATTACCCTTGAAATACAGAAATAGATTCAATGAGTTTGAGTGAGTTCGTAAAATTTTATGAAATATTATTTTAAACGCAAGCAAAGACAACACATTACCAACGAATTATGGTAGATCTTTCTTATACATAGGACCTTCGCTGCAGTGAGTGCTCAGAGCATAGTTATATTGTATTAAATTTTATAGCTTTCAACTTTTAACCTTTCGGCACATTCGTGGTCCTTTTCTAAGCGTCACCTTTTCGTTTTCTTTTCTGTATGATGTAATTGGTTTTATGTTAAAATTAGAAAGCTAGTATGTAGAATGCTAATATGTACTCACGGATACTGTTTTCGATGGAGGAGTAGAATGCGTTAACGACAGCAGGGCGGCCGTGGGTGATCCAGTCGGTCTTGTTAACGGGCTCACGAAGTTTTCTGAACAGGTAATCGGTTCCGAAGAGAGTCAGATTTAGGACAGATTCCATCAGTTTGTCGGATGACATCTCCAACTGAAAACGATGGGTTCGCGTGAGGTTTCACAGTATATTTTTAAACCCCAACAAAAAAGGCATAGCTCCAAACGTATTTTGGAAAAATGTTTTTTTTTTGTGTGTCTTGATTGAGAGTTTTCATAACTATCCCTTTATTGTGACGGTTGATGGTTCAAAGTAAATTTTTATCGTATTAAGGCTAGGTATCTATTTTTTTATATTAGTTTGTTATGAGCCGCTTTTGTTCTACTGCCTCCCTATTCTCTCCTTTAATAGCTTCAAAAACAACAAAAAATGACCAACGAGGCTTTTAAAAATGGTTGATCAAACCACTATAAACCTGTTTGTTTGTTGTCTGTTACCTATGCTGCCAATGTTTTTTGTTTGAGTGCAAAGTTCAGATTGGGAAGTAAACGAGCCGGATCAGCAGTTGCTAGAACTGCGACCTTGTTAATCGCTGTTTTTGCGATCGGTATTTGGCTTCATTAATCAATCCAAATAACAAAGAATGATAACAACCAGCTACGTGCAATACAGGTAAAGTTTGTGTTGAATTGAATGATGATGATAGCAAAAAGTAAAGTCACACATTTCTACTCGTTAGCTAACGAGTTGACCTCTCCTCCTTCTTTCTTGAATATCTCAGTAACTACGACAACTATTTACTTGAAATTTAAAACAATAACACATTTCGTGCGTCATTTCATTACTGATTAAAAGAAAAAGAAATGAAATCACAATTTGTACTATTTTTTTTAGGTACTTACAAATTGTGATGTTGAAACTATATGAGACCAATGGGAGTAAATGGCGTAACGAATGAAAGGTACATTTAAAAAATAGAAGGTTTCATAATTTTTAAAATATTTTAAAACAAATATGACCAATTCCCCCTCCCAAAGTTTGAGGAGCAATCCATCTGAAATGTATGTGGCATTTGTAGATATAGATCTATATTTAACTAGAAAAATGGTCAAAAAGGGGCTTTTTTTTAAAGGGAGGATTTCCGTCTGTGTAAGATATCAAATGAGTTACCTTTCATTTGATATCTTATTGGTTTGTACATTTCAATATAATTAATTAAAGTTTCTGTAGGTTAATAGTTCTTTAAATATTTGAAAATAGTCGAAAAATTGCCTTCGGCCGCGTACGAAACCGGAGTCACGTAACCAGGTACGGTAGAAGAAAAAATCTTCTTTTTACGATACTAGTTACTAAGCAATAGGTTTTTTTCCTTACACGATACTGGTTTCGACATATATTGGCCCGTCCCCCTATCGCTAAATTTTGCGGAGCGATCCATATGCAATGTAGAAGGCGTTTGTAAATAAAGATCTTTATTTTACAAGAAATATATACTTACAGAAGTCTGCAAAAGTAACACTTTTTGAAAAATGGTCAAAAAGAGGGGAAATGTTTTCGAAAGGGTGCTTACTACCTGAGTATACATATTTTTGAAATAAGTACTTGTATGTTGAAAATAGACGAAAATTTTACACGACCCACTTCTTAATCTCCTAAGTTTACAGAGCGATCCATCGCACTTAACGATCCAGGTTTCTTTCTTCAATCTAATGTGAATCCCTCGCTGAAACGTAAAAAAAACCCTTACCCCTTCGTAGAACTTGGTCAGTTTATCGTCATCAAGCATCTCTTGTGGGTAGGCGATATGTGAAGCCATGGCGTCGGCCTTTTCGAGAGCAGCGTTCCGAGTTTTGTCGTCCATCCAGTCCACCTTATTCAAGGTCTTGCGGAATTGGTGTCTATAAACAACTAAAGGTTTAGTCTCCAAGTGCATTAGTATAGACGATTTTTAATTAAGTATCGGGTTTTATGTTTGACTAATAAAGTAAGAGTCAAGAAATTGACGTTAAAAATAGCTAATGTTTAAGATTCCTACATTGTCTTAATTCTTTGAAAGAGATTTTCTGTTTGTATTCCTAAGTGACCAACTGAAAACAAAGCAACAGCTTCGATTTCTATTTGTATTGACAAAATAATAATAATACAGACAGTGGGTACGCTACCTATACGATATAGACAGAAAGTTGTGTTTATAGATCCCTAGAGTTGCAGCCTAATAATATGGTAGTTGCGTTACCCACCACTTTATAACTGAGCTAGAATTACCTGATATCGTTCACCATCTCTAGAGCGTTAGCCTTGGATTTCTCGTTGAAGAATTTTCTGATGTACAGGGCGCCTACTGCCATGGACAAACTGTGGGAAATATATGCATGAAACAATGGTTAAACACTAGTCGAATGTGATAACGACCTGCCATACTAATCACCACATTATGACCACTTACGTTCTTGTCTCGTTATGTTGCCAAGGACCTACCTATTTATGGTGCTTTGTTGAACACATCTTGATAATGATGTCAGTAACATTGTTATTCGTCCTAGCTCTCTATGATCCATAATATAATACCCTAGCTAGACTAAAAAGGTTCTAGACTGACGCGCGCCCTAAGGCGTTTGCCCGTACTGTTTTTTTTTATAATTTTACTATTGAACAGAGAAAATCTGTAAGACAATAGTCTTAAGAAATCGTACCACAAAATAGCATTATTTCCAAAAGTTTTGGAATCCTTAAAAACTTCAAATAATATATGACCTACGCCAAAGCAAAGCATTATGAAGCAATAATTGGCATTGGTAGCCCAACTAGCAGTTTATCCTGAAATGTGCGTGAAAAGATCAAGACGATCTATTTATGTTTTGCTTCACTTAAGTATAAACAAAATTATACGTGAATTGGAAGCTTAAATACAGATGATTAACCAAGTTTTTAACTTACCTGTGCGAATCTACATCAACAGGCCAGCTACGGGTAAGGTAAAGTAAAAAATCATTTATTGAATCTATTTTCTAATCACGAAATACTTACCTACTTAAACTTCACCTCCATGATCCACTTCCAATGTACCTAAGGTCTTACCATCATTTTTTTTGTACAAATCGGACGATTACCGATACCGACTAATAAGCCCCGAGTTCACCAACAGATGGTTAAATTTTAAACAGTTGTTTTGACGATTTTGACACCAATTTTCATACATTAAACATCAAAGTTAACCGATGAAGCTGCCTAATTGTCCGATTATCTTTTGGTGAACACAGACCTAAGTTTGCCAATTTTTTTACCAACCTAAAATAAAATTCTTAAGTCGGTTGTGTTTTTTATTATCTTGTCTCTCTCATTATTCTATTACCCGTTATTATTGTTGTGAACAAATACCTCCACTTCCCTGTGTCTCCTCTGGTTCCAAATCCAATCCCCATGCCTACTGTTCCTTTAAAAAACACACGTTATAACCGGTTTATTACCTATCTAAAACAATCTTTTCATCATAGAATCCAGTAATTACTTTGCCAAAATTGTTGTGAGATCAGATTTGGTATACCTAGGTAGTTTATTTAAGAAGTGTCTTTGTTGAGAAATCATTGAGTCACAATGTTAACATTTTTGTTTACTTTTAAAAATAAAACACCTTTCATTGTGGTTTAATACACCAATGAAAGTTGTAAGTGTAGTATGTCATTGTGTTGAATTGAAGTTTGTAGGAACCTTAGAGGGACCAGAAAATAATGCATTCAGTGAGGGTGATAATTTGTTTGTGTGGTTCTGTGTTCTGGTTTGCGACTAATGTTCCCATTTAGCTTCCATATGGATGAAATGGTGAATGAATTTTGGTTTGTTTGGCAGAAATAAATAATTTTTGGAGTGTTTTTACCTATATCTACTTGATCAGAATCTTCGCTGCCGTTCTCGTGTCATGATTGTATACATTATATATGTAAAATTGTTGTTGTTTTTATTTATTTTGCAAAACTACCTAGGTTCAGCTGTTGATGTGTATGCTGTATGACGCTTTTTTTACATTATTATCTTACAATAGGGTAGGTCTAGGTTAATTTACTAGCTATAATATACTAGCTTTCAAATTAATAAGGGAAAAAATTAAAAATGATACCGCTTTCAGTTTCGGGTCATAAAAACTCTGCCCTTTTTCTGTAACGTCGCCGTTCAGTTTGCAAACTCAAAGAGATTCTGTTCCCTCAATCAAAATAAATTTACAAGCAAATAAATGATAAAAACATCATCTTTGTTGTTTGTGTATAATAAATTAGTAAATGAATAAATAATCTAATAAATAACTCCTGATTCCCACTCGGAAACGGCGAGTAGACGAGCGCGTTCTGATTAGCTGGTAGACGTATTAAGATTTTTCCGTACCAACTCGCATAGCGGCTCATAAGCTGTTTTGCCCTCCATAAATAACTTTATTTCTCTAAAAAAATCGAAAGGGTGAACGGTGACGTTAGTTTAAAATATTGCGATGGAGCTTCAAAATATGCTTTACTAAAAACATACTTTGTACTTTACAAATGTTAAATTTGACAATAAAAAATATAAATATTAAACTTGTGCAGATATTATTTTTAAAGAATGTAAAAAAAACCTAGTTTTTTGAAGTCACGTGCATTATTATACCCTAATTTTAACTTACCTGTTTTCACCAACAAGCCATCTACGAGTAAGGTAAAGTAAAATCGTTTAATCTAGATTCTTCTATGTTGCATTAAGGTTGAAATTTATATGAATACATCTGTGTAGGTATACCTGTTATAGAATCTGAAAAAGCGTGTATCTACTTGCGACTGAAGCGTGCAGATAATAGTAGAAGGATCTTATCAAATGATGGTGTAGCCGGTGATCGTTTTGGCAAGCGAAATATTTCTCTGTGATTTTTTAATGGCCTACATAGTTACTACAACATTGTGAAATCGTGCAGGCAGCAGCTATAGTCAAGTGGTACAAAAATGGCTAAAGATCGATTATTTTCAATTATGAATACGCCGCGCATAATCATTATTGAAAATAATTATGCCTATAACAATTTTAGTTGACTCTATGTATCTAATGCTAAAGCTACGAATCTAAATATCAAACCATAATTCCAATGAGACTTAAAATGAACGAATCTGCAAACACTTGATCGGGCGACTTATTTTTTCAGCCATGGGCGAAAGCTCCGATACTGTTCTTTAATGCCGATGAATTGACTCATACAGCGAAAAGTTTCGAGAGTTTATAAAAAACGACTGAAGTCGTGTTTAGGTTTACCCAATATTCGCTACCCAGGGTGGTAGCGAAAGCTGAGTGGATATAATGAGTATAGCACTGTATTCTAAAATGCCCAGCGAGATACCGCGCGAAAGCGAGCAAAATTTTCCACAGCCGCTCTGGGTAACAAATACCAAGTAGGTCTTAACAAACCTTCAGGGTCTCACCACATTTATCAATGCAGAATCAGCTTAGATCAGTCATGGCAAAAACCAGCGCTAAATCTAGGTACATATCGTCGTTCGGCAGTCAATACCGCGAATGAGACATTCAACAAAATTTACAGGAGACGAAAAAAACGTGTTAATGATTCTGTGAACTTACAATTCTTTTAAAATTGATATTTTTAATTAAAATAATGTGTTATGATTGTACAAATACATGTTTTTCTCAGTATTATGGCAGTATTCGCAAGAAAAATCACGTTCGCGGTTTTTACCCACTATTTTTGGTAAAATCGTATCATATTGGCGGTTATGTTCTAGATCTAGAATTAAAACCAATCTTTTCTCATGACTATTTTTATTATACTTAACTAATAATGTAATGTAATTATGAGAAAGTATTAAAATATTAATCAGAAGGTATTTTTTTAAATAAGGTTAAAGTTCAATTAATATCTAATATCACTATGTGAAATGTTGGTAATAAAAAGGTTTATTATAGCTAAATTTAAAGAATTTTGGAACAAGCCAATAACGCACCGTCCATTCCTTTATCCCAAAGAATTCAGGAAAAAAATGCGACAGACTCGAATGCGTTGACCCTTTACCTTCAAGTGGTATGTCTTAGTCGAATTTTTTCTTGAGTTTGTAGAAGAATTACCCTTTTGTCTACATTTTGGTGACTTGACATCAACCATAGATTTGATAAAAACTTTTTTGCTATTCCAATCCATTTCAGTCCAAAAAGTTTCAAAGTTTTGCTTCCTATCTTCTTCTGTAATATCCCGGCAGATAAGTCCTCCTTTTAAGCATGTATCTGATGTACACCGTGGTCCCATCTCTCTTTTACTTCTTTCAATATCCTGTATCCACTTATCTTCCTCTTTTCGAAATCCTAAAAAGGATTCGCCGTTTATTCTTTTTACCTTCTCAATGTCTCTTTTTCGACCGCGACGAGGTTCAGATAAACATGTTTCTAATATTCCCGTTAAATCTGCAGAAGAAGAAACTACCGGCTGAGATGGATTATTAGTTTGTACATTAGTTACTCTTGCTACATCTTGAAGAGGCGGAATTTAATTCCAATCTCAACATTCAATAGCCAGACTCTCAAATGCTATTTTAAAAACTGTCTGAATAGGCTTATAATTGTTTTTTTTTTATTGAAATGTATAAAAAGTCTACATAAATACCACATGACATAAATTCACAATAATTAAGATTAAAAAAATAAATACAAAGTATTAAGAAAATAAATTTAATTAAATCCAGTAGTGGTTTAAGAACATTACAGAAAAAAAAAAAAATGGTATGGTATGAGAAACAGATTTATGAAGTGTATCTAAAAGATACCTTCTAATTAAGGACATCATAGACCTTCATATAGGCCTGAACTAGACCTTAAACAAGGCCAACTAAAAATAAGACATACACTACAATTATGTTAACGGTACCCTGGTGTGCGCTACGTGCGAATGAACGTTCACAGCCAGGGTGGATATTATATAGAGCTTCATAGGACCTAAGTTTGTTCACAATCTTAACTATTAAAAAGTGACCAAGTATGCACCACAAAGGTTCTTTTAATGGATACCAGATCACTTACATTATGTGAGGTGAATGTGAAAAATATTCCTGTATTTATTTTTACATTTTAAGATAGATTCATTAGTTTAATGCAATTTAAGTGTAACAGGTACTCAAATTTCAATCTTAGCAATAATAACCATGATACCTAAGTTCAATTGATAGTAAAATCATGAGTAAATGCATTGCATAAATTAGAGAAATATTAGGAACATCTTGGCTAACACCCAAATATTTTTCAGATGTCATATAAAACAGCTTATGATTTCGAAGTAGACACTCACCAATACTGTTTTCTTCTCAGATTCTAGATCGATGGTGACCACTTCAGCAGATAAAACGTTTCCGTGGACAATAACCGAGTCCAAGTTCAGAGTATATTCCGATTTTTCGGGCTTCAATGCACGTAGTCTCTTGCAGAAACCAGACTGATCGCAGGTCTTAAAATTATTTCTATCCACAGCAGAGCATAGCGAAATGCTAAACGCAGCGACCAGAAGAAGGCCCCAGGTCTTCATACTAAAAATATATAAATTAATTTACAACAAAGACCGGTGTGAGCGGTTGACCGAAAAGTAACACGATACCACCCGTATTACCTGGCCGTTTTACTTTTATACGTCTCGAAAACAGAGAGGGGTCTCCACTGGGTTAATTTATTTTAGTTCATATCAGCTAAAATAACTTAATCGAATAAAAAATCACGAAAAACAAGATAAAATGCACGCTCACGACGTGGAGAATTTTTGTCTGGCAGATTTTCCGGTTGCCAGAATGTTGATAAAGTAAACAATCAAGCCACGTTATCAAGCAATGTCAGTTAGAAGTCATGCATACAAGTAACATAAATAAAATAAATAAATAACGCTGGACAATTCACACAGCATTATCTAACCCAAAGTTAAGCAGAGCTTGTGTTATGTTATGAGTACTAGATAACTGATATACATAATAGAATTCAATATATAGATAGATATTTTTTATTAAATATAGAAAACGACCAGAACACCCTGAACAAATGTCTGCAGATCGTACACACATTTGTCCCGAGGCGGGAATCGAACCCGCAACCGCAGGCGGACTTTCGCAAGCCGCGCCACAGAGGTCGTCAAACTGAAGGTAAACGCCGAAGTTCCCTCACTTCTTTGAAATCGTTGATGTTATTTTGTTTCAAAATAAAGATTTTCTACCCTTCTCATTATTTATTCAACATAAAATTCTTACATTTCCGTCACTATACATTTTCGACGTTGCATTATTTGTAAGGAAATAATATCGTAATCTGTTCCTAAAATTCACAGACACTTCGGTACGTAACAGACGAGATAATGACAGACTTTGTATGCCTAGGCGCACAACTGCACTGTTCCAAAAAAGCGTAGTCTATAAGGCACCTAAAATTTATAATAAGATTATTAAGGTATGTATCGAAGTCCTTTTTAAATCTTAGTGAGAAAATGTTAAAAGCTAAATTGAAACAACTATTATTAAATAAGTGCTATTATAATATTAATGACTTTTTAATAGAAGATCTAAAACTATACACTTTAATTTTATGAATAAGCTTAATATACCTAAATAATACAATATCATTTCAAATATTTGCATGCCTAAGGTAGAACATTTATTATATATTTTAGACCTACTACTGTACATTATGTTGGAGCAAATAAACAAATCTTTTATCTATATCTTTCTTGTAATTGTATTTTGAACCGTTTTTGAACATGTACTAAAAATTACCCAACCGATGATGACGTGACCAATGATTACGTGTTCATCAAGCATTTGATCAAGCATTGTTAAATATTTTTAGTTATGGCAGCACCTGTGAATTTGCCAAATGACAGTTGTAGTGTTGGAAGTAACGTTTCGAATTCGAAATCGAAAAAAATGCCACTAATTAAGTCAAAAACAATAGGGGATGGCATGGAACGACGACGATGACGAATAATTTTCTCAGAATCCTGAATACAAAATATTGCAAATTGAAGGGCGAGCCAGAAATATTAACTAACTATAGGCCGCTCCACAATGACATAATTTCGTCGTTCGGCAGTCAATACCGCGAATGAGACATTCAACAAAATTTACAGGAGACGAAAAAAACGTGTTAATGATTCTGTGAACTTACAATTCTTTTAAAATTGATATTTTTAATTAAAATAATGTGTTATGATTGTACAAATACATGTTTTTCTCAGTATTATGGCAGTATTCGCAAGAAAAATCACGTTCGCGGTTTTTACCCACTATTTTTGGTAAAATCGTATCATATTGGCGGTTATGTTCTAGATCTAGAATTAAAACCAATCTTTTCTCATGACTATTTTTATTATACTTAACTAATAATGTAATGTAATTATGAGAAAGTATTAAAATATTAATCAGAAGGTATTTTTTTAAATAAGGTTAAAGTTCAATTAATATCTAATATCACTATGTGAAATGTTGGTAATAAAAAGGTTTATTATAGCTAAATTTAAAGAATTTTGGAACAAGCCAATAACGCACCGTCCATTCCTTTATCCCAAAGAATTCAGGAAAAAAATGCGACAGACTCGAATGCGTTGACCCTTTACCTTCAAGTGGTATGTCTTAGTCGAATTTTTTCTTGAGTTTGTAGAAGAATTACCCTTTTGTCTACATTTTGGTGACTTGACATCAACCATAGATTTGATAAAAACTTTTTTGCTATTCCAATCCATTTCAGTCCAAAAAGTTTCAAAGTTTTGCTTCCTATCTTCTTCTGTAATATCCCGGCAGATAAGTCCTCCTTTTAAGCATGTATCTGATGTACACCGTGGTCCCATCTCTCTTTTACTTCTTTCAATATCCTGTATCCACTTATCTTCCTCTTTTCGAAATCCTAAAAAGGATTCGCCGTTTATTCTTTTTACCTTCTCAATGTCTCTTTTTCGACCGCGACGAGGTTCAGATAAACATGTTTCTAATATTCCCGTTAAATCTGCAGAAGAAGAAACTACCGGCTGAGATGGATTATTAGTTTGTACATTAGTTACTCTTGCTACATCTTGAAGAGGCGGACGCTCTATTTCTGGGCAATTTGGAGTGATGGGTAAAGATTGGACTGACAGTAGAATGATCTGAGACTGCAGTTCTGTTAGAGTGTCACCAAAAATCGGCTTGAGGCTGATGACACGTGGAGGGATGAAGCGAGATATCCAGGTATGCAGGCTCTGACTGAGGCTCTATTTCAGGGCGATCCTGAGTAGGAGTTAGAGGTTGGACTAACAGCGGAGTGCTCTGAAACTGCAGTTCTGTTAGAGTGTCGCCAAAATTCAACTGAGGCTGAAGACTTAAATCCGTACAGGAAAGCTGATCCGAAACTTCCAGGCTGTGACTGAGCATCTACTTTGAGCCTTTTTGATGTGCATGACGGTAGTGAAGAGAAAATGTTCTTCAAACGCGATTTCTTGTTGATTTGTGCTATTATTGTGTTACTAAACCCCATGTCCTTTAGAATATTTTCATTTTCTGATGAGTCTTCCATCGCGCTGTAAAAAATAATCACTATTAATAATATAATCTAAATAAAGCTATAAGTTTACTAAAACCCCGATACAAGCGTCATAGTTAGGTATTACCGCGAACCTGCAAACAAAGCGGAAAACTTGGTCAGTCAAAACCGCGAATACGAAAACTTATCTTTGGAATAGTTTTATTTCATAGTGTATTCAGAAATATGCTAACATATAACGTTAATTTAACTTAATACACATTTAACAACATATTTTGCAAAGAAAAAATGGGATTAACATTAGTCAAAACAAAAAACTTACCCAGAAATCACAGCGTCACGTGTTGCACTTGCGGGCGGAACGGCGGCACTAAGAAACTGTCACGTTCGCGGTTTTTTTGGCGCTAAATCACGTTTGCGGTTTTGGCATGACTCGAAAACATAAGGATCGGTGCCACTTTAGGCTATAATTTGAATGTAGGATTGCGTATTTGAACGCGTAGAATCAAATAAACAAAAAAAAAGGTTTTCGTCAAAAATGTCTCATTCGCGGTATTGACTGCCGAACGACGATATAATACTTTAACCAAACTCGATGTAAAATGTATATAAACAAATACAAAAAAAGATTTGCTCGGCGTCTAGTAGGAACGCAAGAAATAGAAATGATTATTTGTGAAGTCTGCCCCAACGGATTCTGCGTCAACAAATGCCATGAGACCCTTGAAGGTGCAGTCAATTGCCAAGTGACATGACTCACCTTGCACTGGTGGTATCGGTGCACTCTTTCCAGCGGCTCTCGCGTTCCGTCTTTCCTGACAGAATGGTGATGTAGGACAACTGGCGTTGGCGCAGACTCTCGGTCAAGTATGACACTGAAGCGCCGGCGACGCGCCACATCGCGTAGTTAGCTTGCACTCGTTTGGGGGTTACTTCTAACAGTTCCTGTAGGACAATGGAGGGGTCTTTGTAGCATCACACAAATTCTATAAATGGGATGCTGTGGTTGTTTGGATTCTTGTTACCTCTTCATGCCAAAACTACCGTACGGATCGGCCTGAAATTTGGCATACAGGTAGTTCTTAGGCCTGAAATAAATTAGTACCCATGGGATAGGAATAACTTAAACAAGGTTGCGACAATGCGGGCAGAAACTAGCTATACATATTTTAGTATCTGATGGTATTTATACAGTTAGGTTAGCCTATGGCGAGTGCAATAAAACTTACAAAGTAGACTTTATACTACTCGCCCGGAAGAAGGCGACAGCAATTCCATCGCCTACTTCCGCTTGATGAAGACCAGCTGGGAGAACCACCCCAAAATTGCACAGGTCTCCAACTGGGACGGACGCTCTAAATACTCCGGGACATGCCTTGCTCCTTCAAGGGACAATAAGAAGGATCCGTCCAAGACGGATGATCACGGACAGGGTAGCGGTCGAATCCGACCGGGAACCCGCAACCCTGTCAAGTGCCAGTGAGCCGTCAAGCGAATCGTCTGGTGACGAGTGGTTTGACGACGCTTTGGCACTAAGGTGAGAGAGGAAGTGTCGTTGGGTTTTTAGTTGGTAGGTATGTCACTAGCTACTAACACTCTGTTAGTAGCTCAGTGGAGAGCCCAACATACCCCTCTAGCCCTCCTCAGACTAGAGGTAATGCGCAACAGCATTTTCCCATCGTATAAAAAAGGGTAAGTTAATCGCAAAATTCACAAATCTATAATAAAAAGTGGTAAAGTTTGTGAATTGCTTGTGACGTTGTAGGGGTAACCTATGGACCGATTTCAAAAATTATTTCACCATTAGAAGGAGTATTTTTCTGGAAGTGACATAGGCTATATTTTATCCCGGAATTCCCATTGAATCAGGAACTATGAGGGTGAAATCGTGAAATGCTGCTAGTTGTTCAATAAAAGTGTTTTATTCCACTGATCCATGTTTTCTGTACACTACACATCTACCTCTGACACAACGTCAATGTGACTGCTATTCTTTCCCCGAGTTCGTTCCTAGGAAACATTCCTCGCAACACATTCCTCGAAACACATTCCTCGAAACACATTCCTCGCAACACACTGCTCGAAACACATCACCTGCACACATCTTTCCCTTGTTTTATATGTAGCACAAAAACCTCGAGGGTAAGTAAATGAAGTGATTCAATTGGTTGTTTAAAAGACATTCCTCGCTACGCATTCCTTTTGGAAATGCAGCCTTAGGATTGGATTTGCTAGATTACCCAAGCGACTAGATAGGTAAGTGCGTCTTTAGGTGCCTTTCTTTGACTCTGGCACGTCTCTGATCTGTCTTCATTATGTGTACCTACCTACAAGGTAGGAGTAGGATTCGTATCCGTAACCAATTTATATAACTTGTATAAGGTATATCTTATAAGTATTTATAACTTGTATAAGGTAGGTATACCTCATACAAGGTTGCACTGGTTAAGATTTCGTGTAGGTAGACTTATATGTAAACCAAGTATCCATACCCGCGTTCGAAATATATTTGATACCGTTGAAATTCACAGTACAAGGTTAACCGAATGTCCAATACACGTGTAAAGTTATTGAAAGCACTAGCTCGAACAATCGAATTGAATACACGAGCAAAATTCAATTAATATTGGAAATATAACATTGAAAAGTTTCGTATAGGCACCCAGGTATTGTTATTTCACGGTCCAGTAGGCACTGAACTGTTTTCAATCTATTCATCTATTAATTTTACAATTCAGCTATGTATGGCTTTCGAACGTTGGGAACGTTGGTAAACAAGTTATGTAGCGCCTACGTGTTTTGTTTTATTTTACAGACCAGTTACGGATGAGCTATTTGGCGCGGCGGACGTAGGTCCGCCTGTGACGCAGGAGGTTACGGGCTCGATTCCCGCCTCGAGACAAATAGGTATTTGTACAATCAACAAATGATTGTCCCTTGTGTTCTGGGTATTTTCAGTCATCTAGACCCTAACACAAGCTCTAGTAGGCTAGATGATGCTGTGGATGGTCCAGCATTATTATTATTTTGCAACGAGTAAAACTTGTTATATACCTATTATATTTATGATTGGCCCTTTCATTTTGTGAACTACATTTTAATGTTGCTCTACCTCGTCTATATCCGTAGGTACTTCATGAAATGTATGAATATTGCGAACTTACTCTGACTCTCCGTGTTTCGATCTGACTGTTACCTTTTTATGACGAGGTAAATGGTGAAATTTGAACTATACATAGTATTTATGACATGTATTTAGACACAAAGCCCCTTAGGGATGTTTTGGGAGTTCAACGCATAGACGTTTTTAGATTCTGGCTATGATCCGGTACTAGTTACGTTCTACCCGCATGTACTAAACTTTTCCATGTTAGCAAAAGAAATTGCGGCTTGCTCCGCTCGGAGACGACCATTTTTGCCTTCTGGATGTGGTCTGGTGTTCGACGCTTGTTTGAGATCAGTATGCATAACACTACGAATCCCGTAAAACTTAAAAAACCACCCTAGCAACATCCTTAAGTGACAGTTCGAGACATTGATGATTATTATTTGAAGTCGGTGTACAGTTTTTTAAACAGGCCGAACTAAAGTAAGGAATTAGCCAAAGGAAACATAGTTAATGATTACTAATACTATACTTATAATAATTATTGTAGGTATGTCAGAAAGGAAAAACTCTTAAAGAATGTAAAATAGTTCAAAGGTTGCCTGGAAGAGATCGCTTCTAATCGATAAGGCCGCCCATTGCACTTTGTCTTATGTAATAAGTATTTTTGTAATGTTCTTTTTCTGGTGTAGGTAAGTACTTACAATAAAGTGTTTTTGTATTGTATGGTAGTTCATAAGACCAATTATGTTAGTCAGTTATATAATAAATGATTTAGTCTGATATATTCCCAACCACCAAATTGACTTCCCCATCAATGGGGTGGTTGGGAAAAAAAAATCCCATCCACCCCATTACAAAAGTCAATTGGGTGGATGGGAATTTTCACCCCATTGACTTGATTAAAATAAACCTGACTTTTTTACTATGGAAATATTAAATCTCACTATTTACTATTTACATAATTGAGTATGTATATTACATAATTAAGTAGGAATAGTCGGAAATAAAAAAGCCAACTCTTTTGAGCAAATCAAGTTCTGGTTTATTGTCAATAACTTTAGTCTTATTCTTATGAAATCTGATAGGCTTATTTAAACTAGAATACCACGTGCGAAGTCACGAACAGAAGCTAGAATTCATTAAATAATATACCCTCAAGGTTTTATTCATGGCAATTGCTTTATAAATAATGATTGTTATAGGTAATAATAATCGCGTATATTTACTGTTAGTAGGTATCAATTGAAAGAGCTTTGTATGAATGTTTTCATCAAAGGAGTGACTGAACCGTAAACAATATAATAGAACTAAGTTTACGGTACGTCTGTAGATGTTTGAAGGCTTTTGAGGCTTTTATTGGGCTTCACCCCGAATGTTGATGTCGACAAAACAACAATAGGTTAACATTTGTTGAAGCACACAGATATTTTATAAACCATAGCGCGTTAAATGGTTTACACCTACACCAATACGGTATTTTACTCTACACGAGAAAAAACCAAAACTATATTTTAAAGATAGCATAGGCAAAAAGCAGCCGGGAAATTTTCGTTTTAGTTCATTAAAATATGAAAATAAATTAAATAATAGTGTTAAAACAGATTAAAAAAACTGATCACTTTGAACTGAAATTGCATTATATTTTTTTTGGGAATTTATGATCTAAAACGAACATTTTCCGACTGCTGCCTATGCTATTCTAATAATATATTTTTAATTTTCATACGTCATGTTACCTATGTGGTAAGCAAACTAAAAAGTATCAACTGTCTGATGACAGATATGAAGATATTTTATGTCTGATGTTGCTGATGCAACATAAGCGCATTTGTTCAGGTCTCAAATCCATATGTCGTCATGATCACAGAGCAATCTGGCGTTCAGCGTTTTCATCAAGTTACGCGCGAAATTTGAAACTGTAAATTTTTAATGCATTTTAGGGCAGTTATCAATTGAATAATTATTAGTTTTGTGATTCATTACCACTATAGAACATAACTGAAACACTTTTCAATATAACGTCAAGTGCGAGTTGGACTCGCGCATCAATTGTTCCGTACAATCTAAGCACAGAACCGTAAGCAAGGGAATCGGCCCAGAAGCGCAGTTCATAAAAAATAATTTGATTATAATTACATAAAGAAATTGAAACACAATGGTTTTTAAACTTCTTCCTTTGTATGAGCTATAATGTTGCTATATGACCTTCCTTTTTGCCAAATTTCATGATTCAAGGTTAAATTGAGCATAAACGGCTCTAACTTTTGATTGCGTTGACTTAGAAGTATGATTTATATCGCGGCTCTGAGAAGTTAAGAACCTGAGTACCTATATGATGTGAATTTCAACTACATACATCCACGAATTTCTGAGAAAAGAGGGTTGATAGACGAACAGAGTGTTTAAGGGTTCCTTTTTTCCTTTTGGGGTACTGTAATCCTGCAAATGGGTGTGATGCCCTATTGAGAGTATTTTAAAGTTTAAGTAAAACATTGACTTACTATGAGTTGAGAAATGTAGTTGGGGACGCTCACGATGGTAGCTTCGTCGAGGTCAACTTTGACGTGAGGCGCTAAGAGGCGGTTGATGTATTCGAGCCAAGGGATCCTGCAACGTTATCAAGGTCAGTCATGCAATCGTTTAACATTTTCAGCATCTTAATTTGGTACTGTCAGAAACAAAAGTGCTTGTACACAAAATGATTTTCATAACAATTTTGTTTACTCAGCAATTTATGGTAAGTGTTTATTTTCAAGTTCAACGACTTTCGTTTCCAACTACTAACCCATGAATTAATTCATAATTATCATAATTGTGAATTAGTTATGAATTAATTCATAACTAATTCATAATTAATCATAGCGCTCTAGATATGTAATTCACTTACTTCGGGAATTTCTGTTCCAATTCACGAATAGTCATAGGATTGTATAAGACGGTGGCGTTACGGCGTTGCTCAAGCGGCAAAGAAATCTGCAACAAGCTTGTATGTTAGAAACACGCGATTCCCGTGACCTTTCTAAAATGGTGTAAGACATTGTATTCCATTACAATCAATATCTATATAATATATAATAATTATCATAATGAAAAATGTAAAATAGAGAAGAGTCCAGCGGCCCGTCAAACGTTCCTAAAAAAGGCTTATAAAACACCAAAGAAATCTTAACAATACGGTTGCTTCAGTAGTCCACGCGTCTCCTAGCAAACAGAGCGTAAGACACGCGCACCTTGGATAATCCTTTCCTCACAATTTTGCCTGTGCTGATCTATTATGTAACTCTGCCGCCACCTCGTGGAGTTCTGGTCGCTACGCCAAGCCCTCTGGTCTTGACTTTACGATGCGCCCCAGACCACCTTTCGATTAAGTCGGTTGACACATTTTATTGAGGCGCAAATTGGTTCCAATACGAATAGGTCGTTTCTCACTGAAGAATAATATTAGTGCATTATTATGTAATATATTCAAAGCGATGCTTTAAATTGAAATGTATTGAACATAAATGGCTCAATCTAAATTTTTTTAATGGCGGGAATGAAGGAAGGTACATGAAACTTGTGTGCTGTGAGGAAGGAAGAAGGCAATATAGGTATAAATTTAGACAGTTTGTCTGCCGACTCCGCTGCGCCTTTTGGGAAGAGCCAAACCCCATCTTGCCCATTCCCACTCATTGAAATAACAAGATCATTACGCTCAGAGCAGTGTAAAGATAATCATTTGGTATGCGTTATGGCCAACCGGACTATCCTCCGTAAAATTGTTCATAGCTTTCTGGTTGAATTATTTAACATCACAGTGCTCGTAAAAACAATCCTCATAAAGATAGAACGAGGGGCCACAAAGGTATAGAATGATATAATATAGTTTAAAATAGAAGGTACATATACACAGAAATGTATGTGAGAGTTGAGTGTTAATCGTTGATTATATTCATGACATGATGTTGTATATCGATAATACGTATGAAGGGCAACATTGAAAATTATGCATGTGCGGCATGTGCCTATGACGCATGTCTAGAAGACGTTGCATGCAGTTCTGGAAAGCCTTCATCCAACACCCAACAGTGATTGCAGAATGAGCTACATTCACACGATGTTGATATGAAATGACTCAAAACAGCATCAGTACAAGGATATATTTTTCAAATTCGAAGCAAACTTTAAGCTCTAACTCTACTGTAGACATTATTCTTAGTTTTTTCTTAATTTCTTCCAAGAATCCACATAAAACCACAGTCACACCTACAAGGTGAATAAATTTATTTTGTTTTTTGTAGATCTCCCTTCGGCCCTTTCGGGAGATTTTGATCGAACATATAGTAATAAAATAACACATATTTGCGACATTCATATGCCATGCTGTGCTGACATGTTAATTATGTGCTTACGTTGAAGTAATCAACCGACGTGGCTAGCCGCATCATCTCTGCAAATTCGTTGTCAAGCTCTTCCTCAGGCGTGAGTTTTTTTTCTTGCGTGCATTGTGGAAATATCTGGGTGTAAACAATTTAGTATCTATCTTTCCGCAAGGAAATAATGTTTTATTAATTGAAATTGGCCAGTTTAGTTATCCAGTCTAGATGAACAATCTCCTGTGTTATCCATAAATCGGAAGTTGTTATAATTTCCGAGGTAGTTGGGAAACAGACTACATACTCCGGAATTGACTTCGATAATTGTGCTGCATGATCGGTTATAAGAGAACTGCAGGAGATGAGAGACTGAACAGGATGACATGTTTGCTGTAACGAACAAGGAACATAACATTATGATGATAAAGAACCATAACCAAATCATAGGTTGAATTTTCGAATCTTAAGACCCTGGAGAAAAACTTGTCATCTGAATTGGACGAACGCTCTCTATACTTCTCTCTGTGAAAATGCAACAAAGTAGGTAAGGTTTGATGTTTTGTAGTTAGATGTTGTTGCATGTAAATGTCCAATAATATTAGTACAGTTGAATATAAGTTAGATCTCTACATACAATATACATAATTAAGCCTGTTAATTTAGAAAAAAGTGATACTCACATTGGCCAGTTTGATTTCAAAAACCAGAGACTCCATGAGTTCCTTGGCGGCGCGTTTGCGGTTGGCGCCCAGCAGCGTTGCAATGTCCACCATGTACATGTAATAGGCGTCCACAAGCTTGTCTCCGAGGCCTCGGTTCAAGTACTCTCGGCTCAGGCCTAGCGAGGCTTGGTCCAGCTAGGAAAATGTACTTTGTTGTTAATATCAGTATTTATAGGTAACATTAGGAAAGCGTTTATCGAGATAAAAGGCCAATACTCAAAAACAAGTCAGATTTGAGCAGGCCTTAGGGTAATAAAATCTGTACAAATGCTTTTAGCTTTTGAGTTTTTGAGCATTAGTGTGTAATGTATCAGTTCGAGCAAACATTACAACGAGAACCGAACGTTAACTCGTCAGCCAACGGGGCAGTGTTTTAAGCCTGGTACTGACCGGAGTTACGGGGCGTAATTATAAATGTCATAAGCGAGCTTTCGTGCACTCGGTCCTTTACAATATGGTGTAACATTTCATGGTCGCCGAGAATGGTGCATTACGCTCCGTAACACCGGTCAATACCCAGCTTCTGGTAGAGATCGCCTTGGCACTTAGTTTTTGAGGTATTTTGTTGTTTCGTTTCTATCGATTCAAGTGTGCATTAGAGTATTTTCTATCTATCTCATAGCTTGTTGCTTAGTTTTTTTTTTAGTTTTTTTATTGATTTAAGTTTCATAGTCGTTGTTCTAAAGGCACAACGCAAAATCAAATTCATTGTGATTTTCGACTATATCTAGAGCAATAATCTCACAATTTTGCAATTTGCTTTGCAGGTCATAGTTGAAATGAGTCATAATCGCTCAGGTCATGTTGTTATTTGTTAGTAGTCATGTGCTTACATCTTTGCCAAGTTTTTGGCAGGCTATTATAAATTTTATTTTGCAAATGCATATCACCTGAAATCACTGGACATAATTCGCTTATCATCTACCTACACTAATATTCTAAAGAGGTTAGTTTCTGTTATTGTTTATTACTTGTAAATAGGACAATTAGAATACGGGCCTGATTTTGAAAAAAAAAATATTACCAGAAATCTACATTATCTCTGTGCGACGTGGGCTTTATGTACCGTTAGAAAAGTTGCGTGCAGAAGTTAGTGATTAGTAAGGTCGTCGCACATATATCAACTTGCGACAACCTTTAGTGTTAGAAACTTCCGTTGAATTATAGGTACTTATAGAAAATTACTATGATAATGTAGTTTGGCCTCCACTAACATCATTACTGAAGCAACAATACGAATTAATATCTGTTTATGAGGACATTGTACATGGATTGAAACTTTTCATACTTTCATGTTAATCCAGGTCTAGAACTAAAATAATGCAACGTTTTAGCTAAATCGTTTAGTAGTTTTGGCGTGCAGAGGTAACGAACATCCATCCAAACTTTTGACGACCGATGTGGCGCGGTGGGCGAACGGGTGCCTGCGACGCAGAAGGTTGCGGTTCGATTCCCGCCTTCCCGCCGTGACAAATGTGTGTACGATCTGCAG
The DNA here is from genome assembly GCA_946478455.1 of Eupithecia vulgata. Classification (NCBI taxonomy): domain Eukaryota; kingdom Metazoa; phylum Arthropoda; class Insecta; order Lepidoptera; family Geometridae; genus Eupithecia; species Eupithecia vulgata. The sequence continues at coordinate 14,201,266 of OX297859.1, read as the reverse complement.
GCATTTGTTCAGTGTGTTCTGGTCGTTTTCTATATATAATAAAAAAATATATATCTATGTATTGTATTATATTATGTATATCAGTTATCTAGTACCCATAACACAAGCTCTGCTTAGCTTGGGGCTAGATAATGCTGTGTGATTTGTTCAGCATTATTTATTTATTATTTATTTATTTATTACTTTCGTTTTTTTATTATTAGTGTGTTGTGAGTGCACGTGATATGCATTTGCTTAGAATATAATGATGTTAGCTTTTTGGTTTTTAGTGCATTACTCGCACTGGGCAAATTTTCCACGAAAGTTTAATAATGTCCCAAAAAATTCGATTCCGACAGGATTCGAACAGGGTGGGGCGCGTGTTCGATCGAATCCTACCGAAATCGAAATTTTTTGAGACATTATTAAATTTTCGTGGATAATAAAATAAAATAATGAAGTTACTTTATTTTGTGGTAAAGTATCCACCTCCATTAAATGGATGATGTTTACCACTTAAATTGTTACCTATCTTAATACTTTTATTAACAAAGAAAATTACAATGAAATAATAGAATTAAAATAAAATTAGTATTTACAATTGAAACAATTTAGCAAACAGCTGCAGACCGTTGTCAACAATCTACAGGTAGCTCAACCAAACGAAGCGTGCTGGTATCAGGAAATATACTGATTATTTTATACGCAAAAGCGATTGTTATGCTTAATCTATGTACTTATTACTTAGACCGTTTGATCTTTTATCAAACGGGCCTAGCTCATTCACCATTCTATGCTTAAGTAAAGATTTTCTATGGTAAAAACTTTAATCAAGCATAGGTTGATGACTTGCATGTTTTCATAATACGGTCTATAGAGTGGAAATCTCTGAAATTATAATAGGAAGTGTTTTAATTACGTCAATTAAATTACGTTATTAAAACTTTTGTCAAAACCTTCAATTGAAATGTAATCGCCCGATTACCATTGTGAAAAACACCATCCTTACTTAAGTATATGTATGTATAAACTCACATCAATAACCCGCTTTGTAGAGTTCTTCACATCGACGCTGATGGAGAAATCGAGGAAGTAATCGACGGAGTAACCTGCCGCTCTGAACTTGTATACTGACTCCACCCAGTTGAATGAGTTCTCGTCCCAAGATTTGCCTTCCAGTGCTGGCCAGCCGCCGAGTCGCTTCAACATATCCAGGAGAGGAGTTACGCCGCGGGCTTCAATGGCAGCTGGTAAGTGAAACATTTTGTCTTTAATCCGCGTGCCTATGAAGTATTTTAGTTACCCAAATAACAATGGACGGGAACTTTCCATCAGGTCAGATTGTGTTCAAACGAAGGTCAATTAACTATAAAAAAAACAAGATGCATAACACACTAACAGGACTCCCAATAGTATACTTAGTAACACTTTTGAAACAACTCACACTGTACCTGTTCGTATCGCAAAAATAAATACTCAAAAGTGGTCAAAGTGAAATGTTCGAAAAAATAACACTGTTCTCGAAATAAGTTATCTAGAGTTTGCAAAGAAGTTCCAAAAATAGTTCTGCGTTAAAATTATATTTCATTTAGTCATCTTGCGAGCACCGATAAAATACACATTTGTAAATCCATCTTAAGTTCCAAAAGATCTCATCCTATTCTGACCACACGCGGAATCTACCTAACAACTAGACGGCATTGGTTAACAATAAAATAATTAAGAAACACACTAAATAAGAAATAAAGACACAGTGGTAGTTATAAAAAAGGCTTTGAATTTACTATAAAAACTATCGTAGTTTGACAAATTCATTACGGATGTAAGCGGGTTAACTACGAACCTTATTTATTTATAAGGCTTTGAATTTATTTTAAAGGGTGGTGAATTCATGTTCCCAAAATAATAAAGGACATAGGACCAAAGCGTCAAATAAATCTCTAGCTAGAATCTTTAGCTCTAGGTTTTTGAAATAAATAAGTACCTACCTTAGATGACTTAAAATAACTTCATCTCTTTAAAATAAAGATAGGAAAACACGTATTCTTGTTATTACATTTTAGGTAGTGGTTTTGCGCTTGAAATATCAATTAACCTTTTAAGATTTTTTGTTGTACGTTTTTCGAATTACTTCATCACATCACTTAAGTACCTACGCAAGAAGGAATCATTTTGAGCTGATAAACATGATCTTATATCACGTTTTCTTATTCAACTATATACCTACATAATAATTTTATAAAACAGTTGCTTACGTCACGGAGTATTATTATTAGATTTATTCCACTTACATCTATTCATGCAGGCTTGGTACAGTGTCTTAGCAAGCACGAACGGCTTCGGTTCTCCGGATACTATAGGTTCTTCCAGGAGTCCTCTGATCTGTTCTTGCAACTCGTCGCTGATGATCGAGAACGTGTTTACAGAGGTCTTGTCGTCGGGAATGCGGGTGCTTTTCACGAAGGAGCCACATGCGAAGTCATAAAAATCATCGCAGGGATCCACTTTCTCATCCATGTTTAGTAGGAGCTTTGAAGCTAGAAAATACACAGTCATTAATATCTTTCTTTTATATTGAGAGTACTCTTTCATATGTAATTTGACTTAAAATCAACGTGAGTTATCATGTGTAATTTAAAATTCAGCGTAGATTTCTATAACACTAAAAATACTTCTACAGGATCAAGGAATACAGGTCTTTGCGATTTACTTGTGTTTTCTAAAAATTACGACTATTTATGAATATGAAAGCGCATTACCAGTATGCACGCATCCTGGGGTGTTGCAGAAACTGATGTTGTGATCAGCTTTGCCAACTACTGCCGGCGCCACGGGTGAAGAATTCCTCAGTTCACTAGTCTGGGGTATTTCTAAAATGCAGATACATAGCTCTATATCAAACACTAATCATGCGCTTGGTATCTTCTTAAAATCTACCGCAGTTGGAGTCAAGCAACGCAACGGGCCGATTTTGGTAAACTTTACTACGAAAGTTAACGTTATAAAAGTCTGCCTTCTCTTCTAGGCACAAGTCATGGTTAAGGTACGATCAAGTACACATACAATATCAAAATCCGCCCGATGATAATTGTCTATAATCAGCAGGCCTACTCGTAAAAACGAGACCGAAGTTTCTTCGTTTTTGCGAAGTAACGAGTCGGTTATGCATTTTTGTTTTCCGCCCCCAGGATTGTTTGTCGTGATTGTTATTGTGAATGCACAATTTCAACTTGTCGAAAAATGTTGCAATTGCGACAACAATCCTTACCAACAGAGTAGATGTACCGTGCACGGCATGGTTTTGAAACTGTAACTTCATCGATTTAATATAATTTCCAGCCTAATTCTGTTTCTCCTTATCGTCAGCAAAAATCTAATCAAGTTGATGATTATATAAGGCATACAAGCATCTATAGGTATTCTCACAATGTTTGCTTGAATCTTAATCCGTATCTTTAGACAATTCCTCAATTAATTTTCCATTTGACTGAGGAATGAGTAAGTTCGAGTGGGAGAATTTTGAACGATCAAGCAAACCGAAACGCATTCGGAGGTTGAGTCGAGGTAACAACTAAAGATATTGGTGTGATTTTTGGCAGTAAATTATTATAGTGCAAAACCTAGGCTATTTATGTCGCTGTTTATAATTATAATAAATGTAGGCACGACAACTAGTAGGTAGGTAGGTACTGTATAATGCGTGCAGGGTGCTCTACTCCGCAAAACCATATCCAATGTGCATATAACACGTCAGAAATACCTTTGGACTAAGCAAATGACTCAGCATGAATAAACTTAGGAGGCAAAATATAACTTTTACTACTTTTCAAGCTTAATTTTATAATATAAAAGATAATAGCATAAAAAACTGCGATGCAGTGCGGGGGTAACGCGCATTCCATCACAGATAGTTACTTGCAACAGTTCCAACGAGTTATAGACAGCTGGTAGAGTAGAACCTATTTATGAAAACGCTGGTTATCGCTTGGTGTTACGAGTTAAAACCGCTGTACACATCGGGCCAAGGTGCTGGGCCAAAATATCAGATTTTGTTTACACATTTGCATCCAATACAGTATCGGAACCTCGTGCAGCTGTGGCAATTTGTTTATACTATTTGTTTGATTGGTACTTAAATATTTATCAAAGTAGAGTTTCCCTAGGTAGTGTTTTGATTCATTTAAGTGAATTTCTATAAATCTTCTCTGCTTACGAATAACAACGAATTAGATAACTCGCCAACGAGTGAACACTGTTTGAGGAACTTGCCAAAGATCCTTTGAAATTTGCATGGATAAACGACACTATTGTTTGGCCGACCAGTTTTGGTGGCCAACTATCTACCAACATACGCTACGTAGCTCTACAAGTTGGCCCAATACCTTGTCCCAGCGCTTTAGCCCTATGTGTACAGCCGATTTTAACGGGTCGGACGGAATAAATTCAATACGTATAGATAGTTTTACCTGCTTCATTCACCTAAACAGGGTAATTAATGACTGGTCAGTGAGAGTAAAACCCAGTAGGCAATTCATAAGAATAATCTTGAAAGAGTTTTGGAAGATAACCTCTTTCTGTTGATTTTAATGACGCAAGAAAACGTGACATGGTATTAGCACTTTTTGGATTCTGACGGTGACGTGTTTTTTGGTCTGTACGTGTTACCATATGTTTTTAATTTTTATTTGGTCTAGCTGTGCCCGCGGCTGTGCCTGCGTGGATTTCGTGTATATTTTACCGCGGAACTGTAAATTACCCGCAGGAATCTCAGATGTCTACTTATACATCACGGAGATCATCTTTAATCAAAAAGACAGACATAAGTACTAACAGAAACACAAAAAATTATAACATAAAACAATGTGTGATAAAACGTGTATGCTTTCATATGCATTTAGTAAAAACTGTTATTGACATTAAAAACAGACACTTCAATTTTATTTATGTGTTTATTATATCAGTAGCGTACATTCCGTGCTTGCTCTGAATTTTACGTATAGGTACAGAAACGCACAAAATGAAATCATATTCCATCAAGTAGTTTTTTGCAGTTGTTACGGGACTCTACAATTGCACTAAACGCACAATTTGTAGCGTTCGCAAAGTAGGAAATTCAGCATTATCTTTGTTTTGATTATTCGCAAGTAGGTACGTGCGTGACAGTGTCCGTTTTGGCGGAACGTGATTATGAATTGTAGTAAATTTTTGTATTTATGTAAATTATCGTATAGACGACATGGTTTTTACTACGAAGTTTTTAATAATCGTTCAACTCGTACTACGAAGTTTTTTAATCATTCTCTAAATACGTTGACTATTTTTGAACGGTTGTATGTCGAAATCTTTCAGACATACAGAGCTGGAGTTGCTGCGCTCATAGTGCCGCTTAATTTGTCTTCTTTAAAAGTATCATGGATGACTTCGCCGTAAAATGCATTTTTTGGAAGTTGTAAGCCAAGAAATGTTTGTTTTTTGAGCACCACAAAATTAGCACAGTCTTTCAAAGTTGTAATTTTGTTTTTAGACTGCTATTGGTATCTATCCTTACAACTAAAAAATCAGAACCGTGCATGTTTTGGTTACCTAGAATATTTTAGATAACTGGCCTAATAGTAAGTCAAAAGTCCAAATCCAAATATATTTTATGTCCCCAGGTAAGTTTTCAGCAAACCTCTAAAAAAAATATTTTTAGCGAAGTTAAAAACGTATTTGGAGGTAAGAGGAAAGTATCCCACAATTTGTCTGGAGACCTATGATTGTAAGACATCTTAAGCCGATTTTAAGGATTTTTGTAACAGTGCTTACCCGCACTCTGGGCATCTCTAAGAAATGAAATAAGTTAACGCGGGTTCGAGTCCCGCCGAAGTCGAAAATTTTTGGGAACTTATTTCATTTAAAAAAAAATCGGTTTTTCCATACCCTAATCATTAACTGAATGGGAATCAAACTGGAAAACTTAACGACCTACAGCCCGGTGTTTTAAAGTGCTCCTTTGTCAAATGACGAGAGACCTATGATTTTTAGACGTCTAAAGCCGATTTTTTATTCAAAATGGATGAAATCGAACTTAATGAGAATCAAATTGGAAAACCAAACCACCAACGAGGTTTTTCTACTCCTTCGTTGTCAAGCACCATCCCATAATAGTCTCGGTGAAGACTTTTATTAGACGTCTAAAGCTGATTTCCTATTCAAAGTGGATGAAATAAGCTTTTCCATGTCGTAATCTATAATTAAATTAATGGGAATTATGTTGGATAACTTAACCACCAACTACAGCAACGAGGTTTTTAATTCCTTCGTTGTCAACTACCTATCCCATAATTGTCTTGATGAACCTATGATTGCCAGTTGTTCAAGGCTGATTTCTGATTCAAAGTGGATGATGGAAATTGGACTTTCCATACTCGTGAATTAAATATAATTTTGGAAAAGCAGTACCCACAGCTTAGACCGCGTAAAATTTACGATTCTATGGGTTTATTTTTTAGCGCGTATATCTAATTTTTTTTTCTAGATTTTAAGTAGCCTCAGGATATTGCATGTGTAAATCCTGTTAAAATCGGCCGTTTAGGAAATACGCCGAAACAAACAGACGACCAGACATAGTTATTTTTTACAATGGAATTTTGTTATATATTTTGTATATTAATTTATTTGAAAGCTGTTATTTTGACATCACAAACATACACTTTAATTTTATTTATATTATGCATATTATGGAGATAGGACTCAACTTGGAACGTTCACTCTCCTGCCGGAGGTGTTTTGACTCATCCTTTAACCCCAGGTTAACCCTCAACCTACCATTATTCTCAAATTACATACAATGTGACGTCCCAAGAGGGTTATCAACATTACGTTTGCAAATCCATCTACAACTTAAAACCATAATTAAGGCCAGGATGCTTCATTTTCCTCAGCCATTAAGCTCTTTAATAATTCCATCAACAGCGAAGTATGCTGGCATAGCATTTCCCACAACTAGTGAAAATATTTAACAGCATGTGCTAAGTAGTGAGTGAGTCAGCTAGAGTATCAGGCCTTAGGTTCTCATAGTACAAGCACTGTTTATGTAATGGAGTTTGAATTTTTCAGAAGGCATTATATGAACATATTCTTTATTTATAGTTGTAATCTGACCCAAAGTTTGATAAATTTTCTTTTAAGGCACATACCCCACCCAAACTAGCGCCGCCACCTACTTTATGTATGTTATTATTCCGTTTAACAAAGGAATTTTCAAAAATCCATCTTCCAGTTTGTGATACCTATCATAAGCTTTTTTTATGCCTCTGTAATAGTTTTATTCTATTTAGTTTAGGCAGGGATACGAAGTTGCCCTTGGTGGCCACCAAAATCTATTTTCGTATCTCTGCCTAAACTAAATAGAGTGGGTGGGGTATGCGACTTAACCCCCTGCAACGACAACAAAAATGGATGAAATGATTTTCATTTTGATTTTTATGTATGTTCAGAATTCAACAAAGCAAAATTTACATAATTTTTTTTTTTGTAAAATCAGCTTGTTTTGTGCTAACCTTCTCTTAAAACACCGTCGTCTGTACCTTACAAATATATCACACTAATATTATAAATGCGAAAGTTTGGATGGATGTTTGTTGCTCAATTACGCCAGAACGGCTGAACGGATCTGGATGAATTGGCACAGAGATAGATTATAGTCTGGAATAGCACATAGGCCTTTTGATTCCGAATTATTTCATCCCGGAATTCCCACGGAAACGGGAAGTACGCAGTAGTGTAGAAGAGTAGAAAGAGATGAATAGAAAGAATAAGAAAAAAATGTTTAGTGTCAAGAATATACCACGATGTTCGATACGTATAAGAATACCTCGCTGAGAAGATATTTCATTTTGAAAATACCTAATAGGTATGTACTTCGTCTTTTGTCCCCCCTGACATGTGTTTTTAAGTAAGTAATTTAATTGTTATTTGTATTGCAAACATAAAGATACTGTACACCTTGTAGTACATATTTTATTGCAAAACATTGTTAGCCCAACCAATACAATTTGATGCAATAACGAACGTACATTCAACCACGTTGTTTAAAGCACCGTGAATAAGAAGAAATTATTCGCGCTCTATTGAACAAATTACTTACTTACTACAAATTACTTCGAATGCATTTTTCTGAGAATATTTTATAAAATATATTACATTGAAATTATTCTGTTTACTTTTTTTGTTTTTTGCTTGCATACTGATCATAGGACCGCGCGATGAAGCGTAGCGGTTGCAAGTTGTTTCTGCAACAGCTAACGTAATTCTATGATGTAACGCCACTTGGTGTAATTGTAGTACACGTCAATATTTTGTTACATTTCAATACGATCTACTGAGTAAAGCTTTTGTGTACGAAGTAAAGTTTTTGTGTAAGATTTGATTTGAAAACGACTAGCAACTAAACGTTAAGGTTAAGAAATCAGATTACAATATAGCCCCAAGCGATAGTTATTGCTCTACATTTATATTTACCGTGACGAGAATATGTATACACAAATATACTCTTTCAGAAATATGCTTTTGTTTCATGTTATTGTAAAATTACTCATACTCGTGATAGAAAGAATACAAAATGACTCATTTTGCTGGTAAATTTATGAAAATCGCGTAAAAAATTAATTTATTTTTATTTTAATGATCGATGCTGTGAAATCTATTATTGTCACAGAAATACATAAATCATACCTCAAACGACTTGTCTATTTTACTTTTTACACTTTATTCGAAATTGATAATAACCGACAGCAAAGTTGCTAATTGCTTCGCTTATTTTTCCTTCGAAACTGTTGATATTGTAAATGCATTTTGTACTTGTTTTAACGAAGGTCACGTTATACAAATTAAAGAAAGAAGGTCAGGTTCAAGAACTTAGGTAGGTGTTCGATTGTTTGTCCCAGTATCGACGTACTGTACCAATTCATTTAACAACTCGTACAAAATTTCTCCAATTACATATTCCATTGACACACATCGTTAAATTGAAATTCACGGACGCAGAATCAATTCGATACCTATTTATAAACAATATCCATTCCAATCTAGACTAGGCTATACAATTCTTAAATTAAAATGAATGAACGAAATTTGTATCCATATACTAAATCATGTAGCTGGATTAAATGATTGTCCTACTGCGTCAGAAAGATTTTTTATGTATACTTTTTTCTATTAAGATATGAAGCACTGACCGATCTTAAGTACCCTGTGCTTAAGTTTAACATGCAAAACCAGTACAGGTTATTATACTGCTGAAATATTTAAGTATAAAACACACAGACACATTTAGATTTGAGTAGCCTTCAATCATCATTTAAGTGCTGCTTTAATCTTAAAGGTGTTTGAGTAGGCAAGTGATAATTCCTATAAGTAGGTAAGTACGTATATTTAAAGTGCGACAGACGTACCATTGTCGGCGATAGGCGCTCTCATAAGCATACTGGTAACAAACGCGATGAGTAACACCAGCGCTATGGTGGTAGTTAATCCTACCGCCACAGTCAGCCTCTTCTCCATCTTCGTCCGCTTACTCCAAAACGTGGGTCTGGAAAATAGTCAACATTTGGTAGATGGTTCTATAAAATAATCAATTATAATTTCACATCTGTTTTAATTACATTAAACATCAGTTTTTATATGACCGTAGAAATTTTAAATTAAATTAATGACAAACAAATGAAAATTGAATCAAATTTAAATAAAACCGGCCAAGTGCGTGTCAGTCTCGAGCACGAAGGGTACCATTATCATGTAGTATGTAGGTAATTTAAGGATGGTCATTATTTTTATGTATTACTGGATAAAGTACTCATCAATCTCTTCCCAGGGTTTTCTGTGTGATTTAGTAGACCCCTACAAATATCCTCTGTTGGTAGTTCTAAATAAATAAATATTACTAATCAGGTGTTTCTTGATTTTAAAACTATTTTGCTCCTTTTGTTCACCGTTTGTTAAATAGGAACGTTGAATAGGTCTGGATGTGTTTTCCTATCATTTTAGTTTCAGATAGACCATTGATTCTTTTAACTTTTTATTAATTCTTAATTCTTTATTGCACTAATAAAACCTTATTTAAATCTTATAACAAGAGAGATATCGCAAAGACGAGCTTAACCCTAAAAAGAGTTCTCTTCCAGCAAACCTTAATGAGAGAGGGAGACATGTGTGTATAAGTGGGCAAGAGTGCAAAAGATATAAAGATAGATGTTTTCTATCCTACACTAATTGCATAAACTAATACATAAAATAATATAAAAATATATGTAAAAAACTATAAATCTGAATAAATACCTAATAAAAATAATAATGATTCTATATATATAATAAATACATAAAATACTTATACCTACATCGAAGTCATGAAGATTAATCTGCTAGGGATTGTGCACATCATAAGTGAAAATGTAGGTAAAAACGTTTGATGATAATAGATGAAGGGTTGAGGTAGATAGTTGTTAAAAGACTTATAAAACATCAAGATACAACATTGATTAATATAATGTTTGATAATAATTTAGATAATAATATAATAATGATGGACATTTCACACAGCATTATCTAGCCCCGCTAATCAGAGCTTGTGTTATGAGTACTAGGTAGTGATGTACATAATATAATCCAAAACATTGTTAAATATTTTTTATTATGTATCGAAAACGGCCATAACATCCCGAACAATTATCTGCAGATCGCATAAACATTTGTCCCGAGGCGGGAATCGAACCCTTCTGCTATATATCCTGGTTATTTTCTCAACAAGTCGTTACTTCTTTTGTCTGTTGAGATAAGAGGAACTAACGACTTATTGAGAAACGAATTAGGATGTAGACAACAGAAATATGATCAAGAGTTGTTTGTTGTGGTACGTAGAAGTAGGTTCTAGTAAGTAGTAATAAGGTTCTTATGTCCATAGGAATAAGTGTTAGGGAATGCGAATACATACATATTATATACAGTCCTTTAGATGTAAGATCTAATAAAATTACACATAATACATTGCTGTGGTATTCCGATTCTGATGTCCTTTACACATCTCGTTCCAATTTCTACGAGAACCTCTCTCGAATATTTCTACCCAATCTCTAAGATTAGCTAGTAAGAATTCGCATGTTATTATTTCTCGCAGAAGAAAATTACCTCGAAATTTTCAATTTGTTTTCGTAACCCAATTTTCTGTATTCGCAAGTTTTCCTTGGTGCCACACGAAAAGACATCACGGGAGACCCTGCTCTACCCATTCCTATTAAGGCAAAGAGAAACAAAATCCGTCAAGCGCGTGTTTGCCTCGCGCGTTGAGGGTTCGTACTTTTGTCAATGATACTAATAGGGGCAAGTTAGAGACATCGCTATTTAATAAATAGGTATCTAAAAACGGTAGTTACGCACTTTTCAGGTGGATCGCTCTTCTGAGCTTAGGGGGTAATGGTAAATTATTCGATTATTTTTCTCTTCTTTAAAAAAAGTATGATACTTAAAGATATTTCAGACTTTTTTGAAATGAACGAACCAATTTGTTTTATTGAGTAACCCATTCGAAGTTAGCCTTTACTTCATAAATTTACATAAAATAAATAAATAAATAGGTAATGCTGGACAATTCACACAGCAATTTCTTTTCAAAATAATCTAAAACGTATAAAACCTGGAAACAAACAGTTTTGTAGTATATAAACTTGTCTTTAACACTTTGATTAAACCACGTGGTGTCCTTTAAAATTTCGACATTATAATTTTTTGTAAGTACCGTTAATTTTAATTTTTAATATTCATTTTTTTTCTGCAATGGCCAACAATACTTATTTATTAATAAATTACTATTTTTTTAAATTTTAAATTAATATCTTTTCTATTTGCTGATATATTTAAGATTTAAGGGGGAAAGGACAGACAGATTGAGATCATGTTTTAGTGTGGCCCGATCGAAACCCTTTAAAAATTAAAAACTAGTAAGTTTGAAACGTACTTGTGAGGTTCAATTTTATTTACGTAAAGTAATTTTCATCCGATATTTTTAGATTCTGTGTGAAAAAGGTGAAGAGAAATAGGTATGTACCTATATTATAACCTATATTATGTAAAACTGTCATGCATTTTTAATTTAAATCAAATATTTTATAGCGACGACATCACCCAGACATACCTACAAAGACTAGTGATTAATTGAAAACCATGAAAAAATGCGACTCATACCGCTTTTTTAATATTTTTTCGCCAAATTATATAGCGAAAGCCTACAAAGATAAGGACCATTAAGGCGCATACCCCACCCAAAGTGGCGCCGCCACTTAATTTATCTTTATTCCGTTTAACAAAGGAATTTTCTAAAAGACAAAGAAATCATTCAGTTTGCGATACCAATCATAAGTTTTTTTTAATGCCTAAACTAAATAGAATAAAACTATTACAAAGGCATTAAAAAAAGCTTATAGGTATCACAAACAGGAAGATGGATTTTTGAAAATTCCTTTGTTAAACGGAATAATAACATAAAGTAGGTGGCATGGCGGCGCTATTTGTATAGGTGGCATGGTGGGGTATGCGCCTTAAGAGTAGGGAAGAGTATTTTTGTTCATTAAAATCACTTGTACCATTTTGATGCCGGAAGGTAACAAAGAGTATCGACCAACCACATACAAAAACTATGAAAAACAACCCACATGCCTTACGGCTAAAAATCAAATAAACAACTTAGACTTACAGAAAAAAATCTGTCTCACATCGTAGACAAATAGAAAAGTAGCAGTAATGTTGTCTGAAATGTATTTATAAAGTTTACGGAAACATTCATTGTAGCGATAAACGCAACAGGTGCCGTCTCAAACTTTATTTCATCAGATTTTTTATTATCCTGATGGTCACGTCTCGGGAAATTCCAACCGCTATGTGCCACAAATAAATTTATTTTAGTTAAAGGGCTTTAAACTCTGCTAAGTAACAGGCTAGAACTCTTTCGTACACAATACATGTTATATTTCAACTACATATAGGTACTATATAGAGATAAAATTTATTTGTTTGTTAGTAGAGAATAGTGATTGTATAAAACTACTGGTCCATGTTTGAAAATAATTCACTAAGGAAAAGCTACATTATCCCTGTGTGACTATTTTTTGTAGCAGAATCGCCTATTAGTTAGATATGCACTTAGATAAAAGAAACTATAGGTAATGCTTGCGGTGAGGTTAGCATATACACATGAAACAACTGAATAAATAAATAAATAAACACGCAGAGATTGATAGAATGATTTCAACCTTGGCATTTTTGACACGCGTCCCTCCATAGTTTCTTTCATCAGCAGAATACCAAAATGTGTCATTCTGTTACGATAATTGCTAAGCGAGTTGTTTATGAGAATAGTAGCCCAGAAAGCCGTTGAAATAGCACCTAAATTGAATTAGGTATAGATCTTATCGCAGATAAAACTGTACCTAAAGATTTCTATGAAACCACAAAGTCTGAAGACAAAAAATGGACGTCGAATGTTGCCATGAATGACGCGATGTTTGTGTAAATGGCGGATTTCATTTCATGGATGTGGTTTTGAATAAGTGTTCGTATATTACGGCTATTATCATCTGTATCTAAGTATAGTACTTCTTGACGTGTGGATAGGAAATAGGCAGAACAATAGTCGTAGTAAGTAGAAAAATGACGATTGTTCCAATGTGCAAACCGCTAATTTATTGCTGCAGAAAAGAATTGGATCACCTATTTGAGATGGTTCGTTTCGCACGTGCTGGGATAGTTGAATATATTTTCCGGCTTTTATTATTTTTATGTTTTACAAGTAATATAGGTGTCACTTAAGTAGTTTTGCGACTATCGTAAACTATTTTCGTTCATAATGGAGCTTTCGCGCCGACAACATAATGCCGTTTTCTTGTTCATTTTCAGTCGATTCGGTATAATACTTGTCGCTTATATAAATAAAATAAAAAGTTCCTTTCTTCAGACATTGTCCATAGATTACACGTTACAAAAAATCAAGAACAGAACATAAATTTACATACATTTCGCTTTTTATTTAGAGAACATCAATAAATTATTAAAATTAATAAAATATTATAAAAATTATTAATTATTTTCAATAAATTATTATAGACAGGGCGCTATGGCGCTCATTAGGGGAGGCCTATGTCCAGCAGTGGACTAGTATAGGCTGATGATGATGATGATGAATAAATTATTATTGTTTTGGGTTTAAGCAGCCATTCCTCAGAATCCCAACTTGAGAAGATGTGACTTTTTCTTCTCTTCTTAAGACCCTGTTGAAAGATTGCATGTTGGGCGAAGCAAACTTGTTTAGCACCCTGAACCACCTATTTTTTTAATATCCCATTCATGAAAATTCTAACAATTTTACTTATAATGATAATATATATATTAACTGATTCGATATTGTGTTCCCATGGTATCTTTATTGTTGTTTTTCAACGGCATTTCCAACAAAGTCTTCCTAATGCTTACAGTAACTATTATAACTACCTATTTAGTATCTTGTACTTCATCATCATATATTATTTTAAATGGAAAGATCTGTAAATAAGCTTGGATGCGCAAATGCAAACAATCTGCGTTTTGCCCGTCGAACATTATATTAGATATTGATAGATCGCTTCGTTCTGAAGTTATGATCGAAGCTCGCTTGTTATACAATAGGGAACCTAGTCGCTTCGATTTAAAATATTCCACATTTGACTCTATTATTCGCTTGGAGAATGGTCTAGTTTTATTTATTTCCATATTTTCATGAGTTAGTCTGCCTAAGCCCAGACTGTTTTCACCTTTCCCGTCATTATTTTTGTACAAATGTGAAGGGATTTTAAGGGCATATTTATTTTTAAATTGGATAACTTATTTATGCCAATGGCCTGTTATGTAATCCACTAACCTAAAGGTACTTACTTACAATGACCGAGGCCTGCCATTTTCTCGTCATTATCGTTTTTGACTGCCTTGGTTTAGTGGTAGCGTGTTCACAGAAGAATACGAGGTCCTGGGTTCGAATCCAAGGTCAGACCATACTTTTTTAGTGGGATGTATATCGCAAGAAATTTAAATTCCCAGTATTAGTTTGGACTCAGGATATTAGCGGTCTCACACTCCCGTGCCTCGGATATGCTTTTAAGAGGTGTTGGTCCACGCCTGAACCCTCTCCGGTCTTTTTGTCGATTCGTCCGTCTCATCGGATGGGAGTGAGGGGATAGAGAGTGCACCAGTGTTTCGCACACACTTGTTCATTGTAATATGTCGAACACATAGCTAGGGTCTGTTGAGACTGGCCGCGGCTGAAATTGAGCTTGGAGGATCAGGGTGATAAGAATTTCCACCGTAAGTATAGGGCTACCCCTAAACTTACGGTGGAGTGTGAAGTGGAATGTCAACTTAATTTGACAAACCTATGGCTACCTTTCAACTTTGTAACAATAAGAAATCTGAAATTGGTTATTATTTATTCCTAGTGTGTATTACCTACCACGACCGCCATGTGTCCGGCCGCTGCATTTCCTTTTGCGCTGTTTTAGTATTAGACATAAACATAACCTTAGCAAAGTCATGTTTTTGGTTATTTCACGTGTTGTCAAAACATTGTCTCTAGTAAGTTACCTTCCGTAAACAGGATTTCTAATCATACATAAATAGGTATACACTACACCAAGTACTTAGTACCTTCTAGATGAATACCTAATGGTTTAGACCACTTAACTTTTTAGATCATTTGATGGATCTGAAGTTCCTACTTATTGACGGAACTTGTTCCGGATAAATAAACGTCAAGCACGAGTCAGATTCGCGTGAGAAAATATCTACACGCACAGTGCGCACAAATACCAATTTTAATATTTCAATTAAAAAACTTAATTCTGCATTAAACTAATTTCATGAATCTAGGTCAAATAGAAGTATAGATATAGGTTTTGTGTGCCTGATTCCTTGAGAGTGTCAATGTTTGTGGTAAAAATGGGCTTTAATTGCGTTTACTCAAAAGTTTGAACTTTTACAGCTTTTTAAAGCTGTGATGAGTATATATATGATGTTCATTTGAACTTGATACCTTCACGCCTTTCTGAGAAAATGGTCTTGACAGACAGACAGATAGACGGGCAACAAAGTGATAAGGGTTCCTTTTTTTCCTTTTCTAGTAAGGAACTCTCAAAATGATCCGGAATTAAAATTTAATGAAATACGATGGTTATTTTTTTTTATCTATGAACATTTATTCAGAAAGAAAATAACAATCAAATAACAAATTTAAATTAA
Source organism: Eupithecia vulgata (assembly GCA_946478455.1). Classification (NCBI taxonomy): domain Eukaryota; kingdom Metazoa; phylum Arthropoda; class Insecta; order Lepidoptera; family Geometridae; genus Eupithecia; species Eupithecia vulgata. Next base: position 14,184,997 of record OX297859.1, on the reverse strand, counting down.
AACTAGTATTTACAATAGAAACAATTAAGCTATCTGCAAACTGTTGCAAACAATCTACAGGTAGCTCAACTGATCCATATCAATACCAGTTGGAAGCGTGCCTAAGACACTGGCTGCATTGCCCCGCTGTATAGCAATGCTGATGCGCTGTGCCAGATATTATTAATATGAGCAATATTCATGTTGAGGAAGAAAGATCTCGCAGGTGAAATATTACCATCTCCTTTATACTTAAGGTTTTTTCCAGGTCAAATGTTATCTTACAGGCTATAAATAACTAACTATTATATACAAGTAACTATTATATACAAGTAACTATTATATAGGTACAAGTAATACCTCAGCTATATTCAATTGTACCTAAGGTCAGGCTGCTATGTTTGACCTCTCGCACAGTAAAACCGTGAAAGAAACACTGAATAAAGTACATAAACTTTTTACCTTTATGAGGATTTTAGTATATTTCTGGTTTTTAAATTACAATGTTATTGAGTTATATACAAACGTATAACTCCAAGCGTAACCTCAATATCTCGTGGATTTTTATTTCAACTTCTACATAAGCTTTTCTAAAAATACATTTTACAGTAACTTTCTATAAATAATATTAAAAGTATATCAGATATCTAGTACCCATCACACAAGCTTTCTTAGCTTGGGGCTAGATTCTGCTGTTTGACCTATCCATTGAACTGTCCATGCTGCATTATTTAATATGTGTTTATAAATCGGCCAAGTTTCTTTCGTTTACATTTTAAAAAAGGGTTAGCAGGTATAAAAGAAATGTTTTATCCAAAGACATCATAAGTTATTTTATCACAATATCAATTGGTATAACCCTTTTAAACCGGCAACAGGCAAAACCTGTTGGTAATTTTCTTAATCGCTTTTGGCATCATTCAAGGCACTCGCTTGAGGAAATCTCTTGCACAAACTAAAGGCATATCGTCACACTTCTAGTTAGTTTGTATAGAACGATTATTTTTTATTCTGCGATCTGTTCGTGTAAAGAGCATTCTGTTTAGAAATTCATTCTACAACCAGGCTTCGTCAATCTAGATGATTTTATGCTCTGAATGGAATAGTAACGAGAAGTTACCTCTTCCTATTTATATTCCAGTGACATAATAGTCTTAGACCAGGAGAAATTTAAAGCAATGCCTTTCTTCCTGTTAAAGTATAGAGCTTAAGCGAAAATCGCGAACTATTACCTATCCTCTGTAAAATAATATTTTAAAGATGACACAGCCTAACTGACGATGCCTATATATACTCGGGAATAAAAAACCAGCAAGACAAGTCCAACTACGATGTTAATCGTCGGATCCAACTCAGATGGTTAGCGTTCTGAAAGCCTTGCATTTTTCCGCTCAAACCGTTGTGTCCTCAGTCTTTCACCCAGGTGACGGCATGCGGCATTGAACGGTCTTTCGATATGGAGCTTCTAGTTTAAGAAGGTTCTAGGTTAAAGGACTATATTGTCTTAACTACAATTTAAAATTATGACACCAGCTAAGGGTTATTATTTCTTCCGCCCGCGTGCTGATATGACGAGCGATCACGGTAAAATGTAGCGTTCAAAGGATCGCCATCCGGAAAGACTGGGTGTAAGCTATTTTTGTTTATATCACATACATGTATGTTCATAAACAAATACATACATTTTTCTACGAATTGATGACGAAGCTTACGAAATAACATTACCTCATCTGTGACGAAGCTATCAACGTCAAAATATCACAAATGTCAAACTCAATAATAATTGTATAATTATTTTTACAAGGGAGACTCCAAGATCTTGTCTCCCAAGCCAAATAACCTAAATTATTTGTTTACATTATTTGCTTCACTGTACTTCTGCCCTAGAGCGAATCTGTCCTAAGGCTAATCTGGCCTAATGCTAATCTGCCATAAAGAGAATCTGTCATAAAGCGAACAAGGCAACCTAACCTGCACGTGGTGTACCCTGCTAGATAACGAACTAGGCTCTGGTGAAAATATCAACATTCTTCATAACTTAAAAACTCATATTTTACTATTATTTTCCATTACTTGACACTGGCAGAAAAGAGTCCAAGCAGACTCATATTGCCATTAACAAAGAATCATCATCATCATTTTTATTTTAAGTTACTACTTATTTTTACGTTAAACCTCAAAGGTTAAATAATGTTACTCACACTTGACTTTGTTTTACTCGACTACGTTTCATTACTGCTATATATTACCTGTTTGTAAATTAGAATCTGAATTGCTGAAATTGAGCGCAAAAAGAGCAAGTGTGAGTAATCTAACAATTGACTTTTAGTTATGTTATATCTTGACGTTGAAGATATAAATTCCGTCTTCGATCGGCTCCATCCCGCCAGAACGTTGTATGCTTTTTAGTACCATATTGGGAAACGAAACCGTTTATGACCAGTCTCCCCGGATGGCCCATAGGATTGAGAAATTTTACCATAATGCTCGGCTGGTCCGCGTGCAGGTAACGCGATACCTATAATAATTGATCCAGCCAATTCGCATTCTGCGTGCGTGTGGCCCGCGTGGTAGGAAAAACATAAATGATCCGCACGCGGGCGGAAATCCGCGTAAAAGAGTGACATGTACCAGTTCACATAATTGGTGAACCTATAGAACTTTGTATTAAGCCCAACCCCTGCAGAACTGATGGCCGGAGTTTGGGTCATTATGTTGTCATAACTAAGAATTTATATAACGTAGGTACCCAAGAAAACCTGTTTAAAAATTTTGTCCTTAGAGCCAGTCGGCCTTGTAAAAAACGCTGAAATTCACTGAACACGAGCATTATTGCCACAAACTTTGGATAAGCCTACGGACTCCAGCAGTGATCGATGTGTTTGTAAAAAAACTTATATCATCGTACCAAAGTTTTGTAAGTCCGATGTACAAGAAGAAAAAGTTTTTGATACTACCAATCCATAGGCAACAAACAAAGTAGTCCTACATTTTATACCTAATACGTGGTTTTGTAATGTATGTTATTTTATATTTTTTATTAGTTCACTGTCTTTAACAGGAGGTACTTTTATTATTACTAATTTAGCCTTAGAAAAGATTGCTACTTCTTTTTCGTTCACTCATAATAAATATACTTAACTTGCATTGAGCCATTGATTTCTGTACATTCTCTCAAAATAATCTACCTATATAGTTGTAGTAACTTCCATTGTTTTCATGTACCTTGACTTGAATTAATATTCAGCATACCAAAGGCACTTTCTCGATAACCACAACACAATACTGGAACCTTGTGCCGAACAATGTCATAGCTTATAATGCTAGCTTATAATAGCTTAGCAATGTATAGCTATCTAGGGACTAAATGAATTCGTAAATGAGTTGTACGCTGTAACGGTACGGGCCAGATTAAACCCCGCAGGACTGGCCAGGCTGACTGCCCAGGATTATACGCAAACCGTTACTTGGTAACTCACTATGTGTTTAAAGTTGAATGAACTATAGCATTTCAATGCGACAACAGTCAAATCATTAACATATCTTGAAAACAATATTTGATTTTTGTTTCGTTCGACGACCTCTGTGGTGCGGGCGACCGACGACGGCCCACCTGCGACACAGAAGGTTGTCGCCGTTGTCGTTTCCATTCCCGCCTTGGTATAAGTTTTTATAAGATCTGCAGATATTTGCTCCGGGTTTTTTGTGTGTGTTTTTATGCATAAAAATATCAATCTATTTGATATAATGTATTAAGTATATCCGTTATCTAGTAGGTACCCATAACATAAGCTATGCTTAGCTTGTGGCTAGATGATGTGTGAATTGTCCAGTATTTTTAATTATTAAATATATGAGTGTATTGTTCAAAAACTCAGAAACAAAGGGAATCATGTGCCTGAAATAAGATTAATATATCTATTAATAGATGGACATGAATCGTAAAAAGGCGCACACTCGATTAGTACGAAACAGGAGTAACGAGAAAATCATGTTTGCGGAACAGACCATTTCGGCATCTGATAAATATTTATTAATTGCCCCTGTAGGAGTAATTGGAGGAAGGTGTATTTTTTATATTCAAGGAAAAATACAGAGTAAAGCGGCGGAATGACGCAACGCAACTTAGTGTCTTGTTTAGATTTCTCATAAAGCTGGTTATCATAGCTGGTGAAGCCTGCCTAGTTTGTGTTTACTTTAATGTAGTTTCCTATATTAAACGCGTGATAATACCAAAGGTACCAATTCAACAGTTTGCAAAACAGGTAGTCTGTTGAAAGATACGGATCATACGGTTGCATGATAATTTTAAAATTACATAGGAGCACCGTCAAATATAATTATATGGTGAAAGCGGTATGGTGGTCATAGGTTACCCAATGCAGTTTGTGGGGCTTAGTTATACATTAATGGACAGAGAAATCCTATAGACATTTATTAATTTTTGTAGCTTACATGATGTGATTTTAACAATCGTTAATTGCATTCGAAGTTTTAAGTTTATTAGAGAATTATTAGGTTATTATTATTAGATTATTTATTAGATGTCTCACTAAAATTACATTATCTATAATGATATTAAAATTGGAAATATTTGTCTGATAGTTTGAATTTAATCAATCTAAAAATTGAAACTACGGATCCATTTGAAAAATTATTTCACCGTTAGAATCCTACACTATCCGTGATTAACAAGGCTATAGAACATACCCATGCGAAGCCGGGGCGACCACTAGTTTATTATATGTACCTAAACCCCTTCAGTCTTAATAAAATAACTTATAATTTCTTAAAAAAACAAAGTTACTTACTTCACGTTGTTTCTCATGGTGTTGTAGTGAGAAGGACTATATTCTGCGTCCCCACTGCAAATAAATAAAAAACATTAAAAATTGGTTAAATTCAAAATTATAACACAACATTATTGAACATGAAAAAAACATTATGTAGTACAATTTTAATTTTTATTATGATAATAAATCGAATAGTCTGAAAATAATGCAAATCAAATCAAATAAATAAATGCTTTATGCACTAACGCACAGGATAGATGCGATTGTATATTTCAACTCAATTTAGGTACTACATACGAAGTTAAAGAAACTTTTGTTCCTTCAAAATTGAAGCTCAACTTCATGAGTAGTGAAAACCAATGGGTGTTTTATTTCATGGGTCTATTCACGCACTTTTCAACCTTGAAGCTACCGCGTTCAGACATCACCAATGTTTAATAGAGTGAAATATCCGCGTATTATTAAAATGTTTAAACAAAGGCGGGACGATTCGACACGCGCCGCGCCACCACTCGACTGCGAATGAGGACTGGAGTTCTGTTCCGACACCCATGAGCTGGTAACGTACGAATTAACCGTCAACGGTCATACTCCAGCAAGCGTAAATATTTAGTCTGTATATAAATTATTTAGTAAGTAACTCATGAATTACGAACGAAGTAAAGTATCCCTTTCGATAATTCCGACATACAGCTTCTTGAGGCATCACATTGTAAAATTCTATGCATTATTTCGATTTCTCTCAAATTTCAGTAAGGTCACTGTAAATCATAGTTAGATTAACAGTGACCTTACTGCAATTTGCAACTTTAAGATAACTCTGTCATGGAATAAAAATATTATTTGAAAATTCTTTGTAACTATAAATACTCCTAGATAATTAGGAATTCTCTTTATTATTCATCATCATCTCATCTCAACAGCCTATTGTCCACTGCTAACTATTATTTAAAGGAGATATCTTTTAAATTTGCAAGATGTGTATGGACTATGTTACTGGCGTGTAAAAGAGTAGGTCTCTACCCAGCATTGGGTGCCAGGGGGTGATGATGATGATGATGCGAGATGTTAGGTCGATGACAACGCCAAAACTACGGAATATATTGGGATTATATTGCATGCCGGATGATATTAGCCGTGGGTGTCGTAGGAAGCGACTAAGGGACATACACCGGGGGGCGGGCAGCAGCGCCTCTTGCAGAATAGATCTATCACCGAACTGCGATCCCCAACCCGCATGCCCAGCGTGGGTATTATAGGCATTACCCCCACGAGATAAAAAATCAGGGTGAGGCCTGCGTCCAGCAGTGGACCTTTATAGGATGTTGAGGTGAGGTGAGGTGAGGATATTGCATGCATGAATTTCTGGCACTGAAATAATTTAAGACTACATTTTAACCCTAAAATGCGTCTAAAACGCCTAGCCTAGATATATGTAGATTCTAACTATAGCTTCTTAGGACATCTTCTTTACAAATTACTAGCTGTTCGTGCGTTAAATTCGAATTTCACATTTCTAAGGGGATTACTTCCGTAAATCTCCCATGGGATGATGTTGTACCTGGACAAAAAGTAGCCTATGTTACTTTCCATCCTTCCAACTAACTCTATGCCAAAAATCAAGTCGATTGGTTTCTTAGTCAGGGACGTGGAGGGAGGACAAACAAACAAACACACTTTCGCATTTATAATATTAGTAAGGACTAGTATAGTATTATATTATCTGTGGTAAGGATAAATGCAAAAGCTTATTATGTGGTAATTTATTGTAAATCGATTTAGTTCTAAAAATACGTATGTTCGGGTACCTTGTTTCAGTAACTAAGCAAAGATTCCTGGTCGCAAAGGTGAGTTTTTATGCTATGAATATTTTGAAAATTCGATTTTTATATTCTGAGCAATGCTGTATAAAAGCTGATAAGTTCCAGACTTAAATAAATTATTTTTTCTTTTCTTAAAGACGACCATAACAGCTAATCTTGATAAGGTACATACCGCGACTAGTGCGTATAAGAAAAGCAGAAGAGAAACTCGTTTTATTTGTAAGCGACCAATTACCATCAGATCTCTCCCGTTTTTCCTACAAGATCTACTTTCTTTGGCTTGATGCAATACAAAAGCCTGATACCTGAACAGGCGTCTTCGGTCTTGAATTTGAAGTCGGTTTATAGTTTTTTGAAACACACCAATTTATAATTATTAAATATTTTATATATATTTCGTTAATAAATTTTGTTTCTCATTTACATGATCTAGGGCCATTTTGTTGAGGCGGCGAATGGGCAAATTTGGGTTACATAAAAACAATTTTTCTACGTCATATTTATCGATAAAGCTTTGAAAAAAAAATCCAAATAAATAATCTATGGGATACAAGACAGATCCCCTTTTTTCGAAAATGAATTAAAAAAACTGTTTTAAATACCAGAAATAATCTTGCAAAGTACCATTTGTTTTCTTAGTTTTTACAATTTTTCTCCTAAACTATAAATTACAAGATTTTTTATTTTCATCACCATATTAAAAAGAAGAATACCCAGGACACCTTCGGCTTATTTTTGCAAAAAATGTCTTAATTAAAGTTAATCAGCAAAAACTTGATTTTTGAGCTTACGCCGCTCTTCTCTATCTCGCAAGTAAAACACGAAATCCTATGCCCTATTTCTGATATTTAAAATAATTTTTATTAATTTTCATTAAGTATCCCACAGATTATTTTTATTAAGTATCCCATAGATTATTGTTTATTTCTTTAGAAGTTTTTTCGATAAAGATGACGGAGAAAAATTGTTTTAATATAACCCAAATTTGTACATTCACAATTCACATTATCTGGGCCTTAAGATCCACTTTTCTTAAATTTACTTTCATACTCATAGATACAAACTTGTTTTGACTAAAATGATTATCCAATTTGGTGCAGTCGCCAGGAAGTTATGCGCGTACATTTAGATTTCTCAATGTTTTATATAATGTAATGAACCACCAACGTAAGTTATAACCTCATATTACACAAACAAGCAGAATGATGAACTACTAGTGCGAGTGTTCCCTTAATTATAGGCTGTTGTTACACTACACATGCTCGGTTACTACAAAATATGTATAAAAGTTACCTTACTTTACCTATACGATACTTGCAGCGCCTCGCGGTTTTGCGTAGTTCCCGTTCCCGTGGGGATTCCGGGATAAAATATAGCCTATGGACTATAATTTAACTCTGTTCCAAATTTCATCCAGATCCGTTCTATACTATTTATACGATCCATCTAAACTTTTGCATTAAAAATAGTGTGTGATATGCTATTTTAGGCTAATAATCTATCTCTGTTATAACAAACATCTATGTATCCATCCATCCATATATCTATCCATTCATCTAAACTTTCGCATTTTAAATATTAGTGTAATGTGCTGTTCCAGACTATCTCTGTGCCAAATTTCATTCAGATCCATTCAGCCGTTCTGGCGTGATTATTATTATTATCTATCTATCCATCAATCCATATATATCCTTATATATATATCCATTTTATCCAGCAATGCAGCCAGTGTCTTAGGCACGCTTCCAACTGGTATCGATATGGATCAGTTGAGCTACCTGTAGATTGTTTGCAACAGTTTGCAGATAGCTTAATTTTTTCTATTGTAAATACTAGTTTTAATTTAAATTTGTTATTTGATTGTTATTTTCTTTCTGAATAAAGATATTATATATTTTTATCCATATATAGGCTGTCGCATTTATAATATTAGTGTGATATGCTACTCCAGAACATAATCTATCTCTGAGCCAAATTTCATCCAGATTAGTTCCGCCGTTCGGGTGTGATTGAGCAACAAACATCCATCTATCCATCTATCTAAAGTTTCGCATTTAAAATATTAGTGTGATGTGCTATTTCCGATTAGATCCGTTTAGCTGTTCTGGCGTGATTGAGCAACAAACATCCATCCATCCATATATCCATCTATCAATCTATCCAAATATCCATCCATTTATCTATCCACCCATCTATCTCAACTTTCGCATTTAACTCATCAACACAGAACAACGTTTATGCTGTTCGTAGGTATAGCTACGATAGCGAGGAAACCTAATTAATGTTTGGTTCAGACCGGCGCGGCGCGGCGGCGATGCGACCTTGCCCTTGGCATTTTGAATTGAACCTGTCCAAACTCCGTAACATGCAGTTTCGCTGGATCAATAACCTATCACAAACTATAGCGCCTAACTACACCGAAAGTTCTGAACGGTTATTGATCAAGTTTCAGTTTCTACATAAATAAATTTACCTCCGATGACCGGACCGATGTTTGTTTAAAATTTGACTATTTTGTGCATAGAGCCTCCTCAGACGTATGTGCAGCATATCGGTAGGTAGGTAGGTACCCGGGACTGTTTTTAGGGAGCGATGCAAGCCCCGAAACTTTGATAGACTGCGGTGTTCGACAAAAAACCCACGATATAAATAACGGTGAGCAGAGCGAGCTGCGTTATTTTTTTGAGTTTGTTGACGTCGTCGGTTGAGGAACAAAAACAAGGAAGCAATGGACAAACAAAGTAAGTTTTGGGGGATAAGTACTAATTCCCCGGAAATAACATTTTTATGCAACCACCTCAGGATCAAGAACCTTCTACTATTTTCGAAAACGGTAAACTTAAATAATAGCTAGTGAAAAGATCTGAACGTATTGGAAAGATTGCAGTTTCTAAGAAAATTATTTATTAATCCTAAGCAAGATAAAGAAGCTAAGATAATGAGAGCAAATTTCTGTTTTTGACGACTAACAACAAAATAAAAGGATATACCATACTCTATCCACAGAAACAACGGCGAGCGAAGCGACCGCGATGACCCAAACTTGATCGTTCCCACATGTGTAGGTACATACTCAGAGAAACTCTCAGCTGTTATAAAATAATGAAGTTGCTGACTCTGGCTTCATTTATTTGTGATCATATAGTTTCAAATTTTTCTTTTCTAGCAGCTTATCGTGTAAGCTGCCGTCGTCAAACAAAAACGTCATTAATTTCTGATGACGCTTATCTATCTCGTTTTTATACCGCTTTGTAGTCCAATGGTTGTACTCTGATTGACCGTATGCTAAGTACACCGGTTCCGACGTGACGCGTGACGCGTTTGAGAGAATTATAATCAGTATAAAATCATTGAATGGACTTGTGGCTTGCATAATCGCTACGGGCTTAAACTTAGGCACCAGTGTGTGTTTGTGTACAGTATACGGAAGGTACCTAAGAGCTGGCCCACCGATCATAGGAAATTTAAATCTGTGTGAATACATAACTTTGACGACCTCAGTGGCGACGAGGATCTGCTTGCGACGCAGGAGGTTGAAAAAATGTTTGTACGATCTGAAGATATTTGTTCCGTGTTTTTCCCACAACACAAGCTCTGCTTAGCTTTAGGGTAAGATGTGGGAAATTGTCCAGCATTATTATTATTAATTTCCTTTTTCCCTAACATCCGTTGTGTTGTGCTGCCCAAAAACGAGCATGTTTGTAAATCTATATACAGTGTGGAAATTAAACTCAGGCCCTGGAGGGAAACTACTTAAAATCCTTAAGCTAGCTCATTTTACTTAAAGGAGACATTCCTTTATTTTTAAAAAGAAACAAATCTGCATTAAAATATTTTTTTAAACTCGCTTGCTTCGCCCGGGACTCGAACCAACTAAAATTTAAAAAAATAAACACTCTTTATTTTATTATACTAATCGGTAGTATTAATATTCAGGATAAAGTTTCTGTAACAAACATTTGGTCTTAAAAATAAAAATAATCGTTAAATCTAACATCAACTTTATTTTACTATCAATTTTGTAACACTTAAATTATTTAACTGATAAATTGTTCGAAATGAGCCCCGTCGTTCCGGCTACACAACATTAGTCGCCGTTGAAATTCATTTCTTGTAGCCTTCAGCAAAGTGTTGTGGTGTATGCCCCTGATAACATTTTCTACCGCAATCCTTAGCTCTTGAACGGTTTCATAGCAAGTTTCATAAACAACATTTTTTACATGACCCCATAAAAAGAAGTCCATGGGCGTCAGGTCTGGACTTCTTGCAGGCCATCTAATCGTGTTGTGTTGGAGAGATAACAGAACTGTTACGTGTCTTTTACTTGTTAAAAGTGAACAGTAACCAAATATTTTTTAGAGAAACTTTATCCTGAATATTAATACTACCGATTAGTATAATAAAATAAAGAGTGTTTATTTTTTTAAATTTTAGTTGGTTCGAGTCCCGGGCGAAGCAAGCGAGTTTAAAAAAATATTTTAATGCAGATTTGTTTCTTTTTAAAAATAAAGGAATGTCTCCTTTAAGTAAAATGAGCTAGCTTAAGGATTTTAAGTAGTTTCCCTCCAGGGCCTGAGTTTAATTTCCACACTGTATATAAAAATCAATTGCTGTTCGTTAGTCTCGCTAAAACTCGACAACGGCTGAACGGATTTATCTTATCTTGGTCTTGAATTATTCGTGGAGGTCTAGGGAAGGTTTAAAAGGTGAGAAAAATTCGAATAGGTACCCGTGCGAAGCCGGGGCGGACCGCTAGTTTATAATAAATATTTATGTATGTATGACAATAATTTGTTCTTTTCGGACCTCTAACGTTTTTGCCAACTAATTTACAATTCTGATTATTTAGATGTGAAACGCACACAAAAACATGAATTTGGGAAATTCCCACATATTTAACGAAATAAGCACCTAGGTAATAGTGTTATGATTTTTATTAAATCTCCTTTGTATTTATGGAATCCCCGGGCAATAGATTCTGTTGAATTCCATCAGTTTTCAGCGAAATTGTGGCGCTTTAACAGGGTACCTAGTTCCAGGAAAGCGCTCGAACCAGTTTCACGTTAAATGCATTGCAGATATTTCATCCCACCTCTGCCCTTGAACTCTATGAAGGATGCCACGTGTAACCTTCCTATCAATAAATGATAATGACAACGTTTCCTGATTTATCACATAATCACACTCTAATGTTATGAATACCATAGTTTGGTTGGATATTTAGATGGATGTATGGATGTTTGTTACTTTTTCACGCTAAAACAACTAAACAGATCAAGCTGATTTGTTGCATTTATGTAGATCTGGACTGGAATCAAACAAAGGTTTTTTATCCCATAAAACAGTTCTCATGAAAAAAAACCTTTAAACGTTTCCTTAAACGCGTGCGAAGACATGGACAGAAACTAGCAATCTATATGATGGTAATAGGATCAAACATCGTATTTGAATTGAATAGGCTAATGCATTGCAAAGCTGTTAGAGAAAACAAAGTTCACGGGTGCCTTTAGGGCCTTTTCAGATGAGCATGGTAACGGCACAGCGACGCGGCGGCACGGCGGCGGTTCGGTGTGCCGTCTTTTTTAGTAAAAGCCGAACCCATTTAGATAGCAATCGTGTGCATAAAACTCTTTGCACATGCACACTGTTACGGCAGTTTTGCCGTGCCGTTAGAAGAAAGGCACGTAAAACAAAAACAAAACGAGAAAAAAGACGTTGGCTATTTTAATGATGCGGCTTGTGCTACGCTGAATTTTATTTCCGATCCGTTCTGTTGTGGAGAGCGCGGCGGGCGGCCGCGAGGCTGGATCTTATTACCCTGGCATCTCACCGAGGGGTGAGAACCCTTCGGTCTTTGTGTTTCTGCAAATCGCTAATTTTTGCATAGATATGATTAAATTTTTGGCTGCTCTATGTTCGGCTTCATGTTTGCTTTATTAGCATAGCATATTCACAAATTTTTTCGTAAATTTTGTACCGATTTTGATTACCTATTGATTTGAAAAGATATTTATCCCTTTCATATGAATTCTATTCGCGAATTGCCTTACCATTTGGCCTGCAAAACTTCAAAAGTAGTTTAAATCTACAGGAAATAGAAGATGTTTTATTTAGGTATATTTGGTTTTTGAAATAAACTGCTTTTTTTCCTGATAGGGCTTGGGCTCATTGCATACCTACAATAATAGATTCATAGCTCGGTGAACGTGCCGTGCCGTGCCGTCTGCATGTGAACAAGGCCTTACAGTCGAGCGTCTATTTTATGATGATGGAATGGATAAGCTCCATGCTCTCAGAATATATGATCAAAGGTTATTTTTATGATCGGATAGGAACATACCTAATGGGAACAAACCTAATGTATTCATGAATCACTTCAATTTATTCTTGTGATGATGAATGAACTATATTAACTAAAATAACTGAAATAGTTTGTAAGTAATAATAATGACAGCCTTATCTTTTGGGTTTGTTTGCATGGTTTTACCGTTTTGGGTCAATTCTATTATTTATTTATCTTTTTTATTAACTTGGTGGTATTTATCGCAGTACTAACAATATTTATTTCAAATTAAGCACTTTCTACTTACGAGTTCATTAGTAGTAAAAGAAAGTTAGTACCTCTTTTGCTAATTAGTAAATGACTGTTCCTTTATGGGGTGTGCCATTTAAATATCGTACCTCATATGCCTTGTTTTGAACAACCAAGTTTCTTTCGAAAGGTTTTGGTTTTAAAAGTTCATCTTATATAACAAGTACAACTAGGTACAACAGGCAGCTTAGATACTTATACCAATCTAGGTCTTTACCTAGATTGGAATAAGTATCTAAGCTAAGGATAAATTAATATTATTGATTTTGAAAACCCCAAAGGTTTTGGCAAGGTAAATAGGTTGTATAGCTTTGTTTTCATCCGCAAATTTCACAATTTTCTGTCGAGCTCCTGGTTAGAAAACGATGTTTAAAAAAAAATTTTTTAATGATAAAGTGTGCCTAGCAACAAGTTTCTAGGCACACTTTTTCTTTATATAGAACTTACTTATAACATTTCTGTCTTACTTATAAGAAGACGAGAATTTTTAGAGAAAGAAAGTCAAAACGTGGGTTTTCGGACTCATTTCACGTTAAAGAGTGAAAATTAATATTTATACTTGTAATTGTATTGTTGCTATGTCCAGCAGTGGACTGATGTAGGCTGATGATGATGATGACTTGTAATTGTATTTAAAATCTTTGAAACCCGGGTCAGCATATTTTTTACTTATATAAGTAATCCGGTGCAACAACCATCGAGTTAGAATAATATAGAGTAACAATCACAGAAATAAAATGTCCGCGCCAAAACTCTGCACAACCTACGCTACGTGCAGAGTTTTTGTTTAGTTGTACGGCGACCGCAGTCCTCGTACAACGTTCGCGATGCCAAAGTGTTCGGTGATTTCCTGCCCAAATAACAGCAACTACGTGCAAAAAAAGTATGGTGTTTCGTATTTTAGGTAAGTATCATAACAATTTTATGAATTTATGTATCCACAATACGTATTTTCATGTTAATTTCAATAATTTTAAATATTTTCTGCAAAATAAAATGCTCACAGCTTGACCTTGGCACTTCGTAGGCGTATCTCTTTCACGCGTTAAACAAATATGTAAGAGTAAAAGAGAAACAAAGTCTCGCGTGAGCTTGTGACGAGCACACTGTGTTCCAACGACAAAACTGTGGAGTTCATTGATACTTAATATTTTTACGAATTTTAAATTAATTATTATACTTACTAATATTACCATGTTGATAAATGCGTTATTTTTTCCGAACAAAAAGTAGATGAGTCGATAGCGTTCTATAATTTTATAGTGTAAATTACAATATTTTGTATGCCTTGTTTTTAGTTTTCCTCGAAACCCCGTAAGGTGCTCTGAATGGACAGTCATCAAAGTAAAAGGCAACGTTACAATAAATTAACATTGTTTCAAGGTAATTAAGTTATTCGTCAGTAGGTTAAAAATAGTATCTAATAAAACTCGTAATACATACAGATTAATTTGTTTTATTTAAAATTATTTGCACCCCCGTGTTTTCCGGGATAAAAAGTAGGTACCTAGCATAAGTGTTAGTCCAGAGTATAAGCTATCTTCATATTATAAGTGTGACTAGCTGCCCCGCCCCGGCTCCTCCTGGCTAAATAATATAATTATAGCCTATGTCCATCCTGAAACCTAGATTCATTCTAAATATTGGTTAACATATTTTTTTAATCAGATGTTTAGTTTCGGAGTCCTCTTAGGTACATTATAAACTCTCAAACTCACATACACATAATGATATCACAAATACGACCTATAATATTATTTAGTACAAATAGCGTCTCCACTCGCCCTGTTCCCTGTTCGTACGCGCATGGCCGTCGGTCATCTTCGGAAATCTTCGGTGTGTCTTCGGTGCTTATTATGACATTGCGTACAAGCGACATTGATCATTATTCAACCAAGATAACGTCTTAATTCGCGTAAATGTCATTGTGAGCTATATAACAACAAATGTATAGGTATGTAGAACGGCGCTCGGACATTTTTTGAGTGCTGTCAGTTAGAGATTGGGACTCTATATTATTCTAACTCGATGGCAACAACACATATATTATCATGTCGAACTGAACGGAGGCTTCGATTACCTACTATATCAACACGTCTAAGGTTTTCAACATAGATAGATAGAGATAGAGAATACTTTATTCATCACTAATTAAGAAAAAATAATAGATAATTTTAAATTTAACATATAAAATAGAACAGCAATGGATTTGGCAACCTTATCGCTTAAAGCGAATTCTTCCAGGCAAACAGATGGTAATTTGTACAAGAAAGGTATTTGATATAATTTATCTTGATAGCTTACAATTGACCACACAATAGTTACGAAAATCTGTTGCGTCTTCCTACCGATATGTTACCATTTGAATACCATTACATAGAGTAGTTTAGTTACGTTGTGATTGCTTTTTTTCCCGCTTATGACCAAGTTAATTAAAAAGTTATGGGCACGTTCTTTGTTTCTATCAGAACAGTCTAAAATATTCCGATTCTTAATTGTTTTCTTATTCGGGCAAGATATCACCGGTGTTTCCTGTACGCTTTTTTAGTAACAGATAAACTATGACCCGTCTTGAGATTTTTTAATTACGTACTTCCAATAAAAACACATGAGTGGTAGATAAAGACACAAAAAAATCTTAAAAAAGCATTTGGTGTTGGTTTGAAATTGATGATGATGCAAAATAAAATAAAAATAAATTTTTCGATTATTTACGGAGCGTTTTGCAACTCACCTCATCGGGACAGGGTGCGTTGAAACGTTGTCGTCGCGAAAAAGTTATGTTGCCGGATGTTTTACTCGCTGCGAGAAGATAGAACGCGGCCACGGATTCCGAACGACTGGTGGACGTGGAAGCGCGGGTGGGCCTCGGCAGCCTGAAGGCTCGGCCGTAACGTGCATGCGCCGATGTCGCGCTCACCTGACTGCTCTCTGCTCTGATGCGAACGTATCAGCGACACCTCAACGACTGGCTCGCGGCCACCGCCACCTTTCCCTTTTATATGTTTCCCCTCCTCGAAGGGTTACCCATTTTCCTTTCTGAGACCGAAAGAACTTACGGATCCTGGATACCGTTGCGTTGACCCGTGACTGCTGCACAAAACAGCACCATCCGGGTGTTAGGACATTGTTCGATTGGTAATGCTTGATCGACCATGTTCTCGTTTATTCTTATTCTCAACTAACTTCTGTCAACGGCCTCGCTTGTTGCTTGGTTGAATTATCTTCATGCAACATTATTATGTTGCTCTATGTTTACGCTAAGCTCTCGATAGTCTGTAGGCATATTTTGTTTACATGGTGACGAGTTCATGTAGAAAAGTTCTGCGACTTAGTTGGACCTAAATAGAATAGCAGATTATTCACGTTTATTGATTTTTTGGAGAAACCATGCTTAAAAGTAAACTCGTATTATAGAACTCTCAGGTTTTCATCAAGCTTCTAAGTCTTAGAAGCTTGATGAAAACCTGAGAGTTCTATAATACGAGTTTGTCTTAGAATCTAAGAGATAAAGTTAATTCATAAAGTTTGCATTTCACAATCTGTACGTAAAAATATTCAAATAACATGCTAAATCTTTCTTTCAAACCGGGAAATCTTTCTTTCAAAGCCTTTTGATAAAATTGAGACGTTTTGCGGCAAAAAAATTTAATGCCTGACGGCATTTTGTCAAACCTTTGATGAAATCTGGAAACTTTTACACAGGCTGTTTGACACATTGAACTAATCTATTGGGCGGTTGGAGGGTCATGCATGTGTGTGTGTCATATTCACTGATAGGTCATGCATGGGCAGACCTAGTTTTTGTGTAACGGTAGTTGAGATAATAAAATTATGTTTACTTTTAGTTTTTCTCAGTGACCTCACACCTATTGTAATAGGAGTCTACACATCGAACCTGCCGAACTCGCTGACCCGGCCTGTCGTTTGAACCCGCCATCGGTATTATTTTCGAGAATCAAGTGACCGTGCTATGCTGTTTAAGAGTATTGTAAACCAGATAGTATTTTATCTACTAATTGTAATGTGGTATGAAGCCACCGACTTCAAAGCCGCTGGGATGTGTCGACAACTTTTGTGTGTAGGCTCCCTTAACGCATTCACTGCCCAGTCTCAGCGGTGCATAAACATGTCAACGACAGTGTTAGCGAGTGACTTCTGGCAACATTCGGTGTATAAAGTAGAATGAATTGTATAATATGAATATTATGGCCCGCCGACAGTGTCTTGTCAACTTGTTACGAGATGTAAAGTCAATAAAATAAT
Source organism: Eupithecia vulgata (assembly GCA_946478455.1). Lineage (NCBI taxonomy): Eukaryota > Metazoa > Arthropoda > Insecta > Lepidoptera > Geometridae > Eupithecia > Eupithecia vulgata. Next base: position 14,167,544 of record OX297859.1, on the reverse strand, counting down.
TAGCTATACTTTCAATTTTAACTTTGTTCTTGAGTGGGGACCGCGACTCGGCAAACGTAGTGTAGGACGCCCTCCGGCCAGGTAGGTTGACGCTTTGCGAAAGACTGCTGGCAGATGCTGGATGCGGCAAGGTAAAGACAGGGCGCTATGGGATGCCTATGTCCAGCAGTGGACTAATATAGGCTGATGAATTGATGATGAATTTTAAAGGAGATTGATAACGAGAGTGACACTCAACAGACAATGATTATCATTATAGCGGTGCCTCAACAATCATGGTGGTACATGCAGGAGGACAATAAAATTCAAATGTAAAATACTCATGCTATTTTCACTGCTAATTGGTTCATTTTCTTTTCTTTTTATTTCGAATAAATATGATGCTAAACATGAATACTGAACGGTGTTACTGTTACGGGGCTTAATGTTCAGTTCGCAGCGAGCATAATGGGTATTACAGACTGACGCGGCCTGCGGTGGCGGTCAGTCAGTACAATTTGACAACATCTTCTCTTCATGAAGAGAAGATGTTGTCAAATTGTACTGACTGACCGCCACCGCAGGCCGCGGATTCTACTGACCGCCACCGCAGGCCGCGTCTCTGTGAGACCCTTTAAACGTCATAAATCCGTCTCATTGCTCATTGCGAGCGCTTTCTTTTCCCATGCTGACTGCACGAACAATCGCTGTATGACACGTTACATTACGCCCGTAACGCCGCCGCTTGCCCACCGCTACGTCAACGGAACGTCAACGTTATCGAGATGACGGCGAGAAAATATCTGTACACACATTAAGGTGTTTTTACTAGTAGCTTGTCCACCGCACGTACGTCACCAGATCGCCGTCATCCGAACCCCGAAAAATAAATAATACATAATGCTGGACAATTCACATAGCGTTATCTAGCCTCAAGCTAAGCAGAGCTTGTGTTATGGGTACTAGATAACTGATATACATAATATAATATACATAGATAGATATTTTTTTTATTATATATAGAAAACGAGCAGAACACCCTGAACAAATGTCTGCAGATCGTACACACATTAAAATTTGTCCCGAGGCGGGAATCGAACCCGCAACCTTCTGCGTCGCAGGCAGACCTTCGCCCACCGCGCTACAACGGTCGTCAAAAAATAAGTACCTAGTTCGGCGCGACCATAAGAACTTGGTCTGAGATTGTGAAGGCCCAGTTTTTCTTCACTATCGGCGAAAAACGCTCCTGTAATAATATCGTTCGTATAAGCGCATGAATAGATTTTTTTTACATCTTCTTAGCCTTCGAACGTACAAAAATAGCAGAAGATGTTGTCGCCGGTTCAATCTTGCCATTCTTCAAACGTGACTATCACGAACGAGAGCTATAACGAACTAAACCACCGAGATCGATCGATCGGGTTCGATTCCCGCCTCGGGACAAATGTGTGTACGATCTGCAGATATTTGTTCAGGATATTCTGGTCGTTTTCTATGTAAAAAATATGTATCTATCTTTGTAATTTATTATAATTATTTATATCAGTTATCTAGTACCCTTAACACAAGTTCTGCTTAGCTTAGGGCTAGATAATGCTGTGTGAATTATCCAGCATTATTTATTTATTTATTTATAGATCGTCGCGGAGGACGCGCTCGATTGCCGTCACACTATACTGAACTCGGACTCAAAAAATTACGTTACCGGTGACGTCCATTGGTGGTGCATAATTGGTCGATGTTTACGAAGAGACGAATGGACTTCACCGTTGGCGTGGCGGCGGACAAGCGGCGTTACGCCGCGCCGATGAGTACCCGGCCTAATGGGCGACGAAAATAGTATGAGGGATACTGTGTCGAATACATTCGAATCGACTAGCTGTTGATTCATGTAGATCTCGAAAGTTGAGAATTAGCCTAAGTAGCTAAACTGGACTCTAAACTCTTGAAATTTATGAAGATGGAGATTCCTATCGTAACCTGTCTCTGCTAGAAAGGTCAAAAAACTTTTGTCAAAAAGTTGATCATCCGGTTTGGTGATAGGAACGTGGTAAGTAGGCTATGGAGCTATGTGTTTATTGTAGGAACTGTTATTCCTAACAGTTTTACGATAAAATAGGTAATATTCTTGTATAAACATTGGAATTGCAAGGTTAAGGACATAATCCTCCCACCCCTCGTTTCCAGGAAGGATGAAACTGCGTTTTCTAGTTATAGAAATATTGCACGTGTATCGATTTGGCTTCTGCCTGCGTGGGAAGGATTAAATATTTACTAGTTTCGGCTCGCGGTTTCGCTCGCGTTATGTCTATGGAAAAGTTTTAAGTTCTATACCATGAGAACCGGGGGTGTACCATGGAAAAAGCCTATGTTTGATTCCAGGCTTTGAGCTACATCTATGCAAAATTTTAGACAAATGTTTTCTTTAGTTTTGTCGTAAAGAAGTACCTAAAAAACATCTACCTATCCATCCTTACAAAGTTTTGCATTTATAATATTAGTGCATTACTTCGTAACTATACCATCGACTTCTATAAACTATGGCCAGTACAAATACGAAAAAAGTAAGTAAAGATACGGATACTAAATCTTTTATAGTTTTCGTCAAGCTCAAACCATAGTAAGGGCTCTGATCAAAGTAAACATTGCATTGCAAGGTGAAGGCTAGAATCTCCCCCCACCCCACTCCTCGTTTCCCTGAAGGATGAACTTCTTTTTCCAGTTATTGAATCGAAAATGGCTCGTGCAACAGTTTTAAGCCGCTGTTTCAACGCGGCGCATTTTAGCTGCTTGGGTTTGTTTGTTTCCAGCACACACTCAGCGCAGCTGCACAGCACAGGTTTTGAGGTGCCACTTCCCGCACTGGGGCTACGCACGCGTGTACCGCGTGCAAAACGTTGATAGCGTTGAGCTGCGTGGGTGCCATATTCGAGTAAGCCATCGCGTGTGGCAATTACTTCTTTAATCTCGTATTCGTGCGCAGCATGTTCGTGGGTTGAATTGAAGTAGACGTTGTTACTTTTATCTTATCGGGGGATACGGATACCCATAAGATAAAAGCCAATAAAGCCATTATTAGGGGAAAGACTGCGTTCAGCAGTGGACCAGTATAGGCTCTTGAGGAGGAGACGTTTTTACATACCATTTCTTGAAAAATGAATCTAGAAACACGTCCGACAGCCTCTCCGTGCGCATCGGCGGGGCAGCGGCTTTACACGTGGCCACCCACCTCGGAAGGTTTTAATATTGCAATTTCATATTTTTTATTGAATAAGTCTGATAAACGTGGAAGCTGGAAATAATATGCTTAGGCGTAACCTTTAAACTGAAGTGGGTCGCCACTGCAGTGAGGATAACACTAAAAATAAATATTGCTCCTGCGCTTGACCTCTACCCGTCGTTTCGGTCTGCCACCGCACAGTCCCGTCGGATTATGAGAGGAAATAGAGAGTGCACCTGCGTTTGCGCACACGCAACAGTACCTAATGATATTTCACTATAATAATACTGCTTTCTGCCTGCGGAGGCGTTCTTTTTATCGAAACGTTTAAATGTTATTTCTATCTACCCCATGGTAACTGTTCTATGGGATAAAAAAGTAGCCTATGTTTGTTTCCAGGCTGAGGGCTTATCTAGGTAAGCTAAACATTTAGCCCGATTCACTCACTAGTTTTGGCGTGAGGAAGTAACAAACATCCATTCATCATCCAAATTTTCACATTTTTAATATTAGTGTGATTATATTTTATCGGCGTATTTCCGACGACCTCTGTGGCGCGGTGGGCGAAGGTCTGCCTGCGACGCAGGAGGTTGCGGGTTGGATTCACGCCTCGGGCCAAATGTTTGTACGATCTGCAGACATTTGTTCAGGGTGTTCTGGTCGTTTTCTATGTATAATAAAAAATATCTATTTGTGTATTGTATTAAATTATTTATATCAGTTATCTAGTACCCATAGCACAAGCTCTGCTTAGCTTTGGACTAGATAATGCTGTATGAATTGTCCAGCATTATTTATTTATTTATATTTATTTATTGTCCTGCGCACATGGCTAGGCCTCCAAAAAATTATAGTTTTATAAAAAAATTATATACTTAAATAATAAATATTATTCAAATCAGCCAAAAAAGAAGTCCCTCATGCAATGTCTTCGAATTCAAGGGAGATAAACCATCATGTGGGGTGTCTCCGTGATCACAACGAAGGAGCTGTACGAATTGTAGGAGTTATAATATAGGAGTTTACTTCGCGGAGGGTGTAAGGTTGAGCGCAGACTTTAGTCATAACATAAAGCATAATGCTAAATAAATGTTTTTCCTTTCCTGTTCAAACTGGCTTTTATTTTTTAGCATCTCAGTATCTTTAAAACGATACTCAGATGGTAACGTACTTACTTACGATATTAGGTACACCTGAATAATCAAACGTAACTCAGATTTAGGCACGTCTCAAGTGACGAATTCTTGACAGATTTTCATTAAAAACTGCTCAAAAAAGCTCAACTCTGAGATGTTTGAGTATACGGGGTGTGGTTGTGGCTGCCGTCTACTAAACTTAGCAGAGCTACTACGGTGGAACCTGATTTCCGTTACAATACTAAAAAAAAACATTGTTGTAGAATTGTCCAGCACCTTTGCTCCAAGTTCATTTAAATTTTAGTTACGCTATGTCCAGAAGTAGAGAGAGTAGAGTTCTAGTAGACGTAGGAAAAAATGTGAAGCACTCACCTAGAACAATCGAAAAAAACTAGTTATTCCCAACGTCTCGTGTAAGAGGTTCCTATTCCCAACGTCTTACGTGAGACGTTGTCTAATTTCAATGTCTAACGAAAAGTTAAGCAGCTTTTTATAATGCTCTTAAAAGCTTAACCAAAAACAATCAGAGATTTAAGTTAAAATTAAAAGCTTTTTAGCCTAAAACCATTACTTAGAGATTTCGATATCAGCTTAGACTCAAAATCTTATTTTAAAGGTTCTCAGAATCTTAACATTCATTCGCTAATTTATATTGAAGCAGGGTTTATCCATTGCTGGATAAAGGCCTCCTCCATCTCTTGCCAGTTTGCTCTATTTTGAGCTGCTCTTATCCATTGTTTTCCTGCTACTAATATGATGTCATCCTTCCAGCGGCGAACCGGTCGGCCAGGGTCTCTTTTTACATCTCGTGGCCACCAATGCAAAACTTTTTCTCTTCATCGAATTTTCAACCTTAGTAATGACTAAGGTTGAAAATTAGGCTCTCTTAGTATGTCACATATTAAGGTCAAAAACCTATCTGAAAAAGTCTTCGTGAGAAGAAAAACCATGGCATAGAGAGTGCCGCGGTCTTTTTTACCTCTGGCAAGTCACATGTGGCGCGTGGCAGCGTGTACTGCAATTAATACTTCCTCAATAGCCTGTAATGGTCCACTGCTGGATGCAGACCTATCCTGATAATCACTTTACTATCACTTAAAAATAGGAGGCCTAACCACCACAACTCGTTAGTCAATCAGCTCCGAATCAGCTCCACTGATAACTCAGTCAGCAGGATTCTCCTTTGTGTGAACGTAAAATCAGCGGCATCCACTGGTGAAGTCGCGGATTAACTTTACTCTGTTTGCAACATACTAATACGTATGTTGCAATTGCAAACAGAGTAAAGTTAATCCACGACTTAGAATTTCATACATTTGGTGACTTTCCATCCATTAAAGAGCGATTTGTAGAAGAATAGATTAATAAAAGCATCTTACACGGTTCCTAAGCTTTGCATTGAGTTCTACACAACGGGTTCTAGTCTGGCCTTATTATCGGGGGAGAAGGGTTGATTCGAGACCTAGAGACGTCTAGCACCCGAAAGTAAATACAGAAGTGTCCAGGCATTAACAAAGTCAATAAGCTGTACAGCAGCGACACTGCTAGGAAAGTGAATATTTCTCTCATTATAGGTTTCATATTATTGGTTTGCTTTAAAGAATAGCTTTTAAATCGTCAATCTGCTTTTTCATCCGACGATAAAACGGAGGAGGTTCTCAATCGAAGCGTCTATTTTTTTTTATCTTAGACTACGCATACGTTTTTACAGCGTAGTCCGATATTGATGATTTTTCACTTTTGTATGAAAAAAATCCGGAGGTAGTTCCATATACATTTTATTTCCGAGAGATTATACTATTTACCGAAATTTTAAGTCGTCAAGTCAAAACCTAAAGCTTCAATATTTTTCCGGTTTGAAGACCACTTGTGGGCATTAGATCTAACAGCTGCCGTTTCACCTCAATCACCACATGCTTGTCAGAGGGCGCATAGCAAGCGTCGTCCACATAAATGTAATTTCTGAAAATATAAGAAGCTAGAGGAAACTCAGTTTCTTACTTTGTCGCAAGTTTGTATAGACAACCAGTCGCAAAATAGCTACTGCTCTTCATACCTTTGACACACCTTTGACATTAAAGCTAATATTAGACCTCTACAAAATATTCTGCAAGCTAGTGTGCGCCGGGTTTAACGTAACGCAACGGAAAAGTGACGAATGTCGGTAGAAAATATGTCTTCACCCATAGAAAAGCATTAGGTATAACAAAAACCATTTCAGTACCTACAGAGTGACCTTTTTATCGGTCAGCATGGAAGCATCGAAAACTACGCGCGTTTTTGTACTCTTACCATTTTCATTTATAGCATAGCTTTAGATAGATAATACTTTATTCATCACCAATTAATAAAAAAAGAGAATATTTTAAATTTTTATAGCATTCTGAAAATCTATTGCATTAAAATCTAAACGATAATATAGTAAATAATATTTGATATTCTGAAAGAAATATTAGAATTTTTATTTAACTCCTGAGCAGGCAATCCGAGAAATATCAACTGTCATCAGTAACATCAGCACATTTGTTTATGTACCATACAACTAACTGACGTCATACCTCAACATCCTATATAGGTCCACTGCTGGACGTAAGCCTCCTCCAGATTTTTGTATATATTAAGGGCTATGGCCCATAATCGCCACGCTGGGCATGCGGGTTTGGGATCGTAATTCGGTGGTAAATCTATTCTCCAAGAGGCGCTGCTGCCCGCCCCCCGGTGTATGTCCCTTGATCGCCTCTTACGACACCCACGGAAAGAGTTAGGGTGGTGCAAATTCTAGGCACCACACGGGTACGTATTACCAAAGAATAATATTTCGTCCACTGCGTCCAGAGTTTTCGTCAAGTTACACGTGCAACTTGAAAATGTAAAATTTAAATGCGTTTTTGTCGCACATTCATTGAATAAAATTCATATTTTTTACAATATATTGAACTTTTCAAAAATTGCAATCTATTGAAAAAACCATCGTCGTTAGTCAGTGCGGTGCGCGTTAGTGCGGGAGTGACATGTTGCATTTCAATGAGCACGAAGGTAATCTGTTTCCTCATACACTGACGATGGCACATCTCCTATCATTTCCTTTGTTTAGTTCCGGAATAGCAATTTGCTTAGCTTCCAGGAAACGTAGAATTAATTTACCTACTTCGATCAAGACTTAGCCCCCTGTAGATAAGGGTAAAAAGTATGCAAGCGATTTCGAAAAGCGGAGGTAAAATTAAATAGGTACAAAAAACGTACTTACTTCTTTTTTTTCTAAGTTGTTTTTTATGGCTGCTTGATAAGATAACTTAACTATACGTAGAAAACAGGTAGGTACAACCGGAACACATCTGGCATTTGCAGATCGTACTTGTCCCACCGCGGAGCAAACATTTGTACCAAGTGCGTCGCAGACGAACCTTTGTCCGCTTCGCCACTATTATAATTATATTTTTATAATGCTGGACAATTCACACAGCATTATCTAGCCACAAGCTAAGCAGAGCTTGTGTTATGGGTACTAGATAAATGATATACATATTACAACGTAACCATAATATTGATATGACATTTGTTTTGTTCCCATCTCCCTGAGCAATACTCCGCTGAGTACCTAGTCTCACTTTAGAGCATGCCTTCTCAAAGATCCTAGGATCCTACGTTCCGTTTTCATCTCTAGTCAAGTGGCACCGCTACAAGATGCATTTAGTGGCATAAATTTGAAAAAAATTATATTTTGTTTTAAATTTTCAATTTGTCACAAAATATATAATACCAATAAGGCAAATGACACAAAACAAGCAGGTCAATGTCAATGTGTTGTGTATGTATCTGTCTTATTTGGTGTGCATTAAAGAGTAGTTGTATTGTATTGTGTTGGCGAATCCTTCGACCGTGGCTATAGTAATGCCGCGCAAATCTTTTGTTTTTACTTTAGGTATTTATCATATTTAAACTTGGAATCATTCGAATAGGTCTATAAAACAAGGTTTCATTAAAAAAAATAACCGGCCAGTATTTTAAGACTAAGAACTTTATCTAGGTAGGTACATAAATATTTTAAAGAGGAAAGATTTGTATTTTTGTGCTACTTATCTTAAATAAGCCGTGTCGTGCCGGCTTACAATAATTTGCACCATCTCAACTTTTCCCGTGGGTGTCGTAAGAGGCGACTAAGGGACGTACACCGGTGGGCGGGCAGCAGCGCCTCTTGCAGAATAGATGGCGGGTTGGGGATCGCATTTCGGTGCAAATTATTCTAAGTATGTATGTTTTTTATTGCTGGACAATTCACACAGCATTATCTAGCCCCAAACTAAGCAGAGCTTGTGTTATGGTACTAGATTACTGATATACATAATACAATACATTACAAAGATACTTAGATATTTTTTCTTGTACATAGATAACGACCAGTACACCCGGAACAAATACCTGCAGATCGTACAAATATTTGTCCCAAGGCGGGAATCGAACCCGCAACCACCTGCATCGCAGGCAGACCTACGCCCACCGCGCCAAATCGGTCGTCAAAAAAAATAACACTTTTTGAAAAATAATCCAAAGGGGTGGGGGGATTTTCGAAATGGGTCTCCTACCCGTGCGGGTTATCAAATGAAAGGTTTGTAGTTTGTACATTTCACAACAGTTTTTAAAATTTCTATAATACTTTTGAAATACATAAATTAAAAAAGGTGAATATTAACCCTACCTCCTTATCTCCTAAGTTTTCAGGGCCATCTAAAGGGTTCCCACTATTTTTCGGTATTACGTCTCTAACCGGTACCTATTGTTTAAAGGAAACCTCGGCGCGCGAGTTGCACTCGCACTTGACGGATCTCTCGGACGGACTAAACGAACAACCTTACGCTGAACGTTTGCACTTTCAGCGTAAGTTTGTTCGTTTCGTGCGATTGGTCAACTTCGTATTTCGTGTTTCAAAGGGACCTTCTGTTATTCAAAATCAAAATAAAAAAAAAATCAAAATTATTATTGGTCGTTTAATCCATGTGTCATCCACAAAGATCCTATGAGTCTATGGTCATCCATCACTCATCACGTTATCACATCACGCCAAACTTAACTAATTAGACTCGAATTTTGACTAGATGTCGCTCGGTACTCGAAAAATTTGATCGCTAACGAAATGTTCAGGGTTAAAACTACTTACCTACTGCCAAACCCATTTTCATTATTTAGGAATTTGAAAAGAAATATTAACTATATTTATTGAAGTCGGTATAAAGTTTTTTTCAAAAACGCCAAATTATTATAGACGACTTTATTCTTAAAGTGCAGAAGTGAATAACAAAAGATAAATCTTATCTTCATTTGTTTTTTATATTATTTGTTATTTGTTGTCTGGACCTGAATGGTCCACCTGTGTAGCCTGGTTAGAAGTAACCAAGTGGCTGGAGAGTCCCCTACGTCTACTTTGATGAGTCGAAGTGGCATTCTAATACCTAAATGGTTATTAACTGGATCTAAGATGGTGGGTCGAGGTGGCGTAGGTCGAATATTAAATAAAAAATGTATACTTTGACTCCTCAGCGGGTGGAATCAAACAGGAGAAAAACAGGCCAAGTGCGAGTCGACTTAGACACGGACAGACAGACTGATAGACAGCGGAGGCTTACATTTTCACCCTTTGGACCTGGCTGATGATCCAAGTAGCCGATTGGGCAACGATTTATAATACCTTAGTATTAAATTAATATTCTAAAGCGATAGTTTTAGAATATGCAAGAATACCTATGTTGGTTCTATTCTGTGAATGGAACAGTTTTATGAAAACTTTATTTTCCTTGCAAGAGTTATAATTTTATAAATAAAATATGAATAATTACAGTTTTAACGAGTAGCTTGGTGCCGGGTGCCGGGTGAGTTCATATTATTTGTACCTATTATGTCAATAAACTCTAACTTGTTTCTTTTTGTGTAGGTACTTACCTAGCTACCTACTTAGTGAATAAAGTTACCTACCTACCTATATTTTTTAATCATTAAAAGTGGGCGCTGTAACAATGGGTACGCTGAGGCTAAGTTACAAAATAATACATGCGAAAACATAACATGACCTGCTTCGAGGGTACGCCTTTCACATTGTTTAGAACAAAATAGCGGAGTGTGAAAAACTTGAACTTGCGCCATCTATAACTTCCTAGACGCATTATTATCATGAACACACATCAAGGCAGCGAAACTTAATTTTTTTGTCTTCTTGGCATACAAGCAAGACACCTTGATAACTCAGTTCAGATGTGTTCGTGTAGATGTCGCTATATGAGTAGTTCTAATGACCAACAACATGGAAAAAAATATATTTTCAATGAAAGAACCTACATACTAGGTAGGTACCAAAAAACCGTAAAGTTTGAAATACCTACTTGTGTAGTCTAAATTTTCCAAGACGCAGTTTTATCCTATTAAAAACAGTGTGTTGTGGCAGCTGAACTTAAATTTTACGACCAACAAAATAACAGGGGAAAATACTAGACAGCCACTGATTGGTGGTCAGAATCAGAAATTTCTGATTCTGACCACCAATCAGTGGCTGTTAACAATAAAATTAAAAAATTATTTATAATTTTATTGTTAACTGTTGTACAAAAAACATTTTATGTATAATGTGTACAGTTTCAAGTTTTCAACAGCTTATTTGATGTGTCCGTGATGGTAGCGTACACATAAACGCTACCATCACGGACACATCAAATAAGCTGTTGAAAACTTGAAACTGTACACATTATACATAAAATGTTTTTATTAGACCATACAATACCGTTGTAGGTAGGTAAGTTAAGTAGGTAGGTAGGTACCTACCTTTATGGGGTATGTTTTCTGTCTGTCTGACCAGAATATAATATTTTTCTGCTGAAAGATAACATTTAGGTCTTAGGATCATGAAGAAGACCTAGGTAGTAGATTTCGGTACGATATACCTATTTACTGAAGACTTTACTTATCATATATTAGTTAAAAAATCAACTGTGTCTAAAATTAAGTGTCTACCTATAATTTTAAGAACGGGGATTTTAGATAGTTGTTTTATAATCTATATATATAAAAATCAATTGCTGTTCGTTAGTCTCGCTAAAACTCGACAACGGCTGAACGGATTTATCTTATCTTGGTCTTGAATTATTCGTGGAGGTCTAGGGAAGGTTTAAAAGGTGAGAAAAATTCGAATAGGTACCCGTGCGAAGCCGGGGCGGACCGCTAGTCTATATATATAAAAATCAATTGCTGTTCGTTAGTCTCGCTAAAACTCGACAACGGCTGAACGGATTTATCTTATCTTGGTCTTGAATTATTCGTGGAGGTCTAGGGAAGGTTTAAAAGGTGAGAAAAATTCGAATAGGTACCCGTGCGAAGCCGGGGCGGACCGCTAGTCTATATATATAAAAATCAATTGCTGTTCGTTAGTCTCGCTAAAACTCGACAACGGCTGAACGGATTTATCTTATCTTGGTCTTGAATTATTCGTGGAGGTCTAGGGAAGGTTTAAAAGGTGACAAAAATTCGAATAGGTACCCGTGCGAAGCCGGGGCGGACCGCTAGTTATTAATAAAAATGCTAGTATAACTCAGTTCATTATAGAAAGGAATCTGCAATGGCGGCGCTTATCATGGTCTCTCGCTTGCACACTAGTGGCTGTCTTGGTCTATAGTATAGACCAAGACAGCCGGAGTATAGTATAGACTCTATACTATACTCCAAAGATCCTAGGATCCTACGTTCCGTAGGGCTATACCTACCTACTCACTCACGCGCGTATAGACAGCAGAAAAAAACTACCTTTTCTACGATCTGCAGATATACCTACAGGGTGTAACAAAAATGAAGGACCAAACTTTCAGGAGGCGTTTAGCTTAGATCACCATGAATGATCACAGAACACGAAAAAAAAAATAAACACAATGACATCGACTTGGAAGTCGATGCACAATGATGATCACTAGTGCAATATTTAACTGATGCATGTGCTTTATTGTCATAGAACAGAAGAAAAATGCATTTATTTGTGGTAGGTAGGTAGGTAGGTAGGGTAGGTGCACCAGTTAGGCGTCCAGGCCCATTTCTCGTCCTTTCACGGCACTACTGGTAACATTTCGTCGAAAATAGCCTTACTTACACTCGCACACAATGATAATCAGTTATATCAATAACCTGGATGTGTAAGCTACGCAAACAAGCAAACTTCACATCACTAGCACCCAGCAAAATAGATAAAACAAATTAATCAATGTGCGGTCGAAAGAAAAAAGACGAAACGTGTCTGGATTCAACGGAAAAATTAGCAGCATGTCACATTTTTAACGGTAAGTTTTACATTGTTTTTATGCATTTTAGAGTTGATGGTTATTAATGTGACTTAATCTTGGATTAAAAAATATGGATTTGTGTTATTCTGTCTAAATTATAATCAATAAATTTGAAATTTTGCGTGGACGTGAACTGTACCACGATATTTTGAGATAGTCCAGTTGTCGACCGGGTGGACGCGAAATGGACATATCGTGTCAATAAGGTGGTCTCTTGTATTCATTATTGTATGAAAATTTACTCAAACTTTCAATTAAATTTGGACCTTATGCTCGTAAGCTATCTAAAAACCATATTTCGTCCAGGCTTAGAGCAACGAACCATAAAATACTATGTATGAAATTTCTTGTGGACGGGAATTGGACAAGGTTAAGTGAAGTCCTGATTTCGACCTTAACTTTAAAGATTATGTAAACCGAACAATATTCTAATAGAATTGCGTATAATAAATCATTGCGTTATGCTCGTAAGCTACCTAAAAACCATATTTCGTCCAGGCTTGGAGCAACGAACCATAAAATACTGAGTTTATGAAATTTCTTGGTGGTCGGAAATTGGACAATGTTAAGTGAAGTCCTAATTTCGACCTTAGCTTTATAGATTATGTAAACCAAACAATAATCTAATAGAATTATAAGGTTTTTTGTTACTATAAATTTTATGAAGACAAGGAAAAAACAAAGAATGGTAGAGCAGAAATATCAAGAAAAAGAAAATTAGCAAGAATACAGAAAAAGAAGGAAAAGGACAGTCAAAATCAGGTAAGACAATTGGAGAAGAGAAAAAAGAAAACACCAACTGGAAAAGTTAAACCTAGCTTTGGATCAGATAGTATTGTCGAAGCCGGAGATCTCTGCTGAGATAGAGGATTTCTATGGTCGTTTATACGCTGCACATGCCCCTCATGCCCAACGGGATGACCACGATTCACGAGCCACCCTGACACGCCACTACATCGACGAACTTCCAGACATCAGTCAAGACGAGATCGTGATGGCTCTGAGGCAGCTTAAAAATGGAAAAGCCCCCGGTGAAGACGGCATTACTTCAGAGCTTTTGAAGGCAGGAGGAGCCCCTGTTTTGCAGGAGCTTCAGAACCTGTTCAACACCGTTCTTCGCAGTGGGAGAACTCCAAAGGCGTGGAGCGAGAGCGGGTGCTCTTTTTTAAGAAGTAAGATAAAACCCTTCTTAAAAACTACAGACCCATCACACTCCTGAGCCACGTCTATAAGCTTTTCTCACGAGTGGTCACGAATCGTCTCGCCAGGAGACTCGACGAGTTCCAGCCACCCGAACAGAGCCGGAGGATATGGCACCATAGACCACATACACACAGTGAGGCAGATTGTACAGAAGTCCGAAGAGTATAATCAGCCCCTGTGTCTAGCCTTTGTGGACTATGAAAAGGCCTTTGACTCTGTCGAAACCTGGGCTGTTCTGGAATCCTTACAGCGTTGCCAAGTAGACTATCTATATATCGAGATGTTGAGATGTCTTTATGATGCCGCGACCATGACTGTCCAAGTACAGGGCCAGCAGTCCAAACCCATCCAACTGCGCAGAGGTGTGAGACAGGGGGATGTTATATCCCAGAAACTGTTCACAAGCGCGTTGGAAGATGTGTTTAAGACGCCTGGACGACTGGAAAGGTAAGGGCATTAACATAAACGGCGATTACATCTCACACCTCCGATTCGCTGATGACATAGTCTTAATGGCGGAATCGCTGGAGGAGCTTAACCGGACGCTGGACGGCCTAGCTTCCGCCTCACGACGCATCGGTCTTGGCATGAACTTGGATAAAACCAAGGTCATGATCAATGGCCATATTGATCCGGGACCGATCGTCGTACAGTACATGGCCACCTTCTTGAAATTGTTTCCGAGTACACTTACCTTGGGCAGATTCTGCAGTTGGGTTAAAACAATTTCGAGAAGGAGGCCAAGAGGAGGATCCAGCTAGGTTGGGCAGCGTTTGGAAAACTACGTCGAGTCTTCTCGTCATCCATACCGCAATGCTTGAAAACGAATGTTTTCAATCAGTGCGTCCTACCCGTCATGACCTACGGAGCTGAGACGTGGACGCTCACGGTAGGGCTGGTCCACCAATTTAAAGTCGCCCAGCGAGCTATGGAGAGAGCTATGCTCGGTGTTTCTCTGAAGGATAGGATTCGCAACGAATACATCCGACAGAGAACCAAGGTTTTCGACATAGCTCAAAGGATTAGCAAGCTGAAGTGGCAGTGGGCTGGCCATATCTCGAGAAGAACCGACAACCGCTGGGGTAAACGTGTTCTTGAGTGGAGACCGCGACTCGGCAAACGTAGTGTAGGACGCCCTCCGACCAGGTGGGATGACGATTTGCGAAAGACTGCTGGTGCTGGCAGATGCTGGATGCGGCAAGCTGAAGACAGGGCGCTATGGCGCTCATTAGGGGAGGTCTATGTCCAGCAGTGGACTGAAAAAGGCTGATGATAATGATAAAAACAAAGAACTTAAAGTACCTACCTACTTACCTGTTAAAATTTGTTATTCGTAAGTAAATAATAATCATTATGTAAAACAGAAGTTATTAATTACTGTCTGTTGTTTGTAGCTGATTAGGATTGACTTTTTATAATTTCTAGTGATTTTTTCCTATCAGATATATGGTGGTCGAAAACTGGGTAACAGGGGGTCGAAAACTGGAAATTTTGGACAAGAACTGGTAAAATTAGGTATTTCGGCTTAAAATATTTTTTTAAAATTAACAGATAAATTTAAGAAGAAAGTCTTTTTTTCTAGTGACAATAGAATATTTTAGTCATGTGGTGAAATCAATTTTATTCCAAAGAGCTCACTAAAATATTTTTTTTTCGATATCTGAATCTGACAACTCCACTAATTGGACGCAAACTGGCGCATTGACCCTACCTACCACACCATTGTGACTGCGTCTCAGGCGCGTCACCCACTCCGACGATGTCGTGGGTCCTTGACCGCCGCGCCGCCGCGGTCTCCGGCGACGAAAATGGTCTGTGTTATTTATTGTGTTAAGTATATGGAGGATGTAAACAGTTACCTAGGCCTTTTTTAATAAATCAATGATAATAAGCACACGCATCAGTCTAGAGGTAATTTAATTTATATTAATTTTTCGAAACTAAATGATCCTTTTTTTCAATCCTTTTCCCGTATCCTCCTTTTGGTCGATGGTGAACCCTCTCTTCTAAAGTTTGTTCCTTCAGTTTTGTTACACCTTGCATGGACTTTCCTTTTAGGACGTAGGCAATAGGCAATAATGGATTTTAGGAAATTCGTACTAAGGTAGGTACCTGCCTAGTTATAATTATTGCGTCGACGTAGGCTTAGAAGCTAATAATGTGGTGGTCAACCAAAGACTTGAACCCTTGAACCAAATTCCGTCTAACGTTGTTTGGTCAAGTAAGTCTCCACCTAAAACAGAGATGGCGCCACGAGAAAACCATGCGCTGCGCACGTTTCTATCGGTATGAATAAATACCTATCCGTAAGTATAGCACACTCTTCCGCCTACACGACGGACGGGGTATAGTGCGAGCAGTATGGGCTGCTATGGCATCGTGTCGCCACACTGCCAGAGCCGAGCAGCCGTTTAGTTTGATACCGGCGAAGCGTGCGTTATTTTCTTTGCCAGTCGCGTCGCGATTGTTGACGGAAATCATACCAGATCTGTGACAAACTTCTATGTGAGGAACATTCGTCACACTCGTTGAACAAATATTAGTTCTTTTATCGGTCGTCTATTAGTGATAGTGAACCATCATTTTGGCGGACTTAGGTAGGTAGGTACCTACCTACCCTACCTAAATACACTGCACTCGGTCATACCGGTGTTTTGGATTGGGTAAGTCTTGAGTTTAGGCGTTCTTACATTTCTTGTTTACATTTCTTACGCGCCTTTCTTATTCTCTAAATCTATCCATTTATAGTTTGCCTATAAGAAATAGTTTCTAAACGTTAAAGCCGCCCATTGTAAAACAACCTTTGTTTAAATTGAGGCTAGCTGGATGATGTTCCGTGAATTGTCCAGCATTATTTTATTTTCTAGGTATGTATGTAGGTACACTAGGTACGTACGTACGTACCTATACCTACCTACCCTATAGGTAGGTACCTACTAGGTACTTTATAGGTAGGTACCTAGGTAGTGGGTGTAGTAGGTGAATAGGATAAGTACTTAAAATTGTTTAAGACGGCTATAGATGAGAAATGGGCAAATTTGGGTTAGGTAGGTAGGTAGGTAGGTACATTAAAACAAGTTTTCTCCGTCTTTGAAAATATTTCCTAATAATCTATGGGATACAAGGCAGATCCCCTTCGTTTAATAAATAAAAACGAAAATAGATTCAACTTCGTATCTCTGCCTAAACGAATTAGAATAAAATTATTACAGAGGCATTAAAAAAAAAGCTTATGATAGGTATCACAAACTGGAAGATGGATTTTTGAAAATTCCTTTGTTAAACGGAATAGTAACAGTAACATAAAGTAGGTGGCGGCGCTAGTTTGGGTGCTGTATGCGCCTTAAATAGAATAATACCCAGGGCACCTTTGGCTTAGTTTTGCAAATAAATGTCTTAATTAAAAGATAATCAGCAGAAACTTGGTTTTTGAACTTACGCCCCTCTGCTCTGTCCCGCTCAAATCCTATGCCTATCCTATTCACTAAATGGCGTCATATTATCGCCCCCTTTTTGAAAGTAGACCTTGTTTTCGACCGCTATTCTAAGATACAATAGGTATTTTATTTACCTCACCTTCCTGAACTATACCTAACCATTAGGTATTTATTATACCTAGATTTAATCTAGGTAGGTACCTGTACCTAATTCACATAATTTTACAATAAAATTATACTCATTCTTATAAAATGTCTAGATAGGTGCATAACTTATCTACCGAACCTAACCTACCTATTTTAAATACCTACCTGCTCGTTTTATGTCTGAATAGAAATAGATAAAATAGGTAAAGGTTACTAACAAGTAAAAAAAAAATTGAGAAAGATTCAGAATGTACGAACATAATTTCGACTCAGAAAGTCGGGTCCTGACCTGTGACTCTCGGAGAGTCACTATTCTCACTTGAGTCCACTTATTGAAATAGTACCTACCTACAAATTTAAAACTAAAAATAAATTTTCCTAGGTAGGTACTTTCTTTAATTTTCGTTATGATGATGTCGTCAGTCCGCTGACACGACACCCACTGCTGGGAAATATACCGCATCTTTTACTGGCCAGGTTACTCCGACTGTCCAATAACGCCTCATCCCGTCTTCCAACCCTGAGCATTTTATTCTAATGTTATTTTATGGTACTTACTACCATATGCAAAAAATACCAACAAATCAAAATAAACAGGTGCACATATATTATTGTTCTTATTTTTTGCAAACTCAGCCTCTTCCGTAAGTAATTCTATCTAATCACATGAACGAGTTATATTCATATATATTTTTGTAATTTTTTTAGTTTTATATTTTCGTGAATTAAGTGACACTATTCTCATGTTTGAGAATCTTTGATTTGAACCATATTTCTTGCAATAAATTAATTATAAATAAATAAATAATGCTGGACAATTCACACAGCACAATTAAAAAGTTCTGAAGCGTCAGGTTTCTATACAGGGTTATTGGAGTTTCTGGCCATCATCACAAACACGTTTATGAAGACGCCAGGTCTTAATTCTCAATCTAAGCCCCACTTGCACAACAATATTTAAAAATCTAATTTGTATGGTTTGACAACTCACTAATCAAAAGCAAGTTAAGTATCGTTGTGCAAGCGGTTCTTAGTAGGTATTGGTAATAGGTTCTCCTTTCGATCGTTTGATAAAGAAGTTTTATTTGAAACTTAGCTTAAAATCGGTTCTGCCCTAAATCAACAGTGGGTATGGGATTGGAAGATCGGTCTTTTGTAACTCGTTAAAGAATGAAGACCTGGCGTCTTCACGAACGTGTACGACGTGTACGTGATGATGGACAGAACCTGCAGTTCACGTACTGTTACTAATTTACCAATAATCCTGTATGGACATAAAGTTTTCTTTTATCTGTGCATAAAAAAAACTAACCCCCGAATACTCGAACACATCTCAGATTTGAGCACGTCTCAAGTTGCGGTTTTTTGACAGTTTTTAATGAAAATATGTCATAAATTCGTCACTTGAGACGTGCTTAAATCTGAGTTACGTTTGAGTATTCGGGTGTAAGTGGACCGATGGGGTTTGAACTATGATATTATGTATGTAAAATTTCATTTGGTTTGAAGATTTTGGTTACATCGGCCACCACTTTGTATTTTTTAAGCAGATGGTAAAATCATTGGAGCCTTACATAGTTATTTTCATCTATGAATATCTCAGAAACCTTACGCTTTACTGCATTATGATTTATGTCACATTTACACAATTTTCACAATTTTCATTTTTATTTAAGTGTTCTCTATCCATTTTACTTTAAAAATATCTTTATTTTTGTTAAAAAAAAATGCGATAACACACAAATGACGCTGTTAATGGTTAAGCATATTAAATGACAGCAATTATTATTGATCACCATTACGAAAGCAATCCATCGCCTACTAACTGACCTATCACAGAAGTCAATTCAAGCTGGCTATCCGGCTATCCATTTCTATTCAATCAGTCTCGGGACTCTGGTAACTTTACAGTGTAAAGGAAAGACACGCAGTGGCTCAAACTATTCGATTTGCAAGTAAATAACTTGCTAAGGCGCCAGTTTCCGATAAAATTATGCAATTGGTTCTGGTTTCCTTCAACTACGTAGTACCTGTAATCTGCGGAGCGGACACCGCCTGGCTGCAATTCGCTCCGGTTTTAGAGTTGACTGAGAACGATAACAGGAAGCTGCGAACATAGATTAGGTGTAAGTCTGGGACTGAATGATACATTTGAAATCTGCAGAGCGATTACGTTTTTCTCAATGGATCAATGAATTGCACAAAATTTTGGCTGTATGGCAAACGTGAGTGTTATGGAGTGAACGAAGTGGATTCCCCATTCTAAGTTTCGTTTTCGATTTTGCCTAAACATTGTCCTAAAACTGATAATACAACAATTTTTGAAAAACACTTCAAGTGCGTTAGGGACTTCATACTTTGTGTTGAAATATTAAATATCTTGGCTGAAATATTTAAAAGGTTGTGTTGTCTAAGAAATAAGGCTTCAATAAATAAAAATATCATGAAGGTTACGTTACTGTACTTGAGTCAGAATTGTGGCAATGAAACGTAGTCGAGAATACGAATCGGAACTGTCATTGTCATGGTAGACATTTTCAGTAAAATGTTTGGCTTTAATTTCGGCTGGGACTGGCAATCGTCTCAGTGACGGCTATTTTATTTACAAATGGATGGATGGCAGGCGCGAAGGCCATCCTACGGGCTTTCAAATGTCAAATTTCGATGGTGTATTTTACCGTAATCGCTCTGCTGGTCAACCGAATCACACTTACACTAGCTTACTATCATATCAATGTTAAACTAGTTAGTGCTCGCGGTTTCGCACGTCTTTCTATGGAAATGTTTTAAAGCTATTTATTTCCTATGGGGATTTATTACAGGGATGAAAAGCTGCCTATGTGTCATTTAAGGTTTAGGTCTACATCTACGCAAATTTCAGAACGATCTATAGTTTTTTAGTGAAAAAAAAACGCAAACACCAAACTTTCGCATTTTCTGTAATACCGTCTGATGATAATTATATATCTCATGATTTTGGTTTGTTGCGAAGGTTTGGAATCCAAACCTCTGTGTGTGACGACCTCTGTGGCGCGGTGGGCGAAGGTCTGCCTGCGACGCAGGAGGTTGCGGGTTCGATTCCTGCCTCGGGACAAATGTGTGTACGATCTGCAGACATTGTATGTATATTAAAAAATATCTAATCTATGTTTTGTATTATATTAATTATGTATATCAGTTATCTATAGTACCCATAACACAACCTCTGCTTAGCTTTGGGGCTAGATAATTCTGCGTCGCAGGCAGACCTGCGCCCACCGCGCCACATCGGTCGTCGTATTCATAATAGCCTGCAAACGAAGCACTAGACTTTGTGATGGGAATAGGCGGCTGAGTGTGAGTGTGCCGAGACGCCTCTTCAGGAATTTGAGTGCACACCTTCAGCAACTCCATACTTCTCATATTGAGCTTGGCCAACGACCTCACGGATCAGATCATAGACAAACTTGGTGTGAACTTTATTTTTTCACATTGCTATTTCCATAGACATAGAATTTTTTCACTACGTTCTAAGCCTATGGCTATTTCTCACTTTTATCTTCTATTGACATAAGTCAAAGAGAGATAACACTGTAAAGCAGTTGTTTTAAGTTAGCGAAAACCATCATAAGGGGGTGAGTAAATAATCTACGCTTAAAAAACAAAATGCGTCATGAGTCGCAGACTTGCACAACGAGGGTTCCGTTAATTTATCCTAAATAATAATTAAAAGGCCTTGTTTCTTGCCAAATTTCAAGATGAACGGGAACTAAACTAAGTAATATAATGTTTTTTTTTTGCTAAATCTAACGGTTTTAGGACTAGCCAATATAATGTTTTTTTATTGCCAAATTTTATGGTTTTCGAAATTTTTCCTTTACTTATGCTGAAAACCTTGCTTCTTACCAAATTCCATGATATCAACGCGAATCATATAGGGTACAAAGTTTTGCGTGCATTTGATCCGATAAAAATTTCAAAAAAGTTGGACATTGTAAGTTTTGACTGCGTTGACTTAGAAATTTGATTTATATCACGGTTACGGATTCGAGTAGGTACCTATTTAATGTTAATTTCAACTCGATACCTCCGCGTTCCTGAGAAAAGAGGGTTGACAGACGGTCAAACAAACGGACCTCAAAGTGTGTGACATTCTATAAGGGTGGCTTTTTCTTTTTGAGGTTCGGAACTTCAGCAATAAAACTTACTTTATTAAACATATCTATTAATGTAGTAACATTAAAAGGGCCTAATGCAAGACACGTGTTACTTGGTATGTTTAATTTTATAAAAGTTTAAAGATTTAACCTTGTATGATTGCATGGAACCCGTTGCAAGTCTGACGAGCACTTGACTGGTTTTATTAGGGCTACTCCCTTAATCAAAAGGATGACTAATAACAATAAATGCATTAAAATACTATACATTTATAAATAGGATCGTCTTCGGGTGAGTCATCGGTCGTCAAGAGGGCTGTACCCTGTCGACGAGCGCCACGAGCGTCCTCCCGCAATAGGGTCTCTCCCTAATTTTCACCCTAGTCTAACAAATGTCACTGTCATACTCATACCCCAATGTTTTGCAGTCTGGCACGAAGGCATTAAGACTGACCTATTTTAAAAGTTGATATTAGAGGAATGGTAGGTGCCTATTTGTTCACTATAGTCAGTGAAAAATGCCCTTTTCTATCGCTTTAGGGCTTAAGAGCCTATATAACCTCAATTTTTTTGTGAAATATTAATAATAATTTAATAAAACCTGGACAATTCACACAGCATTATCTGGCCCCATAACTAGTAGCTAAGCAGAGCTTGTGTTATGGGTACTAGATAGATATTTTTTATTATACATAGAAAACGACCAGAACGCCCGGAACAAATACCTGCAGATCGTACAAATATTTGCCCTGTTGCGGGAATCGAACCCGCAACCTCTTGCAGGCCGTCGCAGGCGGACCTTCGCCCACCGCGCCACAGAGGTCGTGAAAAGGACTGACATAGGATTTCGCGTTCAAAGGAGCGAGACAAGGCATAGTTCTGATATCTGTGATAGCAACGATAGCCCAAAAATTAAGATTTATTAATTAGGACTTTATTATAAAAATCCGAAATAGGTATATTGTTAATTGTTAATACATTTTTATATAAATGCATTTATTGAGAAACTAAGATTTTGGTAAATATTTAGAAGTAATTTAAGATTTTTTTATCAAGAAAATTTTATTTACCTAATTCTGTTTTCGAAACATATGATCGATGTCATAAGTCCTGAACTTGTACCATGTATAAATTTCAAAGTAAATATTTAGTCGTGTGGAAGATATATTTAGGTATGACGGAGTTGATTTGAGGTAGAATAGGCCCAGGTTGGTAAAAAAAAAACATGTTTTTATAATCGTCTAGGCCCAAAGTGTTTAGGAAGGGAAGACACATCCTACGAACCCAAACTCGAACTGCTTATACTAAGTAGAATAAAACTATAACAGATTCATTAAAATAAAGCCAGTAATAGGTATCACAAACTGTACGATGGATTTTTGAAATTTCCTTTGTAATACGGAATAATAAGATAAAGTAGGTGGCGGCAAATTTTTGTTTTTTTGTTGCAAGATTAGTCCCACACAAAGTAACAGGGCAAGGAATTAAAGCTAGTAAATAAATGAACGAGAAAATTAGAGATTTTTATTAGAAACACTCTCGTAGTGTCGTAGAAACTACGATGTTACCATTAGATTAGGTGGTTAGGAAAACGAAGAGAATTGTTGTGTTATGTTATGTTATGTGTGTGTGAGTGTTATGAGTACTACATATCTGATAATATAAGTATATAATAAAATACATTAATTAAATATAATGTTTTTATGAAATCAATTGAATATTAAAATAACAACGTTAAATTCAGACTACTGAGAGGTCTCTTGTTTCTGAAAGTCAAAAATTTAACATTGTTAGCATATTTCACGACGGTTCAAAATTCCAATTTATGTAAAGTGGTTCCACCTATTACAATTTTGCGCTCGGCTTGGCCGCTTTTCGGTTGATTTACGAAGTAAAACTAGAAATTGTAAAATAACTATTTCTCCTTACGTATTTATTATATCGCTATCTTCATTTAGTTTCTTGTAATTGTGATTATACTGCGTAAAAAATGCTGTGAACTTACACGCAAGTTAAGAGAAACAACTACAGAACCACTCACACAGAATTCTACCAGACACTGAAAAACGGTCTCGCTAGCAACAACCAAAGGTGACCAAAGGCTAAGCATCACCTGACGATCAATGATAACTTTCACTTGTTTACTATCATTTATGTACGCAGTTATTTTTAACATATTGCGTTCACTTCACAGCATCGTGCGTTTTGGTTGTAAAGTCCACTCTAAGAGCATTTATAACGTACATTTATTAGAGATGAGTGTGACAGTGGCGCCTGTGTTATCGCTTAAGCACATAAGCGGTACATACCAACAGTGAAACCACAGAGTTAACTATAATAACTATAACATATACTTACGTATCTACTTCCCACTGCAAAATAACCATAATGGGGCTACGCTAATGCACCGCATTGAGTCTAAAAATAACCGTTCGCTTTTTTCAGGTTATCATTTACAATCGCAACGACGTTAGGCGTATTGGAAGAAAGCATGTATTATTATAGTGCCATGGCTTTTTCCGCAATTCTTTCATGTATCGGTCTCTTTATTCATAGTAAACAAAATAAAAAGTAAACCAAAACAGATTTAAAATCCATAGTAGTTTATTTAACAACTTTTTAGAATCGCGGATAGTGATTTTACATTCTTTTTAGCTTTTAGATTCTGCTCGCGGCTTCGTACGCGTGCTCCTGCATATATTATTTCAGGCCAGGACCATACATAATATATGCAGGTTATTGAAATGCATTGTCAGGAATATGCCCCTGCAAATTCAGCCTGTTTCATTTATAAAGTTGATAATTTGCATAATGTAGTTACGGTGACTATGTTTTATGGTTTTGTATATGAGGTGGTGCCTCGCCATCGGAGTCAGCTCGGTGCCATATGCATAAAGCTTCTGGTTATGGTATTAGGTCACGGCAGCAAAAGTGAAAACTTAAATTCAAAGGACCTTACAGGACTCTTGGACACGCCACAAAATTCAGATCTAAGTAAAAAGGTAAAACTAGGAAATATAGGGATTTCTTAGATCTTTTTCTCCACTTCAATCTTTTTAAGTTGACAAGCGAATCAAGTATAAAATTTGACTTGTGTAAGTGCTTATTTTGTAAGCCTAAATAAATAAAGTTATTGATTTTTATAACTTGTTTGAACGCATCGATATATAACTCAGTATTACAACGTTAGTTTTCGAGTTAGCAAGCAAAACTCATCCCAAGCTTTTTATCTCGAGATAATCTGATATTTTGTAGGTAGTAAGCATTTTTATTAAGGATATATCTGATTTTTTTATTTATTTTTATTTTGCAACTCTCATGGAGTTTTGTCATGAACATTATGTATATCAGATAACTAGTACCCATAACACAAACTCTGCTTAGCTTGGGGGTATAATAATGTCGTGTATTGTCCAGTATTATTTATTTATTTATTATGTTTTTTTAATATATGACTTAGGGATTCTATGGGACCCTTATTATAGAAGTAGATTGCTTGAACAACTCTCTCCTGGTTGCACAAATACGGTGATAATATCTGCAGCATTCCCCCATGTAGTACCTAGTGTAGTACCTAGTGTACCTAGTGTGTCATGTCATCACTCATGAGTCATGTGTCATGTCATAGCTGCTTAGCCTTAATAGACTAACTAGTCCAGATTCTAGATGTATCAATGTCTGTAAGACGACGGAATTTTTAACTGCATACGCTGCAGAACTAGATCTCTTTGATATCTTATTTATGTGTGGGCCCTATTAAAGTTTACCTACTGTCTAAGGTTATTCCTACGAAAACGTTAGGTGCTGTCTAAAATTATATCGAGTTTTCTTTTACGTTTACCTCAGCCTTAACTTTTTTTACGTAAGCTAAATTTTTATTTAGTTTGAGTTTCTTTATATAAAAGATTATAGACAGTAAACGAATTTGCATCTTTATTATCTAGCGTCAGCTAAGCTCGGCTACGCTCGGGTAGGCTCGGTTAAGTTCGGCTAGACTCGGCTCTTATCTACTCCTGACGGGCCAAGAGTGGCCAAGTCTGATAAGGGGCAACCCTTGACCTGGCAACAATCTGTGCAAATGCGACTTCGTTTAACAACTTCTTAACAAGCAGGAAATTTTAATTGAAGGAGTGTGCAGCGAGGCGATTATAGCAAATCCTTTTTTGTTTCATCAATTTTGTCGAGGGCTTGTTTCCTTCATAATATAGGGAGCATCATGGTCAGATATATGATGGCCGATCAACAATCAGTTATACTCGTAATCTACACTACCTACTATAAAGAGAATAGATTCTATGTATTTTTGTATGTAACGGATTTAATTAAAAACAAATGGACCGATTTCGAAAATTCTTTTGCGGTTAGGATGCTACATTATCTGAGTAAAATAAGCTATATACCGGTGCGAAGCTGGGGCGGACCTCTAGCTAGTGTAACATAAAGCCCCAAAATACTTAATACTAGATGGCTGTACGAGAGTACAGTCATACTAGATGGCTGTACGAGACAGTCATCTAGTATTGATGACTCACATTTTTTTTCGTACAGTCTGATGATTCGCCACAATTTCTTGCGATCATACAAAAATTTGCCAAATGGCGGAAATCCAATGCGTCTCAGGTGTTCCTTTGGCCACTGCGCTACAGAGGTCGTCGTCTACGGCATATCAGTGACTCTAAGTTAGTTTCTAATGTTGACTGGATAAATAAGGAACAGTTAGTTTACCTCGGGCGTGAGGCATGCCCTGAGCCGGAAGGTGGCCGGAAGTCATTTCCGCCCGCTGTCATTATGACTCATGGCTTTACGGCGCGCACCACGAATAAGAAAACTGTCTTGGATTACCGACCCCCCTATGACTAAATCTAGAACCCTTCTACTATGGTTCAAGCGACAAAAGCATAAATTGGTTTAGTCACTGCATTGAATATTAATTCCAATATAGTTCAAAACACATTATTACTGTGTTGTGTAATAAATATATTAATGTCTCTAAACATGCTAAATGTATGAGACTGATATGCCTTTGACGCGCTTCGCCACAATACACTGCGCAAACAATTGAGTGCTCCTTGGTTCGTTGCCTTCTGACGTTTTAAGCTGGTACTAGAATCCTCACATGAGATGGTGAGACCTAGTCACCCCATGCGATATGCAAGCGACGGCGGCGTTTCGTGATAAAAAAGTCAATCGAAAATTTAAAGTAGGTACATTATTTGATGTTCCTTTAATTCTGGACATACACGTCAAGACTTGATTTTCCGCAAGGCTGTGAAAGCTGCTAGTATTTTTTTCGCATTATAACATTTTTAATTTCCTGCTTCTTGCGTAATTAACCGTAACCGCATAGGAAGATGTGTGTTACTACAGTAGGGACTTCTTTGATATTGGTAGGGGAAGGTGGGGAGGCTTCGTACGCTTTTTGTTCTTAGCCTTGTCAAATAAAAACTAACAGCTAATCTATAATATAAAAATGAATCGCAAAATGTGTTGGTAAGCGCATAACTCAACAACGCCTGGACCAATTTGGCCAAATCTTTCTTTGTTGTGTTTGTTATTGTCAGGAGAAGGTTCTTATGAAAGAAAAAATTAAGAAAGTTGGAAACATAAATTTCCACGGGGGCGAAGCCGCGGTTCGCAGCTAGTTTAATATAAATCTAATGCTACTTCATCGTCCACTTCTATCTGACTATATTAACAGCGTATTTCTGATTTGATACAAAGAAACTTGGCGAAATTATAACGTTTTTCCCAAAAAGTGGGAATTGTACGAATGGCAGCCCCATATACACAGCCATATACAACTTTGAACGCTTCAGCATGTTGGAAAGTCGAGATATGACCTCTGTACGAAGCCTCCCGCTGTACGAATCCTACCCATCTTCCCCTACGTGTGGTTTAGTGGCCGTGCTAGGAGATTTCTCTTATTTAATTTGTCGTCCCCTTTGTTCTGAGAAACCGTCTTTAAATAAACAATCAGTTTGTTTGTATGTGTGGGTACTACTCCTGCAGCTTAGCTAGGTATAGAAATTTGATCTTGATAGAAGTCACACAAGACACCTCTAGGTGTTGTCAGGGGGTTGGCTTCCACTTAGTCCAACGATGCCTGCCTGGGCGGACTACTGGTCTATGTATTGATGGTTCTTCATCTGTGACAATAAGAGACAAAGGGTCTCAACAATGGAATAACATTATTATTGTACGCTTGTTAGCTTGTTACAGAAATAAACATTATTTTATTTCATTTATTTATCTCTCCGTGCAAAGATCACCGCACCAACTATCTAAGAGTTTCTTTCATGTTAGGATTCTACGCGACGATTTAGCGACGATACCACTGTCATTAGTTAAGGCGAGGATTCCCGAGCGGCCGATGCTATAGCGCGGCGAGTACTACTGAGCAAGACGATGCGCAGGCAGCCAAGCACGATTTTGTAGGTATTTAGTTGTTTTGAAAAATATTTGTATGGCATATTAAAATATTTTCTAGTGATGCACTGCGTAATAACGTTTGCAATGTTTTGGTATACATTTTGTGTCATTTTATTCATTTTTCTATTCACACTGATCATTCTAAGTTTGATTTAGAGGTAACTTTGTAATTTTTTTATATCGAGTGAAATATCACTAATCGTGTTTTTGTCTAGTGATGCACTAGAAAATATCCTCAACTATAATATGTATGAATTTCAAAACTATAAGCCTTGTAGTTATTGAGGTACGGACAGTTAAAAATTCCGAAATGCGGGAATCCTCGCCTGGGATTAGTGAGCAGAATTTGGCCCCTGATGGTTTTCTCTGAATCAACTGCTTTTTGTCTGGATCTGAATAGAATTTGACGTTTTCTAAGTGTACCTACATTTTTGTTTTTGTGGAAATAAAGCATTTTTTATTTCATCATCATCAGCCTATACTTGTCCACTACTGGACATAGGCCTCCCCCAACGAGCGCCATAGCACCATGTCTTCAGCTTGCCGCATCCAGCATCTGCCAGCAGTCCTTCGTAAGGACCGCTGGCGAGGTCCTGCAAAGGATTTTTGATTTGAATTGATTTACTTTGACTTTATTTACATTGCTAGTATAACTAGTAAAAATAGACTAAGCACTATCAGTAACTAGTAGTTACTGGCTCAGCAGGTATGGACTAAACCCCTTCAACATAAACGATTGCCCGATGTCTTATCCGTTAAAAACGAATAAATAAGATTGTCATGCCATCTCGCCAACGCCTTCCTGTTCACCCGAACGCCGAACGCCTTCCGTCTTTGACGTCGAATCAGTTAGGTACGTTTCAGTTTTACACTCCGAAAATAAAGGTGAAATGAGTCGCAAAACCCACGTTTTGAATGTACGGAAAATCTATTTTAAGGTAGATTTTAAGGCAATAAAACATTTTTTTTATATCTTTTCATAACCTTCAAAAATTTAGGTTTATAGTTAGCAAGTTATGGAAGTCGAAACACTTTGGCTCATAGAAAAAAATCGCTAAGTACGAAAAAATAGTTTCATTTGCTAGTTGTTAAATGAAATGTCGTCAAAAATACTTAACTAAATACTTTAGTAAGACGATTATGGTTTTATTTTTTTGCGAAAGAGTAACTACGCGCTCTTCACTTGCTTTCTCGACTTTACCGTGCGACGTTCGCCCGTCCTTTTCTCGAAAAAGCGAACCTATTTCGCCTTCAGACGTTTTTATAACAATATCGATTGCATTAACTCACAAGCAATGTGTATCAATTATATAATGTGTTTATACGCGCAATAAGCACGTCCAAGATAGCCAAGGGCGTCGAACCTCCGAACGAGGTCACCAGATAATTCCTTTGCAAGATAACGTCCAGGAATTCAAATTGTTTTTCATTTAGGTAGACCTGAGACGTTTGGGCTTTTTTTCGTTACATAAGATTCTGTTCTGAATTCTTGTATCTAGCTGTGACAAATCTAGGTAGTAAAGATATGTATATAATTCTTAGTAGGTATACTCATATCTACTGTTATTGAGCAGGTATTGAGTTTCTTATTTCATGGTATTGGTTATGTTTTGACGTCAAGGGATCCCGTCCTTGAGAAGACGCAAACGTGCGTGAGGTTCAATATGATTTTTTCGGAGATGATTTTCATCACAAACCATATTTCTTTTATCAGTTTTTAACTTGTGCGGTAATCAGCCCACTATTGTATCTTATACATTAAGTTTCGTTCATGCAAGATGAAAATTTTGACATCGGATTTTGTATGTGAAATAAATAATGCTGGACAATTCACACAGCATTATTAACCCCAAGCTAAGCAGAGCTTGTGTTATGGGTACTAAATAACTGATATACTTACATAATACAATACATTACATAGAAAAAGGCGAGATCAAAAGGCGCAAATATGCAGGTCTCGACAGAGCCTACATATTTGCTCCCCTTGGAGTCGAGACCCTAGGTTCGTGGGGTACCGAGGCTCTCCGGGTTTTCAAAAAATTATCTGAGCGTCTGGTCGAAGCGACGCGTGACCCGAGAGCTGGTGAGTATCTGGCACAGCGCATCAGCATTGCTATACAGCGGGGCAATGCAGCCAGTGTCTTAGGCACGCTTCCAACTGGTATTGATATGGATCAGTTGAGCTACCTGTAGATTGTTTGCAACAGTTTGCAGATAGCTTAATTGTTTCTATTGTAAATACTAGTTTTAATTTAAATTTGTTATTTGGCGGACCTTCAATACCTACAATGGTTGTACTTAACTAAAAATTTATAATCAAATGGTAGAAACACATTTAAACTAGTTTTTACAATTGAAACAATTGAGCTAACTGTAGACTGTTAATCCATCCATAGCAATATCAGTCGGAAGCGTCCCCTAGACGCTGCTGTATGTATCAGATATTTGATTCCCCTTGGAGTTTGTAGTCGATACTACAAACTCTAGGAACGTGGGGTCCCGCCCGACTACAGATAGTCTCTGGGTTTTATACTGTACTATACTATATTGTACTGTACTAGACTATATTATACTGTACTAGACTAAACTAGACTGTACTAGACTATAATATACTGTACTAGATTATACTAGACTGTACTAGACTATTTTATACTGTACTAGACTATATTGTACTGTACTAGACTATATTATACTGTACTAGACTAAACTAGACTGTACTAGACTATAATATACTGTACTAGATTATACTAGACTGTACTAGACTATATTATACTGTACTAGAGTATATTACAAAAAAGATCTGAGCGTTTGGTCGAAGCGACGCGTGCGTGACCCAAGAGCTGGTGAGTTTCTGGCGCAGCGCATCAGCGTTGCCATACAGCGAGGCAATGCAGCCATGACGCTTCCGACTGGTATTTCATTGTTTGGTACCAATTCATTGTATCATGATTTCGAACCAAACAAATAAAAAAACTTACTAAATTGCTACAATTGTGATTAAATCGAATAATAAGTGATTCATAATAGCTATTAGATTGAAATAATTTCATTCAATACACGAATACCTAGACTAGACAATGGGTGATGTAACAGTGATCATTGTTTGCTTCTGATTTTTATACATATTATGTATAAACTTCAGAAGCAAACAAGCAAAAAAAGTGGGTTAAATACCTACACTACCTAGTTATACATGTAAACTTATTAAGTTTATACATGTATAACTAGGTAGTGTAGGTATTTAAACCACCACCTAAGCAAAAAGGGGGACAGTTAGAACTTTTTAACTTAAAAAAAGTTCTATCTGTCTGCCTGTTAGTCACGAGGGGACAGAGAACTTTTCAAATAAAAAAAGTTCTGTCTGTCCCCCTATTTGCGACGGTGGGACAGATAGAACTCTTTTTCCTATTTGTCCCCCAAAAACAGATGAGTGTGACAGATGGGAATAGGTAAACCAATTAATCAACAAATTACCGTTAAGGCGTATTACCCCAGCCAAAGTGGCACCGCTACCTAATTTATCTTATTATTCTGTTTAACACTTTCAATGCCAAAGACACACATGAAGGATTGCGAGTCCCATGCGGTCCGCCTGGTGCCCCTGCGTGTAGCTAAGCAGCGAAGGCGTTAACAAAGAAATTTTCAAAAATCCATCGTCCATAAGTTTTTTTTAATGCCTCTGTAATAGTTTATTCTATTTAGTTTAGGCAGAGATACGAAAATAGTTTTGGTGGCCACCAAAAAACGGAATAATAAAATAAAGTTGGTGGTGGCGGCGCCACTTTGGGTGTGGTATGCGCCTTAAGCAACTTGTCTATCACGCCCCAATTACAAAAACATTGGTATCATAATCTGTCAATCACATTACGTAACGACTTAATACAAAACGAATTAGAGGAAGTTAAGACATTTAGTGCACACGCCATAGGCTAACCTAACTGAATATAATGATGATGATGATTCTTAGTTAATGGCAATATGAGTCTGGTTGGACTCTTTTCTGCCAGTGTCAAGTAATGGAAAATAATAGTAAAATATGAGTTAGCAAGTTATGAAGAATGTTGATATTTTCACTAGAGCCTAGTTCGTTATCTAGCAGGGCACACCACGTGCAGGTTCGGTTGGCTTGGGAGACAAGATCTTGGAGTCTCCCTTGTACCCCTAACTGAATATAATATAAATAAAATAAAATAAAAGAAGTTGTCATCCCACCGCTGCTGTACACGGCAATGCGGTGCTTGTTAGTTACGAGTACCTATTTAGTTTTTTTGACCATCTCGTATTACGTAGCGTGTTCGTGGGTTGCAGTGGACGTTATCACATATCATATTCTTGCAAAACGAAGTTAGAACACGTTCGTCCGCTGTCCCACCGCAACGCACGTATGGGCTCTTCGTGCGTTGCGGTGGGCTCGCGGCTTAGCTTACGAGCTATGGTTCAGTGTTTGCATCATATTTTTTCACTTGGAGTATGAATAAAAACTGAACCATACTAAAATTACTTTGGAGAATTTATCGGGTATTTATTGCGTAGGTACCTTTTGCTTTATTTCCCTCTTTTTTCTTTTGCTTTTTTTTAAAGCAAAAGGTACGCAATAAATACCCGATAAATAATATTATATAGGTATGTTATCAAATCCTGAAAGTTTAAAAAGTTTTTTACTCTGGAGAAATTCGTAAGACTTCACTCGTTCACTATTTATTGCATCATATAATCACCATCATCATCACATCAACATACACTCTACCGACAAAGTTCCTATCTAAGCAGGTAGTACGTACCAATTACATATTAAAAAATATAAGTACAAAGAACAATGTAGTGTAGGGTTTAATAATAATTTAATAATAATAATGCTGGACAATTCACATAGCGTTACCCAGCCCCAAGCTAAGCAGAGCTTGTGTTATGGGTACTAGATAACTGATATACTACATAATATAATACAAAACATAGATAGATATTTTTTATTATACATAGAAAAACGACCAGAACAACCTGAACCTGATCTGCCTGCAGATCGTACAAAAATTTGTCCCGAGGCGGGAATCGAAACTGCAACCTCCTGCGACGCAGGCAGACCTTCGCCCACCGCGCCACAGAGGTCGTCAAGTCGTGTATTCCTGTGAATGCAAAAAAGGCCTAGAGCATATTTTTACTTTCATCTTACGTTTATTCTACCTATAATAAAGAGACACATTTATTAGTAAGCGTCATGTTCTTTACCTTCTCTTAACCGTTAATTGTACCTACTTACCTCATTAAGTTTCAAAGTAAGGTACAAATCGACGTTAATAACTTTTTGCAGAGTAAAACAACAACTCTAAAGTATTAATACTTACCAAAAAGAAATTTTCAAACCTTTTGTTAAGTAATTAACTTTTGGTTGTCCACTAATAGCTTGATATAAACTGGTCTGTGCTAATAGGTAACAAGTGTATGCATCCTATACCTACAATAAAAAACTTATACAGGGGGTCTCGAACCTTCGATGTCGATAGCGGAGGACAGGTGGGTTCATGATGACGACTCAGAAAAATCCGAAAATCATGGCTATCTCCAATGGTTTTTGAGTTTTTGGGTTTTACTGCCTGGCGTCAAATCTTTCTTTGCTGTGTGTGAGTGCCTGTGAATACAAATGTCAATATAATGATGTAATAAATTATGTTCTTCCAACACAAAGAAGGTAGCTAACCCGCTTACATTCCTAATGAATTCGTCAAAACACGCTAGTTTTTAAGTAAAATGTCAATATTTAGTCTTTCTATGTGTTACAAACTCCGATAACCCTTTCAAGTATTCAAATGCAAAAAAATAATGCCTATATAAAAAAAAACATGACTCTTCGTACTAAAAAAAAAAACATTGACAGGCTGGCATGTTCTGTCTAAGATGAGCCCAGTTGTTCTAGATTTCAAAATAGTATAATAAGTATCACTTTCTATTTATATTTTCAATTCACACTAAAATGGATAAATAAGTTATTTGACTTGTAACACGAAAATAAAAATCACAAAATATTGACATCTGTAGTCACAACATAAAAAAGTCTGGCGCCTTACTGATAATTTATGAATTTCAGCTAAAAAGGTTTCATAGTTATTAAAAAGGTTTCATAGCTGTTATTAAAAAGGTTTCATAGTTATTAAAAAGGTTTCATAGTTATTAAATAGGTTTCATAGTTATTAAAAAGGTTTCATAGTTATTAAAAAGGTTTCATAGTTATTAAAAAGGTTTCATAGTTATTAAAAAGGTTTCATAGTTAGTTTCATTGTTATTTGGTTTTCCGGGTCGTCACGATCCCACGTCTGAAACTCAACAGCAAGCCAAAAGACCCCGCTTTTGGCTTGCTGTTAAGTTTCGGGACATTCTATAGATTAAAAAAATATAACGGTAAAGAAACAGACGCGACTTCTCTACAACTTCTTCGCTACAACCTATGACGCCATTTTGAGAAAGAAATAGAAATAACATTTCGCGTTTATAGAAGCTGGCTGCGGGATGCGGGACAGAGCAGCGTAAGCGCAAGAATCAAGTTTTTGCATAACATCTATTTATATTCAAAGAAAATTGCCATCACAACCCAATTAAATTAAAACTAGTATTTCCAATAGAAATAATTGAGTTAACTACAGACTGTTGCAAACATTATGCAGGTAGTTTTCGGAGAAAATCGGTAGTAACTAGTAACTAACTAAGGAAAAATATGCTAGTTTACACTACTGTATCTGAAATTTATAACAGCTTTTTTTCATTTGTGAAACGAAAGGAGCCTGTCTTATATCGCATAGATTTATATTATGTATTTTTTTGAAGATTTTTCGATAAAGATTACGGAAAAAAAGGTTTTAACGTAACACAATTTACGTCTATTCACATATCATCCACGCTTTAACTTCGTTTCGTTTAATCCCATCACACGATTATTATGATCATGCTCCAGGTTAGGAATTGTTTGTTTCTACCGATTGCAGTCTGCAACATCATCTGACAAGAAAGCTGATACCCATATTTAAGCAACATACCAGCTTGTTCAACAATAACAGTAGGTATTGTAATGCTACTTACTCACCTACGCAGAGCGTATTTAGGATAATAAAATGGTCTTTGGTAGGTAATGGTTATGGAATAGTATTGCTTTGTGAATGGGAATGGGTTGGGTGCAAAGTGCGGTCGTGGGCCGTAAGGTACCAATGAGTGGGAGGACCTGTCTTAGCAGGGAAGGCTCTTAAGACTCGCGTGGTCTTAAGTTTTATTTTGAACGTGGTGGCTGACCATATTGCAACAAAATACTGCCGGTAGGTTGTAGGTACAGTTTATGTTATATTATATTGCATCCAGAAAATATGGGAAGGTACCTACCTACATGATTATCAAATGTTCGTGTTATATTAATAAATACCTATTAGAATACTAAACATTTTATTAGGTACTCTAACACTCTGACTTGGTAGTGGTAGCTTATAATTATGTACCCACAGGGTGTAGCAAATTGACAAGCTGTTTACCCATCCAATAATAATAATTTCCTAAATTATACTAGCCTAAAATTATAGCAGTCTCTTTTTTTAGATAGAAAAAAGTGGACCTGTGCATTTTTACGCTAATTTAGTTTAGGTTTAGTGCCATCAGAATCACTTCTATTATTAAGCCTTATCGTCAAAAAAATCATTCAGTTTTTAAAATACATTATGTTATAGTTGTAAATCTAGACCTGCTTTCTATCTCAAAGAAAAACGCGTGCAAAACCACGGGCGTAATCTAATTGTCCAGCATGACATATTTATTCTATAAAATAATGTTTAAGACTCTACTTAGCTACTAACTTTAAGATAATCTAGAGTGGGGCTGTTCGTTCAATCTTCAATCTTTATAGCTACACACTATTATATATATTTAAGGCAGATACACTCTTACTACCAAGCTGAAGAGCCCTGCAAAACATAATGAAAATCGCTTAAAGTACCTCGGTTGACTTCGCAGACATGTCTTATCACGAATCTCTGAAGCACCATCTTTTAGGTAACTGAACCGTCACGAAAGTCTCAAGTTTCTCACTGACGTAAAATATGATTTTATCAGCACCTAGGGTCGACTTGGCATCGTCAGAAATGTCGGACATGTGATTGGGTCAAGATAAGAGTATCAGGAAAATATTTCCACTCTATTAATTTTAAAGAAATAGTGCCCAGGAAACCGGAACAAGCCGGAGAGAGAACATTTTAATTAATTTTTGTCACCTTATGAGGCGCATTGATATCAAGCGGCACAGAAGACCTACTTTTGAAAATTTTCAATTTGTGCTTTAAATTTCATATGAAGGTGGCACTCGCTCGCGGGCCACTCCTTTCAAGCTTGTGAGAAGTCCTTCTTTTATTGAAAATGTATCTAAAGTTAAAAGCGAGTTTAAGCCCTTTTTCAAAGGGACATTTTTTGCTGCACGGTAGCAGCGGTGGAATAATGTGCCCAGCCCGCAGAGCTTTCGACATAATAGACAACTGACCGGATTCTGCCATGGAACTCCATGGCAGAATACTGTCAGTTATCTCATGGCTGTAGGAAGAGATTGTGTCATTTTAACTAAGAGAACATGGACATAAATAGCGTCAGATGTCCAAACGTAGGACGGACCATTATTTACAATGAATGCTGGAACTCAAAGCTTTCGCAAGCTTTAGAAAGACAATAGTCTTTCTGCGTTTGCTTATCACTTATATGTTATTTTGTCTGTGGCATCGAGCTTCTAACCAGATCGGATCAGACGGAGCTATAACGTATATTAATATTATTATTATTAATTATTATAAATTATAGCAAGGCATATTACGGTTTATTTTCTGTAGTGATATTTTCGGCGAGTGACCACAGACGCAGCTTTACCGTAGGTAGGTATTTTATTACGTCACAAAAATATGTCGATAGATATGGCACGATATATTTTGGTATAGTAAGACATGATGGCCGCAGAGCTATTGAGTGCAAAAATATATATATTATAGCATAGCCATATTCTGTGGCATCTTGCTGTACTGTAATATATAGCTTAGTATATTAAACATAGGATAGCTCCGTCTGGTTTTAATCAATTTTGATTAGTTTTTTTATTGGAAAGATGACTTCACCAGGAGTGTTCTTAGTGATGTTGGTAAAATGTAAAATCCGTGCCACTGTTTAAAAATACTAAGTCGACAGGGGGTCGAGCTTTTACGGAATTAGATTGTTATTCGTTTCGTTGTTCAAACCTTATCCGCCATTAATTTCAGCGTCGTCGCACCTAAAACCGGTCAGTTATTTTTAATGTAATGAAGTAGGCAAACTATTTATTTATTAAATGAGTATTTCAACTGCAATATATGAATATAAACTTGGTCCAAATTTAAGATTTCAATTCTTTTGAGAAAATGTTAACAATGGACGAGGGGATTCTGGTTGGATGGAGGCTTAGACAATTTAACAAGCTGACGCAAAGGATGGAGGCTTTCGCCATATTGAATTTTATACATTATAAAAAAATACGTTCGAATACACCGCACATTTCTGATACCGCCCGTTCGGATACGCCGCGACAGATGTTAATGCAAACAAGCATCGCTAAGCGTTGCCGCATGCTGCGCACGCGCCGCTCCTTCGGGACATCCTTCCGGCGCGGGTTCGGTCCCCGACAATCGCTTTATACTCGTACGTGCCTAGACTTCGACTGTAACCTCAAACATTATGTGGATATTTAATCCAATAATAACCCCGTTTTGAGACATCATAACATAATATTATAAAGCCACTAAAAATAAGTTTAACTTTTGTAATTGTATTGTGTATTATTTCAGTCTGTATCATTCTGTATATAGCATCTTAGCACCCAAACCGATGAATGTATTTGGATTTTGTTAGATAATATAAGATTCATTTAT
The DNA here is from genome assembly GCA_946478455.1 of Eupithecia vulgata. Lineage (NCBI taxonomy): Eukaryota > Metazoa > Arthropoda > Insecta > Lepidoptera > Geometridae > Eupithecia > Eupithecia vulgata. The sequence goes on along the minus strand of OX297859.1, from coordinate 14,129,640 downwards.
TTTGAAATAAAACACATCAAGAAAATGATTGTAGGTACTATAATAGAAAAAATGCATAGGTACTTACTATATAAAATAAGGCTAAAGCTGTGAATAATATCATGACGTAATTAAATCTAAATACAAACGTTAAACATTTATTCATTCATTTATTTTACCCAAAAACACAAGAAGACTAAGTAAACTAGAAAAAAGTGCTAAGTATAATAAATAAAGCTTAAAACTAAGAGTTATATATTGAAGTACTTAAATCTAAAAACTGTTAAACATTAACTCATTCATTTATTTTATTCAAAATAACAGAAGAACACTAAGAAAAAATATGTTAACTAGAAAAAAGTGCAAAAATATATAAGTCCAAAGCTGAGAATTATACATACAATGAAGCCCAAAATCTAACAATAGGCAGGGGGGCCCATTTTACCCTATGGGTATCTCATTCTATCTCAGCATTTTGCATTTTAGGATTTCGTTTGAAAGGTGAAGTAATCGAGTTTCCAAGACTGTAACTTAAAAAAAATCGGTGCACCCGTTCCAATAACATGAGGCTGCAAAGTAAGTATTCTTCAGGCCTTTTCTAATAGTTTAAAAACAAACTGGCTTTGTATTTCTATTGGCATGTAATATTTATAATCTTCTTCGGGAAAAAGACGTAAACTCCTGCATTGCATTATAAAGCACAGTATGGGTACAGTATAACAGGTCATCATCATCATCATCGGCCTATATCAGTCCACTGCTGGACATAGGCCTCCCCTAATAGGCGCCATAGCGCCCTGTCTTCAGCTTGCCAGCATCTGCCAGCAGTCTATCGCAAATCGTTATCCCACCTGGTCGGAGGGCGTCCTACACTACGTTTGCCGAGTCGCGGTCTCCACTCAAGAACACGTTTACCCCAGCGGTTGTCGGTTCTTTTAGAAATATTGCCAGCCCACTGCCACTTCAGCTTACTAATCCTTTGAGCTATGTCGATAACCTTAGTTCTCTGTCGGATGTATTCATTGCGAATCCTATCCTTCAGAGAAACACCTAGCATAGTTCTCTCCATAGCTCGCCTGGTCGACTTTAAACTGGTGGACCAGCCCTACCGTGAGTGTCCACATCTCAGCTCCGTAGGTCATGCATGACAGAACAGATATCGATCCAATATTTATCCACACTGTACTCTATACAACACAACAGTACAACCTACACACCCATGTAGGTTATCAAAAAGAAGGTTCGACGACCCAATAACCATGCGAAGGCGGTGAGAAAAATGTCCTACAAAACTTAGGGAAACGAAATGAAAAGGTTCCCGATAAATACCCTATAAATCCTACTATTATTATAAACGCGAAAGTTTGTGACGATGTATGTTAGTTTGTTTGTTGCCCTTTCACACAAAAACTACTAACTAAATGGATTTTGATGAAATTTCACATAATATATGTTGCTTACATATCAGAATAACACATAATAATAAAGATATATATTGTACATTATCCAAAATTCACTCGGGAACTACGCGGATCAGCCGCGGGTATCAGCAAGTAATATATAATTTCTCAATGATATCCTTCCTCATCATTGCCACTCATAAGTTCGCTTATGAACGAGCCCCCTCCCCCCCCCCCCCAAAAAAAAAGGGTTTTACCACGCTTGGCAGTTGGACTGGTGATAGCAGAGAGGTGTTAAAAACACTCGGAAGAAAGATGCTGCCCATCATCATCTCAATCTCTTACTCTTATCGATAGCTTTTGGGTAAGTTTTAAACAAAGATTAGTTAAATCACTTTATCCTCTAGAACAACACGGAATTATGTCGAAAAATCTCAAATTCGACTATTCTGCATTTTTGAAATCCAAAATAGTTCAGAATTGTAAAAAAAAGGGTGAAAAATTCATATTTTCTCTTTATTACCGTTGATTAACGCGAACAAACTATTTAATACTTATTCAAATTGGATTATTTACATGAAACGTTCAAAAGCAATTACTAACGTTGGCAATAACTAATTTACAAAAGCAGATAACGGCTTTTCATCGATACTGAAAAACGTGATATTTTGACTTAGCGTGTTGTTCTAGGGGTCAAAATCATTGATCGAAATCAAATCCGATGAGTATTTGCTTTTATCTCAATCATAAAATAAAGTTACAAGTATTTGCCTCCCTGAAATCACAATTAATATTAATAATCACCGGCCTAGCGACACACAATTGAGTCACTGAGTATTCGTTACAAGGACATTATAGTACGAAATGAAGTCTTGTTCATAGTTAGATTAATCAAAGAGTTCGTGTTCCTGCTCGTGATATGCTACTCACATATTACAGGTTTGTAGAATCATATCACAGAAACACAACCAACCTTACTGAAATAAAAAAAACCTGTTAACTCTAAGCAAATGGTTGATGAAAAGTTGGATCGATTGGCACCTATTCATTAGTCTCAGGTCCCTATGCTAACGTTTTTTCCGATTCATTTGGTATCAATTACATCCCCGATTTTAATGAAACTTTGCATGCATAAACGGATAAGAGAAATAGCTAGGTATGTTTGCACCGTTTTAGTTTTGCTAAAAACAAAATTAAGTATAACATAATCAGAGCAAAAGTAATAATATCGCTTGAAAATAAATTGAAATGAATTGTCGCTGTCATTTAATGATGATTAAGTATTTAGAAAAACGGAAACGGGACAAACATTGCTATTTCTTATTCGATTAATGTTTGCAAAATTTCATTGCAATAATGGATGTTTCAATATGAATCGTAAAGTAAGCTGTTGTGGGAGCTTATAGGTACACTCGCACCCACCTCTAAGAAGTAATTTTATTTCAACAATCATGTAATTCTGTCAATAAATCGCGACTTGAGATCTGAGTTGTCTTTGAGAGACGAATAATGAATCCTGTATGTAGGTATGTATCTCAGAAGAACTATCATATGGAACTGCCGTATTGTTCAATTTGACACGGAAGCAATAATGGACTACTAGTCTCTTTCTCACAACAGTGGTTTTACGTTAGGAAAAAGCATACACACTCTTTTTATCAGCGCCCTCTTCCTGATTTTGATGTACTTTTGCTGTCACGGACGCCATTTTATTCTACGGTTTTGTTTACATGCGAGGAGATGTCATTGTGAGATTTTTATGTTTTCCCCGTGTTTTCGACTTATTTATTAAGCAAAACTGTGATATAAATTGAAAATCATATAGAAGAGGTACCGTGAAGTGTTCTGTAGCAGGCTGTGGCCTATGCCAAAGCAAAAACAGGCCGAATCTAACCATAATCCGCCATGTTTATCAACCGATTTGTTTACTTAGGTATCCAGGAAAAGTACATGCTTATGGCAGTTCTATATGATAGTTCTTCTGAGGTATGTATTACATTTGCTGTCATTTTCGACATTATATTGCAACTTTTGACATTACGCTGTAATTTTTGACATTTGTAATTTTGTTGTTAGTATTGATGACTGTCTTTTTTCGTCGAAAATTATCGAGTTGAACAAAAGGGAACAAAATGAGATGCACAAAAGGGAAGCCCCGTTGTGCAACTATTCGCAGTTGAGCAACCTCAGTTACTCAAAAGGGAATTCGCGTTTATTTCTTTTTTTATTTTGAAATGCTATTTAGGTATATAATGCAATGATACATGCTGTATGAATGTTTGTATAAATAATATGAACACGAGAATAACCAATACTGTCCCATAATAACATTCCTGACCACGATTATTATGTAGGTATGTATTTTTATCAAGGCTCCTACCACATCAACCACGTTATTTATATTTTTAGATACTTTATGTATATTTTACTTAGCGAATTTAAACCCTGTGTCAGTCTGCCGTGCCATCAGATTATGAGAGTGAGGAAATTAGGAGTTCAGAGTGCAACTGTACTGAGGTATTCCGCGTAGCGCACCCAGATGAACCGCACCCAGATGAATCGCACCAAAGTACTTCCACATAGCGCACCCGTTTTGGTGCGCTTCATTCAGTCGGTATAAATGTTTAATTTTTATTCCTCGTAGCGCACCCATAACAAAGTAGGGTCTCGTGATGGGGTTGTCTTCATCTAATTAGTAACCTGTGGGTGGAAATTTATAATTGGCTTTCAACTTGCATATGTACCCAGTATGTAAATAAATAAAATTAGGATTTAGGTAATTAAAAGTAATAAAATTATAATTTAAAATGTTTTTTATTGTTTAGATGATTGGATACACATTTTAAGATATACAGATTACACTTTTTAGACAATCAGTCTTACAGAAAACTAGAACACACTTAACACTTAAATATAGTAGGTATTAGATTAACGATTTCACAATCAGATTTATTATGTATACATATTTATATGACTTATATATTTATACAATATTTATATCTACTTACTCCTACTTATATTTCTAAAATCACTCTTATTAATCACTCTTATTAAACTTTGTTTACTAAAGATCACGTTACTTAACAATAAATATTTTTATTTAGTTTTGAACAATCAGTCTTACAAGTATATTATCCTTATCTATGCCTGAAATTATTTTAAAAATAGTATTCAAATGAAAATTATCATCAAATTATACAATTTAACAGTATTGTTTGTTTTTCTTCAAGTGCTTAAAGTTCTTATAGCGGGAAACGGTGGCTCATGCATGGCGACTATAGCGCACAACGGCTTAGTTGCATTTCAGATTTGGTTGCATTTCACGAGTCCATCCGACTACAGCCGAATGCACGCGAACTTTGTTTACGTCGCACGGTACTCGTACTTTGTTTAGTTCAAGTTTTTTAAACTGACCAACGGTCGTTACGTGATTGTCTTGTCTAAATTGTCTTCGTGTTTCAATGTGAAATGTTTTCTGCTTCTCGCATAAAAATGCCAACATCTCAAAACAAAAAAAAAAGCTAAAAAGAGAAATGAATTTATAAATGCAATATTACAAGAATACAAAAATGGTCAAATATCTCTAGGGCATTGCCTAGAGAAACTTCGATTTTAATAGGACCGGAAGTATAAAATGTTACTACAAAAATATCTAGCTTTCATTAAAAAAAACGTCGTTTTTTTATTTTTATACTACTCGAGGTACTATAAAAAGTAAACTATCATTAACAATGGAACTGATGTGATTATCTAAATTTAAGTACAACTAGACTAAGGGATATAAGCAACGTGAGACTGATGTTCTGAATGTTTGTATGTTCCATTGAACGATATTTACAGGTCATTTCAAAAGTTATGTTTGTTTTTTTACATCTACATAATTTTATTACTTTAAGCAGTTGAAGAAAAACAAACAATACTGTTAAATTGTATAATTTGATGATAATTTTCATTTGATTACTATTTTTAAAATAATGTCAGGCTTAGATTAGAATAATATACTTGTAAGACTGATTGTTCAAAACTAAATAAAAATATTTATTGTTAAGTAACGTGATCTTTAGTAAACAAAGTTTAATAAGAGTGATTTTAGAAATATAAGTAGGAGTAAGTAGATATAAATATTGTATAAATATATAAGTCATATAAATATGTATACATAATAAATCTGATTGTGAAATCGTTAATCTAATACCTACTATATTTAAGTGTTAAATGTGTTCTAGTTTTCTGTAAGACTGATTTTCTAAAAAGTGTAATCTGTATATCTTAAAATGTGTATCCAATCATCTAAACAATAAAAAACATTTTAAAATATAATTTTATTACTTTTAATTACCTAAATCCTAATTTCATTTATTTACATACTGGGTACATATGCAAGTTGAAAGCCAATTATAAATTTCCACCTACAGGTTACTAATTAGATGAAGACAACCCCATCACTAGACCCTACTTTGTTATGGGTGCGCTACGAGGAATAAAAATTAAACATTTATACCGACTGAATGAAGCGCACCAAAACGGGTGCGCTATGTGGAAGTACTTTGGTGCGATTCATCTGGGTGCGGTTCATCTGAATACCTCACTGTACTGTATTTTGGTACGCACAGATGTGCAAGATACATACATATGTATAACTGACGGTAAATCCGGTAACGCTGTCATGGCCATCTGCGGTCAACAGCATATTAGAGTCCATTTGAAAATATATTGACGACCTCTGTGGCGCGGTGGGCGAAGGTCCGCCTGCTACGCAGGAGGTTGCGGGTTCGATTCCCGCCTTGGGACAAATATTTGTACGATCTGCAGGTATTTGTTCCGGGTGTTCTGGTCGTTTTCTATGTATAATAAAAAAATATCTATCTATGTATTGTATTATATTATGTATAGCTTGGGGCTAGATAATGCTGTGTGAATTGTCCAGCATTATTTATTTTATTTTATTATTTATTTATATGTACATAACATACCTAATACTACAGACGCGACGGAGAAATCAACTGTCATACATAAAAAACTACTACAATAAGAGAAATCAAGAATACATAAAAAGAACCTCCTCGAGCCTATATTATAACCTCAATTTTTTGTGAAAAGGACAGACACAGGATTTCGCGTTCATAGGAGCGAGACAGGGCATAGCGATGCAAGCCCAAAAATCAATGCTTACTATATTTTTCAATTGCTAACTTAATATCTATTAATTAGCACTTTATTTGAAAAAGCTGAAACATGTAAATTGTTCTTTGTACTTAGTTCTATTACCATGCTAATTTTCAATATCTTAACTTCTGTATTTATTGAGAAAATAAGGTTTCAGTAAAAATAGAATAAAGAGGTAACTTTGCGGTTTTTTTCTATCGGGTAAATTTTATGAAATCGTTTTTTCGAAACCTATGATCGACAGAATAAGTCTGTACCATGTATAAATTTCAAAGTCAAATATTTAGTCGTTCCCGTGGAAATTTCGATATGAAATATAACCTATATGCTATTTCACACTATATAATATATATTTTTTTTTTTTTAATATTAGTAGTTTTCTTTATTCAGTAAGAAAATAACAATCAAATAACAAATTTAAATTAAAACTAGTATTTACAATAGAAACAATTAAGCTATCTGCAAACTGTTGCAAACAATCTACAGGTAGCTCAACTAACACTATAATTTATCTCTGTGCCAAATTTCATCCAGATACGTTCAGCCATGGTTGCCACTCTATCCATCCAACCATCTATCCATCCATCCTAGATAGATGGAAATTTCGCATTTATAATATTAGTGTGATGGGTATGGATGGATTGATCCCCAAACTAGATGAACCTGTATCTTGGGGACCTCCTTCCTTAATTGTTGTTGTAGTACTATTCTATTAACTATATCCTTTTTCCCGTTGTTGTTATTACAATTGTCATGAAATTCTAAACAATCTATGCTTACAGCTGTAAGTGTGTGTTTGTGTATTGTAAACAGTTGGAACCTGAATTTTGTTATCAAAACATATCTGAGACGGAAATTGAAACCTGAAAAACAACGTACAGTCAAAGTCAGGAAGATCTAAGCGCCTAGAATCAGAGCACACTGATTCCCTAGAATCAGAGCACACTGATTCCCTAGAATCAGAGTGCACTGATTCTAGGCGCTACTATAAAACTATACAACTATAAAATTGAAATCGTCAGAGTTCTAAGCGTAGGTGCTACCGAGGGTATCCTCGGTATTCTTTTGTTTAATATGGTGATGGGTAATTAGGCTTTTTTTTTTTTGAATTAATTTCGAAATTATTTTTAACGATTTTTTTTTCCGTAATATGTCCTTTACGATAAAAAAATCGTTCGGGTTCGTAGGGCGTGAAGGAAGGACTAACAAACAAACACACTTTCGCATCTATAATATTATAAGATATAAGAATTTCGAAAGTACATATGAAACAGTTGAGCTATCATTCTAAAGGTAGCGCTTAACTAATCCAAAATTATACGCTGCATAATCGTGAGAATCCCCCTATAAGGTAATGCTAATGCGTTGCGTTGCGGCAGATACTCACAAGCATAAAAGTCATACGTCTCTTTGATCAGACGCTCTAATAGAAATACATATTTAAAGTAAACCACTTGCTAAGTATCTACTGTGGGTACATCAGTTTAAATAATAATGTAGATAGAGCTCTAACTACCAAGTCTAACTAACTCCATAAAACAGCCAAGAATGAAAGCAACCAAGCCAAAATGATTTTTAACCGTGTGAGAATACAAAGGTACAAAACTAAAACAACTTAGCCAAAACTAGATAGGTATTAAATAAAAAAAAAGATTTAATACTACACCCCTAGCATGGTTATTGTTTTTTTTTCTTACGCGGGAAAAATACTTATTCCCGGGAATATTTCTTTAATGAGACTTACCTTGGGTTCGTAATCATCCATTAATTCGGGGAAATTTTATATTATATGTATATTAAATAAAACCAAGGCGGACTCGCGCACTAAAGAGTGTCATTTTTGCCGTTTTTATAGATAATGGCACGGAACATTATCTATAAAAACGGCAAAAATGTCACGTTTGATGTATAGGAGCCCCCCTAAATATTTTATTTTCTGTTTTTTAGTGTTGTCGTTATATCAGCAAAATAAATACATCATCTGTGAAAATTTCAACTGTTTAACTATCATGATTCATGAGATACAGCCTGGTGACAGACAGATAGACAGACGGACGGACGGACAGCGGAGTCTTAGTAATAAGGTCCTGTTTTACCCTTTGGGTATGGGACCCATACAGCCGAAAATAAAACACGCTCCTTTTTTGTGTTTCCTCGGTTAAAAAAAGCAAAATAGTTTACCTTCCTCAAGTGGACCTTATTATTAATTATATATGTATTATTATAGAAAGAAAGGTCACCTAATAAGGTGACCTTTCTCTGTCAGAGGAATGAAGAGAACGATAAATTGGAAAAGTTTCCTTGAATTGGAACATTATTGATTAACTTGTGAAGTGCTCTTGTCTTTCGACATAACATGAAACGATATGTCAAGAGTCCGAAGTACAATATATACAATACACCCAATACATAGGTATATAGTTAAAGGTCGCTCAACGAGCTATGGAATATTATGTTCGGAGTTTCTCTGAAGGATAAGATTCGTAACGAATACATCCGACAGAGAACCAAAGTTATCAACATAGCTCTAATAATTAGCAACCTGAAGTAAGTGGCAGTAGGCCATATCTCGCGAAGAACCAACAACCTTGTTCTTAAGTGGAGACCACGATTCGGTAAACATATTGTAGGACGCTCTCCGGCCAGGTGTTTTGACTACCTGCGAAAGACTGCAGGCAGATTTCGGATGCGTCACACTGAACACATGGCGCTATGGCGCTCATAAGGGGAAGCATATGTCCCTCCAGTGGACTAACATAGGCTGATGCTGATGACGGCTTAGGTAGAGATGACGTAGGTGACTTAGGTATAGACAAATGTCTCAATATTTCCTAATGTAATAAATTTCATGTTGTGGGTGGTAATAGGTATCCTACGCATTTCTCAAATAAGACATTCGTGCTATACGTGTATAATAAATACGATATATGCGATAAGCAAGGCGTGAAAGTACTACCTAAAATTAATCTGGTAGAGAGCACCCACAGACAGGGTAAGGTTAGACAGGGCTTCTTAAAGTGAGGTCCGTAATATGTGTCTCAGGGATCCGCAGTACGAAGTGTTGATTGGAAGTAACTAAGCTTGTTAGCCTTGTGCCACCGAATCGTAGAATCAGCTCGTTTGTATAAATGGCTAGGCCGATTGCAAAAAGAACGATGATTTGTTTGCAGTACCTAATTTATTATTTCGATGAGATTACTAAGACATTTAATTAATACCTATTCACGTTTTGTACCTTATACGAAACGTCAATAGGTTACCTATTTTCTCTAACGAGTACGTACTTCACTTGAGACTTATACGTTACTAGTAACCATACCACCCCGGCTTTTCACGGGTAGCCGAGCAGTATATCATCATCCGATCATTTAAATCGGAGTAATTCTTTTATACATTGTTTTCAATAAGCGATTTGTTTACACGACACACACAGCAAAGTTTGGTTTCCAATATCCTTACTAATTATCTTCATATCAGCCAAATTATAAAAAATTACATGAATTATACACATTAACACTCCTCATGAATCGATCTATGTTCAAAAACAGTTAAAAATCCGTTCGGATGTTTTTAAGCCTCATTAAAATCATCATGAATCACTCCATCCCCATTTTTGAATACCATACGAAAATCCGTTGCCTTGTGAATCACTCTATCCCCATTATTGAAAACCGTAAGAAAATCCGTTCGGTTTTTTTTTGAGTCCCATGAATAACTCCATCCATTTTTGAAAACCGAACGAAAATCCGTTCGGTTGTTTTTGAGCCTCATGAATCACTCCATCCATTTTTGAAAACCGTACGAAAATCCGTTCGTTTCTTTTTGAGCCTCATGAAGTCATGAATCACTAGACATTTATGAAAACCGTACGAAAATTTGAAATGCTAACATCATTGACAGCCTGTGTTTTCCCCTGTAGAACAAAAGCCTCCCTATCCCCCTTCCCTTCCACACCTCATTGAAACTATGCATGCGTGAAATCCTGTGCCTGAAACAACTGATAGTGAAGGTATAATATCCCGGAAACTGCGTGGGTAGCCGCAGGCAAAAGCTTGTACATAATAGTTAAAATGTACCTATATACAAACAAAACCAATATGAACACATTGCACACAACTACTTAAATGTTAAAAATTATAAATAGATTTATAAACTAGTTTCATCCTGCGGCTTCACACGCTTTGTTCCTGGGGGCCTAGCACGAGGATTATCATAGAAATCTAAATAATAAGGCACATTATTTAGATTTCTATGTGGATTATTGTTCTGCAGTAGAATAAACAATAATAACATTTCTATCCCATGGGAACTGAACTAGCCTGTTTGATTATTCTTTTTTTATTTGTTGCCATTTTTGACATTTGCTTTCATATCTGACATTATTTATGTTTCTAATTTGTTTCTACTAATCGGTTGTAGTTTTTGGACCTCTACTCTCTTTACGACTCTTTTAGTTGTTAGTAATGACTATCTTTTATTCGTCTCTCTCTCAAATTATTAAGTTGAGCAAAACGGAACAAACTGAGTTCCACAAAAGGAAAGCCCCGATGTAAAACTGTTCGCAGTTGAGCAACCTCGAAAAGTTACCCTCAGGGAACCTGAGGGTAACTTTTCTTTTTTACTCGTCATTAATTAAATAATTATTGACTCACAGCCGGTTTCATACCGCTTGTTAACCGCTTGTTATTTGTGAAACTAATTGTTGTAAAAAGTTGTTGTTGTAAATTGTTGTGTAACTAGTTACGATGTGAAGAGGAAAGGAAAGGAGAATCGTATATCCAAACATCTAAACACCCATAGATCTAATTAAATACCCAAACTACAAAAAAAACTGTTTTTAAGTTTCCGTACCCAAAGAGTAAAACGTGGAGCCCTAGGACCCTATTACTAAGACTCAGCGCTGTCCTTCCGTCTGTCTGTCTGTCACCAGGCTGTATCTCTTAAACCGTGATAGTTAGACATTTGAAACTTTCACAGATGATGTATTTTTGTTGCCGTTATTAACAGCAAATAGGTACTAAAAACTGAATAAAATAAATATTTAAGGGCATACAACAAACGTGTTTTTTGCCGTATTTATAGATAATTAGAACCCTTTGTTCGCGAGTCCGATACGCACTTGGCCGGTTTTATTACTTTTTCCAAAGCAATCAAATTATATATAACTTACTTTATTACTTTTATATAAAGGTAGCTGGTGCTTGCTGCTTCTCCCTTTTCAAGTAGCCTCTATGTCCGTCCCCTTTCAGCATTCTATAGTGTTAAGGAACTTATGGACCTAAAAATAAAAAAATAGTAGTTATGCATTATACATTATTCATTTAATTTTGTTATTTATATTTTGATTATTTTTAATGAAAATCATATTTAATGTAGCTATAGAAACCTATTTTTAAGAATTTTTGCATGCCAATTTGTTTTGGTGAAGTATGTGACACTAGACCTTGTATTATAACCATATTTCCTGCAATAAATGAATTGAATTGAATCATTTATCGATTTTGTAGCTTAGTGCCGACTTTTGCACTTTGCCGACTTTTGCAGTATTCAATACAGGTAATAGCGGAGTGTCGACTTTCAGAAATTTCTGTGCAATGAATCGCTTATCGATGACTTTTCATTAGATTTTCGTATTTCATGAGTTCTTTGCTAACTATTGTAAACTTCGATTATTTTTATTTTCCATTATGATGATGATTCTTAGTTAATGGCAATATGAGTCTGGTTGGACTCTTTTCTGCCAGTGTCAAGTAATGGAAAATAATAGTAAAATATGAGTTTTCAAGTTATGAAGAATGTTGATATTTTCACTAGAGCCTAGTTCGTTATCTAGCAGGGCACACCACGTGCAGGTTCGGTTGGCTTGGGAGACAAGATCTTGGAGTATCCCTTGTACTGTACCCCAAACTTCGATACTTCTGAAAGCACGATGCCGACTGTGGTGCAATCTACCTGCCAAATAATGCTGGACAATTCACACAGCATTATCTAGCCCCAAGCTAAGCAGAGCTTGAGTTATGGGTACTAGATAACTGATATATATAATATAAAACAATACATAGATAGATATTTTTTATTATACATAGAAAACGACCAGAACACCCTGAACAAATGTCCGCAACTGAACAAATTCATTCAAAAGTTGTTGATGTTTGATGTTTATAGGGGCGTAATCTTTAGTACCTTTAATATCTTTAGTTTAATAGGGGAGTTATTTGTTCGTAATCAACACAAGTAGGTGATTGTCATTATTTCACAAGGCAGTTAAGGGCATACAACCTCAAATGTTTGTGAAAAGGATAGTCATAGGATTCCGCGTTCATAAAAGCGGGATAAGGCATATTGCTTACTTGCGTTGCTATAGCAACGCAAGCACAAAAATCAAGTTTTAGCTTATTTATTATCTATTTATTAGGACTTTATTTGAAAAAAAAACGGAATAATTATAAAATGTTCTTTATATTTAATTCTATCACCATGCTTATTCTCAGTCTGTATTTATTGAAAAATTCATTTTTAATTAAAAATTTAGAGGTAACTTTGCGATTTTTTTCTAACGGAATTTTTTTATGGATTCGTATTTTCGAAACATATGATCGATAGAGTGAGTCCTGAACTTCACCATAGGTATATAAATTTCAAAGGTAATTTAAAGTAGTTTGGAAGATTAAGAAAACTCTCAACATATGTAAATATCTAGATTAATATAAATACTTACTAACCTATTCTTATCCAAAATACTAATAAAACTTTTGTACATAGTAGTTAAGGAGTTTTGGAATAATTGAAAAGGCTTAATTTTTTTTTTAATTTTATTCAGAAAGAAAATAACAATCAAATAACAAAATTTAAATTAAAACTAGTAGAAGAACTACTATTAAGAACTTAATTAATTGGAAAATATTGAGATCTGGCCGAGTTGATTTGAGTTGGTATAGGCCCTTAAGGTGGCCAACCACTGAGCGCGGGCGGCAGCCCAGGGTCTTGTGTAGGGGTTTGGTATTTCCGTTTGAATGCAATGGTCTTGTTACGCTAGAACTTACATAATCCAGACCTGATTTTGTTGAGTGTTAATTGCTTGGAAAACATAGAAATAACGCGACGCAATGCGAACGGAAAATGGCAATATTAAAAATAACAATTTTAAAGCAAGCTCTTATAAAGTCTATGAAGCTACGTGGGTAGACCTTCCGTACTACGCTTACCATCTCAGACTCATCATCTAGGATTAATGCTTGGGAAGACAAATTCATCGAAACCAAACTCGACGGAGTAACGTCGATTCATTTAGGAGCTCCAATGGCCACTGTGTCTCCATCACCAGACCAGAGCGTTCTTGTCATCCAATGTTGTGTAACATTGTCACCGATCTTACATTGTTTTATTAACATTTTTTTCATTTGGAACGGTAAAATTACCAATTACATTAATTAATAAAATAGTACATTTATTCAGAGAGAAAATAACAATCAAATAACAAATTTAAATTAAAACTAGTATTTACAATAGAAACAATTAAGCTATCTGCAAACTGTTGCAAACAATCTACAGGTAGCTCAACTGATCCATATCAATAATTAATTATAATTATATACCTACTTACAAACCTTGAGACTTAGAGGTAATATCAATTTTTTAAAAAAATTGAATAATAACGTAAGAGAAAAATTATGTCAGTCATCCATCCTTCACACAATAAAGCAGACAAACTGACATTAAATCCTTCCATTCATCCGCAGATATGTCACAGTCGTAGTCATAAGGTAAGATATACCAAATTTTATCTCAATCGGTTGAGAATACCTACTCCAATATCTCATCTCCCAAGCCAACCTAACCTGCTCGTGGAATACCCCTACTAGATAACGAACTAGGCTCTCATACAATCTTCATAACTTGTTACCTTATGCAATTTATGATTATTTTCCATTACTTAACACTGGCAGAATTGTCTAACTAGACACATAGGCATTAATAAAGAATAAAGAGAATCTTGGTATATAGTCAGTTGCTAGATTTGTCTCACACATATTTACAAACAGGTCAAGATAAAAGCTTATAACAATAGGTACCTACGCGATTAATACCGTTCATAACCTTTGCCATCTAAACACGGATCTCAATGGTTTTATCAAAACAATATCAACACAAATAAAATAGTACATACGTAGATATGAGTGTACTACTGCCAAGGTAACTGGTCTAAAACCCCTATACTTGCCCACTGAGGAAAATAAATAAATAAAATAAATAAATAAATAATGCTGGACAATTCACACAGCATTATCTAGCCCCAAGGTAAGCAGAGCTTGTGTTATGGGTACTAGATAACTGATATACGTAATATTATACATTACATAGATAGATATTTTTTATTATACATAGAAAACACCCAGACCAACGGAACAAATTTCTGCAGATCGTACACAAATTTGTTCCGAGGCGGGGATCGAACCCGCAACCTCTTGCGTCGCAGGCAGACTCTCGCCCGCTGCGCTACTGAGGTCGTCGAAATAGTGAATGCTGGACAGACTATCCATCAACTAGCCCCAAACTAAGCATAGCATGTAATTACTAGTTATATGAAATCCTATCTAATATTATAAATACGTAAGTGTGTTTGTTTGTTTGTCCTGCCTCCACGCCCCTAAGCAACCAATCGACTTTATTTTTCTCATAGAGTTAGTTGAAAGGCTGGAGAGTACATTTTATCCCATAAATCAGTTCCACAGCAGCAGTACCTACTTAATCCATTAATATAATTTGTATTTCGGCTATTTTTTACCTCGGAAAAACGTGTGCGAAGAATATTACTCAGAACATTACTTAAATATATTTTTATTATACCTACATAGCGCTATGGCGCTCATTTGGGGAGGCCTATGCCTAGCTGTGGAATAGCTGATGATGATGATAATGAAGGTATCATTATCATCATCAGCCTATACTAACCTATACTATATAGAAAACAACCAAAGCATCCGGAACGAATATCTGCCGGTCGTAACAACATTTCTCCGCTACTCAGATTATACACAGGACTTGTTATAATATATTCCTACAACACAATATTTCATATTGTAGGATAAAATATCTGCTTATCTTGGGGCTAGATAATGCTGTGTGAATTGTCCAGCATTATTTATTTATTTAAAAGTAAAAACACACTGAAATAAAAGTATTGTTTGTATTCTTTTCTCAGTGTAGGTAGGTGTTGAACATGTATGAAAACAGAATAAATATGAATGAAACTATGAATAAGTTATTATGTAGTTAGGTAGAATATTTGTTTAGCCGAACGGATGTGTTATCTGTCTGTCCACAGTCCTATCTCTCCACCATTTTAGCCAACGGATATTCTGCCCCCTGACCTTGGGACAATGCAAAGCCCACGATAAATAAGATCAGCATGGCAACATTGAGTTTCATTACCACACTGATCTCTGTGTTTGTTACAAAGGAGGTTTTCATTGGAACGCGCGTTATCTTTATAAAACCCGAGTATTTCTACAAAATTTCAATTTACTTGTATACATATTACTGGTATTGATATGGATCAGTTGAGCTACCTGTAGATTGTTTGCAACAGTTTGCAGATAGCTCAATTGTTCCTATTTGTAAATACTAGTTTTCATTTAAATTTATTATTTGATTGTAATTTTCTTTCTTAATAAAGTTATATTTACTTGTCCTTTTATTACCACTACATAATAGTGGTTTTTAGTACAGCTATACATACATAGCTAGTACGTTTAACACCATCGTATTTTCTTTCGTCACATCGTTTCGTTTCCTGCAACAAAAACTGGCAAGCCCGCTTTGAATGCTTACTATCCTTAGACCACTTCCATTCAAGGCCCGTCTACTCGTCTTACCATAACTTAGTATGCTGGCCGCATAATTTTGTTTTCTCAGAGCATTATGCATGTAGAAGTGCATTGATAGGTAACCTCTTGACAAAGGTCAAAAGTTTTTTTTTTTTTTTTTTTTAAGTCGCTAGTTGAGCTAATATTTGGGACACTAAGGGGACAAAAAGCATTGCATGCAAGGAATGGTTTTTCGAGACCTCTTTGTAAAATAATTTTTTGACCCTGGCAAGCAGCAATGATACCTTATGGGTCCGGAAGGATAAGCCACTTTAGACCCTAATGTGAATATGTGTTAAATGTTGGGTTTATTTTATAATGACATCTCTATTCTACCTGAAGCTGTAACGTATCAAGCAATTTTGGTCTATGGCCAAAAGATTTCTTGGAAAGTTAGCATGGTCACCCACCACCTCAGAGGTCACCACCATGCTAGCACCATAGTGCATGTTATCTTTTTTTTTTCTTTTCGGGTGTAATTCAACTTACATTATTTTAATAATGTAAGTTGAATTACACCCGTTGTATTGTTATAATAACGTATTTTCAATGATTTTCATGCGGGAACATTGCTAGAAGAAGAAATTATACTGTCAAAATTAGGACATGAAAACCAGGAATTTCAAGAATTTCATCATCATGCAAGAGATTATTGCTTTGCCATAATTCACCATCTATGTATATGCATTCATACTGGTTTAGGCACGCTTCCAACTGGTATTGATATGGATCAGTTGAGCTACCTGTAGATTGTTTGCAACAGTTTGCAGATAGCTTAATTGTTTCTATTGTAAATACTAGTTTTAATTTAAATTTGTTATTTGATTGATATTTTCTTTCTGAATAAAATGTATATGCATTATCAATAAAAACTAGATGAATCTATATAAGTTGAAAAAAAAACTGATTTCGCTATTACGAGGGACATTATGACTATTTATGACCCCAAGTTGACTCTGGGCCATGAAAGTGTTAAACGTTTAAAATTAAATAGAGCTGGTTTGCGTGTGTGTTTGATGTTTGAATGGCGTCTCTACTCTAGCATCCAGCTAATTATGATTGTTACAATTTTATCAATGATGTGCATTATAGGTACATATAATAGCGATGACTACATTATTTCTTATCTATACTGGGTATTGTATGTTCTAGTATGTTATCTCTTTTTATGTATGTAACTCTGTTATACTTGTTCTAGGAATGTGTATGAGACTCTAAATACTGTTTTGACTCGACTTCTAAAAAAGGAGAAATTTCTATGTTTTGGCTACATGTTTTCGGGTTCAGTACCCGAAAGGTAACAACAGATCCTTAAACTAAGCCTCTGCTGTCTGTCCGTCCGTCTGTCATCTGACTGAATCGTAAGCATTGTATCGTAAAGGACGAAGACAGTTGAAATTTTCAGTTTGTATTTTTTGGTACTTTATAAAAAATTATTTGTTAATAATAAAAATCATTTATTTAGATCATTTTTACATTGGTACAGTGATGCTTTTGAAACGATGACACTACCGAAGCTTAAAAAACTGTGTGGTAGTGTCAACGCCCAACTCCTGGATTCTTAAATAAATTATTTACAAATTACCTACAAGCTAACATTAAAAGCTACCTATTTACTAATTTACTAAATGTTTGTTATTGGCGTATATGAGGGTGTGAGTACGTGTGTCTGTGTGTGTTTGTGTTTGGGGTCCTACCTACGTGGCACCAGTCTCTTAAGAGTCTGGGCAACATAATACCCAATGTGAGGGTTTGTAGTCATGAGTGTGTGTGTGTACAAATACTTTTTATTTTTTGGCTATATATGCTCCTCTTTGGCAAGGCATCTCTTGAACAGTAGGTAGGCAGTTGAAATTTTTAGAAGGTGTGTATTGATATTATTGTGTCTATGTCTGTGATATAATGTCGACCTCAGTGGCGCAGCGGGCGAGAGTCTGCCTGCGACGCAAGAGGTTGCGGGTTCGATCCCCGCCTCGGAACAAATTTGTGTACGATCTGCAGAAATTTGTTCCGTTGGTCTGGGTGTTTTCTATGTATAATAAAAAATATCTTTCTATGTAATGTATAATATTACGTATATCAGTTATCTAGTACCCACAACACAAGCTCTGCTTACCTTGGGGCTAGATAATGCTGTGTGAATTGTCCAGCATTATTTATTTATTTATTTATTGTATGTTAGTTTAAGGTATTATATTATATTACTATGGACTGTAGCATAAGTTATAGATCTGTAACTTTTGTATGGTCTGAAATAAATGATGATTATTATTATTAATATTGGCGCTCTAACAACAAATAAAAATAAAATAAAAGTTCTAGAAAGCAAAGTCCAGTCACGTTTGACGTTTAGTACCGATCACCGAAGATAAACAACATTGCGCGGTCAGTACTTGAATGTGTGACCGACGGCATCATGTTGGCTTTTTGCTTTTTTTGACTCGTCCGAAAAAATATATTTTTTGGGTTTTTCTTTTTTCTTTTGCAAAAATATATCAAATGTTACGGCTGAACCCTTCGTCGTTGGTTACTTGCAAGATATATATTTTTTTAAAGTACTTATTTATTAATTTGCTTGTTTTTTCGGATATTTCATTTTATTTGCGTTAGAAGACTCCTGCCAAATACTATGGGTAACGGAAGTACCTCCCGTTGAGCCTGTCAGTTTTGTGTGCATGTGATCCCATGGAGATTTCAAAATATGCGGGCTGTAAAATTTGATGAGTTTACTTAGAAATTATATTTAAGGTGAAGTACGTTCGTAATTTCTAGACAAGGACGAGCGAACACCGCGCAGTGAAAGCGAGAAAGGGACGCAAGAGCCGGCAGACGGTTATGGACTTGAGTATACGCCCGAGAAAAGGGGTTGACTGTATTTATTTTTAATAAATAATTTGTTTGTTTCAGGAACATTTGGAATGGGTCTACCCTAAGCACAGATCAGGGTAAGTCAAAAACTACTTTTTTTTCTGAAAAGCACTTTTTTTCAAAGAATTTTCAAATAGATGCACCTAAGTACTACATCTATTTGAAAATTGTTAGATATAAACTTACACAGTTTATCACTACATTGTTCAAATACATTGCATTTGATATTATTAAAGGCGGCGATAGACGAGAAGAGTGAAATAGGCAAATTTGAGTTACAATAAAAAAAAAACTCCGTCATCTTTATCGATAAAGCTTTGATAAAAATACCTAATAATCTATGGCATACAATCCAGATCCGCTTTTTTCGTTTCCTTAAATGAAAAAAAAAACTATTTTAAATCCCAAAAATAATTGTGCAATCCATCTGTTTTCTTAGTTTTTACAATTCTTCTCCTAAACTATCTATAACAAGATTCAGATTTGAAGATCACCATATTAAATAAAAGAACACCCAGGGCAGTTCCGGCTTACTTTTGCAAAAACATATCTTAATTAAAAGATAATCACCAAAAACTTGATTTTTGAGCTTACGCCGCTCTGCTCTGTTCCGCTCCTTTAAACGCGAAATCCTATGCCTATACTTTTCACAAAATGGCGTCAATATCGTCCCCTTAAGACGGAACCCGGACTCACACTGGCGCCGCCACCTATTTTATTTTATTATTACGTTAAAAACGTAAAACGTTGAAATTTTCACAAACGATGTAATTCTGTTGCCGAATAAAATAAATATTAAAGGGGTTCCCATACAACAAACGTTATTTTTACGGAACCCTTCATGCGCGAGTCTGACTTGCACTTGGCCGTTTTTTTCGTTTATTTACGTTATAATAAAATAAAATAGCTGCCGGCGGCGCTCGTGTGAGTCGGGAATGATGTCAACAAACACAATGAATGTATCTACTTAACTGGAACGTAACAGCAAATGCGTGAGTCATTCACCTTGAGAACATCATACAATATTGTCTTCCACTCATTTCAATGAAATCATCATATCGTGGCTCATTATATCATAATTTCTCATCATCATCATCATTAATGGTCTGTACATCCACGAAGGATACCTAGATTTATATTGTGTTTTTATTGGCATACGGGAACGACAACGTTTGCAGAGTAGGTATAGATTCGTAAATTTTCCAGATACAAAAGAATGGGAGCATTCTGTGTATACATAGGTACATATGGACGAATATTATTTTATTTACACATAGTACAGTATTACAGGATTAAATACTATATACACTTATAAAACTACTGTTTGAACTTACATCCTATTTTCTAAAAATCTAAGCCGTCACCAGAAGGCAGAGTGCCTAGAATGCTGGCAGTATTGCCACGTTGAATGGCAATGCTAATTCGTTGACCGATATAAAAGAAACTCAAGTTATGTGTCTTGCCGAATAAAAAAAAAAAAAAAAGATCGACGTTCACCAGAGATTTGCTCAATGATTAAAAGTCTATTACACGTAGGAACCGTTCCCTGAAGGGTTACTTTTTCTTTATTTCACTCGTAATAAATTGACTTAGAACAATAAAATATAAATAAACATTTATTAGATGTAAGATGTGACTTCGATCTTTGTATTATCATTATCATATCAGCCGATACACGTCCACTGCTGGACATAGGCCTCCCCCAAACGATGCCACTTAAAGCGATCCTGAGCCGCCTCCCGCCGCGTCCCGACGATATCGTAGCGGTCTCAGGGATTAGATGGACTAATCCCTGAGACCGCTACGATGTCGTCGGTCTATCGAGTATACTATCGTAGTATCTATATACATTATTGTAGTCCGCTTCGCGGAGTGTTGAGTGGTAGGTGGAGTAATCATCATCATCATCAGCCTATACCAGTCCACTGCTGGACATAGGCCTCCCCTAATGATGCCATAGTGCCCTGTCTTCTGCTTGCCGCATCCAGCATCTGCCAGCAGTATTTCGCAAATCGTCATCCCACCTGGTCGGAGGGCGTTCTACACTACGTTTGCCGAGTCGCGTTCACTCAAGAACACGTTTACCCCAGTGATTGTCGGTTCTTCTCGAAATATGGCCAGCCCACTGCCACTTCAGCTTGCTAATCCTTTGAGCTATGTCGATCACCTTGGTTCTCTGTCGGATGTAATCGTTGCGAATCCTATCCTTCAGAGAAACTCCGAGCATAGCTCTCTCCATAGCTCGCTGGGGGAATTTAAACTGGTGGACCAGCCCTACCGTGAGTGTCCACGTCTCAGCTGGTAGGACGCACTGATTGAAAACTTACTTGGTCGAGTAATACTAATTTATTATTTAGTTACAAATTGCGTGTATAAGAATGAGATCTAATAAAACAGTTGATTTGAGAGAAACAATAAAATGCAAAATAACAGAAACCGGATTTATGATTATGACATTTATGACACTCCTACCAAGGTTACTGATATTACCGACCTAACAATCCTTGAAAATCACGGAGCAGACGACCCGATTTAGATGCAATCGTATTTTACTAAACTATCAAAAACAGTGATGATTAACCTGAACAATTAAATAATAAATCTATAATAAAACAAAGTCGTGTTAGTTACACCATTTATAACTCAAGAACGACGGGACCGATTTTCATGGTTTTTGATTTGTTGGATTAGTCTTAGTGCGGAATAGGATAAGAAGTATTAAAAACATTGGAATTCGTAAATTACGAAAAAATAACTACCCGTGCTAAGACGGGGCGGACCGCTAATAAATAATATAAAAGAAATAGCTGGACAACCCACACAGCACCATCTTGCTCAAAGCTAAATAGAAAATATATATTATGAAAATTAAAAGAAAGCAAAAGGTACGCGATAAATACCCGATAAATAATCTTAAATATTATGGTCAGCTTGTTTCCTCCCGAGGTTTCGCACGCATTGTTTCTATGGAAACGTTCAAAGGTTATTTCTATACTTTTTGAACTGGTTTATGGGATAGAAAGTATTACTAATTTTATTCCATGCCTGGAAGTAGTTCCAGGCATGGAATAAAATTAGTAATACTATCTATCTATGCGAAATGTCAAACCATCCGCACGGTTGTTTTGACGTTAAAAGGTAACTTTCATAATTTGCATTACAAAGGAATGTACGAAATGGGGATAACCCCATCCAAATATCCAAACACATACAACTTTATCAATATATCTATGTTTTTGCTTAGCTACTCAATTTTATCTTGGATATACTTCTGATGCTGTCCACTCATAATATTAATAAATAATGCTGGACAATTCACACAGCATTATCTAGCCCCAAGCTAAGCAGAGCTTGTGTTATGGGTACTAGATAACTGATATACATAATATACAATACATAGATAGATATTTTTTATTTTATATAGAAAACGACCAGAACACCCTGAACTAATGTCTGCAGATCTTACATTTGTCCCGAGGCGGAAATCGAACCCGCAACCTTCTGCGTCGCAGGCACACCTTCGCCCACCGCGCCACATCGGTCGTCAAAAACTCATAATCTTCATCATTGGTCTTTTTTCATATACGTAGGATGATCATGGCCGTCAGTTCTCGAGTCAGAGGCTGGAACTTTCTCGTATGGCTGAAGAAACCTACCCGGGAAAGACAGCATCGGCCGCATTTAGTACTTATACCTAAAGGAACCCGTGGCTGGCAGCGGGTTAGCGGCATATTCGTGTCTTAAGCCCACTCGTGTCAAAAGTTTTTCCCAGGCCATTGTGTGAAAGGGATAGGCATAGGATATCGCGTTCATATGAGCGGGACAGAGCAGAGCGCGTGTGCAAAAATCAAGAGTTCTAATTACAAGAGTACTGTTCAAGTAATCAACTATTCGTTTTGGCGAACCTGTTACTCTGCCTTTGCTTTATTTTTCAATTAATTAAGGCATAAAGTCATTTTGTTAGGGAGAAGTAGGCAAATATGTATCTCAACTCTATAATATCTCTTTAAGATTATTTTTTTCAATCAAACTTATACTTAGGTACAGTCAGCGTCAAATTGAAATAAGAGTGAAGAGTAGTCAAAATGATCTGAAAAACATAAAAGCAATTTGATATACGCAGTTCGAATGATCATATTGTTGTAAGCACCCAAGGTGTTCAAAACATCTTATTAAGTTATTACTCATTGTTTCATATTTATATGAGCAGTCAGAGTGATCAAAATTATCTAAGCAAACAAAACTTAAAGTTATCTGTGCATATTGTTGCAATACTGTTATTATCATTATTTTTTGATGGTACATTTTATGCACAGATAACTTTGAAAGCTTTGTTTGCTAAGATAATTTTGATCACTCTGACTGCTCATATAAATATGAAACAATGAATAGTAAGATGTTTTGAATACATTGGGTGCTACAACAATATGATCATTCAAACTGCGTATATCAAATTGCTTTTATGTTTTTCAGATCTATTTGACTACTCTTCACGCTTATTTCAATTTGACGCTGACTGTACTACTAATCAAAAAACTATCTTGGCGCTTTTGTACACAATGAAAAGGAATATTAGGTGTAGGAGTCTATTCCTAGATGTCATATTTGAACAGCAGTAGGATCTCAGAGATCATGAACTTGTTCATTTTTTCAAACGAGCCTTAAATAAATTTCTCCAGGTTTGTTAACTCAGGGTTAAATTTTATAAATTTGTCTCGCAGTTCTTATTGCACTAATAGTAAATAACCCAGAGCCAAACGCAATGTTAATGAGATGTTCATTCATTGTTTTTACATCCGGCCAAATATAGCAGGACGAATGGTGAATGATTTGAGTGGTGCTCTCTCTCGCTCAAAAGAACTTTGAATAAGTCTTCTTTTCTGTCAGATTTTTAATTGAGACGTGGTTCTTTGTCGCATTTTAATGACTGTTATTGTTGTGTTTGTGTACTTTTGTTGTCTGTCATTTGTTTGGTTTTCATTGTTCTTGCGTTTCATTGTGTGATGTTTTATTTTACGAAAAATTTTAAAAGAAGCCTTGGTTACGCGGCCCGAATTTCACACATTGTGTCAATTTGCTACAGGGCGACGAAGTAGCGAAATATAAACATAATAATATAGAAAACAAAAACTGATGGAGCCAACCCCCTACAGAAACAAAAAGCCTGGGTGGAATTCGAAAAACGATTGAATGCTTTCACCACCGAGTAATGATAAATAAATGCTTGTTGTCTGATAATGATGATGAGATCATCGAATAATTAGTTCGGACTTTTATAATACATTAATTGGATAACAGTCCGATAATTGATTTGACGACCTGAGTGGCGCAGCGGGCGAGAGATTGCCTGCGACGCAAGAGGTTGCGGGTTCGATCCCCGCCTCGGAACAAATTTGTGTACGATCTGCAGAAATTTGTTCCGTTGGTCTGGGTGTTTTCTATGTATAATAAAAAATATTTATCTATGTAATGTATAATATTACGTATATCAGTTATCTAGTACCCATAACACAAGCTCTGCTTACCTTGGGGCTAGATAATGCTGTGTGAATTGTCCAGCATTATTTATTTATTTAATTTTGTTGCCGTCTTTTCTACGCATTTACAAATTCTTTAAATTTTGTTGATAGACCTACATATTTTAGTACTAGTAAAAAAGAAGCACCATATAAACATATTGTTATTTTACCAAGCTCTGTATGTTCACGAGTTTTTGGATACTTTTGGAAATGCGATCAAGTTTCATTCGCACTTCTATCCCTTGGAGTAGAAATTCTTCTTTCAACCACTGCTTGTTTTTAAGGTTAACCTTCATATTATGTTATATATTTAAGAGTGTATGTATTGTGAGTTTAAGAGGAGTTAAATTGATCAACACTCTGTGAATGTAATATAATACATGTGGTATATGGAGACCTGTATCGAACTATATTAATCATATCGCAATGCGCCTATTTTACTCGATGCGAATCTCAATTGTCTCTAGTTTGGCGTTTGACCAATTAGACAGGAGAATGACAGAATAGGAGAAAAAAGGGATTCAGATATTCAGATAAGTGGAATCTGTGAGTGGAATCCTATATAGTGGAGTTAGCTTCGTGAATTTAGAAGCCTTAGCCTTGGGTCTGTGTTTCAGAGCTGTATTTCCATCGGGCATTACCTATGGAGGATAGTGGAAATTTAATTGAACTTACTCCGTTATAATATAATTTTTAAATTTTCATTTAATAAAAACCGAACAATTTTTGAAGAAGCTGATAACTGCTGATGAAAAGTGGATCACGTACGACAAGAACGTGCGAAAAAGGTCGTGGTCAATGGCCGGTCAGGCTTCACAGACTGTGGCGAAACCCGGGTTAACTCGCAACAAGGTTATGTGTGTGGTGGGATTGGAAGGGCATTTGGGCCACTCAGCAAAAATTAAGAGAGTTTGGCTGGGAGGTGTTAATGCATCCGCCGTATAGTCCTGACCTTGCACCTTCAAATTTCCACCTCACCTAAAAGCTTATTCAGAAAAAAAATCTTGTATTGTTATCCCATAGATTATTAGGTATTTTTTTCCAAATCATCAAGTATAGGTAACCTACCAGTGTTACTGCAGAGTATGCAGTAAGCGCAATCACTGAGTGCGCAAGTCAAGACAGTAATGTGTGTTGAGAAATGTTTGAACACAAACAATCTCGCGGGCGAGAGATTCTTTTCGATAATAATATGTCACGTGTGTTCTTAACTGCGCATCGGCGGCGCGGGCGTCGTTTGCATCGAGCTACGTTTGCCGACTAACGGTACTTGCGTCGCCCTTTTTAGGCGAGAATATGTTGTAGTCCCTACATAGTCGTCCCTAATACGCTTCTTCCATTGTTTGCTCCAAGGGCAGATAGGCACAGATAGGGTCTGCATTACACAACTTCAAAAAACTACTAGGTAGGTTAGGTACTACTTTAAAATCTACGAGTATAAACCTATTTTCGTACCTACTAATATTTTTATCTAAAGCTCTTCTGGTCAGACATAATTACTTTACCAAAAATCTTCTCAGACACCATGAACATGCATATCCATTTTGTGCCGTCAGAAAACAGCTGTTTATTTAGGCGCAGTGCGGATCTGGCCGACATAGCCACATAGAAAGGCACCCGCAAAACCGCAGCGTAATGAGCAAATGGCCCACGTGAAAACATTCAGCACAATTCGGCATCATTGTTCTACCAAAGGATTCATTTCGAACAATTTGGAACGTTATGCAAACAGGGGGGAGAAATGGAGAAACTGTTTCAGTGAGCTCCGCCATCCGGTCTAAATATAACCGGGCGGAGACAGCTGTAGGCCGCGGGGGGCGGGGGCGGCGCGGGCAACGACCCCGCCAACCCAGACCTTGTGTGCATTGCCGGAAGGAAAGATCTATTACCAATTTGCACCATTTCACTCAAAAGCAGCACTAGCGCCATCTTGTGTGGAATGAAAATCTACTCGGCTTAGTCTAGTGACTGAGTGTTAGAAATGATGAAACAGTTATCCGTTGAAACTTTTTTATTTTTGGTAGTTCTACTAACGATCAAATAGTCATGTCCTAATGCTTGTCCGATTTCATTTTGCATTACAATCGATTTTGTTTATGAAGAATTATTTGTTTTAATCGATTTTTCTTAATCGATTTTGTAATTGTTGCTCAACATTTTGTATTATTTTACAGACAAAGTCACCAGCCCACTCGGTCTAAATTACTTTATTTGTGGAATTCAATTGAATAAAATAGTACCTACTGGAATATATATATTTTTTTGCTACTTCCTCCTGGCCCCACGGCATAGCATAAGGTACCTACTTACACGCGTTTTTCCGTATATAGATAAGACTATCTGTCTTTCCTATTGTCTATTTTTGGAATCAGAATCCTACTAATATTGTAAATTGTAAGTATGAATGGATGGATGTTTGTTACTCTTTCACGCAAAAACTACTGAACGGATCTGGCTAAAATTTGGCACAGAGATAGATTATAGGCTGGAATAACACATAGGCTATATTTTATCAAGGAGTTCCCACGGGAACAGGAATTACGCGGGTGAAACCGCGAGGCGCTGCTAGTATTCTCTAAAGTATAATTTTTGATGTTTTATTGCTTACTTGCTTCTACCCGCGGCATTAAATGTTTTTTTCTGTGATAAAAACTGTGACAGATTGAGTTACTATGATAAACTATAATTTTTAAAAATCAATATTTTTTCATAGGAATTACATCTCTAATTATCTTTACTAGATATTTCGGCACGATAAAAATTGAAACTTTCGTAAATCCCCAAATTTTTCGAGGCGACTTGAAGTTGTCATTGAAGTGTAGAACTAATGTGAGTTACCAGTATTCTTAGTTTTATAGGACTAATAGCACATTTTCTGTTATGTACAAAATTCTATCATAGTAGTACAAGGATAAAAGCTTTTAACAGTTCTATGGGCTAGCAGTACTAATGGGAGTTACTAAATACCCACTATTAATTCTATACAACAAATGGGCCAGGTTTCGTTTCAATAGTTTTACCATGAAACTGCAGGAATAAAATAGTAGTAACAGTTCAAAGATGTTACAATCCAATAGAACAAATGGGTGTTACCGGACAGATTCGCGTCTCTATCTGTCAAAAGTAACAGTATTTTATGAAATACTTCAGTCTTCTTTCCAGATCTCATTGGATTTCCGGTACTATAAAATTGCATTGCTTCTCAGTCCCAACCTCTCCAACCAAATCCTATTTCCTATTTACGCTGCAACCTTACCTTCGTTTATTTTTCAGTAAAGCTGAAACTTATTTAAAGGCAAGAAAAAAGAGAGTAGCAAGTGAATAACAACAAGCAAAACAAACACAAAGTGTTTAGTTTTATACTAAACATAAGTCAGGTCCCTTAAAATTCGAGATATTCCGGATT
Organism: Eupithecia vulgata; assembly: GCA_946478455.1. Classification (NCBI taxonomy): domain Eukaryota; kingdom Metazoa; phylum Arthropoda; class Insecta; order Lepidoptera; family Geometridae; genus Eupithecia; species Eupithecia vulgata. The sequence goes on along the minus strand of OX297859.1, from coordinate 14,101,436 downwards.
CGTCCGACTTTGGGCCCAATCCTGTGGGACGAGTCCGGTAACAAAATTTTTATGCTGAAATTGTTACGAATTCGTGCCTTTTTGAGATTTCTAACAGAAAAGTAGCAAAGTACTGTCGGCAGAAAACTTCTCGTGCAAGTAGGTAATCTTGATGAGTAATTCTCATCATATTTCATCTAAAAAAAAACAAGTGTTTCCATAATTTTTGTTACATTGCCAAATTGTAAACGATAAGACTTAAATTTGTTTACGTTTTCGCTTAATTGTTTAACAGAAAAACAATAATAAGGTTCTCGTCGGTCGTCATTAAAAACCAGTGAGTTCAATATTTTGGCTACATTGCCAAGTTGTATGAAGTGTTAATTCGTTATTGAGTGAGACCAAGTTTACACCTCTTTAATTTTACTATAAAAGTAAAATACTTTTCAAGCATTATAATTAAGTACCTACTGATTTTTGTATTGTAAATAAATATCAATGGGTATTATGTTTACTTTTAATTACCCTACAAACAATATCACAAGCTGGAAAGATAACAAAAAATACAAATACAAAAATAAAATTGTATTTTTGTATTTGAAGACGACTCTCACTAAGCGGTTTTCCTTCACTGTTATCAGTAGTACCGCTGGGATTAAGAACACGCTCCATGCTGCTGTTTTATCGGTCAATTTCAACCTGGGTCTTTTCAAAAAAAGGGTGAATAGGTATCTTCTAGACCTTCATGCATGATACATCGTTGGCCACATCTTCATTTATTTTAGGTGAGATTGTGGCCAACCGAAGGCCTATTGATTATAAAAAAGGCGACTTGAATAGCAAATGGACTAGGAGGGTCGGAACTGACCGTGACAGTCGCGGCTTAAGAATCGACCCCTCTGCCTGCCGAGCGTGGTGATTAGGGCCAAATTAGTCAAATTAGAATTAGGGCATGGCATGCGGCATGTTTTGCAGTGGATGTATGACCAATGTGTTTTATTGTTGTTATTATAAATAAAAAAGCCTAGCTCTAGCCGGTGCAATGAATAAAGAATATTTTTATTTTGTTCAAAACAATCGTATTATTTAATAAATATTGGTCTACCCTTAGCAAGCACTTGAACTGGAATAAAACAGGTCTTAAGAGTGCCTGCGATGAGGGTCTATTCTGTTAAGATTGATTAACTTGCACCAGTTACAGTGAAAATTACTCTTACAACTGTTGTCAACTACGGCAGGTCAATAGCACTGTCACGAAAGGTCTTGGTCGTACTGTACCTGAACTACGACCCCAGACCTAACTTTTCACCCACCCACCCATTTACTACTAAGGTTTGCTCGTGGAAAGTGGTTTGATTCTTTATATTGGAGTCTTATTACTTTTTTGTTTTATCACATTACTTCGGCCAGGATGTTTAAATTTTTAGATGGATGTAAACCAAGCCTACCAAACGGATCCGGCTGAAATTTTGCGTAGTTCTAGCTAGACCTGAATAAACGTAGGTAAAGAACTTTTAATTCCCGAAAAACGCGTGCGATACAGTGGGCAGAAACTGGTAACACTTTGTATGTGCGAAAGTGAGGATGTATAGAATTTGGACGTATGTTTTTTTAACCCTCTACCTACGCCAAAAGTACTGAACGGCTATTTAGCTGAATTTCATAAAATTAGTTCCAGACTTGGCTAACATAAAAACAAATATATATCGAATGTTTTATCGCAAAGCCACAAACAGAAACCGTCGTTTCCAAAAAGTTGTTTAAAAAATACAGGCCATATTCGAAACATTTGGTCGTTGAAAGAATATCCAAAAGTGGAATTGGCGGAGTGCCAACATATAAATTAAAAGAGAAGAATATGAAAACGCCAGGTGGCAGTGAGTCATGTTGTTTGTTTTTTATGCACCACCCCAATGATTTCGTGTCGTATCCACACTCACAGTGCATGCAGGGCTCACCCTTGCATGGCACGAGCGTTAAAATTACATGCACGGTCAACCCTGAAATTTTTAGAGCCTAATTTCTAAAGCTCGTAAACGAGTTCTTTGCGTATCTGAGTGGGTAACTACGAAAGGTACAGTCAGCGTCAAATTGAAATAAGCGTGAAGAGTAGTCAAAATGATCTGAAATACATAAGAGCAATTTGATATACGCAGTTTGAATGATCATATTGTTGTAGCACCCAATGTATTCAAAACATCTTACTGCTCATTGTTTCATATTTATGTGAGCAGTAAGAGCGATAAAAATTATTTTAGCAAACAAAGCTTTCAAAGTTATCTGTGCATAAAATGTACCATCAAAAAATAATGATAATAACAGAATTGCAATAATATGCACAGATAACTTTGAGAGTTATGTTTGCTAAGATAATTTTGATCACTCTGACTGCTCATATAAATATGAAACAATGAGTAGTAAGATGTTTTGAACACCTTGGATGCTTACAACAATATGATCATTCGAACTGCGTATATCAAATTGCTTTTATGTTTTTCAGATCATTTTGACTACACTACACGCTTATTTAAATTTGACGCTGACTGTACGAGCATTTTGAAGCGTTGTTGTTTTTCCAACATAAGTTTTCCATCATGAAAATCGTTCGTTTCGTTCTTGAGTTATAAATGAAGTCACTAACACGACTATGTTTTTTTTTATATATATTTATACAGATAAGTATGGATTTAAGAATGTTTAATGGTCTTTTGTTTGTTGACGGTTCTCCGTACGACATTCTGTTCCATATTTCTCGTGAGCCCCATACTATACCTTAACCAAATTCTATGTAGAATGTTTGGAAACAAACCAACCATACTTAATCTAAAAACACTCTGTTGCCGTGTCTTTTTATACGCAATTTACATTATTTCTTGATTTGATATCTTTCCTTCAACAAATACCTTTTGCTTGCAAATAAATCTGATACTCGAGGCCAAGCAAGTGAGTTTTAGCAAATTATGATGTGGTTTTTTTGGAAGGAGTTTCGCTTAGGTATAAGTATGATAGTAACTGTGCTCATACCTAAGAAGTTACTGAAGCGTAACTGGCATCGTTTCACGCCGTTTCAGACAACGCATACCATTCAGGCATTTTGCATTGTTCTCGGAAAGCGAATTTCCGGAGCTGCAATGCAACCACTAAGCTGATGGTGCAGAAGCCTCCCCCCCTCCCGATCAATATCTCACCCCATGCCCCCTTCACCCCGCTTCTCCTCTAACCTCCCATCTATGGAACGCTACCGCCCCGCCCTTGCAAAATATGTCGAAAACTCGATATAAACAATAGAGAATTTCAATTTATTTTGCAATTTCACACAACACCGGAAGTATTTATGGGCAATTATGTTTTTTGTTAGTTTGCGTCCTATTTGCAGGAAAAATAAAATATCCCGGCAGTTATTTTTCAGAAAATAAAATGGCTGAATCCACCGCGCGTGTATCTACGCGTATCTATACGCATTGTTAACTCATTCACTGCCTAGCCTCTGCGGTGAGACCCGTCCGACCAGAAGTTCCGACCTGCCGTTCGTAGCTGTACGAGCTGGAACATGGAGATGAGCTTCATGATCATGCTTACTATGAAATTTACAACTTATTTCCCATTAACCTACTTAAATTCGAAATGTTCCTTAACATGTTAGTACTAAAGTATGTGCATAGATAAATTAAGTAATTGAGGACTAAATGGATAATGTCGAACATATTTTTTAACTAAGAACTCGGAATGTTGCACCGCGTTTACATTATTGTAGATTCTACGTCTAAATTGTAATACATCACCATCAATAATGTAATCAACATTAACGCAATAAATAAATAATGAATATGTTAAAATTTAATTGCAGAATACGCGTTTTATTCATTCCAAAAATCAACCCCAGGTGTTTCCATTTATATCTGCAAATATGATTTTGTGAGGTGAAAACTCGCTCTGAATTTCTGTAAAATAAAATGGTTCAAACTGAACCGCTCGTCTAGACAGTTAAAAGTTAATTGGATGAGTGAACCATGTTGTGGTTATTTATTTTCACTCGCTTTGCTCTACTGACTCTTAATTGAAATTGACAAAATGGATTTTAATTCTGCTTTGTTTGGTTTTTGTATGGTTTTGTTGCTTGGAAATAAGGTTATTAATATATTTTTTTATACAGGGTGATTGGTAGCCGGAGAGTTCAAGGAGAAGCCAGAGAAAACCGTTTAGAACAGTTTGGGCCATGGTTTTCTCAGACGATTTCTCATGATTTACTTTCTACAAAATATTTTGGTTTTTTGAACTCTATATTCAACGGTTAGTTGCTAAAAATATATACTTAAACTAAACAATAACTATATAATCTATTTTTATATTCGTGTTTAGAGATACCTATCTGATTAAATACATACTTATAACATGTACAACTAGACCCGGATAGAACTAATACCTGCAAATCAAACAAAATTTGACCTGCGGCGGTAATCGACCCTGCAACCTTCAGTGTTGCACGCAGACTGCCCACTGCGTCGAAATGGAGGTTTCAATTCTTTTTCATAAAAGAATCAGACGATTTAATTATTGTGTACCTACTTGGTCAAAACTATGAAAGATTTGTCTTTCTTGTTTTTTAATTGGTACAAACTGTGAAATTTGAATTGGTTGTCCTTGAGAACGAAGCTCAGTGTGTAATCAACATTAAGCGAATCGAATGGTTACTATCGTGACTCGTGACCAAAGTGGTAGAGTAATTTGGAAGAAACCATTTTCACAATAAAATTTGTTGCCAAAATGGCAACCGCTCAAAACAATGACCAAATTATTGTGAAATACGTACCACCCGTTACACGGGCCTAAAAACTTACGTACTTAAGTAGGTACTCGCGTTAGTATAAGTACCTAATACATTCAAAATCTAACTTTTATTTGTGATAATCTTTTGACTTCACCATTAATTAACAGATAGACAATTTGAGAAATAGATAGGTCTTACACATTTTCTCAAATCCACTCACTAGTTTTCTTCATTGAGTTTCTGACATGTCGGAATAACATGGTCACTGCACACTTGTTGAAGAAAAATATGCGCTGTTAATTCAGAACTCCAATATCACCAGTCTATCAAACAGTCACTGGGGTGTAAAACACCTCACGCGAGTAATTAAGGGTTAACTGTTAACTGAAAGGATTGTGTTGAAGGTGGAAAGATGACACCTACTCAATCTTTTCAGTAATAGACGATAAAATTTTAGTTACCTATAGAAGAAAGGATCAACGTTTTGTCCGAACTTGGTCCCAACCACGAACCCAATTTTACCCTTTTTTGGGTTGGTGGGTTGTATACCAGTGTAGTGCAAGACCACATTAGCCTTATCTTCAAGGACCGCTATTGAGCGACATTGCACTGCCCGCATCCAGCCAGCTATGCTACATTAATCTGAATTACTTACCCATACACAATTGCTAACGTCTCTTAGACACATGTCGGGTAGACGCATCTAAAACATATGCTTGTTTCACAAAAGCATTGTTACGTTACGTCACTCAACCTTGCTTTCGCAACTTCAGTCTTGCAATGTTCATGGTACTTAAGTACTTGTTTGAAAGAGACAGGATACCTGAAGTGAGATGACGGGCTTATTCACTAATAAACCTACAGTCCGTAGGCTTAGATCATAGCTTAGACCATCTCAAAAGCTTTGACAATGGCTACACTACACATACATTAAACGAGTAATACCTATATACCAGCTGTCTGTGCCCAGCCCAGCGTTTTTAATCGAGTTAACCTAAAAATAATTAGAGGTGTAGTCTTTTTCTAGATAGCTTCAACTATTCATTATGACTCTGGCTATCTAGTTTGACGATAATGTGATCGGGTTAACTACAAACCTGGTTTCTGGCATCTTCAGGGTGACTAGAACTCACCCTGAAAATGTTCCTCCATTAAGGATGAAACGTTGGTGCTCTTACAAAACAAACGGAATGACAGAGGGAGTTCACATTTACGACGATAATTTGCGAAACTAATTTTACGATTGCGAATGGTAGTTCCAGAGGTTAGTGGAGAATAGTAGACGACAAGCCGTCATCGGACGCTCCACACTAAACGCATCAAACGGATTTTAGTAGTCTTTGCATGTTTTGCCCATAAAAATGCGTCCACTTATTGGCCCTCCTTCCACTTAGATCCACAGTCTTGATCCACATGTAGATCCGAGGATACTTTTTTTTCCTCTTCAATCCACCTATGAGGGGATCTAAAATTACTATTTCTTTTCTATTCCACTTGAATCCACAATCAAGAGGATCTAAGGTAACGCATAAAGCGGAGACTATGGACTCTAAGCAATGCCGGCAGTCAGTTTAGTGTGGACGATGGCATTATTCGTTTACAAATGGTCGGCAATCTGGTTGATGCTGTAACAGTCCAGACAGTGGCTACACTGTTTTATGCAAATATTTTACATTTAGCGTTTCTTTTAAATAATATTTAACCCTAAAAATAAATCATTTATAAAACTGCTTTGATGAACTACATAAATACTTCTTTAAACTTCTCTGAATAGAAAAATAGACAAATATTTTGAATTCGTGGCGCGGACATAAGGAGAAGACGGAAAACAAAATAGGAGTGGGTTGGAAAATTGCTTTCAGACGGGACGCATGTGATTTTAAATAAAAATAATGTTCTTGATAAAGAGAAGCGGATAATGCAAATCGAAAGGATAAAACGCTCTTCGGTTATAATACGTTAAATACAAGAGAAAGGATTCCAACGTTTGGTAAAGGTTTTACCGGAATCAGGTCAGAAATCTATTTTATTTTCAATACAGGGCTATTTCGGATTAGTGCGTATTACACGAGTAGGTACCTATATCATTCCTATTTCATCATCTAGGTCATCTTCGATTCAACGATATTGTAATTTGTATATTTTGCCTAAAGGAAATGAATTCCAAGTTTGCTCTAACTATCTTTAAATTGAATATTATATTTATGGGTCTTTTAGTATGTGAAAAGCAACCTTACTAATTGACTTTAAATTCGGCAAGCGAATTCGAAGCGGTCGTCTTCCATAATTCGTGAGACAAAGTTCTCGGCTGAAGGAGTATCCTAGATGATCATTTCGTCGGATATTTCAGGGTTATTATATATATTCTTTCGGTCTAAGAGTTATAGTGAAGCTTGAAATTCAGATCTTAAGATTCTAGGGAAGTCTCCAGGCTTCTACTAAAGCTCCTACTCTGGGAGGAGAACCTAATAGGAGACGAATGGTGCTAAACTTCACCAGTTTAGTAGTGTTTGATTCCGCAGATAAATTTGGAACTTCATTACTTCTCTGGTTAAGTACAGCTAGGGACCAGATGACTTGACTTATCTAGCTTTTTAGTTAGAGAGATGATGTATGGAAGAGTTGAATTGCATAATATCTTAACGTAGCTTACCCACTGAAAGGTTTGTATTAAACATCACAAAGTAAACTCCTTTCTGAAAGTGTTTCAATTTAGATAGGTAGATTATGACAAGACTTTGAGGCTGGCTTAGGTTGCTAAAAGATAATGCCCTCCTTTCCCGACTGACTCTTTTGTGATATGTCCCAGTACCTTTACCTATATACACAGTAATAGGCATGGAAACCCAGCATGCGGTCTTATCTGTGTTGACGGTGGAGGTCTGTCCAGTCAGGATGTCGAGGATCACAGATGTTGGGCGGAGGCGGTGCCCTCATCCTTGCCGTCGTAAGTTCGGTGTGCGAGAGTGAGATTGAAAGTTATTTTAGTCGTTTGTGTAAATGGAGGATTAGGTTTTATCAGGTTTAAGTAGGTAGGTATTCTTCAGAATTAGGGTATATTGTAGCTAGTTCGTTTGTCTTAGCTTCTAAAAGGATCTGAGTTACTACAACATAACGGGTGTCCTACCACTAGACGACACTAGACGATCACATTGGCCATTATAAATCACTTTTCTATATATTCGTTTATCTACAATAACTATCTCTTTGAAGGACGTTTCTTTGGTATAGGAAGATTTGCAGCTTCCTTCTGAATTTTAAGATAATCATAAATTATCTAATGATCTATGTTTAATAAGTTCTGTAATAAATGTTTTGAATCTTTAATTTTGAAGTTATATTTATTTTATTTATAATAGATAGGTAGGGGTGTTACAATTTGCTTGCCGCATACCAGGATTTAGAATTTAGGGTTTATTTAGAGATGATTTAGGCTCAGGAAGTTCGTAGGTAGCAGTAGCAGCAGGAAGAATAAGCTAGGGAAATTGTTAGATAAGTTATGATAGTTTTAGATTAAGTGTGAGCTAGTCTTACAATTTCCTGTCATAGAGTAGGTATCAGAATCGATAATTAGACTTATTTAGATAAGTAAGTAGGTAGGTACAGTTTCGTTGTAAGGATCTCTCATCAAATCTTTACTATTCGGGAGTCGTGAGATCGAGACCATGATTTGGATGTTAGATTTTAACTTGTTCAGGGATGATTTTATTATAGGGGTCGTGTAGGAAATTTGTAGATAATATGTGTTTTGCGATTGATTTAGATAGTAGGTATCATTGTAGGGGTCGCATTTTATATTAGTTGGATTTAGGTAATTAAATTTAGTTATAAAGTGTGGTTCAGTCCACACAATTTGTTGCATGTGAAGTGGAAAGAAGCTAAAGACAAACGAAACCTCAGAATCTAATATTAATAATATTTCAGGGTTTTTAGTTTTTCCAAAATAGTAGGATATTGGAGAGAATAAGAATAAATTCGAAGTGGAAGGAGCATGAAAGCGGGTCAAAAAGGAATATACACAGATGACGGAGGATTTTGGAGCTTAGAACAGTCACTGCAATTCAAAAGAAATCAAGGAATCCAGGATCGAGGCTGTGGGTCGACTAAGGATTCACAAAAGAAGGCTCCAGTCTAAGAAAAGATAAGTGCACTTTCATAAGATTTACTAAATCTAAATCATGACAAAAAATTATGGACTAACATGGACAGATGATAATGATGATTGGTTAAAGGTTCTATAGCAGTGGACTAATGTAGACTGATGATAATAATGATTGTTTAAAGGTATTGTGGAAGTGGTCTAGCATGGACAGTAGATGATGATTTTATTGGGTCCGAGTCTAACCATAGCAGTGTAGTGAGACCATCACTATGACCCAAATGCGTCCATAATTCTTGTTCATTGTTCGAAGCAACCTTGTAATATAGGTAGCGATGTCCACCAAACACCACAACGAATAGTCCATTACTTGAAAAGTTTCAGCGCACACTAGGCATGTTCTTTACGAGTAGACGCAGGGTAAATAGCCAAATTCGGATGAACCATGCTCATCGCGCATGTAGGTACGTACGTGTGTATCCACCATAAGAGGACGAATAAGTGTCACGTCAGTGTCAAGTTCACATCATTATTATGACAAATAATAGTCAGAAGTGACGACTCCTGTGGCATAGTGGCTGGATGGAAAGCAGGAACTGCGGGTTCGACTCTCGTTTTTGAAGGAATATATTTGTTTGACTTCTAAAGCATAGTGACAGCTTTTCAACCACTTAGGAAAAGGAAGACGCGGGTTCGACTCTCGTTTTGAAGTAAAATGTTTGTGGGAGTTGCGGATGTTTATTCAGTGTTTTCTGCTCGCCCTCTATAAATATTAAGAAAATAAAATATTTACACTAAATGCGTAGGTCCTTGGATAGATGGTTGTTTGTTACTCTTACTCACGCAAGAGCGGCTGAACTGAACTGGTTGAAATATAGCAAAGAGGTAGACTAATATTCCGGAATAGCACATAGGCTAATTTTATCTCGGAATTTCACAGGAACTGCGCAAGTGAAACCGAAAGGTGCTACTAGTTATGCACATGGGTAGTCTGGCGCGTGACACAAGCATTGCTACAGTTGTGGTTGGTTCTAGTTTTAATTATAAACATAATTATAGGAGCAGCAGTTTCAAGATTATTGAAAATGCTTGAACTACGAGTTTGGCGTACGTGGAGTTCGCGGAGATGCGGTGCTGTGTGGCGAAGCTGTGTGGGCGGTGCTGTCCGGTTCGGCTGGCGATTTGGGATAGCAAAGAAGGGCAGTGAGATTTAATTTGATTTATTTAAAAAAAAATACAAACTAGGTCTACCTAATGATGATTTTAGAAGTTTCACAACATAAGAATCGAAACATACTGGAATCTTATCTGAGGAAGGCCATGTCAGCAGTTTCCTTCTATGTAGTCTTGTGAGGCTTATAATTATAATAATGAGGTTCGGAGTTGAATGAGTAAGAGAGAATTGAACATGAATTCATTCATAACATTGCCGCTGCTAAGGACTTGAAGTTGGTACATACAGGCAGGTCGTTATTAAGGTTTTTCAGGATAAAAATCAAATGATATTTCAGACAACTAAATAAGTAAGCCAGTTCAGAGGATCTTTAATATTTTAAGAATTTTATTAAATAAATTCTAATAATAAACAACATAGAAAGTTTTACCGAGGTGGTCTTCTTATTTTATTTAATTTAGCTTAATAATTAGCATAAGTCTTGGAGTTTGGAATGGATCTTCAGCTAGGTACTAGGAACTCCCAGCAGCAGGTGATGATGAGGAGATTGGAGATGGACAGAGTTCTTCAAACGGCATCTGAAATAAATAGAAAATAAAAGCTTTTCTTTACAAAATTATCAAGAAATATGCTCCAGTTTCGCAGCAGTATACATGTAGTGTTGGTTTACTTAGGATACTACACCTGCAGCAGTTTGGTTGATGCGACTATAGATGATATGGTTCTACACACATGCTCGGTTTCGTGTTCATGCCTGAACCATCTATATAAAAGGAACCTGATCTAGACATAGATTCGAGATCATAAGAATATTCTTAGCAGTTGGGGGAACGTCTAACAACTGAGTTCATTGAACTTACATGTTGGATTCTTGAAGAAAGACATCAGAGCTAGCTCAGTGGATTAGCTTTCTCTCACAGGTCAGTGGTATCCAGCAGAATAGATAATACAGTTGTACATATTACGTTGTATTTATTGTTCTGTTCCTGAAATAAATAGAAATAATTTTTTATAACCTGACATTTAGCTGTCAATGACAGAGGGAATACAAGAGGCTGTGCATAGTTATGGTCTACAAAACGTTTATCACGGAGGTATTAGTGCCTGAAGAGAGGAATTTTATGGTTCATTATGTAAACATTAGAAAATTAATAGAAATTCGTACTTACAACTAGATAACCTCTCATTCGACACCGCCGATAGCGGAGGCCCGAACGACATTTGTTTCTTCTTGTGTGGAAAGGCGAGCCCGATACATTGATGCTTCTTGTCATTTTTCAAACGATGATATTATCATTACACAGAGGATTTTTTCTTGCCAAGACCTCTTGTTCCAGATGTATACGTGGATTTTTACGAGTGAATACCAGTCATACAATCAACAATAAACAATGATGGCAGAGTGGACTGTGGACAACACGGCTATAACTATAATAACTTCGTAAATTCAAATACTTAGATTACAATGTAAACAAAGAAACGTCCACAGATGAAACAATTTTTACTTTTACAACCAAAGAGAAAGAAACGTCTCGTAACCACAGGAAACGTCTATAGATAATTAAACATGTCAACTTCAATTTGCGTTGCGTAATATAAACTCTGCATAAGCTGAGATCAAAATCAATTGAATCTAATAATAATTTCGTAAAATCAATCTAAAACAAAAAGCGGAAATAAAGTTAATTCAACCTAAATACAGATACGTGGGGTCGTTTAAAATCAAAACGTTTACGAAATTTAAAACCAAAATTAAAGCATTGCTCTTTATTTAAAAATCAGAATCACTAGATGTTGCCAAAATACAGATACGCGGGGTCGTTTAACATTACAACTCTTACGAAATTTAAATTTAATGCTAAAAATTAAAGCGTTATCACGTGCCCGAAAACTATTGTTGAACATCGGAGTTTTAAATGTTGAGGAACTATGAACTAACTCGAGGGGTCGTCGTCGGATACCCTATAAAAATAAAAACTTATCTACATAGGTACGTGTTACTATAGATTATCCAAATTTTGTTAAAAATTTTATTCGGCAAATAAAGAAAAAAAAAGGTACTCGAGCGAAACTAATTTCTTCCGTCCGATATTTGCTAGACAAATTCTGTCTAAGGCTACCCTACCTGTCAATCAATCAATGTCAAGTCAGTCAAATCAATCGGTTTGTTTACTTTTATGCTTTCAGAAATCAATCATTCTGAATAAAAGCTATAAGTTAACTTATAAATTAACTAAATAATTGTTCAATAGAATTCTGAAGTAACAGATTCTAATTGTAATTTGCTGATTTATACTGGGAGAATGACAGAAATGTATGAATCCAGTTTGAAAACAGTATTTAGAAATAGTATGAAGCTTGAAGGGCCCATGTAAGTTATCTTTTTACAGAATTTGGTACGATTTATTTGAGATTCGAGCCATAAACGCACTACAAATAAGTTCTTGTGAAAGAAAGGTTCTTGGTGTTAGGATAATTAAGATCATTACAGTTTTTTTTTAAAACTGAGATCTGAGCCTCAGCTCTGTCTGATTTCCAAGAATTTACACTCTACCTATTAGGCTATGACTGAGCACACTGCACATACACCGGATTTGAAATGGGTTTAAGATTTGATGGGGTTTTGGGGGTAATTAAGATTGAGTTATCGTCGGTTATTGTACATTGAGTTACCACTGATCTGGTTCCTTTCTAGATCTGAGCTTGGTCATAATGTAAGGCCAGCCTGGTTGAAATCGGTGTCCCACTCGGGGAGGCTTGCCTCACAACCAAGCCCCAGTAAATCAGTCGTTCTTTCTGTCAATCGTTGATAAATCAATAAGCTTTAATCATATTTAGTTTGAACATGGTGCTGATCCATTTTGTGATTTTAAATCTGGTTTAAATACACACACAGTAAAAATGTATATGGTTTCGAGTTTCAATGGATTAAGAATTCAATAATTGAATAAATAATGAAATATAATAATAAACAACATCTGTAGAATCATAAAACAACTTAAATAAATGCATATATTTGCAACGGTTTTGAATTTTAGGGAAATTTTTAATTCACTTACTATCTTAATAGGCCGCTGCTAAAAAATTTGGGGTCGATTGTAACAGTCCAGACAGTGGCTACACTGTTTTATGCAAATATTTTACATTTAGCGTTTCTTTTAAATAATATTTAACCCTAAAAATAAATCATTTATAAAACTGCTTTGATGAACTACATAAATACTTCTTTAAACTTCTCTGAATAGAAAAATAGACAAATATTTTGAATTCGTGGCGCGGACATAAGGAGAAGACGGAAAACAAAATAGGAGTGGGTTGGAAAATTGCTTTCAGACGGGACGCATGTGATTTTAAATAAAAATAATGTTCTTGATAAAGAGAAGCGGATAATGCAAATCGAAAGGATAAAACGCTCATCGGTTATAATACGTTAAATACAAGAGAAAGGATTCCAACGTTTGGTAAAGGTTTTACCGGAATCAGGTCAGAAATCTATTTTATTTTCAATACAGGGCTATTTCGGATTAGTGCGTATTACACGAGTAGGTACCTATATCATTCCTATTTCATCATCTAGGTCATCTTCGATTCAACGATATTGTAATTTGTATATTTTGCCTAAAGGAAATGAATTCCAAGTTTGCTCTAACTATCTTTAAATTGAATATTATATTTATGGGTCTTTTAGTATGTGAAAAGCAACCTTACTAATTGACTTTAAATTCGGCAAGCGAATTCGAAGCGGTCGTCTTCCATAATTCGTGAGACAAAGTTCTCGGCTGAAGGAGTATCCTAGATGATCATTTCGTCGGATATTTCAGGGTTATTATATATATTCTTTCGGTCTAAGAGTTATAGTGAAGCTTGAAATTCAGATCTTAAGATTCTAGGGAAGTCTCCAGGCTTCTACTAAAGCTCCTACTCTGGGAGGAGAACCTAATAGGAGACGAATGGTGCTAAACTTCACCAGTTTAGTAGTGTTTGATTCCGCAGATAAATTTGGAACTTCATTACTTCTCTGGTTAAGTACAGCTAGGGACCAGATGACTTGACTTATCTAGCTTTTTAGTTAGAGAGATGATGTATGGAAGAGTTGAATTGCATAATATCTTAACGTAGCTTACCCACTGAAAGGTTTGTATTAAACATCACAAAGTAAACTCCTTTCTGAAAGTGTTTCAATTTAGATAGGTAGATTATGACAAGACTTTGAGGCTGGCTTAGGTTGCTAAAAGATAATGCCCTCCTTTCCCGACTGACTCTTTTGTGATATGTCCCAGTACCTTTACCTATATACACAGTAATAGGCATGGAAACCCAGCATGCGGTCTTATCTGTGTTGACGGTGGAGGTCTGTCCAGTCAGGATGTCGAGGATCACAGATGTTGGGCGGAGGCGGTGCCCTCATCCTTGCCGTCGTAAGTTCGGTGTGCGAGAGTGAGATTGAAAGTTATTTTAGTCGTTTGTGTAAATGGAGGATTAGGTTTTATCAGGTTTAAGTAGGTAGGTATTCTTCAGAATTAGGGTATATTGTAGCTAGTTCGTTTGTCTTAGCTTCTAAAAGGATCTGAGTTACTACAACATAACGGGTGTCCTACCACTAGACGACACTAGACGATCACATTGGCCATTATAAATCACTTTTCTATATATTCGTTTATCTACAATAACTATCTCTTTGAAGGACGTTTCTTTGGTATAGGAAGATTTGCAGCTTCCTTCTGAATTTTAAGATAATCATAAATTATCTAATGATCTATGTTTAATAAGTTCTGTAATAAATGTTTTGAATCTTTAATTTTGAAGTTATATTTATTTTATTTATAATAGATAGGTAGGGGTGTTACAATGCGGTTATAGTGAACACACCATGCGGCATTACGCTCAAAAATCTGTCTGATGCGATTAGTGCGGAGCCCCCGATGCTGGCCTGTCTGCGCTAACAGTTTTAGCAAACAAAAAACTTTACAATTTTATTATATTTGTACTGATGTTAGGGGTTTGCGACACTGCCATGGTTAGCTCTGGCACGCAGGGTTTAAAAAACATATTAAAAAGCGATTTAGATAATAATAATAATTCATACTGTGAGTCATGTTGACATTAAACGACTGTCAAATCAGCCCTTTTGCGCTGGGAGGCACGAACATAGGTAAATATCTATTCGTGCTTTTTGTGTTAGTAACGTTGTTCCATTCTAGAATGAATCTGATCGATTTCTAATTCTATATAATAATAAGTCACATCGAAATAAATAGACGAAGCTGCTTATTCTCCGGTTATATTACAGAGAATACCGAGAATACCACCCATACCGCTTCTAAATGCTCAATAAGACATTAATGAAATTGAAAATTGCTCCGGAACCTATATATTTCATAACAAACGACGATTGCTAAACAAAAGACGTCGACGTCCTTGATTAAATTCTTATGACGGTGGCATTCTAGGTGAATATGGATAACTCTGTTCTACGAATGCGGGAAAGTCTGTATACTCTCATTGTTTTTGAAAACTATTTTTTTTGTATTAGACTCTAAATTACATTCACTAATTAATAACACAGAAATAACTGAAATAAATGAAGTACCCAATAATATACACTACGGAGAATATCCAGCATCCCAGAATGCTGCCAAAATTGCCTCGTTGTATTTCAAGACAAGTAGTAAGTACCTATACCTATATAATAGAAAAATCCAAAAAAACATGAACATCATCAAACATGAAACTGCTGTATTTCCTTTAGACCTTACAGGACTCTTGGACACGTCACAAAAAATGAATGAACTTCTAAAATACCGACGAACTTTATTTCATCACTCAGAAACTGTATTCTTTCATGGGCGTGCTATATATGTGTTTTTATGAAAGACTTCAAACTTTTGCTCTACATAATTATATGTAAATATTTTAAGTTACTAAATATTCCTTCCGACGCAAGTTAGGATATTTCATAATAAAATATCACTCATGTGACTGTGCAATGTTTTGAATACTTTCTGTCCAATTATAATTAGCCCTACCTACCAAGCCGCTGTTATTATTGTCTATGAAGTCATCTGCTAGTAATGTGGTATTATGAACACCTTCACTCGCTCCTCCACTTCGCTCTTGACCTCTTACTAAAATACACGTGTTAATAAACTTTGTCACAGATAACTTTCAAACGATTTGTAGGGCTTCAACAACTTATTGTTTCGTAACAATTTTTAAACGACGACTTTGAAAAGAGGTTCTATTTGCGGCTTTACGTTTTTATAATAGAATGTAGGTATGTTTGTCGATTTGTCCGTTATTTGCAGTTGTATAAAATAGACCGTGATCCTAAGGTGGTCCATAAAATAATAACAATAGTTTCCGAGGAATATTATTATGTTAAACTTAAAAAATAAACAGTTTTGAACTAGGGAATTCGAAGCCAACACAATCTATGCTATGGAATCGGGTGGTTCTTTCTATAGTTTCAACTTTAAAGTGTTTTTCGTACCTCAAAATAAAAAAGGAATCCTTTAAGGATCACTTTGTTGTCCGTCTGTCAACCCTCTTTTCTCAAAAAGGCTTGGGGGTATCGAGTTGATATTCACATCTTCTTAGGTTTGTAAACTCTTGGAGCCACGATATATATCAAACTTCTAAGTCTAAGTTGCTTTTTTACTTTTCCAAGGGATTCATGCACACAAAACCCATAGGGAACCCCGTTAACCTAAAATCATGAAATTTGGAAAGAATTAAGTGCCTATACAAATCAACTCCGTCAGACCTAAATATCTTCCAAACGAATAAATATTTAACTTTGAAATTTGTACATGGTACAGTTCAGGATCTATGCTATCGATCATATGTTTCGAATACACGATTCCATAAAATTATCTCGATCGAAAAAAATAGCAAAGTTACCTCCAAATTTTTACTAAAACCTTAATTTCTTAATAAATACAGAATTTAAGAACTTGTGAATAAAGATAGTAATAGAGTAATAGAACATTTTACATGTTTCGGATTTTTATAAAAAAAGTCCTAATTATTAGATAATAAAATCTGATTTTTGGGCTTGCGTTGCTATGTTCTGTCTCGCTCCTATGAACGCGAAATCCGTTTGTCCTTTTCACAAAAAAATTAAGTTGTGTAGGCTCTTAAAGTCTTATAGCACAAGTAAAGAAAAGAAATCTAGAACCAAGTAATTTTTTTATATCCTAATTGTGATCAAATCAGATTAAAAAAATTAACTGTGCGTCTGGGTTCGTTACTTTGTTTACGAGAACAAGTTGTACGGAAACCTTGACGCGGGAATCCAACTCGCACTTGATGTTTTATTTTAACCATCGTCAGCCAGCACATGTCCACAGCTGTACATAGACCTCCCACATACGAGATACCACGAAAAGTGGCCCTGAGTCGACTCCATTCAACGACTGCCTGCAAATGCTACAATGTCATCTGTCGGTCCATCGATTGGGAGGTCTTCCCATTCTTCGTTTTGCATTGCATCGGTCGCTACCTGATAATCTCTCCCCAACGGTGATCGGTTCTCCGAGCTATATGGTTCTTTTAAACATTTAGCCAAGAAAACACGCGAACTAAATAATTTTGCCGACAATACCTTATCTAGCTAGAGGATAAAAAAGCTCGGGATTAGTTTAGCTCCAACTCTGACAACCTAACAAGGTAAGGGTTTCTTTACTTTTTTACTTGACTTTTACAAGATTGAAAAGCATAAAAAACAGAGTGATCACTTTATATCCTAGTTTTACTTATGTATTTTAAATTTTGTGACGTGACCAAGGGTCCGTAAGTCGTACGTCCAGTAAGGTGTATGTAAAGGAAATAAAGTACTTTGATGTTTGATATTCGTTTGATAAACATTTACTTCGAGGCTCAAAGTGTACCCACAACCGCAACCTTCTGTATCCCAGGTGGACCTTCACCAAGTTATCCCAGGTGGACCTTCACCAAGGAACATAATACTCTCTACCTTCACCGACTGCGCCGCTGATGTCAAGTTGAGTTTTAAGTTCCTTCCCACAAAACCTATTAGGTGCCATTAAGGTTGGATTCGACCAAATACGAGAGAGCAACTAACCCTAGTATAATTTTACTCAAAAGCTGGAGCTATAATAATATATTCATTTAGTAAGCTATATATTTTACGGTATAACGAGCTGCCACATAATTATGGCGACTATGCGATAATATGGGTAATATTGTTGCAATCATTAGCTCTGCGGCCGTCATGTCTTACTATACCAAAATATATCGTGCTATCTGTCGACATATTTGGATGGTGTAATATAAATTGTACGTTATAGCTGCGTCTGTGGTCACTCGCCAATTACTATAGATATAATACCGTAATATACCTTGCTATGATTTGTATTATTAAAATAACATCCGTTATGGCATTTACTCGCAGATTTTTCCATCGCAAGCGTCGCGTAACCAAAACTAACTATGTCAACGAATATGGTAGCCAACTTAAATCGAAATACAATTGTTTAAAGAGCGCGATGCAAATTGTGTGTTTTCTTAATTTCCCAGGGTTATAGGAATCAATGTCGAATAATTACAGCTGATGTTCTAGAGGCCGTCATCAATAAACTCTATGATATCTTGTTTACTCCATAGATTTTGGCTGTCTATGGAATTACTTTCGGATTGACAGTTAGTTATTCTTGGAAAAAGATTTATACTACTTTTGTCGAATTCAGCCCAAGAAAATACTCTCTGAAATCTTGTTTACTCCATAGATTTTGGCTGTCTATGGAAACACTCTAGGATTGACAGTCAGTTGTTCTTGGAAAAAGATTTATACTATTTTAGACGAATCCAGCCCAAGATACTCTTTGAAATCTTGTTTACTCCATAGATTTTGGCTGTCTATGAAATCACTTATGGATTGACAGTTAGTTATTCTTGGAAAACGATTTATAAGTACTTCTTTGGTCGAATCTAGTCTAAGAAGAATACACACGCTAGGTAGCATTGTATTACTATGCTAAAAGTCTCTTACAGCATGATCCGTCGTTAGGATTTTAACAAACCTAAATCTCACATTAATAACTAGTTTTTTCCCGGAGTTATGTTCGCAATATTCCTAAATAAAAAGTAGCAGTAAGAATACATTGTTTATTACCTACATGTATATAAAATTGTGTTATTCCTGACACGTCCCACATTGGTCCAAATCCAGTGGGACGAGTCAAGAAATTAAAATTTAATGTTGAAAACGTTCCTGATTCGTCCCATCATTTTTTTGCTGCTATTCACTTTACTGTGACAGTGGTATCATCGCAAAATTGTCCGTAGAATGAAACTTTAGATACTGCTTGCGGTGCTATTTGCACCGAGATATTGATAGAATGATTTCAACCTTGACACTTTTGACACGCGTCCCCCAATCTGTAGGTACTGTAGTTCCTTTCATCATAGGTAAAATGTCAAATTGTGTCTTTTTCAGACCTTGTTTTTCTTTTTGATTTTACTCCACACAACAAAAGGCTTTGTCGCAGAGCGAGCAAACCGCCTTATTGGATTTTTAGACCTTACCATCATAGTACTAAAGTAGGTCACAATTGTATGTGTATTTATTGTAACAAATACATTTCATCACCATTGCGCGGGGCAGAGCGTATTTAGTGGAATTAGGGCCTTATCTCGTGAAAATGCATGCGAATTCGCTGGTAATAGTTTACGTTTAGTTTTGTTTAAAAGTTCACTAATAAATGCAGTTCGTTTCATTTTCTACTCGATTTTTGCATCGAGTGAATAATATCTGAACGAAACATTCTCACAGTAACTACTTTCTAGTCATAGAACTGGTAATGTCTAAGACATGGAATAACATTTAGTTTAGGAACATTGCATTTGGAGTAGCTCATACACGGTCATTCCAATCTCACTACGCCCACCATACGCCGCGCCGCAATTTCTCAGTTTAGAAACCATGGACTGTTTTGTATTAAATACTCGGACTAGCGGACATCTTAGTGCTAAATTCCCTATTAAATTTACTTTATTTGAATACGCAGTGGTTCCTCATAAGAGCAAAATGCTCTAAAGAGGAACCACTGCGATTTTCCATGGGACCAAATCGTCGTCATTGGAAATAATTCTGCCTTTACAAAGCGAAATCTTGTTGCTGTCCGTTTGACAGCTGCTGATTAAATGTTCACTGAAGCAAAAAATCCTCAAATAAATGCGATTCTAACCAAGTGAATACGACATTTTATCCTAAGCAAACAGACGTTCAAAATTCTGGGACTGATGGAATATGACTTTACGATTAGTATTTGACAACCACGTCTTCAATTACATTCATCATACCCGAGCTAGATAATTATTTCTAAAAAATTCATATCCCGTGCAAAGCCGGGGTGGGTCGCTAGTAATATTATAAATTTGAAAGTAACTTCGTCTGTCTGTTATCTTTTCAAGCCTAAACGTCTGAACGGATCTAAATAAAGGGAGCAGGGAGGTAAATGGTATCCTGGGGAAATGTGTGTCCAAACTCCATAGCCATCTACTATATAAATAAATAATAAATAATGGGGGACAATCCACACAGCATGATCTAATAATCCCCAAGCTAAGGAGTGCTTGTGTTGTGGGTGCTAGAAACCACTTCGTCATCATCAGCCTATACCAGTCCACGGCTGGACATAGGCCTCCCCTAATGAGCGCCATAGCGCCCTGTCAGCTTGCCGCATCAAGCATCTGCCAGCAGTTTCACAAATCGTCATCCCACCATCGCAGGGCGTCCTACACTACGTTTGCCGAGTTGCGGTCTCCACTCAAGACACGTTTACCCCAGCGGTTATCGGTTCTTCTCGAAATATGGCCAGCCCACTGCCACTACAGCTTGCTAATCCTTTGAGCTATGTCGATAACGTTAGTTCTCTGTCAGATGTATTCGTTGCGAATCCTATCCTTCAGAGAAACTCCGAGCATAGCTCTCTCCATAGCTCGCTGGGCGACTTAATACAAATAAAATAATGTAGATCGCGTTGACCGTGTATGATGCCACACCACACCACAGACGTTTGATGACTGGCAGGCTCATGTCGGCCGGCCCAGTTGGCCCGCATATCAGACTATTGATGACCACTCACATTAAATTGAAGCAGTTAATTTATCTTCACAACTGCGCTACACTTTCCCCCTAACTTAATAGGATATATTTAGGAGAAAGCTGTAATGTTCTCCTAGTGCAGTTGATGTAACGTTAATGCTGTTTTCAAATTAACCTAACATAATAATATCTTGACGACCTCTGTGGCGCGGTGGGCGAAGGCCCGCCTGCGGCGCAGGAGGTTGCGGGTTCAAATGTTTGTACGATCTGCAGACATTTGTTCAGGGTGTTCTGGTCGTTTTCTATGTATAATAAAAAAATATCTATCTATGTAATGTATTATGTTTATCAGTTATCTAGTACCCTTAACACAAGCTCTGCTTAACTTGGGGCTAGATAATGCTGTGTGGATTGTCCACCATTATTATTATATTATTATTATATCTTAAGAGCAGAGGTTTTTTTTTATTTATTTTGGGAAAGGTAATGAAGTTCCTATCTGCAATAAAGTTTTTTAACAGTAAGATTGTGGCAGTACCCCGACTCACACTAGCGCCGCCACCTATTTTATTACTAGCTGACCCGTCAGACGTTGTCCTGTCATTCAATTCAAACTGACATCATATAGCGCTGGGGCTAAGGTTGTAAGAGGCATTAAAAAAAGCTTACGATTGGTATCACAAATAGCCGGTTTTATTGAAAATTTCTGTGTCTATTAACACCTTCATGGCCTAAGACACAGAAGTCGACCTGCCACGGGTCCGTGTCGCGACGGCGGCTCTGCGGTTAGCACCGCCAAGCTAGGCAGTGAATGCGTTAACGTAATAATAAAATAAAATAGGAGGCGGTGCCAGTGTTCGTCGGGATTTAAAGCTCAACTGTACACTAGAATTGCAATAAGATTGTGTAAAACTGTAAAGCTCCTTTATTTCATTTCGACGATTTCGCAATGTCTGCCTGGGGCGCTGAAGATTGCGGTTTCGATTTCCGCTTCAATGCAAACATTTGTTCCTGGTCTGAGTGTTCTCTGTCTACTGCTGTGTATATAAAAATCTATTGCTGTTCGCATGTCTAGCAAAGATTTAAAAACGGCTTGACCAATTGGCGTAAGCAAAGAAAGCGAGCCAGACGCACAGTTCACAAAAAAAAACTCATTTAATCACAATTAAATAAAAGATATTAAAAAAATACAGTTTTTAGATTTTTTACTTTACTTGTGCTATATGACCTTGCTTCTTGCAAAATTTCAAGATTCTTGGTCAACGGGAATCATCCTATAGGTTTTGTGTGCATGATTCCATTGGAAAATCTAAAAAAAATGTGCGTAAAAGTCCTTTCATTAAGTTGAATTAAAAGTTTGATTTATATCGCGGCTCCAAGAGGTTACGAACCTAAGTAGAGATATATGATGTGTTAGATTTCTAACCTAACATAGGTTAGAAAACTAACAAGAAAAAAAATATGCATATTAACATGGACTAAACATAATCTACAATGTCCTGCTGTAAAAGGAATGTATTATAAAAAAATAGTACTTCCCATATTAAAATTTGACCTCTGGTAGACATAACAGAAGCTACGCTTATTTAAGAGCTATTTGTTAAACATAAAAAAAGCTTACGGTGTTCTCGACTCATTCACGACTGCAAATACTTATCTGGATTGACCTAGTCACGATGCTGTTTTTGTGTGATATTGCAGTAGTACTGTTACATAATAGAACTTTCCTCTAGAGGAAATAAATATAATACAAACAACTAACTCATATCTGCAGCACAATAGAATACCTACCACAATGTAGCAAAAAGGTCGATTCGAAAGGGCCACGTGCCTCGAATGGCGAAACTTTCAACTTTTATAATATATTGTTATTAAATAACAATACTTACGGGAAAGTTAAAAGCTCAGTAAAGTTTAGTATCTTATTAAATAAAGTTTTTTGTAGGAGATTTATAAATGAAGTGTCGTTAAACTTTCGTTCTTGTTTGTTGGTGCCTATCTTATAGGTTTGTTTGCCTACAATTTAAACTTTAGTTAGATGCGTTTCGACTTTCTGAGGTAAACAATAAAGCGTCAAGTGCGAGACGGACTCGCGCAACGAGGGTCCCGTTTAATAATCTAAATAATGATTGTATGACAAAACACCTTTGTCTGGAACCCAACAAGTAACTAATGACCGATCTTCCACTTCCATACCCACTGTAAAATAATGGCATTATGGCAGAGCCGTTTTTGAGTTGAATTTCAAATAAAGCCGACCTATCGAACGATTATTGAATAGATAAAGACCCTCGCGTCTTCACAAACGTGTTCGTGATGTGATGATGGAGAGAACCTGCATTTCACGTAATGTTACTAATTTACCAATAACCATGTATATATTTTAACCTTACACACGTGAGACTAACCTTGTTGATAACAATTTACAAGTCAATAATAAAAATATTTGTTATTTTACGTTTGGAGAAGGCACGTCCAGCAGCTGACGCTGATTAGGTTAAGAAAAACCTTTCGTGGTACATAAATTTGTTGCTACTTTTTGTTTGTACTAAAATATAAACATTTTTAGCCCATTATCTATGGTATTTTATAGACGGGCCTTTAAAAACAATATCGTCTATATGACAGATGTTGCAGGTAAGGTACTTAAGTAATTAATTTCGCTTTTATCTCCAGATGGCGTTGGTGGAGGAGAACGGCGCGGGCGCCGCCAGCTCCGACGATCCGGAAGCTCTGCTTAATGAATGGCTGGGCGAGCTCACTGTACTCACTGCAGTAAGTTATTGCATCGATTATTTAACTTAAAATTTTTGCAAAACTTTTTTAACTTTCACATGTTCTTCGGGATGTTTTTAGGGTTTCAAAGATCGGTTTTGAAACCCTTATGGTCTCGCTCTGTCCGTCCCCGCTCTTTCTTGAATATCTCCGTAACTACTGCAGCTATTAACTTGAAATTTGAAATAATGATACATTTCGTGCGCCATTACTGATTTTAAGAAAAATATATATAAATAAATGAAAAATGAAAATGAATATTTTCAGTACAAATTTTGATGTTGAAATTTCAAAAGAGACCTAGGAAGGCAAATGGGGTATCAAATGAAAGGTATCGTTTTGTACATTTCAAAACACTTTTTGAAATTTCTGTAAATTTCATACTTTTTGAAATATTTCAAAAAAAGTCGAAAAATTGACCATACCCCCCCCCTATCTCCGAAGATTGCACACCGATCCACGTACAATGTATTAGGCGTTTGTAGATATCGATCTATATTTTACAGGAAAAATATAGAGAAGTCTGTAATAATAATAGTTTTTGAAAAATGGTCAAAAAGGGGGGGAATTTTTTTTTCAAAAGGGGGGGTACCTACCTTTGTGGGGTATCAAATGAAAGGTATTGTTTTGACCATTTCAAAACACTTTTTGAAATTTCTGTAAGTTTCATACTTTTTGAAATATTTCAAAAAAAGACGAAAAATTGACCATTCCCCCCCCCCTAGCTCCGAAGATTGCAGACCGATCCATGTACAATGTACTAGGCGTTTGTAGACATCGATCTATATTTTACAGGAAAAATATAGAGAAGTCGATAATAATAATAGTTTTTGAAAAATGGTCAAAAAGGGGGGGAATTTTTTTTCAAAAGGAAGGGTACCTACCTATGTGGGGTATCAAATGAAAGGTATCGTTTTGACCATTTCAAAACACTTTTTGAAATTTCTGTAAGTTTCATACTTTTTGAAATATTTCAAAAATAGTCGAAAAATTGACCTTTCCCCCCCCCCTATCTCCGAAGATTGCAGACCGATCCACGTACAATGTATTAGGCGTTTGTAGATATCGATCTATATTTTACAGGAAAAATATAGAGAAGTCTGTAATAATAATAGTTTTTGAAAAATGGTCAAAAAGGGGGGGATTTTTTTTTCAAAAGGGGGGGTACCTACCTATGTGGGGTATCAAATGAAAGGTATCGTTTTGACCATTTCAAAACACTTTTTGAAATTTCTGTGACTTTTATACTTTTTGAAATATTTAAAAAAAAGACGAAAAATTGACCATTCCCCCCCCCCTAGCTCCGAAGATTGCAGACCGATCCATGTACAATGTATTAGGCGTTTGTAGATATCAATCTATATTTTACAGGAAAAATATAGAGAAGTCTGTAATAATAATAGTTTTTGAAAAATGGTCAAAAAGGGGGGGAATTTTTTTTCAAAAGGAGGGGTACCTGCCTATGTGGGATATCAAATGAAAGGTATCATTTTGACCATTTCAAAACACTTTTTGAAATTTCTGTAAGTTTCATACTTTTTGAAATATTTCAAAAATAGTCGAAAAATTTACCTTTCCCCCCCCCCTATCTCCGAAGATTGCAGACCGATCCACGTACAATGTATTAGGCGTTTGTAGATATCGATCTATATTTTACAGGAAAAATATAGAGAAGTCTGTAATAATAATAGTTTTTGAAAAATGGTCAAAAAGGGGGGGATTTTTTTTTCAAAAGGGGAGGTACCTACCTATGTGGGGTATCAAATGAAAGGTATCGTTTTGACCATTTCAAAACACTTTTTGAAATTTCTGTGACTTTCATACTTTTTGAAATATTTCAAAAAAAGACGAAAAATGGACCATACCCCCCCCCTATCTCCGAAGATTGCACACCGATCCACGTACAATGTATTAGGCGTTTGTAGATATCGATCTATATTTTACAGGAAAAATATAGAGAAGTCTGTAATAATAATAGTTTTTGAAAAATGGTCAAAAAGGGGGGGAATTTTTTTTCAAAAGGAGGGGTACCTGCCTATGTGGGATATCAAATGAAAGGTAACGTTTTGACCATTTCAAAACACTTTTTGAAATTTCTGTAAGTTTCATACTTTTTAAAATATTTCAGAAAATTGATTGTCCAAATAATTGGCAAATGTTTGAAACCCTCGGCGCGCGAGTTACACTCGCACTTGGCGAATCTTGTTTTATCTTTGGCTGTATAAAGGCGGAAACATACACGAGGCGTCGCGTGTCATGACACGCCAAAAGCATATCGCTTTTTTGGTTCATGTCGTGTCGTGGCATGACGCGTTCTGTCGTGACGCCGACTGCTCGCAACTGAGTAGCCAGCAGCGCCAGCTCGGTGGTAGGGATTATGACGCGACACGACACGACACAACAGCCAACCGCGTTTCTATACTGCGTGGCTCGTGGCACATCCATGATGGCACATCCTTAGTAAACGACACAACTAGCGTGTTTTTGAATAATCACTTTGTCCTAAAATTATTGTCCTCAAAAATTTAATTGTATGCAATTTACTTTTCCAAATGCATCTATTTAAATAATATCTTTGTTCAATAAATTGACACTACAAACATTTTAATTGAAGGCCTTAAAATTATATCCGAATCCGAGGAAAACATTATGGAGGTACGTTTAAAAGCTGCACAGGTTTGTTAAGTACACACAGTAACACGACACATTAGTGTGCATAGTACACACTCACTGACATGACAGTAAGAACCCCGACACGCCACGCCACAACACGTTAGTATGTTTCCGCCATAAAATCTCATCTGTATCCATAGACAGCCTAGACAAGACTATGTCTAGGAGAATAGACAAAAATTACATCGAATGGTCAGCCGATGTGTTAAACTTTTTATAATGTTACCCTCCGATTTCATTATGTTTCGTATTGTCCATAAGAAAAGCTATAAAAAGCGTGTTACATTATGGCAGTAGGAATAATTTAATCGAGGATCTAAGTTAGAAGTCTAACCAGATGAATCCAATCCAATTAAGCTGCAAGCCGCTGGAGAGATTGCAGCCGCAAAGCCGATTATAATTGAAAGAAATTCTCCATTTTCATAAGTACCTATTGTAGAGCCGTCTCTGCCACCCTAATCTCGTAAAGCACAGCTTCCCGGGGTAAGATGGTAGGTACATACCTACAGGTCATACAGTACCTACGCTAGTATTACTTATATATTTTTTCTTTATTTATTTATTATTCACCTCGCCTCACCATAACGGTCCACTGCTGAACGCGGCCTCCTCTGATAATCGCCTATAATATATATAGTCTTTTATCTCATAGGGGTAATGTCCATAATCCCTACGCTTTCCATGCGGGTTAGGGATCGAAGGTTATAAATTATAACTATCCCATGGGAACTGATTAATGGGATATAAAGTTGCCTATGTTTTTTCCCGGGCCAAATTTTAGCCCGATCCGTTCAGTAGTGTTGAAGTGTTGTGGTTACAAATATACAAACATCTAAACTTTCGCATTTATAATAGTGTGATTCTCTGATAACGTTCATCGTAAGGTAACCCCATTGTTAAACTGTTGTTTGAAGTACCTAAGTTTGTGAATACAGACTTATTTCAAAACAAGAATCTTTCGGTAAAATGAAGATGGCAAACTGCTTTGACGACCTCTGTGGCACGCCAGGGTCTGCCTGCGACGCAAGAGGTTGCGGGTTAGATTCCCTCCTTATGACAAATATTTCTACGAACTGCAAATATTTGTTCCGGGTGTTCTGGATACGTAAATTCTAGTAAAAAAAACAACTATTTATGTTATGTATTTATGTACATAATATATCAGTTATCTAGTACCTAACCATAACACAAGCTCTGCTTAGTTTGGGGCTAAATTATGCTGTGTAAATTGTCACAATTGAATCAAACTAACTTCAGACTGTCGCAAACATTCTACAAGTATCCAAACTTGATGAAGTACAAACTCTTTTATTGTTTTAAGAAAGAAGAAAATAAAAAAATTCCCAAAAATACATACGGACTTACAAACTAGGTATTATTACCAGAGTTAAAACTATACAAAAAAAAACAATAAGAAAAAATATAAGAATAGAAAAAAAGGGTCCCCACCTCAGCATGTTTAGCATTTGGCTAAGCCCAATGCTACGCTGGTTTCCAGGTTTGGACGTACTAGTTCCTAATAATATTGCTAATTCAGACCAGACTAGTGACTATTTAGATAAGTGTTTTCAGTAAGAGAGTGAGCGTCCCTGAACAAACACGACAACAGATACAATTCGTATAAATTTATAATAACATCTGCCCATAAAGCCGTATCCGTATTCATCAGACAGCAATAACAATTCGAAATCTAAATAAGATGGGCAAAAAAATAAAATGTGTTTAAAATGATGACTGATGCAGCATCACGAGTGGCACACGTGTGCAGCGCAGCCGGCGGCCCAGGCGCAGACAGGTGCGCTCGCCATATGGCCTCACTACTAAGATTTGCCATCGCATCGCCTTCAAGCTGTTCCACGCAACAGACCTTTTTGTGGTTTACAAAACTTTACAAAATTACATTGTTTTTTTTTCTGGGTTACATTTACAAAATTAGGTTCAGACATGGACAACTATTCGTTTCTAGAATCCAACAAAGGGGTTAACGAAGAGAGAAAATAAACTAACAACTATACCGCCGCTTCCGGCGGCGCGGCACATACTAACCGAAACCTTATATACTCTTATATACATTGTTTCGGATCTCTAAGGAATAAATATCAGCATCATTTTCATAGTAAGGTCATCGAAAGAACGGATCGGCCGTCCTTAGTTTTGTGCGATCCGACGTCATCCATCAACTTCGTTCGTTTTGCAAGTAGACTTCCTAGTATCATCGGAGCAAATCGCAGAAGTTCGAAACAATTTTCGGTTTCGACAGTTCTCATTCATCACTTAATGTGCACGTGACTTTATACTGGCGGCTGCGCGCTCTCGGCGTTTTTGAAATAATGAATCTTAAATGGTAGGTATGAAATAAAAATGAAAAAAAAAACTATTAAATTTTAATTTTAATTAACAATTACAAGTCATGTCTTATCGACAAGTGTAATCAGACAGGACATGTAGTTTTAGATTGAAATGGAAGGCAAAAATATGTTGTATGAGACATGAATCTCATGCTCAAAAAGTGTGCCATTATAACGTAGCGAAGGGGCTAAGGGCTGAAAACTCTTTTTTCTTTTAATTTTTCCTTTGATATCATCAGAACAAGAACTTTGTACTTTTTATTAAAAATTCGACTTTTTGATGCTCCTTTCAAAGATCACTGTCTTATTTGCAGTTATTTTTTGAAAATGTCTGCAAACGCTTTTATTGTTGAATGTTTATAAGAAGGTTGATTCTTCCTTCACGTTGCGTACTACCGCAAAATCTCCTAATTTTTTTATAACTTCAAACTGGATTAAAGGTGGACATGGCTTACTTAAATTAATGCATTTAAGCTAAAATTAATATAATACCGACCTATTAAGCAAATGTAACTGAAAAAAATACAAATGGCTAATTAATTTAACGTGTTGCGGTCGAAATCACGTAAAATATATTAAAAAACTTACAAATTCGTGAAGTAACTCGGTTTTGTCAGCTTCCCTCGCTACGTTTGGTAGTATAAAAAACTAATTTATGTACCTATCATGGAATGGGTTAATTAGTCCCTATTTCCCTAATAAAACATTTATTTATCTCCTACTTCATGCTCGAAAGCTGTACTTTATATTATAAGGCATGTAACTCTAATCGAAAGTAAGTTATTATAGCCATATTGGCAGAAATAGGTGAAGGTTTTACCAAATTCAAGCAAACCCAACGAGATAACCTTACTCCGAGTCTCGTTGTTTAACTTTTTCATCCATATTTTGAGATTCTAAATTCAAAACACTATAAGTCTCAATTTGAAACATCAAAATTTGTCTGAAAATGTTTATCAAGGTGATGTTGGCCGTAGGCTGTTAGGTTTTCTTCTTAATTCGAACTAATCTCTGTTCAGAAGGTGGAATAAAAAAGGAATGCCGCGAAACTCCTTACCAAACTTTTACTATTTACTCGCAGAAACAATGAAAATTAGAATTTTCTTCTCGTGCGTAAAGCTGTCTTCGTCTTGGGCTGATTAAATAAAGTACCTAAGACACTGTTTTATGTCCTCCGTGCATAATCTACTATTACATGCAGTATTACCATTATAAAACATGAGCACCTCTTTTGCTTATTACTATGAACACAATATTGAATACATTATGTACATAGGTACTACATGTGAGCAAAAGTTTGTAAACATCAATAATTTCACAATCATATTAACAACAAAATAATCATAATATGTATGCAAGAAACAAAATATACCGGGGTATTGGTAATACACTCGTCATCTAAAATGTCAATAAACATGATTTTGTTTGGTCATATTGCTTTTTTAGTCCAATCGCTATGAAGTCAAAACTACATGGTCGTTTCGAGATAGACTTTAAGATATCTCTACTCCAATCGAGATTTAGCCGTCCATAGATCTAGGCGTTCAGGCCACTTAGGCATAGTAGGTAGATAATTATGTAGTCCAAAAGAAACCGACTCATCTTAAGTTTCCATAATTGTGTTTGTGATCATAATTGACTACTTGTTGCGAGACTTTGTGGTGTTTACATAATATATTTATTACTTATGCCGTTAACTGTACTGATTCTCTGATTCCTAGCTAACAAATGTTTTTTTACACACATTTATTTTATTTAATTTTGTGCATAAGAGTACTTATCGTTGTTCGTTATTTATTATAGTAGTTTAATTTTCTGTCTTATATTGGGAATCCGACGCAAGTTGCAAACTGCATCAACAACGCAAAATGTTGAGAAAAGTTTTTGTTATCCGTTATTTTAAGACGGTCCATGATTATTGCAGCAATATCCAAAAATATCTCAGGATTAATTTAAAAAAATACTAAGACAAAACCGCTTTATATTTTTGACTTAGGTGTCGACTCCACAAATTAAAACTTCAGCTTATTATTCAATTATAAAATACTTACCAAATCAAGCGATTATTGAAAAGCATCCAAAGTGAACAGCAAAATGTCGTTTTAAATCTTTGCATCTGTCTAAAGGAGGAGGTAACCAAAGCTTTGTACCTCAAAAGAAACGGACAAAAAATGGGAAACAGGTGTTTCAAAGAACACCTGCTCGATGCCAATCGAGTCGACAGATGTGCGAGCCTCTTTCTTTATTGATCCTAAAGGCTTTCTTAAACACCACTTTTGAAAACTGCCAAAACATAATTACGACAAATATCGAAAGAGGCATCAATGTAACTTAATTTTAAACTTCAAACTTAAATAATAAGAATGTATTGCTGAACGTTTTGGAGTATTAAGAACCACAATGACTTTTTACATCCATTTTGATTTCAGATTATTTCCAGAAACAAAATTGTCGTTTGTTATTTTATTCTAATGGTGCGTTTGTTCATGGTTTTTGGTTGTTTTCTATGTAGCAAAAAAAATTAAATATGAATACCTATCAACAAAAATATTTGACGAATATGAAATTATTGAATTGATATTTAAAAATATTGACGACCTCTGTGGCGCGGTGGGCGAAGTTCTGCCTGTGACGCAGGAGGTTGCGGGTTCGATTCCCGCCTCGGAACAAATGTGTGTACAATCTGCAGATATTTGTTCAGGGTGTTCTGGTCGTTTTCTATGTAAAATAAAAAATATTTATCTATGTAATGTGTTATATTATGTATATCAGTTAACTAGTACCCATAACACAAGCTCTGCTTAGCTTGGGGCTAGATAATGCTGTGTGAATTGTCCGGCATTTTTTTTTATTATCGTACATATGTAATTGATGACAATATGATGCTTAGTATGTCCAACAATAAGCAATAAATAAAAACATTAAAGTATCACAAACTAGCAATCGTACAAATATTTGTACAATCGAACCCGCAACCTCCTGCGTCGCAAGCGGACCTTCGCCCACCGCGTCACAGAGGTCGTCTAATTAAAGTTATATTTAAGATTCTTTTTTGTATTGTAGTATTTAATTGACACGCTAATATAAGTGATGACATGGGATATAAATTGAATTTACTGAATATACAAAGTGTCAGCTCGATCCATTTAGTAATTTTGGAGTAGTCTTCGGCCAAACATCTTCGCTAGTAGGACATTACATTACAATCAGTTATCTAGTACCCACAGTAACCATAACACAATCACTGCTTAATTTGGGGCTAGATAAATTTACTAAGTTACTTATCAGAGGAGGTCTGCTTCCAGCAGTGGACCAATAAAGGCTGTTGAGGTCACAATGTTGGGCGACTCATCACAGATGACGTAAGCAATGGCAGATTTTGTAGCTTAAAAATTACAATAACAGTTTTATTCAATAATGTTTAAGAAACATTATTTAACAATTTGTAAACCATGTTGTACCTATGCTTTAAACATTGATTGCGTGTTTCGGAAATTTTAACTGAAAGCAACTTCATAGCACCTGCTTCTTATTTTTGATGAAGGGGCGCTGTTTTGCATAATGACAGACAAAACAAAACAAGAGAGCGGCGCAACTGTTTTTGTTTTCGAGAGGCGCAACTGTTTTTGTACGTAACCAAGTAGGTAGACATATGTAGGTATATAGCCTAAAAACGCGTGCTCTTTTAACCGTAAAACTAGGGCAAAATGAATATGTAGGTCGTGTT
The DNA here is from genome assembly GCA_946478455.1 of Eupithecia vulgata. Lineage (NCBI taxonomy): Eukaryota > Metazoa > Arthropoda > Insecta > Lepidoptera > Geometridae > Eupithecia > Eupithecia vulgata. Next base: position 14,068,825 of record OX297859.1, on the reverse strand, counting down.
GGTCATCATGGTACTTATCCTATCTAATATGTATTAAAAAGGCGAGAGTTTGTAAGTAATGCCGTTTTAAAGATTTTTGGCCAAAGTAAACGCCAAAACTACTGAATGGATCGGGCTGAAATTTTGACACATAGAGTACCTGGAATAACTAATCAGCTACTTTAAATACCAAAAAATGTGCGAAGCTGCGATAAGCAAGTAGAGTAAGAATAATAAATAAATAAATAATGCTGGACAATTCACACAGCATTATCTAGCCCCAAGGTAAGCAGAGCTTGTGTTATGGGTACTAGATAACTGATATACGTAATATTATACATTACATAGATAGATATTTTTTATTATACATAGAAAACACCCAGACCAACGGAACAAATTTCTGCAGATCGTACACAAATTTGTTCCGCGGCGGGGATCGAACCCGCAACCTCTTGCGTCGCAGGCAGACTCTCGCCCGCTGCGCCACTGTGGTCGTCAATAATAATAATTTATTTACACAAACTGGAAGATGGATTTTTGAAAATTCCTTTGTTAAACGGAATAATAAGATAAATTAGATGGCGGCGCCACTTTGGGTGGGGTATGCGCCTTAAATTGATTATGTTTATGGACTCATACGACAAATCACATGCATACTGTTACTACGCGTTATGTTATAACATACAGTATTATTGTATTTCTCATAGAAATACTTTAATAACAAGAAAATTACATCCATGTAATAAAAACAAAGAACAAGTATTTTCAAGTGAAACAATTGCACCAGCTGCAGACTGTTGCAAGCAATCTACAGAAAGATCAACTTATCTTTATTAGTACTCCATAGACCTAGGGTCTCGACCTGCTATTTGCGCCTCTTGCGATCTTCAGCCAAATGTGCCGCCGCACCAGCCCTTACGTATATCCTCGGAAGATGGGAAGGCACAAGTGTGTCGACGCATGCAGCGTCCCACACAAAACACAATAGACCTTCCTAGGTCGGGCCTCTTACCATCGTCACGCAACAGACCATTCGGTTCAAGATTACCTGATACGTTAGCGGTGACAAAGGCCCGCCGGATGATGTCGTTAAGGCTGGCATAGCGAGATATCCGATTGGCGATCCTTGTATACGATAATCCGCGATGACCAAGCTGTTCCACAGCAGTATCGTACTAGCATTGATGAGGCGTGCTACATCTTGCACCCAGCCGAAGACATGTTGCAACTCAAAAAGTTAGGGGATCCAATAAAATGACAATGTTATCTTCTTATACGGGATATTGGTGCCGACCAATGTCTTTAGAAACAGACTCTGAGAACTCCTATTTATAAACAGCCAGGAGACGGGCACAATATGCAGAGCTGAAACGAAAAGAACGTTGGTAGGGCTACATTTGAAATTTTGCGAATACCTAAGCCTCTAAATCTGGCAGGTATTATTTTATTATGTTGTCTAAGCCTTCCAAGAGCTGGCTGTTCCACAGTTGAATCACAAAAAATCGATTCATAAATTTAGATACAAAATGGGAAATAAAAATAAATGTTTTAGCTCTCATTCTATTTTGCTAGATAGTTCCGGGTTCCGACCCATTTCTGGGAAAACTTGGGCTTTAATGGTAGAGTTTGTGATAGAGCTTTCGCATTTGTCATTTGAAATGGGTGCGTCGTCGAGTCGAACTCGAACGAACCCAGCTTTGAGCAGGGGCGCGCCACGAGCCAAATGGCTATTAGCACCGGCAGGGTTCCTTCGAAACAAGAGGGGACTGGCACGCACACAAGTACAAAGCCACTTGGATCCGAGGAGGCAAACATCGAGCCGAGCCGGGGCGAGGGCGCACACACGTGTGCGTCTCACGACACGCGCGCGCGCGCGGCTACGCTCGTCTCCCCCCTGGCCCTGCCTGTATGTTACCGCCCGGCTCTGCGACTTCATGGCTCATTTTGTAACACAACTCACTTCACTTTGCTCTACTGTAACCGAGCGAGCGACTGCCAGTGGTTGCCGAGACTGCGGAGGTTGAGCGCGTTCTTTGTCACGATCGTGTACAATATCGGAAGCGTCCTTTGTTGTGTTGTAATACTTACTAACTGTTCAGAAGTTGTGCGACAAAATTAAGATTTAGTGAAGGTGTGAGGTCAGTCACTCCTGTTGTGTTATATTATCCAAGAATCCCGCGTTTGTGGCGCAGTCCCGAGCTGACTCTGAAGGCGGTGGAACTATAAACTTGTTATCATACTGTGTGCATTACGAGCATGAATGCATGGAGATAAAACTGTAGTATTCCAGTTTAGTGCTCTCTACTCGGCGATCGCTTGTCGTTTATCGTGCGTGTTAATTGGGTATGAGAATTTAAGTTAAGTAGAATGCGCAACGTGTGGCGCCGGCCTTTTGGCACACTTTACTAATAGCGCGAAGAGCTGGTCCGTGAGTCACCGCTGGCCGCTGGACGCTGCAACTGCAATGTAAACGAAATGATGGATGTACTAAACGAGCCGAGCAAGTGGCAACGCGGACGCATTCTGTCTTCCCTCAACAGAAGCTTTCGATTAACCACAGGAAAGTCAAAAAGTAACAATAATTCGCCCACGGATACCAAAACAATGGATCAAACATTGGAAAATACGACCTTGGTACGTTTCTTGCACATTGTTTTTATTATGAACGTAGTAAAATAAATTGCATAAGGTAGGTAGTTTTATGTCAAGGCTCGTTCTCTGGTACTGCAATATAGCTTGTTAATTCTACCGGGTATGGGAGATAATACCTAGATTTTTGCAGTTTCAAGTCTTTTCCGTAACCAAATCCTGAGATCCCACTTCATAGTTTAGTTAGATCTTTGCCAGAAAGCTCATTGAAATACTCGTAACTTTATCACAAATATAGTCAAACTTCGCACTAATCACATCACGCTAATATTATAAATGCGAAAAATTGGATGGATTAATTTCAACTTCTTCACTACTGTTTATTTTATCCCATATTCAATCAGTTCCCATAGGATAAAAATTACAGTTAAACGTTTCCATAGAAACAAGGCGTGCGAAGCCGCGGGCGGATCTACTTTTAAAATAATCTAGATAAATAGATTAAGATAGATCACGTTAAAAATTTAAACTTATGTAATGAGTAATCAAAGGTTTATGAAGCTACTCGTATATAATGAAGTCATACGTATGGCAAGCACGTTATACAGTCTCTACCTACAATTGAGATTCCAATCATACGCATAATGTTTATAACACTCGAACCTATTAAAAATTTGTACCAAGTTCATTGTTTCAAATAACAATCATATAACACAACTATGTGGGGCCTTTGAATGGTTAATCAATTCCAATATTAAAAACTGTTGGTGTCCATATTCATATGCTTAATATTCCTATTGTTACATACACGTCGAAATGTGTTAGGCATGTTTAAAAATCTGGCTCTCATCATCTCACGAGACAATGGGCAGACAGAACTAAACATCGAAGATAAACAATGACATAATCCAAAAGAAAGATATGGAATTTAACGAAAAAATGTGTACGGATCTTTACCTGCTTTATACATTTTACTGGTTAATTTCATACATTTTGTTGGCTTAAGGATCCCTTGGATTCTTAAAAGGTGCTAACGGGACCCTATTATATAACTAAGCCAGCTGCGGTCCTGTCCGTTTAACTAACATCCCATTTGGCTAGTTAAAATTTTAGATTACAAATAATAAATTTGAAATGACCACCTCCTAGATGGGTCAACGATATTACAAGGACTACCCTAACCTGTAAGCGATCAGCCCACGACACGAACAATAATCAGCACGAGAAGACAGTATCCAGTTGGTAGATATGGACGAATACTAAAATCCCCTTAAATATATTTTATTTAATTTGTACAGTGTCCTCGAAGTTCACCTTCATTCACCATAACTATTCTTAGTCTTTTATTCCCTCATCATCATCAAATGATTCCTAAATAAGATACATACATCTATCTATATATTTCCCTATCATGATTAGATATTCGTTCGACCACAATCTCTTAATGGTAAAAGACGATGTGCCCGATATGTCACGAAGGTCTAGACGGTGTCCGTTTAACCGATTTACTCTTGCCTGAACCTACCCATGTTTTAATAGGTATAGATTGCTATAGATATATACATTCGTCGTCCTGGATTCTAAATAATCAAAGGACTCTACGCACACACTGATTTACAACAAGAAGCTTATAGAGCTTCCGCTTGAATGTGCATAATATCCCAGTTCGAGGCAGGATTTCCGGTGAAATAACGCACGTGAGATATCCCGTCTCTTACATCTGAGGACGCCGGTTCAGTATAATAAAGCTCACACAAACTTCTCAAGTACCTATCTAGGTATAACGGTCATTTGAGTCCGAGGAGTACAAGGCAGAGGCTGGCAAAAACGAAAGGCCCAGCAGTGGGTGATCCGAGGCTAGAATGATGATGAATTTCTGCAGTACTAAAAATAGCGCTTTCCGCTTTGTTTATGTGCTTTAGTTTTTGTACCAACTGTTTTGGCACCACCAAGTTCCAGTCGTACCATTCATCTAGGTCATTAGCTATTAGGTGCTACCTACCTGGTGCAGTTGCTTGGAGCCCTATTATTTACATACCTACTTCAGTTATTCCGTGACGAATTAGCAGCTATCTATCTTAACCTAAAGAGCCCTTAGCTTCCCACTGTTGGGCAAAAAGCCTCTTTTGTATTCATCGATATCGGTTTTAAATACTACTAGTAGATCCTGATATTCACTCGGTGTTCGGCAAGAGAAGACGAAATTGTTACGTTACTGCCCCCAAATATTGGTTAAATTTTAAATATATTTAGAGGCGTTTTGATTATCTTTTCAGGGTTTGAACACGAACAATGATGTCACAGCAATGAGGCCCTTGGAAATCGTTGCCCCCCGTATCGATACCTATCGCTTCTCCTTGGCGAATCTGGAAGAGACCCAGGATGCTGACCTGGATGCCATCCTTGGAGAGCTGTGTGCTTTAGACTCCGAGTATGATGAAGAAATCTCTAGAGTTTCTGCAAGTAAGTGTAAATTATATCATCTGAATGACTTAATACACATTTTTAACAAAGTGTTGACCGAGTCATGCCAAAGGCTTGGTGCTGGGGCTTGCATGTCTAAAACAAAGTAAACACTTGTTTTAAACAGTGTTTAAAAAATACAATGGTTGTTATGAATGTTAAACACATAAAAGTATTTTAATAGTGCTAACTGGAATCAATGTTTTGGGCTTATAACTTCAAATACATAAAGCGTTTAATCTGAAATCTTTAACTGACTGTAATAAGTTAACCATTTGATTGAATTTCATGCAAAACTATGTTAGAAAAAAAAAACCCATTTAAAATATTTTAAATTGTTTGTTTTATAAATAAAAAAATTTTTTTTTTTTCAACCTTACTTGGTGTCGGCTTGCAAATATGTCGGATATTTGCGATGACTCAGCCAATACGACGATGGACCGTTAGGTATATCTGATATAAGCTTACGTAAATAGACAATACTCAAAACATTTTTTTCTATTGTTATGCAAATAATCATTGTGAGAACCTTATAACCAAAACAAATACGTACTGCCCTAGAGTAATAGGTAAACCATTCCAAGTGTTCATTAGTGTGTGGGACCCTTGTCATAACGCATCTTGTGACATGCGCAGGATAAAATTAAACTGCTATTGCTGTTTTGAGGTTCTGTGGTGTAACTGCAATACGTCGTGCCTTGATTGGTATCGCCGCCCGTGAAATATGAGCCAACCACAACGTTATTTTACACAATGACGGTGCGATATGATTCCGAGGGACGGAAATCGAAAACTTTTGTAGTGGTGCGGTAAATAACCATTCCAATTCAAGTATCTAGTAAAAGCTGGAGCGTGGCGAATCAATACAATAATATTGTTACAGAGAGAGAAGGGTCTGTTGAAGGCCAGAACCAGGAGAAAGAAGCAAGCGACGTGGCTTCAAGCATCGCTCGTACCGACTCTCCCGATAATGATTCTGCCTTTAGTGATACCGTACGTCTAATTTACCATCTAACTGTCAGTTAAGTCATTTTGACCAATCACGTTCGCAAATAGTAACTGATTTTTAACTTTACAGGTTTCTATGCTTTCAAGTGAATCGTCTGCATCGAGTAGCACAAGTTCCAAATGCAAGGCTCTCAAACTGAACTTACACTCAGCTCAAAAGGTAAGTGCAGCGCCTACACTGTATATACTTACATACAATTACTGTTATTATAACATTTTAACTCAATTATCGTGTGAATATAACTGATAACATTACGTGTTCCACAGGACGCCAGTTTCCAGCAAAAAGCAGACAAAATAAAGTTGGCGCTAGAACGTATGCGCGAAGCAAATGTGAAAAAGTTGTTTATAAAAGCTTTTTCAATGGATGACTCATCGAAAAGCCTGCTGGTGGATGAAAAAATGACTTGTGGTTATGTGACCAGGCTGCTGGCTGATAAGAACCATGTTACAATGGACCCCAAGTGGACTATCATAGAGTTTCTTCCTGATCTTCATATGGGTAAAGATTTAGCTTTAGCTCTAGCGTGACTCTTTCTTGCATGAATAGCAATTTTTCTACAAAGCAGCCAGAACAACACTAAAGAACTTACTCAGAACAACACTATTCCTAGTTTCAATTTGATAATCTAAAAGGTATGTAACTTAATCTAGATTTTAGTAACATCTTTTAATTGTACTTACAGAGCGTGTTTACGAGGATCATGAAATGCTAGTGGATAATTTAATGCTCTGGACGAGGGAGTCCAAAAACAGATTACTTTTCGCTGAGAGACCGGATAAAATAGCATTATTCCAAACTCCAGAAAAGTTTCTAATCTCTGAAGATGATAGAGGTAAAGCCTTATTTGTTATTTTATGTGCTTGTTTTATGTGTGTGATGGGGTCTCTTCCAATTAAGTAATATGAGGACATACATGTATTGGTACTTACTAATCATGTGTTTGCAGGTTGGTCGAGCGAGCATGATGAGCACTCCAGACAACTCATTATAGATGACTTCTTCGGACAAAATGGCGTAGCGACCGCCTCATCAGTCTCTGGACACCATGTACCACCAATGGAGGGCCCGCTATACCTTAAAAACGATTCCAAGAAAGGATGGAAGAAGATCTACTGTGTATTGAGGCCGTCAGGTACGTAATGCATTCTAGCTCCGTGTGGCCACACTCTCTCTATTCTTGCAATGCGAAAACCACGCGCAAGCGAATATATTTACATAAAATATATTTACTGTAATTACACACAATTCACTCCTACGTATAAGATGCTTTAAAATTTAAATTTGTTTCCATGATAGGACTCTACTACTCGCCTAAAGATAAAGTGAAGACGTTGAAGGAGCTGGTTTGCTTAGCGACTTTCGAAAATAATGAAGTTTACCTAGGATTGAATTGGAAGAAGAAATATAAATCGCCGACGGACTATTGCTTCGCAATAAAGCACCCGAAGCTGCAGCAACCGAAGAGTGTAAAGTTCATAAAGTTTTTGTGCGCGGACGACCAGCGTACGCTCGAGAGATGGGTCACTGCGATGAGAATAGCCAAGGTAAGAAAAAAAATTACGCGCTTGGTAGTGTACACCGCATTTACGCGGTGCGATGTAAACTACTGGCGGTTTGGTCATCTTAGTGGAAATATATGGTAGCCGTCAAATATCTTGTCCTATGACGGGCAGCGAAAAGTGGAAGCTTGTGTGTGAAGTCTCGCTCTCGACAATTCGCGCGAGTGTACACTCACGAATATAATTCATAATTCGCCGACAACGCAGCAGGGGAAAGAGATGGTTAACATATAGCTTCGTATAGCTCACTAGCTCTTTCATTGTTTGAAACAAAAACTTTCTATAAACAGAAGGAAGCTGGTGCCGTTTCTCTGGTAGGTTCCCATAAACGACGGAAGTGTCGAGGGACATTCACGAGCCGTGATGGAGGGTCGGTTCACTGTGACCGCCACGACGAGCTTTTAGGTGCAGGCTGTCAAATCAGTCTTCACAAAAGCCGTAAGCCACGACTCGACAAAGATGTGTAGTTTTGGACGGACTTTTAGTACAGTTCATTGGAGCACAACACTGTTTGTTTGTATGAATCAACTTAACAACGTAATATCATTAGACATTTTAAAGAGCTTATTGTTTTTAATTGTTTTTGTACTTTGAATGAATTTTATCACAAATTAAGAGTTGTCGCTCTCTTACAGCATGGCAGACAAGTTCTTGAAAACTACCGAACACTGGTAGAGGAGCTAACTCAGGAAGACCTCGATCACCTGGCACATGCTCGCTCATGCTCGGTCAGTATGAATTTTATATTTTAGGTATCCTATATCCTTTTATAAGTTTGAAAGGCGAATTCTCGAGGGTTTTCCTTTGCCTTGTGCTGCTTTTCCACCAGAAATGTGCTATGTTTTCAGCCGACCAATAGGAACGCTCCATTTTCGTGTTATTTTCATAAATTAAAAAATTACGCGATAATGTAGCAATCTGGAATGGTCGGCTGAAAACATTGCAACATATCACATCTCTGGTGGAAAATCACACTTAGTTAGTTCTATAATGATTATGTCCACAAAGTGATGAACGCCAAATTAAAAAAAAACGGTGCACCTGGTTTTATGTTATGGTTCAAAGTTAAATGTTCTTCGTTTCTTTTTTAGCTCGCTTATTACGACGCGCATAATATTTTTAAACATTTTGTACAGATAACATCGATTCCTGGAAAAACTAATTTAATGAACGCACCCAACGCTAAAACTATACCAGTGCAAGCTCCGTTGAACAATGTCAGTGCTGCCAACTCGGATATAAGTAGTGGCAGGTTTGTATATTTCATAATATTAAAACTTGCATGATTTAGTATCGTATGCGAATGATCTTAGACTGCACTTGAACATATTTGATGATATATCCCGTTATTAGGAATAGGCACCTATTCACTTCCCTATATCTACAAAAGTTTGTGAATAATTTGCTGAATTCCCCTCATCCTTCTTTTCTTCTCCTTTTTTCTTTTCATACTTTTAAGTGTTGTTAAAATGTCCTATGTCCAGCTGTGGACTGATGATGACTAAAACGTAGATAAATTTCGATATACACTTCCTAAACTATGCGCTATGTCTATTAGCTGCTGCTTGCTGCGATGTTGAGCGCTGATTTTCTGATCCTCTTCATTTTGCAAGTCAATTAGGTTACATTATAACTGCGTAATCTCTATCGATTTTTTTAAAGGTTCTACGCGATACAAGGCGGCAGATCCCCTTCGTTGCATAATGAAACATATTATTATCTTATATATTTTAAATATCGGTTACTAGGTATCTACCGTTTTCTCTTAATCTATGAATCAGAAGATTCTTTTTGTCATCGCCGCATTAAATCATAGAATATCAAGAAAACTTTCGGCTTTTTTTTTTCAAGAATGATTTTTGCGCTTACTCTGCTCTGCACTGTCCCGCTCCTATAAAGCGAAATCCTATACCAATCCATTATCACATGCATCATAGGCCCTATGATATTTATACACGATTGTGCCTTTTCATACCAGTGTGAGCTTAATAACGGACTGAATGCGGTCAAGTAAATCAAATTTAATGTGACTAGGTACAAGATGTATACATATTAATGCAGTATGTATCATACCTTCCTGATGTTCTATTTGATGTCTGCATGTTAGTAATTTTTACAGCTTATGGATATGTTTATATTAATTTGTTTGCGATTGTTTATTATGTCTTTGGTATTATTTCTGTACCTATGTGATATTGCCTTTTGTTATATTCCAACTTTTACCGCAGCTTATATCTTGTATTCAACATTGTCCACATCTGTACCTTACAGGCATTCACGCGCCTCCTCATCCAGTTCCAGTGGTTGTCTCTCCGATGGAGGCACCGCCTCCGAGAGTGCTTTCGACTGCGAATTTCCTATGGGTAAATATTTATTTTGTTACATGATTTAATTTCATTTGCCAATAATAGTTTTTGGGGTTGTCAACGAAGACAAGCAAGCAAGCATTACTCACGATTCTTCAAATACCTTCAAGAGCTGGTGTGTTTCCTGCATTGGTTATTTTGGCTGCTATGGTACCTAGAGCGACAGCTCCGTTTGTACTACTAGCACCAGCAGATTTTGTTTGACGGGCTTAATTTTAATTCCAGGTACAATAAAACGAAAGCCATCAATGAAACCAAACATTCCTCTAACATGGATGACGCGTCAACTCAAAGAGATGGTGGAAAAAGACGGCGAAGACGGCGCCGGCGACCAAGGGACGCTTACCCGCCGCCCGCGCCCCGCGCACGACTCCACGCTCAAACGACACCACGCCGGTGAGTACAACTTGCTTACACTAACCAACTCGCTTCTCTCGCGGATGACTAAAAGAGACGCGACCAGGCACACTCTCCCGCCGCCCGCGCCCCGGACACGACTCCACGGTCAAGCGACACCACGTCGGAGAGTACAACTCACCGACTCGCTTCTCTCGCGGATAACTGCCGCCGCCCGCGCCCTGCTGACAACACCACGCCGCCGTTGAGTACAACTCCCTTACACACACCGACTCGCTTCTGTCGCCGAAACATTGGGTTATTCCTTCTCCGCGTCTTAAGTTGGAAGTGGCTATTCCAACGATCTTTCAAACTGACAGTTACAGTTAGGTACTACTACTACAGACCGTTCACCGAAAGATGTCCCCCTGCCGTGATGGGAATTGTTCCCTGGCCGGGGACATCTTACGGTGAACGGTCTGTAGTTGTTGAAACAGACATTGGCAGAGTCAGCAAGCAGCGCCATAAAGAAGATGTTGATGTTAATCTTGCAAGCGATAACAAAAGTTACCTAAAGCTCCCTTTGTTTTTCCCCAGCAGACACCTCCGCCGTGCTCGTCAACGCAGTCAGCCCCCCGCCCCCCTCGCCTCCCTCATATGGCCACTACGAGAGCATCCCGCGAGACGGGTCCTTCCGGAGCAGCGCTGATAGCGGCAGCATATACGGCTACTCGGGACTATACGACACGGTGCAACGTCGGCCGGCGGTCGAAGATTTGCCACCACCACCGCCCCCTCTCACCGATGATATGTTTAGCTCCACTCTAAGTCTCGAATCTCTACCTCCACCGCCACCGGAGCTAGACTCCCTACATTCATTATCAGGCTCCCAGCTGAGTCTACCCCCACCGCCTCCGGAGCACGCACTCGACCCGCCACCCGGTCGCGTCCATGACATAGTATCACAGCTCAGTCTCACAGAACCATCGCGTATCATGCTCACGCGCGTCATGCCGCGCCAGCCGAGCCTAGATAGTGTCGTTTCGGAAGCCTCGCGTCATTCCGATAAGAGTCACGGTATCCCGAGCGCAGCTTACGGTGCTTGCCTCGTCGAGCTGCAGAATAAGAAGCTCAGCAACGGCGGTCCCGTCACCAAGCCGCACGAGGGGAAAGAACGCACCGGATCCATCAAGAAGGTTAACTTCGCGGATGATATCGGCTCCGTCGACAAGAAGAGTAGAAAAATCTCGTTTAACCTCGGCGATGAAGGTGGCTCCCCCCGGCGGCCACCGCCGCCAAAGCGCAACGAAAGCACGCGGCTGTCCTCGCCCAAAAAGCTGGCGGATTCCACTAGCAACCCGCCTAAAGACTTCCTGAAGGACCTACAGCGCGTGATGCGCAAAAAGTGGCAGGTGGCGCAGAAGTGCGCGCTTGACCCGGCCACGACCCCGCACGAGGTTCTCGGCTTCAGGGAGTACCCGCTGTCTGAGGATTACAAGGAAGCGAGCGTGTCTATGTGGGTGCAGGAGCATTACGGCGCACCGCCGCCGGACCCGTACTACGAGAACGTGTTCGTTCGCGAGGGCCCCCCACCGCGCGCAGCCCCCCAGCCCGTAAAGAAGCGGCCCCCTCCAGCTCCCCCGCGGCGCAGCGACTCCACCCATCTCTCGCACGCGCTGCAGCCGCAACCGACCGTCTGAGAGGAGGCCCGGCCGCTGGCGACCCCGCGGCCGCAACTTCAATCCCAACCTTCTTGGTCACGCATCTTGTGCTGTGACTGGAACGTTTGCAAGAATACTAAGCAAAGGAATCGCGCGATATTTGATGTTTAGAAAGACACGATTGTCCACTTGCTTGTGCGTGAAGTCTACGAATGACCGCGCGGTTACAGTTATGATTTAGCTTTCGTATAGAGCTTAGGATAACATAATTGAGTAGGTACCTAAGCTTTGTGAAATTGTTGATTTAGTGAGGTTATAACTGAATAAAGAAAGAAAAGAATTGCTCTCTAGAAAAGAGTGCTCGAGTGACACTGTAATGTGATGAATTGTAACGGTGTGAAGTGGTAGTGAATGACCAATTTTGAACATATTATCGTTAGTAATGGACATTATTAATATTAAATATAATTTTAATCATAATGGCGGTGCTATTTTGAAGAGATATATATACTATGAGTGTGTTCTTGCAAGTTGACTTGTGACAATGGTAAAAGTGGTAGACCACTAAATGATTACACTTATATGCGAAGAAGTGTTAGGTATTCCTGTCGGTTACAAGTAAACTTGCAAAAGGTTGGTATTTATTATGTTGTTTTTTTGACAATTTTATTATTATGTTCCTGTTTATTATACAGTGTTTCTAGTTATAAATAAAACAAACGCCATACCTACATTTTAATCTGGTTTATCGCATATGCTACGGAAGGACCTCTTCCAGTATATAATCATACAGTAGCTTTTACAATAGATTCTATATTAAACGTATCATATAACAAAATAGGTATCCAATATTTCCAAATCGATTTGCTTGAACTAGGTACTTATTCCCAATTACCCACGCAGTAGGTTATTCGGCAGGTAGTAATTTTATGCCATGGTAGAACCTCATATTCTGTGTACTATATAGAGCAATATTATATCCAGGGTTGTCGAAAATCAATGGGATATGGAGTACACATAATTGTCCGTCCTGTCTAAAAAACTAACTCTATTTAACTAAGCTCGCTATCTTTATTAGGTAGATCTTCTGTAATGATTTTAATAATGATCCTAAATCCGAAGCTTTAGACTGGTCAGAAACCTAACTTACTATTACAGCAAAAAACAGACACCTTACTTTGTAAAACTGATGTAAGTTTACTAATACCATAAGTATCTAAACAGAATTTTAATACCTATTTGGTTCTACATGGTTCCATCCGTAGCTCATTCATTTTCGACAGCCTTTCAGTAGGGAAATTTCTTTGTACATTTCAATATTATCAAGGTATCTTCCCAAGCAGAATGTAGAAGACATCACAAATTTTATATCTAATGATGTTATTTATATTTACTGTGTTACATAGCAGTAAGATTCTAATAGTAGGTACTATATTTTAATGTAGGTATCTATTACATTTTTCTAGATTCAATTTTATACTTAAGTCCTATATCTAGAGAAAATCTAAATAAAAAAGTCCACTAAGGTATGTATTCACTGGTAGACAAAACTTTTGGTATTTTGTCTGTACATAGGTCCATTTTCAACTAAAAATTTATTTCATACTGCCTCATATACAAGCGTATGTATATATTATAAAGACAACTAATATGTCTAGGTCTAAAGGACGAGAACGTGTGGTTTTCTGAGTTCGTTGATTCCAGCCAGTAGGTAGGTAGTCAAATCAAAAATTCGCAATAAATTCGCTTTTACCAACTTATCGAAAGCTATTCGCGCCTTGTACAATCAATTCTAAGAAGACGTTCGCAGCCGAAAGTCATTTGAATTAGTTTTTGCAGGAGAAGACAGAGAAGCATCTACTTTTTATCAAACTAGACTAATGAGGTCTGTGGGACTAGGCAAGGTGAGTAAGAATAAAACTAATAGTGGTTCTTTGATCTCAAAATAACAGCAGGAAGCTTGTTTTTGGGCTGTGATTTTCTCCGAGGGTTAAATAGGACGGCTATAGGTCAAAAACATTTAAAATACTGCCCATAAAATAATAAGGCTAGGTTATGCGCTAGCACACGCTACAACCAAAGAATTACAATTCGTACATATTCATTGTTTTTATGGTATAGCTTACCGAGCTTTCTGTTGTTCATTAAAATGTCTTATAAATTGATTAGTACGAATATTTATCGGCAGCTATGGCGGCCACAAATAGTTACCTACTAATACGCAATCTAACTTGGTACCTTGGTTTTAAGCAGCTACCTGGTTTATCGCATTCACTGCCCATCGGTTTCTGCGTCTTGGGCCATGAAAGTGTTAGTTTGTACAAAAATTTACAATGGAACGACCAATTCGTCTAAATGTTACCTACCTTGCTTGCCATACAAGTGGGACCAGTGAAATGGTAAAAAGTCGTAACTTTTATACTAACAGAATAATTAGCAAAATTCTTATAATGGTGTTTATTCCTATGCAGAAAAACACTAAAAATATTGGCATGATTTTTATTTCAAAATATACAAATAGTACGTTAACATTTTTATTGGTGTTAAATTACCTATACTTTAGCCTAAACTCCTTGTAGAATGTTTGTAAGCAAACCACGAGACAAGTAAATAATAATTACTCGGTGGGTCTGTTTAGAAACATTCTGCATCCAGTATGGCTAAGGTATAGTTTAATTTTTATTTCGGCAGACCAAGAAGCTTTTATCCTGGACATAAGCTTCTTGACTTGACTTCTTTATTTTTGGCAATATGTGTCTGGTTTGTCACTTTTCTGCCAGTGTCTAGTTCAAGGAAATTTCATAGTCATGGAATGGAGGCGGGTTTAATATAAGAATATGACCGGTAAAACAAGAGAAAAAAAACACCAATGTGATTGCGGCAAACCGATCATATTCTGATAATGAAGTTTATGACACTGACAAACTGGCAGATTCGCGGCGAAAAGCAAGCTGTGCCATAAACAAAAAGTTGAAGTTGAGTGCATTTGACTTTATACAGGCAGTGTGAGTTTGGGTGCACATCGAAAATGAGGGAATATTTTATAGACGGAAAATGTGTTTAAAAATCTTATTTTTATAGTAAACCTTTTTTTCGCTACGACCCCCCCATATTATATAGCATTGAGAAGTGAAAGTGATATCTCATTATTTGTATGAGATTTGCGTAGTTCCCTGTCCGCATCGATAGAGGCGTTGTACTTAAAACTTTGGAAAGATAAGAAGTCATGATCGCGACTCGTCATAATTATGGACTCTGGGCTTAGTATCTTTGTTTACCTGACTTATTACTATGTCCATGGTTAGATAATAAAATATTAGGTAAACTAATTGAACTTGAATTATAAGGGGTTTGTAGATTTTTGCCCAAACACGGGTTTTTTTTATCGTGGCGGTCTGCGGATGTTTTATAAATGGATATAGGAAAGTTAGGGATACAAATATAAATTGTCTTTGGTCAAAATTACTCAGCAAAAACTGGAATAATCAATTTAAACTTTCAATTTAATTAGTTATTCTGTGGTTGAGTCTGAAAATAACTGCAAACTTTATCTTAATGACAACATCGATTTTTCAAATCTAATCGTCGTTATATTAGTGTTTGTAGTGTTTCGTCTAAAATGTTTCCTTCTTTTTGTTTCTTCTTGTTCTCAAGGGGTTTCATTTCACTTCCTCATCATCATCAGCCTATACTAGTCCACTGCTGGATATAGGCCTCCCCTAATGAGCGCCATAGCGCAATGTCTTCAGCTTGCCTCATAAGTCATTTCACTTATTTTCTTCCAATTTTCTATTTCTGTTTGGTTATGTATCATGCGTGTATGTAAGTACCGTGGTGTAGGAAAATTGCTATCATCTGTCAAAGAAAAAACATTGTGTGGTATAAGCTTTTTTTTAGAAAGTTGTGATTTGTTCTACAATTGAACAAGTGGGCAAAACTTTTTTTTTTTAAAGTTACGATATTAAATCCCGAGTTAGCGAAGCAGCCTAGAGTAGAATCCGAGCGTAGCGAGTGGCTCTAAAGTAGACAGCTGTTGATAGGTACAGAACATTTTTTTTTTTTTGCGAAGCGAGTATTTTAATCGTTGAATCATACAAAGTATCAAGATTATACTTAACACCAGCATGTATTGTTTTACCTCGAAATCGGCATTTTTTTGCGCCAGTTGGATTTTTTTAAGGATTATTTTTAAATCTTGGCCAATACGAGTACCTCACGCACTCAACTTCTACTTGTTTTATCGAATAATGAACTAAAAAAATGATAAATTATGATGACAACAAAACCAAGTAATCTACATTTTTATTAGTGAAATTCAAATGTCATGCATTATTAGTATTGTCATATAAAAAGTTTCCATTTATCTTCGATCTCATTCGTTAGACCGACTCCAGTGAACGGGGTTTTGTTCCCGCTACACCTTGGTTATCATAAAAATGTCTCCATCAGGTATATGTAAACTAGCGCTTTTAGCATCTAGCATAGAGTTAGAATAGTGCTTGTGATATTCTAACTCTATGGCAACTTTTAAAATAATCTGTGTAATTATTTACCTACATACCTATCGTATCTATGTCATAGAGTTAACGCATTTATTAGTTAATTTTTAAATTGTATGATTTAACTGTACAGAGCTAATGTTTGTAATATTAATACTTTGTATATTTTTAAAAATACTTATTGAAAATACATTGATAAACTTTAAATAGACTCTTTTTTTTTGTCCTGCTGTAGGTAAACATAAAGTAAACTAATAAAAAAAACCCTCCTTACCAGTCTGGTAAAAGTAAGAGATAATGGGTAGGTATGTCTATCATTCGCACCGAACTTTTAAAAATCGTAGCGTATGGAAAGACCACCTCGGGGTCCAGAATACATCCTTTTCGGTTCAGCACAAATCTCTGAGGCACAAATGTTACGTTGAATCCTGTATATGGCTCTATGGTGCGCATGCGGATTTTATTATGCATGCGGATCTTAATAAAATCACCTGACAGCTGTCTGTAATAAAGTTAGGTTACGAAATTTTAGCATAAGGGGGTGATTTCCTCCGTCCACGAATTTTAGCCATATATTAGTGGACAGAAGAAATCACACTCCTTGATCGTTGCATGTACTCCTTGGTACGTACCAATATACAACCAAGGAGAAAAATAAAATAATCTCTCTGATTTAGGATGTGCTCAATGGATTGAGGGTTCCATTCCTAGAGGTGAGTTATGCCCATAGACATAGAATTTTTTCAGTACGTTGTTGTTATGCAGTAAGTATAAAGTAGGTATAGGATAGGCTCAGAAGAACTATCCTGTGGAACTGCCCTAAGCATGTACTTTTCCTGGATACCTAAGTAAACAAATCGGTTGATAAACATGGCGGATTATGGTTAGATTCGGCTTGGTTTTGCTTTGGCATAGGCCACAGCCTGCTACAGAACACTTCACGGTACCTCTTCTATATGATTTTCAATTTATATCACAGTTATGCTTAATAAATAAGTCGAAAACACGGGGAAAACATAAAAATCTCACAATGACATCTCCTCACATGTAAACAAAACCGTAGAATAAAATGGCGTCCGTGACAGCAAAAGTACATCGAAATCAGGAAGAGGGCGCTGATAAAAAGAGTGTGTATGCTTTTTCCTAACGTAAAACCACTGTTGTGAGAAAGAGACTGGTAGTCCATTATTGCTTCCGTGTCAAATTGAACAATACGGCAGTTCCATAGGATAGTTCTTCTGAGAGGATAGGTGAATACACAGACTTTATATTGGGTGGTGAAGAGGTGGTGATTAACATTAATTCATCTGTGTTAAACGTGTTAATGCCTCAGAAGAACTATCATATAGAACTGCCATAAGCATGTACTTTTCCTGGATACCTAAGTAAACAAATCGGTTGATAAACATGGCGGATTATGGTTAGATTCGGCCTGTTTTTGCTTTGGCATAGGCCACAGCCTGCTACAGAACACTTCACGGTACCTCTTCTATATGATTTTCAATTTATATCACAGTTTTGCATAATAAATAAGTCGAAAACACGGGGAAAACATAAAAATCTCACAATGACATCTCCTTACATGTAAACAAAACCGTAGAATAAAATGGCGTCCATGACAGCAAAAGTACATCAAAATCAGGAAGAGGGCGCTGATAAAAAGAGTGTGTATGCTTTTTCCTAACGTAAAACCACTGTTGTGAGAAAGAGACTGGTAGTCCATTATTGCTTCCGTGTCAAATTGAACAATACGGCAGTACCATATGATAGTTCTTCTGAGGTTAATGCCCTATCTATGGTTTCATTTTAGTAAATCTGTGGATCTAATAAAAGATAATAAGAGAAACTAGATTTTTTTTCTCGTTGATAAAACTATATCATTTTTAGAGTACCGCGATCGGTTTAGAAACCCTTATGGTCTCGCTTTTGTCCGTCCCCGCTCTTTCTTGAATATATCAGTAACTACTGCAGCTATTAACTTGAAATTTGTAATATACATTTCGTGCGCTATAGCTGATTAAAAAAAATATAAATAAATGAAAATGAATATTTTCAGTATAAATCGTATTGTTGAAATTTCACTAAGTACTTTCACTAAGTGGTTTCATACTTTTTGAAAAATGTCGAAAAATTGACCTTTCCCTCCCCCTTTGCCTCCGAGGTTGCAGAGCGATCCATGTACAATATGCGTGGCGGTTATAGATATGATTTTTATAGAAAAAATATAGAGAACTCTGCAAAAATGGCCATTTTAGTGGGGTATCAAATTAAAGGCATTATTATGTTTATTTTATAACAGTTTTTAAAATTTCTGTCGGTTTCATTTACTTTTCGAAATTTTTCCATTCGAAAAAGTCGAAAAATTTACTCCAAATAATTATTGGTAAATGTTAAATGTTGTTGAAACCCTCGGCGCGCGAGTAGACTCCCACTTGACGGTTCTTGTTTTCATTGGAGAAAACCACTACGTTATTTCCACAGACTTTATACTGGCGGCTGCGCCGTGGTTATTTATACCTTTTGTAAACAAAAATTGCATTGACAACTATCTATGCATGAAATTTTTATTAAAATTTATTTACAGAGTTATTTGATAGTATTTATGTAAAGTTTATAACTACGAATTTATTGTTGATATAACAAACCCTCTAGTTAATAATTAGTCAAATATTCATTCTAACGAGTACATACCTAAAAATGGAAATAATTAATCGAACTGAAAGTGAGTGTTTTACTGCAATACTACTTACTTATAGATAATAAGTAGAAAAAGTTTTAACGGGGAGTTAGGTTCAGTACCATACATATTATATAATTAATTACATAGGTAATTCAATTACCCCCGTACATCCAACCAAACGACCTCTGTGGCGCGGTAGGCGAAGGCCCTCCTGCGACGCAGAAGGTTGCGGGTTCGATTCCCACCGTGAGACAAATATTTCTACTAGATAACTGCAAATGTTTTGTTTCGGTTGGGTGTTTTCTATGTATACATTATAAAAAATATCTATCTAGGTAATGTAATGTATTCTGCATAGCAGTCGTCTAGTACCTACCCATAACTCTACTTAGCTCGGGGCTCGATGAGGTTGGCTGAATTATCCATGGTTTTTTCATTTACTGAAAAACCTACGAGTACGATAAGGTACAAATACAATAAGTGTACCGTCCCTTCGGAATATGAGAGTGAAGGCATAGATGCATAGATTAGTGCATCTGTAATTGCACACACACTCGTGCACTTTTCTATGTCCTGTGCACATTTGCTAATCTCAAATGAGATTGACTACGGTGGCTAAAATTCGGCTAGGGGGACATCATCATCACAAACAGTATCTATGTCCATCTGATACCAAGAATTTCACGTTTTATACTAGCCGCTGACAACTTAACTTCAACTTATTTAATAGAGCTAAGTGATTCTAGCTTATCTGTAAATACAGTGCCCATAACATACCTGTTGCTGCTTATCTCGAAACTATTAACTATCGAACTCAGGACTCTTATTTCACATCTACAGAAGACTGCAAATGTATCAAAATCGACGGTCAGCTAGAGGCCGTGAAATGGATTTTAAAGATGCGGCATCACAAGCCCAGCCCGGGCTACCTCTCTTTAGGAGACTGGACCACCAACCCGTTCATATGGCTGGCTTATGTCGAGAGCCAAGAGGGTCTACTCGCTGACGACGATGTGTTATTGCAAGTTACCTACCTATAGAGTCAATGGCCGCCAAAATGCTCCAGCTTTTTCCCTTAAGCGATCCATTTTTATTTTTTTGACACAGGGTTTCCTGGTGAACTTATTCCTCAGGGGATAAAGCTGAAGGATCCTGTTGTCCTTACTTCTTGGGTGTGTCATAGTGTGTCAAAAGGTCATAGTTATAATAAAGTCCCAAGAAATATTAGGTATTTAAGATTATTGATCGGGTATTTATCGCGTACCTTTTGCTTTCTTTTCCCCAACGTTTCAACCGCGTTTCAGCGATCGTGGTCACGGGGCGACTCAAGAAAAGAAAGCAAAAGGTACGCGATAAATACCCGATAAATAATCTTAAATATGTTATCAAATCGCGAAAGTTTAAAAAATATTAGGTAGTTACTGGATTCATTAGGGGAGGCCTATGTCCAGCAGTGGTCTGATACAGGCTTATGATGACTGGGTTCTGTCCAAATCTTTGCAAACTCTTTGTGGATAAAAATTGGTAACGTCCTTTTCGTAATACAATTTCCTTGCCAAATTACGTTAGAATCCGTGCAGCCGCAAACAAGTGGAAAAAGTAGCGAAAAGAGTTATTTTCACAGTGAGTACAATTAAGTACCTATTGTTATGGATTGAAGTGGACACGTGAAGTCTATGGAGGATGGATGCAGCTCAGTACCGCTATTTTATGGCGTGTTATTAGGGGTCGGTGTCAGCAGAGGCAGCTTCTGGGCTGATATGATGTTGATGGATTGAAGCCAACCCCGCAACCGCTTGCGTCGCATGCGAACCTTTGTCCGCTGCACCTCTGATGAGGTCCTGAAGCTCCATAAGCTATGAGTATGAATGTAAAGATTTGGTTAATATTTTTGTATCAACAGAAGCACTGATTCTCGGTACTGGTCTATCCACGACATACAGAGGTATTATTACCTAGACCTGCACTGCGAGAAGGTGTTGTTCACCATCCAGTACCCAAACTTGCGGATGTCCTCGCCGCTAGGCAGCTATTTGTGGAAATCAAACACAGCTCTGAAGCTACCGCAGAAAATTTACAAGAAAGAATTGTATATTTCGTTAGAAACTACGCTGAAGGTTTGTAGAGTACTTAAGTTTTCGTTAATACAATACCTAATGAATAAGTAACTGATCACCATAAATAGGTCACTGCAGAACACAATTCAACAGTCCAAACAAGGAGCTCTCGCAATAGTCACCATAATTGACTGCCGGATGTGTGGTCTTACTTAGTAGAGGAAGCTACTTCCCTTCCTCTGGTAGGTTCTATTAGTCGAGTCTTATGACATTCACGAACAGAGTTGCAAGGGTCGATTTCTACGCCGCAACCGCAGCCACGGCCAAGAAAATAAGGTTCCTCTTTAATGGGTCTTACAGACTGACGCGGCCTGCCTTGACGAGAACGGCTTATTCCACTAATCCCCGATGAAAATCCCCATCAACGGGGATTAGTGAACTTTTTGTTCATTATTCCCCGTTGACGCCGATGCGAACTCGTAACGGGGATTAGTGAACTAGAAAGTTCATTTATCCCCATTCCGTCCAAAATAAAATACTAATACCTATAAGAATCATGTTTTTATTTACTTTTACTTAATGAAATTGCTAACTTGACGAGAATGTGTTGTCTGACCGCCGCCACCGGAGGCCGCATCAGTCTGTGAGTCTCTTTATTCGTCAGAATATTGTTGTCGCTAGACGTGCTTCGTTTGCTTAGACACTAAAACTAAATATTGGCTGCAAATTTGGATGGCTTTAAAATATCCATGAAACTAAATGAAGTAATGACAATGTTTCAAAATTGGCTGGCAAAGAGGCTATCTCATGGCAGGTTTGTCACATAAATATAGGTACACTTATAATTTAGTTTAGCTCTGATACCGCAACAAATATTGAAATTAGTTATTTCATATGTACTTAATTACCAAAAACTTGTTCTTATTCTCAGAAACTAGAAGCAAAGGAAGCTCAGATGAGTAGACTCATAATATCTGACCAGTTGGTCAATATACACCAGCTGGATTTTGGCCGTCGGAAAACCTTTTTTAGAATCTTACTGAACATATTGAGGTAAAATCAAAACGTATAACAATGTTCTTCAATATTTTTTTATTATGTAAGTACTAATCTGATGAAATGAGCAGAAGGCCCACACATTACACATCTGAATCGACCAGCAGGGGGGCCCCTGCTGGTCGATTTAGATGTGTAATTTAGTGTATCTTTAACGTCATTTCCGCCACTCATTGGTTGTATTTTGATTACAAATTTCTATTTATCTATCTTTTGGTGCTCTACGATGCGCTGGCCCACGCTCCTCAACCTGAAGTCTACGCTCAATGCAGTTACATGTATATTAATGTACCTCGTTAGCATACCTACAAGCGTCCACGTCCACATTATCCCTGTAATTTTTCTAATTAATTTTTGTATATTTAATAATCGCTAGGCCATTTTACAGCCAGCATTTATTATTTATTATTAAGTTTAGCCTACTATAAATAACAGAAATCACTATCGTTCTGTTTATCTTGAATTGTAAAATCCCTTAGTGTTTCCTTTTATAAATGAATAACTTGTGTACCTTTTATATGTACACAAATTAGTAATACTCAAGTTAGAACTAACTACATCAAGTATATAATGTAACGGAGTAGTAAAATGACAAAAAAAAACTGATAAACATGTCTCCACAAAGGGGATTATGCCATAATCGTCACGCTTGGCAGGCGGATTGGTTAATGCAGCGGGGGTGTTAAAATACACTAGGAAGCTGCTGCCCTTCCTCCGAAGGTTCCTTTAGTTGCCTTATGAAATCCACGCAAGGCAAGCAGGCAACGCCACATCCATGAAGTATCAACTACGAAATCGACGGGCTGGGGTTGAGGGTCGGTCTTCCGCCGCGACCGCCATAGACGGTAACAGATGTAAAGCTTCATGTTGTACTTAACTTATGTTTGCAGCTTACAGAATGGCTTACAGCTGGTTTCTTTCGAGAACCTCTGCTGTAAGAGACTCGAAGGAGTGAGACTGATCCAGCAACTGGCTTGCTTTAATGCACATTCTCTCAAGTACCTGTTTCTGTGGCGATTCGTACTGCCAAACGAAAACCCCTTGCTGATCAACTTCTCTTATATCACTGGTAGGTCCAACTTGGAACAACCAACCGAAAAACTAGAAGGTTCTATGGATTTTTGTTATAGTGCTTACCCGCACTCTGGTCATCTCTAAGAAATGAAATAAGTTTCCAAATAAATTTGACTTCGGCGAGACTCGAACCCGCGCCCCACCCTTAGTACGGGTGTGCTAAGGGTGGGGCGCGGGTCTAACCAACTAAGTCTGTCGGTTTTCGTCGAAAATCTTTGGGACCTCTTACGGACTGTAGCGCTGGTGACTCTACCTACAGAGAAAACATTAAAGTTTCCAATGTGTTGTCGTTGCTAAATTCTAAGGATTTTTGTTAGGTATAGTGCTTTTTGGGAACTTATTTCATTTCATATAGAAGGTTCTATGTTCGGCTGTCTGTATGTAAGTAGGTACATTATGTTTTATTGTGTGTTCGCTGAGTTTTCCGCCAATTGTAGACTGGTTTTGATGATTCTTCTGGTTTAGTATGAAGGATAGTCGTGAGGTGCTCCCGTAAATTTTATAACTAATTTTATTTAGGGATGAATAATAAGGTGTTTTTTTATTAAAAAACATGCCCACAAGCCCAGTTTACGTAAAATATAAAAAACGGGTCGGGTTTAAAATTACACATCTTTTGATTATACATATACATGTAGTTAGGTATGATCACGTGACCGAAAACGCCCTGCGATTGGTTGCATCGCTGGTAACGTCACACTTATCACAGGTTACAGTGCGTATTATTGTTCTTGTAGGTGTGATAAGGTGAGGTGTGACGTCATTCACCGGCGGAGCCATGACAGAGAATACCTATCAATTAAGAACGCCATTATTTTATTCAAACTTTAAAATAACAAACAAAACCAACAATTAAACATCTGTTAAAAACTATAATTGGTTAATTCTAATTAAATCCAAGTTTTAAAGTTAAAGATTGACAATGTGGGGTAGTGTGAGTGTAGAGTGCGTGTACGTATGTGTTGCGTTAGGCACTCCTGAGGACACCGGGCAACACAAGTGGTTGTTCATTGCATTTATAAATCTCGGCTAATAAAAATGCACTCTAGTTCTAGTTGTTTTATTGAATTATAAACTCGTAAAATGATAAATTATGATAACTACAAAATAAAACATCGACAATTTGTTTTATAGAAGAAAGAGAATAAAACTACCTACGATATAGAATTCAAGTTGTGCCATTGTGTTTGTGTGTGTATTGTCATATAAAAAGTTTCCATCATTGAATAGAGATCATTATTCGTTAGACCTAGGTACTCTAGGCGTGCTTGGGCGGTGGTATAGGTACATGTGTGAAATCATAGAGTGCAGTGAAATAGTGTCATTGATTTGAAGAAAAGGATCGGACTCGGAGCCACGTAGCCGCCATTATAAAGTCTGTGGTCGAAGGTAATTTTTAAAGTTCTCGAGCAAAGAGGCGTAAGTTTAGAAAAGCAAGCCGAGGTTCTATGATGATCGCCAATGAGTATAAAATAACTATGTTTGCGGATGAGCAGTGAGCTGGTAACCCCGTAGTTACAAACGACTTTTTGACATATTTTTATATAATTTTTACTCAATAGCCTCAAAAAAATTACAAAATTAAAAACCGCAAACGACGAACACAATAGTGCAAAATGATAAACTTTTTTCCAGTTGCTTTGCTAATTCCCTGTTTAAAATTGCTGTGTTTCCTTTTTCCGGTCGCAGCATTCTTTAGTATGATCGGAGTCTACGTGCGAGGATTTTTCTCATTCATTGATTACAACAACGCACCTATTGGCGACGACAGCGTCAAAGACGACATATTCAAAAATAAGTTAATGAGCCTGAAATACTAAAAACAATGCTAACTTTTGGTGTATTTTAGAAGCTTCTATAGGTCTTGTCTTATCAATGAAAACTGCTATAGTGACAAAATGTGTATGACATAATAATGTAGATACCTACGCAGAGGGGAAGAAAGCAGTTGGTATGGTAACCGTGGTGTTTATAAATACGGTGCCAAAACCAACATGACTACCGACGAAGAAAAAACCCGCATTGCGAAACTCTTACACGATTTGGAAGTGCCAGAAATTAAACTAACCGAACGATGCTCTGGTTTAGTAAAAGACTTTCATTACAAATTTGACAAAGAAGTCGAAGAGGAGGAGGCAGAAAACGATTTAATGGAGGAACAAGGAGATAATCCTTTTCGAGTGGATAGCGAACTTCTAGAAGAAAACGACCGGAGACTGAGAGAGGTGATATCTGAATGCAAGAGGTTAGTTCGAAAATTTTAAGTTTGTGTACACAGACTAGGTACACATACATCATCTTGTCAGCCAAACGATGTCTTTTGATGGACATAGGCATGGACATAGGTTTTCCCCAACGCACGGTCGCGTCATGACCGGTCCAGGGGGTCTATTTTAATTCACTAACACGAAATTGCCTACTTCGTTTCGGCCAATTTATGCACTCTAATACACCGAATACGAGTCCATTTTGCGCGAAAAAACGAAACGAAAATAATTGATTTTCGTTTCGCGTGTTTATGTAAAATGAAATAGGCCCTCTGCGCGTGGTCTGTACCCATCCACGAAATGGTTGAGTTCTACTTATGTAATACGTATGGTTTTACTTATTTATACCTAGATGTTACACGAGCACGACACAAGGTTGTTTTGTTACTCATTGACGACGCCTTATCATAACCGCGACTAAGGGATATCTACTGTGTGGGGGACTCATGGCACAATCAATATTAGCTTGACTTTGCATCTTGTCTGGCTTCGAATGTACTACTGTCGATAACACGGTTAAAAAGCCCTAAAATGATGTAGTTTTAACTGTGTTTGTTACTTCCTAATACGATAGCAGAATAACGCTTGAATGGTACCACTGTTGAATTGGGTTTACCCTAATCCTACTCAATTGTTTTGATAGGTACCTAGGTAGGTTACATTAGCAATCATAGCCTTCTAATATACCTATCTAATAATATTATAAAGCGAAACTTTATAAATATGTTAACATGTTTGTAACCAACATCTCCAAAAGTTGGGCATGCATATAGAACACTTTAATCCCGGGAAATGCGCGTACGAAACAGTGCGGGCAGTTCCGCCGGAGCACGAGGTTGCAGGTTCGATTCCCGCCTCGGAATGCAGATATTTTTTCTGTTTTCTATGTAAACCTATAATTTAACATATAGCAGATACCTACTGATCTATGTATTAATAGTAATAATCATCCACTCAACATCGCCTAGCCCTGAGCTCAGCAGAGTTTGTGTTATGGGCCATGGGCATAGTATGGTAAATACCAGATAAGTAAATGATATCCTACCCAAAACACAAGTTCTGCTTTGCTTAGGGCTAGACGATGCTGTATGAATTGTCCAGCATCATTTATATATTGAAATGATGATGAGTGGCAGTGTATCTTGCAATTAGTAAAATATCGCGTCAAATGTCTACGACCTCTGTGGCGCGGTGGGCGAAGGTCCGCCTGCGACGCAGGTGGTTGCGGGTTCGATTCCCGCCTTGGGACAAATATTTGTACGATCTGCAGGTATTTATTCCGGGTGTTCTGGTCGTTTTCTATGTATAGTAAAAATATCTATCTATTTAATGTATTGTATGTATATATCAGTTATCTAGTACCCATAACACAAGCTCTGCTTAGCTTGAGACTAGA
This sequence comes from Eupithecia vulgata, assembly GCA_946478455.1. Taxonomy (NCBI): domain Eukaryota; kingdom Metazoa; phylum Arthropoda; class Insecta; order Lepidoptera; family Geometridae; genus Eupithecia; species Eupithecia vulgata. Next base: position 14,041,831 of record OX297859.1, on the reverse strand, counting down.
TAATGCTGTGTGAATTGTCCAACATTATTTATTATTATTTATTTATTGAATCAGAGTCCCGAGTTCACGTTAGCATCAGATCGTGACGTCATATATTTGTATGGAATGGAAGCGCGTGCTTCTTGTATGCACTATAGAGGCGCTCTACATATTTTTTATTTATTTTCCAGGGCTAAAAGAGAATGCAAGGAATTGCAAATGCAGCTCACGTTAACGGACCCAAAACGTCCATGGCGGACTAATTCTAATAAAGAGAAACTTCTTCGAATCGACAATGAAATAAAACAGCATCTAGACAAAGCCTCTAATATGATCACTCCGATGGCCGCTGACGTAATGCAGGAGCTGGTGAAGACCTGCCGAGATGAGAGTATTAGTTCATCGCCGGTTACTGGCGATAGACTAAGGCAAACTGTTGATTCCGCTAAAAAGAACTTGACTAATTTTCAGTATCGCAAATGGGAAAATACTACGGCAACTTCGATTTTACAGGAAGCGCACCTTATTAAACCTGTTACAGAGGTTCAGAGCTCTGAGTAGAGTTAAATTGTTTAATTTACAGTTTTTGAATAAAGAGTGTTGTTCTGCAAATCATTTTTCTTTTTAATACTACGGTAGACACGAAAATAAAAAAAATCTGTCAACGGTAAACCTAAACACTTTTACTTATATCTAGTTAAATACTGTTGAATATTACAACTCTTTGTCATATTGGCTCTATTCATTGGGGGATAATTGAGCCAAAGCCAATAATGCGCTTTTAGGGAAGGTCTACGGTCTGGCTATGTCCAGGAGTGGAATAGGCTGATGATGATAACATAGCTCTTCACCAAACGGCCTTTTTGTATTTTACAAAAGGTAGGTACGTTTGGTGGTTGGTGTGGTGACGTTAGCTAGCGCCGCAACGATGTTCAAAAGTTATCTGGTTTTTAGGGTTTCAAACATCGGTTTTGAAACCCTTATGGTCTCGCTCTGTCCGTCCCCGCTCTTTCTTGAATATCTCAGTAACTACTGCAGCTATTAACTTGAAATTTGAAATAATGATACATTTCGTGCGCCATTACTGATTTTAAGAAAAAAATATATAAATAAATGAAAAATGAAAATGAATATTTTCAGTACAAATTTTGATGTTGAAATTTCAAAAGAGACCTAGGAAGGCAAATGGGGTATCAAATGAAAGGTATCATTTTGTACATTTCAAAACACTTTTTGAAATTTCTGTAAGTTTCATACTTTTTGAAATATTTCAAAAAAAGTCAAAAAATTGACCATACCCCCCCCCTATCTCCGAAGATTGCACACCGATCCACGTACAATGTATAAGGCGTTTGTAGATATCGATCTATATTTTACAGGAAAAATATAGAGAAGTCTGTAATAATAATAGTTTTTGAAAAATGGTCAAAAAGGGGGGGAAATTTTTTTCAAAAGGGGGGGTAACTACCTATGTGGGGTATCAAATGAAAGGTATCGTTTTGACCATTTCAAAATACTTTTTGAAATTTCTGTGAGTTTCATACTTTTTGAAATATTTCAAAAAAAGACGAAAAATTGACCATTCCCCCCCCCTAGCTCCGAAGATTGCAGACCGATCCATGTACAATGTACTAGGCGTTTGTAGACATCAATCTATATTTTACAGGAAAAATATAGAGAAGTCGGTAATAATAATAGTTTTTGAAAAATGGTCAAAAAGGAGGGGATTTTTTTTTCAAAAGTAGGGGTACCTACCCAAGTGGGATATCAAATGAAAGGTATCGTTTTGACCATTTCAAAACACTTTTTGAAATTTCTGTAAGTTTCATACTTTTTGAAATATTTCAAAAAAAGACGAAAAATTGACCATTCCCCCCCCCCTAGCTCCGAAGATTGCAGACCGATCCATGTACAATGTATGAGGCGTTTGTAGACATCGATCTATATTTTACAGGAAAAATATAGAGAAGTCTGTAATAATAATAGTTTTTGAAAAATGGTCAAAAAGGGGGGGAAATTTTTTTCAAAAGGAGGGGTACCTGCCTATGTGGGGTATCAAATGAAAGGTATTGTTTTGACCATTTCAAAACACTTTTTGAAATTTCTGTAAGTTTCATACTTTTTGAAATATTTCAAAAATAGTCGAAAAATTGACCTTTCCCCCCCCCTATCTCCGAAGATTGCAGACCGATCCACGTTCAATGTATTAGGCGTTTGTAGATATCGATCTATATTTTATAGGAAAAATATAGAGAAGTCTGTAATAATAATAGTTTTTGAAAAATGGTCAAAAAGGGGGGGATTTTTTTTTCAAAAGGGGGAGTACCTACCTATGTGGGGTATCAAATGAAAGGTATCGTTTTGACCATTTCAAAACACTTTTTGAAATTTCTGTGAGTTTCATACTTTTTGAAATATTTCAAAAAAAGACGAAAAATTGACCATTCCCCCCCCCCTAGCTCCGAAGATTGCAGACCGATCCATGTACAATGTATTAGGCGTTTGTAGATATCAATCTATATTTTACAGGAAAAATATAGAGAAGTCTGTAATAATAATAGTTTTTGAAAAATGGTCAAAAAGGGGGGGAATTTTTTTTCAAAAGGAGGGGTACCTGCCTATGTGGGGTATCAAATGAAAGGTATCGTTTTGACCATTTTAAAACACTTTTTGAAATTTCTGTAAGTTTCATACTTTTTGAAATATTTCAAAAATAGTCGAAAAATTGACCTTTCCCCCCCCCCCTATCTCCGAAGATTGCAGACCGATCCACGTACAATGTACTAGGCGTTTGTAGATATCGATCTATATTTTACAGGAAAAATATAGAGAAGTCTGTAATAATAATAGTTTTTGAAAAATGGTCAAAAAGGGGGGGAATTTTTTTTCAAAAGGGGGGGTACCTACCTATGTGGGGTATCAAATGAAAGGTATCGCTTTGACCATTTCAAAACACTTTTTGAAATTTCTGTAAGTTTCATACTTTTTGAAATATTTCAAAAAAAGACGAAAAATTGACCATTCCCCCCCCCCTAGCTCCAAAGATTGCAGACCGATCCATGTACAATGTATTAGGCGTTTGTAGATATCAATCTATATTTTACAGGAAAAATATAGAGAAGTCTGTAATAATAATAGTTTTTGAAAAATGGTCAAAAAGGGGGGGATTTTTTTTTCAAAAGGAGGGGTACCTGCCTATGTGGGGTATCAAATGAAAGGTATCGTTTTGACCATTTTAAAACACTTTTTGAAATTTCTGTAAGTTTCATACTTTTTGAAATATTTCAAAAAAAGACGGAAAATTGACCATTCCCCCCCCCCTAGCTCCGAAGATTGATGACCGATCCATGTACAATGTATTAGGCGTTTGTAGATATCAATCTATATTTTACAGGAAAAATATAGAGAAGTCTGTAATAATAATAGTTTTTGAAAAATGGTCAAAAAAGGGGATTTTTTTTCATAAAGGGTACCTACCCATGTGGGGTATCAAATGAAAGGTATCGTTTTGACCATTTCAAAACACTTTTTGAAATTTCTGTAAGTTTCATACTTTTTAAAATATTTCAGAAAATTGATTGTCCAAATAATTGGCAAATGTTTGAAACCCTCGGCGCGCGAGTTACACTCGCACTTGGCGAATCTTGTTTATATTTCTACATAGTGATTTGATTATCAAATATGAAATTTTACGACCATTGTAATTAATTTGCTATAATGATGATGCTATTCGTTAATGGCTCTGCGTCTTGTCCACACAATTCTGCCAATGTCCGTGCTAAGGATCGTAAACCTTTCTGTTTATAAAAAAATTTAAGTACAAAAGATTACGTTCAGAAAATAAATTAATTAGGTGATCTGAGGAAAAACTCTTAATCAACTGTCATTTCGAAGTATATTGACTTGTAATTTTCCCTTGTATCTATTATAGTACCATTGATTTGTATCATCAATGGTACAAGTGATAGGTACTACTATGTGTCCTTAGTACGATTAAAAACGATACTAGTTTATACCGTGGATTTACTTGTGAAAAAAAAACATTTCAAATAATAATTTCGTCTTAATTAAGATTCTTACTACGTTATTTTCACAAGTAAATACATAATAATAGTTTATAATGTGTATTTACAGTTTGCAGATAGCTTAATTGTTTCTATTGTAAATACTAGTTTTAATTTAAATTTGTTATTTGATTGTTATTTTCTTTCTGATTAAAGAATTTATTTACTTGTGAAAATAAAAATTATAATCCACGTTGTGTGTATGGAGTTCATACTCTAAAACCACCACTGATTCGATGTTTGTTTTAGGAGTTCTATATAGCAAATGGCTTACAATGATTGCAAAAGAACCTAACTGCTACATAAATATGTAGGTACCTAACTGCTAAATTTTATAATAGACTAGGAAAAATATAAAAAATAACTTAATAGAATACACAGGTGATCGAAATGCTGACTTTTATTTCGGTCAACGAATTAGCATTTCCAATCAACGTGGCAATGCTGCCAGCATTCTAGGCACTTTGTTTTCTGGTGACGGCTTAGATTTTTAGAAAATAGATGTACTTAAGTGTAATTACTAGTTTTATAAGTGTGTATACTATTTTATCCTGTATAAAACGAAAGCATTCAGTACAAAATAAATAGATTTTGAATTAGGCGCGTGACGTCACCGCATTGAAAGAACAATAAGCTTAATCCCCGATTTCGCAGGAAGTGGACAGTACATCCCTCGTCCTGAAACCAGGCAGTGTTTCATCCACAGCCTCGGAGAATTGAAGAATCTGCGAATTCTGGCGCTAGAGTACTCCCATATTGCGGACGGCACCGGCAGCGCCCTTTTGTCACTTTTGCCAGTTATAAGCAAGCCTAAATTTCGTTTCCAGGTACATTCCACGAATTATTATACAGAGTGCTGCGTAACCGAGCACGCAGAAGCTAATCTCCTAAACTAAGTACTACTCCAATTTATAAACTCAATAATTTTTAGGGAGGCTTGTTCAGTTATAATAAATTAATAAATGTGTTCACTATCAGCACCCCGCGGCTTCACACGCGTAGTTCCCGTTTCCGTGCGTATTATGTTGACAGCGGGTTAAATTGTCTAAGGTATTATGGGATAAAATATATATGCTATTCCAGACTGTAAACTAACTCTGTGCCAAATTTTATCCCGATCCGTTCAGCCGTCCTGGCGTGATTGAGCAACAAACACCCATCCATCTATCCGTCATAACTTTCACATTTATATTATTATTACTGAGTTTTTTTGTTTCTAGCTGATGTGCCGCGAGGACCAGACGCCAGGGCGGGCTGACGCCGCCCTTGGTGTCGGAGGCTACGGAATTCCCGACACCTCATGGAAACGTGTCAATATATCCTGCCCTGATATTTATCTGCATATGGTTTTTTGTACGATTGTTTTTTGTAGATATTATATCCATACTTACTGCCATAATCTATGCTAATCCATACTAGTATCTTATACTTTTACTTTGTAAATACTTTAAATGTCATAGTAGCTGTCTTTCTGCCTTTATATGGGTATGTCTGTTACATTTTCACGCATAAACGGATCGTGAGGTAGATAAATGGTATCCCGTCCAAGCTGTTCTTATAATCCTACGAGTATTGCTAGAATCTGTGCTACGAGTAATGCTACGCACTGCGCTACGAGTAATGCTACGCAATGTGCTACGAGTAATGCTACGCAATGCGCTACGAGTAATGCTACGCAATGCGCTACGAGTGCGTAGCAACGCACTCGACTACGAGTGTTTTTACGCACCATGCTACGAGTGGTGTAGGTTGTATGACACTTTGGCCATACCCGTTTTGCTTACGTTTTAGATATCTCATCAACCTTGAAGCGACCTTCTCCAAAGATTGAACAGCAGCTTTTCGACCAATTCTCTAGCCTATTCAGATATATGCGGTATTCGTAACCCATTGTCAGTGAAAGCCGAGTCGTTCTCATACTGCCATTTCACTAAAATTCTTGCTGAAAACCTGCGCATTGCGCAACGACGAGACCAAGCGAATTTCAGGCAAAATTTACTTCTAAGGGTAGCGAATACCGCTTAGGTTTTCTTGCAAACTTTACTTGGATTAATTTTTGGCAGTTCGTATTCGTGACTACGACAACATACGGCGGTTCCTGGTCCCCAGTATTCCCCTCCGGGAAGTCCACCTGCAGTTGGGAATAGACTTGAAACAGAGGCAGAGGCAAGACTCCGACGTCAGCTGTTTCATACGCCACATCGCGTATCAATACGGCTCTACTTTAGGTTAGCTGACGTTGGGGCCACGACATGGAGTGAAAGAAAAATATTTGATTGCAGTACCAAACTTTTAGCACGATGTGCATCAACTAAGCAACAAAATCAAAATTCAAAATCGAAATAACGTCTATCTCTTCTTCTTGCAAATACCTAAAGCTAAGGGAAGAAATACATGAATATTAAATTTTAGTTCTAGAGAAGATCCAAGTTAATTTTACTTTAAGCTCAAGAGCAATAAAAATTAGTGGAATCTAAATTTTTATTGAAGCTTATCTATATTAATTTTCCGCTTACAGGATCTTTGAGCATCCACCAGTGGCGGTTCGCTGAGTTCCCGCTACGGCGCGTGTTCGAGTTGATGCCGCACCTCGTGCGGTTTCACTACATCGGCAGGGTCCAGGACGACGTTGATCTCAGGAGGATGCTTCTTATCGTCTCTAGCGGCGTCTGCGATAGTAAGCAGAGATTAATTTAAATAAATAATAAATAATGCTGAACAATTCACACAGCATTATCTAGCCCCAAAGTAAGCAGAGCTTGTGTTATGGGTACTAGATAACTGATATACGTAATATTATACATTACATAGATAGATATTTTTTATTAAACATAGAAAACACCCAGACCAACGGAACAAATTTCTGCAGATCGTACACAAATTTGTTCCGAGGCGGGGATCGAACCCGCAACCTCTTGCGTCGCAGGCAGACTCTCGCCCGCTGCGCCACTGAGGTCGTCGAAATATGTAGGTACTTGTTAAAAAAAAGGCATCCTCTGTGATATGAAAATTAAATTTTTAGCATTTATATGATTTCCACGTAGGAGGCCCGTAGGATGTAAGTACTTTAATATAATTTAGCATCTTGTGATTGATAGGTTGATCGTTTCGTGTTAGCGCGAGTTTATAAAATGGTTCACAATTTGCGGCAAATAATTTATCTGTTAGTTAAATTCCTTTCAAAACCCTTAGGAAAACATTTGAAACCATAAAAAAATGTCACGCCAACACAAATCCTCAAAACGCAAGCCGTAGGATGATGAATATGATGATCTAGTAAGTAAGGATTTTTTATTTACAGTAAATCGAATATTCGATTTACGGGAGTGAAGTGTTTAATACGAGAATTGAGATCAAATTTTGCGGGAATTTGGGTTCTTAGATTTCCTGATTCAAAAATTCAAAATTCAAAGTGCTTTATTTCCTTTAGACCTTACAGGACTCTTGGACACGTCACAAAAACTCAGATTACATAAGTAAAACTAGGAAATAAAGTGATCACTTTGATTTTTTGTCCACTTCAATCTTTTTAAGGTAAAGGGTAAAGGATTCCTAATGTCTGTTCCGTAGGAACTTCCAAACCTTAGCAGAGTCTGAGTTTTCTTGTGTCTCAGTGATTCCGTCGATCAATGTACCTCCGTTTGTTTCACTCTAAGTGCGCCAAGACTAAGGTGTAAGCCTACGCTTACACCTTAGTTTTGGCTATGCATTTCCAATGAGTGATAACTCAGGAGTTACCCAAGGCGCAGGAAGCTGCATAATAGTAGTGATTTTAACTCAGGAGTTTCAACTAGGTACTTTCCCGCACCTTGGATAGGTGCGGGAAAGTGCCTAGTTTAAACTCTAAGCTTGCTTGTCGTATACATTGGTATATGAATGACACTATAAGATTAAATACCTCTTTTTTGCTTTCAAATCTGCAACGGTTGGAACCTCAAAGAGCTCAGATCAGTCAATACACGCATCACGTCTTCATCATCAGCCTACCTATATTTTTCCACTGCTGGAGATAGGCCTAATGAGCGCCATAGCGCCCTGTCTTCAGCTTGCCGTATCCAGCATCTGCCAGCAGTCTTTCGCAAATCGTCATCCCACCTGGTCGGAGGGCGTCCTAAAGTACGTTTGCCTAGCCGTGGTCTCCACTCAAGGACACGTTTACCCCAGCGGTTGTAGTTTCTTCTCGAGATATGGCCAGCTCACTGCCACTTCAGCTTGCTAATCCTTTGAGCAATGTCGGATAACCTTGGTTCTCTGTCGGATGTATTCGTTTTACGAATCTCCTCTCCTTCAGAGAAACTCCGAGCATAGCTCTCTCCATAGCATCACGTCTTAATTCCTCCATATTAATACCGCTAAAATTTCTCTGCAGAATTATTAGGGGGTTGAGCTTTCCAAACCTGTCTACGAGGTCGGACTTAAGAATTCCCGTTTCGTAGCCAGCTTTGAAACGGGATTATTTCTCCCATTTAAAGCCAGCTACCAAATCTAGCTACGAGATGGGACTAAAGGGGTCTAGGTGGACGAATTTTGTAGGACATGTATAATATCATGGTAGGAGAAAGCACTTGCTTCATATTGATCATGTTTATCTACGTAAGAAGGAGACAAAACTATATGATGAGATCTAAAAGGGTTGCGTTTAGAGGAAGAAAAGACATGTTACACCCCCTAACAAGAGAAGTGGGCCCAATGTCTTGTAAGAAGTATTGAAGTCGCCCATTAATTAATATAAAACGTCAAGTGCGAGTCGGACTCGTGCACCGAGGGTTCCGTAAAATGAAGAGTTTGTTTTGTGTGTTCTTGTTTTTGCCAAATAGCATGATTCTAATTTAACGGAAAGTACCTAGTTCCTTACAGATTTTGATCACTAGCGAAGAAAAATTATCCTTAATTTTATCTACAAACTACCGGTTTTCGGATTTTCTGCTTTACTTGTGTTTACCTTGCTTCTTGCCAAATTTCATGGCTCTAGGTCAACGGGAAGTACCCTATAGGTTTTTGGTCCACTCGCGCGTACTTCCGAGAATTTATAAAGATTTGCGCGGACTATTATACCAGGATATTCGATCCTAGACGATAGACTTAGAATTTAAACACTATGCTGTCTAGGCTATCGAATATTATATGTCTATGCATAATTTCAGCCCAATCCGTTCTGTAAGTAGTTTTGTGTGAAGGAGTAACCAATAACGAGTAGGTATGTATTTACCCGAACTTTCCCGTTTATAATATTAGTGTGATTCAGATTTAGACCTGACATTTTTCGTATTGTTTTAGAACTCCAAGTATTGCATATTCAAATTCAAGACGATAAATTGAAGCGGGAATTCTGGAGACAAGCTATTGATTCCTTGAACAGCGAGTACGAAGATATCATGAAAACTTACGATATCCATTTCATATGTACAATTTACAAAATATAAAATTGATTTACGAAAGAAATGAGAAGGCTGTATTATTTAAACTAGCTCTATCCGCAGCATCGCTCGCGCTATCCCCATATAAACCTCATCTATCTAAATTTTATCTCATTCCGTATAAAAAATATTTATCTAAGGGGTACTTCAATAGGAAGTGTTAATTTAATTTTTAATAAAAAAAGAATTGTAACTTCAATAAATCAGTGTCTTTGAAATGAGGGATGGCATGATGGATGAGGCATGATGTCTATAACACAGGCTTGACAAGCCTAACGTATGTAGATTTCTGGCTAGCCGACTCAATCAACAGTAGGTATCCAACTAATAGTTGAATTTTGAGAAATGGTTGTTTTCGGTATTGTCAGTGTTTCTATGCAATAAATAAATTTCATTTCATTTCGTTTGTTAAAGAAGACAGTAAAGAATATGTAGGCGTATTTACACACACACTTTCAAGTCCTAAGGTAAGAAATTAGGAACCTGACCAGAACAAGTTGTTTACGCTGCTTTATGCAAACTAAACATCTTTCATAAAAAAAAATCACTTCATATCATATATCATATAGGTCATTCTCTTTTTTGCTTACCTCGCCAAACCCCGAAATTACATAATGCGACTCGCTGCACTGCTTTATTTATATTCATATCTGTTTATTTATTATGTCATGGTACGGTACGTAGGTAGCCTAGTTATAGTTCCTATGTAGCTAAAACTTGTAACTTTTCACAAACGTCCGAAAAATGAAAAAAAGTTCAAACAATGTTGCCGCTCGCTTCGCTCAGTTACATATAATTCCTATAGTTAGAAGTTGAGGGTGGGATAATTATAGAGAATACAATAACTAGGCGGGATTGTTAATGAACCACCAAGGTGGTTCATTCCGTTTTTTTTTTCAGGGTGCTTAGTAGAAAATCTCTCCGGATAGGTACCCACCCACGCCTCTGATCTTCTTGAGGGATCAACACGTGCCAACTTCTGTTAACTACTTTATAAACTCGCTAGCTTTCGGCCGCCTGCTTTGCATGCGTTTTTCCGGGATAAAAAGCAAGTGTTCGTCTTTGGGATGCGATCTACCTATAACTGCCAAATTTCATTAAGATCTGTTCGAGTCATTCGTGAACTCACACCATCCAACTTGTCCAATGTTGTATGAGTTGACGAATCGTAAAAAAAAGGTCCCCCCCCCCCCCCCCGATCGAAATGAATTTCTGGCCACAGCCTTACCCGTAGAGCCTAGAGAGCCTTGGCTTAGGAGCGCCGACAGATCATCTCGCGCTATATACCGTGAGAAAGGGCTAGGGCCGTCGGCGCTGCTCTGTTTTGGTTTTGTCTATTCTGTAGGTAGGTGGGTACTCCAGCCAGACACACGACATAATCGAACATAACTACCCAAGCAAACATTTTGCGTATTTCTCTCCAGCAGCGTTACGAAGCGACAAGAACTGGAAAGAAGCCCTGGGCGATGGATAATATTATTTACTAGTCTGTAGTTCTACGAACCGTAGAATTCGCGAGCACTTAACTTTTACTACTAGGTACCTACCTACCTACTAAAAATTATCTTCGAAATCCAATGTCTTGTCTTAAGCGGAGATATTCTCGATAGCCCCCTTTTTTGGAGGAACTACCTAGGTACATTTAGTATCTAGGTAGTAATCAAAACAAAACACCCCGACGACAAAAAAATCTATAAAATCGTAGAATCTGTGCAAAGTTTCGTCGAGTTCGGTCGTAAAATACCTAGGTACGACCTGTAGAGGAGTAGTGTATACGTAGGTACCTACATTGTGACAACGCTTTTTTCAGTAGTTATTGCAGAGCACAGAATAATTATATCCTATCCTAACGATGCAGAGACGCTTCGCACGCTCGGTCAATTATACACCTACTGTCCCAAACTTATTTATGAAGATTCGTTTGGGCAGCGACAGCGAGTAAGTAAATCTGTTCCTAATCTCATACTAAACCTATTGGAATGTAAGGGGTAGCTAAGCGCAGATTTGATTTAGGTACCAATAGTACCCTGTAACCTAATGGTGGGTAGGTAAGGTACAGACCAAGCGAGCGAATGCATGCTAACGAGTGGGTTTCAGTTTCAACGATCAGTACCTACACGTACCAGTTGGACTAAATAGTTTCGACTAGGTACGTCGTGGAAGAACCGCTTGTTTGGGCTCGCTTGCTTTCCCAATGACGTCCACAGTCCACACAGATTATTTCTCGTGCGTTCGTTAGCCTTCGCTCGCATGGTCTGTACCCGGCAAAAATGATATGGGTAGGTATCGTAATAATTATATATAGGTACTTTTCAGATGAAATTGAAACAACAATTTTATGTACAACAATCTCTAACAGAGATTTATTTTTATATTTTTTAAAAACTTTAATAATAAATAAACGTTGAGTTGTTAAAATAATGTAATCAATAATTATCCATGAATACAAACATTTTATGGAATTATAAAAGCTCTTGTTTCTATTGCTATGTTCTACTTTATTGCTATTATTTATTATCAACAAAATAGGTGTACAGTCAACGCTAAAAACGGCTCCGTATCGGCCGTTTCCGGCTGCACCTATAAGGATGTCGCAAAACTCAAACACCAAAAATGGGACGGTTGTCCATGAACAGCGATTTTTGACGTTGTCTGTACCTATCTAGGCTTTAAATTCAGTTCACAATGATTTGCCGACACAAAGAACATTTTCTAGTTTAAGAAATATTTAAAAGTTTAATTGTTTTAAAAACCTTTATTTACATAACATGTGTACATAATAAAAGAACTCGAGAATTCAAGTAGACCATCCGCTGAGATCGTCATAAGGGTAGCTGTTAAGCTACACTTATTACGACAACCCTCTTTACGACGCGGCGATGTCCACGGTTACTACCCGAGTACCCATTTCAAGAGGCTACTTTAAAACACGAAATACGAAGCTTTAGGAGACCAAACAGCCTAACCATTAAGTGGCTTCGGACGGGTCTCCAATTGACACATTTCGTTTCTTTCGGATCTAAGACATAAACGTCAAAATCATCAATGTGATGGACCGATCCGTTCTTTCGATGACCGAAAGAACGGATCGATCGTCCTACATTTCATCAAGTTAATATTTCATTGTTCAAAGTAGACCCCCAAGGAGAAAACCCTATTGCACGAGTTGCTATTATAATTAAAACTTAGCTGTTATGGATAGCTATTATCAAGATTTACAGTTAAGTGTGGTTGACAAACATATGTATATAATTAGTTAAATTGGAAATGAATCCAGGTTTATAACTATTATAAATATTTGTGTATAATTTAATATGTTATTCATTCATGTATAAATATTTCAATAGACACAACATGGATTATTATATAACATATTCATCAAATATGGAAATGAATCCAGCATAATAGATACATTTCGTGGATATTATGACTATTGTAATTCTATTCTCTTTATCAAATGTGTAAGTAAATTCAAATAATCATGGATCAAAATATTATAAACTCATTGTAAAGTACATTATGTATCAGTTTTCATTTACCCGGGCAGACTTTTATCTAGATTGGGAGACCGACTGACTGACTGTTGTAAATAAATGACAAATAACATAGATGCTACTACACCAACATATTGTTTCTGTTACGGAAATCCTAAGTGAAGGACATGCATCATGATATCCAAATTTAGATACCTATTACAAATAAAAATGTTGATCAATTTCCATCATTTAGCAAAAAAAATACAACATATAATGTAGACCATACACAGCCTACCTACCTATTATATCACAAAATAATAAAGACAATTATTCTGTTGTCTTGGTCAACTTGAAACGATTCTGATTTATAGGTATGGCGTGTGTAAAGGCCTATGGGGGCGATTTATATTAACACTTTTATCAGAATCTACATTAAAATTTTATAGTGCTGGCAAACAGAACTTGCATATGAACGCAAGTTATTGAGCAGTTTGAAAAAACTTTTAAAGTGATGATCACAACCAGCATCATAAATTTAATAAAAAGAGGTTCCTACACAGAAATAAAAACATTAACATCATATAATTTTATACATGGCGATACACGGATCCACGACTGTGTTATGTCACCAGCACTGTTAAATACATTAAAAATCCCTCCATTAATAACATAGTAACATGCAAAATAGTAATAAGTACACACTATAGTACATCAAAATAACGTCAGTAAACTAAAATTTATGGTTTAAAATAAATGTACAACCAAACAATAAGATATTCATGTAGGATAATATATAATAATGCGTTTCTACATGATGTAACAAGCATCTAAGCCAATTTGTAACTGAGTAAATCTGAGAAACTTTTATAATATTCAATTATAAAAACTATTTTGATAAAAAGACCATTCCGGTAAAACCACAAGTGTAATATTAAAATAATCAATTTGTACCACAACATTGATTTTACAAATAGTATTCATGTGAAGTACATAATATGTAAAAAACATTGGTAGAATTACTGAATTAAAATTGACAATGTCAAAATTATAAAAATATTCTGATGATACGGCACTTGCATCATTGTCAAAAATAATATTTATGTGAAGTATTATGTGTGAACATAATGTGTCATTTAATTGGGTAGTCATATTTCATAAATTATGCCGAGTTTAATAAAGTCACGCAAATCCTATACGATACGATATAAAAGATTGAGAAAGCCAAAGGCCAGATGTCCGTTTTAAAATTAAATACTCGAATTGTCAATAAATTATAAAAACGATGCAGAAAAACGGCGTTTACATCATTGTTAAAAATAAATTTGTGTGAAGTACATAATATGTTAAAAATTTAAATGGGTATAACAATTTAATAAATTATGTTGAGATTAATAAAATCACACAAATACTACACATGCGAAAGTCTTTTTATCCGGGATGGACGCGGGCAGGCGCTCGTCTTAAAATAATTACTTGGATAGTTAGTAAGTAATAAAAACGACTGATAAAACGCCTGTTCTGTTCTATGTGTACAATTCCAAGTGGATGATTATTGTTTTAAATACTTGCATCGCATTATTGATCAAGATATTACGAATAATAATAATAATTATGTAATCTACATAACGGCGCTGGAGCGATGCGGCGCTCCATCCGTGCCCACGTCAGTCCTCGCTGCCAGAGTCTTCGTTATCCGCCTCTTTGATGTTCGTAAAAAATGATGTCAGTGCCATAAGCATCACCCCTGAAACGAAATCATTTTTTTATATAGTACAAACACAGCATTTCTCAAAATAACTTTGCAGGCAATTTTAACATATATAATGATCGTGTTAGGGCTTTTCAACTGCCAGTTTGTGGCTGGGCGATTGCCGAACAGGACATAACAGCATTTATGGAGTCATTGACATGTTAGCCAACTCTCGAATACTCAAACGCAACTCGCGCACGCGCATTCATGGCTTGCAGCAATGACCACGCGCACGAGACAGATTGCAATAATCCCACCACTTTTTTTTAGATGCGTCCACGAACATAAAGAAATTCGATTCAACCATAATAATATCTTACCTTTTCCTTCGGGCTCCTTGTCAGACTCCTCCCACGCTAAGAAGCCATCCAATGTAATTAAATATTGCTCATGTAAATATTGAAATATGTCCAGTGTTAACCCTGAAATAAATAAGATTAAAAATCGATACTTTTTTTATGTACCTACTAAGAAACTAGGATACCCAGAAATAATATATAAATGTTTGAAATAAAATTACCTTGTGGGTGTTCTAGCCTGTGAATAAGGTGTTGAATGCCAAACAAGCAGTTAGCTTCCCTTGATTCCTTGGAATCGCCAAAATCGTGGATTAGTCCAGCATACTTGCTCATACGGTCTTGGTTGAAATGCGGCACGTCACGACCCTCGTTTCCGTAGAGAGCGTATTCGCAAATGGCTTGGATCAATGTTCGCATGAACCAGTCTTCATTGTGAGCTTTGCCAAGTTTGTCCTGCAATCAATCAAAATTGGCCATTTTGTAATTAGGTGTTCCAAATATTTTCATGACGAATATTATAATCATTCAACCAATAAATTACCTGCACCCATCCCTTGACGCATTCACAGCTTTCATCAGAGTTCATCAATTGAAGTAATCTGGATTGAGTTTCAGCTGGAGTCAATATTTTTACAGATTCCTCATTTGACTGATAATGAGTTTCAATTCCTTCATCTGCAAGGAACTCAAATTTGTTGTCACCTATCCATTTCGACACCTGAAATTTACAACGGCAAAATTAGTTACTTATTTAATTTTGTGAAAGCTGTGGGTAAGAATGATTTGATTACTGGGATATCGCTTGATACGAGATAGTGAAGGAAACAAGATCCAGGTTGGTTCAGGGTCGAGGCAAGTCAACACTAGGAGACGTCATGAACTGAATGAAGTAGGATAAGGATGGCAAATTAATGAAAGTAATAAAATGAGCATTCTTTACCTGTTCTTCATTCATCCATTGGCTAAATTGTAGTCCAGATTCCTGCCATTTAATTTTTACAAAAGTAGGTCCCATACTCTCATTCAAATTATGAATTATCGCCTTCAGAAGAAGATGACCTTGGTTCGCTGCGATAACAGTTCCACAAAGGTCAAACGTCTTTGCGAGTGTGATATGCTGCAAACAATATTCCATTTTTATATAATGATTATAAAATAGTTTAAAACAAAGGCTAAATTAATATTAATACGCGTGTTTTTTACCTTTTTTTCAATATGTGGCGAAAGGATTATTCCAATGTTGTCATAAAACTTCGGAATATCAATATACAGATCAGGTGCTATTTCTAGTGTTTCTTTTAGTCCAGCTTCAAAGTTTTCCAGTGAAATCGTGTTCGTTGCCACTAAGTGTACTATAGACTTCGTTAGTGTGTTTACGTCCTTGACAGTCCTAAAATATAAAGAATTGAAGTAATCCATGCGTATTACACATACACATTCATAATTAGCAAGTCTATTATGTAATTTTATAAATACTTTCCCCATGGAACTTACTTTTCAACCACTATATTTAAAATATTTGCAATAATAGCAGCATGGTACTTCGTTTCGAATTGTAATATTTCTTGTCTGAATTCTTCGTCATCAGGGTTGATGAGTGTTAGATCAACGATGGGTTTTACTTTCTTGAACTTATCGTCAGGAAGTGGTTCCTGCGGCGCATTGGGCGCAGGTGGTTCGGGAGTAGTGACGACAGGCACGCTGCTCTGCGATCGCGTGCCGGAAGACGAGCGAGTCACCCCGACACTGCCTGACCGATTGGTATCTGAAATACGGCACATTTAATTACAAACACCTTAAACTATTGTCATCTCTTGTAAGATAACTTTAATATATAGGCGAATTTATCTTTTTGGGATATTATAATACTCACTGAAGTCACCTCTTGAATTGAAAGTAGACCTTTCAATCGAAGCACCTTTCGAGTATGCAGGCGGGTCTCGGTTAGCTGTAAACATGTCTGATTTAAATTTTTATAGAAAGCCGTGTCAGCTAATTATTAGCAGTAAGTTAAAGTTACCTTTAAGGGAAGTCGGATCCGCTTGTACGTTCTCAAGAACGCTGTACATGTTTTTACTAATACTTATATTACTAGTAGCTGGTGCCTGCTGGGGCTTCGGCGACGTCCATTGCGGTGGAGCCAGCTTGATGTCAGCCAAATTCTAAAAAAAACAATAAACTTAGTCATGACAGATAAGACATTATGTAAAGCTAGCGTCAATTGTATGTAGCCTTGATTGAATGGGAGCATCAATCACTCACTTAACAACTTCCTATGTTTCACTCTGCAAAATTCCACTGGTGTAAAATATTTAAGCGACTGCTTTTTCTTACTATGGATACATACATACTATGGTAATGTCGATACTGAATGATAATACGAGGTCACAAATCGGAAATGTTTTTTTGCATTGGCCGAGACAATGAATAATGTAAAGTATTTTTCCATGGAAAAACGTCATCGCAGGTCGGCTACGTTTTGCAAACCGTAGTCATAATTTATGAAACGCGTTGATAAGACTAGCAGTATACCTACATTATCAGAAGTATGGTACTATGAAGGAAGTGGTCTAATGAAAGTTGCCGTTATCTAACATTTTGTGAAAGTCTGAATGTAGGTAGGTTTAGATTTATTGTCAGTATAGGTTTACTTTCGTCTAGATAGCAAGCTACAGCATAAAACTGGTTTTGACTTCTTACCTTTTGATTAGAGCCAGCTTTAAGTTTTAATTTATCTACAACGTAATTGGTAGATTGAGGCCTAGTAGGTCGCGGGGTGAAGGACTCCGTGAAGGGGTGTCGGCGACTATCTCCGCCACGCTTGTTGCGACCGTCATCGCGGCGGAACCCGCCACTGCCACCACCACCGCCGCCGCCTCCACTGTTGCCGCCGCCGGCATTCATCAACTATAAACAAACAAAACGGTAGCAGAAGAACCGCAACTTTACCCACTTCTTGATAAACGAATGGTATAAGCATACAACATATTCACTAGATTAATTGGGTCAAATGTTAATAAACGAGAGAAATATTTCAATGTGATGAAATTTTGTGTCTTTACTTGCTTTATGTTTGATTAATAACTATTCAAATTATTACTGTAGGTTCTTAATAGATTGAAAAATAAATGGAAGAAACCTTACTTCTATATGGCGTTGCTGTTGTTCAGCTTCTTTTTGGATTTGGTCCATCATCTTGGGTTGAGAATCAACCACACTCTTGATAGCCCATTTTCTCCTTCTTAGGTCAATCACATCTTGGATCATGAACTTGACACGACTACTGATCTTGTTTGATCTGCGATCGACGATTTCTTGCATTTTCTTGAAAATAGAATCCAGCTGACTTCCTCCTTCATTTTCCACTTGCTCGCCGATAGTGGTCAAGAGTTTGCACAAGCATTCAAGCTTTTCTTCTTCTAATTTATCAATCAAGTTCCTCATACAATAGTCCATAATTTTGCCAGTCAACATTTTTAATTTGTAGAGCTCACCTGCGCATCAAAGAACATATGTTATTAGAGATGGAATTCTATGTTTGCAATAATTAATTACATAGGAAACGGCTTTTTTGATTAAAACAAAGGCTGTATTGTTTAAAGCCTAGGCAAAACCTTGACTAAGAGTAAGTGTTCATGCTTCCAATGCAGGCAGCACTGGTAGTGAACGCCCTTACAAAAAAAATACTGTGATAAACATAAAATAAACAATCACTAGTACAAAAACAAAACACCACAATGGTGGTGTAAACCACGCAAGATAATAATACATACATGCTCTTTTGGTAAGGAAATTTGGTAATGTGTTTTGTAAGCACATTCGCAGATATTTTACCAACAAGTAATGAATGTGCATATTCAAATAAGATAATGCACATAGCATCATCTTAGCCCCAAACCTAGTTAAGCTTGCGTTGTGCTATGGGCACTAGATAACTGATATTATACTTATCACATTTCATTACATAGACAGGTCTCTATTTATCTTATTCCCAAAAAAACTGTTAACTATGTCTAGATGTTGGTCTAGACTTCAATATAATTATTAGAACAAAGATAAAGTGAACCATTAAAGTATTTGATTTTTTTAAACATTTGATAACAATCTATCCTTGATTTTAAACAGATTTATGTACAAATATACTACCAACTAGACAAAATAACTCTATAAGCCACGATATTGTATGAAAGGTAAGAAAGTAACTTACCAATAAATCTCACATTAGCTACTGCTCGCAATCTAATTTTTCTATTTTCTTCATTGATCATCGCTTGAAGTTCTTTTTTCTTGGCCTACAATACAAAAAAGGAATTGTACATAACATGGTCCACATTCGTTTTATTGCAAAAATCAATTGCATCTGACTGTTTACTCACAGGTTCAGCAGTCTCTGCTAAATCCTTCTCGAGCTTCATCAACAGTTCATCAGATTTTCCAGTTTCAAATTGAGTTTGGCATTTGCTAATAATTAGCGCTCTAAAGCCAACCATATTGTCACGATTATTATCAGCCGCAACCTGAAAATGTAGACCTGTTAGTGCTGTTGTAACATTTTGAAGGAGTAAACATAATTAAAAAGACCATGAAATTATTATTGTATATCATTCAAAAATATCTAGTTAAAGTTTTATGAATATTGTGGAATTTTATGATTTACCCTGAGGCTCGAAAGTTTCAGGCACATGTTTGCATATGCTTCGGAGAAATTAGGTTCTTCAATTGCTTTTTCGAATAACAGGTCAATGACACCTTCCATTCTTTTTTGATTATCGATTTCTAGTTCTAAAACTTTTTTCAGTAAAGTGTCGAACTTCTGAGGTGTTAATTTGTTTAAGATTCCTCTAAACTTCTTGTACAGTTCCTGAAAACAAATAAAATTAGATTTTATTCAAATAATAATTGAGGATATGTGTATTTTTTATTCAAATAATAATCAAGTCATAAATGAAAATAAATATATTATCATCAAAATATATTTGTACTTGTTTCATACCTGTGTCCTGAGTTCCTCTTCAGACAGATTCTCCCGTACTAATCTTGTAGGTTTCCATGCAGAGTCCACTTGCTTCAATTTTACATCCTCTCGCAATGACAAAGAAACATGAATAACTGGTTTGTGAGAGCTGTTGCTACCACCAGTTTGGCCAAGCTTCACACTGCCTTTACCTAAATAAATTACATAAAATCAATACCAACATTATTACTTTGTTCGTAAAAAGTTTTCTTTTTTTTTACCACTTAATTTAACACTTTCTTACCAGCTACAGCCATATTCCTACCATCTTTCTTGGGATCCCTGGGAAGAGTATTCCTTGAACCACCAAGACCACCTTTTAGGAATGTAGGGAAGAGAGTATCATTCACAGGTCTCGATATTGGTGTGAAAGTCATTGGCTCTTGCATGGGCGCAGCCTGTAAGATTAAGCAAATCAATAATGCTTACAATTATGAGTATTTCATAACAGATATACTCAATACAGCACTTTCTTTACACAGATAGATAAGATGAATAGAAATTTATATCAAATTAATCAGGCAAAATTAAGAAAATTATATGATGGCGGGCAGCACAGATGAGAACACTGTTAGACATGAATTAACAAAGTTATTTTGTAATTTAGATCAGCTTTTTTCACTAGAATTACTCACCCTGATTACATTACATGCTTCTAATAAGGGTGCATTAGGTTTATTCTTTGAAAGAGGATCATCCTTTATTTGCTTGAGTAGCCCAAGATCGTAGCACTTTTTTCCTGCCTTGTTCAGCGGGGACCATTGTTCTGTTGAAAAATTCATTTAAAGCTATGAAGTTCAGTTTACTGATAAATACAAAAAAATAGGTAAAAAGTAACTAGCTCACCATCACTGTATTTGTATTTGGGAACAAATACAGTAGGCGACAATGCAACTGGAGTCACTTCCACATTTTCCGCTGGCTTCTCCTCAGCAATAGAATCGTCCAACAATTCCTCTCCAGAGATTACCTCTTGCTCTACATTATCTACTTTATCAGTCTCAGCCTTGCCATTCTCACATGATTCAGTATTGTTTACTACGCCATCGTTGCTGGCCATCCTTGCAGCTTTCTTATTGTTATTTTTAGTATTTTTTACAGATTTCTCATTCTTATTAATATCTTCCTTACTAGGCTCAGGTTTTGTTACTTCAGTGGTGTTTCCATTGGCAGTGTCTGGATCTAGTTGTAAAAAAGGACATTGATATAAAAAAACACGAAGTATAAGTTGGAGAAAGTGTTATATAATATAATGATTGTTCACAAACCTGTAGTTTTACTATTAAGATTAATATCTTTCATCTTAGATTCAGGTTGCTGAGCACGACATACGCTGGATATGCTTTGAGTTAACTTAGCTTGGGCTTCAAATGCACTAGATATTTTATCAGGAACTGGTTCCGGAACAAAAGGTTGTTCCCTGGCAACTTTCTCAATACTAGCAGACAAAAGCTCTGTGGCAGTTAATGTTTGTTCTGGGGCAGGAGTTGTAAGCTCTTTAGCTGCTATTGATTTTGCAGCATGTTTCTTTGAAGTAGCACCTGGATTTAGAATGTTTTGACTAGTTGGAAAGTTGATGGCTTGTTGAAAACTATCAACTGAACTAATCACTGAAAACAGATAAAATGGTAGTTTGTAATGGTGTTTACAAATTGCTAGTTCATTTGGTGGTTCACAATCATTGCAAAGGTTATCAAAGCACCTACCTACCTATCATTATGTTTCGGTGATGTGTACAATGAATTATTAGATTGACCACTTTTCTAATAATGATTTTTAGTATGCACTTTCAAACTTGCTATAACCTATTTAGAAAAGCTAGGCAATTAATATACAATAATGTAATGTAATATGTGGTGCGTGGACTAGTTATTTACATTTGAAGGTAAACCTACTAAATATAAATAAGTCAATCACGAAATTGCAAAGCCAATATGGGCAAGTTCTCTACCACCATACGTGAAGTAGAGTAGGTACCTCCGAATAATGACACGAAGTAAAAAGGAATGTCTAGCTACGCCTAACCTACTAGCGAACTATTCGGTAGATACCTATGTTTTGTACATCGCAAGCACAAGTATTGGTACTACGACATTATCATTCACCGATTTATAATCAAGACTAGCAGTTCTTGTGCACCAAGTTCGGATTCTAAAAATAGAGACGTGAGGTATTTCCACGTGGGAGTTCTCGCACAGTACCTGATTATCTGATTTTTGTGTGGCACTGGTATCCCTGCGTTATCACAGTTTTTAATCAAAAAGATCTTTACAATAACTTCATAAAATTCGGATATATACACGTCAACGTAGCAATATGGATAAAGAAAGTCTATCCGAAAGGTCACTCAAGGATCTAGTTTGTCTGACTTTTTATGACTTATCACTCGAACCACATAGCTTATTTTTATGCTTACTAAAACTGTATCACTAAAAATGAAAAACTATGATAATTTCTATGTAAAAAAGTTACTTGATACAAAGATTTAAAATTAAAATCCAGCCATGGTCAAAGTGACTGTGAAGTAAAAGCCGCCATGTTGGATCTTTCCATGCGGACGGCAAAAGGCAAGGCAGCGGTTTAGCGCCGCTAGTGATGTGCGCAACTCTGTCCGCGAATGCGCAATGAAAAGTCACTCGATCGATTATTTTGCTCGAATGATTTACATAACTGTGATAGCAGCATGGCTATCAAAAATTCTCGTGCAAAAATT
Organism: Eupithecia vulgata; assembly: GCA_946478455.1. Classification (NCBI taxonomy): domain Eukaryota; kingdom Metazoa; phylum Arthropoda; class Insecta; order Lepidoptera; family Geometridae; genus Eupithecia; species Eupithecia vulgata. The sequence continues at coordinate 14,019,119 of OX297859.1, read as the reverse complement.
AAGTACAATGTTCAAATTCTATACTAGAATTACCTATAATGAAGGTTAGAAGTAAAAGGTGGTAGAGTTGTAACTAATTTATCTGGGTGTGGCGCATTGCCTCCTATTAAGTTGCTACACCTACAAGTTCGCCAACACGACAAAATTATTGGTTACGGTCTGACCTACATAATACATACGTACGCGTATCTTGTAAAATAAGATAAAGCCCCTTTCTATCAAACGTTACGTTTAATAATTGCTTTGACGAAATAAAAACCGATTTCGATTCGAATATTTCGAATCCCTTACTTTTACACTGTTTTTAAGTTTAGCGGGACAAATACGAAATCCTCGGGAACATTTTTTTATGGGAGTACCATTTTTAATAGCGAAAGAATTTTAAAAATCAGTGATTAAGTGATGAACATACCTACAAAAACATACATGCAGCCCGATTATAGAAGCTCCTCCTTTTTTCGAAATCGGTCTTACGAGCAGAAAAGTAGGTAGTGGTAATGCCCTACATGATTTTACGTATCGATGCGTTTAGAGTAGTCACAAAGTATTATTAATTTATTTAGTATATATTTATTTACTGTTTCTTAAACTCTTACTATACTTACAGAGTTCTAGAATTCATGATATTTTTTGTAAAAAGAAACTGATGGTAATGAAAATAGTATTTATTAATAGGTATTAACTAAATATCTATTAAACGATAGTGGTAGGTAGGTACGAATACAAGTTTGGGTTTTGACAGCTTTCATGCATCAAGTTAATATCTCTCGCGCATTTTCGAACTAGAGTGACAAATTTGCATTTTTTTTCGCCGAGTGTATGCAATAATGCGTTGTGGAAGTTTTTGTCCTTGTAAAGTGGTGATTTGTGGCTGTAACCTTGATGTTTTCTGTTATTGTTATCAGTTGTTGTAGTAACTCTTGTAAGCAAGAGTTACTTTCAAAATAGTCTGTCTATCTTTTACCTTTTCACGCCTAAACCGCTGAACAAATCTTAATGAAATTTGTCAAGAAGGTAAATAAAAGCACTCTGGGGCCTCCTCCAGAGTGTTTATAGTGCTTATAGTGGACGGATATAGGATACTTGAGAGCGAGGGCGAAGCTGTGGGCAACAGTTAGTAGTTTATATTATAGTTATACTTATAGTTATACTTATACTTAGGAAAGGTACCTACACCTTTCCTCGGTTCGATGATCCTAGATATTTGTTGTATACTGATAAACCAAATAAATATTGGTGGAAAATGTATTACGTTACGACACCGGTATATTCGGAGCAAATTGCAGCATGTCGAAATTATTTTTGGGTTTGATAGTTTTCATTCATAATTTACATTCGTCTCCTCCGTTTTCAAGCTCTAATTTGCGCCTTTTTCGCAGCGGGTGTGCAATTTTGCGTTGTTTATGATTTTGTTTTTGTTTTCGGTTACTAATGTCTTTATCAGGACTTTATTCAACATAAACACAAAAATAACTATACGACAAATTACAAATAGATTTGAAATTAATAATAATAAGTATAATCTAGCCCAATTACACTTGTGTTTGTGTAAAATATGTTGGATTTTAAAAACGAGTATATCTATCTTGATTTATTTTGGTGGTTCGGTTCCGGAGGTGCATTATTCTTTTTATTGCGAGTACCTTTGTAATGTTATAATGAAATTGAAGAAAGCAACTAACGCAACACCAGGGTGTTTACCGCTGAGCAAGTTATTAGCAATTTGATACTATCCATCTAGCTAGAATGTCCATGAACAAGTATTAAAGTATTTAATCCATAAAACTAGGTACTTACATAGCGAAGATGTAGGTCCGTTTTGTTTGGAAGCAGCAATTGTGATTTCTTTGTTGAATTTGGCATGTTTATCTTTTTCTTCTGATTTGTGTTGTCTCTCCCGGGGCGCTCTCTGCGGCTGGGGCGCAGGGGCGACGGGGGCAACGGGGGCTACGAACGCAACGGGCGCGCTGTGCGCATGCGTAGCTGCCGTCAACAGTGGCGCCGGCGCACTGCTAGCAAGCGCGCCAGCCATCGCGTTCACAATCTCAATCTCAGTTTCTACCTTCTCTGAAGGTACACTACTCTTATTCTGCTTATTTTTCTGCGTATTTTTATTTGCATCTATGACAATAGACTGAACAGTCGTTTCACTCTTCTGGATCGGTTTGACATTTAGAGTCATTTTAGGCACTATGACGGGACTGTCCGATATCGCTGAAACGACTGGCGTTTCGCAAGTCGTTACGGCAGCATCGGTTCCCAAATTTCTATTATCATTTATATTAACTAAGTCAGACTTTATAATATTATTATTAATAGAGCTCATTGAGCTTATTGCATTTTGAGGTTGAGCGGTAATCATGGAAGATACTGGTATATCGACATTCTTAGGTACAAAATTATTTTTAACTGTATTCTCGATACTCGGCTGATTGACAGCTTCGTTGACCATCCTTGAAAACTCTTCTGCGATACTAATCGTCGGTGGCTCCTGAGCACACAAAGATACTGAGTTACAAACCAAAATCTGTTTCATAATATTTATTTCGATAATGGGTAAGTACTTACCGGTTGAGGCGTTTGTCTGTCGTTTTGTTCCCCACTTAACATATATTCATTATTGGAAGGATATAAATCAGAAAGTATATCTTGTCCTGCAAAGAAAGTAGTAAAAAGGAATAGAAATATAAATACAGTAAAGTGTAAAGTTATGTTACCCGCAATAAGTTTACCAAAGAGGCGATGCGGCATTATTTGCGGATAATATACATATAATTATATAGGTAATTAATATAATGTGTTTTAAAATTGGGCACCAGTCATCTAGTTTCCATACTTGTATTATAGAAACTGCACGACTGGTGTGTACAATTGAAGGTCAACTACGACTGGAGCTAAATGACGTGAGAAATTTATTTTTTTATTTATTGACTAATTTACCCAACAAACTTCGCCATGCCTTATGGTGCGTCCAGATTAGACCTTTAATTTTACCCGCCGTGGACGATACGTGTTAATTTTGTAACATATCGTTGCATCAACAGCCTCTATTGATCTACTGCTGATCGTTTATGTCATTGTGACAAAATCAGAACTTTTTTGTGAACTGTGCGCCTGGGTCGATTTCTTTGCTTACGAGAACAAGATTGTACGGAACCCTTGATGCGCGATGTCACACATGACCTTTTATTTAAGGCGCATACACCACCTAAACTAGCACCACCGCCTACTTTATGTTATTATTCTGTTTATCAAAGGAATTTTCAAAAACCCATCTTCCAGTTTGTGATACCTATGATAAGCTTTTTTTTAATGCTTCTGTAATAGTTTTATTCTATTTAGTTTAGGCAGGGATACGAAGTTGCCCTTGGTGGCCACCAAAATATATTTTCGTATCTCTTCCTAAACTAAATAGAATAAAAATATTATACTATTACAGAGGCATTAAAAAAAGCTTATGATAGTTATCACAAACTTGAAGATGGATTTTTGAAAATTCCTTTGTTAAACGGAATAATAAGATAAATTAGGTGGCGGCGCCACTTTGGGTGGGGTATGGGCCTTAAGTTATTTCTGCTATTTGGAACGGAGACAAATACAACAAAATCGAAAAAAGGTGCAGCCGTTCAATTTATTTAAAAATTTAATTAACACGATATTGATTTAGAACAATAAAATAATTTATAAAGATGACGTACTTTAGGCGACGTGGATTAGCAATCGCCTCTTTGAGAAACCAATAATAAAAGATGACTTACGTGTAACAGGATCTATGATTGCCACCCTGTGGCTACGCTTTTGGACAGCAGGGCGTATACCTATAAAGAAAAATAATTTATAGTAAGTAAAATGTTACTGGTTTCCTATAATGGCTGGCCTCTCAAAATGTACCGACCATTTCAATTGCAAATATTTAAGGTTTGACTGGAAAATAATTCAAATGAATTTTAGGTTAAAAGATGGAATTATCCAGTTTCTCTAGATCAGCGTTTTAATTTACTCCAATAAAATAGTCTTTCAAAACTGCTAACCATTTCAAACTTATTGTACAAAGAATTCCTACTGCAATTGAATTTTATTTTAACAATATGTAATTCTAATGTATACATATTAATTTGTTTTGTTTGGTTTGCCAATTTGACAAGAATAGCCCATTTTCATTTCAATGCTAATGTAAAAAGCTGCTACAAACTTAGCTGTGGATTAGTTATTATAAGCTTTCAATTGCTTTTTATTAGTTGTTAACCAAAGTTTTCGGGTAAAACAGAGGTTCGTTCTTCAGATCCTATTTTTGAACAGAAGTGTTGAAATTAATAAAATGTCTTGTTACTAATATTGGCTCTATACTGTACACATTGTTGATGTCGCGATCCATTTGCGCTGTAATGCTTCCGAAAGTATCCAGTATTCCAGTATTTTTCGAAATTTTGTTTCAAATTTCGAAAAATACTGTTACGTATCTATGCTGACGAGACGATGCTTATGTGATGATGATTGAATCATAGAGTTAATTATTATAGTACAAGCCATAGAGGGAGCCTCTTCCACCCACTGCACAGCGCGTCATTGACAATTGCAACTAGTATGGGCAATTGCGCGCGCTAGTAGAGCGCGCAATTGCCCATCAAAAAATATGGCGCAAAATATGTTGATAAAAAAAATGCTATTGTGAAATAGAGTAGGTACCTACTTAATCTATACTAATCTTATAAAGAGGTAGTTTGTGAATTATTGTTTGTGACGTTGTAGGGGTTAAACTCTGGATCTACAGAACCGATTTCAAAATTTCTTTCAGGAATGATTCCTGTAATGTAATTTGTTGCAATTGTAACTTAATCTTTAGTATTTATTATAGATTGAAGTGATGAAAATAAATTATCTACTCGTATCATCACCGTAACTAGCGGGCACCATTGGATGATAGTTATCGCTATTATAACTATCATCCAATGGTGCCCGCTAGTTACGGTGGGGCGGTCGCGGCACAAGAAGTGACCCCTCCATCTCAGCCCGTGGATGTCGTAAGAGCCGACTAACGAAACCTACCAGAGGAAGGGAAAAAAAACAAAAACAAAATTTATCATTGAAGCCGCAAAGCCGAGGGGTCGTCACCCGTCGAGTTGAAGCGGGGGTAAAGAGGCCAAGCCTCCGTGCCTGGGGGAGACACGTTCAGTAGCACGCGTATGTTTGTTGATGAGGAGGATAGTTAGTTACCAGGCATGGACTGGTGCAGGTGCGTCGGAGGCTGTGCGTGGGGGAGGGAGACAGCAGGCGCCGCGGGCGTAGCCGGCGCGCCCTGCGGACCCACGAGCGTAGTGGGGTTACTGCGCCCGGCGGAGTTCGCCTGCACATTGCTTGTGGGCAGCTGGGGACTGTTAGTCGTGTACGCGTAATCTGGAACGGTTTTTGAGATTTACTTACGGAACTTTCGCGATTGGTGACGAGATATCAAATGTTTTGAAGGATTTATTTTAAAGGAAGGTCTACAGTTTATATAAATACAAATTAAGTTACAAGATTCTTACACAAAAAAAACGAATTAATTGCCTTCACGTCGAAATGACAGTGTAGTGTGTTAGTGTGTGTAATGTTATAGGAAAAGTATTCTTTAGCCACCAACTGGCATGCGAAGTCGTGGTGTAAGAGTTTGACAGATGAAGACTCCGAAACGCCGTGTACACACTACAAAAATCGCTAAAGCACACTATTCCTACACCCGCTAGATTCCGGAGGGCTCTGAAAAATTGAGACGTAATTAACAAATAGTCTAGTATCAAACCAGGATGAGAGATGAAATCGAGCGAACTCTTGACATGACCGTTAGGTAATTACATAGTTGAAATCAGCTTTCTAGAGTAGAGCGGGTTTTACGGCTTTAGGAAGGGTGTTGATAAACGGCTTCCGTGGTTAGTGCGTACACGGGGTTTTGGAGGTTTCATTTGCACCTGTTCAGCTCTTTTAGGTGGCGACTGTACAACATACCGAATCGAAATAAAACTTGGCGCTATTGTAACTTTGTTGGTCTAAAAATAGTTGTAATTAGAACGTGCCAAATATGGCATTATCCATACTTAATTTAGGATCGCGAAAGTATTTCTGTCTTTGCCAGGGACGGAAATAGGGAACGGATTTGTATATGTTTTATACGAATTCCGCTAGAGGGCGCAGTAACGTTAGTTCTCAAAGGTACACTATTTTCTTTAAAAAGTAGCATGATTAGCGGCAGATGGTAAATTAAATGCGGGTAGTATAAATAAGCTTACAGGGAGGTGTGTGGCTCGGCTGGTTATTATATCCTATGTAATGACCCATGTGATACTGGAAATACCTGCAACAATAAAATAGAACAAGAAATTACGTTGACGACCTCTGTAGCGCGGAGGGCGAAGGTCTGCCTGCGACGCAGGAGGTTGCGGGTTCGATTCCCGCCTCGGGACAAATGTGTGTACGATCTGCAGACATTTGTTCAGGGTGTTCTGGTCGTTATCTATGTATAATAAAAAATATATATCTATGTATTGTGTTATAATATGCATATCAGTTATCTAGTACCCACCCATAACACAAGCTCTGCTTAGCTTGGGGCTAGATAATGCTGTCTGAATTGTCCAGCATTATTTATTTATTTATTATTATAAAATTACTAGTGTAAAGTTTAACGCGTCATAGAGCTTTAGAATAACTTTAATAACTTATCGATCCGTAGAACTATAGAAGACGTGTGGAAAACCCGTTAAGTAATAAAGAAATTATGAATAAAGGGTCCCATGGCTATTCTGGGGCAATCGATCAACGTTCCGGTAACGACCTATTGTAAACATGGTAAGCATTGTGAAGTCGCGTTATTATGACTTCGGACATGCACGATATGCGTAAGCAATATTCATTTTCTTAGTATTATCATGTTCTATTAATATTCGCAGTATTCACTAAGTTTTCACAAGCTGAGTTAAATAGCAAGTTTTGAATAGGACATGAAAGTTGGATACCGTAACTATTAATGAAGAGTTCTCAATGACGCTGCTTGAACGCGGAAAACTACTCAGCAATTGCAATAGTTTGTGCTTTGTTTTCTCTGAAGTAACAGTACCGGACGTATTGATGTCTATGTAGAAATATATCTATACTAATATTATAAAGAGGTTAAGTTTGTGAACTAAAGAAAAATTATTAAAGTAAATAAAGAAATAAATAATTATAAATAACTCTTTGTGACGTTGTAGGTTTGTAAATATCTGGATCTACAGAACCAATTTCAAAAATTATTTTACCATTAGAAAGCTTAATTTTTAGGGATTGACATAGACTTATGATTTATCCCGAAATTCCCACGGGAACGGGAACTACGCGGGTGAAACAGCGAGGTGCTGTTAGTATAAAATAAATTAATAAAAATAAACAAATAAAATAAATTAATAATGCTGGATAAATCACGCAGCTTTATCTAGCTCTATGTTTTACTGGAACTAGGATAGGTTTACGAGTATATGCTAAATAATGCCTGAGGCTTTACATGTGCTTTTTTAATATAACGAAGCCCTTACGTTATTGTAGGTCCAGATTTTATGAGAAGTTTGCGTGAAAAACTTTAGCTTGATTCAGGTACTAATTACGGCGTTGTCTTGTTACGATATTTTTTTATAATATTAGAAGAATAAGCCTATGCGAAATCCTGCCTATCAGCTGCCAGCGTATTCTTCGATACAACTAAAGATAATAAATATTTTTTATCGTATTATTTTTAGGACTTTTTCAATACGCTGCTTATCAAAGCTTAGAGGAAGGTTAAAAATTTAAGTGGATAACTTCATATGAATTTAAATAATAGCTTGTAAAAACAAAGCTTACCCTGCTGGCGACCCGGATCTAGGTTGTTGGTACGTCTGCATGCCCATATGTGGCTGGAATACAATAGGGTACATCACCGGTCCTGTAGTGGTCGCAGCTCCAGAAATAAATGGTTGTTGTTGCCTGCAATACAGTCAACAAATTTAAAAAAAAATCGCTAATTGCATTGAGTTTCTCGGGGTAAGCATTTTAGCGTGTTCGTTCATCTATACTAATATTAGAGGTAAAGTTTGTGATATTGTAGGGTAATCCCTGGATCTACTGAACCGATTTTGAAAATTCTTTTACAAATAGAAAGCCTCGTTGTTTGTGAGTGTCACAAGCCATACATGATATGCCCATTTTTCGGGTTAGTATATTATATTAACCCGAAAAATGGGATACCTGAAAAGCGCGGGCCAAGTCTTAGGCAGCAGCTAGTACGTATATAAAACAAAAGTATACAGCAAATAGGAACCTTTCCGTTATTATTGAGAAAGATTAGTAAATCAAACGAAACTCCTGGTATTTTTGTATTCGTTAAAGAAAACACTAACCTAGGGTGGGAATTTGGTCTCGATCCATGCTGTGTTGCTCTGAATTGTTGGAAATTCGCAAATTGCGGTCGAGGCGGTGTCTGCGTCTGCGATACAAAATTGTGGCCGGTCTGTAAAATAACACATTCAAAAATTAGACCGAGTCATGGGGTCCTTTCTCTTTAGGACACTATGGTGGCGCCACTGGTCGCGCAAAGTCAGAAAAGCCAAAACAGATACCCCTACCGACTGGTGGTGGAGTGAGTGAGATGGAAAATAGCTTTATTAAAATATAATTGGTTGCGCTATTACCGGGTGATTTGGTTACCGGCAACAAATTTGGCTGAGCAACCAAGCTGATACCAGATGAGGTACCCACCATACAGGTGTACACATTTTATTGGTGACGCGACCAATGGCGCCACTTGAATGCCATGGGAATTGTTTAATGGCATAAGAAGTAGCCTACGTTTCATTCCAGGTAGATTTATGGGCCTTACCTATCGACATCTATAGGCCTACATCTATGCAAAATATCAGCCCGATCGGTTAAGTAGTTTTGCAGTGAAGAAGTAATAAACATTCATCCATCAAACCTTTCGCATTTATATAATTAGTGACGTATTTATTTATAGTTCGGTCGTAAACAAAGGTACAGCAACATTTGAGATAAGAGAAGTCTTCATGCAAAATCAACAACAATTGTTGAATTAAAAACAAGCCCTGACTTGACTTCATCAAACCCTGAGCAGAAACTGAAATGCACTGTCTGTTACTGTCATAGTCAAATAAGAGATATAAGGTAATTTTAGTGTGTAATGTGTGTATGTATATTAATAATAAATGATGTCTACTGTTACTTCTGATATGATATTATTGTGACTTTATTTAAGTGGCTTAGGATTATTACCCTAAGCTAATATATGGTTTAAAATTAAAAATTAATTCTATTACGAATTCAATTTAAATGTATTAAAAGGCCAACAATATCAATTTCATTGTGTTTTTCCTGCGATTACACGAGTGACGTATAAGTTATTCTGGAAAGGTTCGTTGTTACCGATAAGGCCGCCGATTGTGCCACACTAGATATAATAAGTATTTAGTTCTTGTTTAAGTGTTTTTAATATTGATGGTGCAATAAAGTTATCATTTCAGATAATGAAATAAACGAGCGTGCATTACCAATGACGTTTTTGACATGTCTTGCTGCGGAGTAGGCTGTGCCGACGTCGCCTGCGCAGGAGACGATTGTACCCTCAGCGCGGCGGAGGACGATGCTGGCGACCCAGTCGTGGAACCTTGCATGTAAGGGGCCGCGTTCGCGCCACTTGGATGATAACATTCTACCGGCCCTGCAAACAGTCCACCATTATTAGCTTCAGTTTTACCGCGTTTGCATCTGCTAGAACGCAGCAGTAAGAAAAAAAAAAGAACGCACCATGAAAACTATTCTACCAACACATAAAGCTCTAGGTGAACTATTGTGATAGGGATCTAAACGCTACAACTACAACTGAAAGTCGTGAAATTTGGATTAATGTAGAAAATATAGACTATTTTCTAAAACGAGGTATTATCTACAGAATAGAATGACCGTGACCCAAATATACCAACGTCATTTGATTTGCTAGTTCATAGCAGAGTTGGTAAAATCTAGTAGTTAATAAATAACTTACTGTGTGGCGTCCCCCCATACAGTAAGTTTGTGTGGAAAGCCCGAGGACAACTAAAACAGGGTTTTTTATACAGAATGCTCTCCGTGACCCAAAACTTGCCACAAGACGAAGCTAAAAGACCTACTCTATTGGATTAGCTAGTTCATAGCAGAATTATATTAAATAATTAATTATTATGTAAAATCAAGTACCTAGTTAATAAAGTAACTTACTGTGTGTGGAAACCCAAGATAACTAAAACAGGATTTTTTTCTACAGAATACTCTCCGTGACCCAAACTTGCCACAACACGAAGCTAAAATAAACCATTGGATTTTGCTAGTTTATACCAGAATTGGTAAAATCAAGTAGTTAATAAATAACTTACTGTGTGGTGTGGAAGCCCGAGGATAACTGAAGGTAATCGTTTAGGACATAAATCGCAAATAAAAGGTTACACGCTAATGTAAGCTGCAAAAAATAAAAAAGTAGAAAGTACAACAAAAACTTTACAGTAAAAAAGAACTTCAACATCTGCTCATGCAAAAAACTTATCGGCAATACAGGTAATAAACAATGGGCTAGCATATAAGTATAAACATAGGCCGTAAAAAATAAATAAACAAAGAACGTAATAATAGAAGCGTAAAAAAACAAAGTGTGAAAGTGGTGTTTTGATAGCATGTGCAGGATGTATTCACTTACTGCAAACTTGTTTCAGTAGGCGGTACTGCTGAGCTTGAGCGGGCAGCGCGCTGCTGGAAGCCGTGAATCGGGAAGATTCAACTTGTAAAGGTTGATTATGACTTGAAGTATTGCTCAAATTTAGTTGGCTAGTGCTGGTGATGTTGTTGCTGAAGTTGTTGCTTATGCTGACACTGCTGGTCATCTTATGACTGTTACCAGGATTAGCGCTGCTTATTAGGCTGTGGATACCTAAACTATTATTATTGTTTTGACTGCCGCTTGGGCCTGAGTTATGCCCGTGTGTGTAGGCTCCACCGAGGCTAGTTTTAGAGCTATGGCTGTGTTTATCGCTCAGAGTATTATTATTGCTTAGGCTGTATGTTCCGCCCAGCCCAAGATGCGTGCTTTGAACATGACTGATGCTCACACTCGGGTTGCTGCTTTGGCTGTGACTTCCTAAGCCAATATTTAAGTTATGATTGTGACTTTGACTTCCGTATAGGCCAACACCAATGCTGTGGGTGTGGCCACTGCCTACAGCATGCTTGCTGCTATGGTTGAGGCTGACAGCTAGGCCAATATTACTGGTATGACTGTGGCTTACCCCTAAGCCAAGATTGTTGCCGTGGTTGTGATTTCCATTCAAGCCAAGATTACTGCTGTGGCTATGGGCAATACTAATACCGAGGTTGGCGCTATGGCCGTGACTCGCCCCTATTCCTAGGTTAGTTACATGGTTGTGATTTCCACCTAGAGCAAGACTGTTGCTGTGATTGCCACCAAAAATATTGCTGCCATGACTGGAGCCTAAGCCAATATTCGTGCTATGGCTGTGACTGCTTCCTAGGGCCAGATTACTGATCTGGTTGTGACTGCTGCCTACACCAAGGCCGCTGCTGCTATTGGCACCGACTCCCAGGCCATTGCTGTGATTAACGCTTACTCCAACGCTTTTTGGGAAACTATGGGAGGCGTTAATACCTAGGCAGTTGGTATGACTGTGATTGCTGCCTAGACGAACCGTATTGTTATGGTTATGACTGCTAATTATTCCTTGGTTGGTGGTATGATTATGAATCCCTAGGCCAAGACTGATGGTATGACTGTGTCCGTGGTTCAGGCTGTGGTTGACGTTATGTCCAAGGCTGTGGTTCTGGGTTTGACAGTGATTACGACTGGCATGGAGATGGTTGTGAGGGTTGTGAGGGCCATGGTTGGCTGGCGGTGGTGGGCCCGCCGGTATGAACTGTAGCGACACCGTGCTCAAAGATTGGAAACTTATTGGTCCCGGGTTTAAATGAGGAGCCGGGCTTGGCATAGTAAGCGATGTTGGTATATTCAGAGTCATATCGATTCCCGAAGATTGTGATGGCATCCCATGCTTGGCACATGTGTGTGAATAAGGACTATTTGTATTGCTCCCACCTCTTAGTCCTACCATCTTAATTTCATGATATAAATCTTTTAAAAATTGTATTAGCCAAATGTTGAACCATTCCCAGAACAAAGGAGGCACTATCATCGGGTCAGACATTCAATTGACCATTCCTGTTGTAATCAACATACGCCCCATGGGGCATCCATCTAGTGAACACAATCCAGCCTCGAGTCTGCTTATACTGTAAGCGCGAAAGTTACGTGAACACACCAAAAAACAAATCACTTTGTGAAATCTGAGGTAACATGTCAAATCATGCGAAAAACGCGCATGTTAATATAATTTGCGCCCTGAATTCACTATTTCAGTAGTAATTCAATGCAGGACAGGGAAAATCGATAAGCAAACCGCGCGCTCCATGCTACATCGTTGTACGCTCAACACTTGAGTCAGATTAATAGCACAGTGTTAACTTCACCTTATTAAACTGAACAGTCACTTTCAGACAACGTTTATACACATTATTTTATAAAGTTCTAGTTATTATTAAACATAAGTACAAAATTAGAATCAAAACCTGAATATTACTTTGAGACCGCACACCCCGCAGATCGTTTAGTGAAGTGTGGATGTGAAAGAAAGAGATGAAAGTACACCATCGACACTTTTCTTTTGGGGCGTTCCTTTTGCCCCCGTACCAAAACAAAATACGAACGATAGCATTGCTACAGAAGAGCTGTATTTCTGCGCGAACACTTTAACCCTACTTCTGGTCGACTTGTACCGTGACAGTAGCAGCAATGTATTATGAACAATAAAATACTCTAATGTATCGTGGTCGTAACGAAAAGTAAGGGTTGAAATGGAATACACGAGGGTTGCTAGAGCATAAAAGGCGACAGACGAAAACATCCCTTTAAGAAATCAATAGCTAGGTACATCTCGTTGTCGATTATTCGGCTTTCCTGGTAGTGATGTGGTTGTGCTCGTTTTAAGAGGTTATGTAGGTAATTTCTGCGCATGTATAAAGAGCGAGAAGCTTTTCGAAACAGTATTTTAGAATCGAGACATTCACGGAGCTATTGAAACTTTTCAACGTTTAGATCCAAATATCGTTGAAAACCAGTTTTTAATGCGGTTGTTTTTATAAATATCGATAGATTTTGTGTTTTACGTATTTTTTTTATATCGTCTACATTACAAAAAAAATATTTATTTATGTAAACATTATTAGAAAAACATGTAGAGCAACATGCCATGTAATTATATGCACAGCCGTTAGGGGGCATCCATAAATTACGCGAGGTGATTTTGGCGATTATTCGATTGATAATGATGATTAAACGGAAAAGTAATTCACTGCACTAATTAATGGTTAACATGATTTTTTTTACAAAGTTACCCTTGAATCGCGCGCGAGTCAAGATAATAATTATTTCTGAATAAAACAATAAATACTAACATTTAACCCCATTTCAGGGTTCCGTAGTGAATAGGATGGAAACGGAGCTCTATTTCTGTCCGTCCGTCATGTCAGCGGGCTGTATCTCATGTTTTTTTTTTTTTGGCACAAGGCTGTTTATTTTATGAATTTATCATAAACAGCCATATCGTTTCATAGCAGTATATACTCGTACATACAGGCTGATTAATTATAAATGGATCAAACGAAGTGGGATCATACATGCTTTAATATGCATCGAATAAACCCATTTTTTAAGCCAAGTATGATTTATATTTTGGAAAATATGTCCTAAAACATATTTTTGTTTTTCTCCAGTTTTGCCAATTGCCTGCCTGGTCCACTTTAAAAATCCTCCCTCTAAAGTCTATTACACACGAAGTTTGGTCTATGTATATTGAATTGACGACCTCAGTGGCGCAGCGGGCGAGTCTGCCTGCGACGCAAGAGGTTGCGGGTTCGATCCCCGCCTCGGAACAAATTTGTGTACGATCTGCAGAAATTTGTTCCGTTGGTCTGGGTGTTTTCTATGTATAATAAAAAATATCTATCTATGTAATGTATAATATTACGTATATCAGTTATCTAGTACCCATAACACAAGCTCTGCTTACCTTGGGGCTAGATAATGCTGTGTGAATTGTTCAGCATTTTATTATTATACTTTATACTTATATTGAATCACCCTGTATAAATGAGAGGGCCAACGTCTATGCCACGTTGAGTACCGATCACCGAAGTTAGCAAAATCGACCGCGGTCAGTACTTGGACCGCATCGTTTTGGCTTTCGACCTCTCAAAAAATTCGTTGATGGGTTTCTTTTGTGAAAGTTTTGTACGATTGTAGGGGACGCTCCGTGTGCTAGGCAACTCGCACTTGCCAGTTTTATTACATTTTCACGTTAATTTAACGCACACTTGAAGGATTTTCACTATTCTATAGCATCCAGACAAGATGCTGGGTAGCTGAACACTTTTTTGAAAATAACAAAAAAAGTTGAATCTTCTCTTAATCTCTTTTTTTTGTCTTATTCATAAACCAATACTCTTTCTACGGATCTTCGTAACCTGAATCAATAAATGACGACCGATGTGGCGCGGCGTGCGAAGGTATCCTGCGACGCAGGAGGTCGCGAGTTCGATTTCCGCCTCGGGATAATTGTTTGTATGATCTGCAGATATTTTTTCAGGGCATTCTGTTCGTTTTTTATGTATAATAATAACAAATATCAATCTAATTATTGTATTCTGATATGTAGGTATATCGTTTATCTAATTACCAAACACAAGCTTAGGGCTAAATAATGCTGTGTGAATTGTCATTATTACTTAGTTATTATGGAGTTCTGAGACGTATATCTGTACTTCTATCTCGCAAAAAAGACCTGGATTACGTGCTGCTATACTCTAACCAGATAATCTCTAATAAATAACTAACCGAGAGGATGAACTCTTCGCCGCACCAGTTGGAGCTTCCTTCTCTCGCCATCCGTCGAATTGTGGTCCAAAGGTTGAGCACGCTTACCGGCAACGTAGGTAGTGCTTTGACAGAAGACGCTGATGATGTTTTGTCTAATGAAAAACACAGTTGTTTCGCATATGCACACTCGCACAATGAATTCATCAAACCGAACGTAGGCCGTTCACCGTAAAATGTTTTCAATGTACAAACAAAGCATCTTACGGTGAACGGTATTTAGGATATTTGAAGTAACCCTACAAGTCACGTCAACTCCGCGCGTGTTACACTGCGTTTGTATAGAGTTCTGGAAGAATTTCTGGAGTGCCATAATCGAGCCTTCATCAAAAGCAAGACCACTAGTGAGGTTACTCTAGGTTTCAGGAGTAATCAAAGTGCACGTATGAGCTTACCCTAATATTATAAAGAGGTAGTTTTAAAGTTGATTGTAGGAGGTAAACTCTGGCGCTAATGATACGGTTTACGATTTAGTAAAAATATTTTCTAAATAGCTCTACTTTATCATTGCGTAAGGAGGAAGGGTAGTTTTTTGAAATATTACCGGCGGCCTAGTAATTTGGTTCGGTCTACTTGCATTCAACAAGGTAGTTTGCCGGCAGTCAAACACCGTTATCTATATACGTGTTAAAAAACGCGATTTTTTACTTCGGGGTACTCCCCAAATTGCTTCCGAGGGGGGGGGGGGGGGGGGGTAAGAGAGCGGAGATTAGTTAAAAATTGCGCGTGTGTGCGACATAATTTATATCATGGGGGCAATCTTTGATCATGAATATATAGATATGTATATACATAATACCTGTGTAATAATAAAATCTTTGTCTACAGTGCAGTACGTCACAGTGAGTAGCAATGCAAGTGCAACCAAACTCTGAGGGTTTAATTTCAACCATGCGGCCAAACATCTAAAGAATTGTATTTTGATCGGTAATTTTACAAATACTAAGCATATTTTGTTACCACGTACAAGGATGATATAGGTATATGTAAGTCTTGTACACAAAGATTGATTGAACACGTCATGGTGTTGGTGCGAGCCGCCATACAAACGTACTTTCCGATTCACTTGGAAACTACGTCCTCGATTTAACGACATTTTGCACACATAGTCGGATAAGAAATAGCTAATTTAGCACTGTTTTAGTTTTTCAGAAAACAAAATCGTTAAATGAGAGCGAAAGTAATGGCATCGCTTGAAAATTAAGTGACAAATTTTTGGTATTTTTTTTCGATTACATTATTTTGAATTACAATATATTAGGTACAATAATATTTCATTTATTTTTCTTATCTGTTGTTTGGAAATGTTCATTGCAATGACGGATGTAGTTTCCAAATGAATCCTAAAGTACGTTTGTATGGGAGATAGAGGTTCGCACCCACCAGTCTGTGTTAGTTCTAAGAATTTGTCGCACCTATGCGACATTATTATGTAGCACAGAGTAGGTAGGTATACCTAAACGATAACACGGTACGGTAACTTGAGAGCCTCACTCACACATTGTAATGTAGCGAGCAATTTGCAGCGATAGCGAAATTGCAAGTGTGTCTTGTTTACGTTTACCTACTCTACCGGTGGCTTGAATATTTTATTTCACGGTTGTGATTTTTTGTAAGATCTGGTTTCCTGTGTCGGCTTTTTAAAAACATAACTCAGGATTACCTAACAGTGACAAAAGGATTGTAGGTACTTAGATCGATTTTAATTATTTGCGTTTCCATGAGCATACAAACGAAAGTTAGCAATGTCAAGTTACGCTATGATATGGGATCCACCACATCCACCACGAGTATACGCATTTGAACGTAGCAAGAAGAAATGCAAAAACTAAGATTTTTATGCAATCCCGCTAAGCCGCTGATCCACGGAATTGATGACCTCGATTCCGCAGGCTTGCGGGATTGAGATTTCGATGCGGGAATGGATTTTCTAATTGGGTCGTATTAACCCTGCCTGCAATCAACGACGTTAACTTGTACCACCCTTGCAGGCACTTTAATTTAATTACTTAATTAAACTAAAATTAATAAAATTTAATTTAATTACTTAATTTCTTAACATGAACTTAATTTCTTTCTTATAAAAAGTTTGTATCCTGTATTATTGATTTTTTTCAATAAATGGAGATACAAACTTATTATTTTTTATTGAGTCATACATACATAACTCATAATCATAACCAAATAAACTATCCGACAGCGAACCATTGCAGTGGCCGAGCAGATTATTTAAAGAGGATAAAAAGGCTTGGCATGCTTCTACTGAAAAAATAATAACTTATCTACTTACTTAACGGTTTTTTCTTTGTTTCTTTACTTATGTCTTCTTAATTAAACCGAAGCGACAGAAATCAATAATAATACTTTACCTCTAGTTATTTTAAGAATATGACCTGTTTTACGTGCTCAGTTATTGTATTTATGAAAATAAGGAATATACGGACTTAAGTTTTTTGTTGCCATATCCTTCAAAAAACTAACAGCCTTGAGGATATTTTATAGGCGCTGCATGTTGAGAAGAGACCGCGACTCGGTAAACGTAAGTGAAGTACGCCCTGTGGCCAGGTGACAACATGCTCGAAGTAAAAGAGCTTAAGAGAGACATATTTGTCAGCGCAAATGATGAAAGCGACAAGCTGAAGTCAGAACGCTATGGGCGTGGTCCTATGATCTACTGCAGTGGAACTATAGTGTTTAAATGTTCTCCTTACGTTTTAAACTTTCCAAAATTAGATAACAATGCCATGTTTTCAGTCGCCAGATCAGAGTCTACGTTCGAATTGTTAGTGCTACTGTCTCAAGACAATGAGACACGCACACAGTTCACGAGGCTAATCATAGGGAATCATAAATTACAGGCTAAAAATCAGAGGGAAATCATATAAAAGAATACTCATGTTTCGACTTTATAGGAAGGAAGTAAATTTTAAACAAAAATTAAATCTATCGTTTAATGAGAGCATTTGCTACAGTCACATTCTTGGACGTAGGCATGTTTATAAATATTGAATGTAAACTCTGTGATCACACTCATAATGGCGATATGATAAAGGTGATTGGATTGTTATTTGTGAATAATTCAGAAAACAGATAGTGCTATTTTTTAGGATCATGGTTTTGAACGTTGCTTGTATGCCAATAACTTGATGCTTCTCTCACGTTTAAATCGTAGTATATGGGATACACTTAGGGATAAAGTAGCTATATTGGGGACAAAAATCTAAATAAGTCTTAAATCAGTAGTTTTCCTCCTATAAACATTACATTTTCTCTATTATCAATATACCTAACTCTTTATTAGATAAGGAAATAAAATCCCATTTGTGTATAAAGAATACCTGTGTTTTTGATATCGATGATTGTGGTCATGGCCCTCTATGATAGCCATACTGCTAAAAGTTTTTATACTAAATATGTACTTAAAAATAATACTCACGTCTTATAGTCGTGGCACGGACTAGCCATGAAAGCACAACCTAAAAGGAGCTGAACATAAAATTAAAGTAGTAACTTTAATATTAATTTAAATGAAAAATAAATTTTAGATTAAGTTGGAACGCCTTCATACAAAAATTTAGTACATATATTCAGTAAGTAACTAATTAACATAAATACTAACGGAGTATTTTAAAGTTGTTAAGGGTGGAAATCATAAATTCAAACTTTCAGCCAATAAAACATATTAAAAAAAACAGCTAGGAATATATAGTTCCAAGCAGACACAAGAACAACGAAACAGGTAAAATATAAAACCAAACGTAATAAAACATGCTACTCTAAGGTTCGGTGGTTTGTTAGCAAGTAATGCATCTTGACTTTGGCTGGAGTATAGGTTAGAGGGTAGAATTAGGTGCTAGTTAGGGCTTATTTATGTTGGTGTTATTCAAAAGATAATTGGGATATTAGCAGCTCCAGGTCGTTGAATTATGATGTATAAGAAAGAACATACATCGTAGTCCATGCAATTTTTATGGTTCTGATTACCTTTTTCAAGAACTTGGAGCCCTATCTCATGAGACGCCATGGTGGCGCCACCGGTCGCGCCACCCCGTGGTGTCTTGAGCTACCAAGCGAGAAACACCAGAGCAGAGACCATCATCAACTGGGTGTGGATTGAGGTGACAAATAGCTCTATACATATTGATGGATGTGGTGCCACCAGCAGCGAGTGATTTCGCTGCCGGCAACAAATTAGGTTGTGCAACCAAGCTGATATAAGGTGGGGTCCCTCAATTAAACTACATATTTTGTTGGTGGCGCGACCGGGGTGTGGCCACCATGATGTCCTAATGAGATAGGGCTCTAAGTTCTTCAAAAAGATAATCGGAATCATAAAAATTGCATTGACTACAGTCAAAGACCTGAAGCTGCTAATTTCCCAATAATTATCTTTCGAATAACACCATTATAAATAAGGTACCTAATTACCTATACTCCAGCCAAACTCAAGACACATTATTTGCTAACAAACCACCGAACCACAACCTAAAAATCGATCAATTCATCAAATGCGCGATAAACGCATTGAAAAATTTTTTTGACAACATTTACACACGTATTAACTAAACACAAAATAACCCTCTACAGGGTGCCCGTAACATGTGTACTACGACGAAAGGGGGTGTTTCTGGACCTTGAGATGATCAATTATTGTATAAATTGCTTTATCTTTTCTTTTTTAAAATGAAGGTTTATCTTTACATTTGAAATAAAAAAAGAAATGTAAAAATAGGGTAACCCCAGGATAGATGTCCCACTTTTAAAAGGGCATAGTAGTTTTAAAATTATGTATTTGTTGTGGATAATTTCTATGTTTAGATAAAGATAGTTTAATTTTTTATTTCACTGTTTACCTAACAAAATTCGCGAATCTCAAGAAAAATCTCATTTTTTTACAAAACGATACATAATATTCGGAATTTTAATAATCGTAGAACAAAAGTTCATTCCTTTGGGGTCCAGAATCAACCATTTTCGTCTTAGAAACATGTTTCGTGGCACCCTGTATAAAACGTGCACGTTCTTTTCTATGACAGCTCGAGTGACAATCATTATTTATTTGATGTCCTACTTGCTTTACCGATTTGATTTTTTTATGAAAATCGGTTTACTGAAGAATTTGTAATTGACGTTGTTATTTTTTAATTTCACAATTTGTAAGTTCTGTAGACGTTCTATGCAAGGCAGTTTTTTTTTGCATGTTTATTGATTTCTCATTCAATTATTTACAGGAAACAATCCCGAATTGGTCCCATAAAAAGATATTATCGATGGATTAGTATTTATCCCGTCGAGGTTAACTAACAACGTACTTAAACATTTGAAAATAACGACACCGAAAACAATTTGTATGAAATCTTCGTTTCTAAATAGATTTTGATGAATCTTTCGTTGTTGTTGTTCAGGTGGTCTCATTAAAGTTTGATCCTCGAAGAATTGATATGTACCTACACCGTAAAACGTATCCTAAACATCATCAGATTTTATCTTTCACAATCGGTAACAAATGGTTTCCTTGGCAACAAGCGTAAACAAGACGTATTTTTATTCGTGTTCTTTATCCATCAGTCATCTTATCAAATTAAATAAGACTCGAATTTTAACTAGATAGATAGAGGATACTTTATTCATCAACCAATTGAGAAGAAAATAATAGATTATTTTAAATTTAACATATAAAATAGAACAGCAATGGATTAAACTGCCACTATTACTAGATATCGCCACAAGCAAAATTTAATCGCGCTATTGTTTCTTACCCCATTTTCACTGTTTAGGAATTTCATTTCATTTATTAATTTTTTGCTATTGGAATATGGAGTCGGTGTCGCCTGAATAATCTGAATAGGTTTGTAATACAAAAATAATTCAGCTTGTTTCAAATTATCATGAAATTGCACATAGTTTAGTCGTGCGTGATCATATGAACCCTGAGGTGATAATCATATGAAGAGATTTGTTTTGATTCGTAGGTTATTACTAATTACTTGCTTCTTTCAGAAAGTTGTTACATAAGATGTATACATTAGCTTGTAAAGAAGCAAAAATTAAATTTTAGCACAGCATGCTCTGTACCGTTCCTCTAACGCGAAATCATATACCTTTTCACAAAATGGCGCGTATTGTGCCCTCTTAAATTTTAATGATTTTATTTTGTTGCATCTAAATATTCAATTAAAAAAATTGTTATTATTTGTTTCTTTTACTACTTTCTTCTGTCCTCGACTTTACCAAACGTTTTATTTTATGAGCCTATTAAATAATGAATCTTTCATTCACTGATCAACAATCAGAACTTCATAGGCGTGTGCTTATGTGTCAAACGTATCATAAATAAAATAAACCAGAGGAGTTTTTAATGTCAAAATAAACGCCGTGTTGCCCGATTAGATGCGATTAACGTTCAGTAGCGCGTGCAGTTACCGCCTACACGCGAGTAACAGTACACGCGCTTATATTAACACGGCCTAGGCATAGGTCTTCGTTCACACACGTTTTATTCGCCGTGAAAAGATACGGTCATCGGTGTTGTATGGATTACATACGCCATTTTATGTGAAAATGTTGCTATGCATGGGATAAAAAACTCCCTAGTTTTATAATTAAGAAACAAAACAATTTGTACAAGGCAACGGTGGACTTCACACAAGTTAGAACTTAAGAATAAGAACTTCGAGGATAATCAGTTTTAGAATTTTCAAAAAACTACGCTTTTTTGAAAAGTTCAAATTGTAAAGAATATTCGTATCAATGAGTAGGCACAAATTATGAGTAGTATTTACAATTGAGTTAAGGTACTCACCAGCTATAGGGTCACGCGTCGACGCTTAGGCCTGATGACGACGCTAATCCCGGAGAGCCTCGCTACCCATGGAGGCATGGACCTAGACCTCTCGACTTAAAGGGGAGCAAATGTACAATAAACTCAAATTGAAATTTGGAATCAATTCCTTCACCTGCATGCGCACTTTCACTTGGTACTTTTTTAGTGTTCCGTAGTCAACAAGAAACCCTTACAGTTCGCCATTTCCGTTTGTTCGTCCGCAGCTTAGCTCAGAAGCTATTAGTACTAGAAAGCAGTCATATGGCATGGGTATAAATTATAACTAACGTTAACAAAGTCGCAGATTTTTTTTTTCATTTTCTGTTTTTATATTGTTTTCACTTAATTCGTATTAGAAGGTATCGTTGGGTGGTTTGGTTCAACGTAATTTGGGGGTGGGAAAAACATTTTTCGATTTAGGGTTCCGTTTTCGAAATTGAGCTTTACAGTAATCAATTAAGCTTGAGTCAAGTGCCCCTCCCTGGAAATTGGAAAAGATCCTAGTAGTAGGAAGTGTGAATATAAAGAAAAACTAACACAACTAAGTTTGTACTAGTCGAGTAATAGTCGATTAACTTCTAGCCAAGCCCCAAGGTAAACAGAGATTGTTTTATAGGTGCTAGAAGGAGCTAGAAGACTGATATATTCAATGCATAAGAATATTTTTTTTATAAACTCCCACTGCTAAACAAAGGCCTCAATATAAATTTTATAATATTATACTAAACTTATACATGATCAGTGCGTTATGTCATTTATGTATCTAACATGGTATAGTAACGACAAAATCCGCTGAAAATAAAAAAAATCGTGCAAAATTATCGTATGGTCTCACGGAGCCGAGGTTGAGAGAATGGTACATAGCTGAAACTATGAAGAATAACGGGGCTAACATCAAAGGTATCCCTGAAATTGAAAATGTAGTGGCAGCCTAAAACAAATGAAAAACTTTCTCAGTTTGCTCATAAAAGAACCTCGGTTGACCAAAATGTCATGCAAATCCTACAGAAAGGCAAAGTTTGTTGCAAATATAGCAAATATAGACTGGATATACATGTTGAGAATATTAGTAGTTTATTTATAGAAATCCTAATACACGTGTTCTCATGAAATCAACTTTTAAAATTAATAAATGTAATTTAAACAAAATTATTGTGTTTTCTATTTGTAAGTCAAAATGCATACTGTTTAGTGTAACTCGATAATACATTTAAGTTTCTAGGGTTACAGCTCCCGTATCTACCGAGCTGTCAATTTGTTGATTGGTAGTTCAGTTATAGCCTGGGAGCTGCGTTGAGATTATTGATGATATTTCAACGTTTTATTCTACTATATAATTTAAATTGTGAAAGCAAATGCCTCACGGCAAAAACTAACCAGAGATAAATATTTGAACCAAGTTTTATACGCCGGGTTTTGCATTTTTTTGCATAGGAAAGCAAACGCTTCACGGCAAAAACTAACCAAACACAGATATTATTTGAACCGAATTTTATACGCCGAGATTTGTATTGCTGAAACAGTAAACAAGTTTTTATAAAAAGTAAAAATTCATAGACAGGTGGATCGTTCGGGTTAAGCCTTTTTTCTATTTCTCAACAAGTTATTCGAAGACCAACAGGTTATGCTTTTAACACGTATCGATCGATACAAATTCTTCTTAAAAAAAATCAGAAATATTTTTGATTCCGAACATACAATTACATACATACATCAAATGAAACTTAACCGATGAATTGGGGCTCGGTTGGCGCCCTCTACGGTCTATTGCGCTAGACCGCTCATCATAACACGATGTTGCATAATTATAGACTCTCGCGTAGTACTATAGGTATGGTTATTCTGTGTTGTCACTAATAAGTCAACTGTGAGTACTTTTAGTTCAGCTGCAATCTAGATTTTTATGATAATACACATTTATTAGCCCTATGCTAATTTAATTACAACTAAAACCGCCATCTTTCATTCTGGTCGAACAATTTTTAATCGTTTCGTTACGGGCTCACTTGTTTCACTTTTTGCCTAACATGTAGTATATTCTTCCAAATAGGTACTCATTTATATGAGTAGGTATAACTAGATAAGTTATTATTTCCTTCTATGTGTAGTTTTTACGCTGAACTAATTTTAATGAAGATGTTTTGTTGATTTTGGCTCCAACATTGGCTTCAAACACAATGTTTTTTATTCAAAATCACGACGAACAATTATAGTTATGTAATCAAAATCAAACAAATAAATAAAATCTTATCCTTAAGCGTTAGGATTCTGAAATATTATTATTACTATTATTACTAACACTTAGGGCAAAAATAGATGACCCTTCTTTTGAACCTTATAGGGTATTTCACCCTATATAGGTATGAAAAATAAAAAATATTATTACCTATTTAGATAGTTTAGGCAAAAAACAGTCGGTAAATGTCAATTTTGGTTCATAAAATAACAAAGTAAATGTTATAATTCAATTTATAAGTAGGTAATCACTTTTCTCTATCTGTTTTTGAACACCATGAAATAGTAGGCGGAATTTTATTACTTCATACGGCTGAGTACGTAAACTAAAGTGTCAACTGACATCACCGTATTTGCTTATGTTCGTACACCGAGAAGTGACGTCATGACCACAGAGCGTTTTCGTCAAATTACGCGCGAAACCTTAAAATGTAATTTTAAAATGCACTTTTTTTTATTGTTTAGTTGTTGTGTATAATATCATAACTTTGTCAACATAATCTGTGCCGAAAGGCAGTACACCAATTACGTGGCACCCAAAAAATTAAAAATTCTGTCGCAACTGGGACCCAACTAAAACAGCCTAACATCCCTTGACTTGACTAGCACCTTCAGGTAAAACAAAGTTCAGTCTCATCCTCATCATCAGTCTATCAGAAGCAGCTACATCTTTGAAAAATTAAATATTGAATAATAGTCAGAAAGTAATGCACACAATTCTTAAAAGAAGTGTATTTCAGTTTTAGCAGTCACCATAACCCTCCATTGTTTTGCTTTCCATGCCTCTGGTACTTCTGGGCAGAAATTTATCAATAGTAAAGTTAATGTGATAAATTCCTTGAATCAAAATTTAAAGAAAGCTGTAGCATTTAAGCTACCTAACTAATTTTACAAAAGGATGTTGGTTAAAATTGCGGTTTTTAACAGATTTTATCAGGCAAAACACTTTTACTTATATAATAATGATAATGCTTATGAAGTAACTATTTGAATAATTTTCCCCAGTATAAAAGCATGTTTATGTAGGTATTCATAAGGACTAAGAAACAATGGATCTCAAAAGAAGTTAAATTGAAAGGGGAGAAAATCTCTTAAAATGCTATCTAATATTTATATTGAACAATTAAGACGCAAATTAATATTGACCAGACAAATATTTAACTGCCCATCACAATTAATATTTGCCAATGGGTTAGCTTTTTAGCATAATTGACATCTCTCGTAAACATGCAATGCAAAATAAGAGAATAAGTCATTCTTAAGAAAGTAAAATTTTAATGCTTCAATGTTACTCTTGGGGATTGAAATAGTTTGTATAAAGTCCAGAAACAAAGTAACATACGAACGAAATTTTACAATATTGCAGTGATATTTAATTTCGCAATATTGGTTATTCGCATTGCAAAGAAATTTATGATAATAGCTTGCTCCCTGATTTTTTCTGATTGTTATTAATTGATTGGTTATACATCATCATATTTTTTTTTTATAGTTCTCCGTTACCCTGGTATATTGGTTTTGTGTCTTAAATGAATACTCATTTGAGATTAATGAACATAAAACTGGACAAGTACGTGCCGGACCACATGCAATGTAGGGTACGTACATATTCATTAAATTATACTTGTTGACCTGTTCCTCAAAATTAACATCTTCACCTCAGTTGTTTTCCATGGTATTTGTTCTAAATTGTCCAACTAAGCTTTTAAATGACATCTTTTAGTTTTATTTAATTTCAATATACAGGGTGACCCGAAGCTTAACATCATGTCAAAAACAGAGGACAGTTGGGTTCACCTCCTCACCTTAATAGCCTACATTGTGCCTCATTGGCTTTTTTCTCCGGTAGGGAAATGCCCATAATCCACACGCTGGGGATTCAAATATCATCAAATATCAATAACGTTTATTTCTTCAAGCTTACAAAATAAGCACTTAGACAAGTCAAATTTTATACTATAAACAGGTTTATAAATAATCATTATTATCAAATAAGAAATATGATGTTATTGATTTTATTCGCTTCAATTTTTTGTCCACTAGTGGAAGAAGCGAAAAAGAAACCACTAGTAAGTTTTATAAATCTTAAAATTAATACATTACTTATCTCAGTCTATTATGGGCATTATGAGATTAAGATTTTTATGGGATTATGGGCATTTCTCCCCAGGTAGGTTCATGATAACTCAAAACACATAATAAATCACAGGTCTATGCCCAATAGTTCAGAGTTATAGACTTTTTGCTTAAACTCATAAATCTGCGTGTTACAATTTTTTCTATGTGACCACCAATGCCAATATTATGTGATGTTTATTTTTGTATTACAAATGCAAATAGCACATTTATTCATTTTATCAATAAAAAAGTATATTTAAAACAAGTAAGGTTCTGTTTTTCCATCAATCATTGAAAATTTGACTCTTCATACTGAAAAACACAGTTCACTTTGATAAGCTGGCATGTTTTGTTAAAATTTGGTACATTTATGATATTACTACTTTTTAATTCAAAATAACATAATTTTATCTTTCATTAAAACACATAACGGTTCAGGATAAGTGGTTCTATCATGTTATATCTCTACAGTTAAATAAATAGTTTGTAATTAAATAGTGTCATTACATTAATCATTATCCCTTTATTTTAAAAGGTTTTGTCTCTTTTGTATGCTTCATTCAATAGATTATTTATTAAGTAAATATTTATTTTTAGTACATTATTATTTATTAAAAGTGATACATACTTAATTATTTAGTAGGTAAATGTATTGTTGTAAAGGTGTGGAACTGTTTCGACTTTAGGTCTTATAGATAGTCAAAATAATTAAATTAAAATATATTATGAGGAGAAAAGTGTCCAGTACATACTGTTTTCAAATCTAGGATATCTACATAAACTTTAAACAAAACATGCTGGCCTGTCATAGTGGAGTTTTTTCAGTATTAAGATTTGAGATTTTCAGTAAAAACCATGAATGCTTGTCCTCTGATTTGAGCTTGACATTGAGTTTTGGGACACCCTCTATGTATTACTTGGATGGTTTCAAATTTCTATACATATTGTTTAACTAGCACAGAGGGGTGACACTTGACTCTGACATAAATAATTAATACTAAGCACTTTAATGCTTAATATATCGAACCTTGACATCTTCACACCTACAGTATTTTTGAACGAGCTATCCAACAAAACCTTCTGCCATGGGGTAGATGGTAAAAAAACATGAGATACTTATACAAACATAAACATTGCTTAATAACATGAGGCTCAAAAGAACGGGTATGGGTTTTGAAATATCACAAAAAATCATTGGGTGTTATATCACACACATGTCACATGTATTTAATTTTTCATTGTTATCATTTCTTCTAACCCATCATTTTAATCACAATGTTTAATTTTCCCAAGTTAAGTTTAATACCAGAATTTAGGAACAATATCCAGAATATTTTGATACATTAATGTATGTACAAAAAAACACATGTGATTTTGGTTTGTGGGGAATTCTAAAATCTTACTTTGTATTACTATGCCCAAAGAGAGGTTTTAGAATTCCGTAGATAGTGGGGGTTAAAATGTTGCTTTAAAAATCAAGTGATTAATTAATGACCCCTAATGTGCATCCATGTCTAACCACTTTTTCAAGTACTAATAGCTTCTGAGTAAAGCTGCAGATAGCTGGACGGACAAACAGGCAAGAGGAAACTATAATGGTTCTTTGTTTACTATGGATTTCTAAAAACCAGCATGCAATGACTTTCTAAATAAATTGTATAAGTTGAATGGTTTATTAAGCATGATAATGGTACAAATTTATGAATTTATTTGCTTTAGCAAAGTGAATGAAAACTACATGTAGATAAGCGCAAAACTGAAAAAAATATAATATGAACTAAATACCAGAATAAGCCCAAAACATATTCAAAACAAAACTATGAAATTCGCGAAGCGGCGGCACAAACAGATGCTGAAGTGGCATACAAATATTACGTAAATAATAGTGAAAAATATACCGTGATATTTTTTTATGATAAAAGGATACGGTCCTGGACCACGCTGACTGGCCAGTGGCACCTGATTCCCGTTGCCACTCATATTCTTGGCAGCATAGGTATTGGGACACGTACACCACTAAGGTGGCACGTAAAATCGCCCTAACCGATTGTAGGACACATCCGGCACATAGGAGGAATGTAAAAACCGACGTCAGTTTGACAAGTCACACAATTTATTTCGTTCCCTTTGTGACTAAAGTTTCCAGCAAAAACATTGTTCACCTCCAGTTACAACACAATTTTATTGCTATTCTTGAAATGTTATCACCATCACTCGGAATGAAAGCCAGTCATTAAACAAACGACAGTACAAAATGGCGGCCAATAAACAAACGTGACTGTCAACCGAAGATAAGTTATTTTCACACGTATCACTGATAATTTCGTTGCAGCTTGGAAGCTTTGTCGGAATATAAATAAAAATTGTGTAAAAATATAGTATTTTTCTATAACAACATCTATAAATATTTTCTAATAGTAAAACTGTCATTCGATCGTTCACGTAGTATGTAACTCACGTCACGCACGTCATGCATGTTTTTGATCGTGATCGGTTTCGGTTGGCAGCTTGGCACTTTTTTTTTGCAGCTCGGTGTTTACCTTACTCTAAACAGAAAAGGCCAGAATAATCAGAATTTTTTAAAAATAATAAAGTCATGCTTGAGTATAATACTATATTTTAGGTGCCCATTCTACTCATCCAATTTCTTTGTTTAGTGATCAAAGAACTTGGATAACTTCATTCAATTTACTAGCAACACCGATATTTGACCAAAGGTTTGGATACTAGTTTCTGCCCGCGGCTTCGCACGCGTGGTTTTTATAGAAAGGTTTACAGGTTTATTGTTTCCCATGGAGAATAAATTTTATGGGTTAAATTGTAGCCTGTTTTTTATTTCAGCATAAGGAGCTACACCTATGCAAATTTTGAGCCCGATTTGTTGAGAAATTTTGGCGTAAAGAAGTAACAATCATCCATCTATCCATCCAGACTTTCGCATTTTAAATCTGATGTAATTTATTTGAAATTAACTACGCAAATTACTAAGTAATCTTTTACAAAGATATTGGATGAGTGGAATGGGCATTCATCCAATAACTTTGATCAAATATAGGACAAAGAACTTGGATGGGTTGAATTTAATTACACAATTATTAATATATTTTACTATATCGGGTCAAGTAAACCACTAAGGTGGCACCTAAAATGCCTTAGCCGATTGTTGGACTCATTCGGCACATGATATAAAACAGACGTCAGTTTCACAATCTCCACATATTTTATTTCGTTCCCTCTGTGGTAACAGTTTCCAGGAAAAAACTACATAGGGTATAATTATATAATAGTATAAGCTTTTGTTAAAATTTTATCGGAATGAAATTCGGTCATGAAATACCGTACAAAATGAAGCAAATGAACCAATGTGATATTTTGTCATCGTATTACTGATACTTTTGTTGCAGCTTGGACGTCATTTTGTGTAGCAGTAACAATGTAATTTTTTGGCAAAAAATCTCGACAAATCAAAACTGATCGTGTTAATCTTGGATTCGTCAGGAAAATCATTTGAAATAGGTTGGTTAGGTATGTAAAACTAGGAAACATTATAAACCCTTTTTTATGTTCACTTCAACGTTATAAAGTACTTAAATTAAACGCACTGAACCAAACTGTACCAAAACCTCGAGAATAAAATTAAATGAATCGAAGCCAAGTCACATCGACCTCACAAATAAAAAAAACGAATAAAATCCAGTTTTCAAACAGTGCGAATGACTTTAGACGCCAATCTGCGCTGGAAAGCTCACGTTATGAAGAAAAAGAAGAAGGAGCTAGAGATTTGCTGTTATAAGATTACCTAATGGATGATTGACAGAAATTCTACACTAGCAGTACCTACACAATAAACTCCTATTATATAAACAAGTCCTCATGCAAAACTGGAATAATGGTATCTAATCTATTCAGCTGGGGCTGCACCAAATAGCCAAACTTAGCATACAAAGATTCCAGAACAACGTATTCAGGACAAATTATAACGCTCCTTCCGCTCGAGAAATGAAGATATTCATCGGGACCTGATTGTTGAATTTGTCGACATAGTAATATGAAAATATGCCTCTGCGTATTTTTGTTTATGAGCCTCGACTCATGAAGATAAGCTTTTTCATATGTCAACGCCAAGGCAATTCAGCTCCTCGACAACATGGACATAGCAAAAACTGTAAGAAGCTTAGTAAGAAGGCTTAAATATAAAGACCTTTTGAATTAGGTAGGTAATCTATAAGATTATTACAACACATAATTTTATAGTGTACCTACGTTTATAAAATACACATGAGCAAGTTGCTTCCCATAAGTAAATGCTTTCCCTTATGTAAACATAACAAGTTTGTACAGCGTACTTAGATTTATTTAGTTTTGTACAGGGTAGTTAGGTTAATTTAGTTTTAGTTTCTAAGATTTGATTTAATTCTTCATGTTTAACTCACCAGAGCATAAACGCATAATATGCGACAAAGCCCTTTATAAACAATAAAAAAAATAGATACAAAAAGAAAAGTCGTGGCTAGATTGTAATTAATTATACTCACAATATGTCACAATAATGTTACATACACTACACCTTATAGTAGTGTATGTAATTCATCAAAGATGTATACACAAGTTAAAAAAAAATTGATGTTATCTATTTTTAATAGATACATTAATCTTCTATAGCTTTGTTGTAGGCGTAGTGCTAGGTGCCATATTTCACATTTTCCTGTGTACCTTCATGATAGTAATATAAAATAATCAATACTTGTTTTATTTAAAAATATAGTTAAATACTTTTTTAATGTTTTACTTATTAAGGTGTGTCAACAGTTTATACATATCTAATTTCAGATTTTCGTTCATGTCGAAATTTAGAACCTATCCATATATAAATATTTTTGGGAGCTCTACATAGGTGTAAAACGAATATTTTAAGATTCTAGTATATGGCCTGGTAGCACTAAATGGCCAAAAGCTTTTAGCCAATCCCAAAAATTCCAACCAATAGGAAGGCTTGACCAATGAGAGTAGGTAGTAGAGCTTGCTACTCTACGATTTGAAATCGAGTTCGAACAGTTGTAATCGAGTTTTAAAATAAAATCGATTAAATTGAAGGTACACAATATGCCATGCCGGGGGGAAAGCAGCTAAACGAGCTAAACAGCATTATTTATTCATAAGTTAAAAAAAAGAATGTACAAAGGTTCATGAATTTATTAAGTTAAATTTATGAGTAATATACTTTTTACCACTCGTTTTCATCAAGGTATAAAACAGGTAGGTACCTAGGTATTTATCAAGTTTTGGTATGCATGTTTAAAACATGTTGAATTTAAAACTTGTGTGCAACTTGTTGGGTGAATTTATATGTAAACTTCTAGCTGTATACATGTTTTGGTCATGTCAATTAACCCCTCGTATTTCACCATGGTATAAAACAGTTAAACAGGTATTTGACAAGTTTTGTGTAATGTTTTCGTTTTACGTTCTCACTGGTACTTATGCTTTAGCACAATCATGTTGAATTCAAAACTTGAATGCAACTTGTTGGATGAAATTAATTGTAAACTTCAACCTGTCTACATGTTTTGATGATGTCAATTGATACCTAGTTTTTATCTCAACATGTTGTGAACATGTTGGAAGAAATTTGTTTCGTTCAAAGGTAAAAACCATAAAACTAGTTGTAAATATTTTCTGCTCAATCAAATAGGTAAAATTTGCCCATTTGCAAAGCAAAGCATGTTTTTTCGTGCTTACTCCAATAAGGACTTTATTACTTTTTGGAATTAAGCTATTGCTCAATTAGATCTAAAGCTTATTTTATAGTCATCTTTTCTGACCACTCCATCCTTCAATAAGTAGGTAAGTATTCTTGATTTTTTGTTGATTCTAATCATTGAGATAAATGTGAAAATATTTAGGGCTGTCAAGTCAAATAATCGTATATCATAAATTTTATTTTTCATGTAAACTCAATCACGCTGATTTTTTTCGTCCACGGACAGAATAAAATTAGACTTTGATATTTTTTTGATACTGACTCTAAGTAGCTCTACTCCGTCCACTTTCACACCAAAGATAGAGGTATTCAATTCTACACTTATGTACCTACGTATAAAAATATGGCAATAGCTTTCAAATAATCGTATATCATAAATTTTATTTTACATGTAAATTCATAGACATATAATTTTTTCACTTTGTGTAAATTCAATCACGCAGATTTTTTTCGTCCACGGACAGAATAAAATTTGACTTTGATATTTTTATGATACTGACTCTGAGTAGCTCTACTCCGTGGGCGGAAGATATCACCTCCCTTTGACCGTTGCGTTCTGACAGAGGTTGCGTTGCTCTCATATTCTATGCTTCTTGGTTGCTCCACTCTTCAGACCACGACGAAGGAATAAAATCTACTCAGAGTTTTTTTGAGTTTTTTTTT
The DNA here is from genome assembly GCA_946478455.1 of Eupithecia vulgata. Taxonomy (NCBI): domain Eukaryota; kingdom Metazoa; phylum Arthropoda; class Insecta; order Lepidoptera; family Geometridae; genus Eupithecia; species Eupithecia vulgata. The sequence continues at coordinate 13,986,494 of OX297859.1, read as the reverse complement.
GAGAGTAGGTACCTTGGAATTTGATAATGACTTGGACCTTTTCTTTCACCCACTAGTTTGGGCCACGTCCAGAGAGAATAAAATATAAATACAACGCCACGCTTCGAACCTTTAGAAAAAAGCATAAGCTTAGCATGCAAAATAAGTAACCACTCTGGAATGGTGGCGACGACCTCAGAGGAACAAGAAATAAAATAACTATTTCTGTTCGTAGCGAATGAAATCCTTCTTTAGTTGCATGTAACATTACTAGATGTCGCTATTTGTCATCTCTCTCTAGATAGCGCTCATGAAAACGGAAAGATGGCTCTCATGGTCGTGAAAACATTTTGAAAACAGAGAATCCATCAAAGGCATAAACGCTGCCTATACATACACACATATAAACATAAAATAAACTTAGGTAGGTAAGTAATTATTTACAGAAAAACAATAATACTCTATGTTCAGCAAATTAAGCACATAATTATTATATTATGACAGAAATTACCAGTAGGTACCCCAGTAGTTTCTTCGACTTTTTTATAATATTTTAAAAAGTTTGAAACCTACAGAGATTTGAATAACTGTTTCGAAATGTACAAACCAATCATCATCATCATTATCATCATCAGCCTTTTTCAGTCCACTGCTGGACATAGGCCTCCCCTAATGAGCGCCATAGCGCCCTGTCTTCAGCTTGCCGCATCCAGCATCTGCCAGCAGTCTTTCGCAAATCGTCATCCCACCTGGTCGGAGGGCTTCCTACACTACGTTTGCCGAGTCGCGGTCTCCACTCAAGAACACGTTTACCCCAGCGGTTGTCGGTTCTTCTCGAGATATGGCCAGCCCACTGCCACTTCAGCTTGCTAATCCTTTGAGCTATGTCGATAACCTTGGTAGAGTAGGTTGTGTTATTGTGACAAAAATAAAACCTTTTTACTTTACTTTACTAGTTAAGGAGTTTCAAAAATCCGAATTGATGTGTATAATTTCAGTTTCTTTTTCTTGGATAACATTAGTTTTAATTGATGCTAGAGGCAAATAAAATGAGTGACCGTCATGAATTCCATATTATATTTCATTAATTCGCATTTATAATTAGAACCATAATAACTTACAAAATATCCAATTACAAAAACATTATGCTGTCCTGCAACAATCGCAGTTCTGTGGTGCAAACCATGTGCAAGAGCCGCTGCTGCCCGCCACCCGGTGTATGTCCCTGAGAATAGTTGGGGTTGGTGGAAACATAATATTTCTCAGACTTCCAACTCAATACAGTTATGCGTTAGTTTGACACTCTATGTATGTATTTATGAGTTATTCCTGACTCGTCACTCGTCTCACTGGATTCGGCTCAAAGTGGGAGTCAAGAAACTAAAAATGTATGCTGAAAACGTTCCTGATTCGTCCCACTTTTTAAACGCAGGCAAAAGTACTGTCGACCGCATTTTTTCATTATGTAACTTAAGATCATTGCGATTGTATGTAGCTAGTCTTAAAAGGGTACAATGTTCATGCATGGCGTAGATCCTGAATAGGATTACCACATGGCTCACAGGAAACCCCTAATGCTCAGCCAAAACCGCGTAAGCTAGAAAGCTGAAATTTAGTTTTCTTTTTTACTTTTTACTTCTAAGGGAGATGAATCATGGCACAAGATGAGGACAGCAGCTGTTACATAAGTGATTCATAGCAGATGCCTATTTCAAATGAAATTTGCTCTATACCGTCAAACGACAACTTCAACCTTACCTCAACAGCCTATAATGGTCACAAAAAATCAGGGCGAATCCCCCCCTGATTTTTTTTATCTCATGGTGATAATGACCGTTATTTGACGCATATATATGACGCTGGGCATGCGGGTTGGGGATCGCATTTCGGTGGTAGATATATTTTGCAAGAGGAGCTTCTGCCCGCCCCTTGGTGTATATGTATGTCTTACGACACCTACGGGAAGATTTGGGGTGGTGCAAATTCTAAGCCGGCACCACACGGTTCAAAAAACAAATGCATTTTTTATCTGAAAATAAAAAAGCTGGAAGTCTAAATAAATGTAGTCATAAAATTCTCAATAGAAACAATTTACAGTATTATGTTACTGGTATTGTATCACTAGCTATTATTTTGAAATTGCTGCAAAGAAAAATATAAAACATGACTCAGACTAGTAGTGTAAAATATTGTATTCAATTATGGACTGTGATTTTCATATTAAATTCTGGTAACAGCGATACTGTCACTCCCGAAGATGAAGAAACCAACATATTTACAAAAAAACTTTGTATGAATGTTAACGCAAACAGCGTTCTAAGAGGTAGGTAAGCTACTTTTATAACACATCTGCTCGTAAAGGGTCTCTTATTTCACCTATTTCAATACCGTAATGTATCTCATTACGTAGGTAGTGCGGTAAGGTAATGTAATGTAAAAAGCACGATGCTCCGCATCTTGATAACTCGTGAAATCGTGAATCTAAAACGAACGGTAGGTACTTTTTAAAATCTAAAATTAATTCTTTAATTTAACTAATATTGACCATAAATTACAACAATTTATCTGTAACAAAACACAAAAATATTAATTTTACTTTATTAGTGACCGTTTTTGTGCCTCTGCCTTAAAAAAAGCGCTGATGCGCGCGCATCGCTAATTTGTGAACAAGTAAAATTTTTTCCGCGGGCTTTTTCTTTTCGCTGTATTGTTTTTACTTGAAAATATCGTCAAGTTATGTTGAATTTATTAATTCAACACCGCCAGAAGTCTCAGAGGCAGAAAAAGGCTACTCTAAGCCTCTTGCCCGAAAAATCGACCGATAGATACCTACTTACAAGCGTATCAAAATTTATTCGGAGGGTCCAAGTTTTATTTATTTCCTCGCAAATATGTTATAAAACGTCGTATGGCATACGTGCGCTTTGATAATTTATTACAGCCTCTGCTTTCTTGTAGCCCTCGCCTACGGCTCGGGTTAGCAATATCAACTCGGCTGTAATTTTCAACTTACCGCACTTGTATCATAAATCATAATGTACTATTAACATTAGTAGGTAAATAATAAATAAATAACCCTGGACATTTCACACAGCATTACCTAAGCCCAAGCTAAGCAGAGCTTGTGTTATAGGTACTAGGTAACTGATATACATAATACAATAAATATAAATATAATACACAGATAGATTTGTTATTGTTTGTTTAACAGCAAAAAATAATTACAATTAATATTTACACTTACATCTATTTACTAAAAATCTAAGCCGTCACCAGAAGGCAGAGTGCCCAGAATGCTGGCAGCATTGCCACGTTGAATGGCAATGCTAATTCGTTGACCGAAATAAAAACCAGCATTCCGATCACCTGTGGACTCTATTAGTAGTTTTGTAAGATCTTTATAGATAACGTGTGCCCCAGGACCCCAAGGACCTAGGGTTTCCACCCCAAACGGCTCAAATAGGTAACCTCTGTCAAGACTAGCGTATTTTCGCCGTTTGAGGAACTCCGCTGATGTTGCTGCGGAGCCTGCCCTTACTGATGTCCCTGCAAGATGAGAAGGTGCTAGGGTATCTACACACGTAGCATCCCAAACTAAAGGCTGACCCATCTTCCAAGGAATCAGAGTCATACCGTCAGGCCTTTTACCATCATCTCGCATTAGGCCACGTGGTTCGAGAGTAGCTGGCACACTGACGCTGGTAAAAGCCCGACGAATGATGTCATTAATTGAACCATGGCGGGACACACGTCCTGCACTAGAGACACATGCCAGTGCATGGTGACCGAACTTATCAACGGTTTCACCGCACTGGCAACGGTGTGGCACTAGGCAAGGAGAACCTAAACGCAAAGAGGTAGCCACCCGAAATGAGTTATTGTCTAAAAGGGTACCTAAATTTTTGGAAGGCAAAACATATAACCAAAGTCCTGATTCCCACTCGGAAACAGCGAGTAGACGAGCGCGTTCTGATGAGCTGGTAGACGTATTAATAAGATTTTTCCGTACCAACTCACATAGCGGCTCATCCCACAGTCTCTGAGAAGACAGGACTTTGGGCAGATTAGTTTCAGGACAGGCTATTTTCCAAGACGCTAATGCTTGCTCGAAACCTGTTATTTGACAATTTTGTGAACATTTGGCCAAAAATTCAAAATCGTCTCCACCTCGCCTCCTATAGTGCCGTCATCCAGATACCAAACATTAAATTTTGACTCTAAACGTTTTATAATGGGATGTATTGCGAGACTGAAAATAGCCGGTCCTAAAGGATCGCCCTGCTGACAACCAACCTCAGAGGACAATAAGTTATCTTTATATACTAATTTTGAAGGACTACCATAACATTGCCAAAGAAAGGGATAAACATCAGGTAATTTATCTTTTATTTGTGTCAGAAGGGCGCCCCTGTCTACAGAATTGAAAGCATTTTTAACATCCACCTTCAACAAAAAATCGTTTGTGTGAAAAGATACAAACGATCGAAGCGAGTGTACCGCAGCTTCACAACCACCACGGGATCCAAAACCCAGCTGGGTCGGCTGGAATTCCGACCTCAATTCTGAGCTTTTGATTCTGCAGCAAATTTTAGCTGCAAGCCGGCGGTAGGTCGTACCAACTGCGATTGGTCTAATGCCTCCATCTTTTTTTGAAAGTGCACATAGATTTGCACCATACAAAATGTCGATGATGTCTGCACTGACCTGCCCGGATAGCATTTTGTTCACTAACGACGTAATCGCTACTATGAGGCCTTCGCCCATTTCACCACAACCAGCACCTGTTAAATCTTTTAAGTGTTGTGGTGAAAGGCCGTCGAGGCCACCAGCAGAGCCACTCTGAAAAGAGTTTATGCTGAAGATTACGTCGTCAGGAAGCACTGACAAGAAAGTGCAGGAATCATCCGGTGGTGCTGGGAGGCAAAGATCAGGCGCAGCAGGTGGATGTTTTGATGCAAGTGCCGAAAGAGTTTCACTAGAATTTGAGGCAAGCGTGTCGTTAGAAAACAAAAGTCTTGCTGCACCTCTGATATCCCCATCACTGACACGGTTTTCTACCATTCGATAGGCTATATCAGAGTTTGGTTTTTTTACGAAATGCCTAAAATAGTTGTTTGAACTAAAACTTGTCGGTGGATTAGAAATTTTTGTACAATTTTGCTTAATTTTGGCTGTAAGAGAAATATTTCTATTGTCTCTTTCAGCATGCAGTATCCTATAAGGGAAAGTCAACAAATGTTCCCAAGCAGTCCTTGTATTTTCCGAAACTGCACTTTTTATATCTTTTGTCAAGGACTGCGCAACACACAATCTGGCACCTCTGGGGATGCGTTTTACTATTTGAAAATTTTGTTTACAATTTGATAACTTTTGCCAAAGCGATGTGGAGTCCGAGGTTGATAATGAATTTTCAATATGATTCGAAATGGATGCAGTAGTTTGGGAATTTTTATGGATTCTACTTTCATGGATTTTAAGTCCCCGAAGGCCCTTGAAATATCGTGTTTGGGAACATTTGTGGCATGGGACTAAGTTTTCATGATAGATATTTTTTATTATACATAGAAAACGACCAGAACACCCTGAACATATGTCTGCAGACCGTACACACATTTGTCCCGATAGGCGGGAATCGAACCCGCAACCTCCTGCGTCGCTGGCAGACCTTCGCCCACCACGCCACAGAGGTCGTCGAGGTAGAGTACCTTACCTGATGAGAATTACAAGGTCTAAGTTTTGTTTTGTGACTATATACATTTTGTTGATTAAATTTTGTTTATAATCTAATATCTATACATATGTATGTATAAAATTGTGACAGGTCTAATTCTGTAGGTAGGTACATTGGAGATAGGTACTGTGTTTTTTGGAGGGCTCTGTCTGTGTTTTATTTACTTACTGAAGCCAAGAGAAAAAGTCTACAGATAGAGAGGCCTATGCCCAGCAGTGGGTCGATAACGGCTGATGATGATGATGATGACTGAAGCCAAAACTCAATCCAAAAAAATATTAATTCTGATTCCCAATTAATCAGGTTATATTTTGTTTTTGGATAGGGCTAATAAAGAGCCAGGGTCAAGACCTATGTTACCAACATAGGCAAACCAGAATATAATAGTCGACGATGATTTCATGAGGCTAACAGCACATTATAGTGGTTAAAATGAATTAAAACTTTACCAAAAAAAGGAAATCCCACCTAACTAGTCCAAAAAAAGTCCTGAAGTCACGTTTTTCGACTCTTCCATTCATATCGACCTCAGTGGCGCAGCGGGCGAGAGTCTGCCTGCGACGCAAGAGGTTGCGGGTTCGATCCCCGCCTCGGAACAAATTTGTGTACGATCTGCAGAAATTTGTTCCGTTGGTCTGGGAGTTTTCTATGTATAATAAAAAATATCTATCTATGTAATGTATACTATTACGTATATCAGTTATCTAGTACCCATAACACAAGCTCTGCTTACCTTGGGGCTAGATAATGCTGTGTGAATTGTCCAGCATTATTTATTTATATGCCTTCTTTGACTGGACTACTAGGCTAGCTGCTGCTATGTGAATTAGGTATTACTACTTTATTTATATTTTGTTTTCAGCACGACATAAGACGTGTTTCCTTCGCCCTGACACTGGTCCGTGCCGCGCTGACGTTATCCAGTGGTACTTTGACGCCAGACAGAAAAAGTGTTTCCGGTTCTTTTGGGGCGGATGTCAAGGCAACGGCAACAAGTTTGAATCTAAAGTCGAATGCTACACTCACTGTAGTCTCACCATGACTAACATGCCAAGTAATTATGGAGTATACACACTGAAGTCGCCAGTCCGGCCGCTAAGTTGGTGACATTTTAGGGCCATTAATGTCACCATCTTAGCGGCCCTAACTCTTGTGGAGGCGCCACCGGTCGCGCCACGTATAAAGGGTATAGGTACCTACTTCTCCTGTGATACGCACTGCGACGACTGTTTGTCGTACAATTCGCACCAAAAAGAGTGAGACAAAACATTCGACAGATATTATCGTGGCACGCATCCTTATGCCGGGTACAGACCAAGTGAGCGAGAGCGAGCGAAGGCTAACGAATGCAGTAGAAATAATTAGTTTGGACGTCATTGCGAAAGCAAGCGATCCCAAACGAGGGCCTTCTTTCGCCTTCGGCTGTGCTTGCATTCGCTCGCTCTTGCTCGATAGGTCTGGTACAGGTCGGTACCCACCTTAGGAGTCTATGATACCTGAAATCGCCTAGCTCAGCGATCATATTTTCCACAATCCTGAAACATTTAATTTGCGATTAATATAATACGTTAAAGCTTAGGATTGATACCAGAATAGGTGTTTCGAAAATATGTATATTTATGCACCAAAATGTGCCACAACACAAGTTGCCGAGTAGCAATGTCACCTAGCGACATGGCACAAACCTACCTACCAACTCGCCTCGGGCCATTCAGCGGGTTCAGTACAAAGCCTTTATTCAATTAAATTTTGGAGAAACTCCTACGTTTTTGAGCACGAAGGACACGTGGAATTGCTCCCCGGAGTAAGCTGGGCAGTAAACGTTTTTAAGTTCTAGGTGACCAAAAACTTTAAATTATTTGATAAGTATCTAAAATAATGTTTTAATTTTGGATTTAAAATATATTTATAGAAGTAGTGAAGACGCCGGAATTCTGCAAATTACCTTTCGAGTTCGGAACCTGCTTTGGATATTTCAACCGCTGGGGTTGGGATTATTTGACCAAGTGAGTCTGATATTTTATTACTTGTTCTGCCGTACGTAAGGTAGCGAGCGGTGCTGGCGGTATAAGCTGAGTCCTTATAACAACAGTGAAGTTGCCCTAGTACCTAATAGGTATGCTACAAGTTCCTGACATAGACATTTTTAGTAATAACCCCAACAATTTCAAAATTAAAGTATTAGAACATTTCCAGCAAGAACTCATCACTTCATAGTTATATGAAGATTGTGATTTAAAAAAAAATATTTTATAAAAATGTTTCATGTTAAAACATGTTTTAGGAACTAAGGTTATCGACATAGCTCAGAGGATAAGCAAGCTGAAGTGGCAGTGGGCTGGTAAACGTGTTCTTAAGTGAAGACCGCGACTCGGTAAACGTAGTGTAGGACGCCCTCCGACCAAGTGGGATGACGATTTGCGAAAGACTGCTGGCAGATGCTGGATGCGGCAAGCTGAAGACAGGGCGCTATGGCGCTCATTAGGGGAGGCCTATGTTCAGCATTGGACTGATATAGGCTGATGTTGAAATGGGGCATACTAGGACTATGTGAGGTAAGACAAACTGGTGAAGAAGTAATAGGCGATTTATTCTTTTGTAGAGGTCATGACGATTTTTTGTGTTTTACTGTGTCGTGTGTCTGTTAGTTTCATTGTAGGTAGGTAGGACCTCACAGCGACCATTGGGATTACTAACAATTTGTTAGTAAGAACAGTAGAAGACAAAACATAGCTTGCTGAAACTTAATTAGCAAAAAAAAAACAAGAGTGTTTTCCTATATTTTTGCATTTCAGGACGTGTAGACGGAGGATTTATTCGGGCTGCGGCGGCAACCAGAATAACTTCGAGTCAAGGGAAGAGTGCTGGGAAACTTGCCTGGTGGGGCCTAACAACACCTTTCAGCATCACCAAACTCTCACAACATGCATACCCCTCGATGAAGTCGAGGACAGATAGTCCAATCTTAAATAAATCAATTTTTATCATCCTAAGAACGTTTAACATTTTTAATTTGATTGGCTATAATTTCATCAGAGTGAATAAATGAACGAAAATCTCAGTGGCAGCTAGGGACACTGTTATGGTGAATTTTAAAATAAAACAAGGTCCGTCAATTGCGAGTGTAACTCGCGCGGCGAGGATTTCTAACATTTGCCAATTATGCAAATAAGTAGGATATACTACTAAAGGCACTATATTTTTCCTATAAAATATAGATATTTATCTACAAATGGCATACATGGTATATTGATCGCTACGCAAACTTCCGACACCTTTATCACCTTGATACCTCATTTGCTCTCCTAGGTATCTTTTGAAATGTCATTATCACAGAAAATTTACATTTTAATTAAAAAAAAAATATATGACGATTGATTCTATATTCCAAATCAAACGTACTTTACGTTTGATTTGGCTCCTTTATTGCATTGCAATTTTGCTTACATAATCAGATAAAAACAGCGATGTTTGTCTGGTTTTACCTTTTCTAAATACATAATCGACATTAAACAGGAGACATGAAAATGAATCGAAAATTCATTTCGATTCATTCATCATGAAAATGAATCGAAAATTCATTTCGATTCATTTTCAAGCGATTTTATTTATTTCGCTCTCATTTAAGCATAATTTAGTTTTCTAAAAAACTAAAACGATACAAACATACCAAGCTATTTCTTATCCGATTATGTAAGCGAAATTTCGATAAAATCGTGGACGGAGTTTCTAAATGAGTCGGAAAGTTCGTTTGTACAGGAGCTTAGAGGTTCGCACGCACCAATTAAGGTTACCTTAGGCATATAAGTGGAACTGCTGGAATTCGAACTGGGCTGCCGATGGGAAGCTCGTGGTCTGCAAGCCAGCTACGTCCGTTGTGAACTTTGAAACGGGATCTGCTGGAATTGGAACTGGGCTACCAGAAAGTAGGTAAAGGTAGGTTCCTTTTCAAAGGTCTTCAAGGTAAGACTCAGGGTAGAATATCTTGGACAAAGCTCAGGACAGTTCTTCTTTAAAGGTTTGCGGAGCAATCCATATACAATGTTTAGGGCGTTTGTAGATATAGATCTATATTTTACAGGAAAAGTATAGAGATTTCTCATCAGGAAAAATCAAGGTACCTTTTAGTTTGCGCATTTCAAAATAGTTTTTGAAATTTTTGTAGGTTTATTACTTTTTGAAATATTTTGTAAGAAGTCGAAAAAATTATGGAAATACCTACCTTTATATATTTTGAAAAGTCTCTATCGAGTACCTAAAGTATCTTGTTTATTTGCATAATAGGCAAATGTTCGAAACTCATGGCGCTACACTCGCACTTGACATATCTTGTTTCAATGGATTAGGCTAGCTACGAACTGCCTTTGTTGTATTTTACATTCGTGACTTTAACAGCTGAATGAAAGTACTGTACTTTAGTGTACAAAAAACAGAGTTATTCCTGACTCGTCCCACATCTGGTTGCCTGGAAGAAATCGCTTTAAGCGATAAGGCCGCCAAATCCATTGCTATTCTATTTTATATGTAAAATTTAAAATAATCTCTTTTTTTATTAATTGGTGATGAATAAAGTATTATCTATCTATCTATCATTGGTCCCAATACATTGGACGTGTCGCGAAACTCAAATTTTATGCTAAAAGCGTTCCTGATTCGACCCAGTTTGAGATTTCTAACAGAAAAGATGTGAATGATGAATGATGATGTATAAATCTCGACGCACTGTTTTGGTATCGATATGTATGATATAATATCGATAACAAAACAGTGCGTCGAGATGGTTAGAGAAATGGGTTCCGGGAAGCAGTCGTCGGCTCCAATTGGCGTGCCCCTTGATATGGCAAACCCCCTAATTCATATAGTGATTGTCACTATCTAAACATACTTTTTAGGGTTTCGAGATCGGTTTCGAAACCCTTATGGTCTCACTCTGTCCGTCCTCGATCTTTCTTGAATATCTCAATAACTACTGCAGCTATAAACTTGAAATTTGAAATACTTAATAATATATTTCGTGGGCCATTACTGATTTAAAGAAATATATAAATGAATAAAAACTAAATGATAGATGTTGAAATTTTTAAAGTGCAAGTGGATTGTCATATGAAAGGTACCTAATGGTTTTTACTTTTCAAATCAGTTTTTGAAACTTCTGTAGTATTCATACGTTTGAAATGTGCAGAATAGACGACTTCTATGGCGCGGTGGGCGAAAGTCCGAGTGCGACGCAGGAGGTTGCGGGTTCGATTCCCGCCTTGGGACAAATATTTGTACGATCTAGCAGGTATTTGTTCCGAGTTTTTTGGTCGTTTTCTATGTTTAATAAAAAAAAAACTATCTATGTATTGTATTGTATTATATTATGTATATGAGTTATCTAGTGCCCATAACAATAGCTCTGCTTAGCTTGGGGCTAGATAATGCTGTGTGAATTGTCCAGATTTATTTATTTGTTTATTATTTAAGAAATAGTCATTAAGGGGGGGGGGGGAGGGGCGGTTGAACAGGGGGCTACCTATACGATCAAAGCAGTTTTTGAAATTTCTGTAGGTTTCATAGTTTTTTTAATATTTTAAAAAAGCCCAAAAAATTATCAGTACTTACCCCTTATTTCCTCAATTTGCAGAGTGATCCATCTGAAATACCTACCTACGCAAAGTCTCTATTGGGTACCTATAATAGTGTATCCTAATTATTTGTAGAATCGGCCAATATTCAAAACCCTCGGTGCGCGAGTTCTACTCGCACTTGACGGATCTTGTTTATAACTAGCTCGGCTTCGGTCTGTTATCAGATTATTAAATTAAATTGCATAAGATTTGATTTTGTTTTATAACGTCTAAAGTTTTATTACCAAACATTAAAAAAATATCATAAAAATTTTACCACCTTACAATACAATCGTTATTGAATTTCAGCAACATGAACCTTTTTATATTTGCTTTATGTCTTTTGACTATAATTTTCTGTTCAATCAACTTTGCTGATACAGTAAGTACATTGACACTATTTCGAATGATCCCCTTGATATCTCTAGATAAATATATGATTTCTCTTGTTGTTCAGACCCCTTGCCGGAAGATGGAACAAAGAAAGAAAACGGTAGCACCTTTCCAAGATTCAGTTTTAAATCAATTAAATTATTTCCATGGTCAACTCAAATATATGATTTCCAAAGTTAAATGGGATCTGGCTACGTCTTTTTACAATCCGTATACTCATGTCCGAGTATCTGATACGAGTGCTGTGTAGTCTTCTGTTTCTGCTTGTACTTCCCTCTGCTTTTCAATTTCAGTGTGCCACTTGCGGTGGTCCCCAGGAGCCTCAAGCGAGACTTGTTAAACTTAGGGCGCCTAAAAGGAGATACGTGTTTCGCATGAGAAATTCTCCGCAAATATACTAAAGACGATTTCGCCGCAATAATATAGTAATTAATCTGACAGGCACTGGAATACCGGAAATCAAACAATATGGATAATTCAATATTTCTTAAGACGACTTTGTCGCCGCTTATTCAGATGGTTCTGGCCCAACTAAAGGACAGCAAGGTACTGAAGGACAAAGTTCAATATAGTTCTCTGCTGCAGCAGATGAAGAATGTCTTCCACACCAAACGGCCACCTACTGTGTGTGCTCGGTGCCGAATTAATAATGTTATTTAGATAAACATTTTGTTTGGGGAACCTTGTTTTATTTTACTTAATGAAGAGAGTACTAAAATTACTAAAATAAATGAACCACTTGAATCAGGGGGTACATACCATACATCTGCTTTACAAATTTGAAACTCGAAAAGATAATCTAACTCCAGCTCTTTGATATCCGATTCGACGATGAGGCAAACCTAAGACGATGACACAAACTACATAGAACTCTTGCTTCTCTTACGGAATGTTCAAGAGTAGAAGAGATTAGGGGGAGATTGTAGAAACATATTTTATCAATCATTTATTTCTAATTACGTATTTTATCAATTTTATATTATTTACTACTGCGAAGAAACGAGGACTCAACACTTTCTCGCTCACGCATTGCTCAGACTTTGTTTCGGTCTCGAAGTTCGGCCGAACGGCAGCACCATTTATTGTATTCTATAACACGCTTATGTAGAAGTATAACGCGACCACTCGTCGGTTTAAATCAGTCCCCACCCCGTCCGAGCTGGAGTCTCCCCGGGGCTCCGTCCCCGCCCTGCTCAAGACGAGCAGGGCGACACTGCACACCAGCGACATCCCCCGTCACCCGCAAGTCGAAAATGCCCTCTTCGCGGACGATACAGCTATGTACACATCTGACTTGAACGCAAGTCGAATAACGTAGTGGTTTTATTCTCTTTGGCAAGTCGGGTAAGTATGAGACTGTAAGCCGCACAAGACACCTAGGCTTAGACAATGGCGCATATAGACGTTAAGTTTTGTCCACAAGCGGACAAAAAATTTAAGTGAGCAATATCATAACACCTATTTTTTAAGATTATTTATCGGAATTTGCTTTCTTTTCTTACTCTTCTTTTCTTCTTTTTAATAATCTTAAATATGTTATCAAATCGCGAAAGTTTAAAAAGTTCAATGACACCTTTACTTCTTATTTGATAATACTATTTATAAACCTGTATATAGTATTAAATTTGAAAGGGTTTTGGGCTTACAGTAATTCTAATAACGATTTAACAGTTAAATATAAACTTAAATTATTATAGAATTTTAATTAAATTTTAATTCTGATTACAATATAAAGTGTACGAGAATAACACAGCCATATAGAGAAGCAAGAAAATTAAAGCCTAATTGTAGTAGAGAAAAGAAAATATTTAACGAACAAATAGAGAAAATGATAGGTACATATAATTTTAAAGAAATACAACAACAAAAATAGTATGTTGGTATAAACGCTATAATAAATATTTTTTCATTTTCTAAGTAAAAAAACTCAAAGTTAACTTAATTTTGACTAAAACCTTATTTTCACAATAAATACAGAAGTAATATCTTGAGAATAAGCATTGTAATTGAACCAAAGATCCTAAGATCCTTCTTGAATTGAACTAAGTAAGTTGGGCTTACCTTGCTATGCCCTGTCCCACTCCTATGAACGCGTAATCCTATGTATCATTTTCTATGTATCCTATGTATCATTTTCTATGTATCCTATGTATCATTTTCTATGTATCCTATGTATCATTTTCTATGTATCCTATGGATCATTTTCTTTTAGGGGAAGTCATTATCCAATGAAGACAAAGATTAGTGAAGATACGAAAAACGTAAGTTTTGTATCTGTGGGTTTGGCAATAGTGTTTCTGTGAAGGTGATACACCTTGATAATCCGTGTCAAAACCTGGTACCTAAAACCTATTAAAATTGGAAGCCATGGCACGTATTATCAAGGTGTACATTATTCGGCCGTACATTAAATTGACGTGCATTATAGTGACCCAGCACAAATACGTAGGACTTGAACTCAAGAAGCTTATACCCTGTAAATTACAAGATATGAGCTTCTTGTAAGTGTAAAGACCTTGTAATTCTCATCAGGAAAGGTACTCTACCTCGACGACCTCTGTGGCGCGGTGGGCGAAGGTCTACCTGCGACGCAGAAGGTTGCGGGTTCGATTCCCGCCTCGGGACAAATGTGTGTACTATCTGCAGATATTTGTTCAGGGTGTTCTGGTCGTTTTCTATATTATAATAAAAAGTATCTATCTACGTATTGTATTATATTCAGTATATCAGTTATCTAGTACCCATAGCACAAGCTCTGCTTAGCTTGGGGCTAGATAATGCTGTGTGAATTGTCCAGCATTATTTATTCATTTATTATTATTATATTATTATTCTTGTTTGAACCACAAAAACAACAACTTGTCGTTTTCATGTACATGTAAGCAAGAAATGAAATGAAAACGACAAGTTGATAGAAAATCATAGAGATAGGCCCAAAGAGGTTTCAAAACCATCGCTCGCGTTTTCTTCGTTAGGTACTCGTCGTATTATTGACAGATGACAATTCCATATCAGAAAATTAAATAAGCTATATGGCTCAACGAACCCACCACAAAATTAATCGTTAGTATAAAAAAATTTACCAAAAAAAGTTATGTCTTCGCAGTATTCAAATGAATTCCGTCCCTATTTCATCCTGCTAAGAAAGGAGGAGGAGAAGGGGGATAAGATAGCTCGAATGAACATGGAAGTGTCGCACCAAGCTATACGAGACCCTCACAACCCGTTCGTCAAAAAAACCGCCTTTACTCAAACCTACCCCTCGAGGCTGATCCCTGCGGCGCCGCGAAAAGCTTGCTGCTTCTACTGCTCGTAGCCGGGTATTCCTAATGTTCATACCTTTACAGACAAAGTCCATAAGGACTGTTACAAGAGATAGGTGGGACATCGTAAGGTCCAACTCAGTCTGAGGGCACCACTGAGGTTAGTGAGCAGAAATATTCCTGTGGTCAAGACCCAGATCGGCGGAGAAGTACCACGCTTGTTTTAGGGGCACCAAACTAGCATCCACAGTTAAATTTTCCAAAGTTGAGATATGAACTGAAGTATGCATTGCATTTATGTATTTCATTTATTTTATAGAAAATGAGTGAAACCCAAGAAAGAAGAAAGCTACCGTTAATCCACTTAGTCTCTTTCCTTTGGGTGAATGCAGTTGGTGACTCGGTGACCTTGGCTGTGAGGCTCATCTGCTGTCATAGACTCTCTAGAAACCTGTACCTTTTCGCCTGGCAAGCGTACCGACACTTAGCATACTTCTTTGATATAGAAATGACTGATATGAATCTACTGATATCTAACACAAATATACCGATTACGGAACCAATGTCTTCTACCTCATAATTAATTGTTGGCAATAAAATCATGACTTTTTTATGGTACGAGAGTTTTTATTTTGTACTTATTCTTTAACATGAAGTGGGCAAGCTGAGCCCCCCGTGTGGTTGCGGGGCGGGGCGGGGGGGCTTAGTATTCGCGGACTGGTCAACACTTCAGCGTTGAAGCTAAGAGAAACCCATGGGACCATGCTAACGCAGACGGTGACATGGCCGGCCCTGAGACGGACGGCTTGTCTGGGTTTTGCGCTCTAAGCCCAATTGGAGTGGTAGTAGTTTGCGGTGTCGTATGGGCGGCATCGTGACTGAGTCGAGTGGCTGTGCTGTATGGGCAGCATGGCCGCAGGGAGATGGAGGCCGCGGCGGGAAAGGTGCCCGGTATTGTGGTGCACCGCTCTCCCTGCTTTCTGCGGCCTGGGTGATCGATTTGATTTGGGGGACTTCAGGAAAAAAAAGCCGGTAATCCCCCACGTGGGAGACGGCCGTGGATTTTCAGAATGTTCCGCCACCGTTTGATGGCGGATGCAGTGGGGTCGCAGGGGAGAAGGAATGTCGGTATTACGAGGGCCGCTCTCTATCCTCTGCGACCGTGTGGCAGCGGCGGGGTAAATCGAATGACCCGTCGCAGGGGGACCTAGGGCGTCTGGATACGGGGTCGTTCGGCGCCCATTTGGCGGGTAAGGTCCCCGAGGTGGTCGCGGTGCGTCACGTTGCTTCACACCTCACAGTGAGGGGCCCGATACCGGGCAGCTATGGTGGGTTCGTGGAAGAGAAAACGTTCCCATGTTCCCACCACAAGCGGCAGAGGTGGAAACACCCTGAGGTTTTTAGTGGGTTGGAGTCCCACATAATCGTACTGTCTCTCCGTGGCAGTGCGATATGCGTGCGCATTTTCCTGTGAATAATAAAAAAAGGTATAAGGCTAAGACATGATCACAATCACCTTCTTGTACAATTGATTGAACTATGATGGATAAAACTTGCTCTTTGGGAATTTAGACACAATTAGGTAAGACTCCGACAAAGAACCAAGGTTTTCGACTTAGCTCAAATAATAAGCAAGCGGAAGTCTAATATCAATACCGTTTATTTCTTTAGGCTTACAAAATAAGCACTTAGACAAGACACATTTTGTACTTTATACAGGAAATTATAAATAGTAATTTAATTATTATCAAATAAAAAACAAGGTGTTATCCTAACAATAAGAAAGAAAATTATAATCAAATAATAGAATTAAATTAAAACTAGTATTTACAATAGAAACAATTGAGCTAACTGGAGACTGTTGCAAACAATCTACAGGTAGCTCAACTGATCCATATCAATACCAGTCGGAAGCGTGCCCAAGACACTGGCTGCATTGCCCCGCCGTATGGCAATGCTGCGCTGTGCCAGATACTCACCAGCTCTCGTGTCACGCGTCGCTAGTTGTTATTGATTTTGTCCACTTATTTTTTTTTACCACTAGTGGAAGAAGTGGAAAATAAACTACTAGTAAATGTATTATATGACTTAAAAACTAAGTGGCAGTGGGCCGGCCATCTCGCGAAGAGCCGACTTACGCTGGGGTAAACGTTTTCTTGAGCAGAGACTGCCACTCGGCAAACGTAGGGAAGTACGCTCTCCGACCAACTGGGATGACGAACTGCCAAAGACTGCAAGCAGACCCCAACTGAATGCGGCAAAACATTATAAGTAGGCCAAGTGAAGAATGCAACTAAACTGGGCAGTGGGCAGCGTTTAGAAATCTACTAAAATGTATGATCATCATCATCAGCCTATATTTGTCCACAGCTGGACATAGGCCTCCCCTAATGAGCGCCATAGCGCCCTGTCTTCAGCTTGCCGCATCCAGCATCTGCCAGCAGTCTTTCGCAAATCGTCATCCCACCTGGTCGGAGGGCGTCATACACTACGTTTGCCGAGTCGCGGTCTCCACTCAAGAACACGTTTACCCCAGCGGTTGTCGGTTCTTCTCGAGATATGGCCAGCCCATTGCCACTTCAGCTTGCTAATCCTTTGAGCTATGTCGATAACCTTAGTTCTCTGTCGGATGTATTCGTTACGAATCCTATCCTTCAGAGAAACACCGAGCATAGCTCTCTCCATAGCTCGCTGGGCGACTTTCAACTGGTCGACCAGCCCTACCGTGAGTGTCCACGTCTCAGCTCCCCGTAGGTACCGTACTAAAATGTATGCCTATTTGGAAAACATCCCAGGAACTTTGGGAGTTTCTGAACACAGGATGAGCGTTACCTACTCCAGGACTTTTTATTGTTCTTCGTTTTATAATTTTATTTTTCTTCGTATTTGTACTTTATCATAGTAGAAATGCATGGAATTAAAACATCCACGCTTCCCCCTAGTAGTAATAGGTGGGAAAACAATCCATTCTTCTCTACCAGTAGGGATAGATTAGTTGGGATATGTGGAACAGGCAGAAACAATTAAATTGAATTGAATACCTCCGCCCCCATTGACGGTTAGCACAGGACCGTGATGGATGGCACGAACTGAAGGAGGCGTATCCCCAGCAGTGGGTAAAATCCGGCTGCGTATGATGATGATGAATACCTCCTAGTCTTTATCCACACCGCAATGCTTGCAAACGAATGTATTTTAATATTTTTGTAGCAGTTAGTATTATATTATGTATATTAGTTATCTAGTACCCATAACACAAGCTCTGCTTAGCTTGGGGATAGATAATGCTGTGTGAATTGTCCAGCATTATTTATTTATTTAGGTAATGTAACAAAAAGTAAGGACCAAACGTTCAGCTTAGATCAAAATAAATATAAACGAAATAAGATACCACTAGACAATGAATGATGCATATGCTTATGTATCTTATATTATTGTGTATTTTAGTATTAGGTATAGTATGTATGTATTATTTATTTAAATATTAAGCCATCGTCTATAGGTAAGCGCACAACTGCTTTGTGTCCATCCCAAGGTTGTCTGTAAGATATCGCTCTTAGCGATAAGGCCGCGATGGTGCAACTCTGTTTTACTATATTTTCCTGTATTCTTTCTTTTTAATTTCTTGGTGTACAAGAAAATACAAAGAAAGTATTGCCGCCCATTGTGCAAATCTGTTTTGATATCTTTTCCTGTATTCTTATTTTGTATTTTCTTGAACACCAAGAAAGTACAAAGAAAGAATATGTACAATACAATATAATTAACTATACAATATAATAAAGTATTATATTGTATTGTATTATATGGTTATAAGGCCTACATTACTGTTAACATCCCCTTTATAACACATAACACCTTCGTTGCGGGCGTTATACGCAGCGGTCAATGAACCGACTTCATCGGAGCGGTCGACGCGCCTTAGATACGGTGGGACAACAGATACAAATTTCCTCGGTTCTAAGACAATACAACTCATACATCAGTTATTGTCGAGTCAAAAGGGGCCTCTTTTCAGGCCGTTTTGTGAAAAGGATAGAAGAAGAAAAATATTTATTATACACAACACAAAGGTACATAAACAAACATAAAACTACTTAGTTAGTACCTACTAGATATGAAGTATACATAATAAAATAAATAAAAGTTGAGAGGTGTCAAAGGACACCCGGATGGAGATGGAACGAAGTTTTCTATAAGAGAGAGAGAGACCGACAGAGAAACATGCGCACGCCGCTCGGCTTACTATAGCAAAAAGTGTCGTTACAACTTTTCGTGAGAATTTTTTCCGTCCAGCCCCCTTTCACAACGCGCGATAAGGAACTTAGTTCCAATAAAAAAACACGGATGAATTGTTTAAGTACTAACACAAGACCATTGGGTTGGTACTGGTACTAAGTAGCCCACTCAGCAAGCAGAAAAGAACGGGTGTGTGTGTCGGTCTAACTGGTCCTCACTGAGCTTATTGCTCTGCCACAAATTGCATTTTGTGGAAGAGCGCTGAGAGGGTAGACTAACAAAAAGGATTGGCCTACTAGTGCGGAAGAAAGTTAACAATCCGACCATACTTGCCACCATCACTCTATAATGTACCAAATAAGTACACAAGAAGCGGCCGAAGACACCGTCGATTGTTTGCTTGTCTTGTCACACGACAAGGACTCAGCACGCTAATAACTAATAACACACTTACGACCTGCGACGACGACCACGACGACCTCTGTGGCTCGGTGGGCGAAGGTCCGCCTGCGACGCGAGAGGTTGCGGTTTAGATTCCCGCCTCGGAACAAAATGTGTGTACGATCTACAGGCATTTGTTCAGGGTGTTCTGGTCGTTTTCTATGAATAATAAATAAAAATATCTTTCTATGTATTGTGTTATATTATGTATATCAGTTATCTAGTACCCATAACACAAGCTCTGCTTAGCTTAGGGCTAGGTAATGCGGTGTGAATTGTTCAGCATTATTATTTACATATTTATTTATTTACTTACTCCACCTACGACTCTACGACTTACTCTCCTCAACAAGTTTCTTCCGGAGTTTCAACATGTCCACATATTTGATGACAGCCTTTTTGTTTTTTAATATCCTGAAGGAAATGCGCACGCATTATGTGGGTATTCAACCCACATGCTGCCCGCCTCAGTATAACGGTGCCGCCCATACTACACCGCAACCGACTACCACTCCAACTGGGCTTCGAGCACAAAACGCAGAGGAGCGGTCCGTCCCGGGGCCGGCCATGTCGACGTCTGCGTTGCCACTGCCCCGTGGGTTTCTCTTAGCTTCACCGCGGGTGACCAGTCCGTGATTACTAAGATTACTAATAATTACTAATAATTACTAATAATTTGTCAAATTATTCATTACAATGTATATAGTAAGCTGAAGACAGGGCGCTATGGCGCTCATTAGGGGAGGCCTATGTCCAGCAGTGGACTAGTATAGGCTGATGATGATGATGATGAACGTATAGTTAATTATCATAGATTTAGGCTAATCTGTCTAAATCTATGATTAGTAATCTAAATAATAATTTGAAACCTATTTTTTACACTATATAACTTTATTTATTTATACTTTATGGATTTTTTCTAATATATTTTTCGTGTGTTCTGTGTTCGTAACTTTAAGTTTGTACGTACGTACTTACACACTAGAGCACTACTGTAAACTAGTATTTGTGCAGCAAAAACTAAAAAAACAAACAATGTTTAATAAAGTGAAGATAGTTTTAATATAACACGGTCACTGCTAGCGTCGGCGGTGCGACCCGTCGTGAAAGTGTTAAGTTTTATTTCGAAAAAATTCACAAATTCACAAAAATTCTCGGATCTTGTGAGGGACGTGTGTGAATGAGGCATGCCAGCGTTATGTGTGATTGATAAGTACTTAAGTACGTAAATAACTTATTTGTCTTTTAAATTACAAATATTTAATTGGTTTACTCATTACGAAATGACAAAATTTAATCAAAATAACATAAGATAAAAATAAAAAGTAAATACACAAAAGTACAGGCACCATTTATACATATGCTGACGCCGCTGGGTTTACTTCCACCAAAATAAGTGCGAAGGTTTGAGACATTTTAGCCGACGTCGAAAAAAGGAGGAGGTTCTTTTTCGGCTGTAATAGTAGACCACCTCGGACCACTATAACAATAGCGAAATGATGTAGGTAACATACAACCCAACATACTGTTGCAGTATGTTGTCCAATCCTCTGTCTGAAGAAGCTTGAAAAATTTACAACCTTACTGTAGAGATTCGTTTTTTTTTTTAGTTTACATTTATATTTTATAGTGATTTTGTAAATACGTAGGTACCAATCAGGCGACGTGGTCGCTCAGCGACAAAGCCTTTTGTTGTGTGGAGAAAAAAAACAATAGCGAAGCCATTCTCAAAATCAGTTCAAATATGACAGAGAAATCAATGAACATGCATAGTAAAAAAATAGACGAAATAGCACCTCCTTTTTCGAAGACGGTTAATAATCATTTCCACTACCACCAATGTCAATCGGAGGCTGGACGCCTCCTCGGACAGACGCGAGGTCACGTTCATTAGGTCACGTTCTTTCGTAGGGTCTCGTCGTATGAAATACAATTATCGACAATTTTGTACCGAAAAAGGAGAAAGGAAATTTTAATTAAAATTCGGCTGTATGTTATTTCGTTTCGCAGTTATATTTGTAATAGAAATAGAGTCAATATTGAATCGCACTTTTGATAAAAGGAATTTGCAATGATTTATTATTTGACAGAGCTATCAATTGAGTAGAATAGGGACATTATATATAATAGAGTTTTACTTCAATCTGGTATAAGAAAAGTATAAGAATTAGTATTTTAAAAGAAAACAAATTTAATGCAATTTTCGGTGCATTCATGGAGCCAATGGACCTACGAATTCATAGAATCTCTACCAAATAAGAGCTCTGGTTTCTCATCATCTAAAAGTATTTTGGAATTTACACAAATAAACCTTTCATATTTTTTTTCAATTAAATACCACAAACCACGACAGATTTGGCCTCACTAAATTACCAGCAAATTTCACAAGTCTTATCAGCAAACCTATATATAATGACACGCAAATCGGATCAACGAAACACAGTTGGACAGTCATGCTCGAAGTGACTATTTCACCATACAGCAAAATCAACCAAGCTACACTGAGATTTTCGTTTGCTTCCCATAGTAGGATCAATTATGTACTTAAATATAATTTGTGTTAGTAAATAATTGGTCTATCTAACACACTTTAACGTACTAGGTAAGGTATTTATTCTATGTATAGGTACCTATTGCCCTACCAACCGCGAACTATAAACATAGCGTTCTTTGCTTATCAGTTCAGTATCGTGATAAGACAGAAGGAAACGTTAACTGGGTAATATAATAATACCTAAGTCGGTCGTAAACTATCCAAGTGCAATGGAAGGGAACCCAAATACGAAATGTCAGGAGAAAAACCAGCTTTTAAGCCAGGGGAGAGTGGATGTAAGTGTTGGGAATATTATTATGCCTAGCCTAGTCTTTCTTAGTCTTAGTAAATTAATTTGTATGATGTCAGCCAAGAGATGAGAACCTGTGCGCTTCTAGGATTTAGGCTATGCTTGATAATTTGTTTTTAGTAAGATTTGGATCTTTATAAATGTTTGTCTATACAAAAATATTATAAAGAGGAATGATTTGTTTGTATGAATTGAATAGAATCCAAAACTACTGCATCGACTTGTAAAACTCTTTCACCATTAAATACATACAGGGATAATTCCCTGATGAACATGGGCGTTAGAATATACCCGTGCGTAGCGCGGCGGAACGCTAGTATTTAATAAAATGACAGTCTTATAATCGCAATGTTATTCCTCTTACAGAACCTCATTAAAATTCAATAAATTAATCAAGTTACTATCTGAAACAATCGTATCATAATCATCATCAGCATCAGCCTATGTAAGTCCACTGCTGGTCATATGTAGGCATTCTAAAGGGCGCAACAAAAAAAAACTATTTTGTGTTTACGTTTTAACAAAATGGAAAAAGTCCGGAACATGACAGTTTACTACCGCATACCAACTTATCAAAGAGTTCCTCAGAAACCTTTTAGAAATAAGCATTTTATTTACAAATATCTACCCTGCCGATATCGTAGAATTAGTATACATATAAGCATCTCTTTCTACGGCGTGGTGTGTGCCGGCCAAGTTTTGTTCCGTTTTGTATTTTATATTCTCATTTTGAAGGTTAAGGAGAAACGTAAGAAATTGTAGGAAGTACCGTATTCTTAGGAATCACCTTAGGTAATAAACTTCAATCGGGCCCACACATAGATAAGCTATCGAAGAGACATAGTTCTGCAGCGTACGCCAGTCAAAAAATTCCGTCATCTTACCAGACGTAGATACATCAAGAATTCTTTATTTTCAGCTACATTCACAGCATAAAGTACTTATGGTATACTGCTGTGGGGGAAAGCTGCAGATATTAACACCGTATTTGTGCTGCAGAAGAGGGCTGTTTGTTTGTGCAATCTACAATATGGGTCCCAGAGATAAATAAAAAAAATAAACATCAAGAAAGTCCTGATGTTTGTCTGTATATTTGCCCTGTCAATATATTTATGAAAACTTGTTGTACCTACACTCATAGAGATATCAATCGGTTCCCCAAAAATGACGACATGCCAAATAATAAAAATAAACATAAACTCGCTGTGCCCACAACTAGGCTACACTATCTATAAAAGGGCAACGTATAGGCTTCTACAATAAAACTCCAAGTGAGTTGCAAAAATTATCAATGAATAACTTCAACAATTTGACAAACAGATCCTTTTTAAAAAGGCTTACTACAAAATAACAGATTATCTAGCTAGCTAAAAAAATTGGGACGACTTATGCTCCAACTCGTAAACTAATGTTCCAACAAGGTAAAGGTTTCTTGTTCGCTTCTTTACTTTACCTTAAAAAGATTGAAGTAAAAAAAATCATGATCAATTTATTTCCTAGCATAACGTCTGTATTTTGTTTTTGTGACGTGACCAGATCTAAAAAAAAATACAGCACTTTGATATATGAGATCGCCGCCATGCATCGGAGAGTAATTGCTCCCAATATCTGGGTAGGGGCACTGCAAGGCGCTAAAGTATTGAAGGAACGCAGTCGAATCCCGCAAGCCTGCGGGATTAAGGCCATCAATCCCGTGGATCCGCGATATTTGCGGGACTGCAAAAAAAACATTTTTTCCTTTTATTTTTACTTCCTAAGATAACGAAGAATGCCCATAAAAACTCAAATGTGAAATTCGATTTACGATTCGATTAAATAAAAATATTGTATTTGTCTGTCCGGGTTCATTTAACACATGACTTTCTCCTCAAAAAAAAGAAAAAAACCTATAACTGCTGGGGTAAGTGTTCTTGGGTGGAGACCACGTCTCGGTAAACGTAGTGGTAGGACGACCTCCGACCTGGGGTACGAGAGTAGGTACCCACCTAGGGGACTAATCGTACAAGTCCACATCTGGACCCTGTTAAATTGTTCAGCAATATTTATTTATAGTCGTGGACACCTAACTACTACAAATATATTCTACTATATTGATAACTCTATTTATGAATGAAAATCCTGCAAATTATAGATAGATAGATAGATAAAACTTTATTTGTCAAATTCCTTTTGACGTAGCGGCAATCCAATATAGACTATATTACGTTGACAAATGAACCATAGAACCCGCAAAACAGAAGTTGTTAAAAATTGTAATTAGTATGGCGGGCCCAGCTGTCATCGCGAAGAAAAGTAAGACCTCGCGTCAGTCTGAGGATGCGTCTCAGAGCAATAACTACAGCATAGAGGGACCGCGAAATTTAAGTCTAGTTATACTCTTCACACTTATAACACAATCAGTGTGAAAAAAGAGGATAGGTATATAGATATATGGGTTGCTTATGGCAATGCTGTCCACTTTTTTCGTCTCGGTAGTGATGTGCCGATTTTGCAGAAGTATCGATACTAATTTATTTTTAAAAGATAATTTAACTATTGAATTGAATGTTCATACGTTATTGTCATGTCTTTAGAAGCTTATCGATTCGATACGTATGTATGTAACATTGTTGGAATTTCACAATATTCACATAATGTTACTCTCAATGTGGGTTTCTAAACACGTGTGACAAATTTCATAAGTTTTTGTATGTATGTTACTATACGCATTTCTCTGAAACTCGTAATTGGATTGTAAGCATTCTTTCTTTGTTGGATTAGGTATCTCTTAACTTAGGGAACAGTACAATTTATCAAAATCAGTTCAGCCGTTTTCATGATACGAAATGAAATAAAAACAATCGGATCAAAACGATATTTTAATACTTCGCCCGGTTGGATATTTCCATATTCTCTCACATTAAAATATTCTCTGGGCAAATATTTCAAAGGCTCCCGTCCTGGATTTGGGTGTCGATTCTTATCATCATCATTATCCTGAAACAATGAAAGCTTAGTAAAAAAATTCTACCTGGCTTTAACTTTAATAAAAGTTCAATCTGCAGGCATAAAAAAATCACTGATATGCTACACTGTTTAGACCATATTCGGCTATGCTTAGTCCAATTAATTCTGGCTCTCGGAATCGCTTTACACCAGTTCTCTTTCTCATTTGGAGGCATACATATAACAATAAAGATTCTTATTCTTATTCTTACTAAAAAAGAAAACGATACCTTCTCCAATTTATCGGCATAAATTTATCGTATCGATAAAAAGTACCTATCTACATCACTAGTATAGAATTACCTTACAAATTAACAATTTTTAATTTGTAAATTATTTCGCGATTACAACATAATCTATAATATAAAAATGAATCGCAAAATGTGTTGGTAAGCGCATAACTCAACAACGCCTGGACCAATTTCGCTAATTCTTTCTTTGTTGTGTTTGTTATTGTCAGGAGAAGGTTCTTATGAAAGAAAAAATTAAGAAAGTTGGAAACATAAATTTCCACGGGGGCGAAGCCGCGGTTCGCAGCTAGTTTGTAATAAATATGGTTTGAGGCTCTAGAGAGAGCGAAGAAATTACGATATATCTAAGCTTTTCTCTCTTATACCGCAGATTGTACTGGTTTATGAGACAAACGTATATCTATCATGTAGGCTTAAAGCTAAATGGGCATTCCGA
Source organism: Eupithecia vulgata (assembly GCA_946478455.1). Classification (NCBI taxonomy): domain Eukaryota; kingdom Metazoa; phylum Arthropoda; class Insecta; order Lepidoptera; family Geometridae; genus Eupithecia; species Eupithecia vulgata. The sequence continues at coordinate 13,960,324 of OX297859.1, read as the reverse complement.
AGATGTCAAACGGTCATAGTTGGTCTCTTATTACACGACCAATTAAAAAAAGCACAACAGATGCTTAGCACACGGTTAACCGTACAAAGTATTTGATTTAGTTGCTTATTACGTCGTGAATGTAAATACGTGAGCTGGGTCATTATTTTACAAAAAAATAATAGATTTTGTGCATAAATCTGTTAAAGAAAGGGTGCAAAGGACAGATGAATAAGCTTATAACATGGCTTGTTTTGTGTTATCATGTAAAACACATTCATCAAGGAAAGAAAACTATGAATTTGTAAGCTTTCACCGGTAAGTGTTTTTTTACAGTTTTCATACAAAATCACGCGATATATTTGGATGTGATCACTAAAACCATACATATTATAGATTGCTATTGATCCCTCAAACCATATTTATTACAAATTATGTTGTAATCACGAAATAATTTACAAATTTAAATATTGTTAATTTGTTAGGTAAATCTATACTAGTGATGTACATAGATAGGTACTTTTTATCGATACGATAAATTTATGCCGATAAATTGAAGAAGGTATCGTTTTCTTTTTTAGTATGCCTCCAAATGAGAAAGAGAACTGGTGTAAAGCGATTCCGAGAGCCAGAAGTAATTGGACTAAGCATAGCCGAATATGCTCTAAACATTTTACAGACGACTGCTTTGTAACTAGCGATAAATGGAGAAGGCTCAAACCTGGCGCCATACCATGCCTATTGTTGGTAAGTAAAGCCATCTTCACGTGCGGTCACTTAGTGCAAATATTCAGAAATTTCATCATCATCATCAGCCTATACCAGTCCACTGCTGGACATAGGCCTCCCCTAATGAGCGCCATAGCGCCCTGTCTTCAGCTTGCCGCATCCAGCATCTGCCAGCAGTCTTTCGCAAATCGTCATCCCACGGTCGGAGGGCGTCCTACACTACGTTTTCCGAGTCGCGGTCTCCACTCAAGAACACGTTTACCCCAGTGGTTGTCGGTTTTTCTTGAAATATGGCCAGCCCACTGCCAGCATAGTTTGCCAAACGCGGCCCAACCTAGCTGGATCCTCCTCTTGGCCTCCTTCTCGAAATTGTTTTTACCCAACTGCAGAATCTGCCTAAGGTAAGTGTATTCGGAAACAATTTCGGGAAGATGGCCATGTACGACGACCGGTCCAGGATCAGTGTGGCCATTGAAGATGAGATTATTTTTCGCTTCTTCCACTAGTGGACAAAAAATTGAAGCGAATAAAATCAATAACATCATAATTATTTCTTATTTGATAATAATGACTATTTATAAACCTGTTTATAGTATAAAATTTGACTTGTCTAAGTGCTTATTTTGTAAGCCTAAAGAAATAGAGTTATTGAGTTTGACCTTGGTTTTGTTGTTTTCAGACATTATGTATGTTATTGTATTGTAATGTGTTGCATATCAGTGTTTTTTTATGTCTGCAAATTGAACTTTTATTAAGGTTAAAGCCAGGTAGTATTTTTTTACTAAGCTTTTATTATTTCAGGATAATGATAATGATGATGAGAATCTTCACCCAAATCCAGGACGGGAGCCACTTCAAATTATACAAATTGATCACAATTCTCCTACAGTAGCTCATGCTGAAAGTAAAGTACGTACCTTTACAAGCTGTTCATTTAACATTATGTCAAGTTCAAACTGTAGCTGAAAATCAGAAAATAAGTTTAAAAATTTGAAACATTGCATTATCGGAGAAAAACAATAATATAAACTTATTATTACTTTTTCAGGATTCTTCACATGCTATGGAAATAGATGAAAATAAAATTCCAATTTCAAGCTCGTCATCTTACTCAGCACTAACGAACAAAATAACAAAGCTAGAACAGGATTTAGAAAAATCAAAGAAACTCTGCAGGAAACGCCTTTTGAAAATGAATGCGCTTAGAAAACAAACAAAACGTTTGAAACAGAAAAATTATACTCTGCAGGATAGACTTCAAGAAATACTCGTCGAAGAAAATTTAGAACAAGATAAGCTTTTGATATTAGATGCAGTAAAAAATAATAAAGTTATAGAGAGGTACTTAGCAAAAAAACAAGGTGATGTTGATAGGACATATGACTTAGAGTTAAAAAAGTTTGCCGTAACATTACATTATTTATCACTAATATGATTTTAAAAGTAAGCAATATCTTATTACCTACGAAAGTTTTTGCGGATTTAATTGAACACGGTTTGGAGCATGCCTTCACAGAAGATCACAGAGCACTGTTGATTAAAACGATTACGCAGAACTATTTAGATATTAAAATTCACTACATAACAAAGAAAACTGGGGATGATCAAGAAAAAATTAGATCGCATTTGACTAAAACTGTAATTTTCAAAGGACAGTAGACTAGAAGAAAGCAGTTTAGATTATTCAATTTTCAATTTATTTAATTGTTTTATCCACAAATCTCCATATATAAAAATGAATTGCTGTTCGTTAGTCTCAAAAAAGGCATTGAAAAGGCTGGACCGATTTGGCTAATTTGGTTTTGAAATATTTGCCCAGAGAAGATTTATATGGGAATATCCAACCGGGCGAAGCCGGGGCGGGTCAGCTCGTAATAAATAAAAAATATCGTTTTGATCCGATTGTTTCTATTTCATTTCATATCATGAAAACTGCTGAACCGATTTTGATTAATTGTACTGTTTCCTAAGTTTAGAGATACCTAATCGAATCGATAACCTTCTAAAGACATTCATGACAATAATGTATGAACATTCAATTCAATAGTTAAATTATCTGTTTAAAATAAATTAATATCGATACTTCTGCAAAATCGGCACATCACTACCGAGACGAAAAAAGTGGACAGCATTGCCATAAGCAATCCATATTTCTATATACCTATCCTCTTCTTTCACACTGATTGTGTTATAAGGGTAAAGAGTATAACTAGACTTAAATTTCACGGTCCCTCTAGATGCGTCTAGCCCACAGAGTACTATGTGTCTAGCCCTCAGAACATTCTTCCTCCGAGATCTAGCCAATGACTTTAGTAGAAACGATTTTGAGATATTGGATATTTCGGCGTGGCAAAAATTTCCTAGCAAAATCACAAAAGCGCGGAATTAGCTGGAATATTTTAGCCTTGAATTAAAAACGATTAGTTATTATATTATGTATGTAAAATCCATTAACCATTTTGAAAATGGTGTATAGAAAATTTTGAAGCATAGATCGGTTCCGTTCACCTGTAAAGTGAAAATCTTTGTTTTTATAGAGCTGTATAGGGATTTTTTCTGCTATATAAATTAACTAATCGTGTAAACCACCTTCCAAATTAAAGAAAAAAATATGTAAAATTCAAAACGTAAAACATCAATTCCGAATGTTTTATCATTGCTGAAGAAAGTTGGAATCCCTGACTGCAATATCTCCATTGGGTTGTCTAGGATGGATATCGATGCGGGGATTGTTCAGATAAAAAAAATGCGACGACGTGTTAATCACTCAAACAGGCAGACGGCGATGCACGGCGGTAATATAGTGTATTGGTATTTCCGTATCTAATCTTCTAATCAATGCATCTCATTAGGCCATAGTCATACTCACTAAAACCAATGATTGTAGCGTGCGATTAGCTTGTTTGTTGGATTAGTGTGTGATTAGCTTGACTTCGGTTAACGATTTCATTAAAAACTTGATATCACTAGTACCAACAATACAAGGTGTAGGAAATGAAATTAAGATCCCAAAAATTTTCGACTTCGGCGGGACCCGAACCCGCGCCCCACCCTAAAAAGACTGTTAATACAAGGTGTGTAAATATTGCATTTAAAATGGTCAATCTTTTACTTACGGGTATCAAAACTATTCAGAAAATAAAAATTGTAACATGATTTTACATGTTATAATTTTTATTAGTTTAGTTTCGCGGTTTTAAGAATTATTTTGACATTTTCTAAATTTTTACTTAATTATTTTTCATTATCCATTCTTTTTGATGAAATGATTAGAAATCAAGGAATTTTATAAACCTTGTTGTAACAGTCTTGGATAAATCAAATGCTCAGTGCCGTTTGTAAGCCAAAGTGACAATTTTTCTTTTACAAAACATGAACGAGTTAAAGTGTTTTAAAAAAAATCTATTTCAGGCTTAGTGAATTCCTTTGCTATGCAATTAATTTTGTGCTCGAAATCACTAGTAGTATGCATTTCAGCACTTATTATAGTAATTCCAATGCACATAAATAAATGTTAAATGTCCAATTCTGGAAATTTTACATTGATTTATTATATAAATATAAATAAAAAACTGGTTTTAGCAAAAAAAAAACTGAATATAATCAGATTTTTTCTGGAAGTTCGGAAACAAGATTCTTGTTTCCGAACTTCCAATTCCATTTCTCAATCAAAATGAATTTTAATCTCACTTGTAATTTAAAACATTACCCTTACCCATCTTAAAGGAATTTTATTTGCTCTAAAAGTTGGAAATACCATGTGTTTATACCATTTAGGAATCTTATTGAAGTGGACCAAGTTTTTAGTAGTCATTTGTTGGCGATATATAATTTTTTGTACGCCACAGGTCGAACTTTTGGAAAAACTGTTCCTTTGGCTCCCATATTAATATGGAATTAGCATTTGATAGACACAGTTATCCAAGAATGCAAAAAAAACGAAATAGGTATCTAACATAAACAAATTGAGAAACAATCTTGATTTGTAAGCTTGGCATCCAAAAGAATTGACAAAAAATTACAAAATTTCGAAAAAAGTACTCGAAAACCGTTTCACTTTTATTGAGTAGGTACCGTTTTATATTGTCTGAACTGATATGATGCCCCTTACCCGTAGGTAAATGATTGACCACTTTTTACGACACACCCTGTACCTATACATATATATTTATTCTGTGATATCACGAAACTTTCCTTGATATTAGAGCAAAGGGCCGCATCAACACAAAAGCAGTAAGGTCTCGTATTTGAGGGAATGTAGATACTAAAAAAATCCCATTCGTCCAACAAGAAGGAATATAAAAAACGCGCTTTAACTCGTGGACTCTTTTGAGCCCTGGCCCTGATCAGGGCTTTGTTTTACTACCACCTATGTACATAATAATGTTAGTAAAGTTCACAATGTTCACAAGTTCAAGGGTTAAATTCTGTACCTATACCGGGTTGTATGCTTGATTGTCTAAGTGCTTATTTAGTAAGCATAAAGAAATAAACGTTATTGAATTATGAAAAAGAATTATGAACGTATAAAATGGCCGCATTTTTTTTTATAAAATTCGCATTTTCAACTTTTTTTATTTAAATTTTTTCCACTGACGACAATCGTTCAAACTCCTCGTACAGGTAAAGCCGTGGTAAAACCTCCGAGGAGACGAATTTACACACATTTTTTAAACAACTTATTGAGTCGAAATTCAACATCTGACGGCGAATTTAGACTTCTTATAGTTATGTCTTTCTAAGTTGCACACGACATGCACTTATGGGAAAGGACGTCAGCGTTCGAAAAGACAATGACGGTCAAGACGGTACGTGTTCTAATAGAGCTATAACTGCTACATATAAACACGTACACGTAACTTGGTTTATTGCACATAGTATGGCACAAGTACCTACCTACTTACTAACTATGTGTTTATTCTCTGAATACACCTGAGTCTCCAACCTACCACCAGTCGGGTCTGTCTGTACTGTCCTGTCAGTCAGATACAAACCGCGCGTTCGGATAGGCGCATACGCATACAAATAATGTCATAGATCGAAATCTTACGGAACACCGCAACCGCTGTTACTATTCTAATATTAGTCCCATCTGTTCGTGATCAAGATGACAGAAAAAACAGGGGTAGGTACCTTCTATATTATTTTATTTAACATATTTATTACTTTTTTATGCCATTCGTAGCGTCTGCGAAGTTATTATTTGTGATATTACAATGTTAGCTATAAAAAGTTTTATGCTTGGTCATTTAAATAAATAAAAACACTTGCTAAGTTTTTAAGGTTTTGTGGGTAAGCGAAGGTAGGAAACATACGTTTCTTTATGTAGGTATGTTGCTACTACATTCTTTCTGCATTGAATATTTATTTTCAAAGTTTTATATCCGTATTTTCTTAAAACGAGTGATACTATATTGGTTCATTTTTTACTTGGATGTACGTACCTACGGCGTATAAAGGCCTAGTTTTGGTACATAAAAATAGTTTTTAGGGATCTCTAGCTACTCTTTCGGCCTTGCCCTTGACACAGCGACGCTTGCGTGGCTACGTTGATTTAAATTAAACAAACAACTTTTTCCTGTATCTCTTAAGAAAACCTTTTTTGTTGTTCTTAATCATTTGAAGTTTATAATAGAGAGAGAGAAATATATATATACATATTATACATATTGATTATTTTTCATATTTCAGTAGATATTCCTTAGGGTCTCATTCCACTCATCTAATATCCTTGTCCAAGTTCTTGGTCGAATATTTGATAAAACTTCTTGTATGAATGCCCATTTTATTCATCCAATATCTTTGCCCAAGATTCCTAAGTAATTTGCGTAGTTTATTTTAAATGAAATTACAGGACATAACCAATTATTAAAAATGCGAAAGTTTGGATGGATAGATGGATTATTGTTACTTCTTTACGCCAAAACGTCTCATCATCATCAACGATCGGACTGACAATGCATTGGTGTAGTTCTTGAAATAATAATAAGTAAGAAGATGATATAATAATACTATACTAGTACTATCGGCTACAATTTAACCTTTAACATATTAGTTTCCATGGGAAAGAATTACCCTGTAAACGTTTTCATAGAAATAACGCGTGTGAAGCCGCTTGCAGAAACTAGTATCCAAATCTTTGATCAAATGTCGATGTTGCTAGTAAATTGGATTAAGTCATCCAAGTTCTTTGACGAAATATACACTGGACAAAGATATAGGAAGAGTGGATTGGGTACCTAACGATAATGGTCAAAGCGACGCGTGACCCGATAGCCAATGTCTTGGGCACGCTTCCGACTGGTATTGATATGGATCAGTTGAGCTACCTGTAGATTGTTTGCAACAGCTTGCAGATAGCTCAATTCTTTCTATTGTAATACTAGTTTTAATTTAATTATATTATTTGATTGTAATTTTCTTTCTTAATAAATATAGGTACTATTAAAATGTACGTAACGTAGAACAATAAAAGTTTTTAGGTCGGTACTTCATAAGACAATTAGAAATATTAATTAGATTATAACAATATAAGAGCGTATTGTAAATTGCGTTGTAAAGCAAAGCACGTGACTCTCACTCAATCAAAAACCATTTACTATAAAGAAACGTACTTTATTTAATACTACGTACTATAGAGTATAACAAGTCTTTTATCTAGAATACTAAACAAACATGCGAATCAATATTATTTTCATATCTGACGCAGTGCATCAGCTTTGCCATACAGAGCGGGTCAATGCAGCGTATTGGGGACGCTTCCGACGGGCGGATTCCGATATGGATCAGTTGAACCACCAAAATTTCATCATCATCAGCCTATACCAGTCCACAGCTGGGCATAGGCCCCCCCTAATGAGCGCCATAGCGCCCTGTCTTCAGCTTGCCGCATCCAGCATCTGCCAGCAGTCTTTCGCAAATCGTCATCCCACCTGGTCGGAGGGCGTCCTACACTACGTTTGCCGAGCCGCGGTCTCCACTCAAGAACACGTTTACCCCAGCGGTTGTCGGTGCTTCTTGATATACGGCCAGCCCACTGCCACTTCATCTTGTTAATCCTTTGAGCTATGTCGATAACCTTGGTTCTCTGTCGGATGTATTCGTTGCGAATCCTATCCTTCAGTCTGAAGAATAGGATTCGCAACGAGCTATGGAGAGAGCTATGCTCGGAGTTTCTCTGAAGCCTTCAGAGAAACTCCGAGCATAGCTCTCTCCATAGCTCGTTGGGCAACTTTAAACTGGTGGACCAGCCCTACCGTGAGTGTCCACGTCTCAGCTCCGTAGGTCATGACCAAAATCATCAAAATTTACCTGTATATTATTTGCAACAGTTTCCAGTTCTGTGAAGGGTCCAAGAGTTTTATCAGGTCTGAAGGAAATAAAGCACTTTGAATTTTGAATTGAATTTTGAAAGTTAGCTCTCGATTGAATTGTAAACGACCTCTGCGACGCAGGTGGTTGAGGGTTCGATTCCCGCCTTGGGAAAAATATTTGTACGATCTGCAGGTATTTGTTCCGGGTGTTCTGGTCGTTTCTATGTATAATAAAAATATCACTCTATGTATTATTATATTATATTATGTGTTTCAGTTAGTCCAGTCAGTAGTTATCAGTCTAGTACCCATAACACAAGCTCTGCTTAGCTTGGGGCTAGATAACGCTGTGTGAATTGTCCAGCATTATTTATTACATTATTATAAATACTAGTTCTAATTTGTTTATATTATTTGATTGTATTTTCTTTGTCAATAACGATTATTTTTATACTAAATATAAATCTGAAAGTAAACAAATACCTAATGCTGGACAATCCACACAGCATCATCTAGCTATTCAATTTAAGCAATAACCACAGTTTATGTAGTTTAGTTTTGCATATTTCATGCATGGCCCAAGACGCTTAGTGCTCGCAGTGAACTGAAAAATATGGAGCCTTCTTTCAAATTAATAGTATGTAATTTTAGGAGTTGGTTAACTACTTTGCTTTACTATCTTAAAATAATTTTCAGTTCCTAGATTTCATATACGCGCAACTTGATACAAAATATTGTGATATGGAAATATGGAACAACCTGTATGTTATCTCAATAACCTCGAAGTCCGCGTGAGTGAAGCCGCGTGCTAAATCCTCGATAAAGGCCTGGCCTAGTGAGGAAATCCTCATAAATTACGTATCACTGTAGAAATGTCTCGGTAACACCGTATTGTAGGCACTTAGCGCTACCAACCCGGCCGGCCTACCATCAAAACTTATCTGAGGTAGTGTAGGCCTAGACGAAACCCACCACCAAAATAGGTACCATTTAGCAGAACAAAATTTACTTACTACTAGGGTAGCATAAACATGAAGGAACAATGTATGTAGGTATGTATGTTTCATTTTACCAGCGACTATCTAATCAAATCTCTGTATCTTCTATCGACTTCTGATCTCCTGGTACTTTGGGAACTATTTATCAAAACCAAAAGTGCAAAATCAAGTAGTTAGAAAGTAGAAATAGAATCAAGGAATCACGAATCAATTTTTTTTATGTCCACCAATAAATCACACTAATTCATAAATGCGAAAGTAAAGATGGATGGATGTTTGTTGTTAAATTTCGCCAGAACAGCGGAACGGATCTGGATGAAATTTGGCATAGAGATAGATTATAGTCTGGAATAGCACATATTCTATATTTATCCCGGAATCCCCACGGGAACGGGAACTACGCGGGTGAAACCGTGAGGCGCTGCTAGTGTAACATAACAAAGGTCAATTTCTTAAAATTAAACACTCACTATAAGATTAATGCTTGTTTGATGTTGTAGATGTTATTTTAGTAAAATGTATTTAGTTAGGTTGTATAATTTAGGTTTCAGTTAATAAGATAGATCTCGAGGAAAATCTCATAGGCTAATTCTGTTAAGTTCATTTTGTTTAGATACATTAATCTTTTCTTGTTCTAGTTTTCAGTCTAAATTACAGTAGTGCTTATTGCACTGTTGTAATTTAGAATTACGGGGGTGACATGCTATGTTCGGCAAAACCCTCATGCACCAATTAAATGATTTAAAATAGATAGTTTTTGGTGCCCTCGCACTACGCGACCGCGAAAATGCGCGGCCGCGTCAAATCAGAACAAATCACCAAAAAGGCCTCGCATTTCCGCTGACGCGTAGTGCGATCAGTCTCATAGGATTTCGTACAAAGAGTTCCGCTGTAGTTCAGTTCCGCTCAGTGTGAGAGCGTCTTTAATTTCAAAAGCCAGCGCAATAATGGTATTGCATTGCTCTTGGAAAGTGAATGCTATAGTAATTGTATGCACTCTCTCCGCGCTCGCAGCGTTGAAAGATTAGAGTGGCTCTCTACCAGAAGAGTCGATCTTAAGGTGGATCGATTTACGTTGCGTAATCTATTCATATTTTAAAAACTAAATAGAATAAAACTATTACAGAGGCATTTAAAAAAGCTTATGATACTTATCTAAACTGGAAGATGGATTTTTGAATATTCAGAAAGTAGGTGGTGGCGGGGGCGGCAGCGCTAGTTTGGGTGGGGTATGCGCCTTAAGGATGATTGTGAAACGATGGCAATTGGGTTTCGTTAAAATCTTGTAATCTTTATCGAAAAAGCTTTGAAAAAATTTATAATAATAGTTATAGTCCCTTTAATTTTATGAGCATTCTCTTCTAAATTTTGTATATTATGTCTATGATTTTTTCTGTGTTCTCCGTAGAATAAATTTAGCGAAACAGTAATATAGAACTACATATCGTTAAACGTTTTCCATTAAGAGGTAGGTATATCCACCATTTTGTGAATAGGATAGGAATAGGATGTCGCGTTTAAAGGAGCGGGATGGAACAGAGCGGTATAAGCTCAAAAATCAATATCTTTTAAATAAGACGTTTATTAAAAAAAATAAGGCGAAGGTGCCCTCGATATTCTTTTGTTTAATATGGTGATGACAATAAAAAAATCTTGTGATTGATAGTTTAGGATAAAAATTGAAAAAACTAAAAAAAACAGATGGCTTTTTAGGGCCAGCATTATTTATCTATACTAACTAATATTATAAAGAGAAAAGATATAATCCTACATTATCTGTAATGAACATAGGCTATTGAATATATCTACCGCTAGTTTATTATATACTAACTTCCGCCTGCTGCTTCCCATGCGTTTTTTCAGGAAAAAAGACGCTTTTATTTCATTCCAGCGATTTTAATTTTGAATTTAACCAACTGGACATCCGTGTGTCCAGCAGTGCTTGAAAGCGGTATTTTAAAGGTATGCCTATACCGTTCAGGATTACGCTAGAGGTATAACAAAACGATACAATTACTGGACACTGTCCAGTCTTTTGTCCAGTTAGTGAATAACCCGAGCAGAGTAGGGTGCTCGGTCTGATTGATATTACTTACGTAACCACGCGGCGCGTAAACCAGTAACATAAACTATGGTTAAAGAGCATAAGAGCGTTGTTTATGTTCAAAACAGTCATTGCTTATAATTATAAGCAATGACTGTTTTGTACGTAGGTACTACTTATAAGAATCAGTTATTGCTTATAAATAAGCAATGACTGTTTTTAGAGAAGATGAACAAGGGCACAAAACATTTATATTCCTACTGATAAACCACAACCCACTGACAGACGGACAGACATATAGGCAGGTACACACAGAAGGCATTATTAATACGATTTATGGTGGGGACCTTTTCTTACAAAACTCTTAGAAATCATAAGTCCAGGATCAGTCGTCCTTCGTTAGGGGATCCGCCATCCGTCAATTTTGGTTACGCTCTATGAACCCTTTTAAATTCCTGCTACTAGGAATCAACCAAGCTTGGAAAAACTCCTCTGGCATGGATCATTCAAAATCACTGAAAAAGCTTTCGATAAACTGTACACTAACCAAATCCTAGCGCTAAACAAAGATAACCTTCGCATCATAACATAAGAGCCCTAACTCGACACTGTCGTCTTAACAAGCATAATATTTTAAAATGACGATGAAATTAATTAATTGACGATGTGATGTAATTTCATTTGAAACCGACTACGCAAAGTACTTAGGAATCTCGGACAAAGATATTGGATGAGTGGAATGGGCATCCAAGAACTTTGATCATATATTGGACTAACTCGCGAAAACTCTGGAATATGTTTATACAAACAAATTTTACTGAAGATTACCGAGATGGCTTATTCAATTGAAAATGCCATCAAGCAAAAAATTATTAATTAATATGCAATGGGACAGAATGGCAAAGAAATAATCAATGTGGATCTATCTGTCGGTCAAAAAAAACAGGTATTCTAAGATTAACGACAATAAATAAAAAAAATCAGGGGGAGACCTGTGCTTCCGGCAGTGGACCATTATAGACTGTTGAGGATACTTTTCCATAGAGACAACGCGTGCGAAGCCGCGGTCAGAAACTAGTTATGATATGAATTAGAAGACAGTCGTGTAGCGCTCTAATAAACTGTTCAGTTTGAGTTACGTCGCATAATATCTGCACAACAGACAGCCAATTACTGTTTGAGTGATCTTAAGCACATTCTTTAAGCCGCTCTCAAACACGCTGTGCGCGAACACGCAGCGCATTTTCGCTGTTTGAGTTCGTTTGTTTGACAACATGGGTCTATATTAGGTAGGTACCGGTTTACGTGTACCGCGTGCGTAGCGTTGACAGCAGCTAGCCACTCGTGTAGCAGCATCCTCACCTCAACAGCCTATGTGTGGTGACCATAATCCGTGGGGATTATGGTCACCCCCATGAGATAAAAACCAATAAGGCGATTATCAGTGCGAGGCCTGCGTCCAGCAGTGAACCAATATAGGCTGTTGAGGTGAGAATGCTGCTACACGAGTGGCTAGCTGGCATGCGCTGGGCATGCGGGTTGGGGATCGCAGTTGGTAGATCTATTTTCCAAGAGGCGCTGCTGCCCGCCCCCGGTGTCCCTTAGTCGCTTCTTAAGACACCCACGGGAAGAGTTGGGGTGGTGCAAATTCTAAGCCGGCACCACACGGCTGCAACAGCGTCATTAATCTCGTATTCGTCCGTATCGTGACCGTGTGTTATCTTATCTGTACATAATACATTTTCTTGCAAAGCGGAACTAGAAACACAGGCGTAGCCTCTCAGTGCGCAGCGATGGGACAGCGGGTCTCTTCACAAACGGCTTAAGTACTGTATATTGATACTCCAAACCATATTTTTTGTTTGGGTTTGTGAAGATGATGTCTATAAAGGTAATTTTATAAAAGCTCGCGCGATTGTCTTTTCCTAGCGATTTTCGATTGGCATTAAAAGAAAAAAAAATAGTTCCAGGTACCTATCTCAATAGGTGTCAGGGCGTCAACTGGAAATATGGTAGATAATTATGTCTTTGTAAAATGAAAGGAAAACTTTGACTTTCTAAATCGGTCCATTTTGAAGGTTGTTTTCCTTTCATTTAGACATTTGTTCAGGGTGTTCTGGTCGTTTTCTAATATAATATAAAATATCTATCTATGTATTGTATAATATTATGTATATCAGTTATCTAGTACCCATAACACAAGCTCTGCTTAGCTTGGGACTAGATAATGCTGTGTGAATTGTCCAGCATTATTTATTATTTATTTGACATTGACATAGGTACCCTAATTTCCAGTTGACGCCCCCTGCCACCTATCCACCGAGATATTTGGAACTATTTTCCTTTCTTTCTAAAAATAAAATCGAAAATCCCTTATTATACTAGCTGATTTTTAAAATAATGACGCAAAATAATAGCGCTCGAGTTACTTAGGGACGAGATGGTCGCGCTATGCGTAAAGCGCGGTTTGAAAGTCTTGTCGAGGTCATCTTCGTTTCCTGTTTGACTCCCTCTCTTACATGTATTTTTCCTACCCTCGTCCAGGCATACCTCCACTGGTGGTCCTTACACAGCTTGCAGGTCTTGGCGAAAAGTAGTCTAGTTTCTTTAGCGAGCCTCTCATAGGCCTCGGCGTTCCAGCCAGCTCCAACTCTTCCCGTGGGTGTCGTAAGAGGCGACTAAGAGACATAAATCGTGGGGCGGGCAGCAGCGCCTCTTGCAGAATAGATCTACCACCGAACTGATCCTCAAGATCCTCAAGCCGCATGCCCAACTTGGGGATAATGGACATTACCCCCTCTAAATAATAAATAATAAAAGTTCGGTTTATTGACAAAAACACTTTAAAAGTACTCATTATTAGTGTATGTGTGTGCGTTGGCATTTTGATAACGCACTTATTCAAAGACAATGCCACAGTTTTGGTGTCAGGGCGTATGTAACTAATGAAATCTTTGTTATTATGTAGGTATTTTATTTTTCGATACTAACTCCCCCGCTCCTGCCCCCTCTAATATATTGTGCATATTATATAAGATAATAAGATATAAGTACACTTTAACTACACGACAAACGACAAGCCATGTGTCTCCGCTAAGCTGTGGCCGAAACTAGAGTTTCGGCTAGGCTAGAAGGTCATCATCATCATCCTTCAGAAGGTTCTTCAGTACATCTTCCTTACTTGACATTTTTCTGTGTCAAAATGATACTGTTCAATCCGAAAGTTTCACAAACTTTCGGATTGAACAGTATCATTTTTTTGGAGTATTTAATAAGGATTATTGACCTAAACGGGCGCTTAAGTCATTTTCAAAATAATACATATATTTTTGGGTTTTATAGGCCCTGTCGAGAGGGCAACGAACGGTAAAATCTTTCGAATAAATATAATAAACCTTCTTTTTTATTATTACCACTGATATTACTTACATCACACGATCTTAACAAAAGAAAACTTACAAACAATATTTTTTATCAACAAAGGCAATGAAAACTTCACGAAAACCAGAACCAGAAGAAAACAAATAAGGAAAAAAAACAAAACTCTGTTAATCTACAAGAATTCGTTTATAGTTTTTTTACATTGAATTATATTATATGTATACATTGTACCTACCTAAAGCTAGGATAATAAAGTAGGTTCCTAAAATACTACCCACTCACATTGCTAACTATAATTTGCAGGTGCAAAATTAATTACTATCGTGTTGAGATTGCTGTTAGCTAAGTACTTGATCATAATTAACTCCTGTACTGATTCAAATCAAACACGACCACAACCTGCAAGTCAGTGATTATTAGATCATTTTGTTAGATGAGATGGATAGAATCGGTACTATAACTACTCGATTCTAGAATACATACTAACCACACCTGATATCTGTGAATCACACTAATATTATAAATGCGAAAGTTTAGATGGATGGGTGGATAGATGGATGTTTGTTGCTCAATCACGCCAGAACGGCTGAACGGATCTGGATGAAATTTGGCACAGAGAAAGATTATAGTCTGGAATAGTATTTAGGTTATATTTTATCCCGGAACTCTTATGACAACGGGAACTACGCGGCTGAAACCGGGAGGCACTGCTAGTATTATATATTCGAAATTAACACGTCAAAACGGCTGAACGGATCGTAATGAAGTTTGGCAGGGAGGTGAATAGTATTCCAGGGACGGACATAGGATACTTGAAAAGTGCGGGCAACGCTAACCTAATTTTACCCTTTACCGGCGGCGAGGCGCTTTCTGCGTCTCCAAGAGTCCGTAACGCTGTTATGGCCATCTGCGGTCAACAGGATTTTAGTGCATTCGAAAAAAAACATATACCTTCTGAGCCTCGCTAGCCGCGGAGTGGCGGGGTACTACGGCCGCACCTTGGTTTCGTCACAAGTCGTAATGTTTTCGCTCCTTGTAAGTAATTTTTGTTTTCATATCGGCTTGGGTTCTTTTTATTAGTACATAATAATATCTCAAAATTTGGCAAAAAAAAAATTGTTTATCATATTAGCCCACCCCCCCCACTCCTCGAACATACCTATGAACGAAGCCGACCCACGCGTTAGGTGCGGGGTGTGTGTGCTTTCATCATCTTCCCATTTTTGTGAAAACTTGCATAAGTTCGGAAAGTTTTAGGTTGTGTTAACCTTGAACTTTACTAATTTTGTAGCCAGATAAATAAGTAATAAATTGGCATTCAAAATTTATTGGAATAGCTATTAGTTTTTATTTTATGGAGCCTATGACACGAAGAGGCCTTCATTCAGCAGCGGCCATTATAGACTGTCGAGGAGGATAAGAGGCATAAAAAAACTGTATGAATGCTACCCTGTTCTCCCTTGTGCCGTAAGCCGGTAAGCAGTTTCCTGGAAGGAAAACTTATCCCGGATATACAAATCCGGAGCCGAGGGCAGAAAGTAGGTACTTAATACTTTTTCATCCAGACCCAGCAAGTCATAGAAACATTTTACCGCGTCGTGAGTTTTAAATGGTGTAAGTTAAACGACTTGTTTTTTTAAGTAAGTATACTAGTTTCTGCCCACGGCTTCGCACGCGTTGTTTTCCATCGAAATGGTTAAATGTCATTTTAATTCCATGGGAGCTGTTTAATGGGATAAAAGTAGCCTATGTTTGATTCCAGGCTAAGAGCTATATCTATGCAATTTCAACCCGATCGCTTCAGTCTTTTTTTCGTGAAGTAACAAACATCCATCCAAACAACCAAATTTTCGCATTTGTTATATTAGTGTAATACAATTATGTAGGTACATACATTATCTATTTTTTAAGTACCTACTAGCTTTATGTCAAAAGTTTGGCAACACTCTGTATCTAACAGCAACCGCCAACACTAGACAAACCAGGTTACCTATTCGAGACGTTTGGGGTGGAAACCCTAGGTCCTTGGGGTCCTGGGGCACACGTTATCTATAAAGATCTTACAAAACTACTAATAGAGACCACAGATGATCGGAATGCTGATTTTTATTTCGGTCAACGAATTGGCATTGCCATTCAACGTGGCAATGCTGCCAGCTTTCTGGGCACTCTGCCTTCTGGTGACGGCTTGGATTTTTAGAATATAGATATAAGTGTAAATATTAGTTGTAATTATTTTTTGCTGTTAAATAAATGAGTTCGATAAACCGGATTATTGTAGAATAGGTACGTAAGAGTAAGTAATATACGCTCAGATAAAAGTAAAAAAGTATATCTAAGAGTAGCTATACGTTTTTGAATATTAAAGAATTGATTAATACTAAAATAACTAACCTAACTGCAGGTAATAGGATGTACTTAGTAACTGGTTCAATTACGTATACTTAGTGTAGTAAGACCCTAATTAGGTACCTACTTATCTTAACGAGGTCATTGCACTATCACCTCATACTCATCAGTTCATCACGGAATGCCTTAAGTCATAAACTTTATGATAAGCATTAATAAATTACCCATAGACTACGAAATAATAAGTCAGGAAGTCTAATTCAGAACATATTCTACACAAAAAGTGGGCCCTAATTGAAATCCAAACAGTCGAGTATTCGAAATAGGAATCGCTTCAGATTGGTTCACGCGCCTGCTGCAGTGTCTTCTATGACAGCTGAGTCATAGCGGCGTGGACGATGTTATGCAGTAAGTGGACCATAATATTGTTTTTTATTGACTTGGTCCGGCCAAGTCAATAAAAAACAATATTATGGTATTGGATAACTTTTTTCAATTCAATAAAGTATATGTCCCGCAAAATAAGATTAATTTATTAAGTATTTATTCCACTTGTTAGCTATTCACTTATTTAGCCGAATCGGATCAGCAGGTAAACAAAAAATTATAATTACCATCTGAAAAATATCAAAGTCTATATACCTATATATTTCATCAGTAAAGGTTCTCTCGTTATTTTGAAACTTAATATGGTGATGACAATAAAAAAAAATGATTGATAGCTTAGGAGAAAAATTGTAATTAGTACTAAGAAAACCTTAAGACGAATAGTAAGGCAAATGACCATGGACCTTTCCGCGCGCCTTTATGCAGCAAAGAGTGCTTGTTTTCGGTTCAGCATACTATGTAGTGCCATAATCAACCAAATAATAGGATCCTCTGCGGTTGGGCGACGTGTAACTGGTCAGGTTTGAATCACAGATTTTGTAGGTGCAAAGACGTTTTTACGTTTGATTTCATTAATTTGACTGCTTTTCGAAGCTAATGGACCTCCAAGCGGTAGGTATTAACTATGTGAATCACTATACTGAATTTGGTACTAATCGAATTTGAGACGCTGATAAAAAGTGGGTTCGAAGCCGCTACACATACACTATAACTAACAGTATAACAACTACACTATGATTAACAGCAAATATTTGGAACCTCCAAGGGACCTTTCAGGATGTGTGTTACAGGATATATAAATTTCAGAGCTCCACAATGAATATTTTCGTCGGAAAACGGGTTCGAAAACACCTTATTTTCTTGTTTTTGGGTTAGTATGCGCCTTAAGAAAACAGATGGATCCACAATTATTATTGTAACTTTTTTTCGAAGCTTTTTCTAATATGAAAGAAGTTTTTAATGTAATCCAATTTCGCCCAATTTACATTTATCGAGGGACTAGGGGATGATACGTTTGTGTTCTTCCAACACAAATAATGTTCGTAGTAAACCCGCTTTTATCGATAATGAATGCGTCAATCTACGACAGTTTTATAGTACCTACTTCTTATTTGTTTCCATTATCTGATTGTAATATTCACTGAAATGGATACAATGATTGCTTTTTCAAATGGGAAAAGCGATTTTGTGTGACTTCGCACAAGTCTATCGACTTGTTTTTAGGGTTCCGCACAGAGTAAAACGGGACTCTATTACTAAAACTCCGCTGTCCGTCCGTCCGTCTGTTTGTCTGTCCGTCTATCACTAGGCTGTATCTCATGAACCGTGATAGTTAGACAGTTGAAATTTTCACAGATGATGTATTTCTGTTGCAGCTATAACAACTAAAAAAACAGAATTTTATATATTTAAGGGGGCTCCCATACAACAAACGTGATTTTTGCCGTTTTTATAGATAATGGTACGAAACGCTTAGTGCACGAGTCCGACTCGCAATTCGCCGGTTTTTTGTTTGTTTATTTGGCTTTTTTGAGCGTAAATGCTCTAGGAACCCGAAATGATCACTGCCGAGCCGAGTTTCGGCTGGTTCGATCACGTCGGCATTGCGATGAGGAATCCCTACCCTATTGATGTATGAAATGAAAGGTATCGTTTTGACCATTTTAAAACAGTTTATAAAATTTCTGAAGGTTTCATACCTTCAAAATATTGCCATTTGAAAAAAAAAAAACGATAATTAGACTGTCAAAATAATTGGCTATTGTTCGAAACCCTCGGCGCGCGAGTTACACTCGCACTTGACGGATCTTGTTTTTATTAAGACACTTAGGTGGTGCTATGCTTTTGCAGTTTAAGTCAGCGCATTCGCAGGAAAGGAACTCTCGAGAAGACGTTTCATTTAGGTAGATACCTAACAACACTGAGAAAAATGGTGAGCTTATTAAGTTTGTTTTAAACACGTTGCTAGATCTGACCCTGGTTCTAATTAGTTAGAATTTAATAGGGAAATTCTAAAATCATGACTTTTAGGGTTCTGTCATCGAAAAATAGATCTCTAAAGTTTCTTCCTTTTATGGTTGAAGATATTTATTTCTCAAAAGAATTACTATTCACTTACAGAGAAATACTTAAAATTAAGGTAATAATCAGTGTGCCTTAATTATAATATTTATAACATAGTACGTAACTTTTTGCGTTACGCATTTATAAGAACAACATCTCTTATTACAATCCACTCACTAGAATGCGTCAGTACAATGAGCTATCCATAAAACATAATGAACTTGACATTTTTATTCCTAGAATTAACCATTTCATTAGAGAACTGAAACGTATCCTCCATTTCAATGATCCTCATATCGCTGGTCCTCCAAGCCGGACCAGTCAACCTGGTGATGGAATTAAATAATCACTGAAGTTTGTGCACAAGGTAGATCTTGTCTGGCCACATCTGGAATTGGTTGTGTTGTTTGATTCTATCACCAGTGTCTCTTTTTATTACATAGATAATTTAATTTAATTTCTCTTTTTCATTAGTCCGTTTAGTACGATATTAAATATTTCGCTGTACACACATATTTTTACGGTACAATGTAGATTATAAGTACTTTTTTGTATAATTATTTTAGATGGCATTGTAATGTGTTTTGTGTGTTTAATAAATAAAATAAAATAAATAAAGTACCTAGGTACGTATTACAATAGGATTTTACCTGAGTTACACAAATATAGTGGTACAATTTATTATACATTCTCAGCGGTAATTTTTGCCATTGGATACCGACTTGACATTTGAAATACATCCCATTATAAAATATTATAAATGAGAAAGTTGGATGGATGGATGTTTGTTACTCAATCACGCCAGAACGGCTGTACGGATCTGGATGAAATTTGCCATAGAAATAGATTATAGTCTCTAATAGCATAAGTTACTTCTAATCTCGGTAAAATGTATAGGTTCCCGTGGGATAGATTTGTTTTAATTTTTCATAAAGAAAAGGATCGACATGATTTTTGGATTAGTTAGGTCAAAAAAATCAAAAGTCAAGTCAAGTAGTTTAGGGATCAGAAAATTACATAGGCTAATTTTTATTCCGGAAAAATGCACCGTTCAAGGGGTTCAGGAAAGGACATAGAGTATAAGGACATACTTTTTAATCGCGGGTCACACCGCGCGGCGCAACTAGAGTTCAATAAAGGAGGATACAGAGCAATGGGAAAACTCTTAAATCATGTAAATAATTTAGAGTTCAGCAGTAAAAAAGAATTCGAAGAACCACGTCCTCACGTGGTTAGAAAACGGATTATATCCTAAATGTAAAAATTATGCTAAATCTCGTAACGTGAAACTTCCGCCGTAAAAAGTGTTGAATTCACGTGAAGAGCCAATTCAGCTCTTTTAGTACTTTTGTTTGAAGTTTGCAAATTAACTATTCGAAAGTTATCCTAAACTACCGTACTAACTATCCTAAACTACCGTACTAACTATCCTAAACTACCGTACTAACTATCATAAACTACCGTAACAGCGGGGCATCATTTTAACGGTTATGTTTTTATTTCGATTTATATTATAAGTTGTAGGTTCTCTTGCCGTGTGATGCCGGCTTAGAATTTACACCACCCCAACTCTTCCCGTGGGTGTCGTAAGAGGCGACTAAGGGACATACACCGGGGGGCGGGAGCGGCGCCTCTTGCAGAATAGATCAACCACCGAACTGCATTCCCCAACCCGCATGCCACACAGCGTGGGGTTTAAGGGTATTAATTACCCCCCATGAGTTAAAATATCAGGGAGAGGTCTGCGTCCAGCAGTGGACCATTATAGGCATGAGGTGAGGAGGTGAGGTGTAGATTGCCTTATGTAACTCTCTCTAACGACATCCAGTGAGTTGAAGGGGTCAATTATAACGTTGTTGCCGCGAGCGCCATGGCTAATTTGCGTTTCTAAGCAATATGTAAATGAAACTTTAGGTGTGTGCCATCTTAAAACTTGTTCAATCCAATTCGCATCATATCATTAGGTTTGTTCACCTTGGCACAGTAATGACCAGCCGCTCTGTCGTAGACGTATGTTTACTTACCTATATCATCATCATCAGCCTATACCAGTCCACTGCTGGACATAGGCTTCCCCTAATGAGCGCCATAGCGCCCTGTCTTCAGCTTGCCGCATCCAGCATCTGCCAGCAGTCTTTCGCAAATCGTCATCCCACCTGGTAGGAGGGCGTCCTACACTACGTTTTCCGAGTCGCGGTCTCCACTCAAGAACACGTTTACCCCAGCGGTTGTCGGTTCTTCTCGAAATATGGCCAGCCCACTGCCATTTCCACTTACCTATATGTTGCCGCCAAATAACATTATCAGCCCGTTTGTAGATTGACTAGGCGGTTTACAAAACGCCCTATATGTCGCCTATTCAACAATGTGGCCATCGTCGATTGAAATCCTAAAACATTCCCTATAAAGCTGCGTTGGTTCTGGATGCGGTCTAGTTATAACATATGGAAAAATCTGATGTTGCACTTAGTTACGCGTCTGAAGTTTTTTTTTTGCAAATTTTTTACTTTTAAGTATTTTAAAAGAATTTTTTATTCGTATCAGTAGTTTTAAGACCAAATAACCTGAAAGGCTGAGTTTTGTAAATAGCATAAAGTAATTAGTGTGTTTTTCCAAAAATTGACGAAAACGGTGAAACATTTTATTAATTTCCCAAAAAACATAAATGACCAATATTTTGTCACGCCTAATATTAAAAAAAAATTGGTGTTGTTATTTTTTTGGTAGTGAAATAACTAACAAATAATTAAGTAACTAACACATTTTTTTTATAATAAAAATAATAGTTCTTACTTGAACATTGCGGTAATTAAATGACTCATTAAAATATTTATTTATAATCACATCATAACTGGTTTTTTTAACCTTAAGGCGATGCCACATCTAATAAACGTATTTAAGGTACATACATATTACATTAATAATAATTTAATTTAGCTTGGGGCTAGATAAACGCTGTGTGAATTGTCCAGCGTTATTTATTTATTTATAACTATAATATTTCAAATTTGGTACATTTTATTAACAGCATTGCTCTGATATCAACTGGTCTAATTGCGACTGATAGTTTGGTCCGGGTGGTCCAATGGCCAGCGGACCCATTAAAAATTGAATTACAATCCAGTTCAAACCAGTTCACCGCCTCAGGAATTCGGTCTGCCCCAAATATAGACCATAATCGAAGTCAACCACTTAGATTAATTAAACCCTTGTGATCTTTGACGGAAGATTGGCGAGTCACGTGTTGCGGGCCACTTGCGGATAAAGCCGGTTCTTTAGGCTTCCCTGCCTTGATCTCTCATTGTTATGTATACACAATTGAATTTTGATCCATTCTTATATAAATATAACGTCAAGTGCGAGTGTTGGACTCGCGCATCAAGGGTTCTCCGTACACTAAGTGTACTACACTTAAACGCGTGAGCAAAGAAATGGACCCAGATTCACAGTTAACAAAAAAAACTGTTTTGCTCACAAATTACATAAAGGATATAAAAAAACGACCAAGTGCGAGTTGGACTCGCGTACGAAGGGTATACCATTATCTATAAAAACGTAAAAAAAATGACACCACCCCTTAAACACACTTACACTTACTTACCCCTTACACTTTCCTTAAGTTTGCAGAGCGACCCATCTGAAAGGTACCAACAATTTTTCGTTAGCAAAGTCAATAACCGATTTGTAAAACTGACAAATGTTCGTAACCCTCGGCGCGCGAGTTACACTAGCACTTGACGGATCTTTCCTATATCACTGGAGATGCTTCATATAGTAACACTGACAATTTATTGGATCAGTAACTTTCCGTGTCGCAACTTGTCTTCGGTTGGGTGCAAGGTGTTGAGCGGCTCATCAATGTCAGTGCGGTACTGCTGTCGAACAGCTTGGTCATCACGGATTATCGTGTATTAGGGCTGCCGGATATCTCGCCATGCCAGCCTAACGAAACGACATCATCCAGCGGGCCTTTGTCACCGCTAACGTATGTACCAGCTATTCTCGAACCGAATGGTTTGTTGCGTGACGATGATAAGAGGCCCGACGTGACGGCATGACTCTAGTCCCATGGGAGTTGGGGAGGCCCATCGTGTGTGACGCTTCATGCATCGACACACTCTATCCCCCTTCCCATAGTCCATTGATATGGATCAGTTGAGATACCTGTAGATTGTTTGCCACAGTCTCATCATTGCCAGTGCGTTATTGTTATTTGATTGTTTTATATACCTAACTGTATTTTTATAACAGTCCATAACATTAATTGATTCCATGCTCTACAATTTTCATAAAAGTGTTTTTCTCAATATAGGGCAAATGTCTCATAAAGGGCAAAATGACATTGTACCATCTTTTCTACATGTAATTGCAATAAATATATGCACCTACTTTTACTTTAGTCTGCATTTAGATCAATTGTTTCAATTGTAAATACTAGTTTTAATTTTATTCTATTATTTGACTGTAATTTTCTTTGTTAAGACGAATAGTAAGGCAAATGACCTTGGACCTTTCCGCGCGCCGTTATGCAGCAAAGAGTGCTTGTTTTCGGTTCAGCATACTATGTAGTGCCATAATCAACCAAATAATAGGATCCTCTGCGGTTGGGCGACGACGTGTAACTGGTCAGAATTGAATCACAGATTTTGTAGGTGCAAATACTTTTTTACGTTTGATTTCATTAATTTGACTGCTTTTCGTAGGTATGAAATGAACTATGTGAATCACTACTGAATTTGGTACTAATCGAATTTGAGACGCCGATAAATAGTGGGTTCGAAGCCGCTACACATACACTATAACTAACAGTATAACAACTACACTATGATTAACAGCAAATATTTGGAACCTCCAAGGGACCTTTCAGGATGTGTGTTACAGGATATATAAATTTCAGAGCTCCACAATCAATATTTTCGTCGGAAAACGGGTTCAAAAACACCTAATTTTCTTGTTTTTGCCTTAGTATGCGCCTTGTGCTGGCGATAATCCTATTCTCTCATAATTTGGCGTGTTCCAATTGACTTACTCGTCGTAAATGAAACTTGCGAGTGCGCGTATCGGCACCTTCTCACACATCACAAGTCAATGCACTAAAATGTTCACTGATCTTTACTACTCTTTTAAAGACGACGTGTATTGGAGATGAGAAAATATAATTAAGTAAGCACGTATCAAACAATAGGGGATACGTCACACATGCATTTCAGACGCATTTCGATTTGATAGAGGTTTGATAGAGGTGCGGAATGTGGCAAGGGAGACGCGGTCGATGACGTATGATATACCTCTATGACGTTGCTTGCGCGTAAACTATTGTGATGTCATAACCATAGACATAGAATTTTTTCACTACGTCATAACGCTCTCCCCTTCACCTTCAAATTCGTGACGCAAGCCCGTTATGACGTCATTGTTTTAGTGACGATGATGTCAGTTATGCTAAGCTGCCACAGTGCAGTATAACAACATATATTAGAAATAAGTATTTGAGACTGCCATTTGTTGATGGTTTACACTTTAGAGCAAAAAAACCTTTGAAGTGTGAGTCGGACTCGCTTAAGAAGGGTTTCGTACCATTATTTATAAAAACGGAAAAAATCACGATTGTTGGGAGCCCCGTTAAATATTTATTTTATTCTGTTTTTAGTATCTGTTGTTAAAGCGGCAACAGAAAGTAACTGTGTTAAAATTAATCTCCACTTGAAGTCGAAACCCTAGGCTCGTGGGGTACCGAGGCACTCCGGGTTTTTAAAAAAATATCTGGGCTTCTGGTCGAAGCAACACGTGAGAGAGCTGGTGAGTATCTGGCATAGTGCATCAGCGTTGCCATACAGCGGGGCAATGCAGCCAGCGTCTTGAGCACGCTTCCAACTGGTATTGATATGGATCAGTTCAGCTACCTGTAGATTGTTTATTATTGTTGACCAGCCTTAAACCAGTTGAGCTACCTGTAGATTGTTTATAACCAGCCATAACTAACCAAAAGCATTTGTTTCAGAAACTTCCCTATCCCAAGGCAGTTGGATTCATTATCACAAATGAATTTTGTGAAAGGTTTTCTTACTATGGAATGCGAAGTAAGACATTTTCATTTTTATTATATTTTTATTAATTTAGAAGCAAACAAAAATTTCCAACAATAAATTTCACTGTATATGTATTGCACATTAACACGAGTTGCTTATTCTGCAAAGTTATTAAAATAAAAAATTGCAACAGTAAGGGCGAATTCACACAGCATTAGTTTTACATGATCAGCTTTACTGGATCCGTTTTTTTTTTGGTATGTCGTATAAAGTTTTTGAGGTGAGTATACACAGCCGACAGTAGTTTTCAGTACCTAGCTATAAATCGTATCCGCAATAAAACGGTGCTGTAACGTGGGGGGTGGGGCTGGGGGTGAACCCTTAAGCTCCCATACAAACTGATAGAAATGGAACGCATCCGAAGTAGTTAATTTTGCTTAATTTTGATAGGTGGCGCTACTGTCCTTCTTCCCTTCTTCCATTTGCCGCCAACAAATGTACGCGTCGCATTTTTGCTATTTTCTAATAAAACTCAGTTTCTTAAATTACAAACGCTCTTTATTTGATAAAACCCTACACAAACGTACTTTCAGATTCATTTGGAAGCTAATTACCGTTTATTTATTACAATGAAATTATGCACTCACTAGCAGCCCCTCGCGGTTTCACCCACGTAGTTTCTGTTCCCGTTTGAATTCCTGAAATATGTACGTGGAGTTTGTAGATAAAGATCTAAGTATACTTTACAGGAAAAATATAGAGAAGTCTGTAAAAATTACTTATTTAAAAAAAAAACATTTTGATAATGGTCTGAAAGATTTTTTTTTCCAAAAGGAGGCTAGACCTACCTGAGTATAAAGATATAATTACTTATATATGTACAGTGTGTCCCTGGATAAAGTGCAACCCCGAAAGGGGGTGAAACTAGATCAAAAATTATCGACAAAAAAATAGAAAAAAAAAAATAAAAAAAATTCGTATATACTTTATTGATGAATTAAAATTTTTATTGCTCACTAATGACTCTATTTAATAAAAAAATGATTTCTTCCAAAGTAGTAGGTCTATTTTGTTAAAATAAAAACCATAATCATGTCAGATATGTGACGATGACGATAAAATAACAAATAACTCACAAACAAGTGGCTATCGTGACTTAAAGTTTAATTTTTGTATTAAAATTACATTTTTTACCTGAGTGGTGACGTAATCAGTGGTCAACTTTAAATGCTCCTAGCCAGCACATTTTTTATGTTAGAACGTAGGTTTTTATTTTATTTAAAAGCTATACGATAAACGTGTTTCATAATTTTCGAAATATTTCCATTCGAATAAAGTCGAAAAATTTACTTACTGTCCAAATAATTGGCAAATGTCCGAAACCCTCGACGCGCGAGTTACACTCGCACTTGACGGATCTTGTTTATTAATGTTAATAATCACACTAATATTATAAATGCAAAAGTTTAGTTGGATGGATGGATATCTAGATGGATGGATGTTTTATTTTATCCCGGAATTCCCACAGGAACGGGAACTACGAGTAAAACCGCGAGACGCTGCGAGACGGTCTAATTGCAAAAGTAAAAGCTGCTCGCATCAAAACCCCATCACTAGAAACTACTTCTTTTTGGGTCATCTAACTGGGATTCCAGAATTGGTGCTCTAAATGAAACACTTCAATCCTCGGGGTCGATTCTTACGACGCGACGCCTCGAGTTCGTCACGGCCAATAAAAGTTACGTCTTAAAATATGAAATGGTAAAATCTCATTGGCCTTATGTAACTTTAATACTTCATTGCTGTTAATAGATTATCAAGGTAACATCCTTCTAAGAATAGATACGTAGCGCCAAGACAATGACTTGCATTATTCAACTTTATTAAGAATTAGATAGATACCTATACAGGGTGCCACGGAAAGGGTGTACTAAGCCGAAAGGGTGATTCTGTACGCTGCGGCCGCCGATATCAACTTGTGATCATAACGATTTTTGAATTTCGATTTATTTCCAATATTTTTTTTTTCTATTTCTGTTATTTTACACGAACTCTTGTATTAGGTTTTTGGTTTATAGTGCGAAACGCTCACTGGGGCTATTTTCTAAAAAAAAAATGTCCCATATACATTTTTACTCTGGTATTATTGATGATGATGATGATGATGATGATTATTAACATAACAAAATATTTCACAAGGGTTTTTGCACGTTTTAAGCTTGGCTTTGCTTGGTATTCCAAATATTTTGTCGATGTCCTAAATCACTACTTTTTGGTTTAGGATACCCTTTCTGTGCCATACTATATACATTACTTAGATTCTCCGATAGATTATCCTGTAGGCCTAGCCAGAAAATAAAATACACAAACCGGCTTGTTTACCTACTAAGCTTGACGTGCAGCGAGTCAATTATCAATTCGAATTCGTGTTGCATTTTCTGACCTACATACATGCACGCTGTCACAGAATACGTTATACTTAGTACGAAGTATTGCGCAGCACGCTCGCAGAATACTAAACAGTGAATACTCAGAGAGTAATTACTGAGTGTGAAAGAACCTACTGAGTATGTAGGTATATATTATGTACCTATTTGTGATAGTTATTGAATGACTCACGGCCATTTTTTTCGTGAACGCCACCCAATTGAAACGGTATGAGGTTAACTATTACGCCTAATACTCCGCTAGGTATAATGTTAGCAACCAAAAAAAAAAAAACATACGTATCTATGAAAACGGCAAAATAATCGCGATTGTTGTCCCTTTAAATATTTATTTTATTCTGTTTTCTAGTATATCTTGTTATAACGGCAAAAGAAATACATCACTGTGAAAATTTCAACTGTTTAACTATAATGGTTCATGAGATACTGCCTGGTGACAGACGAACGGACAGCGGAGTCTTAGTAATAGGATCCCGTTTTACCAGTTGTGTACGGAACCCTAAAAACAGCTTATTAACCTTACAAACAATACAATAATGAAAAGAAAAATGCTATTAACTAAACTTCTTTATGACGTACTTCCTCGATCTCAACCTCAACAGCCTATAATGGTCCACAGCTGGACACAGGCCTTCCCCTGATTGGCCTGCCTTATTGGCTTTTATCTCACGGGCCCAAACGCAGGGCACATGGGTTGGGGATCGCAGTTCGGTGGTAGATCAATTCTGCAAGAGGCGCTGCTGCCCGCTCCCCGGTGTATGTCCCTTAGTCGCTTTTTACGACACCCACGGATTGAGTGCAAATTCTAAGCCGGCACCACTCCGGCACCACACGGGTTACCTAACTTGTTTTAATCTGTACTAATCTATAACTCAGTACCGGAACACCAAGGGCGATTAAAGTCTCCTCCAAGTTTGTCCACTAAAATCAATAACATCTTATTTCTTATTTGATAATAATGACTATTTGTAAACCTGTTTATAGTATTATATTTGACGTATCTAAGTGCTTAGTTTGTAAGCCTAAAGAAATAAAGTTAATGAATTTAGAATTTTTCCGATTGAGACCTAAAATGCGCTGTATAATTCGCTTTAATTTTTATTTTGTCACTGCTATAGTCTTTCTTTTTACTACCAGTGAAGTGTGCGCAGTGCGCTCCATTTCTCGTTGTTATATTTTAAGCTTTTCTTAAAATTTTCTTAGCTTTTAGGTCTATAATCAGTAATTCAGTAAGACACGTCTTGTGATATATAGCGTGGCCTTGGTTTTCAGGCGGAGATGTGAGTTTCTTTTGAAAATGTCTTTCAAGCCCCAGTACTTACTTACTCCAAGTGTGTTTTTCTTGTGATTTCTTTTTCTGTGTATAATTTAAATGAGATCAGATAGAGACCCATGATAGAGATAGTCTTCGATATTTTGTTATGTATGATTATTGAAGATTGTTGATCTGTTCATAATCTTAGTTTTTTCTTTATTTGCTTTTTATCCTATGTCAAAGTCTCTACTATAAATTATTGGGACCAATGTGGGACGAGTCAAGAATAACTCAATTATAGTACAGTCGCCACCGCTGACAGTAAAATTAGGTCGTCTGCGAAACCCAAGTGCGTCAGGTATTTTCCACCATTCCAAGATGCTTTCCATCACAGAAACTATTCGGGGAAATCGGGGTCTCCTTGTTTACTTCCCGTTCCCGGAAAGGTTGGGCCAGGAGGTTGAAACTTTACTCTTGCCCTACTGTTTCAGTAGAATCTCGCTTTCATTGATAGGTACACAGATTGATATTTTGATTGACTGTGTTTGAATTATTAGCAGTTGCAATTATTGTTCAACCTCGACGTCAAAACGAAAATAAAATTCTTTGTGTTTATAAAAACTTTTACTCAGGCATATCTTGAGTATAAATGCAGAGAACATTACAATTTATTATTTAATGCGTGGTGAACTTTTATTCATAACTGTCGATCAAAACAGAACGACTCACTTTCGACAATAAAATATTAAAATAATGGAAAAAGTGAAATCGAATAATATACCTGTTCTGATTTTTATGACAGAAAGTTTTATTTTCAATATTTCTATTTATTGATTCGGCAGAAAAACTTTTTTACATTCTAATAATAACCATTACTTCTAGGCACATACTCCACCAAAACGGAGATGTGCGGAAGTTAGCGGAGATGAGAATATCCGGTTTTCAGCTAGGGTGTCTCCAACGAAGCTGTGCAAAGATGCGTACACGCTAGAATAGAGCAGAGAGGTGTGCTGCCCTTCTGATGTTGCCAGTTTGCGAGGCACAGCTCAAATATCCACTCATATCTTCTCGTCTCCGCTGCGTGACGTCGGCAGCTTGCGAGGCACAGCTCACATCTCCGCTCATATCTTCTCGTCTCCGCTGTGTGACGTCGCCAGCTTCTGAGGCACAGCTCACATCTCCGCATATTATCTCTTATCGTCTCCGCTGCGTGACGTCGCCAGATTGCGAGGCACAGCTCAAATATCCGCTCATATCTTCTCGTCTCCGCTGCGTGACGTAATCGCCAGCTGCTTGTGCGAGGCACAGCTCACATCTCCGCTTCGCTCTTCCTTTGTTTCTTCGCGTACAAATATGATGCGCCTACTTCCAGTGGCGCCTTCGCCTTCTCACTGAAGCTGAGCTGAGACGAGATGTGTGAATAACGACATTATATGGTTGTTTGAAACGCTGATATGTTTTAAACAACCAATAGAACTTCTTAATTTCCTCTCAGCTTAACTTTTGTGCAGATGTTATGTTTAACTATCCGTAGAAAAAAGTAAGTGGTACCTATTTTGACTACATACATCCAGGTGCGCGTGCTCTATGTCAAATACATACTGCAATGTGCTGCCGGTGCACGTCTGGCCTTACTAAATATCTCGAGACGTGTGAGTTGGTATTGATACAGTACTGACTGACATAAAACCATTCCAGTATTAACGTCATACTGAGATGAAATGGAAAATTTTAGGTCTGTAGGTAGGTACCTAAACTTGTACGTCACAGTATGACGTGTATTCTTGGTAGAAAAACCGTTGGCTCTGCGCCTGACCTCTCACCAATCGTGTCGGTCTGCCGTCCCATCGAGGGAATAGTGTTTACACACACTTGTACACTATAATATCCTTCGTACCTTTGGCTGCCGCCGTGGTCGATATTCGGGTAGGATGACGTCATCATAGTATGACGTTATTTTGGTACTAAATACGTTATACTGTGATGACCTTTACTTAGAGGCATATAGTATGACCGTGCCGTACAAAGGATGTGGCCGTATTCTCCAAAATATCAAAAAACAAAGAATACCTAGGTATAATACCTAACATTATCGTAAATATTTTTATGTTCGGGGTAAGTCCCTCCCTATACTCAACCAGCTGGGTTTTTACATACAGAGTGTTTAGTATGGTCTGTGCGCATTAGGTATCTTTCGAATACATCCAACGCAACGTTTCGAGTCTTTTCTATACATTTAGCACCTTGTAGCGCCCCTACCGGATCGAAAGGAACTACTTTTCGTGGTATGAACGTAGTGAAAAAATTCTATGTCTATGGGTATAATAACTTCAACTTCTTATTTATATGGGTATGATAACAATCAGATCGTTTTTAACAGACTCGCTGATAGATTTTGAATGATTTTGAGTGACTTGTTGAACTTTGACAGTCACGTAATAATACCAATGCCTCAAACATTCGGAGCGTTTGAGGCATTGGTATTATAAAATTGTTTAAATGTAAATAGAGCACTAAATACATTCGAAATGTACAATAATACAATACATTTCGTTTCTAAAAAAAATTTGATTTGGTCAGGGTTCGAACCTGCAAATTCTATGAGATTACCCCGAGTGCAAGGGTTATCTAGTACAGACTAGCATCTGTGCTAGTGCCCATGCACAAGCTCTGCTAAGCTTGGGGCTAGATAGGTAATGCTGTGTGAATATATTTATATGTATTTTAGGTATTTAGTATATTTAAGCACGCACTATTATACAAAAAAAACTTATCACAGCCCCAAGCTAAACAGAGCTTGATGTGTTATGGGTTGACTAATATAATGAATTATACATACATATTTATCACATCACACTAATAATTATAAAAGCGAAAGTTTGGATGGTTGGATGATGGATTTATGTTACTTCTTCATGCCAAAACTACTGAACGGATCGGGATAAAATTTCGCATAGAGATCTCTTCGGTCATCTTGGAATCAAACTTAAGCTACTTTTTATCCCACAATTCAGTTCCCATGGGATAGAAATAACTAAAATAATAAAATAGAAGTAGGTATAAAAATTGTGTAAAAGTAGGTACAAATGTAAAGATAGTGTCTTACCTGCGCAAACGAGTTCTTGCAGGCATGATGGCATGGTTTTGCATGGTTATATAACAATGTGTGTTTTCAGCTATCCTCTCCCTGTATCTGCGAGACAAGCTGGGCTACACCGATGACGGCGCCACCATCATATACCACGTGTTCACCATGTTTGCCTACTTCTTTCCACTTCTTGGTGCCATGATCGCGGACGGATGGCTTGGCCGATACAGGTAGGTAGTTGAAACCTTTAGACTTTACACTCTGTAATGGCGCTATCATGCAGACTAATGTGCTTTCAAATATGGGCTTAAACTCGTTGTTTTAAAATACATTTAACCTTATTAAACAGTGACAAAATGCTATGCATCTTTTTTACGAGTTAATCCCATATTTGTGCTGAGCGGTAGCAGAGCGCCTCTGATCTTCGCGAAAACCTATCCCACCCAAAGTGGCGCCGCCACCTAATTTATCTTATTATTCCGTTTAACAAAGGAATTTTCAAAAATTCATCGTCCAATTGGTGATACCTTTCATAAGCTTTTTTTTTAATGTCTCTGTAATAGTTTTATTCTATTTAGTTTAGGCAGAGATACGAAAATAGATTTTGGTGGCCACCGAAGGCAACTTCGTATCTCTGCCTAAACTAAATAGAATAAAACTATTACAGAGGCATTAAAAAAAAGCTTATGATAGGTATCACAAACTGGACGATAGATTTTTGAAAATTCCTTTGTTAAACAGAATAATAACATAAAGTAGGCGTAGGATTAAGCTTAAAAATGCTGGTAGGCAGTGTTACTTCTCACTCTGCCTTCTTCTATTGATACACATAATTATATTCCATCTTCGCCGGGACCCACACTTCCTCTTACTCCTTTATTCTATCCTTTTTGTTCTAAATACACGCAGTAACCTCAAGGAACGTTTTCAATATCTCCACCATGCCCATAGCCGCTCCCTCCGCTCAACACACACACTTTAACTGAAAACTCCCAGCCCTTCCATTCCTATAGCTTATCCTTTACTGTACATGCCGCTGTGGAATGCTCTACCCACTTCCATTTGACGATCTAAGTCTCTCCCTATTTTCAAAAATATGGTCTATGGATACTTCCTTACATCAACATCAATCTGTTAATTAATATATTATTTATAACGTCATCATACTAAATCTTCTATTATATATACCTATAATAAATAGTTATGTTTTAGTAAGTATGTATTTATATTTATAGCTATATCTAGGTTTTTGTTCATGTATGTTTTAAACTAAATATTATTGTATTCAATACGCCACCACACACTTGTTCTATCACTCCCTGTTCATCCAAAGGTTGCCTGGCAGTGATCGCTCAAAGCATAAGGCCGCCAATTGTACAACGTAATCTGTATTCGTTATTTCCTGTCCTATGCATGTATGTGTCTTATTCAGTGTGCAATAAAGAGTAAATTTAATGTATTCTTATAATTATTATTGTGTTGGCAGAGTGAGAAGTAACACTGCTTGGTTATCACTATAATAATGATGAATGTTAGATGTTTATAGAAGCTACAGTTTCTTAAGAGAACTTTTACGGTTTTGAAGCAGACCAAAACATACTCTGATAGATATATCGTTTTACCTATTTACTATTTTTTTTTTCTGTCATCATTATCATCATCATCAGCCTATACCAGTCCACTGCTGGACATAGGCCTCCCCTAATGAGCGCCATAGCGCCCTGTCTTCAGCTTGCCGCATCCAGCATCTGCCAGAAGTCTTTCGCAAATCGTCATCCCACCTGGTCGGAGGGCGTCATACACTACGTTTTCCGAGTCGCGGTCTACACTCAAGAACACGTTTACCCCAGCGGTTGTCGGTTCTTCTTGAAATATGGCCAGCCCACTGCCACTTCAGCTTGCTAATCCTTTGAGCTATGTCGATAATCTTGGTTCTCTGTCGGATGTATTCGTTGCGAATCCTATCCTTCAGAGAAACTCCGAGCATAGCTCTCTCCATAGCTCGCTGGGCGACTTTAAACTGGTGGACCAGCCCTACCGTGAGTGTCCACGTCTCAGCTCCGTAGGTCATGACGGGTAGGACGCACTGATTGAAAACTTTCGTTTTCAAGCATTGCGGCATGGATGACGAGAAGACTTGACGTAGTTTGCCAAACGCGGCCCAACCTAGCTGGATCCTCCTCTTGGCCTCCTTCTCGAAATTGTTTTTACCCAACTGCAGAATCTGCCCAAGGTAAGTGTATTCTGAAACAATTTCGAGAAGATGGCCATGTACGACGACCGGTCCCGGATCAATGTGGCCATTGATCATGACCTTGGTTTTATCCAAGAAATGGTTCATGCCAAGACCGATGCGTCGTGAGGCTGAAGCTAGGCCGTCCAGCATCCGGTTTTGTTCTGTATATCCAAGCTTTTTGTTCTTTCTCTTGCTATAGGTACTTTTATACTAGGTAATCATCTTCTCCCAGATACATGTGTCATCTAATATACCTACCTAAGTCCTTCGCCTCCGGCTCTTGACCAGAACAGACGTATCGCAAATTATTTAAATAAATTCAGTGGGACTTCGCCTCATCCTCGACGTGTCTGCTGTGCTTCGCCCCTGTCTTCAGCCGCGGCCTTTGCACGGAACGTGAGTGACCCCTTCCCTCTTGCGGATACGAACCGGCGACGGCTCGCGTCGCAGTCCGGGTGATCGGACGCTACACCAGCAAGGCAGTGGACGCTGGGCCGAAATTACAAATCGAGTCATCCATTACTCATCAGCATCACACAGCGAGCAGGTAGAACCAACGCACGACTACTATTTAATCTTCTGTGACGGACAGCGAGTGCTGAATGCAAGTACAAACTTAACGTCCCGCACGCGCTACCACGGAATAAAATAATAGTTGCCATTACCCCGAGTTTGTCTGCAACGTTACGAGCTATTAGCGTTGTATTCTTAGAGCACTTGCTGCAGAATTTAGGCGTTGAAGAAAAACAATAACACCAGTTTTTCTATTAACCTTCATACGCACAGATTTCGCACAAAATGCCGAACTTGCACCATTCTCCACCTCCTGTACAACTGGAAGCACAGGCGTCGGGTAACGTGCCGACCTTTAACTTACCCCCTCAACTACAGCATTATTCGTCGGAACCGAATCTCATTGCGGAAGCCGTTCCTGAGTTTGGAACACCGAGAGGTCGCACACCGATACGAAGCTGGCGTAATGCGAAACGCCCTTTTAAACAAATTGTTGATGATGACGACACATTGACCACATTCACAGATGAAATGAGACAAATGATGACTGACTTCCAAACCCAGCAAAATACGAGATACGATAAACTGTTCTCTGTGGTGGAGGATATTCGCTCATCAGTTGATTTTTTGATCCAGAAAAACGAATCGCTACAAGGGCAAGTAAATAAGCTCGAATCTGATAAAAAGGCTACTTCAGAGTATATTAGTGCCCTTGAATTGAAACTAGAGAGCTTCGAACGAAGTGCCAGAGCGACATGTATTGAGATTCGTAACCTACCGATCTCCCAACCAGAGACGAAGTCAAGCCTTGTCGATAGCGTAATTCAGATTAGTAAAGTACTAAATGTGCCTATAGCGGCATCTGAAATCAAGGACGCCTTCAGAATTAATAATAGAAAAGATCTCGCATCCAAAACATTGATAGTAGATTTTACGAGTGTTCTCCTTAAGGAGAAATTTGTGTCCAAGTACCGTAAGGGGATCAAAGACAATAACAGGCTTACAACGGAAAAACTAAGGATCCCGGGTCCGACAAAACCGGTTTTTGTGTCTGAAAACTTGACACGAAAATCAAAGAAATTGTTCTTTCTCGCGCGGGAGCACGCCAAGGCTCACGACTACAAATACTGCTGGGTTTCAAACGGAAAAATATTCCTCCGTAAACGTGATGGAAGTCCACCACTGAAGATCTCCAGCGAGGCTGACCTACTACCTGTTGCTGAGAATCAATGACTAGATTTATATTTTTTCCATTTTCTGTTTTTGTATATTCTGATAGAATTCTGTAATAGTTTTACAAGGAAAACTGCTGTTAATTTGAACACACATTCGCTCACAACACAGACACACTTACACATCCAACCCTTTTCATTCAACACACACTCGCTCACAACACAGACACACTTTCACGTTTATTATCACTTCTCTTTCAATTTCATTCACTACCGGGTAAAACCTCTTACCTGTAAATTTCGGGATTCGATGCTTTTCAGGCAAATAGCTGTCCACGCTTCAAGCTTTGAATATAATCACAGAATTAACTTTTACACCTATACTATTTCACATGATTCACGGTATCAGTACCTAATGTACATATCTAAATACAATAATGGATAAGTTAATCTCTATTTCTAATGATATTGAAAATACCAATAGAATAACTGAGGCTCTAGCTTGCTCTCCGGAAGAAACCCATGACCATCTCAAGTCGTACGGAACTAACAATATAAAGTTTCTACATTTAAACATCAGAAGCATAAACTGTAATTTTGATAGCCTTCTAATTCTGCTACATAGGATAAAACCTCAGTTAGATATTATTGTTTTAAGCGAGTGCTGGCTATCTAAATGCCCTTCTGTTCCCTCTATGCCCGGGTTTACCTCCTACTGTTCCGAATTTAGGTCACAAAATGATGGAGTCGTAGCTTATGTACGGTCTGACCTAGAATGTAACGTAGATAGCTTGACATTTGTTGACGCTAATTGCCTATTACTAAAATTTGAAAATAAACTCGCCATGCTAGCCCTTTATAGATCACCTTCGTATAGAAATACTGATGGCTTTATTAATTGTTTAGATGGTTTATTAACGCAATTAAATAGCTTTCCTACGATAATCATTGTTGGTGATATTAATATTAATATAGCTATGAACTCCAATGACAACGACTCCGACGAATATTTAAACTTAATAGCTTCACATGGCATGTATCCGGCTCATACTCTACCAACCAGATTGGGGAGCTGTCTGGATCACGTTATACTCAAATCTATTCTCCCTGCCATTTCTCTGATCCTAGACTCCGTGATAACCGACCACGCCCCCACCGTTTCTTGCATAAGCCTCACTAACCAACCTAACAATCACAAACATTATTCTAACAAACTCGACTTTCCTCGAATTATAAGGGTTATTGAAGGTACAGATTTTTCTCAGATTCTTAAAACACAAGATGCTGAAATAGCAGCTCAGTTACTTGTAGATACTTTAATTGAAATTGTAAAAAAATATTCTAAAACTATTATCTCAAGCAAGAACCGTACCATTAAGCCTTGGATTACTCCTGGTCTCCTGAGGTGCATTCGTCATAGGGACAAGCTATTCCACAAACTTAAAAAAGATAAACTTAACCCAATCCTGAAAACTACATTCACCCGCTACCGCAATTTCTGCAATAATCTCCTGAAAAGAGTAAAACAAGATTACCAACAAAACGAACTTCGTAAGGCCAGGAACAATCCGAAGGCTACTTGGGATGCGGTCCGGAAAATTGCTAATCTTAATCCCAAAAAATGTCCTTCTGGTGATTTACTCAAAATAGCTAAAACCCCCCGCGAATCAGTAAATGCAGTCAATAACTTCTTTGCGAACGTAGGGAAAACCCTGGCATCGAACTTTTACCCCTCCACCCCCCATGTACCTAGTTTTGATTACCTAAATGATCACCAACACTTCTGCTCCTCATCCCCTCGAGACTCCATGGTTCTTTGGCCTACTGATTGTCGAGAAATTGAATCCCTTATATACAACCTTAGTGACAAATGCGCTGTTGGGTGGGATGGCATCCCAACCACTGTTATTAAAGGGGCTACCACGACTCTTACTCCTCTGTTGAACTACATCTTCAATCTTTGTATCTCCACAGGTACTTTCCCAGTTGTTTTCAAAAAAGCCATTATTCACCCTATCTATAAAAACGGAGACAGCCATGAAGCCAATAATTACCGTCCGATCTCGGTCCTGAGTGTAGTATCAAAGTTATTTGAGAAAGTAATCAATCGGAGACTTGTCGGATTCCTCAATGACAAATGCGTTCTGGCCTGTAACCAGTTTGGTTTCAGGCGTGGCATGTCTACGGAAGACGCTGTCATCGATCTGACTTCTAAGATTGTCAAGAACTTTGATATTGGACTTAAAACTATTGGAATTTTCCTCGATCTCTCTAAGGCCTTTGACACTGTTTCTATACCCCTGCTCCTAAATAAACTAGAAGCAATCGGTATAAGAGGCAGTGTCAAAGACCTGTTCGCGAACTACCTTACCAACCGTAGTCAAATTGTCAAGATTAATAACACCTACAGCGAAGAGGAATTTCTTAGTTTTGGCGTTCCCCAGGGCAGTGTCCTTGGTCCACAACTATTTCTCATCTATATTAATGACATGTGTCGACTCTCTCTCTCAAACTGTACCATATTTACTTACACTGACGACACCGCTCTTGTCATAACTGGACCATCCTGGGATGAGGTACGTTCATCAGCAGAGGACAGTATGAGAGTGGTCTCAAACTGGCTCTCATCAAACCTTTTAACACTTAACGTCACCAAGTCTAAGTATATTGCATTTTCTCCCTCTATCAGAACCCAATGTCCCTCTAGCTTCTCTATCCGTGCCCACACTTGTACATATCCTGCGGACGGACAATGTTTATGCCTAACCCTAGAACGTACACTGAAAATAAAATATCTTGGAGTGTACTTAGATAATAAGCTCTCTTGGCTCCCCCATATTGAATCCATAGTCGGTAGAATCCGCAAACTCATTTTTGTTTTTAGGCATTTAAGAGGAGTCGCGGACATGGATTGCTTGAAGACGGTTTATTACTCGCTGGCTCAATCCATAATCTCATACTGCAATACTGCATGGGGTGGAGCCATCAAAACGCAGATGATAAGAGTTGAGAGAGCACAGAGAGCGGTGCTTAAAGTAATGCTGTCCAAACCGAGACGCTTCCCCACCACTCTATTGTACGCACAATGTGAGGTCCTAACTGTTCGGCAACTTTTTATATCAGCGGTTTTGTTGCGTAAACATTCACAACTGCATTTTGATCCAAACTTAAAGAACAATAAAAGACGTAGTGATAAAGTATGCAAAATTGAGCGAAGACGGACAGCACTCGCAGGACGGCACTACTACTATCTGAGCCCCACCCTCTACAATAGAATCAATAAATCTCTTGAAATATATTCCCTTCCGCATTATAAATGCAAAATAAAAGTCCAAAAATGGCTTCTCTCTCTTTCATATGAGGACACGGAAAAGCTTCTACAAATTCCCGGATAACCAGACTACTCTCTCGTCTACTATTCACATGTAGGTACCTGCGCCCCAGAGACTCCCGTTGCCCGGACTCTTAAGAGACCGGTGTCCTCAGGAGCTCTCCGCACGGACGCACACACATAAGCACACAACTCACACCATACACTCACTACTCTCCCACTCACACCACACACACACACACACTACTCTCTCACTCACACCACACACCCATTACTCACTCACTCACACTACACACCCACTACATACTCACTCACACTTAAAAAGTGTCTCATAGTACTTGTCTAGGAGTCCTGTTGCCCGGACTCTTAAGAGTCCGGTGTCCTCAATGCTCTACCTACATAAATCAATACTTCCCCCGACACTGCACTGGTAGTTATTAGTATTATTTTTATTTTTTTTTCTTAATTTATTAATACTATATCTCCTTACTATAGTAAATTTTATTAGCTTTCTGCTTGTCTAACTGTAACCTATCTAATTCTAAATTTCACAATATCATTCATGTTAAATTCAACACTTATATTATATTTATGTTGTGCCTAGGAGGCGGGCGATGAGGTTGCTCCACAGTTTTATTAACTTTTGCCACCTCATCGTTCATTGATGTACCCTGTTTATTCTAGTTCATTATTCAAATAAATGATTTTTGTATTTTGTATTTTGTATAAGTACCAACTCCTCGATTTTGTATTATATTTTAATAATTATGTATAAAACAACTTTATACTTACCTCTATAAATCTGTGCTGTTCTTGTTGAGTCAAATAAATGTATCTTTATCCTTATATATAGATAAATACTTTGATACTTTTGTAGTACTAATTTTATAATTTTATTCTATAAGTTATTTTTTTACTTACTTAGTCTTTATTAAGAAAGAAAATAACAATCAAATAACAAATTTAAATTAAAACTAGTATTTACAATAGAAACAATTAAGCTATCTGCAAACTGTTGCAAACAATCTACAGGTCTATAAGTTAATATCAAATCAAAATCTCCACGGTAGCAATTTACTATCACGATTGGTATTGTGTTAGTAAATCCAAATCACTGTTTGGAATATTTACTGTGTGGTAAAATTGAAAACATTTATTTAGAAAATTCCACCCAGATAACCCATTATCTGAGCGGAAAATTCGTCCTACTTAGATAATTAGATATCAAGTTTTGTAATCTGGATAGAAAGGGAATGGAATCTAAAGACAGCAGAAATAATGAAAAATATACCACTTGTAGTAAATGGCACCTACGCCTACCACACTGAGCGGAAAATTAGTTCAACTTCTAACAAGCTTTGTACCTACTCTGGATACAAAGGGAATGAAACCTCAAAACACAACAGAAATTTATGGAAAATATCCCGCTTGTAGTAGATAGTATAATTAGTACGCCTACTACAACTGGGATAATAGTTTATGATAATGAATTTTATTGTTTTTAAATACTTCGAAGGAGGCTTTATGTTTATTATACCCCAAACAAAGTCTTTAGCGATTATCGTGAGCGTCCTAAGAAGATATGTTTGGCTGGCATAGCGAGTGTAAAAGACGTCAACAAATTCGAAACAAGGAGGGGTTTCTATTTCTATGTTCCGCTGTGTATACAGGGTGTCCATAAATGTGCATAACCTTGCAGGGGCTTGTGCGGGGGTGGGGGGGGGGGGGGGCAAGGCGAAGCAGAAACAACATCAAAAATCTAAAAAAAGTAGGCGTTTGGTACACATTCATGTAAAAAAAATCAGAGAAAATTTCTCCTTGGTCCAGCGGTATTTTCGTCAAAATTGAATGTCCTGAAAAGTCCGAATACATAAACGTAATTTTTCACAAGTCCACAAAGCAAATGGTGACTCGCAAATTTTAGTACTATACTTATAAATCTGTGTCGCAAATGTATCGCCTCGCAGCCCGCATTTGGGCTGCAGACTGTTACTGCTTTCTGCAAACAGAACATAAACAGACTGTGGACAGTGAACGTGTTAATTATCTCTCTTCTTCTATTACAGAACCATACTCTTTCTGTCGCTGGTGTACGCTGCGGGCAGCGTTCTAATATCTATGACTGCAATGCCACCTCTTCATTTTCCAGCACTGTAAGTAAATAAAGAAGTTACACAGGTACCACGAAATGAGTGTAGAAAAAGGGACGAGAATATAAGAGGTGCTACCGGATCCCGAGATCTGTTTTTAACAGACTTCGATAAAAGGGCGAGTTTTTATGTTCGGCTGAACGTATATATAATAACCAACATCTTTACTTGTTTGCTAACTTAACATATCTAAAGATAAAAAAACTTAAAACGCCCTTTTGCAAACTAAAAATATACTTAAATGTCCTTAACGCAATTTTTCCAAATAGGTATATATTTTTTATGTTTGTCGATTTCTTCGCCTTTTATGGACTGATTTGGATGATTTTTTGCAGTTGTATAGAGGTGATCCCGTAGTGTATGATCCACCCGTATTAGAGTTTTTATTCCCGAGGGATAAGTATATAAGTAGTATAATCTAATTTCTTGATTCTTAAATTCTTGAAGGCATCACCCGGCGCGGCGCTATTACACTCAAAAAATCAGCTTGATGCGGCCAGTGCCGGCCTGTGAACATGCACCCCAACAGTTCAACAATAGTTGCCACTACGAAAACTCGATCGATGATCGCCCCCCCCCCCCCCCCCCCCCCACCCAGAATCACATAAAAACACCCGACGCCGACGTGACGACACGTGGGGTTTATAATGTGGTGCAAGCTTTATGTGGCAAGGCTACTAGTGTTCATCAATCTCCAGGGTGTAATCCTTATGAGAATCATTGTTTCAGCCCATTCACAATCATAGCATTGCTGCTGATAGCTTTCGGTACCGGCGGCATCAAGCCTTGCGTCTCAGCCTTCGGGGGCGACCAGTTCAAGCTGCCAGAGCAGGCGAGATATCTCGGATACTTCTTCTCTCTGTTCTACTTCGCCATTAACGCCGGAAGTCTGATCTCAACCTTTATAACTCC
Organism: Eupithecia vulgata; assembly: GCA_946478455.1. Lineage (NCBI taxonomy): Eukaryota > Metazoa > Arthropoda > Insecta > Lepidoptera > Geometridae > Eupithecia > Eupithecia vulgata. The sequence continues at coordinate 13,917,947 of OX297859.1, read as the reverse complement.
GATGCTTCGAGCTTACGTCCACTGTTTTGGTGAAAATGATTGCTATTCTCTTGCGTTTGGAGTTCCCGGGATCCTGATGATTGTTTCTATTGGTAAGTTTTAACAAAGATTTATTGCTGTAGTAATAATGTTGGATAGTTCTCACAGCATCATTTCCAAGCTAAGAAGAGCTAGGCTTGAGCTAGATGGTGAAGACAGAAGATTGCCGAAGACTGCTATAGGAACTCCACAGCCTCTTCACCTCAAGGTAAAATAGGAACTTGTGGATTTCGCTGTCTGATACATACAAACAAGTTTTAAAGTAATAATATTTCATCTGGCGGTTACTGCCGCGACTCTTCGATAATTTATACGAACTACCTATCCAAAATGGCTTCGGACGTTTGCTACAGGTGGTCATTGGGTTCATAGGAACTCCCGCCACCACCTATTTTCTTGAACAAAGGGAATTTCTAAATTTTCAATGGTTTGTGATAGCTATTATAAGCTTTTTTTTAATGCCTCTATCCTCTGTTTTATTTTGTATAGTTTAGGAGGAGATGCAATAATTGAGTTTGGTGGCCACAAAGTGCAACATCGTATGTCCTCCTTCAATGGGTAATTTGTGATACCTATTATAAGATTTATAAGGTATCACAAACTGCCCATTGAAAATTGCAACGGACATATTCGAACATCTCCGCTTTGGATCTTTAATGAAATTTGTCATGAAGATAAACAATAGCCCCGGGTCTGACATGGGCACTTGAAAAGCGCGTGCAAAACTGCATGTAAGAGCTTACTGTTGCATAAATATGAATAATTGAAACTGAAATGGGATGAAACGGTGTTTTTGCAACACAAATAAGATTCTTGTTAGCCTGCTTACATCCGTAATGAATTTATGAATAAATGATTACTTTATGTGCAACATTGACGATGTTTTTCTGTTGCAGTTTGCTTTGTGGCCGGTAAGAGACTCTACATCATCAAGACTCCAGCTGGGAATGTTATGGGAAAAGTGGCTGCTTGCATCTGGGTTAGTTGACAAAAAACACTCTTTTCTATGAATAGAAATACTTACCTAATGAAAATATTATGAAAACTGATTGGAGAGAATCGATACTGGCCTCACATTAGTTAGATTTTTTTATCTCCATAACACTGTTGAAGAGAATACAGTTTAGTAATAAAAAAAATCGCATGCCTGGAGAGCACAGCAGCTGCACAGCATCAAAATGTTAATTCAAATATGGACTGTAACTCGTAACATTAAGATGTATTTTATATTTAATAATATTGTTGTTGCATCTCTGAATCTCGTCATCGTAAGAAGCCATTTTGTCAGTCTGTAATGTATTTAAAGGTAACGAGTTAAATCCTATATTTGTATGCACATTTTGGTGCTGTGTAGTGGCGGTATTGAATAATTGTGCCCGAAGCTTTCCCTCTACTACCCTCTACTACCTTCCCCCAATTTTAGTAAAGTTACTACCGCGGAAAACGAACGAGACGAAGAAGCTACAAAAGAATAAATACCGCACGTTTAGTTATTGGCCAAAATAATATCGCTGGCGTCTGTCTGAGTGACCGCGTAGGTGGTTAAGGGGGCGCAATGCGCGCTATTTTGTGAAAACGGCAGGCATAGATATAGGGTTTCGCGTTCATAGGAGTGGGTCATAGCATGCGTTTTTGGAACGGCGCACATGCAAAAATGGAGACAACACATCAAGGAAAACTATACAAATTTTGAAAAAACTATCTGAAGAAACCAAGTAATTATTAATAAAATAACCTACGAATAAAAACATAAGTCATTTCAATACACTGCAGGGTTCCTATAAGGTCTCGACCAAAATATGTGCAAAACAGTGCCATTTCATGTTTTTTTTTATCAATCGTATTTTTTTAAATCGTGTTTTCACTTTGAATGAACCAAAGAAAAAAATGCAGAACCACAGGAATTTCGTGAGTATCTAGTGAGATCTAGTCCTAGTTTGACAAGCAAACACCCCTGATCACCGTTTATGGGTTCAGTCAAATATTTTCAACCAAAGAGTATAATAATATAATGTTTTAAACTAATGATTGGAAATAACGTGACATTCAGTTTATTATAAAGTGAATTTTAATTACCTACGTAAAGTGTTTCCATGCTTAGAAAATGTACATCCCAGTATTCTTCTGAAATGTCACAATTGTGATGTCCTTGTACTAAAATATTATCAATAATTCAAGTTGTTAGGTATTTCACGACAAGTGGATTACCTACTTACCAACATACGTCATTCTTACCTACTATATTGTCACATTCTATAGATACCTACCTACCTTTGTTACGTATAAGTAGGTACCTATACAGTTTTCTTATCACAAGCAAAATCAATACTTTCGTATTACAAGTTGGTAGCACTGAAATGTACCTTACTTCAATGCTACTCTTAAAACCTTATCATACTTTTAACCTAGATACTAGCTGTACCTCCAACTTCGTTCGAGATTGCCATAGCTGCAGAAAAAAAACAAATGTAGCCTATATTTATATTAGTCTATATTTTGATTTCTTTGCAACAGCTTCTCTCTTCTCTCATTTTAATAAAGACTGTAAAAAAACTACGTTCGGAGTTGGATCTGTTTCACTTTTGATTTGTAGGTACTAGTATCTTTTGATTGTGTAGACTTAGAAGTTTGAATTATATCGTGGCTCCAAAACAGGATTGGAAAGAAAACAGTTTTTTTATATTTTATAAAACGAACAGTTTAAAATGCTTAAAACTAGTGTTTTTTTTTACCTTTAGCGATCAATTTCAAATAAATTAAGTAACTATAGCGAATAATAAAATAATCCATTTCTAAACTATTTCCTAATTCACATTAGTAAAAATAAAAAAAAACGATAAATATTTACTTTTTATCTCAGTATCTCCAATCTAATTATTAAAAATTGTTATTATTATTATTATTAATCAATACAAAACACTTTACATACACCTTGTATGTAGTGTAGGTAGTTAGAGAACTAGAGAGAGAGAGCGGGGAATACCCACTAATTCAGTGAATTACTTTCTTTCGACGGCCGACATAGGGACTTGTCCTGTGCAGTATGCAGCAAAGACTTTAAATCTCTGGTGTGCAGTGAATAAAACAGATTTCAATTCCAAATAAAGTTTTCCCTTATCCTTTAACACCTTATCTTCTTATAAATAATAATTTAAATCAAAATACAACAAAGCCTCAACTTGTAAATTTATTTTGAACTATTTATAGTTCCACATATTTATTCGTTTGGATTTATTACCATTCATTTGTTTCCATTCATTTTTAAGGTTTTAAACCCTGTTTTTTCTTCATGTTTTAAACATTGTCTAAAACTTGTTTTAAACTGTGTTTTGAAACACTTAATAAAAAACATAGTTTTATTTTAAACTGTTTTAAACACTGTTTCAAACACGTGTTTTAAAACAACTTGTTTTAATCATACCAACCCTGCTCCGAAATAATATTTACCTGAGTATGATGTGGATTTCAGCTCAATACCTTCCCATGTTTCTCAGAAAAGAGGTATGACAGACGCACGACAAAGTGATTCTAAAAGGGTGGTTTTTCTTTTCTTTTTAAGGTACGGAAAACTAAAAGTTGTTCTCTAGATTATTTCACCAGCAACCAATAGTCTAGGTTACCTTAGGTTACAAAACAAACAATGGACAATCTGTAAGTAAGTAGGCAGTATCTGTAGTACCGACAATAAAATTATATACATTATAATAGAAGATAAGTACTTGTTTATAAAATAAAACCCATTGTTATACATGACAGAGGCAATATATGAAAACTAGTTTATGCCCGTTTCTTCACTCACATGATAATCGTGACGTATGTCCCAAAGGGACAAATAACAAATTAAGTATTAAAATAATTTTCGAAATTAAACCTGTACTTCCGGGGATATTATTTCTGTTCCCTTGCCATTTACATAGGCACATAATATGTAAAGTTAATAGATTTACAAATAAATAATGCTAGACAATTCGCACAGCCTTATCTAGCCCCAAGCTAAGTAGAGCTTGTGTTATGGGTAGGTACTAGATAACTGATATACATAATACTTTACAATACACACATACATATTTTTTATACATAGAAAACGACCAGACCGTCCCAAACAAATATATGCAGATCGTACAAACATTTATCCCGATCCAGCAATAATGTCGATTTTTTATTCTAGGTACATTCTTTTAACTTTGGTAGGTATAATTTATGAAAACGAACCGGAAAAGATTATTGTTTGTTACGAGTTACGACAGACGAACACGACAAATAGGAATTAGAATCGTCTTGCCATTTAGCACACTTCAAATAACGTAAGAGTACATTCTGAAAGCAAGAGAGAAAGAGATAAGAACAACTTGCGACAGACGAACGAACACCTTAGCTCGCCACTTGCTAGATCAGATAAATCTGGCCAAAGTAAGAAAACATTTAATGCTACAGCTATCTCCTGAACTAAAAACGCTACAAGAATGATTCCAAAACATAGAGATTTTTTTCTATGTAGAAAGAGATTATAAACTCAAAATCGACCCCCTGTGGCATAGCGATGTTTGAGCTGAAAACATGTTGAAGAAATTAATTTAAATCATAAATAAATATTAAATATCATCATTATTATAGCATAACGTTGTCACTGTAGTCAGTGACTACGTTATGCTATAATATATAGAACACTACGTCCGTCACAGTACTGTACTCTACATAATTGTAGTGTACGTACGTACGTACTGTTCTTTATAATAGCATAAAGGTATTCCGTCATCGTACACATTATTATGGTGTAAGATCACGGAACATTTCTATTCTCTTTGATTATAGCCTTTCGGCTGTACAAAAACTTTAAATTTTCCCTCTTGGTAAATCGAGAGGTAGCATTAAAGAAAACCTACTTAAAACCATAGGAACTTGAGAGTACAACATTTGGGTTCCGAAGCCACTGTTTTGCGGAAACGCTTCGATAGCGCCTTCTAATTTGACTACTGGCGACATCTAGTTCTGTTTTGGTATACTAAAATCGCGAGGCTTGCGGATAATGTTTTGCCCGTACAAACGTAGGTACTACCAAAATGATTTGTAATTCGAGCATATTTCCACCATATCATGTTGTTTTTCGTATTCGAATAGTATTTATCTAGGTCCCTGTTTATTTTTTTCTTAATAATACACACATTTAATGAAATGTAAGCAAAAATAAGCAAACTACATTACAGACAAACATTACGTCGAAAATGACATGTTTTCGTCCTATTTTTTTTGTATTAAAAACAACAATATCTTACGTTTTGTTTGATAAGGAACATAGCTTATATTGTCTAGTTACAGAATAACAACACATTGTCGAAAACACAAAAAGTTATCAGTCATCTTTTTGGTGTTACGGAACACAGTAATTTACGAATTGAAGTTGCGAGCAGCTGTCGATGAATCCCGACAGCTGCTCGCAACTTCAATTGAAACTGATTCAATTTGCTTTTTGTAAATATGAGCTCTGATAAAATTTGTTAAAAATTAACAAAAATATTAATAAGCTAAGTACTACAAAACTACAAATTTACACATCGCTTCGTTATCCAAACACAATACCCGACCATTGTTCTCGCCGTTGATGGAATAGTATAGGTATGCAAAACATAAGGCATAAATAGTGCAGTTTAGGTTGAAAAACATAATGTGTCAAAATAAATAGGTTGTTTGTTAGGTTATCAATGGGGTATATCAGTGCAGCTGTGCCTTGCAAGTTTGTTGTACCGATGCCGTTTTGTAAATTTTCAACTTTTCCTTAATATAATTATTGAAAATGAATGGAACTAACTTTGCAATTGAATTTCGGAGTACCTACATACTTTTCTATTGAACAGTTGAGTTTATTGACAGATAGTCGTAGTTTACCTAATTCAAGCTTTCTAGGATATATTTCTTTTTATTATTCTGTTAAATTTAAGCTTCTTCTTTTCCAATAAATAAATAAATTAGTACGGTTTTTTGGCAGTATCTTATTTTTTATCTGCCTCAGTGATTTTTGTCTGTGTCTGAGTAACAATGCTATTAAATTGTGATGTTGAAATTTCAAGAGAGATCTAGGGGGGCAAATGGGATATCAAATGAAAGGTATCGTTTTGACCATTTCAAAACACTTTTTAAGTTTCTGTAAGATTCATAATTTTTGAAATATTTTAAATAAAGTCGCAAAATTGACCCCCCCCCCATCTCCGAAGACTATGCTCGGTTGTATGTAGGTACCTATGTGTTTTAACCGACAGAACAAAAATAAATAAATAATGCTAGACAATTCACACAGCATTATCTAACCCAAGGATAAGCAGAGCTTGTGTTATGGGTACTAGATAACTGATATACCTACACAATAATACAATACATAGATAGATATTTTTTATTATACATAGAAACCGACCACACACTAAACAAATATCTGCAGATCGTACAAACATTTATCCCGCGGGACGCGGGCGGGAATCCATCCCGCAACCTCCTGCGTCGCCCAACGCGCCACAGAGGTCGTCTAGTTCTCTATTACGAAATTTTTTTCGCTATTGTATGACATCAGATGCTGGATGCGGTAAGCTGAAGAAAGGGCGCTATGGCACTTATAAGTCAAAGTCAAAGTCAAAAACGTTCTTTCTTTCCATAAATACAAAAATGTACACTTAGAAAAAGTCAAATTCATAAAATAAAACACTGACACGGAAATAAAGTGATATTTTTGATTTCTGTCGCTTCGGTATGTAGACTAAAGTAAAGAAGCGGCGAAGAAACCTGTTAGTTGTTATTTTTCGAGTTGGAGCAAATAACCCGTCCCAAGCTTTTTTATCTTCTAAATAATCTGATATTTTGTAGTAAGCCTTTTTGCTCAGAAAAGTTTTGACAATTTGTTATAATTATATATATTATATAAGGGAGGCTGACTAACTAGACAAACGGCATTGTAAACTGTGCTTTTAGGGGAGGCCTATGTCCAGCTGTGGACTAATATAGGCTGATGATGGATAATGGAGAATGATCCCTAGGTTGTCCCATAATATGTTTTTTTTTCTGAGGGATAAATATGTGTTTGTCACCGCAAAACTAAAAACAGTCTTTAATTTTAGTTTGTGTTTTTACCTTTTTCACAACAATCAAAATAAGTAACCCTAATGTTACCCTCTTTTGTTTTTAGGCCGAGCTTTTCCGCTGTATTTATTAAAAACTGACGGAAAGATTTAGGTCAGCTGTTTGGACTAAACAAATGACTGCAGCATATTCAATTGCATATTCAATAACGTGACGAATTGTCTAGAAAGTGATTGTGTCGTTATCGATAACGACCTCATTCACTATAACCACTTGTGATTGTTACAAATGTTTAAATTTTATCTCTTATCGGGCGTCAAAAAGAGTTGGCTTCCAGAGCAACAAGCTATGTTCGATATTTTTTTATCACTCTTCAGGCGATACCATAAGAAAAGATTATCTCCTCTTTATATTATTATTTATATTTACTCTTTTCTCTAGCTCGACCCAAACTAGCACCGCCATCCATCTATTGACGACCGATGTGGCGCGGTGGGCGAAGGTCCGCCTGCGACGCAGGAGGTCGCGGGTTCGATTCCCGCCTCGGAACAAATCTGTGTACGATCTGCAGACATTTGTTCAGGGTGTTCTGGTCGTTTTCTATGTATAATAAAAATATCTATCTATGTATTGTATTATGTATATCAGCTATCTAGTACCCATAACACAAGCTATGCTTACCTTGGGGCTAGATAATGCGGTGTAAATTGTCCAGTATTATTTATTTATTTATTTAATCATAATATTTCGTTGAAGGGAATTACAAAAATTCCATTTTACAGTTCGTGATACCTGATAAAAGCTTATTTTTAATGCCTTTGTATTATTATATTGTATAGTTAGAATGAAATACGAAGTTGCAATTCGTGGCCGGCCACCAAACTCTATTTTCGCATCTTTGCCTAAACTATACGAAATAATAAAATTACAAAAATATCATCACTACATAGTATAAAACAAAGTTGCTTTCTCTGTCCCTATATCCCTATGTATGCTTAAATCTTTAAAACTACGCAGCGGATTTTGATGCGGTTTTAAATAGATGGAGTGATTCAAGAGAAAGGTTTATTATGTATAATACATGCATAATATAGTAGAGGAACACTGACAATTTTAGAGGTTTCCGTGCGAAGCCGGGGCGGGTCGTTAGTTAAAATTAAGCTTAAAATAGGTATCACTATAATATTAATATTTCAATATTCTAAAGCGGAAAGATTTTTTGTTCGTTTATTTGTTTGAATTGAATAAGATCCGAAACAAATGATATTTTAAAAAAATCTATTTGAGAATCCTACATTATCCCTAACTAGCAGAGCCTCGCGGTTTCACCCGCGTAGTTCCCGTTCCCATGGGAATTCCATAATAATATATATGTATATAATTCCTTAATAAAACATAGCCTATGTCACTCTTGAAAAGTAAGCTTTCTAATGGTAAAAGAATTTTCAAAATCGTTCCAGTAGTTTTTAAGTTTATCCGTTATATATAAAAAATAAATCTTTCCTCCTTATAATATGAGTGTAGATGAACGTAGGCGATAAAATATACCCATGCGAAGATGGGGCGGATAGCTAGTCAAAAATTACACATGGATTATTTGATTTTATGCACCCGAAGTGGTAACGGACGACCTCAGTGGCGCAGCGGGCGAGAGTCTGCCTGCGACGCAAGAGGTTGCGGGTTCGATCCCCGCCTCGGAACAAATTTGTGTACGATCTGCAGAAATTTGTTCCGTTGGTCTGGGTGTTTTCTATGTATAATAAAAAATATCTATCTATGTAATGTATAATATTACGTATATCAGTTATCTAGTACCCATAACACAAGCTCTGCTTACCTTGGGGCTAGATAATGCTGTGTGAATTGTCCAGCATTATATATTGTATATTATATATATTATATTATTAGTGATCATTAGCGATATCTGTTAAAGTCGAAATTTCTATTGTTTTCAAAGTGTTGTTTTTATCATGAATTAATTGTTGTTGGTGCCGACCACTACGCAACACCTTCACGCGTAGTGGCTTATGATTGTCACAATCTGCGATATTCATAATTTTATAAAAGAATCGAAAATACCGAAAACCCGGTTCCTAATTTTTTGAGAACCGGTTCTTTTCATAACCACAAGAACCGGGAATTCCCGGTTCCGTAAGAACCGAAAAAACCGGTTCCGTTGCCCTAATTGTTTTGCCGCAAGCGCGACCACCACAACCCATAAGAGAATCATAAAGAACCAGGGTGACCTTATATCCTTCTTAGGAGTTATTATTTAGTTTTTATTATAAGTTACTCTTTTCTTGGTTTCTCTTCCTTTTTTAGGGTTTCAAACATCGGTTTTGAAACCCTTATGGTCTCGCTCTGTCCGTCCCCGCTCTTTCTTGAATATCTCAGTAACTACTGCAGCTATTAACTTGAAATTTAAAATAATGATACATTTCGTGCGCCATTACTGATTTCAAGGAAAAAATATATAAATAAATGAAAAATGAAAATGAATAATTTCAGTACAAATTTTGATGTTGAAATTTCAAAAGAGACCTAGGAAGGCAAATGACATGTGGTATCAAATGAAAGGTATTGTTTTGTACATTTCAAAACACTTTTTGAAATTTCTGTAAGTTTCATACTTTTTAAAATATTTCAGAAAATTTATTGTCTAAATAATTGGCAAATGTTTGAAACCCTCGGCGCGTGAGTTACACTCGCACTTGGCGGATCTTGTTTTGGTATATAGTTACATACAGACTGAACCTAGAATAACTATAAGATAGGTACTAATCGAAACAGACAACCTTTGCGGCGCGGTGGGCTTAGGTCCGCTGCGACACAGAAGGTTGCGGGTTCGATTCCCACCGTGAAACAAATATTTGTACAATCTGCAGGTATTTGTTCCTGGTCGTTTTGTGATAAAATCATATCTATCTACGTATGGTGTATTGTATTAAGTATATCAGTTATCTAGTAAGCCCTGCTTAGCTTGGGGTTAGATAATGCTGTGTGAATTCTGCAGCAGTATTTATTTATTTATTTTAACAAATATATTTCACATTCTACACCCATTTACCATTACGGGAAACATAGAATAAGATGCTTGGTACACTCTATACACATTGAAACCGCTAACAAAGCCGGCTGCTTTAGCTGTCTAGTTCGACATTTCTGTGCAAAAATGATTATTACAAAATATCAGATTATCTAGAAGATAAAAATGCTTAGGGACGGGTTTTGCTCCAACTCGAAAAATAGCAATCAATTCAATTTCAATTTTAAAAGTTCCCTATTGAATAAAAATAGTGGACAGTACATTTCCAGTGTGTGTTAAAATTACCTAGAAACAATACTACATACCTAAACATTAAAGCGTTTTATAAGCCATAGGCTTCTTAAAACTTTTGAGCAATTACCTAGTAATATAGCTGTGGTATTTAACATTTTTAGGGGTAACAATGAAGACCTTACTTACATACTAATCTAGAGATTATGTAATCTTTAAAACTAGATTACATTTTTAATTACCGAAAAATAACAACTAACAGGCTAAAGGTTTCTTCGTCGCTTCTTTACTTTAGTCTACATACTGAAGCAACCGAAATCAAAAATATCAATTTATTTCCGTGTCAATGTTTTGTTTTAAGAGTTTGACCTTTTCTTAGTGTACATTTTTGTATTTATGGAAACAAAGACTGTTATACTGAAATAAAGAATGATTTTGATTTCAGTGCATGAATATTGTTTTCAGCCGACAGCACTTTGTGAATTTACCAGCAACCCGGCGACTTTTATGTGTAGACTCTTTTAAACGTCGTAGCATACCAGACTTCTCAAAAGCGGCGATGTTCGGATATATGTCCGTAGCGGAAACGAGAAGACGTTTATTTACTTAGGGTGTCTCCCGATGCGGTGCGGGTACGGAGATCTGGACTGGCTTGACTGGAGCGGGGATGTCTGCTCTCTAAAGCGGAGATATGTGCTGGTTGGAGCAGCTGAACTGCGTGATGCTTGTTGAAATGAGTGCCATAGCGAAGCACAGCTCACATCTCCGCTCACATCTTCTCGTCTCCGCTGCGTGTTACACGTTGTAGCCAGCTTTGCAAGGCAAATTTCCGCTTAGATCTCAGTATTATATATGTATGTATTATATACCTATTATGAAATATTAGAAGTCGCTAAAATTTTCATTGAAGAATTCGTCAAGTTCGTAAAAACATTTTTTATGAGTATCGCCTTGAGTTTGTATATCTTTCTTTGTTTTCGCATAAAAAATTAGAAATCTTCGCTCGGTGGTGTCCACTGAAGCAGAGCGGAGACGTGATGTTTGAATAACGACCTTATATTGATTGTTTTAAACACGCTTCTCGCTTCTCCGCTCATCTCAGCTTTGGTGGAGTTTGACCCTAACAACGTTATTATTTTCTCAGCACGGGCTGGTGCAGTCCTTCAAAAGCAAAGAGAAGAGACAACACTGGCTGGACAACGCCGAAGACAAGTTCGAGCGGACCCTGATCGAGGATATCAAGTCGCTGCTACGGGTGTTGGTTCTGTTCATACCTTTGCCGGTGTTCTGGGCTCTCTTCGATCAGCAGGTAATAAAAACTTTCCTCTATTAATCTTTGATGGATGCAGTAGGTAAACGACAGTGTTCGTTTGACGCCTTTTTTTCGGAAGACTGAAATAGTTGCTTAGATTTTTATTTAAATTAATGTATTTATTTCCGGAACATAAAAATAAGACACACTTACAATTTACCAGGAGTCTGTCTATCATTTATCAAAGAATTATTTGAGCGAAGAAAGCATTGGATTCTAAACATTTGTCTTCTTGGCGCAAATTTCATTCATCAATTCAATGCACAAAACATAGATATACCTACAGTGTGTCCCTATAGATAAAGAGCAACCCCGAAAGGGGGTGAAACTAGGTCATAAATTATCGAAAAGAAACAGAAAAATAAAAAAAAATTGTTGTAGACTTTACTGATCAGTGAAATTTTTTAGTAGTCACCAATGACTCGTAAGTACAAAAAAATATTTCTACCAAAGTAGTGGGTCTATTTTTATTAAACTAAAAGCTTTAATCATAACAAATACGTGGTATTGACAATTTTTTTTGTCGATAATTTTTGATCTAGTTTCACCCCCTTTTGTTGTTGAACTTTATCCTGGGACACACTGTATATACATACATAATTTTAACCTTAACTTACTTACCTTATCTGGCAGCAATTTCCAATACCAATACTATCTAAGATTATCCTAAGATAAATTGGAATCTGTTGCTACGATAATACTTCTCTTCTATCGACGCTATGAAGTAAGGTCAAGAGTAAAGTACCCACTTGAAAATAACTTTGACGTTCATGATAATGATGACAAATAAACAGAAAACAAAAGAAGAATGGACATTGAATTAAAAATGTAATCGCCAGGGAAAGTAAAGGTGGGCAAAAATTTTTGATCTACCTCAACGAATATAGGGTACCAAAATCATCGTTGAATAAGAGTGAAAGTAATAAAACCGCTTGAAAATAAATCGAAATGATTTTTTGAGTTTTTTAAAGCTGTGAATGTGTAAATGCTGGTATTGCCGGTAGTTTGCTTATTAATTATGATGCTGCACTTTATTTGAGTATAAAGGTAAAAACCCTAGAATAAGGTACCGAAATTGTTTAAGATTAAAAATATGAAACGTTAAGCAACATTTGTTGCTGGCTGTAGTTACCTATCATCTAGTTTTTTGTAGGGTTCTAGATGGACGTTCCAAGCAGATCGGATGCAACAGGATATCGGCGGCTGGACGCTGAAGGCCGACCAGATGCAAGCCCTCAACCCCTTTCTCATTCTTGCGCTAATCCCGCTTTTTGAAGTGGTGAGTATCTACTCAAACCGAATGGACTGTCAATGAGTCAAGGGGGGGCAAACCCTATTCCACTAATTTTTAAACAAATGTCAGTCTAGTGCCATACCATTGAGATAGAAATGTCAGTCTTCATTTTATATTCATTTGGTATTCCACTACGGTTTCGTTACAATCTTTATGACTTCCAATAGCGTCATATGGCAAGTGTGGACATCATTAAATAATATATTGATTATGAACACAGATTCTAATTAGTCTATGATCATGACATGGTCGGGACGATCGAAATATTTTTGGATGTCGGCACTCTTAACTAGAGGGTTTTAGGTATCCATAAATCAAAAATATCACTTTAATGTCTTTAATGTGTATTTACATCCCTCTCAAACACTTGAAACGCAACAAAATAAAGTTTTTTTTTTAATTTGTAATTTAATTTAAAAAAAACTGATGATGTGTAATCTAAGGCCCGTATTATGTAAGCTTGCTCAGACCGCTTGAGTAACGCTTTTCTATGGTATAATCGTCATGACTGAGCAAGCTTTCATACGAGTAACGGTGAAAACATAATAGAGAACTTTGTAAGTTTGTTCGTAAATGGGCTCCGAGGGGAAAAATAGTATAAAAGAGTGCTCCTCAGGCTAAAGCTTACTCCTTGGCTTAACTCCTTAGGCCAGCACAAAAATGTGCATTCAACTATGGTCTTTAAGTCGTAATATTAAGTTGCATGTTAACATATTAACGAAAACAACTAAAATAACATATTAGCGAAAGACTGCTGGCAAACTGAAGACAGGGCGCTATGGCGCTTATTAGGGGAGGCCTATGTCCAGCAGTGGACAAATGTATACTGATGATGATGATGATATTAACGACTTCAGAAAGTAGTCATCCGACCACTCGTTTGAAGCTTGTGGGAAGCCTTTTATCACTCTAAAATGTATTTAAAAATGACGGGTTTAAGCACATACATATTAAAATGCACATTTTTGTGCTATCTGTATTGGATAAATATATGCGCTCCATAAACCGTTGACAAACAAAAGAGCAGTTTTCCCCCTTTGTCGGGGAATTTTCAAGGGGGTAAAGTGGAACAAGCCGCAATGTTGAATATTTGAACGGAAAACCATATTTGCATGGATTTCAATACGTAATATTGGCCTCTCTACAGTCTATGCTGTACATTTGGGTGACTAGAGTCAAAGAACCGCTCTGTAGTAGGTACAGTGTGTACATTTCCTTAGAATATTAGGCTGGTGTTAACCAAAAAATGATAGACCAATAAACAGATATGAGTATTTTTGTCAAAAACGTCAATAAAACATTGATTTAATCCCCGATTTTTTTGTTGAAAGTGAAGAACACATGCTTTTAAAGTAGTCCCCGAATCATAATCAACATCATTATATCAGCCCATACACGTCCACTGCTGGACTTAGGCCTACGACTTTACAAAGAGCGGTCTGAGCCGCTTCCGTCCATCGACGCCCTGCGACCGCTACAATGTCGTTCATCCATCGAGTTGATGGTCACTTCGCTTTCCTAATACGGGCCTTAGAGTTCTAGACTCTAAGGCCCGTATTAGGAAAGCATGCTCAGTATATGGACCATGATTGAGTGACGATTATGTCATAGAAAACCGTTACATAAGCATAGATTAATGACTGAGCCAACTTTCATTATACGGGCATTACTGGCAGAACTGATAACCGCTGGGGAGCAGCGGTTATCAGTTCTGCGAGCTATATGACCAGCCCACTGTCACTTCAGCTTACAAATTCTTAGAGCTAATATGCCGGTGACTTTGGTTCTTCTTCGGATTTCCGTAGTCTTGTCCCCGAAACTACAGTCCTATTAAAAATGCTCACGTATTACTGTAGTGTGTAAACAACAGATGCTACTTATCTAACGTGATATTGCAATTCTAGGATGATTTTAATACCTACAAAATTACGTAATACTTGTACAACTTGAGAGTAACAAACTTAAAATGACACCAGCACAGACAGACCTTAACAAAGACACTTATTCACAGTCATTATAAGTTACATTATGAATATTTATGAATAATTTTCTGTTGCTAGGTTCATGTAA
Source organism: Eupithecia vulgata (assembly GCA_946478455.1). Taxonomy (NCBI): domain Eukaryota; kingdom Metazoa; phylum Arthropoda; class Insecta; order Lepidoptera; family Geometridae; genus Eupithecia; species Eupithecia vulgata. The sequence goes on along the minus strand of OX297859.1, from coordinate 13,902,893 downwards.
CTCATTTTGTATAGATAGTAAGCTGTAGGCCTTCCTTAAAATTAAAAAAAATAAATAAATAAATAATAAATTGACTGATGTGATGAGTGATGTGATGACTATGCAGGACGATCTATTTCACTGTTCACCGATTATTGACATTAGCTACTACCTAATTATGTACGAAACACAGTTACTAACCTTGTGAAGAAAATGCCTCTCCCATTCGTCTAATGTAGACAATAAATATATTCCAGGCTATATACCCATGTATGTCGAAGTTCCGACTGATCAGTAAACCCCTGCATAAGATGATATGGGGAGGGCTACTTGCAGCTGCGGCCTTTGTTATCTCCGGGATCGTTGAACTACACTTACTGGTAAATACTAAATACTATAAAAACTACAATAAACAGTAAAATTTATTTTTATTGAAATGTTAGTAACTAGTTACTATTATTTTAAATTCATATTAAAGAACGTGGATCGATAAAACGAATATTAATAAAATCTAAATTAAAAATAGCTATAAATAATTCCGGATAATACCAGACTGAAAACAAAAAGCAGAGTATTTACCTACACTTGAATGAATAACTCACTGTACTCGTATTATGTAAGCAGATAAAAACAAGGTCACAGGCTAATAACAGATTGTCTGATTGCAGCCCACATACAACACGCCTCTTCTAGAAGGATACTCTCATCTCCGCGTCTACAACGGATTCAATTGTAATTACACTCTGACCATTTACGAACATGGTAACACTACAAACCATGTTATACAACCATTTTCGATGTACGAGGATTTGGCGTTGGATGCCTTCACGAGGAACAATGTTCCGTATACCCTCCAAGGGACTGAGGGGGATTGTATCAGTTATCCGTACAATGGATCCTTCCCCGTGACGGGGGCAACTGGAAACTCTTTCTTCATCTCAAGGCAAGGAGTGCTAGCCTTCATTGACAACAATGATAAACCAATCGATGGAGTTTCAGTCAGGTAAGAAGTAGTCGCATAGGTATTTTATATATAAAATATAAACTAAATGTTCTATGGATTCTTTGTCAACAACAACTCAACAGCCTATAATGGTCCACTGCTGGACTCAGGCCTCCTCCTGATAATCGCCTTATTGGTTTTTATCTCATGCCCACGCTGGACATGCGGGTTGGGAACAGCGACTGTTCGGTAGTATATCTATTCTGCAAGATGCGCTGATGCCCGCCCTCCGGTGTATGTCCCTTAGTCGCCTCTTACGACACCTACGGGAAGAGTTAGGGTGGTGCAATTCTAAGCCGGCACCACACGGCAATGTCGAAACAATCAACTTGTTTATCCCTTACTTTTGCATGACCTTGTATCTCAGAAATCACAATTCATCTCGCAAACGATACTCACAATCCTTGTAATATTCTTGGTAAATGTCATTCCAAAACGTAAACATTCTCTTTTCTTTTTTACTGTCCATGATGTTGAAAACCTTGCCTAGATTAAGAATTATATCATCTGTTTCCGTCATCGGTGGCCATGAGATTCCGCTATAGGTGTTCGGCGTAGGATCACCAGTTTTTGCGAAATTGGCCCACAATTCCGTTATTCTCCCACTAAATATTCTATCTTTGTTGTCGAGGTCGCGTTTTGCGTTTACATAATATTCCCAAAGCGGTTCGCATTTCATCATGTAACAAATTTCGTCACCACTTGCTGCACCTTTGATTTTAGCATTGGATCCGGAAATGGAGTTTAATTTAACAGCACTGAAATTTCCGCTATACGTAAACTTGTACACATACATTTGGCTTCCTTTAAGCAAATTGTGCCGTCTGATAAAATCGTAAATTGGGTATTTAATTAGGTCTGAGCTGTATTCGATAAACTCTTGCACAGATTTCTCAGATAAACCTTCTTTAAAATAGTGTCGTTTAATTTTCTTTGCGATATTTTGATACGTCGATGTTGTATAGTTGTACTTACAATGTGATGAATAGGGAACCATGTATTTAAAATAAACAGCTATAGATCTAAGATATGTGGGGTTATGCAAGAATGGTATTATTTCTGAGATACTTTCCTTGCTATTGAATCCGATCAATATAGGCTTCCTATTATATTCGCCATGGTTTTCAAAATACTCTTCGGGGCGTTCTGTGAGCAACGTTTTATTATGAATCTTATTTTCTATGGCTGGTAAGAACGGAATCAAAGGCCTTTGGCTGTTGATAGCTTCGATTTTACTGTAAATTTTTGCTGAACCTTCAATAATATCCTTCGTAGATGCTGTTCTTATACTTTTTAAGCCTTTTTTATTCAAGTTTGCTCTTAGTCTCTTTCTTTCAATTTTCTGATTCCCTTGAAATAATGAGGACGACAGCATAGAACCGCTTTGCAATATCACCCGAGCAAATAGTTTATTCGCTTTAGTAACCATCAGGAGAGATAAAAATGTGGCGGCACTGCCACTTCCCATAACAGTCAAATTGTTCCTATCTCCGCCAAACTTTTTTACATTTTTACGAATCCATTTCAGAGCCAACACAATATCTTTCAACCCCATGTTAGAATGGCGGTCTGTATCGTTGAGTTTTAGAAATCCAAAAGCTCCTATTCTATGTGTGACCGTTACGACAACCACGGCATTTTCTATAAAGAAATCTGCGCCGTGAATGTGGCTGAAGCTGGAAGTAAACGCGTATCCATGGATCCACACGACAACTGCCTTCAGTTTGGTGTCTGATCTGTAAAGATTGGGAGTAAATACGTTCAGGTAGAGGCAGTCTTCGTTGCCGTAGACAGCGTGCTTGTGGACGATGTGAGCTTGGGCACACGCTCCATGAAACTCGGTTCTAGCGTCGACAGGTCTTTTCCACTTTTTTTGAGCTTTCGGGTTTTTAAACCTTAGTTTTCCGATGGGAGGTCGCGCGTAAGGGATGCCATAAAAAGCAAAGTAGCGTTGGTCTTTGAAAACCGTAGCTTCAGTTGTTCCTATAATTCTACCTTGCTTTACCTTAACATAGTAGGCAACAATTAATTCAAATAATACGAATGACAAAATAAACACAATTTTCCATGGATCCATTATTCTTAACAAATGAAACCATTTCCATCGCTAAACAAAATTAAACTGGTTGGTACTTTTTAATTAATAATGCGCACGATAGGTATATTAATTTTGTCGCTGTTTGCCGACTTGAAGCGTGATATTTCTCACAAACATCAAAGCTAGATTAAATTGAATTTTAAAGCGATGTTTTTTTTTCAGGTTTCTGGTGAACGGTGAGCAGGTAGTTCCTGTAAGCATTTTTGACAGTAGCACAAACCGGAGCTTGTTGGAGCTCCAGAGCAATGACAGGGAACAAAAGGTTGTTTCGAAGGGAGCCTTTGACATCATCGTGGCTGGGCAGACGGTTCTACCCGACTTCTCGTTTAGAACAGGGGCTGTTTACACGATAAACGTTAACGAAGACAGAAACCACGTATTTGTAAGTGACACAAGACTTCAGGTTTTTTCGGGAATTGTAAGAGTAGAGTGCTTAAAGTACCTAGTACCTACTTAAAGTACCTAGTACTTAAAGTACTCGAAAGGTAAAGTAAAGTACTCGTACTTAAAGTACTCAAAAGGTCTACTTATCGCAACTTTATCGGTGTTTTACCTCTCCTTTAGCTATGCGAATTGTTTTGTTTTATAAGTACTTACCAGCACTTGAATTCTTACTTCACTCTTGAAACAATGCGTTCTTCGCTGCGTACTTGTACCGTACTTAAGGTCTTATCGCAATTACTTTTCTTTTTGTTTTTCTTTTACTATATAAGAGAAAAAACTTATGGGTATCTCAAGCTCAATGTAACACTTCAAATTGTCGAGGGTCATACCAATTAGCACTGATAAGTGATAATACATACACCTACCTATACTTATGTATAAATAAATATAAATAAATAATGCTGGACAATTCACACAGCATTATCTAGCCCCAAGCTAAGCAGAGCTTGTGTTATGGGTACTAGGTAACTGTTAAACATAATATAATACAATACATAGATAGATATTTTTTATTATATATAAAAAACGACCAGAACACCCTGAACAAATGTCTGCAGATGCTTCTGCGTCGCAGGCAGACCTTCGCCCACCGCGCCACATCGGTCGTCGGTCGTTATCCTATCCATCATTAGCTCTGTTTAGCTTGGGGCTAGAAAATGCTGTGTGAGTTGTCCAGCATTATTTGTTTAATTATTACGCTTCGTACTAGTATTGACAGTTTGATTACGAAATAAGTTTTCAAGAGCTCTATATACCAATACCTACAATATGTCGAGAAAATAGTCTCTATCAAATCTCTCAAAGCTATTTGAAAACTAAAATCGAGTTCGTATGAAATAGCCAATAGCAGAGCAGGAATATATTCAACAGCTGTCGAACTACGAATGCAGCTGTTGTATGTTCCAGCGCCTCTACAAGATAGAGAGGAATAAACATTCATTTTTATTTAAGGCGCTAAATGTATGGAAAGAGACGTAAAGGTTTCCGTCAACTTAAGGCCTAGTTAGCTATGTGAATTGAGCGAATTTGGTTAACATTAAAACATTTTTTCTCCGTCATCTTTATCGAAAAAACTTTGAAAAAAGTACACAATAATCTATGGGCCATCCCATAGATTATTGTGTCAAGGCAAGGCCGAGGCAGATCCCGCTAGGCTAGAAAATTAGAAAAACTATTTTTTAATATCAGAAATAATTGTGCAAAGTACCTGTTTTCTTAATTTTTCAACTAAACTATCAATCACAAGATTTTTTTATTTTCATCACCTTATTAAATAAAAGAATACACAGGGCACCTTCGGCTTATTTTTGCAAAAAATGTCTTAACTAAAAGATATTGTTGAGCTTACGCCGCTCTGCTCTATCCCTCTCATTTAAACGCGAAATCTTATGCCTATCATATACATACCTGCCTCTTAACTGATCTATCAAAGCAACTGTGACTACAAATAATTGCAGAGCGTCGCTCAGCTCGCTTTTGTGAGATCGTTAGTAAAAGTGAATATGATATTGTAATTGTAGTCCAATAGTCTGGGTAGCATCCGTTATAGGTACCACGTACCACTATCTACAGATCATACAAACATTATGTCCGAGGCGGGAATCAAACCCGCAAAGTCGTGTGTCGCTGGTGGACCTTCAGCCGCCCCGCGCCACCTCAGTCGTTGGTTCAAGGAGATTACTAGATTATACTTTCTTTTCGTGTGTCGTGAACGGACTATGCTATTCGTCAAGATTATACAAACATTTGTCCCAAGGCGGGCATAAAACTTTTGTGCCGAGGCAGGCATCGAACCCGCAATGTCATGCGTCGCTCATGGACCTTCACCCGCCGCACGCAACATTAATTGTAGTCGGTAAAGGATATTACTTGTACTTGAATTTCGTGAGTGGTGAATAACAAGCTAGGGCTCTATTTTTTAACCATGATGATAAGGCCGTGTAGTTCGTTTTCGAGTTGAAATTTCTACGTCCACCTTACTGTAATTTACTAATATAGGTAAACGAATTGTCTTTTCAGATGGGCAAAGCCGTGACGATAACCCCCGCAAACAGCGTACATATTCTATGGCTGGTCCCTCAGTACGTGATCATGACGATGGGAGAGGTCATGTTCTCTGTCACAGGCCTGGAGTTTTCCTTCACGCAAGCCCCGTCTTCTATGAAGTCCGTACTGCAATCGGTGTGGTTGCTTACCGTCGCATTTGGGAATTTGATCGTGGTTCTCATAGTTGAAGGGCACTTTTTGGATGCTCAGGTAAACAAAATTAATTCTCCTTAACCTCAACAGCCTATCTACTGCTGGACGCAGGCCTCCCCCTAATTTTATTATCTCATGGGAGGTAATGCCCATAATATCCACGCTGGGCATGCGGGTTGGAGATCGCAGTTCGGTGGTAGATCTATTCTGCAAGAGGCGCTGCTGCCCGCCCCCAGTCTATGTCCCTTAGTCGCCTCTTACGACACCCACGGGAAGAGTAGGGGGGTTGGTGCAAATTCTAAGCCGTTACCACACGGCTGAATTGAATTCTATAGCCATTGAAATATCACGGCACATCATTGTGGCGGCTTTTGGGCCTATGTCCAGCTGTGGGCGGTTAAAATGATGATGATTTAATACTTCAATAGGTACTGTACATTTGACACATTTTCTAATATCATAAAAGAATGCGTGAAATGCAATGATGTACTGATATTCCCGTAATTTCTGTAATAAAAAAGTTTCATTCATCGAAATATGAACAACTTGGAAGTTTTCTAAGGATTTTTTTTTCAAGTTATTCAAAGTTGTTTCTAAAACTAGGTAAGGTAAGTAATAAAACGAAAAATTGTGTAAAGAATTGTAGAACACACTTAAGGGGCATATACTACCTCAAATCAAATCAGCAGGTTGTCCATATCTTCCAAAATACTACTTAATATTTAACTTAAAAAAAATTATATGGACATTATGGATATTATGTTCAGGACTTACTCTATCGCTCATAATTTTCAAAAACACGATTCCATAAAATTTTCTCCGGACAAAAAAAACACAAAGCTACCTTAAAATTTTTACTAAACTAATTTCTCTTTAAATACATTGCAGAAGATAAGAGAGAATAAGCATGGTTATTGAATTAAATCTAAAGAACATTTTATAAGCGGCATTTTTTTTTCAAACAATGTCTTAGAAAAAAAAATTTTTGGTCTTGCGTTGCTCTGACTGTCCCGCTCCTATGAACGCGAAATCCTTTGCCTATCCTTTTCACATTCTCGATTTACCAATAACAACTATAAGTTAGCTTTTTGCTTTATAGTGTGTTTTTCGTACTGAGAAAATTTTCTACGAAAATTTAATGATGTCCCAATAGGGTGGGGCGTAAGTTCTAGTCTTGCAGAAACAGCAATTTTAGGGACATTATTAAATTATAAGTTGTTAATATTGTCCACAGTGGAAGGAGTTTTTCCTGTTCGCGGGCCTCATGGCTATCGACATGATCATCTTCCTGACAATGGCACTCCGTTACCAATACGTGGACCAGAACTCAAGCCAGCCAGATCCAGCCGTAGATGGAATTAAACTGCCAGAGAAACGAAGAACGAACTACAACGAACAGACAGAAAATACATCATAATAGAATTAAGGAAACTTCTTTTATCTTACTAGTTCTAGATGCGGTTTGTCTAATAGTGGAATCGGAAATCTGCAACCTTTGACAGAGACCGTTTCAAAGCGAAAATAATGAACTGTATTATGTTTCAATAGTTGTAGCATAAACATGTAGATCAAATGAGTTATTCACAAACAATATGCCCTAACGCTACTTAACAACTGAATAATTAATCGGTACAAACATTTGATATCCCCTGACGTCAGCATCATCTTCTAAGTTTATTAAGATGCTTGTTTTAGAGCGATCGTCCTTTATGAAAACCTACACTTTTTGCTGGGCGGTCAAATAGCATGGACGGTCCAACTTAAATTATTAAAATTTTGGCGAACCTCATATAATAAAAATGTTGCTAGCACTCTATGGCTGAATTTACTCTAAATCTTTAAAGTACAAGTACGCTGGAAGGAAGATTCAAGACGCAATGACAGTTGTTTAATGTGCTGAATTAAATCGATTCGAGCGACCGACCACCTCTGGTTTAGAAATGTAAATTTTTTGTGGCGTACAAATACAATTTCAAGCATAATATCAATTCCATGGACGATGATGGAGTCACGCCGCCGTTCACGCAGACGCTCAGCGCCACAATGGCGATAGTAATTCTGTCATCGATAATTTGACTTTCAGCGTAGGTAGGTACTTGTAAAATCTAGCTCAGAGATTGAACCTCACAATCAAGTAGACTTCAACATCATCTTCATTAGACGAGTTAAAAAACGCACATAAGAGCGACTGCCTACCACGATTGCCCACACTTTTTGTTAAGAGCCGTTTAATACGCTACATTCAGTTAGAGCTTACTATCCTGGATCAATACCGAAGGGGGGCGCCTCCGAGTCAATAGATCGCCGACAGAATCTGTAAATGGCGAAATCTAATAAATGATTAACCCTGCGCGGCCTCTTTCAAGTCCGGTTCTGCGTCCAATAACATGTCTCATTTGACAACAGCGATGGGCTACAAACGCAACCTGTATGCCATGTGAAACTAATAAATAGCACGGGCTTTTGAAGCAAGGTTTATATCAGTGCTGCATCAATTTTGATGCTGCACGCCGACTGTATTTAGTGTTGACTCTAGGCGTTGCATGATAAACCTAAAGGTTGGCGCTCAACCATCTAACACATTACCACACCGTCACCTCATCCTCAACAGCTTAAAATGGTTCATTGTTGGACGCAGGCCTGCCCCCATAATAGCCTGATTGGCTCATGGGGGTAATGCCCATTATCCCTATGCTGGGATGCGGGTTGGGGATCGCAGTTCGGTGGTAGATTTATTCTGCAAGAGCCGCTGCTGCCCGCCCCCGGTGTATGTCCATTAGTCGCCTCCTACGAGACCCAACTCTACGGTACACCATCTAAATAAACATTCAATCAATATTTAAATGCACAATTATGTGTCGTGCGGTAGCGGTGTTGGAAATGTGAGCTCGAACCTTTGTATTTGAGACTCACAGAAATAATAGATCTTTGTACAGAAGAGAAGTTGTAATTTGAATTTTCTGATTTTTATAACTAAGTATTTTTAATTTTCTAATTCTTAACATGTTTAAGCCCATAACAGACAGAGCTTTAATATATGTACATTAATATAAATCATAGCAAGGTATATTAAGGTATATTTTCTATAGTGATAGGCGAATTATCACAGACGCAGCTATAACGTATATTTGTGTTTAAAATAATTAAATTTATTCTCAAAAAGACATGTCACTTACAATAATGTCACTTACTTGAGAACAGGATTTTACAAAGAATTTACATACATGGGTTATGGTCGTTTAAAATTTACTCGTTTGTGCTTATTTTTTGAGAAGTGAATCTACATTAATGATATGCTCGGTTAGTTTGGATTTAAACACATTGAATGAGGTTACATTTTAATTTGAGAGGGTAAGTTATTGTAGAGATGCGCGCCTTCACAGAGTATCGTTGTTTTTCCATATTTCGTGCGTTACCTCGGTAGAACAATAAAGCTGGCGCGGCGTGAGCAACGTTTTCTAATTTCTTTTACTTTAGTTTACGATAGGTATATTTATTACGTCACCAAAATATGTCGACAGATATGGCACGATATTTTTTAGTATAGTAAGACATAAACGGCCGCAGAGCTAATGAGTGCAAACATCTAAATTATAGAACCGTCTGTGGCAACTTGCTCCGTCTGTTGAGGGCTTTATGTTTCAGTCAAAACATAGTGACTTACTAAAATAAGTATAATAATAAATAAGTACCTACCTAAATAATAATAATAAGTGTTGAATTATTCGAATAAAGTTTTTACCTGATTTTTGACTTTTATTTACTATCTCTGATAGAAAAATATTGATTTCGATTCTGTTGGCACACAAACATTTGAAAACACAGCAGCCGGCACTTTCTTTTTGATTGAATTGAAAAGGATAGTGACATATAATATATTTTTTAAGTGATAAATAGCACTAAAATATATTTTTTTTGTACAAAATTTATTTTGCCCTAAAAAATTTACTGTAAATTTTCACACAAATAAAATGTCAGCTTGGTACACTGCTAGGGAGCATGCTCCTCAGCATGGTCTTTGATTGGATATTCTTATTTCAATTTAAACAATTAAATGCCAATTCTTCACTCAAATCTTGACGTAGGTACAGCATCTGATCTTCGGTGTTTCTACAACAAACATAGAACGTGAGCCTAGAACCTTATAAAAATGACACTCGGAATTGTCTAGGATTTGTAATGGCCCAGACAGTTTGCACCTACGCAACGTAGGATACTAGGATCTGTGGTTTGCACAGAGCCGTGACAAGTTCTGTGAATACAGAACAAGTCAGTGAAGTTATATTTATTTTATAACTAGCGACCCCAGCTATAGGCATTGCTATTATGCATGTATTGTACATATAAAACTTCCTCTTGAATCACTCTATCTGTTAAAAAAAACTGCATCAAAATCCGGTGTAGTTTTAAAGATCTAAGCATACATAGGGATATAGGGACAGAGAAAGCGACTTTGTTTTAGTTAGTTAGTGATAAACACTGTTTTAAAGGAACAATCAGAAAACGTAAAATTAAATTGATTAGTACACATTATTAATCACAGTAATAACATAACATCACACTTCACAATAATACTATAAATGCATAAGTTTGAAAAGATTAAAAATTTGTACTTAAAAAGTACAAAATTTTAAAGTAAAAAGAACATTCATTTTACCCACAGATCTTAATAAAATCTAAAAAAAACAAATGAAAAACGTTCGTATATAACAACCACCATTTCCGTTCAGCGCATCACAACTGCTCGACAAGATAAAAGCCCTCGAGACAATCGGCTTGGTCAATCAGTTTCAAAACATTAAGCATTGAATCACATATTGTTATAATATTGAGTAAAGATAGGGCAATGCAGTTCCCAGGCAAAGTCGCATGGAGCGCCTAGCTTGTATCTGCGGTGACGATGAAGCCCCTTGTCGCGTACCAACGCGAGGGGTTAACCGACAGTAAGGGATTCCCAAAGTTGTTCGTTTTGCGACGTTATATTTAGTTTTTTGATGTATGTCTTAAGTACGGTTGTACGTAAGTATGTATTTTTTTTAATGTTTCCGAACGGTTTCTTTACCCGTTGTGGCATAAACTAAATTGTTGTTTTACTTATAAATAGGAAAAATTCGCTTGTAGGTACCGTTTGCTTTGCATTGCCCGAGGGATAAGTTTTTGATCCACAAAAATTAAAAACACAGCTTTTGAAGTTTGTAAAAAAGAAATTTTAATTTTACATTTTTTACCTAACTATAATAAAATTTGATAGGTTTTTTGATAACAAATTAATTATTATAAACGTTTGACGTTATGAGATTTTAAAAAAAACAACAAAAATAGTAATATATTGCATTTATCATCATCGTCATGAAGTAAAAATGGAAATAAATTGTTTTATCATTATGATCCTCAGAGCTAAATAGTAATAAATAATATAATGAATCCTATTGATATTAAATACAGTACTTTTGTAAAATAATACATTCACTGTGTGTGTATACCTACTACACTTTTGTATCTGTTACTTTATTATGGAAAAAAACAAATTTTTGCAATATCAAATTGACCAGCGTTATTATTAATTAAACACACGACAATTAGCTTATTAAAGGATAAAAATTTATTACATCTCAAACGTGACGCAGACTGCGGTCGATCAACATTAGACGTAATAATAGGGTATTTTACTCTATTGAGAAATAATAAAAAATATTACTTATGCATTTTGCCTAGGCAAAATGCAGTCGAAAAAAATTCGTTTTTCAAACTCATAATATAAAGAGGAAAGATTTATTCGTTTGTTTGTTTATTGTATTGAATAGGCTACGAAACTGAACCTATTTGAAAAATTATTTCACCATTAGAATTCTACATTATCCCGAATGAACATAGACTATAGGTAGGGGTGGACCACTAGTAGTTTATAAAATCTATAAATATTATAAATGCGAAATTGTTTTTGTTTGTTTGTCCTTCACGCCCTAATTAAGAAATCAATCGACTTCATTTTTGGCATAATAGTTACTTTTATCCCATAAATCAGTTCCTTCCCATGGGATAGAAATAACCTTAAACAACGCGTTCGAAGCCGCGAGCAGAAGCTAGTAGTAAGATAAATGTTAAAATTCAATTCAACGTTAAAAGTTTTTTAAATCTGATTTTAAACACCATGAAATAGTAGAGACTTCACCGAACGCAGAGCAATATGGCGTCCACTGAATTTCATATTACGCGCAACTTGAAAATGTAAATTTTAAATGAATTTTTAAGGCACTTGTCGATTTAATAATTTTTTATTGTTTTATTAGCACTACAGAACTTAATTGAGACACTTTTTAAAAATGGATGTATCACCCTATTAAGTGGGTTCCAAAGTTTGAGATCCGCTGCCCCTTCTGATGCCCCAAATCTGCCGGAGACTTGTTTATAATTGCGCATAACATGTACTAAACACAATAAATACACAGATACGGGTATGGGGAGATCATTATGATGGCTATTTGTTTTCTGCAATCAGCTGTAGTACTTCGGTAGCTACCCACTACTTATACCTACCTACTTACACTTTTCTATCATCAGAGATATTTTTAGTTCAGAAAGGGGCTGCAAAAAGAAAGAAATATTAACAGAAAATGTTTTAGGACACTGACATAATCGTAGAATAAGTTATGTTTGTCATCCGATTAATTCGTCTCACGTCCGTTTTCGAATGCGAATATTTTACGTTACGCGTGTGTGAAATAAGCTTATAGGTAGTTCAATTTTTTGTTTTTAGTTACGACCTTAATGATATCTTGTTACATTTTAACTATTTTTTGTTTACTTTATCTCTTAGTTTATCTCTTTTTTGTATAGTTTAATGTCTTGATACTAAACCATCGAACGAACGAATCGGAGTATGGGGAACAGGGCTTTAGTCCGTAGGCACGTTGTCAACGACAATTCAACAAGAGTTGATATGAGCTAATCTGTGTACAAATAACCAGCTATTAGAATAGTAGAGCATAATCGAATTCGAACCTATCCACATTCGATTATGCTCTACCATTCGTATTATTATACAAAAAAGACAGTTGATTTGAGAATCTTTCTATAATCCTACAAAAATGCTACGAAAGTTACATAGAATCTTCAAACTACTGAAAAGATCACGATGAAATTTGGCGTACATAACCTAACTTAGATATAAGGCTACTTATTACACCGAAAATAATTATACCGCTTCACTTTATTACACACTAGCATTCCAAGAAACTAGTCTGTAATAAAGTGAAATAAAATAAAGTAATAAGGTTTTTTTGCTGTTAAATAAATGAGTATCATCCTAAGTAATAAGGTTAAATAATAATCCTGCCAAAAACAAAAATAAAAAACCAAAATTTTTAGGTCATTATTAAATTTTTGTAGATAAGTAAATTAAAATAAAAAAAAATAAAAAAAATAATGATAACGTTTTTTTAAACTAAACTATTACTATTATTTAAATAAAATTAAGAAATTATGTTAACCACCTACATATTTCTAATAAGCTTGACAAAAGTTAAACGTTTAAGTGACGATAAAATTTTACATTTTCCTATTGATATCGCCAACACCGCCGAAACGGATTAATTAAGTGCAGTCACAAACACAGTTTAGGAAAGGGCGTCAAATTGTTACTTACAATGTTGCTGTCAAAGTTTGACGTTCAGTCAAAGTAAACTTTAACCAGAACGTCTACTTTGAAATACGAACGAAGTTGATGAATGACGTCGGATCGCACAAAACAACGGCCGGCCGATCTGTTGTTTCGATGACGGTACTAATTTTACTATGCAAATGGATCGACTCCGGGCGCCGCCTTCTCATTTATTTCTATTTGTACTTAGGACCATACATGACATACTACTACGTATCTACCCGATTATGTTCTCTTTATGAGTTAATTAGTTGGTTACAGTTAATTTATAAATTTATACCAATTAATAAGCTACGTCATGTGTGGAAGATAAAATTACACAGCAAGGAGAAAATGCATATATATTATAATTTACATGCATATATATGTATTATAATTTGTACGTTGTACAATTAGCGTTAACGAGATTAACCGAGTTTTTTAAAAGGCAAAGAAATAAAGCGTATTACGTTGACAAATTGTCATCATTAACGGCAATTCCTCAAAAACTCAAATAAATAAATAAATAAAAACCAATCTAACGTATTTTATTCAAAAATAATAGTAAATTCAACTTTCCGAAGACAGAACCAGAAATAGACAGTCATAGGTACGACCACTAGTCAATTCGATTATTACCGAACTCGATCCTTGGACTGCAGCACCACCAGTCAGCACACTTGGGAGTGCGTGCGTCCGGTCGCGTGTTTCCGCGACGCGACGCGCGCCGCACACTCGTGCGACCAGAAGGACCCAAACCACGTGTTCAAGCAGTCTGCACCCCCGGATAATCTCGGAGCATATGCACGCAAATAAATAAATTAACTAAACAAGCATTGCGAATGTGGTCTACTTGTGGACTTAAAAATTAAGACTCATGAGAAAAGCAATTATGCATACAATTCGAGAAATCCAATTGTTGTGTTAAAAAGAACAAAGGAATTATTTAGTGTCAGTTATGTTAGGTAACCATGATTGTTTCTGAAGAACAAAAAATATAATTATTATGTATGAATTAATTGACGACCTCTGTGGGCGAAGGTCTGCCTGCGACGCAGGAGGTTGCAGGTTCGATTCCCGCCTCGGGACAAATGTTTGTACGATCTGCAGACATTTGTTCAGGGTGTTCTGGTTGTTTTCTATATATAATAAGAAAAAACTATCTCTGTATTGTATTATATTAGTAGATCAGTTATCTAGTACCCATAACACAAGCTCTGATTAGCTTGGGGCTAGATAATGCTGTGTTAATCGTCCAGCATTATTTATTGTTAAATTATTGTACTGCTTGATCTTTTCTTGGAAAATACCATGAATTTCAAATAAAGTACCTAATGATATTTTGATTTCCATTTGTATTTTTTTTATTGATTTTTTAACAATCAATTAATTGAGACTACCATTAAAAACAAAACAATGCTATATTCGCCTAAAGTGCAGCACGGTCTGAACAGCTCCCTATTCGTAAATTTAAACAGTACATAAAACGAAATCTTATCAAGAAAGCATTTTACTCCATAAATGATTACATCAATGATGATAATGCTTGGCCAGATGGCGCTCAATTCCGCACCGACTATGGTATATATGGAAAATAATAATAGTCGGTGCGGAATCAAGCGACGCTATATGAATATTTGACCTGTATCTAAACCACATTATATTTATATCTTAAAGACAAACAATTATGTACTACTTTTTATCTGAAATTTGAGTTATTGTTGAACGTTATTGAATTATAAATTAAATATAAACTTCATCATCATCATCCACAGCCGGATTTTACCCAATGCTGGGTATAGGCCTCCCTAATAAAATAAACTTACTTAATATAAACTTACTAGTGGTTTATTTTTCACTTCTTCCAATAATAGACAAAAAATGTAAGTGATTAAAATCAGTAACACCTTAATTGATAATAATTACTATTTCTAAAGCTGTTTATTTTATAGTATAAAATTTGACTTGACCGAGTGCTTATTTTTTGTATATAAGCCTAAAGAAATAAAGTTATTAGATTCGATTTTTTTTTTAATTTTATCCACTGCTGGGTATAGGCCTTCCTCAGTTTGTCAGTTTGGTCGAATACGGATTAATAATTTTCAGTGTCGTCGCCTCAAGTACGTCAATAGTGTGAGAATCCGTTGTTCAAAATCGCTTGCGTACAAATTAGCAACCCTCTATAAACAAGTCATTTCGACGACAACTATAATTTGGCGCTAATTCCACATCGGAAGTAATGGGCCACGACCCCCACGGAGCCTGTAATTGATTTGTCACGGGTGGGACAGAATCTGCGAATGTCGGGTCTAACTGCCACGTATTCTGTGTTGTCGTTCCGGAGGGCACGTGACCTGCCACGCCCCAAGCTCTGAATTTGATAGCTTTTCGCGTGAGATAGCTTGTCGGTTCCCTTTTGTTGTGGGATTTTGAGAGCTATTTGTTCGAGTGTTCTATGCATTAATTTAACGCTTTCTTTAACAGAACTTAGGTATATTACCTAATTATAAAGCAAAATTCTTCGCGTAGAAATTGTTATAAAAACGAATATATGATAGTTTGCTGTGATTTTTTTCAGGTTGGTTCACTAACTAACCAACCATAAATAAGTACCTAAGGGACTTTGATCTTCTATAACGGAGGTATAACTTGAATAAATATATAGGAACAAGTATATCTTGCAAAGTAATTTCGGCGACAATATTATTTTGGCAAGGCAAAAATGAAACCAAAAAAAAAAGTAAAATCTAATCCGTTTAGGACTAATTTTGTAAGTTTTAAACTTGTAGAAATTCTTCTCTCACATTTTTGGGTATCCCCTTAATTTCATGTTTTTTTATGTACATGTGAAAAGGAGTTTCTACGAACAAATATTTCAATATTTGTAAACGACCACTTTCAAGACATGTTTAAACTTGAAATATTTTTTTATATTTTATGTTGCAAAGTTGAGTTGTGTAAAAAAATTAACAACAAATAAAAAATGCAATATGCGTCCCTTACTTGGTTGCTCGCAATCTCTTCTTTGATAATTTTTTTATTAATTAATTTTAAACAGTTTAAGAAATAACAATACTGAGTAACATATTATCCTATAGCTATTATAATATAACATTTATAAGGCATTCTTAATGAAAAATCACCGATTTTTATCGAATATGCATAAGTTGGGAACAATTTAAGAGAAATAAATCGAAATAAATTATCTTATTATTGAAAAAAAAACTTTTAATAATAGATAACTGTCAGTCATATTGGTCAACATCCTTTTACTGAATACATACGAAATCCACCTGGTACATCGTTTACAATTTACAGTCATTATTTTACTTTTTTTTTGCAATATTATAAAGATAATAGATAAAAAATATTTATTACAGCAAAAACTTAGATAGTACTTACTCTAAAATAACACATAATACTAACTTAGTTTCTTAAGATAAAGTGGGAACCAAAACCCAGGTTTTGTCTGTACGAAAAATTCATTTTAAGACAAGAAAACACTATTTTTTTTAAATCTTTTTAGATGATTCTCGAAAGTTTAGGATTTTAGTTAGTGCGTTATATAAGTCGAAACACATTTTTATCGAATATGCATAAGTTGGGAACAATTTAAGAGAAATAAATCGAAATAAATTATCTTATTATTGAGAAAAAAACTTTTAATAATAGATAACTGTCAGTCATATTGGTCAACATCCTTTTACTGAATACATACGAAATCCACCTGGTACATCGTTTACAATTTACAGTCATTATTTTACTTTTTTTTTGCAATATTATAAAGATAATAGATAAAAAAATATTTATTACAGCAAAAACTTAGATAGTACTTACTCTAAAATAACACATAATACTAACTTTTTTTTTTTTTTTTTTTTAATTAGTCAAATCTTTATTCAGAAAGAAAATAACAATCAAATAACAAATTTAAATTAAAACTAGTATTTACAATAGAAACAATATACTAACTTAGTTTCTTAAGATAAAGTGGGAACCAAAACCCAGGTTTTGTCTGTACGAAAAATTCATTTTAAGACAAGAAAACACTATTTTTTTTAAATCTTTTTAGATGATTCTCGAAAGTTTAGGATTTTAGTTAGTGCGTTATATAAGTCGAAACACGATTGACTCAACTTGACTCTATAGAAAAAAATCGCAAAGTTTCCTCTAAATTTTCATTTTTACTACGGAAAACCAGTTTCATTTGCTAGTTATTTAACATATTTTAATGAAATGTCGTCTAAAAAATACTTAACTAAACACTTAAGAGCAACATAGTTTTATTTTTTTGCCAAATAGTATTATTTTAGAGCAATATCAAATTTATAAATAAAAAGCAGTGAAATTGCGCGCGGGTCGGTTCTTGAATCCCTTTCTCGCCTTCACCGCGCGGTGTTCGCTCGTCCTTGTCTCGAAAAAGCGAACCCACTTCGACTTAATATCTAAGACATGCTAAGGAGGTAGTCATACCGTAGGTAGAGATACCTATAGAGATACCTATTTAGTGCAAGTGCCTGTTTTATTTTTGCCGAGACGTTTACCTACACAATCTTACACCCTATTACCGGAACACGTGCTTCCCTACTCCGCGGGTGGGCGCCAAACCAATCTGTATTGTGATTTTGACGACGACAGGCTTACAGGGTGAGTTTATTTTCAGGGCCACTGAGGGTTAGTCTGAAACCGGAGAGTTATCGAAAAGTAATTTCAGAAACTACGTGCTCGATTTTGAAAAAAAATAAGGTATGTGTTAAAAAAAGACGAAGTAAGTACAGTACTCCTAGTGACTTTTCAATAACTCTCACGGTTTCAGATTCCCTTCAGTAGCCATGAAAAAAACTCACCCTGTGTATGAGCGCGGGGTTCAGGTGTTAAATGAATTATTAGAGATATATATTATTATACTATAGCAGAGCGCGCGTGCACTCTAGTGTTAAAACATTTTCACTCTGAAATGGTTATAAACTATGATGTTTATGAGTTTAAATTACTGAAATATTGGCCTTAAGGTAAGAAGAATAAGGATATCGGAAGACCGGGAGTTAAGGCGCTCATTAGGGGAGGCATGTCTGTTGACTAGCGTAGGCTGATGATGATGATGACGATGAACGTAAGAAGGCGCTATTCTAACAAGATATAAAAGTATGCAAACACACCGAGAAAAATATTAATTACCACTCGCTCAGAAACGGTTACTTTGCTACTCAAAAAAGTGAACAAAATCTTAAAACCTTTTTAACAATTATGAAAAAAATAATTCAATAATCATGCCCCAAAGAAAGCAGAACTTGTGTTAAGGGACCTACCTACTAGATAACTGCTTTGCTTGATAGCTACACTAAATTACAATAGTTAACTATTTGTTCCACCAGTGGGCATAACGATTTTTTGTCGAACTTGCCGATATTATAGAAGTAGAGTTACGAACGAAGTGAGTGGCTCTAAAGTAGACTGCTGAGCTAGTGAGGGATTTAAAAGGCACAAGCAAAACAAAAACATTTGCTCAACATACAACTCTTCACCTCGACTAGCAAGAAAATATTTTGTAATCTATATAAAACGTCAAGACTCGCGCACCGAGGGTTCCGTCAAATTAGGAGTTTGTTGTGTGTGTTATTGTTTTTTGCCAAATAGCATGATTCTAGTTGAACGGAGGGTTTCCATACAGATTTCGGCCACTAGCGAGATAATTTTATTTTTACTTTTACCGGCGAAATTCGGTGTTTAATTTTTTTTCTTTACTTGTGCTACCTTGCTTCTTGCCAAATTTCATAATTGTAGGTCAATGAAAGTAATCTATAGGTTTTGTGTGCATGTGATTTCCTAGGAAATTTAAACTTAGTTCTCAGTTAGGTAAAACGACCGTAACTTTTGATTTCGTTGATTAAGAAATTTGATTTGTATTGCAGCTTCAAGAGGTAACAAACTTGGGTACGTGATGTGAATTTGATCTAGATACCTTCACGCGTTTCTGAGAAAAGAGGGTGAAAAAATAAACAGATAGACAGATGGACAACAAAATTATTAAGGTTCCTTTTTTCCTTTTGAGGATCACTAAAATATATACCACTTTCAAACCACGAACGAACGAAGTTTTTATTTTCTATGAAGGTTGAATGCGGTCCAACCTCCTTTCCTTCGATAACCTAAAATGAGAGGGGTATAACTCCCATATAAAGTCCTGTAGCTGTTTTTTGGAAGATAAAGAAATAATGGCGCTGTCCACCTAAAAGAATGATCTCCATAAGCCAAGTTATCAAGATACACAAAAATATGGCACTGCCTTCCGCTGTGAGAAAGACTGTGAGCAACTCCCTGGTGCTGATTTCATATTTTCGCCTTTTTTCGCCGCTGTCCATAGTGTCAACAACTGATTACACCATCTATATTTTGTGCAACATTCTGAATTTAAATTACATTAGCTATAAAAGTTGAATTTATTCTTTATTTCACAAGTGAGAAAATGCTGATTTTGTTAACTTTTTTTTGACTAGTCAACGTTATCGAGCGGGCGTGCTGAAAAGATAATGTTTGAAATTTTACATACAAAACACCAGGAACAGAGATTTTCTGATTATACAAACAATTGCCCAGAGGCGGGGATCGAACCCACGCTTTGCAGGTTGGACGTTCGTGTTCGTATATTCTTTTTTTGAGCGGCGGAATCTATTGATTTTATTTTTTATCTGAACTGAAGCCTGCAGACATACCAGCGGTCCCTACCTCGGAAAAGCTTTTACAGATAATATATTTCATGATTACAAAGCGGAAATGTCAGTTTCCAGTCTCACAAAGACTGAATCTCCGGATTCAATTGATATCCTGCCGCGCATTGTCTTACATAAACTGGGGGGACAACATTACAGGACAACGAATCTTTTTTACCCGCTTGTCGTGGGTTATGTTATGTCTTTTCGATTTTTTTAAGTAGTTGACGGACTTATTTATTTAAAAAAATACTATTTTGTTCCTTACACATTGACACATCAGAATAACAACCAAAACAAATCTTGTTTTGGTTGTTATTCTATAATGCGAGTACAACTCGCGCGCCGAGTGTTTAAAAAATTTGTAGGTACAATAATTTTATCTAACTTTTTTCGAAAGGGAAATAGCAAATAGCATGAAACGTACACAAAATTCGAAAATGTTTTAAAATTTACAAAACAATGCCGCACATACGATACCCCGGGTTAATCAGGAAAGTTTTACAGACTTCTCTATATTTTTCCTGTAAAATATAGATTCTTATTCTACAAACGCCACACACATTTTACTACATAGATCGGTCTGTAAACTTCGGAGATAGGGGGAAGATAAATTTTTTAACTTTTTTCGAAATATTTCAAAAAGTTTGTAACCTACAGAAATTTCAACAAAACTGTTTTAAAATCTACAAACCAATACCTTCCATTTGATACCACATTTGCCCCCTTGTCTCTTATGAAATTTCAACATCACAATTTGTACGAAAAATATTCATGTTAATTTTTCATTTATTTGTAGGTAGGTAGTACCTACCTAACAAGGATCTACTACTATCTTAGCCTCATAAGTAGGTACCTACTCTACGAAATGAAGTGCTCAAAATGGCCGTCGTTTCACGTGTTTCGCAGATGCATAAACTTGAACTTACATATGAATAAGCATTGGGTATTTAAACGGCCAGAAAATTAAAGCGGTTTTGGTCTGCCGAAAAAAGGATTTTGCTAGCAGAAAAAGTTAATTGAGTTGCTTCTAGTGGTCGACAGAAATGACTAACAAACTTTTTCGAACGAGATCCGACTAATAAATGAAAAACAAGAGACAACAACAATAAAAATTTACTTCCCCGCGCCAATCTAAGTCGCAAAACTTCTCATAATAGATCTCATTCTATAGTTGATTTGAATTGTTTTATTTGAAAAAAATCACCCATTTTAGAAAATTGGCTCATAAAGGTGATTGTTTTTCCAAATACAAGCAAATCGATCGAGGTCTCTAAGTCTATACTCTCACACAAATGTATTTTGAGGCCCCAAATTTCAGTCTCTCACTCTATGGTTAGTTGTACTCTTTGGTCTCACTCTATTGGATTCTAAAGCGAGGTCGGTACTAGCGATTTTACAGACTGATATTTTACAGCCGTATCTTCACGATGTTCTTTCTAAGTCCAAAGTTCCGCAGTCCGCCCCTTGCAGTTTTCCAGCCCAGTGCTTGAAAGAACTGCTTAGAAGTCGGCCTGCAGTTAACGAGCTGTCAAGAGCAGACCACTGTGTTTGGTCATGTGGAGGAGGGAGGGAGCCTCGACACACCCAACACTGAAGTTTTCAGTGTGGTTAGAAATAACGAAGCACTCGATTTTAGGCAAGTTTTCGGGGTTTCAGGAATTTTCAGGGTTTGGCTTGTCGATGCGATCAGACCGTCACTGACCGAGCGATCGAGAGCGAGAGAATGCAAACAAGGGGATTCGTCGATTGATAAATCGGTACCTACGTTCGTTCCATTGTTTTGGTAGTGACAGCGGCCTGCGTGAAGGTGAACGAAGGCTCTCGTTTGGGCTCGTTTGCTTTCGCTATGATAAATAAACATAAAGAGTAAAAGCACCTAATTGCGAAAACCTTGGAAAATTCACAGCCACGTACAACCCTCTGCGCCTAGAGCGTACAAGCCCCGCCTCATTTTGATTTCAGAACGATCAATAACCCCTCCTCCCTAAAATAGGGAGGACAAAACAAAGAACGTGCTTTCAAAATACGGGTTCTATTCAGTTACCATAGGGTACATTTTACCGAGAAGTTGACCCGCTTTGTACCTATAAACGACACCCCTGGAGGGTATAAAATAATTCAGCGCGGTTTGAGATTCCTCAGTGTAAGCATTGACTAGATACAAACGTGTTTGTGACATTTAATTGTTCTGCGAATTATACGAAAGTTTAGAACTATGTCGAGTGCTCGGGCCCAACAGGCAGATTCGTCGACATCCCCGCCGCTCAGGTGAGTCCTATTTTTCATGACGTGGTGTGCAACTAAAACGTAACTTTGGTGAAATGTCACTTTTCAAGCTTTTTAGTGTTATTTTTGGTGACCTTCTGAAAAGAGTTTTGTACAGTCCAATTATGCGGGGATTCATTTACTGCATTTTATACCTTTGACAAAAAACAGAGACAATTATTTATTTATTTAAATACCAACAGTTTTAATATAGGTCGACAAATAATTTCTTACACTTATACAGCCTATAGGTCTTTCAAGATATCGTAGTTAGATAATTATGTTCCTAACAATATGTATACTCAATTAATCAAAAAATATTATTTAAACAAATTATAAATGTATTATTTATTATAATGTGTTAATATGTATCTATATCAGTAGTACAGCTACCCATAACACAAGCTCTGCTAAGCATGGGGCTAGAAGATGTTATATAAATTTTCCAGCTTTAATAAATATTTTTAACTGACTTTAAAACAGGAGGTTGTTTTATGTTCGGTATTATCTATATTATGTATTTCTTTCATGTATGTTTCATGTCTAATATAATTATGGTATGAGATATATTTTCGAGATAGAGGACTGTGTTAAGGACAGTCCTTCAAAGCTTTAAGACGTAGCTAGTATACAGGGCGAGTTGTTTTTTCAGGGCATTGAAGACTGAAACCGTAAGAGGTTAAACTGTATCCGATTTTGAAAAAAATAAGTTCTACTTTAAACAAGATTCGCCAAGTGCGAGTGTAACTCGCGCGCCGAGGGTTTCAAACATGTGCCAATTATTTGGACAATCAATTTTCTGAAATATTTTAAAAAGTATGAAACTTACAGAAATTTCAAAACGTGTTTTAAAAAGGCCGGAACGATACCTTTCATTTGATACCCCACATGGGTAGGTACCCCTTTTTGAAAAAAAATCCCCTTTTTTGACCATTTTTCAAAAACTATTATTATTACAGACTTCTCTATATTTTTCCTGTAAAATATAGATTGATATCTACAAACGCCTAATACATTGTACATGGATCGGTCATCAATCTTCGGAGCTAGGGGGGGGGGGGGGGGGGAATGGTAAATTTTTCGTCTTTTTTTGAAATATTTCAAAAAGTATGAAACTTACAGAAATTTCAAAAAGTGTTTTGATATGGTCAAAACGATACCTTTCATTTGATACCCCACATAGGCAGGTACCCCTCCCTTTGAAAAAAAATTTCCCCCCTTTTTGACTATTTTTCAAAAACTATTATTATTACAGACTTCTCTATATTTTTCCTGTAAAATATAGATTGATATCTACAAACGCCTAATACATTGTACATGGATCGGTCTGCAATCTTCGGAGCTAGGGGGGGGGGGAATGGTCAATTTTTCGTCTTTTTTTGAAATATTTCAAAAAGTATGAAACTCACAGAAATTTCAAAAAGTGTTTTGATATGGTCAAAACGATACCTTTCATTTGATACCCCACATAGGTAGGTACCCCCCCTTTTGAAAAAAAATTCCCCCCCTTTTTGACCATTTTTCAAAAACTATTATTATTACAGACTTCTCTATATTTTTCCTGTAAAATATAGATCGATATCTACAAACGCTTTATACATTGTACGTGGATCGGTCTGCAATCTTCGGAGATAGGGGGGGGGAAAGTTCAATTTTTCGACTATTTTTGAAATATTTCAAAAAGTATGAAACTAACAGAAATTTCAAAAAGTGTTTTAAAATGGTCAAAACGATACCTTTCATTTGATACCCCACATAGGCAGGTACCCCTCCTTTTGAAAAAAAATTCCCCCCCTTTTTGACCATTTTTCAAAAACTATTATTATTACAGACTTCTCTATATTTTTCCTGTAAAATATAGATTGATATCTACAAACGCCTTATACATTGTACATGGATCGGTCTGCAATCTTCGGAGCTAGGGGGGGGGGAATGGTCAATTTTTCGTCTTTTTTTGAAATATTTCAAAAAGTATGAAACTCACAGAAATTTCAAAAAGTGTTTTGATATGGTCAAAACGATACCTTTCATTTGATACCCCACAAAGGTAGGTACCCCTCCTTTTGAAAAAAAATTCCCCCCCTTTTTTACCATTTTTCAAAAACTATTATTATTACAGACTTCTCTATATTTTTCCTGTAAAATATAGATCTATATCTACAAACGCCTAATACATTGTACGTGGATCGGTCTGCAATCTTCGGAGATAGGGGGGGGGGGGGGTATGGTAAATTTTTCGATTTTTTTTGAAATATTTCAAAAAGTATGAAATTTACAGAAATTTCAAAAAGTGTTTTGAAATGTACAAAACGATACCTTTCATTTGATTCCCCATTTGCCTTCCTAGGTCTCTTTTGAAATTTCAACATCAAAATTTGTACTGAAAATATTCATTTTCATTTTTCATTTATTTTTATATTTTTTTCTTAAAATCAGTAATGGCGCACGAAATGTATCATTATTTCAAATTTCAAGTTAATAGCTGCAGTAGTTACTGAGATATTCAAGAAAGAGCGGGGACGGACAAAGCGAGACCATAAGGGTTTCAAAACCGATCTTTGAAACCCTAAAAAGAGAAATATTTTTAAATATTTCTGGATATGTGATTTTGTAATTTATTTATATACAGAAAAAGACCTTTAAATTGTTGGAACACCTTCAAAATTGAAAATTTATTAATTAAATTTTATGAATCCAGTACCTACATAGATAAAGGTTACACGTTTAGACATCCTTCCCTTAAATACAAATAAAAAACTCCTTATTGTGCACCACAAATAAAGCAAAAGAAACATGGGCATGAATATAAAACATAAAAGTACAATAGGCGACCTTATCGCTTAGAAGCGATTTCTTCTAGGCAACCTTTAAATACAATAATATTCTTATTTTCTTTCTTTCTTCCCTTGTGTTGCGTATGGTCAAAGTCAATAACTTTATTTCTTTAGGCTTACAAAATAAGCACTTAGACAAGTCAAATTTAATACTATAAACAGGTTTATAAATAGTCATTATTATCAAATAAGAAATATGATGTATTTGATTTAATTCGCTTAAATTTTTTGTCCACTAGTGGAAGAAGCGAAAAATAAACCACTAGTAAGTTTTATAAAACTTAAAATTAATACATTATCTCAGTCTAAATATAATCTAATTTATATATAACTCAATATTTATATAAAACTAACTAAGCTTAACATTATTTTCCTTAAATACCATTGTCGGTGCGGATGGTCGTCGGTATGGTCTGAACAACCTTTTAATTCGTAAAGATGAATTTATAAATTTTCAGTTTTGATGATGTTCCAACCACTTTGACACACATTTAATAATTATAATAGAACAAAGAATTGAAAAATGAATTTTGTAATAAAAATCTCACTTTCCTAGATTTTTTTGTAATTTTTATAGTACTAGAAGTAATTTTTTTAAATAGGGCACGTAAATATCCTGGGATGTCTTTTAGATAGCTCTTAGGATTTCCGACTTACTCTCAGTGGCACTGAAAAAGTAACTCACTCATTTAGATACCTACAGGGTTTTACGAGATATGTGTATCTATGCTGAAATCCACCGAAAGCTATCCTATACCGAAAGAGGCAGATAAAGGATGCTGAGGGGGTCAACTTTTGTTCTACGATTTTTTCAACTCCCTTGGGGTTCAGAATCACCCACTTTTTTTAATCGCACCTAGTAGGAGCTACTATCGAACTTGTTCAGGCAGAGATACGAAGTTGCCCTTGGTGGCCACCAAAATCTGTTTTCGTACATCAGTTTCCTAAACATTTAGTTTCATTTATAATAAAACTATTACAGAGGCATTAAAAAAAAGCTTATGATAGGTATCACAAACTGGACGATGGATTTTTGAAAATTCCTTTGTGAAACAGAATAATAAGATAAATTAGGAGGCGGCGCCATTTTGGGTGGGGTATGCACCGACTTAAGTAGGTGCTAGAGAACAATATACTTTATTAGTCGAATTTTATTCGACCCCCCATTTCATTTTGGATAGGAATTCAAAAATTGTTGTTTCATAAGTACTTAGTTAGGTAGCACTTAGATCATATAAATATCATAGAAGCTTATTTGTAAATTAAAATAATAAATAAATAAATAAATAATGCTGGACAATTCACACAGCATTATCTAGCCCCAGGGTAAGCAGAGCTTGTGTTATGGGTACTAGATAACTGATATACGTAATATTATACATTACTTAGGTAGATATTTTTTATTATACATAGAAAACACCCAGACCAATTATATCAACACCTTTTATAGGATTTCCAGATCAATTTGAAAACCCGCTCTGTCCGTAATCCTTTCTTTCTTAAATATCTCAGTAACTATCGCAGCTATTAAATTTTAATTTGAAATAATAATACATTTCGTGAGCCATTGTTTATTATTAGAATTATAAATACCTAAATAAAAGAAAAATGAATTTTTTTAGTAGTTTCTTTAATTTCAACGTCACTATTTCTAATAGTGATGTTGAAATTTTAAAAAAGACCTATGGGCGCAAGAAAGTTATTAAATAAAAGGAATCGTTTTGTACATTACAAAACAGTATATGAAATTTCTGTAGTTTTGATACTTTAATTAAAAATTTACCACTTTCCCTTTATCTACTAAGTAGATATGAAGAGCGATCCATCTGAAAGCTACCTAATAATTTTCGGGAGTATCTATTTGTCTTATTGACAAATTTTCGAAACCCTCGGCGCGCGAATTGCACTAGCACTTGACGGATCTTATTTCACTCACACATAACACAAGCTCTGCTTAGCTTGGGGCTAGATAATGCTGTGTGAATTGTCCAGCATTATATATTGTAAAAATAAGAATAAATGTATTAAAAATATATATATATATATATTATATTCACTTGGAAACTCTACGTAAAAATTATAGTACTGATGATGATAACAAGTTCATCAAAAACTTGAATGTGAAGTGAGATGCTAAACGACCGACCCGATTTGGACCTCTGCACTGTTGAGGGAAATTTGACAGAAGCCCGAAAAGAACATCTGCCTTGGGAATTAAAGAGTCATCATCATCATCATCGGCCTATACTGGTCTACTGCTGGACCTAGGCCTCCCCTAATGAGCGCCATAGCGCCCTGTCTTCAGCTTGCCGCATCCAGCATCTGCCTGCAGTCTTTCGCAAATCGTCATCCCACCTGGTCGGAGAGCGTCCTACACTACGTTTGCCGAGTTGCGGTCTCCACTCAAGAACACGTTTACCCAACGGTTGTCGGTTCTTCTCGAGATATAGCCAGCCCACTGCTACTTCAGCTTGCTAATCCTTTGAGCTATGTCGATAACCTTGGTTCTCTGTCGGATGTATTCGTTGCGAATCCTATCCTTCAGAGAAACTCCGAGCATAGCTTTCTCCATAGCTCAATTAAAGAGTGTTGCGCAAATTTTGCTCACTGCCCCATTGTTATTCATCGTTGCAGGCAGCCATGGTTTACTTTATTGGACAAAAAAATAACTTAACATCTTTCTCCCAGCGACCGACGCATCGACTACTCCACACTGAAGTTCGCGTATGCCGACGGATCGGACGATGAAGGTCCGACATTGACGACGGAACTGCCCTCATGCGTGTACGCAGCCACCAGAGGGCGCCTGCAGCTGCCTCTAGCTGCCTATGTGCACCAGCACACCAGGGCCTTGCACCAAGGTTAGTCAAACTTCAGATTATTTTTCTCAGACGAGAGCGTCTACAGCTACCTATGTTCAACAGAAAGCACACCAAGGCTTTTCACACTGGCTAGTGTATCTTGTAATCACCTTCTCACTCTTGACCACTGTTCAATATTCGAGTGGTCGACGGTACGTTATAGGTAGTTCTACTTTTACTGTTGCAATTATTTAATAATAGTTAGTAATTTGTATTTAGTTGGACTATATTTAGGTAGTAGCTATTAATGACTTAGTAGAAAGTTTTAACCGAATTCAAAATATTTAAATGAAATTACTCTGACTTTTTTTTGAAA
Organism: Eupithecia vulgata; assembly: GCA_946478455.1. Lineage (NCBI taxonomy): Eukaryota > Metazoa > Arthropoda > Insecta > Lepidoptera > Geometridae > Eupithecia > Eupithecia vulgata. The sequence continues at coordinate 13,874,542 of OX297859.1, read as the reverse complement.
TTAATAACTATGTACCTATTCTTTACGTTCCTATCTAGATATTCATCTTCAAAGTTAAGTGAGCATTTATAATAAAGACTGACCAACCCCTAGATTAAAATTAGTTTTCTGACAGATGTGCTGTTGGAATCCTCAGCGGAGCCCGAGTACCAGTGCGGAGGGTCGCCGTACCGCGTGCAGCGCGCCGCGGCCAACGTGCGCGAGCGCAGACGGATGCTGAGGTCCGGACCCAATGGGTATCAATGTCCGCTTTATATGTATTTGGACAAGATGTTCAAACCCAGCCACCAAACGAATTCAGAGCAATTGGTTCTCAATGTACTAAGCCCTAAATTTAACTAGAGTCTGTAGAATGAATCGACATTGTGGTCGATAGGCCAGGAAGCAGTATTTGAAAAGGCTACGACATCTTCAAGCAAGTCTCTTTTGGAGAAATATGTCAAAAAGGTAACCAAGTAACTAACAGTTTTTTATATTAAATGTGAAATGAGTTCTTTTGTAAGTAGGTTAGGTATATTTGAATCTCGAGGGCAATATAAATCGATCTACCTTAAAAAGAGTAGGTAAACAAAGAGCCAACTTTTATTCTAAGTATTTTTCAATGCAGCACGAAAAGAAGTGACGATTCGCGTTTCGAACTTTTTTGAAAATGAGAACATTTTTCTAAGGACGAACCACTCCGTATTAAACCAAACGGTTCAGTTGAAAGAACAGCATTGGTTGTTTGTTATTGTTCAAACCCCCATGATCGTTATAGGTAAGCGTTAGAAACAACCAAAACTGTAAAGTAGTTAAGGCGTATACTAAGGCAAAAACAAGAAAATTAGGTGTTTTCGAACCCGTTTTCCGACGAAAATATTGATTGTGGAGCTCTGAAATTTATATATCCTGTAACACACATCCTGAAAGGTCCCTTGGAGGTTCCAAATATTTGCTGTTAATCATAGTGTAGTTGTTATACTGTTAGTTATAGTGTATGTGTAGCGGCTTCGAACCCACTTTTAATCGGCATCTCAAATTCGATTAGTACCAAATTCAGTATAGTGATTCACATAGTTCATACCTACCGCTTGGAGGTCCATTAGCTTCGAAAAGCAGTCAAATTAATGAAATCAAACGTAAAAACGTATTTGCACCTACAAAATCTGTGATTCAAACCTGACCAGTTACACGTCGCCCAACCGCAGAGGATCCTATTATTTGGTTGATTATGGCACTACATAGTATGCTGAACCGAAAACAAGCACTCTTTGCTGCATAAAGGCGCGCGGAAAGGTCCAAGGTCATTTGCCTTACTATTCGTCTTAAGAATGGTTTTGTGCCAAAACATGTTATTTTTTTGTCTCAAAAACACAATATTCTTTGCTCAAAATGGTCCCTCTACACCACGACCACACCCACTAGACCCGTCGTGGACGACATCATCATGACATGATAATGATAGCTTTTTATGTACATATCACAGGAAGCTTAAAGCTATCAAAATACCGCCAGATAAGGGTTTAAACTTAAAATCTTTAGATACATTATATAGTGACAAAATGGCTTCTCATCAGCTTCAAACGAGTTGCCCGCGAACTGTCTCTCATTTGAAGCCGTCAATATGAAATGCATCAAAATGTACAACAAAGGCTGTCGCATATCAGAGACGCACTGCTACCATGCAGAACAAAAATGTGCATTCAAATATAGCCCTCATTTGATTCTCATGATAGCTAAGCAGAACAAAAATGTGCATTCAAATATAGCCCTCATTTGATTCTCATGATAGCTTAGCAGAACAAAAATGTGGATTCAAATATAGTCCACATTTGATTATCATAATAGCAAAGCAGAAACAAATGTGCATTCAAATATAGTCCGCATTTGAGTCTCATGATAGTAAAGCAGAACAAAAATATGCATTCAAATATAGTCCTCCACATTTGATTCTCATGATAGCAAAGCAGAACTGAAATGTGCATTCAAATACATATAGTCCACATTTGATTCTCATGATAGCAAAGCAGAACAAAAATGTGCATTCAAATACATATAATCCACATCTGAATCTCATGATAGCTAAGCAGAACAAAAATGTGCATTCAAATACATATAGTCCATATTGCAATGCACATTTTTGTTCTGCGTGGTAACAGTATGTCTCTTATCTGCGACAGCCAGTCAGTATTGTAAAGAATTACAAGTTTTAAAAGTAAGTGTTTACAACAAACTCAACTAAGACAGGGATCGTTTGGTGACTCATGCATGATTATTTGCTTTATTTTTATTGTATCTATATTGTGCTTGATGATTGATTACATAAACTTTTTCTGTCCGTATTATGAAAGCTTGGTCAGTCATCGATCTACATAATTATGTAGCGCTTTTCTATGGACTAAACATCACTCTAGCATAGATCTATGACTGACCAAGCTTTGATAATACGGGCTTACATATTATCATATTCTAAATGCTAGGTACTCGTAAGTTCTTATATGCTCAACTCGCACTCTCATTCTTATGTAAGTAAAGTAGTGCCAGCCAGATCCAGATACGAAATCGGCGCTGCTACAACGCTTGTGGATTAACCGTGAATCTAAGGTTAACTAGGTACATCGTGACTTTCAAACTAGAGATTTCGATGATCAAGGATTGGATTGTAACCACACGGTTTGTCTACGCGCGGATTCCGTATATGAAGTTGTAGTTACCAATTCTAAGTTAATCTTGAAATTATTTCTCCTTCTGGTACCTTGGCATGGGCACTTTTGTGCTTGGCCCATGACTTGACGGTTTGAGATCACGATATTTCCCTTCAGCATTGGAGTAAAGTAATCAAAAACATAAATTTGAAAATTAGTCAAGTTCGTTTTTAGATAGTGCTTTCACCTATAACAGAGCTAAGTAAGATCCCAAATAGAAATAAATGTACCTCAATATTTCTTCTAAACGGCAATGGCTGCCCCATGCCTCAGTGTGAGTTGACACGGAATTGTTTGCTACAAACGTGTTCTCGAACTGAATGGTCTGTTGCGTGACGATGGTAAGAAGCCCGACGGCATGACGCTTGGAGAGGCCTATTGTATGGGACGCTAGCATCGACACACTCGCGCCTTCCCATTGTGCGGCGGGAGATTTGGCCAAAGACCTCAAGTAGCGCAAATATGCTGGTCTCAACAGAGCCTACAAAAAATTATCAGAGCGTCGTCTAGTCGAAGAGACGCGTTACCCGACGAGAGCTGGTGAGCATCTGGCGCAACGCATCAGCATTGCCATACAGCGGGGCAATGCAGCCAGCGTCTTGGTCACGCTTCCGACTGGTATTGATATGGATCAGTTGAGCTACCTGTAGATTGTTTGCAACAGTCTGCAGTTTCCTTTATTATTTCAATTGTAAATACCTACTAGGTAGTTTTTTTTTCAATTCTAATTATTTGATTATAATTTTCTTTGATAATAAAGATTTTATAAGTTATTCCTTGGGACGATGTACCTATATCCTATATGTAAATAAATACCAGCTATCATACTTAGTTCTAGAATCACAGATATTTTTAGTAAACAAAGAGGTTATTATACAATACCAAATAAATGTTGGTTGTCAATATTTATGATATACCTACATAGTATCATTGTAGCAAATCGCGGAAGCCCAAAATAACTTTTGTTTTTTTTCTGAACGTTTTAGGCTATACACGGGGATTTTTAGAGCAAATCAGTGCTGGTCTAAAATTGTGTGCACAGAGAACATGAATTTGCACCTTGTTGTTTTCTGTTAATGTTATCAGATTATGTTAAATTTTCGTGTCGTTGTTAACAAAAAATATTTTGTATTCTAGAGCAGAATTCCTCTCAATGTATTTCTAAGTTCAATCAGATATCCAGCTCTATAAAGCTAAAACGCGTGCATTGTGTTGTAACTTTAGCAGTATAAACTCGGCGTTCGACGAACTGCGGGTCCACGTGCCTACATTCCCGTACGAGAAGAGGCTCAGCAAGATCGACACGCTTCGTCTGGCCATAGCTTACATCGCTCTACTCAGGGAGGTGAGAATAAGACACCATCATCTTTAAACCGACTTCATTCATTGTTTTACAGGTCTTCAAACTCTTGTGTCACTCCCTAACTCTAGTACTGATAGGTACACGTACACCTATAACTCCGCGGGCCAACTCTACTGCCATAGGTACATGTGGTAGAGTATTCAAGACCAAGTTCGGTCAAGCGAGCATTAATAGGGCTCATGATAGAAATAATAATCTTTGATGTCTAGGGTTATCAACATACCAAGGTTATCGACATAGCTCAAAGGATTAGCAAGCTGAAGTGGCAGTGGGCTGGCCGTATCGAGAAGAACCGACAACCGCTGGGGTAAACGTGTTCTTGAGTGGAGACCGCGACTCGGCAAACGTAGTGTAGGACGCCCTCCGAACAGGTGGGATGACGATTTGCGAAAGACTGCTGGCAGATGCTGGATGCGGCAAGCTACAGGGCGCTATAGCGCTCATTAGGGGAGGCCTATGTCTAGCTGTGGACAAATATAGGCTGATGGTGATGATGATGATGAATGTCTGGGGTCGCCGTCATCGAAATCGATGAGGAGGCCTATATATATATATATATATCGTACTGATTATAAGCTCGTATGGGCTTCTGAGCTCCTGTAGGTACCTATCACTCCTTATGGCCGTATGCTAGTCCCATCCCTGTTATTTGACGCTTGAGCAAAAATTCATAATACAAGGGGTTTGTGAGTTTATGCTCAAGTATCAAATAACAGGGGTTAGGGTTCCGTAGTCAGCAAGGAACTCTTAGGTATATTTTCGCCTTGTCCGACATGTCCGTCCGTCTGTCTGTCCGCGACTTAGCTCAGAGGCCTATGCCAAATAAAAGCTTTCTATTCATAATAACTAGAAAGATTTTATTTGGCATAGGTAGGTAGGTAGGTAATAGGTATGCATACTAAGTATCACGCCGCCGCCGCGCCGAAAAAGTGGTGTAATAATAAATAAATAAATAAATAATGTCATGGTTATTATAATTAAAGTCATTTATAACTTGAATACAAAGATTATAGGAACGTAGGGTCTTAGGACCTTTGCTTGAATATTACAGATTTCATATCATTTAGGGTTGTGTTGTGATTATAAGCATAGCTATAAGTACAGGTTGATTGTTCTTCTTTCCCCTATATAAACAGTTATATGGTGACCAAAAACAAGTGAACAATGTTAACAACATTCACTTATTTTCCAGGTTTTAGATGCGGACTACGATCCACTAACGTATGTGGAGAAATGTCTACGCGGGGAGATAAAGGCAGATCGCGCCAATTGGAATACTAGCGGTAAAATCGTAGCTATAGCTACCGACTTTAATAACCTAGCGTTTTACTTTAAAGCTTTTCTCGTATTTGATAAAAGTCCGTAGCTAAGATAAAAATACAATAAAAAAAAAACAGAAAAAGCAAGCAATTGCAGAGGTAAGTAGAGTCTCTGAAAAACATCTCTGTATTACACAATCAACAGCAGTCTACGAAGTCTGCTTTTGGTAGGTACCTAGGTAAATTATACTTTTATTATTTATTTTTTAGACCTAACAGCACGGCTGTCCTGGATCAACTGGGAGAACCTGGGAGTGAACCCTCAACGTCGCAGTGTCCTCACGTCTTTGGCTCTTAGCTCAGATAACCTGCAGTTCCACAATTAGATTACACAACTCCCCTTGTCCTAGGTGAGCGACAAACACAACGCGATGCCCACTTCCTAGATACAAAATGAGAGCTCTCATGAGCGGTGCGGGTGCGAATTGTCACTGAAATGTGTCTTTTAAAGCAGTATTTCTACACGACAAACACTAAATAAAAAACATTCACAAACACGTTGCGGCTGTCGCTCATCTAGGACAAGAGTTTTTCCGTACAATGCAAACCAAGGCACAAGTGAACCGTTCGCCGCCGTTGAGTTTTAATTAATGTCGTATAAAGACATTTTAAATGATCAAAGCCGTTCGCTTTGCCCAAACTTCCCCTCAAATCTGAAGCATAGATTATTTGTCTAGAATTCTGCTAATTATAGTTGAACGCAACGTTACAATAACGCCAGATATTTTTGTGGGTGATTGACCATTCCATCAAATGTTTAGGACCTTGCAGATTTTAAACACCAGGTATTTATAATAATGCTACCAACTTAGTAGGTAGAGAATTTATTAATAGGTATGCATATATCTATTAGTAAATTATTGATTACCATTACAAACCACGCAGAGATATTGCAATCTTAGTCCTGTATGTAAGATACCGAATAAGTCGGTTGTAAGTTGGTATTACAAGCTGTAATACAAACTTCAAATTCAATTAGGTTGAATGGGTTAAATTGTCTAAGGGTTGAATAGATTGTTGAAGAAGTAGGTAGGAAGGCAAGTAGATCTCATTTGTGGTAGGGCACCTATGTAGACGACTTTTAGGTAACTATATTGCTTTGCCAGGCTATCATCAAGGACAAAGTCTTCTTACGTAGTTGGGGGCTGCAGACGAAAAGCTAAAGCAACATTGTTTAACTAATCTCACATACGAGTACCTATAGCTCACGCAGTTTTACATAGTAGGTATGTACCACAATTCACAAAGCTAATTGTGCATAGTGCAATTATGCACATAGGTATGAAAAATGCGTTAGCTATGCGAGCTTAGAAAAATAAAGTAAGCTTAATTGTTGTGTTAACTGTCCAACATTATTTATTTACTTAAATTTTTAATACTTTAATTTTATTTAATAAGAATGTGAGAAGGATAACTAGAAATCTTATTTGAGTTGGAAGAATGCCAACGTTTTATCCCACACACGAAAACTTATAGGTATATGGCACAAAGTGCGACCCGCAGGGGCGCTGGCGCTCCGCATTGAACGCGTTAAAGTTACGTTAACTTAACTCCGTCGGATGTCTATATCTTCCAAACTACTGAATATTTAACTTAGAAATTTATATGGTAAAGTTCAGGACTTACTTTAGCCGTCATGTTATGAAAATACGAATCCACAAAATTCAAAAAAATCGTAAAGTAACCCCTAAATTCTTACTCAGATCATAATTTCTAAATAATTACAGAAGTTAAAATCTTGAGAATAAGCATGGTAATTGAGCTAAGTATAAAGATCATTTTTAAGTTGCGTTTTTTTTTTCAAGTAATATCCAAATTAAGTACCTAATAGATAAAAAGCAAAAACTTGATTTACCTATGGGCTTGCGTTGCTCTGCCCTCCCGCTCCTATGAACGCGAAATCCTATGCCTATCCTTTCCACAAAATGGCGTCTTTAGTACGCCTCTTTAAAGATCATCACATCTTCAGGGTCGCGTGTTCCGCTCCCTGCGAGCACTGCGCTGCAGAACTCGTTGTGCACGACTCGCGGGAGTCGAGGATTGGCGATGTTGTGGCGTGACACAGTCATCTTCTAGTGAAGATCTATCCTCTCATCATAGATGAGTAGTTGAGTGCCACTTATATCCACTGCGTTAACCTCACATTGTAATGAACTCGCCAGTTACTACCACTAAGACAGTTTATAGTTAAAAGTTGTCTTAACTCTCCGTCCGCAACCCACATGAATAGGCAGGCATGGCTTGCATAAGGTAGGATCACATTGCTCGTACACTCTTGTAGAGTCGTTTCGCCCCATATACACTTCCGATAATGTCTCGGTGAATAGGTACTTACTGAATAGTGATGTTATGGCGAGGGCAACCGTATTGCTATTACCTCAGCTGTTGTCTTCCAAAAATCACTCCACTTATGATAATGTTCAAATTATACTTACGCAAAAATAAAACTTAGAATAACTTATTTTTGACAAAACTATAAGAATATTATTTACGGGCATTATAAACTGCGCCGAAGGTTTGTTGTATTTATTTCATTAGATAGTGATTGATAGCAGATGTACCTACAGATAGATTTTCATGTAGGTAATAATTTTATATTAGATTGTATTAGTAAGAGTTAAAGTGATATTTATACCTACCTCGGTAAACACTACATTAACCTGTTGGCAGGTAGATGACAACGATGTTACGTGCAATACTTAATTTTAAGAAAATAACATTGTCGCGTACGGACTTAGTAAAGCAAGGTAATGTTTATGATTAATTTTCTTTATATATATGAGATTTGTATTAAGGTGGTACGTCACACGAGAAATAAACAGATTTTTACTATTTTCTAGGTTCTACGAGTAAATTATGCGGTTATATTACTTCGACATTATGTAATGTTGATTTTAGCAATACATAACTCTCTTGTAAAATAGGAAGACTAACAAACGACAATAACTGTTTCGAAATTTGTTTTAGCTTGGGTTCATAGCAAATGGCTTATAATGTGCATAGCATTTATTATCTGCTATCTACATTAGGTACTTGTAGAATACAGAAATCACAAAAGACCGGATATTTTTTAATCTAGCGTCACGTTCCACCTTAATGTAGAATAGAAATAGTTAAGTAGGAAACTAGTTGATAATAATTAAACATGGTTATCTTTAAAAATGGTCTTTTATTCGCCTTTTAAACTACTCTTTTCTTATAACTAGAGACTAGATGGATAAACAGTTACCTACCCACAACGTGTTAATAACTACACAAATAGAGATGCCACACGGGCGCTGCCGCTGCGCTGCGTCGTCGTGGCATTGACGCTCCGTAGTTCTACATCAAATCTGCCCGGCATGCCACACGGCGCTGAAACAACGTGCATCGAAACAACGCACGCGCAGCGCACAAGGAGTGAGGAAGACGAGGCGGGAAGGGGTGCTGCGGTGGCTACGTCGTCGTGGCAGCGCTCGTGTGTCATCTCTCTTAGTCACTACAAAATTAACTCCCCAAGTACTTACCCGTTTAAGACCACGAAACAGAAAAAACAAGTTGTTGTTTTTTCTGTTCCGTGTTTAAGATCGACAGTCCAACTAGGTACTTAAATGTGTAGTAAAAACGAAGGCATTTTGTAGTACCGGCAGTTTATAAAAAAAATGTTCCTAAATCCTAAAAATGTATACATGTAACAATTCTAAAACACAATATTGAAAATATCAAACATTGCACTGATCTAGTGTTGGAGACAAACTTACGCTTCTAAGTAAATGGAAATAAAAATAATATTCTACGGAATATTAGTCTTACAAGAAGGAAAGGTCTACTTACAATATTAAACTAAGTAAATGTGTCACAAATGCAAGTCGTTTGAGATCTGATTTACAACCATAATACAAGAGTTCCATTAACCTATCCACAACAGTCAAGACAACCAGAATATTAATGACAACCACGAACCATATAAGAAACCACGTCGCACCGCCCAGGGTCTACCCGAGGCTTATTTATTCTTAATAATTATTTATCAACTAGATGATTAGATGAACATAAATAATTCAATAAAATTCTAAGAAATTAATTTAGTCCCAAAAATTTCGATTTTGGCAATTATTTAATTCTTAGAGATTACTCAGAGTGCTCGGGTTTATATACTTTAAATAATATAATACAAGAACCTGTAATAAAAAAACTGACAGTGTAGAAATTGCCCTTATTAAATAAATAAATAGGTACCTACTCAATACTGGACAACCCAAACAGCATTATATAGTCCCAAGCCAATCAGAGCTTGTGTTATGGGTACTAGATAACTGATATATCTAATACTACTACATACATACTTCTACATAGATAGATATTATACGTAAAGAAAATAACCAGATCACCCGGGACAAATATCTGCAGATCGTTCGAACATTTGTCCCAAGGCGGTAGTCGATAACGCAACCTGCTGCGTTTATCATTTAATTTCATTTTATTTATTTAACCATTTCGAAAGAAAATAACAATCAAATAACAAATTTAAATTAAAACTAGTATTAACAATAGAAACAATTAAGCTATCTGCAAACTGTTGCAAACAATCTACAGGTAGCTCAACTGATCCATATCAATTACCATTATCAATTACCTGTAGATTGTTTGCAACAGTTTGCAGATAGCTTAATTGTTTCTATTGTAAATACTAGTTTTAATTTAAATTTGTTATTTGATTGTTATTTTCTTTCTGAATAAAGATACTGTTTCTCAATCTAAAAAAAAAATTACCATTTCGTTACATTGTCATAATAACATTGGTAGGTCAAAACAACAATAATTGATTTTAGTCGCAAATTAAAATAATACCATAAAATACTCTGACTGATTAAAAAATTGATTAAATTAATTTAACTTAACTTAATTATTGTTGCGTCGCGGTTGGATCTTCGCCCAACGCGCCACAGAGGTCAAATTATAGATTTATTAAAAAAGGCTTTTTGTAACCCCATATTGGTTTTTTTTGACAATTAAAGTAGCCTTTGTCAGTCTGGCTGCTGAATCCGATAACTACAATGCGGATTGCAGACCGAAAGCTTACAGCCGGTCTTTTATCTGCTTGTTATAATAATTATTTGACAATAGTTTACACATTTTGTTAACAAAATTTGTAAACTACAACAATGACAATGTTGTGATAATAGTTTACACATTTTGTTAAAATTATAATAAGCAAATGAAAAACCGGCCTGAAGTAAGCTTCAGGCTGGTGTCAGCCATGCGAGTTATGCTAAACTAAGGTAAGCCTTATATTTGACAATAGTTTACACATTTTGTTAACAAAATGTGTAAACTATTGTGAAATTATAATAAGCAAATGAAAAATTGGCCTGAAGCTTACCTTAGTTTAGCATTAGCATGACTCGCAGGGCTGACATAGTTTTTCATGTTACATAGTAGTTTGCACACATGTATGAAAAACTCAGAACTAAGTTCACTTAGCTTTTTGTCTACAACCTAGATTTAATTTCTTTGCAGTCGGGGCAAAACTACGTAAGGGGAAGGCTAACAGCTTTCATTGGAGCTATTTGTGCAATTTATAATAAGGGTTCCAGAGAATCACTACGCGATATAAAGTACTAAACTTATTGACAGTATATATAACACAATAATAAGTCCCTACTTATTTATGAAAACTTTTTGCACACTTAAAGAAATGTTAATCGGTTCCCTAAAATAGCGACAAACTTGATTAAAATAATAGAAATAAGTATAAACTTGCTGTGCCCACAACTAGGCTTCTCAAGATTAATGTATCTTTTATAGTATATGCTTCTACAACAAAACTTCAAGTTAGATGCAAAAATTATCAATAAATAAATTCAAACAAATTGTCAAATATATCCTTTGTAAAAAGGCTTACTAGTAAATATCAGATATTAATCACATGGATAAAAAAGCTTGTGACGAATTTTGCCCCAATTCGAAAACTAACAACCTAAAAAGTTAAAGGTTTTTCTTGTCCGTTTACTTTAGCTTAAAAAGATTGAAGTGAACATAAAATCAGTGACCTCTTTATTTCTTAGTTTTACTTTTTGTAATTTGAATTTTGTGACGTGTCCAAGACCCGATGATGTAAGTCTAAATGTCTTAACTAAAGGAAACAAAACTCTTTAATAATTGTACCGATAACGACGCGGTTCTGGTTGAATGACCTTAAACATAAGTTATATTTCAAAGGGCTTAAGGCCATTCCTTACTATAATCTACAACACTGTGCACAGTCTGCCAAACCACACCGTTACCTACGGGCCGATGACGGGAAGGGAACAACACATGCCTCGCAAAAGTTCTTCCTTGCGTCAATCCCAAAAACAGCTTCCAATTATTAAGCCTTCCGAAATCATACGGATGCATGAACGATTTGATGACAGTACGCGTTCGTGCATTCACAGCTGACTCAACACTGGTCTCCCCTTTGCTGATATGCTTCCCGTGCATAATCAAAAGAGTTGTTAATGAAAAGGCCACTCCGACGCAAGTGAATGCCATAAAAAATACCGCTCGTCTCTTCCATGAGTGTGCGCATATCCTTTGCGCCTCTGTGATTGGTGGAACGGGTAGGTCGTGCTCCCGGGGAGAGTTGAACGCGTCGTATTCGTCGAACTCCTTGAGAGGAACGATAGAACCTCTTTGGTCTATTCTCACCGGGTGGCCGATCAGATCGGGATCGTTGTTCGGCAGAAGACCACCTTTGGAGAAAGAACATTTTATTTTAAAAATTTCAAGTCTTAAAGATATATTTGCATCAAACATGGTACGCAGATGGTATAAATATGTGTGTACAATGTGTTCAATTCTCGCTATGGTCTAGCATGCGAAAATACAATGAAAATTTAAGATTAAATCATTTAAGTTACAATTTTTTTTATCATATTATCAAATATCATTAAAAAAATCTATTATAAATAAATAAAATTAAATATTAAATATCATTCAAAAAATTCTATTATATTCTATATAATTCTACCATTTAAACAATTTTATTTTACTATTCATATATGTAATATATCTTAGTTTTACGAATTCATTATGGATGTATTTGGGTTAACTACGAATCTTACGAATCTGAGGACTTCTTCAGAACATTTTAAACTTTCGCGATTTGTTAACATATTAGAGATAATTTATCGGGTATTTAAAGAAAAAAAAACGCGACAAGTACTTGATAAATAATCTTTAAAACGTTGGTGTTCTTCCAACACAAATAAGGTTCGTAGTTAACCCGCTTACATCCGTAATAAATTTGATTTATATAAATAGTTGTTCCTTAATTTAAGTTCAAGGGAACTTAAATTTTAGGTAAGTACCTATGTTATTATATATTTATATACACATTGACAAGCAGCTTTAATTATACTTAAATGTGTAGTTTCTGTTTGAGTCTCTACATAGTTTATGGTTTTTGTCGCACGTTTTCCGGAAAAAACATCAGTGATTGCTAACAAAATTTGCTAATACATAAATATAGAGGCATGGTAGCAGTAGCAAATAGCAAACCAAGCTTCATATAATGCTGGACAATTCACACAGCATTATCTAGCCCCAAGCTAAGCAGAGCTTGTGTTATGGGTACTAGATAACTGATATACATTGTATAATATAATACAAAACATAAATATATATTTTTTATTATATTATAAACGACCAGATCACCCTGAACAAATGTCTGCAGACCGTACACACATTTGTCCCGAGGCGGGAATCGAACCCGCAACCTTCTGCGTCGCAGGCAGACCTTCGCCCACCGCGCCGCAGAGGTCGTCAGCTCCATATATAAGGGTTTGCAGTCTACTGTTGTATTGTGTTAAGTCATTTTGTTTAAGTGTTGTTTTATGTGTATATCATTTTATCATTCCTTTGTATATCAAACAAGAAGTAGTTACCTGTGTCATTGACCCACATGACTTGATAGCCGAGCTCTAACCCAGCGATTATGATGAACACCACACCCGCCACCATATACACCATGTATAGGTAGAAATATCTGTAATAAAAACATTGTAGGTTTAGCATTAAGATAGACAGATTATATCTTTATTTCACCATCAGTAAATTGTAATTTTATTATTTATTTTATTATACTCGGTTATAATAAGTAATAACTTGTGACGTGTAAAATTTCTTACCAATAAATTGTTTAATCTGTTTAATCTGTAAATTTACAGAAAATAATGAAACATAAAGTTAATACTAACGTTTTAAAGTATGGCAAGAAATGCCCATCCTTGCCTTAAAAGCGTCTCGATTTTATGAAATGAGTGAAAACCATCGATCACAATATTCTACGCCTCATCCGGAACTTCAACCTCAACAGCCTATAATGGTCCATGCTGGACGCAGGCCTCCCCATGATTTTTTATCTCATGGGGGTAATGCCCATAATCAGGTTAGGGATCAGTGGTCGATATATTCTGCAAGAGGCGCTGCAGCCCGTCCCTCGGTGTAAGTCCCTTAGTCGCCTCTTGCGATACCCACGGGAAGAGTTGGGGGTGGTGAAAACTTTATTCTAAGCCGGCACCAAACGGCAGCCCGATTTTGGTAAACCTTCGTTAATAATAATCAATACGAATTATTCCCCGAATACCTACTAACTAACTGCCTAATAAGGACACAAATTCAGGTCGATCAGCTCCTCCACCACGAAATCGCAAAATGAATAGAAATGTATGACTTTGTGAGTCTGACAACGGGGATTTGCCATTTTACCTAACCCAAACTTATTGTAGAATGTTTGTCAACAAACCACAATGCAAATAACTAATAAAACCGGCCAAGTGCGAGTCGGACTAGCGCATGAAGGAACCCTTCATGCGCGAGTCTGACTCGCACGTAAGATTATCTATAAATACGACAGTAAAATCACGTTTGTTTTATGGGAGCCTCCTTAAATATTTATTTTATTCTGTATTTTAGTATTTGTTGTTATAGCGGCAACAGAAATACATCATCTGTGAAAATTCAATATCAAGTAAAAAACCCTAATAAGGCATTTTTTTTAAAACTCACTTTTCCAGAAATACAGAAGAATTTATTATTTTCAACATCGAGCACGTAACTCCTAACTATGAGTTTTCTATAACTCACGTTTTCAGATTTCCCGCAATGGCCCTTAAAAAAACTCATCGTGTATAGAGTTTTTTTTTTTCAGGGTTACACTATCACATGTGTTTTATACGGGTTACCCGAACTAGAGGTAACCCAATCGAAATGCGCAGACGAATGAAAGTATTACCCATTGGAAGGGGTTAACCTACGAATTAATGCATGAAGAGGAAACAGTAGCGATGACCTCCCATGACGTTACCACATACCACATTTACACTGATGGGGCCAAGACCAATACAGGAGCTGGCTGCGGCTACTCTTGCTCTGATATAGGACTCTCGAGAGCCCAACCGCTGAACTCAGCCACCACGGCCTTTCAGGCGGAAACCTTGGGACTCCAACTGGCGGCAAATCATATTCTTCTGGACAAAACAATCAAAGAGTCAACCTGCCAGATGCAGCTGGTCTTTAAAACTGATAGCGCTGCACTAATAAATGCACTCAAAAGGACAGAAACGAGATCAAAATCAATTGTAGAATGTCACAACGCTTTACAAAAACTTTCAGAACACAGTAAAGTCTGCATACAGTGGACAGAGAGTCGATCCTGTCCAGGAAACATAAATGCAGACAGACTAGCAAAGGAGGGAGCAAGACTGATCCCAACAAAACAGGACATCAGTCTCTCAAACCCGCCCACAGCAGAAGTCAAAAACAGACTAAAACTTAACTCAGAAAAGGAACACCAAAACCTGTGGGAACGTCGAACAGACTGCAAACACACTAAAACAATATTTCCTTTCAAAGATAGGAAAACAACAAACACGATGCTCAAGATGAGCCGCGAGGACTTAAGAACAATGGCGGGTATCATCACAGGCCACTGCGAGCTTAACCACCATCTCTTTAAGACAGGAGCCACAGACAGCAGCCTGTGTCGTGGCTGCCTCCTGGAAGAAGAAACTGTGGAACACGTTGTGGTACACTGCGCGGCCACAGAGGAGGCCAGACAGAAAACGGGATTGAAAAGTCTCATAGAGACATCAAACCTGTCCACACCCATAGAAAAGCTGAAACGAAGCTGTCAATCTCCAAAAGTCCTGCTCCGATACTTCAAGGAGCTGGGCTGGTCAGGGCCTGGTTAGGCAGGGGGATAATGCACAATACACTCCTATGCGAGATGTCAGTGCAGATCCCAGTTCCCCCACTTAGAATTAGAATTAGAATTAGAAGGGGTTAACCCAAACTCGGTGTTGTACGGTCCCTGGATAGATATATAAATGATACAGATCCTAACAGATATAGATACTAACCTCGCATTATAATATCCAACGCAGTTGTTAAGCCACGGACAGTGGTGGTCCATAGCAAGGATACAGCGGTCGCATACAGAGCAATGGTGGGTGCGCTGTGGCTTCAGAGAGATGCACTTTTTGCACACACTCGCTGCTTCTGTTAGGTGAATATTCTGTAAGTAAACAAGTAAGCCTATGTACTTCTATTTATGTATGGTGCTGGCTTTACAGACACCGGTAATCATCTAGACTCCAAAGGTTTCATCATCATTATCTGCCTATAATAGTCCACTGCAGGACATAAGGCGCTATGGCGCTCATTAGGGGAGGCCCTTTATGAGCGCCATAGCGCCCTGTCTTCAGCTTGCCGCATCCAGCATCTGCCAGCAGTCTTTCGCAAATCGTCATACGCAAATCGTTTGCAATTTTTCAATGGGCATGTTGACTGATTTTGTGAAACTATCCCGAGATGTTCTTGGACTTTTACTGAATTTACTGAATACAAACAAAATCACACTAATATTATAAATACAAAAATTTGTTCCTCAATCACGCCAAAACAGCTGAACGGATCTGGAAGAAATTTTACACATAGATAGATTATAGTGTGGAATAGCACATAGATAGCCTATGTGCTATGTGTATTTTATCCCGGATTCCGACGGGAACAGGAACTACGCGGGTGAAACCGCGAGGCGCTGCTAGTATAATATAATCCATAATCCGTGCCATCAGAATGGGACGGGACCATTTCGAACTGAAACAAGCGTGGTTTCACACATTTTGTCAGTGCGCGGATTGTACCGGAAACGTGACGTAAAATAGGTATTTACTTTGACAAAGTAGTGCGGGGTATATGTATCCTATATACCATATGACTAGCGCTTATGCAAGTACCTACTTCTATAAGGGTTGCTCGCACTCACAAGGCTAGGACTCAAAGTGCGAGCGGCGTGAGGCCAGGTCACCTCTAGGCTCGAGACCGAGAGGCTAGGTTACCTCTAGGTTCGAGACCGAGAGGCTAGGTTACCTCTAGGTTCGAGACCCACAGGCTAGGTCACCTCTAGGATCGAGATAGAGAGGCTAGGTCACCTCTAGGCTCGAGACCGAGAGGCTAGGTTACCACTAGGTTCGAGACCGAGAGGCTAGGTTACCTCTAGGATCGAGATAGAGGCTAGGTTACCTCTAGGATCAAGATAGAGGCTAGGTTACCTCTAGGTTCGAGACCGAGAGGCTAGGTTACCTCTAGGTTCGAGACCCAGAGGCTAGGTCACCTCTAGGATCGAGATAGAGAGGCTAGGTCACCTCTAGGCTCGAGACCGAGAGGCTAGGTTACCTCTTGGTTCGAGACCGAGAGGCTAGGTTACCTCTAGGATCGAGATAGAGAGGCTGGGTTACCTCTAGGATCGAGATAGAGAGGCTAGGTCACCTCTAGGCTCGAGACCCAGAGGCTAGGTTACCTCTAGGTTCGAGACCCAGAGGCTAGGTCACCTCTAGGATCGAGATAGAGAGGCTAGGTCACCTCTAGGGTCGAGACCAAGAGGCTAGGTTACCTCTAGGTTCGAGACCCAGAGGCTAGGTCACCTCTAGGATCGAGATAGAGAGGCTAGGTTACCTCTAGGATCGAGATAGAGAGGCTAGGTCACCTCTAGGCTCGAGACAGAGAGGCTAGGTTACCTCTAGGATCGAGATAAAGAGGCTAGGTCACATCTAGGCTCGAGACCGAGAGGCTAGGTTAGCTCTAGGTTCGAGACCGAGAGGCTAGGTTACATCTAGGCTCGAAACGAGAAGCCAGGCGGGTGTGTTGAAAAAAATATTATCATTTTGTAGCGAATGAAAAACAAAATGAAAAATACCGCTCGAAAACATTTACCTACCTACATGATTATTATGATCGTCCGAAACACTCGCACTTGACGGATCTTGTTTTGCCATGTGTCCATCATTTTAAGCCACCGAGTAAATTTTTGTAAATTAAATTAGCATGTGTTATTCTAGAACTTAAACTATCTACATACTATATTTCAGCTAAATAGGAGATACGTACATGGTAACAAACATTTACACAAACTTTCACATTTTTAATATTAGTATAGATGACCCCAAGAAGGTCCCATATAATTTTAATGTTCAAGGTTTGAGTATTTGCCCCGGAAATTGTAAAAAACCAGTGTAAAATTAAGGAATTACCGGTAGGTTTTAGATTTTTAAAACAATCAAAAATTATAGTATAAAACAGACACAAAATCATGCAAGTGGAGTTTCAAACGGAGTGCGATAACTGGAGATATTTCCTAGTAACATATGAAATATTTTTACTGAGGTTAGAAATATAGATTGCCCCTCGCATACCATTTTAAGGCCGGAAGGTGAGTCGTTCTCATGGAGGACTATAGGTAGTACCTACCTACATCTACGTAACCAATGTTCTTTCCCTAAAGGAACTAGGCACCTGGAATGAAGATGATCCGTGCATCCCACGTAGCTGGCGATCTGGCTTTCTGCACCGTTATTTATAGAGAAGCTGGCGCTTGCGCACTGCGCAGTCACCATCAAATTTTAACACTGCTGCGTTGTGCCCGACTCAACAACATATCAATGTTGTTGTTGGGTTATTTCAATCATTGTTTAACAACCTATTTTGGTTTTATTTCTTACTAGCAGAACCACGGAAATTCGTACAAAATAATTGAATAAATTATAAATAATGCTGGACAATTCACACAGCATTGTCTAGCCCCAAGGTAAGCAGAGCTTGTGTTACGGGTACTAGATAACTGATATACATAATACAATACATTACATAGATAAATTGTACATGAAAACGACCAGAACACCCGGAACAAATACGAGAAGATCGTACAAATATTTGTCCCAAGGTGGGAATCGAACCCGCAACCTCCTGCGTCACAGGCGGACCTTCGCCCAACGCGAAAAAAATACAAAGTATGGGACGAGATTTTACATAGAATAATATAAGTATAGTTATTTTTGCTACATACATGTGGTGGATATCCTGGATGCGTTGTCACTCCCATATAATAATGAAAAATAATGTTCAGCAGTAGCCAATTCCCGTAGATTACCAGGCAGAAAGTTAGTTGGGGATTCCGCTCCCACCAATATGGAAGCCCTACCCAGTAGGCTATCAGTACTACGGCTGTAGTCAGCACAGACACGCAGAATACAAACATCTGAAATGGAGTGGCGTTTTGATTTGTGTCGAATGTTATTTTTGAACACAAATGACAACTCAGGCAAAAAGTGGGAGATAGAACGTTTTAAAAAAAAAAGTTCAATCGATCCCCCTGTTAGTCACAACGCCAACGGGACAAATAGAACTTTTTTCCCATTTCTCCTCCTAAGAGGGACAGAACAGGGTGACAAATGGGAATAAACAAATTTTTCGCCTGATATTGCTTGCTGTGCTTTTACATGGAGAGATTGATAGAATGGTTTCAACCTTGACACTTTTGAAGGACACCTCTACAGTTCCTTTCATCTAAGGGCGCATTCACAGACGCATTCGTTTTTTTTCCGAGCAAGTTCATGCACCTGATAGTATTTCGGATCCGGAGTGAACGATTGTATTCAGTAGCGAAAAATCCGTAAAAATGGTCCTATATATAGTAACGGATCCGCTGTGTAAATGCGCCCTATGTTTGTAAACCAGAATATGTCCTTCTGTGTATATAGAGCACGGTGATTAGTTTAGCAGAATAGCGCCCCTGGCTAAGCAGAGCTTTTGTGTATGCATGGGTGGGTACTAACTTAACTTTTCAACGATGTGGTGCATTTGAATTAAAAGATTTTGGATAAGTGGAATGGGCATCCATCCAAGAAGTTTTATCAAATATTGGACAAAGCGGACTCAAAATACTAAACATAATTTATTTTGAACTTACCTTTCCTAAGAACTTGGCAAAGTTGTCTACGAATCGATGTATTGGTTCCAATAGGAAATCAATCACATAGTTATAATTCAAATGGTCATTGTACGTCAAACAGCATAATACGAATGTGATTCGGGATATCGTCAGACTTATCTGTAATCTGAAATACGACAAAAGGTAAGTACCCATTGAGAATGGCTGGAGGATAATTTACTCTAGGTCTAAGGCCCGTATTATGAAACTATGCTCAGTCAACAAAAAGTAACGCTTCTGCCATAGAATATCGGTGTCAATGACTGAGAAAGCTTACGCAAGGATTTCTACTTAAGCGTAGAATCTCTGCCCAAGTAAATCTTATCCGTGTTTGGTTCATCGTTTGCAAAAATGAAGAAATAAAAAATAATATATTTCAAAATAATTTGAATTGTACAAATTGTACAAAGCTACCCCCAAACTACCCTCATGAACCTGTGTGTTTATAGTTAGCTTAAGAGGTTTAATTGTATCAGGATATAGGACGCGCTCCAGGTACATGCCTCGGGATAAATTCAAAAGCCCTATGAAAACATTATAAGTAGGGGAGCCCACGATGCTAAATGGGGATTTACTCGAGCGTCATAGAGACCTATTAGGTTGCAAAGCTTAGATGATAAAAAATAAAACGTCAAGTGCGAGTTAGACTCGCGCATCAAGGGTTCCGTACAAACTCCTACTCTTTAGCAAAGAAATCAGTCAAATCCAGACGAATAAGGCACAATAATTTTCTGATTTGATAACGATTATGACGTAACTTATTTAGTCCCTCGAACTATTGGCGTCTCGAGACTAAATAAGTTACGTCCAACCCTAGTGTAACAATGTACTATTTTGAATGAATAAACCACAAATTTACGGTTTTCTGATTTTTCCCTTTACTTGTGCTATAAGTCATTGCTTCTTGCCAAATTTCATGGTTCTAGGTCAACGGAAAGTACCCTACAGGTTTTTGGTCCATGGCGAGATTCGAAAATTATTTTTTCTGTGAATATACTAAAAATTTACGGTTTTCGAATTTTCCCTTTACTTGTGTTATAAGACCTTGCTTCTCACCAATTTTCATGGTTCTAGGTCAACGGGAAGTACCCTAAAGGTTTTTGGTCCATGGCAAGATTAAAAAATTATTTTTTCTGTGAATAAACTACAAATTTACGGTTTTCAGATTTTTCCCTTTAATTGTGTTATAAGACCTTGCTTCTCACCAAATTTCATGGTTCTAGGTGAACGGGAAGTACCCTATAGGTTTTTGGTCCATGGCAAGATTAAAAAAATATTTTTTCTGTGAATAAATTACAAATTTACGGTTTTCGGATTTTTTCCATTACTTGTACTATAAGACCTTGCTTCTCACCAAATTTCATGGTTCTAGGTCAACGGGAAGTACCCTATAGGTTTTGTGTGCATGTGATTCCCTAGGAAAATTGAAAAAAAATAGACATAAACAGCTGTAACTTTTGATTGCGTTGACTTAGAAGTTTGATTTATATCGAGGCTTCAAGAGGTTACGAGCCTGCGTATATGATGTGAATATCAACTCGATAACTCTACGCGTTTCTGAGAAAAGTGGGTTGACAGACGGACAGACGGACAGACGGACAGACGGACAACAAAGTGATCCTATAAGGGTTCCTTTTTTCCTTTTGAGGTACGGAACCCTAAAAATGTTATATAATATATATACCTTTTCATCGGTGGGGGAAGCGGCTATAGATTTTTAAATATGTAAAAAAATACTGTTGCATGGACATACTCGAGCGCGTCAGATATTGATAGCATCAATGTCCTACGTATTTTTAATAATGTACGTATGTTAATCTGATCATTTGCATGATGCGGGTGGTTGTACGTAAGGGTAAAAATGAAAAAAAAAAAAAAAATCGAGCGCGTCTGGTTTTCTAAGGGGGTATTAAGTGCACCAAAAAAAAACTCTCATTCAATAACCTGACGATTTCGATCTGACGCAAACTCGCGGCCATTATTATAACGTGCAAAAAAAATTCGCCATTTTGAAATACTCAAGCGCGTCAGATTAAGATATATGTTGTTCATCTTTATGTTCTAGACGTGCTGTCTCATAATCTGACGATTTTCTAAAGGGATACGCCTAATCTGATAAAAAAAAAATTTAATCATTGAACTTAATTAATTGAAAAGCTCAGG
Organism: Eupithecia vulgata; assembly: GCA_946478455.1. Lineage (NCBI taxonomy): Eukaryota > Metazoa > Arthropoda > Insecta > Lepidoptera > Geometridae > Eupithecia > Eupithecia vulgata. The sequence continues at coordinate 13,852,723 of OX297859.1, read as the reverse complement.
AAATAGCATGCAAATAAATAAGTGTATGTTTTTTGAGTAGAATACTTGTATTTATAAGCAAATAATTAAAAAAAATGCCCAAAAAAATAATTTTTTTATAATTAATTGATTAATTAATCATCATCTTCATCTTCATCAGAAATATAAAATAGAAAAATAAAAAAAATAGAAAAATAAAATAGGAAATATAGGTATCACCCAGCTGCACGCATTAAACTTTATCGACGATTTTTTATTATTTCGGCTTGCGGAAATCGCCAGATTATATATTTTTCGTTATCGTTGAATTTTTCCTTCAAAATAAAAGAAATTTGGCTACGCTCGAGAATGACGAGATGACGTTTTTTTTTTACAACTTTGCTGCCCTCCCCTTTCTTTACGTCACTCTCAAATTGTCAGATTAGTGGAATATACACTTTTTAGCATGTAATTAACTCACCCTACCTTAATCTGACGCGCTCGAGAATTTCTAATGATCAATTTTTTTTACTAATCTGATCCTTTATCCTTCACGGGCGGCCTTATATATGGGGCTCATATTTGGTGGAGGTACTTAACCGGATACAAGGTATCGCCCTGTATATTAATCTGCCGCGCTTTAGTAAATCCCGAAATCCCCGCTTGGGCTCCCCTACTATTACACTTTGACATGTGACCATAGACGAGTGACATTAGTAGAATTATAAAAGATGTATATCATCTTCTGGGTGAGTGTGTACAGAGCCAGTCTTTAAAATCACATTTGGAAACGCTCTTTAACTCTGCATTGTTTAGTTTTGGCATTTTTTTAGGCATCTTAGCTGCCCCACTTTGCGTATACCTAGCGTCCAGGATTATTTATAAAATATTAAGTAAGTATATGACATTAAATGAGACTCATTGAATATAGGTAACTAAGAGGGCTAACAAACTCAGTATTCGGCTAACTAAAAGACCTTATAAAATATATGATTTATATAAATAAATAACAGTAACTATGATCTACTACATTTAAGAAGTAGGTAGGTACAACAAGTCTATCGCTTACCGTGTCAAAGTGAGCAGGTTTCTGCATCTTTCCCTGCACCCTCGAACATTACCACTGAACGGGTTCTTCCACTTTATCAGCACCATTATTCAGGCTTATATTGTTATTGGTAAAAAAGAACTACACTGTCAGTTTTACACGCCGATTGGAATACCCACACTTAATTTACTTTAGTAACTTTATTTAGGAAAATACTTCATTTCAATGTGGAATTCCCAGATCACTAGAAACTGGTGGATGGAATTGTGTGTGGAAGAAAAGAAAGGTAAATAAAATGTTCAACAATTTCTTCAACTTCTTATTTCATGGCTGGGCGCTGGCGCACTCTAGAGATCCACAGAATACTAATAAAACTGTCATGTTTTGTCAATGAAAAAAGAGATCTCTTCGGTCGACTGTAGATTTGTCAAAGACACAGATGTACTAGGGATGCTAACGCATGTCAAAGCTGTAGATCAATGTCGATCATGTCCATTCTTTGACAGGGGTACAAGGGAGACTCCAATATCCTTATATTAAACCCGCCTCCATTCCATGCTGAGATTCCATGACTACGAAATTTCCTTGATCTAGACACTGGCAGAAAAGTGACAAACCAGACACATATTGCCAAAAATAAAGAAGTCGGGCATTATTCCCTATGACCAATCCAAGCGAGATCCTTAGAATAACTAAGGCGAGATCAATATTTGCTTATAGTCCAGTCATTTTAGTAAGTTCACCTCGGAATTCGAGATACCCAGCTGTAAGTCTGTAAATACTTGTATATTGACACCCTAAAAGTTGTCTCAAAACCTACATATGGTAGGGTGTACGCAACTATTAAATTTCAAGGTCAAAGGTCACAAAAATCTGTTTTTTGCGCTTTTTTTGTAAATATCTCATTTCCTATGGGTTTTTTGCTATTTGTATTTATTACAATATTGTAGAATACAAAATTCTCTACAAATTTTGTTTATAAAATTTTTTATACGGTGAACCGTTTTCGAGATAGAGGGCGGAGAGCGCGCGGTCACAGCATCACTTCAGGTCAACCGGTGCCTCCGGTCGAAAACGCGCCATATTTTATATAGTTGATGAACTATCGATAAATCAATGATTATAAATATTTGTCAATTTTTATTCATCATCATCATCAGCCTAAGTCAGTCCACTGCTGGACATAGGCCTCCCCTAATGAGCGCCATAGCGCCCTGTCTTCAGCTTGCCGCATCCAGCATCTGCCAGCAGTCTTTCGCAAATCGTCATCCCACCTGGTCGGAGGGCGTCCTACACTACGTTTGCCGAGTCGCAGTCTCCACTCAAGAACACGTTTACCCCAGCGGTTGTCGGTTCTTCTCGAGATATGGCCAGCCCACTGCCACTTCAGCCTTTGAGCTATGTCGATAACCTTGGTTCTCTGTCGGATGTATTCGTTGCGAATCCTATCCTTCAGAGAAACTCCGAGCATAGCTCTCTCCATAGCTCGCTGGGCGACCTTAAACTGGTGGACCAGCCCTACCGTGAGTGTCCACGTCTCAGCTCCGTAGGTCATGACGGGTAGGACCGCAAGTTTTCTAAACGCTGCCCAACCTAGCTGGATCCTCCTCTTGGCCTCCTTCTCGAAATTGTTTTTACCCAACTGCAGAATCTGCCCAAGATATTCGGAAACAATTTCGAGAAGGTGGCCATGTACGACGATCGGTCCCGGATCAATGTGGCCATTGATCATGACCTAACCAAACCCAAACCTTGGTTTTATCTAAGTTCATGCCAAGACCGATGTTCCAGACACAGGGGCTGATAAAATAAGGGTATTATCTCCCTTCTTAAAAAAGAACACCACCAAACTCCCGCTCCACGCCTTTGGAGTTCTCCCACTGTGAAAAACGGTGTTAAATAGGATCTGAAGCTCCTGCAAAACAGGGGCTCCTCCTGCCTTCAGAAGCTCTGAAGTAATGCCGTCTTCACCGGGGGCTTTTCCATTTTTAAGCTGCTTCAGAGCCATTACGATCTCGTCTTGACTGATGTCTGGCAGTTCGTCGGTGTAGTGGCGTGTCAGGGTGGAATCGTGGTCGTCCCGTCGACCGTTCGTCGTTTATAATCATTGATTAATCGATAGTTCATCAACTATATATGGCACGTTTTCGACCGGAGGCACCGGTTGACCTGAAGTGATGCTGTGACCGCGCGCTCTCCGCCCTCTATCTCGAAAACGGTTCACCGTATAAATTTTTTTTTAAACAAAATTTGTAGAGAATTTTGTATTCTACAATATTGTAATAAATACAAATAGCAAAAAACCCATAGGAAATGAGATATTTACAAAAAAAGCGCAAAAAACAGATTTTTGTGACCTTTGACCTTGAAATTTAATAGTTGCGTACACCCTACCATATGTAGGTTTTGAGACAACTTTTAGGGTATCAATATACGAGTATTTACAGACTTACAGCTGGGTATCTCGAATTCCGAGATTCTTACCTAATTTAAGCTTAAATGACTGGACTATTAGTTTCGATGACGCTATCGAATCGCGAAATAAAATTAGGCCACATTTTTTATTTTTTTTTTGTTTTCGATGTAACTCAAAAAACGCAAAAAAGCGCAAGATGTGTCTTTGAAGGAAAGTTGCGGTACAGTGCCAGAAACATGTTATAATAGGCCCTAGAACGAAGCATTACGAAACACGCTCCCTATTCCTGTTTGTATGTTGCTTGCCATACAATGAAATTAGTTTTATGCCATTTACTCCTTAACTATGAGCCTGATGTTAAATAGCAACGGAATAATATTTGCTTAGTTTCGATGACGCTATCGATTCGCGAAATAAAATTAGGCCACATTTTTTACTTTTTTTTGTTTTCGATGTAATTCAAAAAACGCAAAAAAGCGCAAGATGTGTCTTTGAAGAAAAGTTGCAGTACAGTGCCAAGAATATGCTATTATAGACCACATAACGAAACAGGACGAAACACGCCCCCTATTTCTGTTTGTATGTTGCTTTCCATACAATGAAATCAGTTTTATGCCATTTACTCCTGAACTATGACTCTAGGCTAAAAATGCAATAGAATATTTAGTGCTTAGATTTAAAAAAGCTATCGAATGGCATATTCAAATTTATGAAATTACGACTTTAAAAATTTAGGCACGCTATGTCCAACCCGATGGGCTCGATCCACCGTGCGGGCGTGGAATCGGTTAAAACTGTATTCTCTATGACATATTTGTTTTTCCGTGCACGTAAATCGTCTTAGAGCATTTATAACCGTGCCGTAGCACGCGGCACGGTTATAATTGCTCTAAGACGATTTACGCACGATTTGAACTGTCCAATGAACGCGGTCGCTCCACGCGTGTTAAGGCACAGATTAGCGTGTTCCTGCAATAGTTACTACGGCTCGTTTCTTTTGAGGTTATGTTATATCCATAGGCTTAGAATCACAGAGGAAGAGGTATAATTCATCTAAGCTTAGAATGTACAAGACCAACAGTGACAGATTAACGGTGTTACAAAAAATGAAATGTAAATGTGTGCGTGAAATAGTGCTGCCTTGACTCTAGCATAATATTATCGATAGTCTTGTCGCATACAGAACAGCACGCAAACAGAAGTAAAATAGGTTCATTCACTTACCGGTATTCATCCAACGGAAAGTTAGCAAAGAATCCATTTCTTTGCTTTTCTCTAATTCCACCACAAACTCTGTTTTTTCCACCGTGTTTCCACCCATGTTTTATTTTCTTTGTACATTTCATGAATACGAAAGAAAAACAATATAAATATTTTTTTCCAAACAAACAACTCAAAAAAGCGATCAAGGACATAATTTTTTTATTTTTTTCCACAGCCATAGAGTAAATTTGTATTTTAATGTTGCATTTCTGTTTCTCGTTGCTATGTTGGTACAAAACGAAACGAACATTCTTTCTTTTGCTGGACGACAGCCATCATGATAATAAGTTAATAAGTCCCAATAAAATGTATAAAATCAGGGACGAGGGAAATTCCCTCGTCCCTGTACAAAATGTGTAAAAACCTAACGTAAAAACCAGTGATTATAACCTTATAAAGAAAAGCTTTAATTTCCTCCTCTGCGCATTATGTAAAAATTTGAGCTCAGCATACACGTGTCATCATCTAACCTATCGGAATAGAGAGGATAACCAGAATTTCTAACTAAGGACGCAAAGGTAAAGAAACTGATTGACTTCCATTGATAGAAAGATAAAAGGTCACATAATAAATTGCTAAATATGCACTTGAAATGTACAATGCGCTATGTGCAGTATTTGACATCAGATCGTTTTACGAACACTCCGTTAATAAAACTTTTTAAACTTTCGCGATTTTGATAACATATTTATGATTATTTATAGTGTATTTATCGCGTACGCGCGGGGAAAAGAAAGCAAAAGGTAGGGGAGGTAGGGGAGGGATGGGCACTTTTTCACAATTTAATGCATAAAAAATTAGATTTTAGAGATAATCAACATTTATTGGCAATTCTTATTGCAGCACACATTTGGCTAGATATCTTAGAGAAAACTTTCTTAAAATTATAATCAGTCTCGACATTACGATATCATTTCTGAAACAAGTCAAAAGTGCCCAATGCTCCCTATGGCAGGGAGGCTTGGACACCACCTGTGGGAGGCTTGGGCATGGCCTATAAAACACTAAATATCCATAATAGAATCAAATAAAAGTTAACAGCAAATAAAAAACATCTTAATTAGTATCTTCTTAACTTATATAAGATTAGTTAGAGCATTACCTATCATCATGACTTCGATGTAGGTAAGTATTTTATATATTATTATAAATATAGAATCGTTATTATATTTATTAGATATTTATTCAGATTTATAGTATTATATATTAGTTTATGCAATTAGTGTAGGTATTTTCTGTCTTTATATCTTTTGCACACTTGCCCACTTCTAGGTACATACATGTCTCCCTCTCTCATTAAGGTTTGCTGGAAGAGAACTCTTTTTAAGGTTAAGCTCGCCTTTGCGATACCTCTCTTGTAACAAGGTTTAAATAAGGTTTTATTAGTGCAATAAAGAATTAAGAATAGGTATAACCCATAGGTAAAGGATTTCTGTCAATCATTATCACAATATCATCTTCATCTAACTCTTCTTCAGACATTTCTTCAACAAATGATTCCTCAGAACTTTCAGCGAGTAAAACATTTTCTACATCACTATCACTACTGCTCATTTTTCTTTTCTTTATTCTCTGTAATAAAAAATAATTTAAATACCTAGTTTAATTAAAGCAGGTAAGTAATTAGAATTTAAAAAAAATCCTCCTTTACTCAACAATATAGGAGAACTTGAAGGGAGCATTGGGCATGCCCAAACCTCCCTCACATCAGAATGCCCAATGCTCCCTCTGTATACATTTTTCAACATAAGTTACCGGTATTTTTTTTGTTTAGGTATTTAAGCGTGAATTTCAGTTTAATTTATAAGTTAATAAATATACAATAGATAAATAATAAAAAACAGACATACCTTTTGTTAGTTTTCTCTTTATTACGATCCGAAACCACAACAAAATATTCACTTTTACGAGCGCAAAACCTTCAAACGTCTCTGTGTCAAACAACTGACGTAAATGACAGATCGTCTATGGATAAGCAGTGTTGCCAGTCGGTAAAGTAACCTTCCAAAATAGTAAAAAAATAAAATCTGTGACAGGATCAGAATAAAAGGGGGGTGTCCATGTCTCCCGACTGCCCGTCCCTCCCCTACCTCCCCTACGCGATAAATACTCCGTTAATATAACTAAACGAATAATACCTACCTCTCTTATGTGCATCAGAGTATTATTTCCCGAGTTCCACGCGTTTAAAGCCACAGATAGCAATTTAGGCAGATAGGTACTTAATAACATTATCGAAGAATGTGAATTTCAAAAACAGCTGTCTTTAGTTCCTAGTTCCTAGTAGTACATTAATCTCCTAAGCTACATTTTCATGCAAACGCCTCTTACCTTGTCCTGAGATTTCATGATAAGTCAGTGCGCGGTCTAACTTGAACTCCACACCATTGACCTTTATGGTGTGAATTTCCAAAAACAAACAAATTAATAGACATGCTATTAATTTTAAGTCATCTTTCTAATTGTACAAATTTTGACGAGCTAACAGTACCTAACGGTTCTGAAGTTATTATAAACATGACCTTTGACCCTATTTTAACTACCTTAGAAAAGGAATATCTAAAAATCCGTAGATAACGGGTGATAACATCTTAAAAAAAAAAGATTAGGTGACAGCACAGACCCTCCTAGGTCTTTATCTTTAGCCCAAATGCAGCATTTGGGCTAAAGATAAAGACCCAGGAGGGTACTGAATGTAAATTACATCTGAACTGAACAGAACATTCAGTACCTACACTTAAAAGATATAGCTAGCCGTTTGCATTACTTAGCATAGTGCAACATGTTTAGAGTTCTGCGCACTGATAGCATTCTAAGCTCTACCTAGTCTGTGCTTCGGCCATCTTAGATCGTTTATTAGTTTGTCTTAGTTCCTTCTTTTGGCCAAGTTGCTCTAATTGTCAAGTTCCCGGTCCTATGCTTATATTTTCAAACCATGCTGATCATCAAAAATATATTTACAGCCCCCGGCTGTTCAACACATACAGACAGGGAAACGTAAGTAAACTTGATAATATGAACAATTGTGGAAAAATTGCGCCAAAAATATATAATCCTGGACAATCCTGAGATTTCAGTTGAAGGCCCCTTTTTAGGATGGTTGGATTTTTTTAGTAGGTATTAAACCCATTACCCTAAATTTATATTCTCAATTTTTAAGAGTGAAATAAGATGAACTTTAATGGTCAATGACATTGCTTTTTCTTGGGTCCCCGAACTCCCAACCCAAGGAAAAATGGAGTCATTGCATTCCACAACCTCCTATTTTCAATTATCGTGTCCGTAGAAAAGAAAACATGTGCAGCGAAAAGTCACTAAGCAGGTCATTTGATGTTTTGAGTTATGTATGGCGGTTTAAAGTTTTAAAAATAATTCGTTATTCAATAAGTTGTAAGTTAGTCCAATTGATTACCTTGTTAGTGTTTTATTGTTCATCTTTGAATAAAAACTGTGATAGCTACAAGTATGATTGTAAGACTGATAGATGCAGAAAAAATCTGATTTTTATGGCAAATCGTAACTCAATTTTGGTCAAATAGCGACTTGATGTCTCTTTTCTCTCTACACCAAAATGCCTAAACTTTTGTTCATCTACCCTCAAAATTTTAAATGGAGAGCCATTTGAAATTTCAAATGGCTTTATTGAGAGCCATTTTAAATTTTGAGGGTAGATGACCAACAGTTAATAAAGAATGTGACCATAACCTCTTCCTGTATGGAAGAGGTTTTGGTCACATTTTCAGATATGCTTATTCTTCAGTATCTAACTGTTATTCTGTATGGAAAAGGTTGTGGTCATATTTTCAAATATACCTACCCCTCATTATCTGATGTTCATCTTGCATTTTACTTAGCAGCAACCATCCTCGATTAAAGTAGGTAGTGCAAAAAAAAAGTTGTATTTTTCATTTGATATTTTTGAGTTTAATAAAATTGAATACTGTAACATGCTTCCACTGAATTGTTTCAGAGCTTGTATCAACCTGGGAAAGCTGAAGCCTGCGGTGACACTGTGATCACAATTGTAAGTTGTAATTACAGTAGTTTGTTAATTAAAGTTAGAATTTACAATCAGCGACCACTGAGCTAAGTGCTTCTTACTGTTGGAAACTATCAACATTATAAACAACAACATTATAAAGCTATCAAACTGTTTCACAGGCCACTATTTTCCGAGATGTGTCTTTGTACATGTCTCCATTCATTGTGATGTATATGTGCTGGAAAGGCATCAAGTATGAAGAGTTACACCAGTTTTCCAATATGTTTGGTGGACTGAGTTGCATCCTCGGAATAGCATTCTTATTTCGAGCTTGGGGAAGAGCGTGCAGTCTCGAATACGTGCTGTTTATTGAAGCCCTAAATAGACCTAAAACAGATATGTCTCGTTACCTAGAAGAAATTGGAAAATTCGACTTTGAATTCTATGCCTGGCCAGCTACATATACGGCTACGGCTTCTTACAAACCCGACAAGTGAGTCCTTTATTATAAACTTTGATAAATACTATGATTAATTTACATTGCTTTCATGGTTTGAGCTACCGTTCCATATACTGTAGGTTCTTGATTAATGAATGATTACAATATTATTAACCTTATATGACCATCGTCATAATTATCATCAGCCTATGCTAGTCCACTGCTTGACACAGGCCTCCCCTCTTCCTTATATTATAACATTGCAAAAGTCATGTATATAAACTTAAAATTTCATATACTTTCAGTTCATTGTGGGACCAAAACAACGGTTTCGTGTCAAAGGAAAATCAACATCTGCGATTATATCAGAAATATATTGTTAAGGTCTTAGCATATATTGCTGTGAACACGTTTGCTCTGCGCCTCATATATCCGGGATCACTGGGCTTCATTAATTTCTTGCTAAGTAAGACTGAGTTTGTTGTACTTTATACCATTATTGTACTGTGCTGTGTAATATTATTATGGTGGTTGTTTGGATTGATGTTTGTTACTTATTATTACCACACTCCAAAATTACTGAATGGATTGGGCGATGTTTGTGCATAGACATGAAAGAACGCAATTTCCACAGTTACTGAGTTGAGTTATTATCTTATCAGACCATATTATAAATGAAAAAGTTTAGATGGATGTATGGATGGATGGATGGATAGATAGATGGATGTTTGTTGCTCAATCACGTCAGAACGGCTGAACGGATCTGGATGAAAATTGGCATGTAATTGTACGTCTAAAAGAAAAATAGGTACTTCAAGTTTTCATACAAAACTAGAGGGTCAACTTAGTACACTGTTCCCTAGCAGTGTTCCATGTTTCGGCGTGTACCTAAAAAACTAGGCACGCTAGGAGAAGACTGTTAAGTGTAAAAAATTGTACGAAAATTGTACTTGCGGTACACCAAAAATTAGCCTTGGGGCTCGTCTTAGGTGGTAATGCCATAATCTCAAGTGTTGTCTTTTATTTTAGGTCCACAAGAATTAATTTGATTGAAATTGACCCACACCTGTTCATAAAATATCGTCTACGTCTGGAGGAATTAGGCATATATCAGATAGTTCCTGCAATTAGAGACCAAATCTCTTTCTGTTTTGGAATCTATGTAAGTTCCTATACTCAATCACTTGCATTCAGCTGAGCTGAAGCTGAATTTCAGTCCCCTTATTTAATAAATTTATTTTTTGCCATTTGTCTCCCAGGCAGGGGTGAACAAAACCTCCCTGTCATCCTCATGCATCACAGGTCAAACTCCTCATTTGAACCATGATGATTCTTTTTTTTTATGGCAATGTGTTCATTAAAACCATATTTTATTCACACTTTCAGGTAGAATCTTTTGATGGTTTGCCACAGCTTATCTGCAAGAAATGCCAATTGGTTCTCTATAAGAATACCTACTCAAAAATAAAGAATGCGGTCATTAAAAAAGCAGGAAGACTTGAAGAAAAAGAAATCAATGTGAGTACTTTTATAAAATAAAAAACAGTTTATCTAAAAATGACAATTTAAATGTAAATTAACTTCAGATGAGTCAACGCAAAGCCACTACTTTTATCTTCTACATGCAGTGTTCTATTATCATTATCACATAGATTGTGAAACCTATTGCACAAGATCATAATGTAACAGAGATAATGAGTATCTTGTTTTCAGTGTACAACAATGTTTAAACAGAAATAAAACACATGAAGCTTCTAAGCGTCAACATGTAAACAATGGTAAAGATGAAGCATACACAGAAAATAAGAAAACAAGACTGTTATCTATATCGTCAGAGACATTAAATGATTTAGACAGTAATCATGCTGCTGAAGAAATTAGAAATACTGCCAATGAAGATGAAAATACCGCCTGGAAAGACAAGTATCAAAAAGCATTTACTTGTACATTGTGTAATTTTACTTGTTCTACTCTGAAGTCCATGAACTCCCATCAAGTAATCCATAAGGCACTGAAGTTAAAGCATGTCAATATTTTCAAAAAATATTGTATTGTTAGAATGGATAAAATAGATTCGAAGCCTAACTTAACAAGAACCACTGACCATGTTATCTACAGTAAAAACAAGATCATAGCTAAAAGTACTGCTGACTACTATGTCGCATATAAATATAAAGACTGTTTGGGTGATGAAAACTTTAAGCGTGATATTCTGATTCATCTTTTAAATCAATTATGAAGTTCGCTACAGGCGAGCTAGACAGTCATCTTCTAGAAGTTCTATCGAAACAGTTGTACTTGAAAACAATTGGAATGGTTTCATAACCAATGACTGTATGTAAGTATTGATAGTTCTGATGATGAAGACTAAACTAATGAACAAAGTGAAGCATCCAAAAACATGAACCATATTGACACTACAGTAGCAACTAATATGGTTAGGAAACTTGTTACTGTATCTTACAATAGGTATGCAAAAAGTCGCAAGGCTCTAGATTAATCAATATTATCAACAACTCAATCGCAAGATTATAAGCATTGTAAGACAGATTATCAACAAACAAGGTTTCAACACTAATCGTTTGATGAAATATATGAAATTAATTAAATTATTCATTTAAATCTAAAAATTATGTGGTTGACGCGATCTTCACTCAGTGTAACAAACAATTCTAATTATTTTAAGATAATTCCAAGGACAAGATTCTCAATGTAGTATGCCTATACTACCTCAAATCAACTCTATTTTGTATATTTTGCTTATGCTCGTATCTCTTTTTGTATCCCTTAAAATCATTCATAGATTTTTCATTTGAGAATCTTGTCCTTGGAATTATCTTAAAATAATTAGAATTGTTTGTTACACTGAGTGGAGATCGCGTCAACCACATAATTTTTTTGTTAGTAAACAGTGACATTCATTATTGATAATCCCCCTGTTTGAAGCCATGTCTATTATTGGGAAATAGATTTCGGTAGGTATAATAAATAAATAATGCTGAACAAATAAATAAATACATACAGCCTTACATTAAAGTAAATAAATTTCAGTTGAGTATATAAATTTCATTTATTTCGATGTTTAGAGCTAACTGTTATTTTCATGAACTTAAATATTTTATTACCTATTAATTAATTATTGTAAGTACCTACACTTTTTCACAAAATTTATTACAGACAAATAATTACGCTAATCACAGCAGTTTTAGAACTAGGTACCTGCTTTAGGAAATTTAAAAGCAATTATTTCAAATAACTTTTCATACAGAAAAACTTGACAACTTGGTCGCAACACACACACAGTTAGCAGTACCTATTTAGTTAATAAAATAATTAATATAGTTACCCATGCCCATTAGCGCTTACCTGTTATTACCTGTACATGTTATTTCTGAAGGGTGTATGGAAATGCGTGCGCAGAGGAGGAAATAAAAGCTTTTCTTTATATAAATTTGTTTTATTCACTGGTTTTTACATTTTCTACTGACAGCATAATAACGACAAGATGGCTGATGCAATGTCACACATCCTAGATATATACCTATAGGTATAAATAGATTTAGTGTTGTACCACACTTATATTAGGGATGAAACCACTTACAATTTAAATAATATACATGCTATTCTTCACTAACTCAAAATTAAAGTGTTTTAACAATACATAGGTGCTTCTTAAATTATACAAACTTATTTATTTAACAATATTTTGGCAATGAAAGTTAAATTGACTAGATAACAATGGTTTTGTAAATATGTCTGCAGTTTTATTATCAGTTGGAACAGTTTATAATTTTCATGGATGAAATAGTACCTACCTCACATCAATGTGTTTGCTTTGTGTTTGGATCTCTTAAATGATCCTGTTTTAATCAGTTGAATAGAGCTTTGGACATTCAATGTCATTTAACTTCAGAACCAATGAACTGCTATATATATTCTGCCTCAGTAAATCATACATAACGCTACTATTGGCTGTCATTTCGAGCACCAAGACACCAGTCCTGCTAACATTATCTTATCACATATCCAGTTATACTGTGTCTTGTCCCAATGCAATTTGCATAGTCTGTCTGTCTGTATCACTGTATGCATATAGTTTAGAAATAACTCCTCCTTTCTTGATAATTATTCCTTTTTGTCTTGTTCCATTTAAATATTTTAGTATTTTCTGCTATCACGTCATCTTTAGTAGTTTTCCATTTTTCTGCTTGCTTCGTTCACAGCTTGACTTATATCTGGCCTTGTTCTGGTAGATAGGTATAGATAGAAGTCCTCCTACCAGCTCTCTATATGGGAAGTTTGTGTTAGTGTTTCTGTATTACAGGGTGTATTAGCAGGCTTAGAATTTTCCATAGGTACTGAATTTCTTCAAAAGGTTTTCTATATATCTCTCTTGCTTCAGTGCAACACCTTTATCAGATTTTTCCACCTCAAATCCGATAAAAGTAGCTGGATGTTCATGTACCTACTTAATTTTATTTTAAATTCTTTTTCAAGGCAGTTTAAAATCTTTATTAAGGATTCCCTTTCTTTTGCCACACCAAGTCCATCATCTACATAGATTGCTATTATTACAGTGTACCTACTGTCTTCATTTGTGAATACATTGATCGGTTTTGGTGGCTTTCAATCCAAGTTTTAACATTGTTTTTGTAGGTAAATCTTTTGATGATTTTAAAGATTCCTTCTCCGAATTAATAGCATTCTCCCAGTTTTCTCCTTCTTTGGATGTTACAGCCTCGGTGTCAAGTGAGTAAAAGTAAACTAATCTTTTAGGTAAGTTGGTACATAGAAAACTATACTCACTCATAGAAAACTATACTCCTAGTCCTAGCGGAGAAGAATGACAACTTCGAACAAAGTACATGCTTACATGCAGCACACTAGCACCCTAGTTAATGCCATCGGAACTTCCATATGGCGCGAGAAATTTGAATAGATAGGTATCCTATTTTAAAAGTTGCCTTATTGCCGACCGAATTTTCACTGTGTAATTTTCCAAATTCGGTGTCAAAGAAATGATAAAAATAAAACAAGGATATTAAACATTTCTTAAAATATTTATTTTTCTTTGAAATGATTTTTTGGAGGCTTCCTCGATAAATTCTCTATTCTTTAATGTGCAAAATCGTTTCAGACATATGGCAATGGTGCTTTTAATAATACTTTGGATATTTATTTCATAATGCTCCTCACACCCTTTCAGCCAATCTTTATTTAAATTTTCGCATATTCTATGCAAATTGAATTTAACTCTTTTATTGTGCGAATTTTCTTTTAAATAATTGTTTATTAAACTGGCATTTTCAACCATTTCACAGAAACTGATCTGGACGTATTTTAGACTGCATCTAAAATCGTTGTATTCTTTAAACGATGTGAACAAATGACACACCTCAGTGTTCTGATCTGCAAGCATGGTTTTTAGGGTTTCAAACATCGGTTTTGAAACCCTTATGGTCTCGCTCTGTCCGTCCCCGCTCTTTCTTGAATATCTCAGTAACTACTGCAGCTATTAACTTGAAATTTAAAATAATGATACATTTCGTGCGCCATTACTGATTTCAAGAAAAAAATATATAAATAAATGAAAATGAATATTTTCAGTGCAAATTTTGATGTTGAAATTTCAAAAGAGACCTAGGAAGGCAAATGGGGTATCAAATGAAAGGTATCGTTTTGTACATTTCAAAACACTTTTTGAAATTTCTGTAAAATTCATACTTTTTGAAAAATTTCAAAAAAAGTCGAAAAATTGACCATACTCCCCCCCCTATCTCCGAAGATTGCAGACCGATTCATGTACAATGTATTAGGCGTTTGTAGATATGGATCTATATTTTACAGGAAAAATATAGAGAAGTCTGTAATAATAATAGTTTTTGAAAAATGGTCAAAAAGGGGGGGATTTTTTTTTCAAAAGGGGGGGTACCTACCCATGTTGGGTATCAAATGAAAGGTATTGTTTTGACCATTTCAAAACACTTTTTGAAATATCTGTAAGTTTCATACTTTTTGAAATATTTCAAAAAAAGTCGAAAAATTGACCATTCCCCCCCCCCCCCCCTAGCTCCGAAGATTGCAGACCGATCCATGTACAATGTATTAGGCGTTTGTAGACATCAATCTATATTTTACAGGAAAAATATAAAGAAGTCTGTAATAATAATAGTTTATGAAAAATGGTCAAAAAAGGGGGGAATTTTTTTTCAAAAGGGGAAGTACCTCCCCATGTGGGGTATCAAATTAAAGGTATCGTCTTGACTATTTCAAAACACTTTTTGAAATTTCTGTAAGTTTCATACTTTTTGAAATATTTCAAAAAAAGTCGAAAAATTGCCCTTTCCCCCCCCCCCCCCTATCTCCGAAGATTGCAGACCGATTCATGTACAATGTATTAGGTGTTTGTAGATATGGATCTATATTTTACAGGAAAAATATAGAGAAGTCTGTAATAATAATAGTTTTTGAAAAATGGTCAAAAAGGGGGGGAATTTTTTTTCAAAAGGGGGTGTACCTACCCATGTTGGGTATCAAATGAAAGGTATCATTTTGACCATTTCAAAACACTTTTTGAAATTTTTGTAACTTTCATACTTTTTGAAATATTTCAAAAATAGTCGAAAAATTGACCATTCCCCCCCCCTAGCTCCGAAGATTGCAGACCGATTCATGTACAATGTATTAGGCGTTTGTAGACATCAATCTATATTTTACAGGAAAAATATAGAGAAGTCTGTAATAATAATAGTTTTTGAAAAATGGTCAAAAAAGGGGGGATTTTTTTTTCAAAAGGGGGGGTACCTCCCCATGTGGGGTATCAAATGAAAGGTATCGTTTTGACTATTTCAAAACACTTTTTGAAATTTCTTTAAGTTTCATACTTTTTGAAATATTTCAAAAAAAGTCGAAAAATTGCTCTTTCCCCCCCCCCCTATCTCCGAAGATTGCAGACCGATTCATGTACAATGTATTAGGCGTTTGTAGATATGGATCTATATTTTACAGGAAAAATATAGAGAAGTCAGTAATAATAATCGTTTTTGAAAAATGGTCAAAAAGGGGGATTTTTTTTTCAAAAGGGGGTACCTACCCATGTGGCATATCAAATGAAAGGTATCGTTTTGTTTGGCCTTTTTAAAACACTTTTTGAAATTTCTGTAAGTTTCATACTTTTTAAAATATTTCAGAATATTGATTGTCCAAATAATTGGCAAATGTTTGAAACCCTCGGCGCGCGAGTTGCACTCGCACTTGGCGGATCTTGTTTTACAATTGTCGCATTTTACTGACATATTTTTAACTATAAAACCGCACACATAACTGCATGCTTGCATTTCACCAGAACACTGAGGCATGTCTATCACTTCTACACCACTTAAAATATTTATTGGTTCGGGTGTGCTCAAGTTTATTGATTCAGTATTATACTCTTTAGATAAATATAATTTGAAATTATTTAACAAATCATTGTTGTCATCCAAGCAGTTTCTGGTTTTATTACTGTTAATTAAATTTGTTATAATGCTAGTTTTCAAAGCTGCTATAAATTGGACTGAAGTGGGGTTTGGATTACATCCACAGTTGCTCCTTATACACCCAAAACAGTTTTCCAACGGATCTTGATTGAGCCTCCTGACCGATAATGTATGTATATTATATCTCTTTAAATTATGCAGAACTTTTTCGAATGCATTTAGAGTCCGCAACCAGCCCTCTTGTGATGGGGGTTTACTTCTGGCACCCAAGAACTTTAATTCAGAGATAAACGTTTTCATTTTTTTGAAAAATTCCAAATGAGGGCTCTTTGCTGACATGTTTGTTAGAATTTTTTTTCCTCTTTTCCTGTCGGGCGTGTCTCCGTTCATACAGTCGAAGAGCTTGTCCATATTTGCAACTACTGTTGCTGTTCCGATGGCATCTTGTGGTAATTCATCTGAAAACAAAATAGGATTCTCAAAAACAATATACATACTAAGGATTTTTGTTATAGTGCTTACCGCACTCTGGGCATCTTTAAGAAATGAAATTAGTTCCCAAAAATTTTCGACTTCGGCGGGACTCGAACCCGCGCCCCACCCTTAGTACGGGTGTGCTCTAACCAACTAAGCCACGAAGTCTCTGTCGGTTTTCGTCGAAAATCTTTGGGACCTCTTACTCTCTTAATATACATACCTATGTTATATTTATGTTTAATCCAACAGTTCAAAATTATACCTCTCTTACTTTCGTCTACTTACTTTGGCTTACTTTGGCAAATAATCCTGCTGCAACGGAATGGCTTAATACTTGAGCAGCCAAACGAACTTTCATTTTCTGTTTGCCATTCGGGTGCAGGTGCTGCTCGGTTAGTGCTGGAGCGAAAACGAAGTTGGATTTTCCTTATCCATTTTATAAAGGTTTTCAATGTGGCTCCATTTTGCTATACCTTAAAAAATAGAACATAATGAAGGTATTTTATAGTATATTATAATGAGTTAGCTGCGCCCTGTCATTTTACGAATGCCGTTGTTCAATGAATGGGCTAGCCTTTCAATTGAATGTCTGTTTATTTTAACCAATAATTGGTAAAAACAGACTGTTGCAGAACATACATTCGCATTATAATAATAGCAGAAAGTAGGATTGCTGAAAGGTTACAGCTAACGATACACTAGATTATTGTACCATTGTATTTGTCTCAAAATGCAAACAAAGATGTTTTTTACTTGGTTGTGTTTATAGGGTCTGAACAAAATGGCTGTGACATACATACAGACAGTTATAAGGATTTCATGATTGACTAAAGAACCCTACAAAGGACACAATATAACAAAAATACTCACATGAGTTATTTGTGCTTGTCTCGGTGCATTACTTTGTTCATCTCGTAATTGGGTTAGTATATTTTTAGCTTCAGTAGGAATCGCAAACTTATTTAGTCTTTTTCTATCACTGCTGGTATATGATGAGTTATCAAAATGTTTACCACATAGCATTTTATGCTGTGTGTACAATTTTTCCAGTGATTCATCTGTGGTCCAATCTTCATCAGGAAAACAAAATTTTGCCCAAGTTCTAACCCTGAAAAACATGTTTTTATTAGGTACATAAAATGTTTGTAATGGTATAAAACAACTGATGGTGATAAGATAGATATGTAGATAAGCCTTAGTTCATCCTCATAAACATCTGTTGTTTTTCTTCAATCTCGATAAACCGTCTAATGAAAAAATAATATGGAAATCAGTATATCCATATGTCAGCTACATTGCCATCAATAGACAAGACAGACAAAGAATTAAACTACCTTTAATTTTATATGTAGAATGTTATCAATTTATATTGTCAGCTATAAGACATTTGCAAAATGAATTCATGTTTAAAGGACAAATACGCTATTTGCGAACATATCAATATCATCACATCGTCATCATCAATATCAAGGTATAATTTCGACTAACATTTCGACGACTTTGCAATCAAGTGAGATTGTCACAATAAGACAATATACCTACCTGAATTGATTAAAATGTTGAGTTAAATCAAAATTTTATATTGATAGTGGTATGCAAATAGATCTGTATTGTCTTCTAACATACAGTAGGACCTCTTTAATCCGAACCCCTTCTAATCCGAACACCTCTGTTATCCGAACGCCGTCTCGCCAGTTGATTGCCGAGTGTAAAGTAGGCGTCGAAGAACATACAAACAATGGCTTTGAACCCGTAGACGACATTCTTTTAGCTGGTTTCGTTAATAGAGACTTTTCCGAGGCTGAAATAAATGACTTCTTACTCGTATTAAGCAATGATGATCTAAATGAAACTGAACCTCTTACTGACGATGAAACAATAAGGCAAGTAACACAGGAATGTGACGGCACAAGTGAAGAAATGTCGTACGTTGAACCATTAGCAAGCGTTTCCAATTTAAGCGCGATGTCTGCCTTAAATACATGTTTTGATTGGACATTCCTTTACCAGACAAAATGCTTTTACGTAAATTACGAGACAAAGCTTTTTATATGTCATTAAATAACTCCCGACAAACAAAAATATTGGATTTCATTAAAATAGTTAAAAAATATCGATTTCACATTACATACTATTCGTTTTATTTCATAAAAAATAACCTATAAATTCTGTGTATACTATAATCCGAACGCTCCACGAATCCGAACGGGGGGTAAATTTTCGGAGTTCGGATTAAAGAGGTCATACTGTAATTATATTGTCACCTAACTAAAAAGTAATGTACTTATTCTTCTTGTATTCTTGTATTGTTGTTAGTCTGTCTAGTCTGTAGGGTACATGGCGAAAACTAAGTTTCCAACTAATAAGGTAGGTATTTAGACACCAATTTTAAGTAAGATAATATTATGTAACTACACAATACAATGCAGGTACTTACTTCAGACTCCCACTATGCTTGGACGGAAGTGGAAACCTGTGGAAAGTCAAAAAAGAATCTTCTTTTGAGGTTATGCCACATTTTGCACAGTTTACAGTTCCCTTTTCAGCCATTATGAAAAAAACTAGACAACAAAACGTTTATATAAATAAATATTCAGTCTTTTAAGAATTTCACAGAACACAGAAGCGTCAATTTCGCACTGGAAACTATCTCGAAATTTTCGATTTCACATCACTGAAGCGTCAATATCGCATTGGAGTCTATATCTCTATTTCACGATTTTTAAATTCACTCACAGTAGCTACACCATTTAAGTAATCGTATAAATCGTAAAGCATTCGTTAGCACAAAACCAGAGTATTTTGTTCCTTGCACAAACAAAACAACGCTGAAATTTTACAGTCAAATGCCGGCAAAACAAGTTGCCATGTCCTACAAAATATTTCTACCAAACTAAAGGGTTGTGGCATAGAGTTTTTATAGTACAAGCCATAGAGAGAGTCTTCGGCCAGCTTGTTTTTAGCAACACTATCGAAATTTTAAACTGTATTATGTTAATTAATTTTACAACTTTTTATTTGAAGATAGTATAATTTTATTTGAATTAGTATTACTTTCGCCCGCTGCGCACGGCTATCCCGACACAGCAGAGATGTCGTTCGTCAGCTATTTTATCCGTATACGTCTTTTACAAACAATACTAATTCAGATTATGCTATCTTCAAATAAAAAGATGTGAAATTAATGAACATAAATACAGTTTAAAATTTTGATAGTATTACTAAAATTTGAGATATGAATGATGTTCTTCTTTCACTCTTCGATAATGCGAACGAGTGCCTAGGCACTAGTGACAACGAGTGGTCCTAGGACCACTCGTTCCATATCGATAATAATGTAATAATAATAATAGCTTTATTGCAGGAAAGATGGTACATAATACAAAACATATGATGGTAATCTAACATTAACACTAAACTTATTTGTATAACTTTATCCACCACCTACCCTATCCTGAAATTGGCAGTCTTATCCCTTGCAGGGATTTCTACCAGACAACCAGTCATCTGACATACATTAAGGCTACCATGTCTAGCTATTTGTAGTAGTTGGGCCAGGCCAGCGTCAGTGAGTCGGACAGCAGCGTGGTTGCTTACTTCCCCCGAACTAGTTGGTATGGTACTGTATCTCAGGTGGCAGTAATCTCCCTTCCGCGCCAGACTCCTTGACATGTAGCCTGGCTTAACTTTACATGTTTTTGTTTTTTATTCGGCGGTTAAACAAAAATACATTAAGCGAAATACATCGAGCAACTTATCGAAGAAAAGCCCTCGTTAAATATCGAATTGCAGATGTTTAGAATACGCTTATTTGATTCGAAGCAATCACTCGATATTTTGACAGTTGTTGCCATATTTATCGAGTAGATAATAAATAATAGTCGATATATTGCAAGAATTCCATTCCAATTCCATCATGCAGCTGGTTCTCACATGAATAATTGTCATTCATTTGAAAAGTGTATTATGTTCACACTTGTGTCTACTCGATCAAAGGGTGAACTGAGGGGGTGAACAGAACACGCTCTCTATGGCTAGTACTATATAAACTCTTTGGGTTGTAGTTTTTAATTGTATAAGAATAACTATTTTTTATATTAATTAGTTAAAGCAAAAACATAATTTAAAACAAAACAATTTTTGCATATCGTTTTAATAAACTTTCAGTTAATACACACATAAAAATGTAATAATGACCCCGGTGGCCTCCAATTAATAAAAGCTACCATAATAGAAGGTATTTATTCAATTGGGCATGTAACATCATAGATTCTCAGAGTAATGAACACAATCAGCTAATACTTTGAGCATGGATTATGCTACTCTTTCTTTTTTAGAGCGCTGTCTCATTGTTACCAATCCTGCCGCGCTGTTGGCATTGGATGATATGAAAGCTAACCCCCCCGTAAGGTAAGGTACTATACTTAACAATCTGTGACTGTGAGATGCGTGTAGCATCCCTAGTACATCTGTGACTCTGTGACTGTGAGTAAGATAGCATCCCTAGTACATCTGTGGAGTAAGAATATGCGATGGACGGACGCGGCGCCGTTCGATCGATTTTAATTTCAAAATGTGTTAACTAATGCTAAATTCACCGAAGAATTGAGATTGAGACCGTGGAATTCCCACTGAATGCTTTAAAAATTTATTATTCTTCAGGCTCCTTGCAAGGTAAGGAAACCAACAATACTGTTTTATACACCCGCCCATTTACATCGGCCGGTGTGCGACGATGGTTCTTATTTCAAAGCTCACATTTCCTGTGTTTTGTCTTAATTTACACTAATGTTTCATCAAAATCACTAATGTTAATCAACAATTTAAACCCTAACAAACGAATTCTAAATGTTATTCAACTTTTTCCATTGTACATCATCATTATTAATAATCAGTAAATTATGGCGCGCATTATTATAAATATTTTTTATTTTTCAATCTAAGTAAAACATGTCTCTCCTTACAGGAATCAACCAAAATGAATAAAACCCAAAGACTGCTGATCGTGATCTCAGCAACTTTGTCATCTTATTTTTCAACATCTAAATACATCTTCGATCAAGTGTATGAAACACTGCCTGTCGTGGTCGACGAGCTCTATCACTTACCACAAGGCTTGGCATACTGTAAGCAGAACTTTACCTACTGGGATGACAAGATAACTACACTACCAGGCCTTTACATCCTCACTGCGGCTTTTGGATCGTATATCCCATGCAATACGTATAACTTGCGACTTATTAATTTAGTTGCATCCTGTTTCAACTTTCTATTGTTTATATCCATACTCAAATATGTATATTTCATGGAATTCTTCAAATCAAAGTTAGTCATGCAAGCTCTGAGCTTGACCATACTACCTCCGTTATACTTTTTCTATCATGTGTACTACACAGATACATTGTCTGTTATGTTCCTGTTAATGTACTCAAGAGCCTGTTTTACTAGTAAATACAAGTTTCTAATTCTAACCTGTGGATCTATCAGCATAATGATGCGGCAGACTAACGTAGCTTGGGTAGCATTGATCTTGGGACACAAACTGCTTGGTATGCTCATCAGAAGCTCCCGTGTGTTCGGTAACCGTTATCTGACAAATGTTAAACTAAGTAAGGAATCTTTGATCTCTCAAGATATCGATAAATCTAAGATTAAATATAATTACAATCTTTCTGATTTGTTTATTGCTCTCAAATACCATGTTAGGACTGGTTTTACCACCCTCTTCAAGTTTGCGACTCTTCAAGACTGGCTGGTTATTATTGTGCATAGTGTCTTGCTTATATCTTTCATGATATTTGTGTACGTCAATGGATCTATTGTACTTGGTGATAAAACAGCTCACGAGGCATCCCTGCATTTACCCCAACTGTTGTACTTCCTACTTTTCTATGGAGTGTTTGGGCTACCATACGTTCTTGCTAAAGTTCCCTCAACATTGTTGCTGATGACTAAAAATATGGGCAAAGTTTTGATGCTATCTGCAATAATAGGTGTCGTAGTACACTTCAACACAGAGGTCCACCCGTACTTGCTTGCTGATAATAGACATTTTACTTTCTATATTTGGAATAGATGGTTTGGGAAGTATGACTTTGCTGTGTACGCAACCATACCCGTATACATCTTCCTGCTGTTCAGTTTATATGATAACTTGAGCGAACAAAACTGCATCGCTTTTCTGCTGCCATACTGTGTCTGCCTCTTTCTTGTGTTGGGGCTACAGAAGATGATTGAGATAAGATATTTCTTGATTCCTTACATCATTTTGAGACTGCGTTTTGTTCGTCCTTCATACTACATCGTTCTTTTTGAGTTTGTTTACTATCTTGCTATAAATGCTGCTGCTTTTAACGTTTTCTTCAATAAGGAGGTGATGTGGAAAGATTTCGACTACCCTCAGAGAATTATTTGGTAAGATTTGATTTTTGGTTGAGAGTTAAACTCTTGGTAGAGCATTTAGGACTTAGAACTTTTCGCTGGATCCAATTACAACTTTTCATCCTTGCTTTTTCATAGTTGCGGAAGTACGAAGAATTTCCATAATGTAACAATATTGCATTAGTACATGCAATTAACAATAGTATTTAGGTATATAATGAACATACTGCACTGTTAGGATGCGTGTTGCACTTAAACTTTTCTAGTTAAATGTTTTAACACTACAGTACACGCGCCCCTTTTTTTACATGAGTACACGCGTGGCCTACCTACTATATTAGGCCATTTTAAAATGTCAATATATTGTATATTCCTAACTTTCTGATTAAAACAAGAAATGGAATGGATTTTAGATACATTACTATGAATACTGAACAATCAACAATTTTGTAAATATCTAAGAAAAAGGAACAAAAATGGCACTTCTGATATCAACATGTTTTTTTCTAACATAAAAGTAAACTTAGTTACAAATATCTTTATTTTCGTAGCATTCAGGATACACTCCTGCTTGGTGATCGGGACAAATCCATTTATTGCAAGTCTTGCACCACTTTTTTGTCGACCGATTTCGGGCTCTCGAGCAGTGTCATCTGTCAATCTTTCCTCTTCATTTTCGTTCTGATACGCGGACTAGGGCCAGCAAATCTGGCTCTGGCTGAACTTCATCATCTTCACTCTGAATCGCTTCTTCATCTTCAGTTTCTACCTCTCGCAGCCACCTCTCCACTTGTAGATCATCCATGACGAAAATATGTAAAAAAGTACTAAATTAGCAAAAAGAAATACATTTTACAATTTGTAACTAATAAATCATTAATAATCATTTAATATACATACATATAAATATATATTTTTTACAAAAGAACATTGTAACAGCGTTATAAATCAATAATACATCAAAAGTTACATACCTGAATTTGGTACACCAATACACGCGCGGACTACTTTAATAGGCCCGCACTTTTGACGCCAAACTGCTTGTGTGTGCGTACGCGCTGAGGTCGCACGGGGTACTGAGGTTGTGACAAATATATCAGACGAGGATTACCTGGAATCACTAGTTTCTAGCGCGCTTAGTTAAAAAGTTATTGCAAAAAGAGTTACCCTGGTCTACTATAGTAGGCCGCGCGTGTACTCTAGTGTTAAAACATCTAATACATACATATGTAAATCAGCATTTTTTAAATTAATATTACTAGATTGTGTTAATTAATTGAAATAATAGTTGTTAAAATTGGCAATGTGCTATTCATTAAAATAGTTTTTTTTTAAGTTAACTAGATACTCTTTAATCCAAGTTTTGCAATCTTAATAATGGTTACAGAATTATGTAGGACATAAGTCATTTAATGTAATTCGTTTCGTAAAGGTAGTAAGTGATATTAATGCATTTATTTGTGATAGGTGTGTTGTATAATTATGCCAAATATTTAAATAAAATTAATCAATACAATTAAATTTAATCATAATTGTTAAAGGTATTTTTCTCTTTATATATCTATTGACATTGATAATGTATTTTTGGAATTCCCAATTTCTATTATTTCCACCGAGACTTGTGGATTGACGTGCTATTGTTCTTAAGTTATGGGAAATAAACTAACTTGTATACTTAATTGTTTTTTTTTGGCTGAATGTTGTGGCATGACAGCTACTAACAGAAGAGCTGAATGTGAACTACATTCTACTTATTATCTTGGTCGAAGTAGTAGTTAAAGTTAAGTCTCAAAAATTATAGAATAAGGCTTTTTATGTACTTTAGTTCCCAGTAATTATTAATGTTAATAATACTGGGTAATTATTATTAATCTGGTAATAATTAATAATTATTTTCTTATTTTATATTTCAATGCATCTCAAAAATGTTAAGCAATTTTCTCAATAAATTTAGTATTGATCTAAGTTTTTTATTTAATCACAAAAATTATATTGATAGGTTGTGTTAGTAATAAATTTGTTATTTCCTTTTCACAATAGGTACTTAAAATTTAGTTATTTGTTACTACCAACTTGCTACTAACTTGCACAGTGTGTAGAACTATATTATGTATAGGATTATCATCATCATCAGCCTATACTAATCCACTGCTGGACATAGGTCTCCCCTAATGAGCGCCATAGCTAGCGCCCTGTCTTCAGCTTGCCGCATCCAGCATCTGCCAGCAGTCTTTCGCAAATCGTCATCCCACCTAGTCGGAGGGCGTCCTACACTACGTTTGCCGAGTCGCGGTCTCCACTCAAGAACACGTTTGCCCGGTTGTCGGTTCTTCTCGAAATATGGCCAGCCCACTGCCACTTCTGCTTGCCAATCCTCTGAGCTATGTCGATAACCTTGGTTTGTCGGATGTATTCGTTGCGAATCCTATCCTTCAGAGAAACTCCGAGCATGTTATGTTAGGTAGGATACTATTATGTTAACATGACCTCAACTAATAGTGCTATTCACCACACCTAGGAGGCATTCATAAATTAACTTCGTGAGGAGATTTTAGCGATTTTCTATTGTCTATTGAGTTGGTATCTGTTTCTGTCTTTTAATTATTCTTAGGTTACCTTCTTCTTCATTACCTATGTCTGTCTTTCTGTGTCACAGGGCGCACAAATGTCGCTGTTTGGCCAATAAAATGCTCAAATATAAGCTACCTTTTAAGCTATTTCAAAACTTTCTAGTGCTAATAGGTAAAAACCATGTCGCTGCAGTAACGTTTTCAGACGTTACTGCAGCGAAATGTTATTTTTTCGAATTACTCTGAAACCTTAATGCGCACAAATTTAATTTTTGGGGCTCATTCACAGGGCATAGCGCTCTGATTTTTCTTTATGTACAATATTCATCTTGATCCGAGTCCACATGTCGCTGGGGTAAAGCACACGATTTTTTTATACATGAGTAGGTACCTATTTAGGTACTGTTTCATAACTTGTAGTGTTGTCATAAATTCCTTTCCATTTTATTATGATAGGGACAAGTGTTCAACAGTGGATCACTTTTTTTTTCCGAAAGTCATAACTCGGCTCTGGATAGAGCTAAGACATTGAAATTAAGAATAGGTATAGTCTAGTTCAACTAAGTTCGATCGTGTATTATTATTTTCTTGACTTATGAAATAGGAAAAAAGAAAGAATTGATTTTAAAAAAAGTCGGAAATGAGCCACTGTAGACCATGGGGTCGACACACTGGTTAGGCCCTAAATACACAGTGGATCGGGGTATTACATAGTGGATAATTTAATAGGAATAAAACAATTTCATAACATAGAATCAGTTTATTTGCCTATGCGTAGGTGTAATCTACGAGATCAAGGTAGGTAATCATTTACCTACCGTAAAAAGGCAACTTAGCCATATTTTTGGACAAGAATCTCAATATTTCCCTTATGAACAGATGCATTACAATATTTGTTTTTGCATGGCATATAATAGATATTTGGCTAACATTGTATGCATGTGTCATTCTAAAAACCCTATTCAATTAAAGCTTAGGTATAGAGTATTAAAAAAATAGGCAGAGTTGCCAAAATTTTGGCAACTCTGCCTACGCTCAGTATTTCTTTAATTTTGCAGTAGAATTGTTCGCCGGGTGAAGATACCATGGAGATTTATGTATATAAATGCTCTGACAAAACAGCGGAGCCCTGATATAGGCTCAGGCAATCAGAACAGGCCTTCGGCACCGAAAACTGATAAAATCGTGAGTGCTTTTCCCATGGCCAGTCCCAAGAGAGCGATGCCCGCCACGCCATCATGCATCTTCCCTTCTCTTACCGACCGGGCAACCTCTGTGAAGTTGGCCGCCACACTTTGTCTTTTTAAAATTTCGATATTGCTAATCGTTTGAGAATCGTTTGAGACGGTTTGAGAGAAAACTAAAATCGTTTGAGAGTTAATAATTTTTATGTAAAAACGATTTTAATTTTTAGTGTGAACTTGGCCGCCACTAAAGCCTGCATACACTTGCAGTGCCTGGAACTGTATAGTCCTTCTAAATTTATTCAAACTGACTTATTATTAAGGGACTGCCCCGTTGTACGGCATCATTAGAAAATGGTTAGATGATGAAACTTGCCATGGACGTAATAGAACCATGGCAAGTTTCCCTTACGGATTGTCCCAAAAATTTGGGAAACAATATGAAAAACTAAAAAAACTTTGAGATAAATCCTTAGAGCATATAAAACGATGAATCGAATACTATATCATTCTATTCGATTCATCTCAAAGGTTTTGAACCCTACATTATAACTTTATCCGTTTTTGTTCCATTTTTTTTTTGTTGGTGGAATAATGAAAAAAACATAAGAATTTTCTTTCCTTTGTTCATTTTTTCATTGCAAATGGCGGGGCGGGGGGGATGGTAGTATACTTCTTAGTTTATGGGGGGATGACAATAAAGTTTCGATTCTCTAAGGTTTCGATACTGTAGGTTCATATAATAGTAAGTAGGTACACACAGTAAATACCGATATTAGAGAAGTACTTACTTAGAGAGATTTTAGAATATTTATCATGGTTGGTTTATGATTATTATGAGATATTTCAAAGTATTAATTTATATAATGGTAGGTACTATTATATGACCTAAGACTAGATAACCTGGACCATAGAAAACTATACTCCTAGCCTAGCGGAGACCTGGACTATCACTTTTCTTTTCTAACTTTCTCGCTCGCCGATGTTTGACGAAGTTTAACGATGGCTGACACGATTCGTTTCGTTGGGACATTTTTTATTTCATTAAGTAATTATTGCATCATGTTATGGTAAATTTGTCACAACATAGTTGACTTTAATATAATAAACATTATTATGTACCTATACCTACACATTTAGGGTGTTGCAATGGGAGACGGCCAGATAATTTCTATACAATTTTTAATAGGTAGGTAGTAGGTATGTACGAAAGGTAGGTACCCACCTATGGTATGAAAGGTAAAGGTAAAATAATAAGTTTACTACTTACAAGTCACCAAAAGTATCTCATAAAAATTCATTTAGCTCGTAATAGCATTTTTTCAAAAGCATCTCTTTTTATTGAATTCATATTTAAAATTGAGCAAAATTGAACAAGGACGAACGAAGCCTGTTTCAAATGACAAAATGAACCTTAGTTCCTAAAAAATAAGGATTTCCAATATTTTTAATTCCCATGGGAGTTTTACGGAAATAATCCCCCAGAAATGTGAAATTAGAATTAAACGCAAGTGAAACCGCGGGGAACAGCTGGTTCGTATTATTTAAAAACCCATGACCATTTCAAAATCTTACTACCTACCTAATTGCAGTGACCTAGTGGTGATTACCTACCTACACCTTTCTATGTCATAAAATTTCAAAATATTCTTATATTTATTCATTTTGTAACTTTTGCTTATATAGGTATGTACCACGGAACATAATTTTTTTTTCTGTTCCGTGTAACTATGTACCTACCTCTAACAAACTTCCAAGCTATTTTTGAAATACCTAAATAATACAGACTAACAAAAACAAACACATCATCCGTTTAAAATATTAACACAACATCATAGGTACACAGTGGATCATGATCCATGTGTGTTCGATGTTGACCTGATCCACTGTGGATTGCACCGCCATTTTAAATAAATAAATTGGTAGAAAAAAATGCATGCGTTATTCGAGGGTGAATTACACGCTAAAACAACCTTGTTGGAGTTTATAACACAGTAGAAAGATAGCTAATGTAGTACGAAAATGAAAATGGAACTATGTATTTCTTACCTTAAAACTGTACTTTTCTTTCCGAAAACGTGTGCGCTGCCCGACTGGTTACAACTTGTTCGCGTCTCAAGCGCTGCCGATCGGTAAATGAGATAGGATAGGGAGATCTCTCTCTGTTCGTTCTCGCGTACTGTTGCTGAGCCACTGTACCTGCTATCGCCACTGTTTAACACTTGACCCTACACACTGGTTCATTGAGCACACACTTGGGTATCAATAACCACACTAATTGGTATTCGGTACGTTTTTTTTAGCTTGTTAAGTTTTATTCAATTCCTACCCAATCAGTAACCTTTAAGTCATTAAAACAGTTAGGTATTAATGTGAGAAAAGAGATTAAACTATCTTTAGTCTTAGAAAATATTCAGGACAAATTAATAACAACAAGTACCTGGTAATAAATATTAACAAAATAATTTTAAGGTTACGAAAAGATTTATTAGTAATGTTGAAGCTTCGAATAAAATAGAATAAAACGAGGCAAAAATAAACAATAAAAAACAAAACTAAGGAGGTAAAGTTATATTTCCAAATTCAACAAAAAACATTCATCATGATATACTTATGACGTTTTACAAATAAACATAATTCGGGTAGGTAGGCAGATAGGTTCAATAATACCATTCGTGTATTAAATATATAATAAAAGTGTCCGTTTCATTTCATACTTTACAAACAAAACATAAGTAGGTTTAGAAGATATATAAAATAAAACCAGACTTGAAAACAAAAAAGTTCAGCAGTGGTAACATAATTTTTTTCTTGTTAATTTTTAAACAATTTATTGTTCCTGTCGATTTGAGATCCTTTTTTCAATAAATCGCCTCCAAGCATGTGGATATCAGTTTATTGTTTTGTTTGGATAGTAAGAAATATTTTGCAGCTGATTTTCAGCTAGACTATAAAATATAGGTCTATGATGAAAATATTTTGATATTAAGTTGTCTATTAGAGAATAGGTTAAATATAACATACTAAATACTATTTTACATCAAATTATGGAACCGGTTTCCATCAAGCAAAGCACTGTGATCATTTATTTTAAAACTTCCAAGAAGTCCGAATAATTTGATAAAAACATATTAATAATGAAAAATACCAAATATCACAAATAATGGAATATATAAATCGCTTAAAGCGCGTTTAGAATTTAGAATTTAGATCTCTATCGCTAACTTTGCTTTTTGAGACAAACCGGTCCTAAGATAATATACTTAATAATAATGTACATAATAATACATCACAGTTAACAATGTTTAACGAACATTTTATTATTAATTACATTTAAAGTTAAGCTTGGGCTTAATCTTTCTTTTCTACGACTACGATACATAAGGTACAGTGATTAGAATAAGTCATTTATTTATTTATTCAGAATGTATCATATCATAATTATTCTGGTTGAGATCAAAGCATTCTGCGTTCTTTAGATCGTTTAGGAACGGAACGTCAGTAGAATGTTATTAACTTAAACTATTTTATTTTATATCTGCATAGCTCGGGAAAAGATGATGTTGTGTAAATCGTCAAGAATAAATTGATAATTTTACTTGAAAAATGGCCTGAAGTATAATTCCAGTAAATTTAAACAGGTAAATGCGTAACTATAATATTTGTATTTATGAATATTTTTACGATACCTACATCTTAGTACGCTAGACAATTAGTACAATGTACAGTACACTTGGTACAATAAACTTTAAATATTTTAACTATTAATTTTGAATAATATACCGTACATTTATAACACGTAATAAATTGTTTTAATACGATAGAAATTATTTATGTCCATAACAAGTCAGTAAACTTAAATTTCAATTTTAATAAGTGCCCTTTGACAAGTTATAAACATTTACTACAAACTTCCTTTAATCAATACTAAGCAACTATAACACGAATTCTTAATTTCTATATAAATAATTTAAAGTTATAAGTTATTAGATGAACTTCAAAATACTATTAGTGTTGTCTTCTAAGGCAAACATCATGTTTACGGAAAATGTGTTTGGAATGTGGTAATAGGACTTTAAATAGATCAGTGAAAAAATGGACACAAATATTCCAATAAGGAAAAGTAGAACGAAGACGAGGAACCCCTTCCTCGTCTTTCTAGTAATAGACGAGAATTAACTATGATTTAGATCAAGGACAAAGATGCTGTCATGTCGTAACAGCGGTTTTCTCTAAAGTAAGTAAAGAAGTAAAAAATTGCATAATTAAACCGACAAAAATTGCATAAGAGCTAGGCTCTTTTATTTATAATAACATACACAAATTATTATTTATGGTTGGTTATTCGTAATAATTTACAGTTCCTTAAAGACCATTTCAATATCTAAAACTACCGTCATAGGAAGAAAAGTCGTAACTAAAGTTTATGACCATTATGACTAATACTATCTTACAGAAAAATCTCTTACTCGTCTGGATTTTAAAGATCTAATAAACATATAGGTTTTAACAGGAAGAAAAGTCGCAACTAACGTTTTTGACCATTGGCCAAAACTTTTTATCCTAGGGCTAGAAGGCGTGTTCAAGAACCCCAATTGGAAAAACCGTGGCATTTCAATCGAACATCTTAATAATTTAGGTTCTCATAAAAATCTTTTTTGTTCTCTCTAGAACAAGGCCGGCCAAATCGAGGCCCGCGGGCCACGAAGTGGCATGCCAAGGCAATGAGTTTGCCTGCCAGCACTTCGGGCTCAAAAAAATCGCGGCTTGCTCCGCTCGCTGATATTACTCGTTGGATAAGTGAATACGAGTGTCTACTAAAAACGCGTCTGAGATCCTTAGGGGTCCGAACAGAAGAGAAGCTAAGATGGTGAAGACGAAGAGTGGCAGTTGGAATAATGCAAAGAAAACAAAAAATATCTTTCTAGTGGCCAATTCACGAAATGGAAAGAAAATAATGACAGGAATAGTAAAGACCAGCCGAGTGAGCCACGTATAATTTTTAAGTTTTGTAGCGGCTGAGGAGAAGTCAAAAGTTAATTTCATTAGGCTTACAAAATAAGACTAGTCACATTTATACCTACTAAAAATTGTAATCAAATAAGAAATAGTGTGGTTGATTTTCTCTTCGATTCAATTGTTGGTCCTAGTAGAAGAAGTGTTGCAGGCATAATCAACCAAGAATCGATATTGACAGGCGGACCAGACTTGCATGGGCCTTTTTCTCCAAGTAGAATTCGACTTGAACTCTAACTAACCTCACCAGACTACAAAAAGAAACTACTTGCGCATTTGACCAGTAGGTACGTTCTACTAGTTCTCACATACGGAGGAGAAACTTGGGTGCTAACGCTACTATCCTCAAGGTAAAGGTTGCTCAAAAGGCAATGAAGAGAAAGTAAGTAGGTATAACACCGAATAGGAAAATTAATGAGTGGAGAGAGACAAAAAAGTAAATTGGATGGTTTGAATTGGAGATCATGACCAAGACTGTTGGGACGGTCACAAATGAGATAGAAGTCCCTACGACATCAAAAAGATAGCGAGTAGCAACTGGAGCTTAACGTCCCAAGGTAGAAGGGAATGTAATAAGTGTTTGAGGAACACATCAATCTACTGATCGACGAAGGCTAGTAAGAAAAAGACATTGTTTGTATCGTTATCCTCACGATACGAAGAATTTTTCTCCTCACACAAGTAATAAGGTCAAGTCCTCTACGCGACGGTTGCAACGATTTTGCAATTACGATAAATCATATTTCTTAATTCCCAAACTAATTTTTTCACATTTATTTTACATTAGGACTAAGCCTTTATTAGCGGAGTTTATCCACCCGCGCCTATTAACAAAGGAAAGGAACCGAACAAAGCGCAGCTTTTCATTTTAGACAGAAATTATTAATCGAATTTTCACAGAATCAGCTCAGACCTTACATGTATTCTTCCTAGGACGGCAGAACAAAAACACGGTCAACATCATCACGTATAAGGGTAATTCCTTTTTTCACTTTCGTTCCTCAGCCAACACAGGTAACACTACATCAATATTGGTCCCTCACACGTATTCCATTTGGTGACGAGGGCTACGATTATATTTGGCACAAAATATCAATACAATACAACTACACAGTGTACTCTTCGTGCCAACGATTGCGATGAAACTTACAAATTATATTTACATCACATTGACAACCCTGCAAAGGTTCAATCGACATCAAAAGCATATGTCGGTTCTTAGCTGACATAATACACTCAAAGACCCGAACTACAAAAGCTTGCTCAGTTATTGAGAAATGAAATGATATTTATTTATTGCATATAAACACTGATTGTATATAATTACTAGCTGCGAACCGCGGCTTCGCCCCCGTGGAAATTTATGTTTCCAACTTTCTTAATTTTTTCTTTCATAAGAACCTTCTCCTGACAATAACAAACACAACAAAGAAAGATTTGGCCAAATTGGTCCAGGCGTTGTTGAGTTATGCGCTTACCAACACATTTTGCGATTCATTTTTATATTATAGATGACGTATGTATTATTGATAAGCAAACAAGTCTACATAATGTAAGATTTTAAGTAATTGGGTTCTTCGTAAGAGTAATAAAAGAAAGTTTTATCTAAAAATAATTTCAAGCTGACACGAACTCATGGTAAGTAGGACATCAAGTGTAGAGAAATTATTATACAAAAAACCACCCAAAAAGCGATCGAATTTTTGCATTGATGTTGTTTTAGTTTGAATTTTCTCAAATACTCTATCTTTACGACGATTTATGCTTGAGTGACGTTTATGTCATAGTTAAGCGTCACTCAAGCATAGACTGAGCAAGCTATCATAATACGTGCCTTACGGCCTTTTCATACGTCCCAGTTTCAAGGTAGCCGGTGGCGAAGTACATGTGCATTTACGCTTTCACAACCGGCATAACTAGCAAACAATTAGCCGCCGGTTACCGGCGACCGGGACGTATGAAAGGTGTTGATTTAAAACGGAATCACTGAATTTCACGATGACTTTATTTGTACCTAATACTTTAGTCGTCGTTAGATGCGCTGCGTTGTCAGTTTCATTTATTTTTCCAGGCGGAGTTCGAACAGATACAATACAATCTGTTTGTTCCCTGTAAATGATCCCTATGGTCATTAGTTTTCTTTTTAGTACAGCCAAAATAGGCCACATTTGATGGCGTCAGTACACAGTCGCCGAGACGTCGAATGTCTCGGGTCCTCGTTATCTCTAGGAGAGGCCCTGTAAATACATCGTAGCCCTCGCGGGGCGATACGAGACACTCGTACTCGGCCTGCCTCGGGTCGTCTCGGCGAGTGTGTTCTGCCGCCATGGCCATGCATGACAGTTGTAAGTCTTAGCTTGATTGTCAGGTGACATGCTTGTATACCTACAATCAAATAATCGATATAATTTGAATATTATATAGTATATACATATTGAATTGAATAAAAATAAGTGAAAAATTAAAAACGCCTGTGCAAGTTAAACTCTTATACGGAGGGTTCCGTAGTACAAGATATGGAACAAGTTCACCAAAAAACGCCGAAATATTCCCGTTTTATTTCCATTTAAAATTACATTTTTATTAAAAGCCTAGGAAGTGTCCCTTTGGCTAACTTTGAGTACGAAACTAAAACATAATTGCATCAATCCTTTTTAAGGTTCATTTTTTTTAAATAGATACCTTAAGTTGATAGCATACTAGATTAAATGGGTATCTATTATTAAAAAAGATAAATTTAAATTAAAGTAGTCAGTTCAAATTGTTGGGTAGAAATTTCGAAAAGTAAACTAAAAGGTGAAATGTTATCAAATGAAAGGTATTGACTTGAACATTATATTATATAACAGTTTTAGATACTGTTTTAAGTTTTAAACTTTTTGAAATATATTAGAAAAAGTCAGGATATAAGCTTTTTGGAAAAAGTAAAATCTTAATGCGACAGGATCTTCGTTATTGTTTGTCATTATAAAACATACACAAACCAAGCTAAGAGTCTCGAGCAAGAATAAGCAAGGAGGTGCTAAGCTATAAGTTTCATAAATATAAACTCCTTGTCGGCTCAACAACTGTCAATATTCTGGGTAGAGTGCTTTTCACGAAAGAAATCCCCTGTACGCGGCGCAGTCGGCATTCCGAAAGAGAAAAGTAAATTTAGCGTAAAATAAAATTTAGTTCTACAAATTTTCGCGAGACTTCTTCCGTGAAAAGCACTATAATTATCATATTTAAATAGGAAACGTGTACACTAAAGTGACCTTGTAACAACGTTCAAAAAATTCAAGTGAAGAGAAAATCAATAACGCTTTATTTCTTATATATGATTTAAAGCTCGACTTATTTGATTGCTTATTTGCTAAGCCTAAAGAAATAAAGTTACTGACTCCTGTTCAGTCGATCATCGTCATCATCAGCATGTCATACATAAATGATGGACAATCTCTGCTGAACATAGTACTTTCCGAAAATCGCTACATAGACTGGTCATGCGCTACCCGCATCTAGCAGTGCGGTTTAGTTTACATGCATAGAAACAAAATAGGGTATATGCAGTTTTTTTGATTTTTGTTTCTTGATTGCTAATGTTATTTTAATACCCAAACAATATGGCATCCACCAATTTTTTAACTGTTACGCAAAAAAAACGAAAAATAAAACTACACTCAGTTTCAGCTGATAAATACGCTGTCCCTTTTCTATGACGTAACCGTTCAGTTTATTTGCTTCTGTTCCTTGAATCAAAATAAAATAAAAAGCAAATTTTCTTTGTGCGTTGTTTCAATAAAAATTGGTCCTTTTTTGGAAAAACATATCCCGATAAGGCTTTATGAACATACGGTGAACGGTGACCTCACTTCAGAAATTTTGCAAGTCCTAAAATATCTACTTTTCACACACACACAGAAATACAAAAATAAACATGCAGATATATTAGAGAACACAAATAAAAATCAGCTTTTCGAGATCACATGCATATACCTACATACACCCTATTATTTAATATTTTAACACAAGCTTATTGTTTGAAGTAATTCGTAAAATTTACTTACGAGGGAAGGTCCAATAGTCCGTGAAAAGGGGGAATGCAGGTAGCTACCAATGTTTGGTATGTCACTAATCAGATGCTCATAAGGGGTATATAAGTTAACTTTTAGCCCTTTGATATAATTCGTTTACAAGATATCGCTCTACAAACCATTCAATCCGGAAAAAAGTGTAACAATGGAGCAGATTGAATGCAGTTATCAAGTTCCTTACCAAGCAAGGAAAACCTCCACTAAGCAAAATGAATGAGAAAGGCACCGCCTAATCAGTGCCTTTATAAAAACATGATTTACAAGTGGCATGGTCTTTTCAAACAAAGCAGAGTCGATTGAAGACGTTTCGCGCCCAAGACGGCCGACTGAAGTCACCACATCGGATATCCTAGAAAGAGTGGAAAAACTTATATTCAAAGATGCTCGTTCTAAGAAAAAACAGTTTTCTGCAAAAGTAGGAGTATCAGACACAAACATTTTGAGGATACAAGATCAGCTTGGCCTGAAATTTAGTGCAAGATGGGTGCCAAGAATGCTATAGTCATTCTAGGGATCGAAAAGTCAAAGCACTTTTTAGAGCTGTGTAGCGAAGAATCTGCCTCTATTTTTGGAGCAAATTGTTATTGAAAATAAAACTAGGGTTCATCGCTTTGAGCCTGACTCAAAACAGGAGTCGATGCAGTGGCATAAAAAGGGCACATCAAAAGAAGTCATAGGTGTCGCAGTCGGCCGGAAAGATTATGGCTACGATTTCTTGGGATTGTAAAAGAATCCTGTTGATTGACTACAAGACTTTTCTTTGTCACTCAACTCACTCTTTGGGACACCAATTACCAACTACCTGAGAAAAACAATTTATTTTTTTGGGTGATAATGTCAAGCTAATTTTTCGATCGGAAAAATGTATTAATAAGCTCAAAGGCTAAAAATATTGTAAAGGAAAAATATTGTTTTAATTAAATTACAACTTCTGACTAGGACTTTTGGACCTCCTATCGTAGTTTTCATTATTAAAATATATAGAACAATTAGCTAACGGTGAAAAGTTGTATAATAGCCGTTCTCACTTTGGTA
The DNA here is from genome assembly GCA_946478455.1 of Eupithecia vulgata. NCBI lineage: Eukaryota > Metazoa > Arthropoda > Insecta > Lepidoptera > Geometridae > Eupithecia > Eupithecia vulgata. Next base: position 13,815,400 of record OX297859.1, on the reverse strand, counting down.
GCAAAATTAAATTCACGTATCCGCCGTTACAAGGTCACAGCTACATTTTTGTATATAAAATAAGGCCTATTAATTTGGCCGTACTATAGTGAAGGTGGCCATGGCATCTAATGTGCGGAGAACGGCCGTCATCCTTTTCGACAAGTGCTTTGTTGACAGCATTAACATCTGGAACAAGAAAAGCGTATTATCAGCGAGATCCGTTTTGGCGTTGCCTGGTAACACACACATCGGCACATTTTCGGATTCATATTAGCAGTATGAAAATGAATGGTAGCCAAGAGACGATCAATGACAAATATGAATTAATCATCATCATCAGCCTATACGATATGTCTTATATAAGACATATTTCTTAGGAGCGCCATAGCGCCCTGTCTTCAGCTTGCCGTATCCAGCATCTGCTTGACTGTATTCGTTGAGGGTTAAGAAAATTATCTCCATGCTGGTCATGTAGGTTGGGGATCGCAGTTCGATGGAGTTGTTCTGCTGGGGCGCTGCTGCCCGCCCCCTGCAGGCATAAATAAATAATAATAAATTATGTTGGACCATTCACACAGCATCATCTAACCCCAATCTACGGGGAATAAACCGTTGCTGTTGCCAATATGGCACTGAAAATATACCTAACATACCACTTTCTGGCTGGATGGAGCCAATCGACGACGGAAATTTTAACGGCATCGTCACGATATAACTAAAGTCAAAGTCAATTTATGCTATGCTTGACGTTTTCTTGCTCGATTATAGCAAGTCCGATTTAAAGTAAAAAAAAAATATATACCTATCAGTAATGAAACGTAGACGAGCAAAACAAGGTCCAGTTAACATAAGCATGAAGTTTAACGTTAAAACATAAGTACTATCAAAATGTAAAAAAACGTAAAATTACAATTGAGTTTTACATTAGTGATATTTTGACATTGACAGCTTCGTCGTCGGTTGGCTTCATCCTGCCAGAATATTTAATATACTTGATTTGTACTATGTGATCCAGTCTCCTCGGATTGCGACCCATTAGATGGGAGATTTTGGTGTAATTCCACAGCAAAACTACAAAGAATTGGATTACGGTGACACAGGTAGGAATGCGTAACAGAGGCTGTATCATCAATGGATGCTCACATCATGGTCTGAAATAATCAGACTAATACTATAAATGCCAAAGTTTGTATGGATGTTTGATGCTTCTTCCCGCCAAAACTACGAAAGGGGCTGCAATTTTGCAAAGATTTAGGTCTAGCTAGGAACAAAACAGAGGATACTTTTTATACGGTTGTTGTCAGCGGCTGCACTACATACCCTTCGATCCCATTTAATTACCTATGCTTCTTACATTATATAAGGAGCTTTGGCGCGGGCTGTGCTCTCTTTTTTTCCCTCAGGGTGACAACGACAACTTCCTAAAATGACAACTTCCGAAAACGACAACTTCCGAAGACAACTTTTTAGAATGTCATTTTTCTTTAGTAACTTTTTATTTTTAACGTTTCCATAAGAACAACGCTTGCGAGCGGGAAGAAATAGTAGTTGGATAATAAAATACCTGTATCTCAGGTCGTAGAGGCAAGATGGCAATAAGCCACCACAGCCAGCAGGGTCCATTTGGGTTGCGCCACCACTCGCCCTCCAGACTCATCTCGGGGAAAGGACCGAAATGCTGCTTTATGTCCATGCGGAGGGCTTCATCCAGCGAGGGAAGCCACTCCTGAGTCTTATCCTTGACCTGCTGCGCCAGCTTTTGGAGATAGGCGACCGACATGTCTGATGAAGGTATTATGTCGGTGTGGTACTGCACCCTTGCGTAGGGACATCTGAAATAATAAAACGATCAGGAAATAGCTTTTTAGAATTCCGTACCTAAAGGATGAATCCGTGTCCCTATTCTAAGCCTCCGCTGCTGTCTGGTCGTCTGCGGGCTGTATCTCTTTAACTGTAAAAGGCAGACAGTTCAAATTTTCACACAACATGTGTTTCTCCTCTTGGCGCTACTATAACAACAAATAATAAATACCCCTCCGCTGTTAGGCGGTCTAGCGCACCGAGTAGACCTACGTCTGGCAAGGGTCGCGGCGACAGGTCGCGGCTGGTCGCAGCGACAGGTCGCGACAGGTCGCGGCGACATTATTTCGCGAGTCTGCGATCTATCACGCGAATATCAATCATATGACTATCGAAATTAAGTTTATAATTGCGAGCACTGAGAATAATGCCATCTATGGTGAAATAGCGGAATTGACTCGTCAAGTTGCTGTTTGGTGAGTATAGCTCGTAAATAAGTTCTGTTGCTAAAGTAAAATAAATCTTATGCAGTAGAATTCAAGGTTTATTTTCTAATTTGTGACGTTGGCTAATTTTGACTAAACTTATAACTACCAATGAAACGAATTGTTTCTTTGTAATGCATTATAAGATTAAGAGTTTATTTGTGAGTTTGGCGACAGCGGTGCCCATAGTAATTTTGTTGCATTGCACTTGTTTTTTCTGTTCCGTGATTGTAGCCCTCGATGGACTATAAGAGATGACGTCATTCTCTATCCCATTATTTATGTACGCAGGTTATACGAGTTGTATGAATGTATGAGTGCATGCTTACCCATTTATTATCATTTTATCGATTATGCGGAACCGAGACACTCCAACGGTTGACAGAATCGAATTCCCGTTTTCTAATTCTATGTAGTCACGAACATCCACGATCTGAAGAGAATTAGCATTATTAAATAACCATACTCCGTCCACATGCTTATTTAAAAAAAAAAAAACTGTCGCCTCGAAAAATATCGAAGAGCTTCAATGATTATCGAGCCGACAGATATTTTATCTATGAAAACGTATGCAAAATAGTATAAAAAGTAAAGTTTGACGCACACAGTCTGGCTTACTTTTCATATTGGAGAAAAAAGTGATTATGGCCAACGCAGACCGGGACGGGATGGCAAAGGATTTAAATTTTTACCACATTCAAACGCATTGATATAGAAAAAGCTTTATAATAGTGTAAAACAATAGCGGCCTGCATAAGTACGGTTCGGACCACGGGAAATCGCACGCGCCATTCCAACCCGCGGCCGCGCTCCGAAACGTACGTGTAGATACGCGGGGCTGACAGTTCGATGCTATATAGGGCAAAACTGTTATAATTTATAGCGTTCCACACGCCAATCAAAACTGCAGTCGAAAATGTTGAAAATCAATTTACACGTACAGTTCGGATCGTTTGTCAATATGAAAGATTTACCGGCGTTCCAAACCGTGGACACATTTTTAATCGTAATTAGCACGACAGTTTGATCCGCAGTCAAAACCGCCAGCTCCAACCGCGGTTTGGAACGCAGTCTAGATTCGCGGTCCGAACCTTTACGTGTGCAGGCCGCTTTTATTTAATAGTGGCATTAGTTATGAAATTTGGACATAGGCTACTTGAAAAGCGCGTGTGAACCCGCGGGCAGCAGTGAGTAAGTAATGAAGTAATTATGACGCCTTGAAATGTCTATAAACTAATAAAATGTTGCGCAAAAGTTAGTAGAAATATTGTTCCTAAGCTTCTGCTCGCTGTTAGCACGGCAGCTCGATCAATGCCACCCGCGCCCACCAACCTCTGCAGTCCCCTCGCCGGCCCTTGGCATGATGGTAGGGTTGACCATGCATAGTTTTTATATAAATGCGGATATTATATAAATAGGTACATAACTCTATCATGCAATCTAAAGTCAGCAGGCAGTCTAACAAACGTAGATAAAAAATTAGACATAAAGCCTATGTTATAGGCGTAAAGAAATACCTAACAAACATCCATCTATCCATCCATCTAAACATTCGCATTTATAATACATTTCGCAATTATAATATTAGCATAGATTAGTATGTTGTATTTCCAAAAATTTTGGATTTCGACAGGATTCGAAAGGAGTGGTTCAGGAGTGGTTTCGTGGCTTAGTTTGTTAGAGCACACCCGTAATCCTGCCGAAATCGATTTTTTATTGCTAAAGCAACCATCCACTGCAGAAAACGTTACAAGGTTTACAAGATAGAAGAAGGTAGGTACTCGCTTAAAACACAAAAGCAATAATGCCGTTCGCGCGCGGCGGCGAAGTAACATTATCTAATCTGTGACGGCGAGCGGCCCTTGGCAGCACTAGCACTAACACTTGCTCCCTGGGGAGTCCGAAAACTGTACACAAATAACTCAAAACTGATCGCGAGTGACGGAGTACAGACAGACATCGCAAATTGATTGTCACTAGAGCTGTCAAATGTAAAATTAACCAGTGGATGGAATATAGCTTTTGCTTGCGGCTTTGGAAGCTTATAAATTTACATACTAATAATTAATCCACCAACAGTGACCTAGTGCATGGCAATGGCTTCCCTCCCCTAATCCTTCTCCCCTCCCGAAATCACAAAATTAGAAATCCTACACTAGATGGCCTGGTTATATGGTCACTGGAAATCCAGCACCGGGCATTATGGCGATATTTAGGGATGTACATGGCCAGCCGTCTTCTATCGAATGAGATGATGTTGGACACACTTATATTATAAACGCGAAAGTACTGATGGATGGATGGATGTTTGTTACTTGTTCACGCCAAAACGGACGGGTCAAATGAGTCCGGTTTTGCATACATCTACTTAGGTCTAACATAGAATAAATAAAGGCTACTTTTCACCCCATAAATCAGTTCCCACCGCCCGGGAACTGATTTATGGGATGAACCATGGGCCATGCGATATAAATAACTTTTCCAACGTTTATACAGGGTTATTGGTAAATTAGTAACACTACATCAACTGCAGGTTCTGCCCATCATCCTGCTCATCACACTACATGAAATGCAAAACCTGCATTTCACGTAGTGTTAATAATTTACCAGTAACCTTGTATAGAAACAACACATGCGATACCAAAGGCAGAATATGTTATGAATAACGTTAATATGCATTACCCATTAAAATAACGTTAAAACGCACTGACCGTTCCATAGTTGGTGTAGGTATCGTCCCCCAAAGACGTTAACATGCCGAACCGGCGCATCCCCATTTCCAGAACAGCGCGAACCACTTTACGGTACTCCGCGTCGAATATCATCAGAGGGCAGGTGATGCTGTAGCAAAAATAAATAATATTACATAACAAATATTTACCCTTTACGAGTTAAGCATGTTGCACATCTGAAAAGCAAAGCTGCAGCGCAGCATATAAATGTCTATTCGAAAATAGGCTATAACTCGTAACATTTAGATGTATTTTTGACGGCATCAGATGACATACAGCTTGCGGACCATTCGTTTGATGCTTGTGGAAAGCTCTTTATGCGTCACTGTAATGTATTTATGTATGTAATGTAATGATGAACGAGTTTCGGCCCATAGTTGTATACACAATGTTGGTGCTGGGCGGTAGGTGTGCGTCACTTATCTGCGACAACCTTTATGGCTTTGAATCAGTGTTATTGGCTTTTTAATCAAAGTATTACGCAGAGCAGGAGGAGGGTTCAATTAGAATTTTATCGCGTCTCGCTTCGCACGCCGGTAATGTGTGCCGTTTTATGGCAGGGTTACATAATCGGAAAAGAAATAGCAATGTTTTCATCTTTTCAGTTTTTCTAAATACATAATCTTAAAAAAAATTAGAGCGAAAGTTATAACATAGCTTGGAAATAAATAAAAATGAATTTTATAACTATAATACTTTTTTGGTTAGTTAAAACAAAAATACAAATTAAAGAAGTTAATTTTGATAGTTAAAGATACTTACTCTGGGAAGGCCACTGTACAGGCGAAAACCGGAGTGAGGTGTGAATCAACAACAGTGTTGTCTGTGATCGCGCCCAGCAAAGCTGATACCATTTTCGTGCTATCCGTCTGAAAAACCATAAACAGTTAATAATGTACGCCAGTTATCTAAAGTTGATAGAGATTTATAGTAAGCTTAGTCGTTTGGTTTTAACAGACGACAATAACAGGGTGTTTTAGTTTGACCATGGTACAACAAAACAAGGTACCTATGCTAATCCGAGACATGGGGGGCAGTGCTGCCCACTCAATTTTTAAAAGAATCTTAAAAGTCAATATGGTCATCATCGCCAGCAAAAAACGATTCTGGTTCAAAACTTTGACCACGCATCACTAATCTTTGGATATGGCGGTTCTCATATTTTTAAGTTTTGTATTAAGCAGGTTTTTGGTTTTAGACTATTTCGAAAATAGGAGGTCTATTTATTTTCAATATTCATTATTTTATTACATAATAACTAACATTTGTATAATTTATTTTAACAATATGAAATATATCTACAGTTAGTCTATCCTTAGTAAGTTTGTCGTAAGATCTGTTGCCATACCCTATCCGACAGAGTGCAATAATATTTTCAATTTTTTGTAAATATTATCGGCTAGATAATGCTGTGCGAACTGTCCAGCATTATTATTTACTTAAGAGAGACTATATTTTATATTGTTTATTTAACACATATACCTGACTGATCCAAAAATCTAAATTGATACTTATTAATTTTTTCAATTGACCATTATCACATTTATTTTCCAACTTCTAGCATTTTTTGAAATAAGGTGGCAACCGTGTTACTCCCCGGAGTGTCATACCTTGTTTTGTTGCACCATGAGTGTGTGGCATTATAGCTCCCGAACAGAGCCCTGGATTTCTATTCTCGGTACTATCGAGACGTCTGTCATCGAAAAGAATTTTATACATGGGCAGGCAAGGCACACTCCACTCTCGTGTCAAATTCTACAAGTAGGTACGGTTAGCAAAAGGGTTTATTCTAAAGACAAGCATTACCTGTCTAAGACTAAAATCGTTCAGGTTAGAGGAGCAAAGTGGGCAGAGCTGCCTGCGCTCCAAGGTGCGTTTGATGCAGATACGGCAGAAGGTGTGGCCACAGATCGTGGTGACTGGGTGCTCCATTAGGTTGTAGCACACTGGGCATTCTAAAGTCGAGTTGTCGATCCAAGCGGTGGACAGTTCGAAGCGCACAGACTTGTACATGCTACGGATAAAACGCTTCGGGTCGCTTGGATTTAGAGTTTCTATCACCTGGAAAGAAATCCATGTTTATGTTATTAACTCGAAAGTAACTATGTCTTTATGTTTGTCTATCTATCTGGCTGTTACCGTTTCACGCCCAAAGCCGCCTTTCCACTACATGTGCTTTTAATGTGCACTAATTCACACTCTCATTAATAAGCCTTAATTCAGCCGTTTAGGCTGCTTTTCCACCAGAGATGTGCTACGTTGCTATGTTTCCGGCCGACTAATAGTAACATCGCGTAAATTTCATAGCTACAAAAATGACACGATAATGGAGGAATTCTATTGGTCAGCTACAAAAATAGCAACGTAGCACAGTCATGTGATGGAAAAGCAACCTAAACGGCTTAAGGCATATAAATGATATTTGGCAGGAAGGTAGACGGACATCAGCTTTTTATCCAGGTAAAGAGCGAGCAAAGTCGAATGCAGAAGCTAATATTGAATAAATTGAGATGAAAATGAGAAATTGATTATATATTCTAACAGTTTTAACTTTTACTACTACTAAAAAATTAATAACATTCGAAATAAAATCTCAAATATCAGAGATGTTCAGTAGCATTAGCGCCATCTATAAAATTGATTTCTTACCTGCGCAAACTGCAAACATACAAAGACAAAACATGACATGTGCCTGGGATATTACATAGTACACCTACTGTCGAAGTGTTACAAAAATGTTCTAACAGGTGGCGCTGTACGGTATATGCTCTCATGCTTATTATAGCATTTTGCAGAGCTATTCTGCTGCGAAAATCTTCAACAGATCTTTATCATTTTTTTATGAGAACAAATTAAAATTACTACCTTTTATTCAAAAAATAATCATCGAAATCAGATGTCTTAACGTGGAGCCATTCAATAGCCCCCTTTTTGCCCTTTTTAGGGTTCGGTAACGGGACCCTATTACTAAAACTCCGCTGTCCGTCCGTCTATCCGTCTGTCACAAGGCTGTCAAGTCAATTATAAAGAAGTAAAGTTTGCGAGTTTGTGAGGTAGTAATCTCTGGTTCTACTGAACCGATTCTAAAGATTCTTTTACCAATAGAAAGCCACGTTATTTGTGAGTGTCATAGGCTATGACATTATCCCGAAAAATTGGATACATTTAAAGCGCGAGCGAAGCCGCGGGCAGTCGCTAGTCGCTGATACTTTCAAATATCCATGTTGTCTGCCAGCGGCCTCCACACTAGGCAAAGTCTATTTACGGAATACCGATATATTGACTTATTGTTTTGAGTACACTGAAATATTGCAGTACAAAGTTGCTCATTTATGCCGCTCCGCTCCCGCACAAAAAATACTGCTTAATCATGGGCTAACCACGAATACTCAAATGCAAATCTACACTAATATTAAAAAGAGGAAAGATTAGTATTTCTGTATGTAACGAATAAACTTAAAACAACTGGACCTATTTCAAAAATTCGTTTGAAAGCTACATTATCATATCAGTGAGTAACATAGGCTATAGAATATACCCGTGCGAAGCTGGGGCGGACCGCTAGTCATGGTATAAGCAGAGCCCTGACTTTGGTTATTTGATAGTATCGACGTTTAATTTTTGTATGCGGTTTGGTACAGCGCCTCTACCGTGCGGACATAGAACTACGCAAATTCCAGAAAAATTAAACGTCTCAGTGAAGTCTCTACATTATCAAAAAAAGTCTGTTGCTGTAGTAGTAGATTAGATAGATAGATAGATAGATAGATAGATAATACTTTATTCATCACCAAATTAATAAAAAAGAGATTATTTTAAATTTTACATATAGCATAGAATAGTAATGGATTTGGCGGCCTTATCGCTTAAAGCGATTTCTTCCAGGCAACCAGAACAATTGGGGAAAAAAAAAAAAAAATAAAGGATGGCGGTGCTTTACGACAAATAAAAATATAAACTATAAATACTTATACGAACTATACCTAATAAATAATCTATTACAATAATACATACAACAAATTAATTCTATTTAGTAACTCTAAGGGACATGCTCAATAATCTACCGTGACATGACAACTAAATAGTAGTTATATACTTTCATTTTAAAAGCATGATGTGATGTAGCCTTCTTAATATCTACTGGCAAATCGTTCCAGAGTCTGACAGCTTGAGCAGTGAAGGAGTCGCTGTAAAAAGATGTTCTCTGTACTGGAGATGCAAGAAGCAAGGTATCCGATGACCTTAGAGAGAGATCGTGGGAAGAATGAAGAAATTGAAATCTCTCCTTAAGATAAGACGGGGAAAGGGGATTGAAAAGTATAGAAAAAAGAAGAGACAGAATATGCAAGTTACGGCGCTGACGAATAGGAAGCCATTTGAGCTGGGCTCGATAGGCAGAGACATGGTCGTACTTACGGAGGCCAAAAATAAATCGGATGCATACGTTCTGTAGGCGCTCCAGTTTATTGAGCTGTTCCTCTGTAAGGTCCAAATAGCATGCATCTGCATAATCAAGGACGGGTAGAAGAAGAGAATGGGCAAGAGCAGTTTTGGTAGCCGTGGGCAGAAAATTTCGCAATCTCCTCAAGGAACCAGCAGATGCAAACAGCTTTCGACTGGTTACCTCCATCTGCGCCCCCCAGGACAGAGTGCGGTCAAACACGATCCCTAAATTTTTGATGGATTAAAGATTAATTACTGTTTATGTCACTGTAAAGTGAAAAAACATATTTTAATGGGGGTTGTCCAGCATAAGTACCTATGAGCTGTGCTGTATAAGTTTCCATTAGGCTGATCACGCATTAGTTGCTCCCGCTTGAGCTATTGCTGCCGTTTTTTCGTATCAGCTACCGTCCTGTCGCGTAAGCTACCGAGCGGGGTATATGGAAGCTACTGAGTAAAATCCGAGCAGCTCTTTAAAGGCTTTAATTCTTATTCTTAAGCAGCCAAATTTTAATAAATTTTGTCATTTGTGGAATAAAGGTCAACGGTGATACCTACCTTAGTCAGCATGATTTTCGCGATCCCCGAAATGCTGTAAGAAGACGCCGCGACGTGTGCTAGGTTTGCCGTGGCGTCGCGGTAGCGTCCCCAATACATTAAATGACCGGCATACATCATACGGTACTGCAAATTAAATAACAATATTTCCAAATTATCCATTCTAAACAACAGGAAAAAAGTTGATGTTCAGTAATAGAAGGAATGGCGCAATAGAGAAGAGGCCTCTAATCCACCGAAATAAGGGTCAGCTCACACGGAGACGCAACGCGACGTTGCGCGCACTTTGATTCAATATATATACTAAGCAATATCATCATCATCGTAAGCCTTATATTAGTTCCACAGCTGGAAATAGGCCTCCCCTAATGAGCGCCATAGCGCCCTGTCTTCAGCTTGCCGGATCCAGCATCTGCCAGCAGTCTTTCGCAACTCGTCATCCCACCTGGTCGGAGGGCGTCCTACACTACGTTTGACGAGTCGCGATCTCCACTCAATTTGTTGTTTTCAAAAACACGTTTACCCCAGCGGTTGTTTATAAACAATTGATTGCGTTTTTGGGAATTTAAAATAGGCTCTCTGTTCCCAGAAGTGGGTGCTCAAAGGCCTCTCGCTAGGAAGTTGGAAAAGTGGCCAGATCCAAAAGGAGGTACCTACTCCTGGATGTGGCGCGTATCGGCAGTAAGTTTCTCTCTTTGCAACCCTAGTCATCTGTTGCTTAAGCCTTCTTTGCGGCTGATGAATAGTTTTGTAGTATTTGATTGTATTTTCTATGATTTTTTTTTAATGAGATTATAAATATATAAATTGTATATGATAATAATATGGTATTATTTCAGACACAAGATCCATTATATTTAATGTGCCTCTGTTTGACCTTTACTCCGTTAGGCAAGATAGGTGGAAGTATCGCAAACTTTACAGAGCGAGCCTGGATGAGGCTAGTGCAGGACCGTAGTGGAAGAGTTTTAAGGCCTATAGGTACTTCCTCACCCCGCTGAATTTTAGCGTAGACTGAACGCAAATGACTGACCACCGACGATGATGTTTGTTTGACATTCGAAATGTCTTCTGCTTTCAGTTGAATTTCACCTTTGTGAAAAAGAAAATAATAATATTTCGCAACTGTCTCACTCGCAAGAGCCGATCACGAAATGACCCTAGACGCAACAATGTGTCGAGACGCGGCTTTTTTGTGGAGAAATGTTCCAGGATGTGATATGAGTTCCACAAACGATCAGTAACACTTGACCACCAATTTGGGATCCCATGTGTACTCCACACATATACAAATAAAATGTGGTTTTGTTATCAGTTCGTCCAATAAGCGATTCATCCAATGACAAATATAACGCGTTTTTTCCAACACGTTTTTCGTCCAACCCGATCAGTCCTTCGGTAAAGTGCTTTTCACGAAAGAAGCCCCGCAATAATTATTGAAATTAATTTTGTCACACTAAATTCACAAAATTAATTTTGTAGCAAGCGCTGCATCTTGTGAACTTCTTTAAAAAAAAACCCTATGCCTTTATTATTATTATTCATTACACTAACCTCAGGTGTGCTCGCCATTCGTCGAAGTGGTAAATGTCTAGTCCAATTGTTTAACTTGTAAGCCTTGAATGGCTTTTTAATCAGATGGGAACGCATTGCGTTTTTCGTAATCCTCCCTGTAAAAAAAAGTATATCAAATTATACATCCACGTCGTTCACAAGATTCGATAATAGTAAGGGAATAAATTGCATCGTTAGGAAGAACAAGGGTAAATTTAATTGGGATCCAGCGAAATCCAAGCTTAGTAGAATTGTGGAATATTTGTAACGCTAATATCCGCTAGATATCCTACTAATATTAAACAGGCAAAAGTTTCTTAAGACGTAAAGATGAGCAGATGTGTCTACATGTCAAAATGACAACGCTATCTATTCTCTAGGGATGAAATTTTGCACACGTCACCAATGCTACAATAACTTAAAAGCTTACATTTTTTCTCGGAAAAAAGCGTGCGAAATCGCAGGCAGATACTGTATAGCGCTATATATATCGCGCAGAACAACTTGAAACAAGACACCTACTGTAACAACTTTATAAAGGTTCACCAAAGTAGCTTCAAAAGGATAAATACTTGTAATTAGATAGATCATCTAAATAATAACATATATTATGTTGTAACTAAGGCTGTGTGGCTAAGGCTACTTTGCCGAATGAGATGTGCAAGTATGAAAAGCGTGAAATACGCCAATGGGTACACGCCAATCATTAAAGGGATTGGAAGATTTGTATGGAAGGTAGCCCTAACATCTGTTTTATTTTTAAAAACAGCAGCGCACAATGAATTTTACATTTTAGGATAGAGAAAGAGTCAACAAGAAAAAAGTCAGTAGCAAATTACAGATTTTTTAAATAATCACAAAAAAAAGATCGTAGGAAATAAGATATAGGTTATTTCTTTATTTATGTAAGTATCGCTCACTCAAATATATAACATTTATTATGCGCCGTGATTTACAAAACAAGAAACAGTTTGGTGACCGATGTCAGGTCAAAATCCTTTAACCCGTTTAATAGTTTGAAAACGAATATTGTCCATCTGAGGTAAAAACATGCCTGATAAATGTATATTAATGCATAGTGATAATTATACATAACAGATAAACGAAAAATAATATAAACAAAGTCTTATCACCATCATTCTAAATCCAGGTAACATTGGTCTCTACAAAAAGTGAATAAAGTAAGGTAAAATTAAAATAAAAAAACTTATTTTCGGATAATTGAAAACCTTGCTCATGTAATGAAAAGAATTACACAGTAAACGCTAAGCAAGATAATTAAAAAAATATATAATTTTTAATTGACTACATCATACAAGGTCGAATAGTTTGCATCAAACAAGTATTAAAGTAGGCGAGAAAATGTACCTTGGATGTAATGTAATTCACGAGAAAAACTGAATATAATATAATTTACAAGTGCGTGATAGACAAACCAGTAGGTAAGTAAAATACGACAAAGGAAAACTTAATTACACTAAGCGATCGAGAAATCAATGTAGCGTAGAATTTCTACAAGTTTTTTTTATTGTCTCAGTGCGAAACATTTGACAAATCGAATTATATACAATTTTCTTTTTAACATTTTTTTTCTCGGCGAATTTATTATTTTCTTTACTTTTATTTCGTTCCAACTGCGAACCTTCTCATTAGTAGCTAACTCTACAATAAAATGTGTCAACTAAATTATATAACACAATAAAACTGCACACAACGTGTGTTTCATTTTATTACATAATAAAACATTTAGCGAACCATGTTATGTGAGGAGAAACATTACATTTTTTCATAATTACATTAGCTGCGAGTATCGTTTTTATATCACAAGTATTTAATCCAGTAAGTGGATTAAAAAGGTGTATAGCTTCATTTAATCGCTTGCCAATGAATGTGAATATAAAGTTACGCAACCTTGAGTCTACAAGGCCAAGGTTTGGTTGCATAACTTTTAATTTATTCATACGGGTAATAATAAGATTGTGTTATACAATCACTTTTGCTCATTTTTTGTAGGGTTTCGTGGACGTGACAGAGCACCTACGTAACAGGTTGGTCGTAATAGGCTGACTGTAACTTATGCGACTGAATAGTAATGAAAGAGTTCCATTTTCATAAGTTTCGCTCTCACGGACTCGATTTCTGAGAGTGCATTAAGAAAACGTTTTGCAGAAATAGATTGGTTTGTTGAGACTGGAAAGTTTGACGGGATTCCAGGTAAATATGAAGTACATTGCTCTTAGCAAGTATTCCATAAATAGCAGCGCCTGGCGGTTTCACCCGCGTAGTTCCCGTTCCCGCGTGCTAATCCAGACTATAATCAATCTGTTTTTCAAATTTCATTCAGATCCGTTCAGCCGTTTTGGCGTGATTGAGCAACAAACATCCATCTATCCATCCATCCATCTATCCATCTACACTTTCGCAATTATAATGTGTTTATGATATTTCAAGGTTATTGACGGATAAATACAACAAATAGCCAAGATTCCTTCCATAATTTAGATTGGAATCTTATTTATCAGGAATCTTGTTAAAATTCAGAGGGAAGATTAATATTTTGCCTGGTGAAAAAGTGTTCAACAGTTAGGTAACACAGTATACACACGAGTTCGTCGAACGTTAATTAGAAAATTGAATAGTGTTGTTGATTACAGTTATTCAACAAGGTTGAGGTTGATTTCTTTGGAAATGGAAACATTGCATGTGCTATTATGTCACACAGCATCGGCGTCATTAGGTGTAGGCAGGCAGGCCTGGTTTTAATACGTAGCGGTATCGCTTGAACGTGATTCGCGAACCTCGGCAACTCTTCGGCCCGCAGCGATAACCGCGCACCAACAAGGCTATTATGTAAATCGAACATTTGTTTGTTACATTGCGATTGGCGTTACATAACATTGTCGAAGCAATGAGACCAACCGTGGCCAGGTCGCAGGTTAGGTTACGTTACTCATAAAGCCGTATTATTAGATACTACTAGCTGCTGTCCACGGCTTCTCACGCGTTGTTTAAGGTTATTTTTATAATATGGGAACTGATTCATGGAATAAAAGTAGCCTACGTTACTCTCCATCCTTTCAAAAAAGTTGAGAGGTGTCAAGGGACACCCGGATGGAACGAAGTTCCTTTCTTTAAGAGAGAGAGAGAGAGAGAGAGACAAAGAAACATGCGCACGCCGCACGGCTTACAATAGCTTACTATAGCAAAAAGTGTCGTTACAACTTTTCGTGAGATTTTTTTCCGTCCAGCCCCTTTTTACAACGCGCGTTATGGAACATAGTTCCAATAACTTTTTGGCAAAAATCAATTCGATTAGTCGGTTAGTTAGAGCGTGAGATAAGGTCAAACATACAAATAAAAAAACAAACACACTTTCGCATTCATAGTATTAGTAGAGATTACGCCGATTGCCCATAAATTATTATGTATTTAGAGTAAAAAGGTTACAGAGTAATATTATAACTACATACAGTCGGTTGTAATGTAATTCTATTATTTAGTCAAGTAGTATTTTTTTTAAACACCGATCGTTGGGCGCTGCAAGGGGAACGGGCGGCAGGACATAGTCTAAAACAATTCAGTATCCTATCCACACGGCATGTGATCACATGTGTTGTCAACCCCGCTCGCTCTAAGAAAGAAAGAAAGAAGAAAAATATTTATTTAAGATTTTAAGATAGAATAAAATATTTATTTAAGAGAGATACACTCAGAAAAAATCCAGATATATCTATGGACACAAACATTGAGATCAATTTAATGTCATTTTGCTAAAGAACTTTTACAAAATGTTGACATTTATGCTATAACTAGCTGACTCGCATGCGATTACGAGAAAAATCTCGAAACACGTGTCCGTTTATTTTGAGTCATCTTTCTACGCTACAAATTTTGGTGGGCCAACAGATACGGTTATTAATAATAAATAATGCTGGACAATTCACACAGCATTATCTAGCCCTAAGTTAAGCAGAGCTTGTGTAATGGGTACTAGATAACTGATATACATAATACAATACATTACATAGATAGATATTTTTTATAGAAAACGACCAGAACACCCGGAATAAATACCTGCAGATCTTACAAATATTTGTCCCAAGGCGGGAATCTAACCCGCAACCTCTTGCGTCGCAGGCGGATCTTCGCCAACCGCGCCACAGAGGTCGTCTAATCTTTGACCCCATTAAACTAGAATACTACCTAATTTCCAAAAATTCTTTCTTAGCGGATGCTACGTCCTAAAAGGAAACTCCATTAAAAAAAATCAGCTTCGTAGCTCTTGTAGTTTCAGAGATCTCTTGACATGTCACCCAGTTTTCTCTTCTCTTTTATAAATATAGATATGGTTTTAAAGGACACTATCCTAAAATCGTATCATGATTGTGTTTATGAAAATCGACGGGACTTAATATTACAAGTTTTAGATCCTTCGTCACTTATTCCATTGTATTTGTAGTATATGCCTCTCATTCTCTCATTCAGTTTTCATTCACTCACCTCTCAACTATTAGGGAACTTCATTGTCGTGCATATAACAAATATAAAATAAATTCGTGGACGGGGTATAATTTGAAAATTTACTATTTATTTATGAAAATAATTTACCAATAATTAAAAATAAGTTATGATAAATTTTGCCCTGTTAAACACAACGAAAAAAAAATCTTTTTTTGTAACAGTAAGAAGCAGCAGAGTACATTCCAAGATTACTAAGTAGTCATAAGAGAAAAAAGCCAAAAACAGAAAAAAATGATAACAATAAACCTTGATAATGGTGATCAATGAAACAAAAAATGAATCGCAACTGCTTTAAAGCTTACAAGCAGATGGGCTAATCTAACAGCTAGCACTACGAAATAAGACGAACAAAAACACAGGGCCCCCACTCTGTATAGGTGTACAAATGATACGAAAAACAAGTATGATATTCTAATGAAATTAGCATATCGTCTATCAAGGTTATATTGCAAAAGAAATTAACAAAATCGATTTCCAAAGATAAAGCTTGTACTGTTGACTAACTCTTTTTATATCGTCTACCAGAGTTGGAGCCCTTACGACTATAAATATGACGTTATCGTTTGCATAACACCACTATCGTGTGTCGAGATAGTCACGGCAAAAGAAGTGCCAAGTACATGTACTTGAATATTAAAAAAATACAGTAGCACCGAAATAATACAGCCGTCGGCAGAAACTGAAAAAACTAGTACATAAATAAATAATGCTGGACAATTCACACAGCCACTTGCATGTTTATCAGCCGGTACATACTGTTGCAGCTGGCAAGATTATTCAATTCAATTTAATAACGTTTATTTCTTTAGGCATACAAAATTGCAAAATGCACATAGCACTTAATTTTTTACTAGCTTCACGTTTTCACCCAAGTTAAATTCGAATTTCACATTTCTAGGGGGATAAAAAGCCATGATCACGGAAGAACATGATCAGTTCTTTCGTGATCATGGCCGCATGAAACTGTGCCGAAATATTGGAAAACTCAAAAATCGAATCATGGTAAATATCCCGTTTTAAATGACTTTAATGGGAATAACCATGATAGTTTTATAGAATATTCCCGTAAATCTCACATGGGAATTTGATGTTTTACCTGGACAAAAAGATGCATAATATGTTACTCTCCGTCCTTTCAATTAACTCTATGCCAAAAATCAAGTCGTTTGGTTGCTTAGTTAGGGCGTGAAGAAAGGACAAACAAACAAACACACTTTCGACTTTAAAACATTAGTATAGAATATAGATATCGTTACTAAACACACTTTCGCATTTATAATATTAGTAGATATAGATATCCTAACTAACATTATAAATGCGTAAGTGTGTTTGTTTGTTTGTCCTTTCTTCACGCCCTAACTAAGCAACCAATCGACTTGATTTTTGGCTTATTATTACTTGAAAGGATGAAGTGTAACAAAGGCTACTTTTATCCCATAAATCCCATTTGTTCCCATAGGATATAAATAGCTTTAAACAACGCGTAAGCCTGCGCGAAACCGCAGGCACATGTATCATAGAAGCTTTTTCCTAAAACTTGAAAAAACGGCCTTTTTTGGCCGGCAAGATGAAGAAAATGTTACAAATTACAAGTTTAGACTGAAATGAACTAAAAAGGGAAACATGACTATCTCGACAAAATTACTTAATACGCAAAAAATAAATAAACACAAAAAAGCAACATCTAATGCTAAATACGGCTTAGGTACTAAGTAAGCCCCCGAATACTCACGCTTCTCAGGTTCAAGCACGTCTCAAGTGACGACTTTTTGACACATTTTCATTCAAATATGTCAAAAAACAGCTACTTGAGTCGAGCTTAAATGTGAGTTGCGTTTGAGTATTCGGAGGATAGTCACTACGAGAAACGAAAACATTATTGCAAATAACGCAAGCAAAATGATGTAGTATCCGAAAGACATATAACATAGTTCCAATTAGTAAGCAGGCGCTAGTTGATTTGAATATGAGTATTTCTATATAAATATACAAAGGAGAAAAACAGTAAAAATATCTCACCAGGCGACGCTGGCATCACTGTGAACTTGGTGTTATCAGGGCGATACATAGTCGATGATGCTCGCGATCTGAAAGCACATATTGCTCAGCACATTTTGCTACGACTATGATTTCCCAAAAGGGTACATGCATGTTACTTAAAAAAATCTGATGATTTTAATTTGTATTCTCTATTGATAAGGAAATATAGCTGCATGTTGAAGTGAAAAGTTAATTTAACTCAATCACAACATTTCTAATCTTGACGTCACCGTTCACCTTATTGTAATGAAGCTTAAGCGGGTTATCTTTTTTAAAAGAAAGAATACTATTTATTAGACACAACACAAACAACAAGCATGATAGTTCATTTGTTTGTTTCTAATTATATTTTGATTGAAAAATCACCTAAAAAATATGAGCACTGAGTTAACAATGTGAACGGTAACGTCACAGAAAAAGGGCATCATCCGGAACTGAGTGCAATTTTTATTTTCGTTTCATACCTTAATCATCATCACTAATTAATACAAACGAATTTAACCGATTAAAAATTCTATTCATATACCCTATCCTGCAATCTGTGGATTGCTTTAACTATATTAACTTGCATCATCTTATTACAGAGTTTCCAAAGCCACCTTCCAGCTCCATCATAATTATGATGACATGGAGCTGCTGTACGAATTAATGCAATAATATTATTATTGCATTGTCATTCGATTAACATCACCGTCATTATCAACATTATATTAGTCCACTGCTGGCCTCCGATTTATGCATGCGAAATTTCAGATAGATAGACAAATGATAGCCCACTTTATCAAACCACTACCAATTTTTACAAAAAGCATATTATTATATTATATTATTGTGTTAGACATAGTGCTTAAAACTGATATTTTTGAATAGAAATTGTAAGAATACGTATTATGTAAGAATGGGGTATTTTACAAGAAAAAAAATCTAAAAATATATTATTGAGTTCATAAGTTAATAAACTAAAAAAAAATGAAATTTAAGTTTCCAGTTTTTTATCTGTTTTATACACCATGAAATAGTAGGCGCAATGTTATTATGGCATAACTGTTTAAGGCGCATACCCTTTTATACCATATACTTTGGGTGAAAGAGGCGCGCCGCCACCTAATTTAATCTTATTATTCCGTCTAACATCTAAGTTGCCCTTGGTGGCCACCAAAATCTATTTTCGTATCTCTGCCTAAACTAAATAGAATAAAACTATTACAGAGGCATTAAAAAAGCTTATGATAGGTATCACAAACTGGAAGATGGATTTTTGAAAATTCCTTTGTTAAACGGAATAATAAGAAGCCACCTACTCTGGTGGCGGCGCTAGTTTGGGTGGGGTATGCGCTTTAAGCAAGCTAAAATGTATCAACTGTCGCCAGCAACATCAGTGCATTGTTCAAGTACTGCAGCCAGCTGACGTCATGATCGCAGAGAAATATGGCGTCAACTGCGTCCAACGTTTGCGTCAAGTAACGCGCGCAATTGCAAAATGTAAATTTGTGCATTTTTAGAACATTATTGTCGATTGAATAAAAATTTTGTATTTTATATTGGTTCTTAGCACTTTACATAGAATCTTATGAGACCTATTGAGATAATCTCGTATGTAGTACTTAAATCAAAAAAGTAGGTACATACTTGGGCCTAGGACGCTTGTACTGCATCTTCCGTATAATATCTCGAAGTAGAATGTTGCTTTGGAGGTTCTGTGTTGAGTTTTTCATTCCGCATGCACATGATCTTTGTCTTCTAATACAGCTAAAGAAAAACATCACATTAGCATTTGGTTTTCAGTATTTATTCCCCCATTTTAATTTATTAATACATTCCGTACTTATATGTCTTATAAATTTTTAATAATTTTACTCTTACAGGGTGTTGTTCAAGGAAATAATAGCAACATATTGTAACAGAGCAGTTTATTGAAATAGTTTGCGTATTTCGTTATTGTTTCTACTTTTGTAGGGAAGACTTTTTTATCAGTTCTGAAAATGAGCGAGACTTTTTTATGATCGGTGGTAGACTTTGCCAGTCATCGGTCAAGAGTTCTATCTTGGGACACTCAAATCAGAAGCTAAATATGTGGACTATTATGCGCACACAGAGCTATTAAAGGCAGTGTAGGATCAGACAAACAATAACTATCCATTGTTAGAAGTCCAGGCAATCGTTTTGAATCGCAATATTTTTATCTAGCTGTGTAGACCAGTGGGAACCTCAACCATGTCTCTATTGTGCACGTGGTGTCGTCATAGAGTACGTAACCTATGTCTGAATGAGAACGCGAAGGCGGCGCAAGGTTGCGAAAGTAAACAGAGCTTGCACATATGCTGAGACAATCACGTCACTAAGCTCAATTACGGTACGGTTTAAAGGGCGAGCCGACATAACTGAAAGAGACGATGCGACAAAAGGTGAATTTTGATACAAAATTAAGTATAAAAACTGTTAAGTCGGATGCTACACTGAAGGTGAACCAGATTTTCCAGAAAATTAGTTACAGATACATTTACAATTATAAGATCTTACTGGAAACTAAATGCACGCTTGTAATACTTCGGAGTCTAGTTCTTCGATGTTGCTACAGGTATGACTTTGACCCCGGTTCTGTATCAAGAGTTCCAGTACAGTTCTGCTTAGTATGGGGCTAGATGATGCCGTGTGGTTTATTCAACTTTCTATTTTTTTATTTGATCAGCACAGACACTTTTACCGAGGGAACAGATAATTTTATGTATAATTTTAGCATCATTTTATATACTTATATTATTATAATAATGAAAATGACAAAGAATAGCAACAAAGTAGAACTAGTATTTACAGACTTGCAATAAAATGGTCCCGTAAGAAACTGCTGGCTGCATTGCCCCGCTGTATGGTGACTAGAATAATGCTAATAGTTAACCAGTGATTAATCGAAAGATTATAATATACTTACGTTTTGCACCGAGTGTGACCGCAGGGATTTGTGATCGGCATCACAGCCAGCATTTTGCATTCCGCACAACTGATCTCGTAGTCGTTAACGTTTTTTGATAAATACACATGTCTTGCGAGTTTCCCCGCCATGTAGGCGGCCGACGAAACCCGCGACGACATCTGAAAAAAAAAGAATGGTATTAGGACATGACTTAGACTAACAGTAAATAAATACCTATATACTCAGTCGAAGAATCATGACTGACTTAGAAAAATTAAAACTTAACAATAACAGGAAACAACAAGATAACCACTAAAACACGAACGAAATCTTCAACATAATTGCACACGCACAGCTAAAAATGAATGAGCCAATTCCAGTTCTAAATCGGACGAAACACGGATGAACAGATGAAAGAAATATTTAGTAATATATTTTATAACACATTTGCCCGTAAAGGGTCTCTCGTCTCTTATTGCACCAATTTCAATACTGTAATGTATCTCACTACGCACTAGTGCGGTAATGTAATGTAAAAC
This sequence comes from Eupithecia vulgata, assembly GCA_946478455.1. Taxonomy (NCBI): domain Eukaryota; kingdom Metazoa; phylum Arthropoda; class Insecta; order Lepidoptera; family Geometridae; genus Eupithecia; species Eupithecia vulgata. The sequence goes on along the minus strand of OX297859.1, from coordinate 13,793,835 downwards.
GCACGGTTTATCAAGATGCTCCGTCTGTAGTGAAAAAATTCTATGTCTATGGTCTAAAACGAACGGAACTTTTTTAAATTTAAGCAGAGTTTTTATGACAGAAAAGTGGTCAACATTTTATGAATAAAATTAACTTTAGGAGATATTTAATTCTTTAATTTAATTAATATTGACCATAAATTACAACCATTTATATGTAACAAAACACAAAAATATTAATTTACTTTATTTAGATGGCTGTTTTTGTGCCTTTGCCTTAAAAAAAGCGCTGATGCGCGCGCATCGCTAATTTGTGAACTAGTAAAATTTATTCCGGGCGCTTTTCTTTTCGCTGTATTGTTTTTACTTGAAAATGTCGTCAAGTAATGATGCATTTATTAATTCAACACTGCCAGAAGTCTCAGAGGCAGCGAAAAAGGCTACTCTAAGCCTCTTGCCCGAAAATCGACCGATAGATAAGTACTTACAAGCGTATCAAAATTTATTCGAAAGTCCCGATTTTTATTTATTTCCTAGCAAATCTAACTAAACTATCGGTAGTTGTCAACTTACCGCACTTGTATCATAATGTACTATTACGACACTGCTAATGCATAGCAATGTCATAAATATTTCTCTATCAAAACTTTTATAAGATACGACATTGCCATAGCAATATCAAAATGATTTTACTTCACGATTTGTTTGGTTTATAGGACCCTATTACTAAGTATCCGCTTTCTGTCCGTCTGCGGGCTGTATCTCATGAACCGTAAAAGTAGCAGTAGTGGAAAATGTTTATTTTTTCGCTTATTAAATTAATATGGAGATCCCATACGAAGTAATTTTTGGCTAGGTATTTAAGAGCGGGCCTAATGCAACAAATTGTAAAAAGGATAGGCAAAGGATTTCGCGTTCGATGAGCGGAAAGCAACGTCAGTGCAAAAAAAAAGTTTTTGTTTATTTTTGATTAATTATTCAAATTATAAACATTAAATAGAAAAACTACACGACTACTAAAACAAAATGTTAGTCTATGTAATTCGTAAAAAATAATGTGGTGTTGTCGCTGATAATTTAGAGCATTTCAATTAAAACTATTTTATGCGAGTTTTGTATTTTTTAAACTAAAGAAACCTGTTTATTTTCATAAATTCGACTAAATAGCAATTCTGGGGTAAAATACTAAATTGATTAGAAACGAGTCATTTGAGGAGTTAGTTAACTATGTATGTACTGTACATACGTTAGGAAGATGACGTATCTACCTCTAATCATTTTCAAACCCCAGATTTTATTTGTAACAAAGATAACTGATAAGTTTCTCGAGATGGTCCGAGAAAAGGATTACAGGTAGCCGTTTATTCGAATTGGTAGGGCCACTGCCATGCCGCCGTGACTCCTGATAATGAAAAGCCTTAAAAATTATCACAAATGCTTATCAATGTGTTGCTGATGTGTGACTCATGCTTATTAAAATAGGGTATTTGCACATCACATCAAAAAAATACTGATTTGTATTCTCTATTGATATAGAAATATATCGGCAAATTAATTTTTTGTATTCGTTAATGTTTTGTTGTGAAAGTTAATAGCTGAAAAATAAATATTTTTGGACTGATTCGCAAAATTTCTAAACTTGTCATCGTTTATTGTTAAGAAGCTTTAGTATTTAATTTAAAAAAAAACTGACCACACAACACACAAACAATAAATATAATGGTTTTTATCATTAATTGTTTTTACTTTTATTTTGATTGCAGGAACAGAAGTACTTTGAGTTAATAAACCGAACGGTGACGTCACAGAAAGAGGGCGGCGTTTTTATCAACCGACAGCGAGTGCTTTTATTTTACCTTTTTTCTTATTAAGAATTTAATTACGTAAAAATATTCATGTGATAATTTTTAACAAACCCGCTATCAGAATGTGACTTCAAACACTTCGTTTAGGTAGATACAGGCACCGCCAAATAGCGTTGATTCCTTTGATAAGTAGGTTAGTAAATTTTTTATTTAGTGTCAATATAAAACTACCTACTCAATAATATATAATGGAGGTAAAAATATATGTTTATTGAGCTTCCTGTAGATTGTTTGCAACAGTCTGCAGTTACGTAGTATCTTCGTTTTAACGTAGATTTTCCTAAACCTAAGCCGTCACCAGTAGGCAGAGTGCTGGCAGCAGTGCCACGTTGAATGGCATTACTAACTCGTTGACCGATATAAAAGCCTGCATTTTGACCTGTGGACTCCGATAGGAGTTTTGTAAGATCTTAGTATATTGCGTGTGCACCACCATAGGACCTAGGGTTTCCACCCGAAAAGTCTCAAATAGGTAACCTCGGTCAAGATTATTGTATTTTCGCCTTTTGAGGAACTCCGCTGATGATGCTGCAAAGCCGGCTTTTACTGATGACCCTGCAAGATGAGAACGTGTTCTACTTAACCGAGGTTATCTATTTGAGCCTAGGGTATGGTATGTAATGTACACACGTGGCATCCCAAACTTAAGGCCGACCCATCTTCCAAGAAACCAGTGTCATACCGAAAGGCCTTTTACCATCATCTCGCTTAAGGCGACGTGGTTTGAGAGTATCTGCTACACTGACGATGGTAAAAGCCAACTGGCGATGTCATTAATTGAACAATGACGGGATGCAGTCATGTCCTGCCGACCTAATACGGTAAAAAATCCTATCCAATGTATCGCTATCCGGGGCATCAAGCTTACACTCAGTTTGGGTGTAACTGTTTCGATCACATATGTTACAAAAACAAATACATACAATTTTCGACGAATTGACGACAAAGATGTCAACGTCACAGTACAAATGTCAATCTTAATTATAATATTTTTATTTTAAAGTTAGGTCATGTCGGTTCACATGTTACTCATACTTGACTTTGTTTTGCTCGACTACGTTTCATTACTGCAATGTACATGTTATCTGTTTGTAAATTTGAACCAGAATTTCTGAAATCGAGCAAAAAAGGAGGTAAATGTGAGTATAATCTACAATTGACTTTTTCTTGGGTTATATCTTGACGTCGACGTTAAAAATTCCGTCGTCAAACGACTCCATCCCACCAGAGAGTTGTATGTATTGTTTAGTACCATATTGGCAACCGAAATCGTTTATAGCCATTCTCCCCGGATGGCCCATTTAATGGAATGGGATATTTTACCGTAACAGCTCGGCTGTACTAGAGACATATGCCAGTGCATGGTGATCGAACTTATCAACGGTTTCACTGAACTAGCAACGATGAGTAACTAAGGAGAATCTAAACGTAAAAAGGTGGCCACTCAAAATTAGTTATTGCCTAAAAGGGACCTAGATTTTTGAAAGGCAAAACATATAACCAAAGTCCTGATTTCCATTGGGAAACGGCAAGTAGACGAGTGCGTTCTGAAGTGCTGGTTGATGCATTAATAAGGTTTTTCCGCACTAACTCACATAGCAGTCCATCCCACCCAGACTCTTAGAAGAAATTTGGCGGAATAGTGTCGGGACAGGCGATTTGCCACGACGCTTTTATGCTTCATTGAAACCTTTTAGTTGTCAATTTTGTGATCATTTATCCAAAATGTTGTAAATAAGATCCTTTGTACCATGAAATGAAGTAAAAAAAGCTGGGATTGAATGAAACACTAGAAATTTCGCGGACACCTAGACCCCCCCAATGCAATAGGAAGAGTGGCCTGGGGCCACGACCTTGTCATCTAAATATTAATGTGTCCACTTCATGGTGCATCATGATGCTCTCCAACTGCTGAGGACTAGTACATAGTAAGTAAATTTGGAAAAAAAACAAAAACCTAAATAACGTCTGTTATTACACTTTTGTTCAATTTTTTATAAGAACCTTATTTGTATCTCACCTTCACCAGCAATCGCGCAAGGAGAAAAATCACAAAATCCACAGAACTGTTAGAATCGAGAGTGTTAAACGCAAGTGCATGAGCAAACGGCAGCGGGCCGTTGGATCGTTGAACTTGGCCCACTGCACCAACCGGTTCGGAGTCAGAGAGGCGAGATAAGCGCAGCGACGCGACAGCCGACCTAGGCGGTCGACGGTTTTCTGCAGCGCTCGATCGAAGCTGCATGCGCGCCGCCCCGCGCCGAGCCGCCGTCGCCGCAGCCTATCCGTTATGTAGGTAGGTATTATGTGAACGATTTGCAACATCCAGCCTGATAGATAACAATGGGAACAAGCAACGGTTTACTAGCCTTCTATCGTCAAACATTCGCATGGGAAAGAAATTTGCGAGTGTTTTTATAACTACGCGCAACAAGTCGGGAGTTGTGCCAAAAAACCATCAAACCTGCCAGATTCCAGCAAAGCGATTACGCTAAATTCCCATTTCAAGAATCCAAAGTTTATTATCGTGACTGATACACAAAATAAGTAGGCACATGAGCCGTCTTCTTAATTAAAATAAACGTTGCTAGGCATCAGACGATCCACCCTGCGAGCCGATGACTTCAGCCGTATGTCATAAAAACACGTACGAGTAAATATTTGCTCCGACTTAACATCGCAGAACGCCCTTGTTAAGGTCAATGGCATCTCTAGATAACACCGAAAAATAATGATCCGAACAAAAACAAAATTTTGCCAAGTCTAGTCTCGTAATACTTTCGACCGTTGTTAAAGGGTAAAGATCACGGGAACAGCTATGTCAGCAATTTTATTCGCCGACACGAAAGGCCGAAAGGGTGCTACGGGGTTGTAAATAGGTAGGTGTATGTGTATGTTTATATATTTGTATGACGTTATGTTAGTTTTATTATTACATTGTTGTGTAGGTTATGTCATTAGGGGAGGCCTATGCCCAGCAGTGGACAAATATAGGCTGATAATGATGATGATCATGTTAGACTAATGTTTATACTATAATATTTTTATGGGCCGTAGTTTTTAAGTATTTTACATCCTGTGCTAGATAGACTAATGTTGCCTGAAATAAATGTTTTATAATTTTATTATTGTTAGTATAAATACCATAAGGGCTTCGACTATGAACTTGGCAAATTACCTAAATACCTACCATTATGTATTTTTGGATAACTTTCGAAGTGTAGTGTTTTTGTAGGTACCAAAGAATTAATGAGAATTTAAAGTGTAAGCTTTAAGAGTTATTTTTTACTACGGAAACCTAAAAACAATGATTTCATAATTTTCCCTTTGTCTTGGCTCTTAGTTTTAGGAAAATTGTACCTTGATTCCTGATTTCATTTTCTTTATTCGATTGATGGCAACTACCTATCTAAAAATTTATACGATCGGTCAGTCAACCAGAGAGTGAGTGATGGTGATGATGACTGTTCAGCGATTCTTTGGGGATAGAAATTTAAGGAGTCAGGAAGCGCACACTAGGGGAGGCCTATGTCCAGCAGTGGACTGGTATAGGCTGATGATGATGATGATGAGGAAGCGCACCTTAAATCACTTTCAAGCCCAAGATTTTATTTGTATCAAACACATCGATAGCTAAAAGTGCCTCGAGATCACAGCTCGAGATGATACAAGAAAAAGATTCCCGGTGGCAGCCATCTACTCGACTTGGTAGAGCCAATGACGAGGCCCATAAAAAGGAACTTGTAAATTTTAGAAATAATTAAAAATTATTATTGTTTATTTGTATAAAGATATGTCAAGCTGACGACCGATGTGGCGCGGTGGGCGAAGGTCTGCCTGCGACGCAGAAGGTTGCGGGTTCGATTCCCGACTCGGGACAAATGTGTGTACGATCTGCAGACATTTGTTCAGGGTGTTCTGATCGTTTTCTGTATATAGGTAATAAAAAAAATATTGCCAGGGCATAGTGATAGTGTGTCCGAGAGTCCGGGCAACGGGGGCTACCAGAATATGTAGGTGAATGTGTTTATGTATTACTAACTATGTTTGTATAAGTGTGTTGTGCTCCTGAGGACACCGATTGCCCCTCAAGAGATGGCCGTCCATTAATCACGTGATATTTTTTTGCATTTATTACCCTCTCCCCCCCTTCTTTGCTGATACGTGGCGAGGTTTAAGACTAACCTCTACCCCTCACCCAACATCACGTAGGTATATGTTTTAGTCTTAGGTTTTAGTATTTAGATACATACAAAGAATATTACATTTTTTAGAATAGTATCTTTAAATACAGGTATAAAGTATAATCTAATTTTATTCTGAACTAGCGGTCCGCCCCGGCTTCGCACGGGTAGTTATTTTAGCAATAAAGCTCAAATTGACTACGTTTTAGTTACAAATCATTTGTATGGGAAAAAGAAGGGCTATTTTTAGGGTTTTTCCAGCAATAATTCTAATTTTTCTCGCCGTAAAAACCATCCTTGAACTTCAACGAACATTTTAAAAAAAGATTTGGCCAAATTGGTCCAGGCGTTGTTGAGTTATGCGCTTACCAACACATTTTGCGATTCATTTTTATATTATAGATTAAGGACCATAATAAAAATGTCTAGAAAGAAAGAATGCAGGTTGTTTTTGACTGGCATAAACTTAATATTATAGGAATGGTGTACCATGCGAAAAACATATATAGTACATCAACATGAACATAACATATAATGTTCTGGTCGTTTTCTATGTATAGTAAAAAATATCTATCTATGTAATGTATTGTATTATGTATATCAGTTATCTAGTACCCATAACACAAGCTTTGCTTAGCTTGGGGCTAGATAATGCTGTGTGAATTGTCCAGCAATATTTATTTATTTAATGTACATTGTACAAAAAATAAATACACGCGATATCTTACTACACCCCCCTCCCGCCTTGTGATATTTTGTGATTTTTGAAAAACCCCCTAACCCCTTTCGAGCCTCAAGTGATTAATGGACGGCCCCTTACGTACCTAGTTTTTGACCTTAGTCGCATTCTGGCCATTCAACATGCATGTCGGTAGATAGATAAGTAACTTAGATAATACCAAGTACGAAGATTATATTACGTAACAAAATTATGCGTTCATGAATCCGTACTATGACATTCATTTAGATGGCTTCTCATGAGTGCATTAGAAATTGCAGAACACAAGATACGTTTTATAGAGTAACTAGTAGCGCCTTGAGGTTTCACCCGCGTAGTGTTTGTTCTCGTGGGAATTCCGAGATAAAATATGTGCTATTCCAGAATATAATCCATCTCTGTGCCAAACTTCATCCAGATCCGTTCAGCCGTTCTGGCGTGATTGAGCAACAAACGAAGTTTAAATTAAAATTTTTACCGACAGAGAACCAAGGTTATCGACATAGCTCAAAGGATTAGCAAGCTGAAGTGGCAGTGGGCTGGCCATATCTCGAGAAGAACCGACAACCGCTGGGGTAAACGTGTTCTTGAGTGGAGGCCGCGACTCGGCAAACGTAGTGTAGGACGCCCTCCGACCAGGTTGGATGACGATTTGCGGAAGACTGCTGGCAGATGCTGGATGCGGCAAGCTGAAGACAGGGCGCTATAGCGCTCATTAGGGAAGGCCTATGTCCAGCAGTGGACTGGTATAGGCTGATGATGATATTTTTACACAAATTGCAGTTTTGTGTATGGGCAATAAATAAGCCTAATAGGATCTCTACTCTCTTTTTTACTCTAGACATTAATCTTAAGCAAGTCAAAGAATTTTGCATGCTTTTGTACAAAACAACATATTTGGAAAATGTTTGGTGTGCTGGTCGTTTTATATGTATAATAAAAAATCTCTAGTAATGTATTGAATTATGAAGACTCCGCTGTCCATCCGTCTGTCTCATTAAAGCGGGGTATGCTTTAATGAGACAGACGGATGGACAGCCGAGTCTTAGTAATAGGGTCCCGTTTTACCCTTTGGTTACCGAACTTATCCCAATCCAAACAACAACTAGATTGTAGTGATTCAATTTCCCAATTAATTATTGAGTTGAGCAATGATGAAAAAATTAGTTGCGCAAAAGGGAAGCCCCCATAGTTTAACTTTTCTTAATTAAGCAATTTCAGTTGCACAAAAGAACTCGCGTTAATGGACTGAATCCTTGAACAAGTATTTTCTGAGCAACAAGTTATTGATAACACAAGCTCTGCTTACCTTGGGGCTAGATAATGCTGTGTGAATTGTCCAGCATTATTTATTTATTTATTTATTGATTTACTTGAAAAGAGATGTTATTGTTACGTAGAAGGGCTCCTAGGTGTTTTTCTGTTTTGGCCGTTTAAGAGACTGAAGTAAGCCTTAGACGCAATACATACATACAGTATGTTGAAAAGAGATGAGATATTATAGATGAGTTTATAGTTATGATAAACTAAGTAGGTACCATTGCGAAACTGTAGGTATCTAACCTACTTCTTCTTCTACTGTACTTCGTGCTTGGATTAACTATTTAGAAGAACTATTTAAATCTACCAGTTTCGAAAATATGACTTGTTCAGGCAAAGGTCATCACATCGTCCTTTGTTATTGCCTGTGCTTCTCTAATTGCAATGACAAATATGTCACTTATTATTGTTTTCGCTTTGTATTCGATTTTACTTACATAACTTTGTTACGTAACGAAGGGTGGTGGTACTGAGTCATTAGTGGGTACTGTGGGTAGGTACCATTATGTCTTTAAAATACTCATACTCTGCGCAAACAGGATATTAAAAGGTCAAATCAATCCGTTGATTCAAGGTGACATCTCTTCGTTTTATTTCCAGATCCTTATTAGAATGAATGCTCATTAAGATGTCTGAGTTTAGACTTGCCCAACTTGAAATTTAATTAAGATGGGTGGGAACCTCAATGGCTACCTACTTGCAATCGTACTATCCGATTCATTTCGAAAGTACCTTCTTGAATTTAATGCAATTTTGCATACATAATAGGATAATAAATAGCTATAAGTACTTGAGCCATTTTTCAATAAACAAAATTATATTTAAATGAGAGCGAAAGTAATAAAATCGCTTGAAAACGAATTGAAACTAATTTTCGCTTATTTAATGATGATTTATTTGAAAAACTAAAAAGATACAAACATTTCTTATCCGATTATGTGTGCAAAATTTCATTGCAATAATAAAGGTTGAATAAAGTTTTCCAAATGAATCGGAATGTACGTTTGCTGGGTTCGTACCCACCATAAAGGTTTGTGGTTGGTGGTCCTAAAGCTGTAGAGCCCTTGGATCAAAAACTGCTGGTTTCGGAAAGAAATCGTTCGGGCCTCAAGCCTGAAATTGTATCAGTCTGGTTGCCATTGCTTGGTGCTTGCGTAAAAGCAAGTAAGCGGCCGCCGCCGGCGCGGGCGCTTTACATAACATGACCTACTGGCACAGTGACTCAGGCGTTTGCAGCCCAGCCCGTACCGCACTTAGCGTTATCGTAATCGAACTATTGCACTCCTCTAAAAGTTACATAACGGGTGCATAGATTTAGTTCACAATAATTTTTAAGCTTTTCGTTAAAAAGTACGTCACGCACATAATAAAAAAGTTTGTATTTCCTAGGTTCTAGAATCATTATAGTATTGTTTTGTACAATGGATAAAACTACCCATTATACAGGTGTCTATTTGAAACACCCATGATTGAATTGAGTTAGAGAAAACTCGTGTATTATTGATTATCCAAAAATTTAGCTTATGACTCCTGAATTTAGCAGAAGTAATCCTGTTTAATTCCAAAGTTTGTTGGCTCCTGCACTAGGGTCTATCACTCGACAAATATCTATCCCTAGGAAATATTTTTTAAGGGTGGTCCCTTAAAATATTATACCTATCTGGGATCGTTCTCCAAAAAATTGCGTAAGAATTTTTAAAGTCGGTCTATATTGTATGTTTTTGTTTTATTTTTTTAAGTTAAACGTGTCTATCTGTGTATGTCATAGTGGCTTACAAGGGATTGAACCTTGCCATGACCGTCTGTCTGCGGCTTAGCTTATCAAATATTAGTAATACTATAGAATTGTGCTATAGAGGTGTTAATTAACTGAATCACGCCGATAAAATGGTAAAAAAAAACGAAATATAAAAATTGTATTGTATCGCCCAACCTGTAGTATTGTATTGTATTGCAAAAATATTGTTGGTGTGAAAACCATTATATTATCCGATTATGGGATATTTTTACAAAATATTAAAGTTTGAATTAGCAATTGTCATTTTATTTGGTGCAGCCAACTTTAAGATGATTTATAATGATTGAAAGGCGTAAGAGAAGTCAGGGGATAAGTTAGTTTGTAAGACAGATACAGACGAAATGTAATATGACAAAACAACTATCTTTTTGGTACTGAAATATGTATTTATAATAAACTGGATCTTTTTGTTACCGAAATATGTATGCATGATAAAGGAGCTTCCTTTATAAGCATTATAAAACTCTCATGGCCGAGGCCAAGAAAGTGTTATACATACATTCATCCAGAGTGCTACAAACACATTTATCTGGTCTGTGGGTAGTATCGCAGAGACTGGGCAGTGAATGCGTGAATTAGATATAAAAGTTAGGATTTCTTCTAGATTTTCACTGATTAACATGTTGCCTGAAATGCAGCAGTTCCCATGAAATAATGAATGAAGTTTTTGACGCAAACCAAAACTATGGCCGAACCTCATTTTTGCAAAGCCTGGCCTGTGACACTTCATGTTTGTAAACAAATAAAATAGGTAAACAGTAACAATTTAAAGATCTATATATGCTAGCAAAACATTTTGATGATGGAAGGTCAGACATGAAATAAATAAGTTCCTAAATTCCAAATCTTAATACCCTTGTGTCAAAAAGTCAGAAGATGCTTTTTGTCAAGAGTTGTGTTTTAGGTCGCAGCTTTTATCCAGAAATGGTTGAATGCAACATTTCTTTCATAACTTCAATCCACCATTTAGCGCGCATGGGTGACCTTCGAATTTAAAAGCAAAGATAGGGTATGGATATACCATGGACTAATAAGTGGGTGTATCCACGAATTTACTGCCTTACATAATTTTCTTACGTAATAACCACATGGCTAAGATGTTACCATAACGCATAGTGAGCTTATGGTTCTCCAGTATGAATTAAGTAACTTAAAAATATCAGTTGTAACTAAAACCATCCAAATACCTTACAGACACAACAAGAGACTTACGCAGATAGGTATTTGTAGTAAGTACCGGTCCCAAACTAGTTTGTTCAACGATAATATGTATTTATTTGTATTTACTTACCCTAAGAACTTTTCGAAGTGCTTCTGGGCATTGATGCTTGCCAGGAGGCAGAATTAGCGAAAATTTGTTTCGGCAAAACTGTAGCAAGTCGTTTAAGTATCGCGAACACGACGGACGCGCGACCAGTGTTGCCAGTGGCAGATAGTCAAATATAACATGAGATAGCTCAAAAAGTAACATTTTCCCGAGAAAAGTTACATTACCTTAAATTATGTGGAAAACGATATAAGTAATACACTGTGGCACTTTATTTCACAAAAAATTAAAATAAGTTATCTGTCCTGCCTGTTTCATTTTGTACAACTTCGAAAAAATCGTAATAATAAAATTGTTTATCGAATAATCGACTGGCGATGCTGAAAAAGGAAAACATACAATCAATAATGTGTGTCTAAGTAATATATGACCAAGGGCGTAGCCAGGATTCTGTTAAGGGGGGGGGGGGGGGGGCAGGCGAAGAAGAACCAAGAATATACCCAAGGCTGCAGCCAGAAATTCATCTGGGGGAGGGGGGAGGGTAGAACACCCAAGCAAAAAATACTCCAAGTTATGGGCGAGCGAAGCATTTTTTGTTATGAAAATCTTAGATGGGTGGGGCAAGTTCGGGATCTTGGAAAGACAAGCGTTTGTCACTGGCGAGCGGAGCAAGCCACAAAATTCCTTTTTTTGTGAGTTCAAGTGGGAGTCGAGCACTGGACCATACCTACAAGATATTTTTGGCAAGAGGAACTAGCCGCGAAAATTTTGTGGGTCCGTTAGATTTTTTACAGTGTTTTGTATACTGACCTCAAACGAGCGTTGAGTACCACAGATAAATGACGTCAGCTAGTGGAGCGAACCGCTTTTTTTGCAAATTTCAGCCTCTACCAGTCCACTGCTGGACATAGGCCTCCCCTAATGAGCTCCATAGCGCCCTGTCTTCAGCTTGCCGCATCCAGCATCTGCCAGCAGTCTTTCGCAAATCGTCATCCCACCTGGTCGGAGGGCGTCCTACACTACGTTTGCCGAGTCGCGGTCTCCACTCGATAACCTTGGATCTCTGTCGGATGTATTCGTTGCGAATTCTATCCTTCAGAGAAACTCCAAGCATAGCTCTCTCCATAGCTCGCTGGGCGACTTTAAACTGGTGGACCAGCCCCACCGTGAGTGTCCACGTCTCAGCTCCGTAGGTCATGACGGGTAGGACGCATTGATTGAAAACTTTAGTTTTTAAGCATTGCGGTATGGATGACAAGAAGACTCGCGACGTAGTTTCCCAAACGCTGCCCAACCTAGCTGAATCCTCCTCTTGGCCTCCTTCTCGAAATTGTTTTTACCCAACTGCAGAATTTGCCCAAGGTAAGTGTATTCGGAAACAATTTCGAGAAGGCCACCTTCTCGACGACCGGTCCTGGATCAATGTGGCCATTGATCATGACCTTTGTTTTATCGAAGTGTTCATGTTAAGACCGATGCGTCGTGAGGCTGAAGCTAGGCCGTCCAGCATCCGGTTAAGCTCCTCCAGCGACTCCGCCATCAAGACTATGTCATCAGCGAATCGCAGGTGTGAGATGTAAATGTAATCGCTGTTTATATTGATGCCCTTACTTTTCCAGTCCAGCGTCTTAAACACATCTTTCAACGCGCTTGTGAACAGTTTCGGGGATATAACATCCCCCTGTCTCACACCTCTGCGCAGTTGGATGGGTTTAGACTGCTGGCCCTGTACTTGGACACTCATGGTGGCGGCATCATAAAGACATCTCACTCAACACCTAGATATAACGATGGTCTTCTTGGCAACGCTGTAAGGATTCCAGAACAGCCCAGTTTTCGACAGAGTCAAAGGCCTTTTCATAGTCCGCAAGGGCCAGACACAGGGGCTGATTATACTTGATTATTTTTTCTTATTATGGTCAATGAATGCATGCTTTTTCCATTCTTTTTATAGCTCCACATCATTAACATCATCTTTAATGTTTGGGAATCTGATCACCACGTTAGATAAATCTTTTATTTCAAATTTTTGTGCTACGCTCGGTTGAATGATTTCTATAATGCCGTATATTGGGTCAGAAAATCGTTGCGTTATTTGTTTTATTGATTCTGTGTAAAACATTAGACAAGATCTTTTGAAGTTCCGTTCACGATAATATTTTTTTGTTTGCTGGAAAATATTTCTCAAGTTTATTTATATTGACCTAAAAGTAACACAAAGTAACATGGTGAGTCGTGTAACATGGAAGTAACATGAGAGGGTCAAAAGTAACGTAAAATGTTACAAAAGTAACATTCTGGCAACGCTGCGCGCGACGCCCGTTATTTAGGATCTTCCGGTAGGTAGTCTGTGGTCAAAGAGAATAAAATAAAACGCGACGCGACACACCACAAAAGTCAACACAACTACGTTGACCTACTTTGTGCTGCCAACTGAACGTAGTAAACTTCTTAGTTTATGCAACTGAACTGACAAGTTGACAACACAGATGTAATAGGGATGCTAACTGCAAATAGTGTTACCAGAGCCGTAGGTAAAAATTATCCTAGATTAATACAATACAATACAAAAATACTTTATTGCACACCAAATAATTACAAAAAAACATATACACAGAACACAAAAACAATTACAGTTAATGTACAATGGGCGGCCTTATCGCTAAGAACGATCTCTTCCAGGCAACCTTCATTAACTCCATTAACTGCAAAATGATCATGTATTTAGCGCACACATCTTTATATTTATAAAAACTCTATCGAATCCAGGAAGGGACAGTCTGTACTGCTAAAATGCAGCTCCATTTAATTGCAATAATTGCAGCAAGGCTGACTTTGATCTGTGTTCATCTAATGTATAATATAATATTATTATATAGAGGAAAGATTTGTTTGTTTGTATCGAATAGGCTCCAAAACTTTTTACGAACTTTAAACGATTTTAAAAATTCTTACACCATTTGAATTCTACATTACCAACAGCTATTCAATATTAGAAACGATTCCACCAGAGAGTTTTTGTTCGTGTTTACTTATAATTATAAATTATGAGATATACACCACATTTCGCATTATCTACCATAAGTGGCAGCATTTAAGCTATGATGGAGGACGATTCCTGATAATGGCAATATGGTCTGGGTAGACACAATTCTGCCAGTGTCAAATGAAACTAATTCTAAATCTCAGAACAATCTTTATTCCTTCGTCTAAGCAGAACAACGATTTCTAAATTCGCCACGAACTGACAACTTTTCACCACGCGACTTTGATTGCTATGTAACTTGATACAAAACTAGCTTTTGAACTTACATCAACTATCAACTTGATGATTCTTTTCTATGTGGGGTACAAGGGAGACTCCAAGATCTTGTCTCCCAAGCCAACCTAACCTGCACGTGGTGTACCCTGCTAGATAACGAACTAGGCTCTGGTGAAAATATCAACATTCTTCATAACTTGCTAACTCATATTTTACTATTATTTTCCATTACTTGACACTGGCAGAAAAGAGTCCAACCAGTCTTATATTGCCATTAACTAAGAATCATCATCATTCTTTTCTATGTTAATGGCAATATGAGTCTGGGTTAAACTATATATATATATATATATATAGTAAAATATGAGTAACTCATATTTTACTATTATTTTCCTTTCCTTTTCCTTTCCTTTATTTTTTTGAAAATATCAACTTTCTTCATAACATGATAATTGTTATCAAGGTATGAAGAATGTTGATATTTTCACCAGAGCCTAGTTCGTTATCTAGCAGGGTACACCACGTACTTAAAGGCTAAGACAAACAGCGGAGCCCTGATATAGGCTCAGGCAATCAGAACAGGCCTCCGGCACCGAAAACTGATAAAATCGTGAGTGCTTTTCCCATGGCCAGTCCCAAGAGAGCGATGCCCGCCATCTTGCCTCCTCTTCTTTTTTCACCGACCGGGCAAGCCAACACAATCAGTTGTCAGTGTCAGTTTTCCAAAGATTGTCAATGTCATCTTTTGGACAAACAAAACCACGAACAGAGGATGGATTTTCATCTCAACGACCCTATGTATGAGAATAAAACCACTCACCGCTACCTAAAATACACGCCTCGTCTACATACTTATTGACGGAACTAATTTGACTCCCTGATGATTTTATTCGTCCAAGGATGACAAAATAAAGGGAGAATAGCTAAGGTAAGAATACTCTTTCTACGGGAGAATAACCCGATTCAAAGGCAAGAAGTTGAAGTTTATTTGCTTGCACTGGTAGACAAGGTAATATAAAAGGGGGTCGCGCTCTGTTTGCTCTTATCAACATAACTAGAGTGGAACAGAATTTCAACTCACTTCACTTCACGAATTATCTATAAAACATTTAACGGTTTAGGATAAAATATTTAAAGTTCCTGTTGTGTTAATATGTATAATGTATGTATCTATAATGTGCATTGACAAATAAAATCTATAATTTTACCTTATGTGCAACTACATCAATAATCTTCATCATCAGTCATATTATTCCGCTGCTGGACATAGGCCTCCCTTAATGAGACCTATTATTATGTATGTTAATGATGATGAGTGAAGGATTAGCTTTTTATCTTCATTTATTGTATTGTCTGGAAAAAGAGAGAAAATTTGTAAACTTTATCTTGGCAAATAGTCGAAACCCTCGGCACACGAGCTCCTTAGCACTTGACAGATATAGTTTTTCATTTGATAGGTTTGTTTGTTATAGGCGGTGCATTCTGAAATATGATCTCAGCGCTGATAGCGATCACAACGATATTTTGAGTTCCAAATTAGATATCACGATATTGGTAGTTAGGTGCTATCACTAATTCGGAACACTCATGAGCTAGCTCACGACTCGCGGTGTCATTGTCATTAGGACAACACACTACAATGTGTTCCGAATTACCGTGAGCGCGACAACGAACATCCTGTTTGACGTCTATCAGTGAGCAATAAACCAAAATTAAATGTTACTTTAGACGGAAGCGCTCATAGTGATTACGGTTTGTAGCATGGTCGGTGTTATCGCCATAGGTACAAGTAATGACGTCACACAGGACTGAACAGGATATCGTTGTCGCACCGCACTCACATTAATACGGAACGCTTGTCTTATGAGTGTGAACTCGGATTGCACCTTTGGTAAAGCATTATTTTTGGTGCTGTTGGTGAGTTAGTGGTTATGTACCCACCTATCAATTAGATGATTGATCCATGTGCAAATGCCAAAGACGTCATTATTGACAAACGAAGGAAGCCTAAAAATATGGTGCTGTAATTTTGAAAGAAATGACCAACAACTTGTTGCTCAAACATTGTTTAGGGCCGCAAAAAATAATATCGCGCGGGCCGTACGTTGGACAGCCCTGCCCTACATACGTCATTGCTGCGCGCAGTGCGCGCGCTACAAGTATGCCTTTGCTCATAACAAAATTCAAATCCAATCAAAATCATTCAAATCAAACCAAGTTCAGCAACAAGCAAGTAGTACTGCGTGCGCTGCGAATCCAGTTATTTCGCGAACGGAGGAGAAAGAGAGAGCCAGAAAGACTTGGGGAAAAATCAGCATATGTTTTTTAACATAACAAGTTTACGTTTTGCTCAAAGTTTATTTTTCTTTAGGTTTGTCTTTACCAAAGAATATTTACTTAATATAAACGGGTGAAGGAGACATAACCAAGGAACAGAAGCGAATTCAATGTGAATTACATTGAATTTTGCGCAGTTGTTATTCTGTAAAAAGATACTTATTAGATATTGTTAAGACTTCAGTGGCTATCTGCACCTGCATGGAAGTGCATCCGTAAGTACTTACTTACCTACATAATCTGGTTTGATGTTAATCTGTTGACGAATCTCTTACGTATTCGACGTTCAATGCAGTACATATTACCTACATTCTTGCTTCAAATGCATGAATTTATCCTGTGCAGCAGCTTCATTCTATTGAATGTGATACACTGATGTATCTATCACTAAAGCCCATATTATATTCCAAATATAAACCTTGAAGTATGCATGCTAAAATACATGTAAAATGCTTGAAAAGTGTCAGAATAAGTAAGAATAAATAATAAAAAAGTGCTAATTATTCTAAATTGACTTGTAGGCACATAAGGACTCAGAAAAGGAAACATCAAGAAAATAAAAAAATAACTTGTATAATGGAGGATGACGGGGATGATAAAGATAGCAAAAGGTATGCAAAAAATTATGAATGAATGTATTTTTCAACATTGTCATAACAATGTTTATTTTTTTTCGTTCCTGTTGCCTTTGCTAGCAATCAGTCCATTATAAACTTTTACAATCTTGAATTTTTGTACAAAATATACCTTAACTCAAAGATGTTCATATCGTGGTCATTATTTTGACAACTTCTTAGAACTAAGTTGGCCTTCCTAGCTTACTCAAAAAGGCTCAAGAAATTTCCATTATCGACGAGTTTTGTGGCAATTTCTAATTTTTTCAATTTTCCATCGAACTCAACAGTAATGAATTACCTAGTTGTTTACAGTCAATAATTTAAAAATTTAATTTTTCAGACAAACTAGAAATCTCAGTGAAAAAAAACGGAGAGACCAATTCAACAGTTTGGTCACCGAACTGTGTATCTTGATTTCAAACAACACCCGGAAAATGGACAAATCCACTGTACTGAGATCAACCATTTCATTTTTGAAAAATCATAATGGTAAGTGTCTTATTCCTCAATCCTGATCAACAGCCTATAATGGTCCTCTGCTGGGCGCAGGCCTCCCCCTGATTTTTTTATCTCATGGGGGTAATGCCCATAATAGTGTCTTTTTGTTGTATCCAAAACCTCATGAAAATATATTCAAAATTTTTCTTATACAACTTTAAATTTCATTATAGAATTGACGATACGGTCCCGAGCTCATGATGTGCAAGAAAACTGGAAGCCAGGATTTTTGTCAAATGAAGAATTTACATACTCTTTTATGGAGGCCTTTGATGGGTTTGTTATGGTTTTCTCTACCAATGGACGGATACACTACGCATCCGAAACAATAACTTCACTGCTGGGGCATAATCCGGTAAGTTGATTATCAAGACTTCAGATGGTGTTACCTATGTTTGATCATCCAATCTTGTTCTTCTCTTATAATATAACTCTTTAAATAACCTTGGAATAGTAATCCGTTCTATCTTTGCTATCAAATACATTTTAGAATACCCATGAATGCCTAAAAGTCTACAGTTTGATATTCCTAGTCATGATTGTTATGTTAAGTGATTTTTGATGTTTTAGGCTGAAATTTTGAACAAGAACATCTTCGATATGATACATGAAAATGATCAACAGAACATATTCAACCTGCTACAAAGAAATGCAGCCATAAACCACATAGAAAACCAATCTAAAGGTAAATACATAATATTACTACCTTGTCATTTAAGTTTTTCTGACCAGTACGTTACTGGAATTTTTTGTTAATTTTGTAGGGCATATAGATACTAATTTTCAATAGTGCTTAAGTGACATAAAGTAGAAGCAAATTGAAATAATGATTCTAGTTACAGGAAGTTAACAAAAACGCATTCGCAACACTAAGATACATAGGTAGGCCATTGGCACTCTTATTAAATCATTTCTAAAAAATAAATTTAAACCTTAAAGATTTGATTCACATAAACCAAGATGGATTTTAATCTCTTTTTGTAAGAACCGATTAAAAAAAATAACGACTATAGTATATTTGTATGTTTTCTACTTTTTGAAAACAGGACAATAATTCTGTGAAATAATTTAATTCTGTGACGGCGTTGGTTCGAAGGTAATTTTTACGTGGATACGAGTTTGTTTTTATAAAAGATATCTATCTATGTATTATATTTCTAATAGGTATATCAGTTATCTAGTACCTATAAAACAAGCTCTGTGCTTGAGGCTAGTGCTGTGTGAATTGTCCAGCATTGGCATGGTGAACTTAAGTGGTTTGGAGGCCTAGCAGTAGCTGCAGTCTGCTTGCGGATGATCTACTGCAACAGTCATACTCATAAATCACGAGTTCGGTCATCATGATATAATTTTTTTTTTCTTTATTAGCGTAGTGACTGTTCCCTAACTGCATTTAAGGTCATAGGAGCATGTTTCGCGGAGAAGTTATAGTTTAATGGTATAATGCTAGCAATTTATCGTCGTCCGTACGTCCATTATCGTCAGCCGCTATCATTGGGCCCAGTGTCGCACGGTAGCTTCTTTATTCAGGTCTTAGTCCTTATTTGACCCTCATAGTAGACAAGCAAGAGGCAATGGAGTGGAGCAGGATTCTCTCCAGTTGTTAGACTGTTTCTAGGATCTGCCGATAGCGCCTAAGTCTTTAAATAAAATGGTTTTGTTAATAATAATAATAGCTAAATAATTTCGTTGGATCTCCATAAGATACAAAAGAAGGATCACTGAAAAAACTGCACCGGAAACTGTGCAGTTATTGTGTAAAAAAGGTGTTAGGGTCACATAGGCTAAACATCCAAAGCCCTGCTTTTTACTAAATCCAAAGCTTAAATCTTTGCTACTCGATAAATTTAAAGGATTTTGCGATACCTACGGGAAAAGTAATTTTTATTTTTATGTAGTAATATGCATTGCTTTTTGAGAAAGTTATATAAAGAGCGACGAAGCCCGGCACTTGACACGTATTTAGAATAAAAGGCGCGTTTGTTACCAGGTTAAGCTCAAAAACTCTCTAACACGACTGATAAAATTGAAAAAGTTTTGATACTTTCGGGATGTATATATCTTCAAGGTCCACAGCAGAGCGGCGTAAACGCAAAAATCAAGATTTTGCTGATTATATCTATTAATTAGGACATTTATTTTCAAAAATAAGCAAAAGGGTCCCTTGGTATTCTATGATTTAATACCGTGATATTTTTTGTGAATAATAGTTTAGGGGAAAAACGGTATTAACTAAGAAAACAGACGGTACTTCGCACAAATATTTCAGATAAGTATTTCAAATCGTTTTCTTTAATTTTGAAACGAGAAGGAAAAAGGCCTGATATTCCATAGATTATGTATTTTTCGGAGATTTATCAGTAAAGACAACATTCAAAAACAACGATAAAAAATGGCTTTTAACGTAACCCAATTCACGTCAATTCATATGGTGTGGATATCATTTGAATCCGTACATCATCCCGAGTTGCAATGGATATGATTTTTGTTGAAAAAAAGTAAGGCAGTCTTGTTGTAAAAAGCTATTATTTTACTTGTCCTGTTCGTGGGACAAATCTAGCAATTCAATTTTAGGCCAGTTATCCTCAAGCGATTGAGCTGAAATTTGGAAAACTCGCGTAATTCGGTGACATGACATTGCAATGTAATGGTACCATCGAGCAAAACCAATGGTGGAGACAATGATTTTAATATGTGTGAGATAAATATTGCAACTAAATTTTAGACCAACCCCTTGTCCTCAACCGGTTGAGCTGAAATTTGGCGTCCTTATATCAGTTCGCTGACAATGCAATGTCATGGTACCATAGAACTGGTCTCATGATAGCAACAGAAAGTGGCCAGATAGGAACTCCTTAGTATAACGACTTAACAGAACCCTGACGCGACGGGCGTTAGGGTTCGTTGAAGTGAAGTAAACAATGGCTGGCAGTGACATGGTATAGTACAATAGCATTGCCTTTTTCAGTCTTCAACATGCGACTCTACGTTTCTCTACTTTGTCAAATGCAGGAAACGAACTAGAGTTCTTTATTTCCTGTTGTCTATTCGGATCTTCTTAGGAGATAGCTACGGGGGGCTCCAGGAGCTTCCGGGGAAGGAGTCGCCACGGAGTTTTTTTCATCCGGCGGTCTCGTGTGTTGAGGACAATAGATAATGTACGTGGCGAGAGTTGTCCGCACGATCGTACATTCTGCGCGCCTTTAAATAGTAGTATAGGGTGACGGTAGCACAAATCATTAGGTAGCAGTTTTGCATGCATCGTCATGACATATAAATGTAGGTTGTCTTTGTTCGAATATGAAAATTAGCATCGCAATCGTTTCCGCCAATGTAATACAATGTTGTAGTAATATTTAACTGTTAGCCATAATTTAATATTATTTAATCTATACCACATACTTTATAATCATTGTATGTAATTTTCTTATTCCAGTATTATAAAAAAAAGTAAATAATTGATTCAGGCGTTACCTTGCAAAAATCCAATGTAAAATATAAGGATGTAAATAATTAGTAACAATTCTGCGCCATACCTTATCTGCCTTTTAAACATTATCTTATCTTTATATAAGAAAATCTATTACAGTAAATTGTCAACTAGTTTCATCTTTCCACGAGAAATCATCGGGAAGGACACCACAGTATTCACCATTAGTATGCCAAGCAACAAGGATAGAGTCCTATCAGTAGTATTGCCTTCCCGAGTCCGGTACTCAGATATTTTGCACAAAGAAATAGTAAGATATTTTGGAAAGGATTTGGTAGACCTGACCTTTGCCCAGAAGTGAGACGGTGTTATGTTTTATTAATGTGGCACCGAAGATTGTGTCGAAGAATCATGTAAAATGCATTTATAAATTGTTTTAAGGATTCAGAAGTTTCCGTTCCATTGTAGTAATTGATCGGTTATTGAAAAAATATTAATTATTAACATACTTTCACACACGCCGCTTCGGAGGGAACTTTGACTGATATCCTTTGTATAGTCTTATCACACACCGCCATAGAGAAAATCCTATACTACGGTTCCTACCTACTTCCCGTTGACCAAGAATCATGATAATTTAAAAACAAGGTCTAATTATATTATAAAATCATCATACATATAAATACGGAACCCTCTTTGCACGAGTCTGACTCGCATTTGACGTTTAATTTTATAGATTTGGTGCTGTCAAGTTGATAGTTGATAGAAAATACACAAAATGTGCGCGGGGTAATGCCCAAGTAGGTAGCATCTTTTTTTTCGACATCTTGCAGTATTTATACTTCGCGTAGAAAACTACGAAAATTCGTGAAAATTAATAATTTCTGAGGATTCCCAGAATCCTCAGCCAGGTATAGGTTGGTTGCGCCTGTGTGCACCGAGGCATAATTTTTGTACTCCTTAGACAATATGCCAAAGATTCAGTCATCTACTTAAAAAATATCATTTGACCTAAATCATTTCAACCCTGTTAAAACGTCTTTCTCTCTCGTTCATTTCTAGCCTTTATTGAGTTTTAAACTAATGCTTTGCGCAAAATGAAACAGATTTATTTTAACTTATTTAATTGACCTTTCAGTTTTTCTTCAAAGAGAAAATATAACCTTCTTGTTCTTTATTTTTCTTTGGAACTTTTTAAACAAGAGCATCGTCATGTAAAGGTCATGGCAAACTCAGAAGCCATTAACTAACAGTAATTTTACTTCGTGAAATATTTTTTTTATAACGTGCGTGGCCATTAACCATTATTTATCTCACTAGCGGTCCGCCCCGGCTTCGCAAGGGTAGTTATTTTTTTGTAAATTTTACCAGTGTTTTTTAAATTCTTATCCTATTCCGGACTAAGAGAAATCCCGCAAGTGACCACAACTTTTACTGAAAATATTGTTTTTTTTTCTTTTAACCACGATCACTGCTAGCGTCGGCGGTGCGACCCGCAGGGGCGTGCCGTCGTAACACGGAGTTGCAGTTCGCACTCTGTGTTTTCAGTCATGAAAGTGCTAGTATAATATAATCTGTAATGGCGCACGATAAATGTATTATTATAATATAAAATTTCGAGTTAATAGCTGCTGTAGTTACTGAGAGGTTCGAGAAAAAATGGGAACCGACTGAGCCAGAAAAATAGAACATCTGAGGATAAAAGTAATGGTTTTTATCGTGACGTACGTATCAGTTGCCGCACGCAGCTGTCTTTTGCATTACTACCGCAAAACGTGCGCTATAAATAGAGTTTAACTGCCTGAACCTTGTTCATTTCATAGAAATATGAGTCAAGTAAAAATTTATTGTTTCAAATGAATTTGCCTCTACAAAAACCTCAGGCCGTATGTGGAGCAGAAAAGTAGGACGAAATAAGATTTACTGAAATAAAATATATTATAGGCCGAATAAGGCATACAAAGTGGGACAAAAGCAGATTTTATTCATGTGGGCCGAACTTCATTTGGACGAATATGGCATAAATCAAAGCGTGCCCAAAAATGGAAATGGTTCATTAAAAGATACACACATTTTGTATTTCGGCGCTTCTTGACTTATTACGACAAATTGATATTATCTCATTTATTCACGTAACGAATTCACACAGCTTTACATAAGGTAGACCAAAAGCTAGAAAAGATAGCGTAGGAGCGATCATTTATAAGTACTTTTGGACAGTCTTTTGTTCAACACTGGATCTATGGTCGCTGAGATGAAGAAAGTGATGATCATTCATTTAAAAAAGCTAGTGATTCCGTATTCACCATCATTATCCTATATTAGTCCACTGCTATGAGCGCCATGTCTTCAGCTTGCCGCATCCAGCATCTGTCAGCATTCTTTCACAAATCGTCATCATACTTGGTCGGAGGGCGTCCTACACTACGTTTGCCGAGACGCGGTCTGTTTTCAAGAATACGTTTACCCGAGCGGTTGTTTTATCTTCTCGAGATATGGCCAGACCACTGCCACTTCAGAATGCTAATCCATTGAGCTACGTCGATAACCTTGTTTCTCGGTCGTATTATGTATGTATAGTTTTCTAAACTACGCCAAATTATTACATCAATGTTTTACCTATGATATAACTCTTGAATATGAAAGAAAATTACAATCAAATAATAGAATTAAATTAAAACTAGTATTTACAATAGAAACAATTGAGCTAACTGCAGACTGGTGCAAACAATCTACAGATAGCTCAACTGAACCATATCAATACCAGTCGGAAGCTTGCCCAAGACACTGGCTGCATTGCCCCGCTGTATGGCAATGCTGATGCGCTATGCCAGATACTCACCAGCTCTCGCGTCACGGCGTCGCTTCGACCAGACCCTCAAAACCCGGAGAGCGTCGGTACTCCACGGACATAGGGTCTCGACTCCAAGTGGAACAAATGTGTAGGCTGTCGATACCTGCATATTTGCGCCTCTTGAGATCTTCGGCCAAATCTGCCGCCGCACCAATTTTTACAATGTAATTTTTTTTTGTTCCTGGTAAAAGCGCAAATGATTGAATTTCAGAAGGATAGGTACTTTACTATCTGTTTACGAAATATGGCTCAGACGCTGAATATTATGAATCTGGCCTTGTCGCTTTCGTATAAGTTAATGAATTAATTTTGTCCTTATAGCGGTCGGGTGTGCTCGCCAAAACAACTTGAGATCGTGGATTGCATTGCATTGCGTTCACTTTTGCTTTGTTTAGGTAATTTGCAAAATTACGACATAGTTCCTTCATTTATACTAAAGTTTTACTATCTAGGTAGGTACTAGGTACTAAATGTACGTACAGCTAGTTTGCATTAGTAAGCATACTTCCGAAATGCAATGTATGTACAATTACAAAAGTCCAAAAGACTAAAGTCATCGACACAGTTATTACGGATGTAAGCGGATTAACAACGAACTTTATTTGTGTTGGAACAACACCAACGTTACATCCCTTAACGAGGGACTTCTTCATCGACATAGGTCTAAGAATTAGCAAGTTGAAGTGGCAGTGGGCCGGCCATATCACTCGGGACGAACCGATAAACCGTTGTGGTAAACGTGTTCTTGAGTAAAGACTGCGACTCTGCAAACGTAGTGTAGGACGCCCTCCGACCAAGTAGGATGACGATTTGCGAAAGACTGTTGGCAGATACTGGATGCGGCAAGCTGAAAACAGGGCGCTATGGCTCTCATTAGGGGAGGCCTATGTCTAGCTGTCGACTAATATAGGCTGATGATGATGTGCAGTACAATTGATAGGCGAACCTAATGGGTTTGGTTGATAAACTAGGCCTAGATATCAGTATTCACGGAATCCCATGGTAAAAAACTCGAATTGCATAAAATTCTAATTATTTTCTTTGGTTGTGGTTCGTTAGATTAGAATCTTGCCTAACCTAATGTATTAGGTATATTATAGATTTATTTCTTTTTTAATTGTTACCCGTACAAGTAGGAACTAATATTAATAAAAGAGTCGGAAATAAACAACTTGCTGAGTCATAAAAAGATCCTTGTCTCAGCACAATAGTCGCGTTAGCAACCAAAGCTGATCTTCCGACAGGCCCGATTAGTGACGTCACGGAAAATAATCGACTAAAAACCACTAGAAAAAAAACTGAAAAGTCCTATCCTTCCAGTTTTTAAAGCTAGTGTCAAGGAGTTTTTCCTATCAGAATAGTGAATAATGGTACCTACTTCACTTTGACTATTTATTTAAGTACTTACCCCCGAATACTCAAACGAAACTTACATTTAAGCTCGTCTTAAGTCGCGGTTTTTTGACATAGTTCAATGAAAATGTGTCAAAAAATCGTCACTTGAGACGTGCTTAAACCAGAGATGCGTTTGAGTATTCGGGGGTAAGTTAGTTATATTATGTTATTTATCTAAGTAGGTACACTTTTATTTATTTATTTGTCCTCTTAATGATTAACATCATAAGTCCTCCTGTGTCCCACTGCGGGGTTATTTATTTATTATTACTAATTTAAGTTTTTTTTTTAAATTCCAGATGCCGAAATAATCAGATTTCAATGTCTCGTTCAGCGAGGATGTTTGGAGTTCACAGAAGAGGTCTCATACGACGTAGTCCATTTCTTTGGTCATTTCCGTAAGTTCTTTCTTCTTCTCCCAAAGCGCAAAATACCTAAAGGTTTAAAACTAAATCATTACTAAATCATAAACGTGAAAATTGATGATTTTTGTTGATTCGAACAAAAAAAAACAGCAAACAACTCGCAAACTTTCCTTTAAATTTTTTGGGCAGTGAAACCGTAATAAAACGAAAAACGTTTTGTGAGAAGTTGTTGCTAACACGTTTTAAGGTTCGTTTATGCTTACAGACATTGGAATGGAGTGTGCCAGACTCGTGCCGTGGCAGACAATTAATATTATTTTTTACAGTGTGTTTTATCGTATTTACATCTACAGTCCATCACAGTTTAAAGTCGCCCAGCGAGCTATGCAGAGAGCTATGCTCGGAGTTTTTCTGAAGGATAGGATTCTCAACGAATACATCCGACAGAGAACCAAGGTTATCGACATAGCTCAAAGGATTAGTAAGCTGAAGTGGCAGTGGGCTGGCAATATCTCGAGAAAAACCGACAATCGCTGGGGTAGCCGAGTTATTGAGTGCAGACCGCGACTCAGCAAACGTAATGTAGGGCGCCCTCTGACCAGAGATGCGAAAGACTGCAGGCAGATGCAGGATGCGGCAAGCTGAAGACAGGGCGCTATGGTGCTCATTAGGGGAGGCCCATGTCCAGCAGTGGACTAATGTAGGCTGATGATGATGACATCTACAGATTCTACAGTGCATACGTCTACAGATACAGGCCTTGCTGGCGGAATGAATCTTAAGTCTGCGCGGGTTAGACACGCACTGTACCGGTAGACTAAAACTAGAACTGACTTTTATACTACAAGCTGGTTTTAGTATAAATTTGACTTGCTTATTTTGTAAGCCTAAAGAAATAAACGTTATTGAATAGACCTTTAACAAAACCGTGCTAACAACGGCTAAGACGCCCTGGGAACATTATGCCATTACATTTTTAAAGGTCATTGAAAGTCAAAATGGTTTGTTCAAAATAGGTAAAGCAAAACTTTTACCTATTTATCTGACTTAACATTCTGGGCACTCTGCCTTCTGGTAACGGCTTAGATTTTTGAAGATAGATGTAAGTGTAAATATTAGTTGTAATTGTTTTTTTTTCCTTATAATTAATACAAAAAAGCAAATAATGGTATCAAGGAAGGACTAATCTCGAAAGGCAAAAACTAGTTTTAAACTATGTTGGACATTTTATTGTTGCAGGAACAAATCAAGAACAAGACAATGAACGAGATTCCATGGACTTTCAAGATGTCGAGTCGAGGTAAGATCATTAATTTGCCCTGAGTTTGCTTTGTTTGTCTGTTATTATCGAGACGTGATCTTGACTTTGAATTTTTCAATGGAATTTATTACAGCGCCTCTGGAGTTCAGACATGGAACTTTGCAAATCCAATGTTATTCTTTTCTTTTATTCTTATTCAAATTCCAGGTGTAAAATCATTATCATATTACATTATCTTATTTTGTTACTTTCTGTCCTATTTACTATAAAAAAGTTGAGTTTGTATGCAACAATTCTATGTTCCCATGACCTCGGTAGCTTAGTGGGCGAAGGTCCGCAGTGACAAGGAAGGTTTCGGATTCCGTTCTCGCCTCGAGTCAAATGAATAAATAACACTTAAAACTATCATGGTTATTAACATTATTAACAGTTATTTATAACGGAATATTTACCATGATTCAATTTTTGAGTTTTTCAATATTTCGGCAAAGTTTCATGCGCCATGATCACAGAAGAATTTTTGGTACCCGAAATGCAATTTCTGTTTCTTTTGGGACCATCTGACAGTGGGAAATGTCTAGTAAGCTCTAAATGAAGTGGCTAAAATTTGTTGTCTGGCATAAAATAGATAAAAATATTATCGCGTCGTCCGTCATACATTGCGTTAAGTTATTGAAGTTAATAAATAATAATTAATCTCACTAATATTATAAATGCGAAAGTTTAGATGGATAGATGGATGTTTGTTGCTCAATCACGCCAGAACGGTTGAACGTATCTGGATGAAATTTGGCACACAGGTTGATTATAAGCTGGACTAGCACATAGGCTATTTTATCCTGGAATTCAAACGACTACGGAAACTACGCGGGTGAAACCGCGAGACGCTGCAAGTTTAAAATATTTTTCGCATTCACATCATCATCAACATTCAGTTTTTCCGTTAAATTAGGCTTTACTTATGTTTCTTACGTTAAAAGATTTTTGTGGAAAAACAAAAATCTTTTCACTTTTACTTATATTTACTTACTAAAAAGAAAATGACGATTACAATAACAATAATCTGCATTTCCAGGCTCTTATTCGTGTGCATTGGTGGTCTTTACCCGCCGAATCTCATCCGCGATGTATCTCTCGTGGTTTCCACTCGCTGCGAGTTCACGTCTCGCCACAGCCTCGAGTGGAAGTTCCTGTTTCTGGACCACCGCGCTCCGCCGATCATTGGCTACCTGCCGTTCGAGGTGCTCGGCACTTCTGGATACGATTACTATCACTTTGACGATCTGGAGAAGCTCATCACTTGCCACGAAGCTTGTAAGTAGTTTGGAGAATGTCATAATTTCCCACGAAGCTTGCAGACCCTTATTATATTATAATATCTATTCTGCAGTAGGATTTAGTTTTCGTCACACCACAGCTCAAGTACCATTGGCTAAATGCCGTTTAAGGTCCTCTGCACCTCTGGCTAAGATTACTGACTATATTTGGGGAAAGTCATCACTTGCCACGAAGCTTGTGGGTATCATTTGGAGAATGTCATAATTTGCCACGAAGTTTGTCACTATTATTTGAAAAACGTCGTCATTTGCCACCAAGCTTGTAAATATTCATCATCATCATCAGCCTATATTAGTCGACTGCTGAACATAGGCCTCCCATACTGAGCGCCATAGCGCCCTGTCTTCAGTTTTCCGCCATCCAGCCAGCATCTGTAAACATTCGTTCATGTTTATTATATTATTAATATTATGTATATCTATTCTGCAGTAGGATTTAGCTATCGTCACACCTCAGTCTCAAGTACCATTGGCTAAGTACCATTCGAGGTGCTCTGCACTTCTGGCTAAGATTACTATCGTTTTGACGATTTGGGAAAAATCTTCACTCGCCACGAAGCTTATAAGTATTCTTTGGAGAAGGTCATAATTTGCCACGAAGCATGTGAGTATTGTTTGGAGAATGTCATCATTTTCCACGAAGCTTGTTGCTTGTGTGCCATTAGTCCATCTCTATTATATTACATTACAATTATTATATCTATTATGAAGTAGGATTTAGTATTCTTTACACCAGTCTCAAGTACCCTTGACAAAATATCGTTCGAGGTGCTCTGCACTTCTAGCGAAAATTACTGTTACTTTGACGATTTGGAGAAGATCTTCACTCGCCACAAAGCTTGTAAGTAACATTTGGAGAAGGTCATCATCTGTGCCATGGTTTCCGTCTCGCCCCCTTGGAACTTGTTTTCTCGTTCTGGGGTATTTAATTTTCTAAGAGATTGTCATCAAATATCTAAGAAAATTTAAATAAGTCTCCAAAATTTTTTGATTCCTGCGCCCCAGCCCCAGTATTGGTGTGCTCTAACCAACTAAGCCACGAAATATTATTCGGTTCCGTCGAAAATCTTTGCGATTTTTGGGACCCAAAGGTTAACCGACGAAACCGACGCGACGACGTAAGATTTCGTCGCTTAGTTGGTTAGAGCACACGCGTACTGAGGGTGGGACGCGCAGGTTCGAACGTGTCGAAATCGATTTTTTTGGGACTTATTTAATTTTTATAATGTTTGTATGGAAGTTTAAATGTAATAATTTTAATCCAATTAACGTTAATATGACCTGTAACACAATCATATAATAAGCACCTTATTGGCTCTTATTATGGAGTAATGCTGTAATGCCCACGCTAAGCCTGCAGATAGGAGATCGCAGCGCTGGACCTGATATCCTCTGCTACCCGTTTCTTCGCACGCGGTTTTCAAGTAGCCTATGTTAGGGACAGCCCCGAGATACCATTTACCTGCCTGCTAAATATTGATTTGGATTATATTCATAATATTGACAAGGCTTGTTTTTATTTCCAGTGATGCAGAAAGGCGAGCTGACCTCGTGCTACTACCGTTTCCTGACAAAAGGTCAGCAATGGATCTGGCTTCAGTCTCGCTTCTACATCACGTACCACCAGTGGAATTCAAAGCCAGAGTTCATTGTGTGCTCGCATCGTGTCATTAGGTAATTTTTCTTACTTAGCCGCCAACCTTCAAACAACCTTCGAACATAAAAGAGGCAACAGTTATAAACTAAAACGTCAATTGCGAGTCGGACTCGAGAATGGAAGGTTCCGTATAATTTAAGGCCTTGTTTCTTAAAGTCCACGTTTAACGGAATGTAGAAACCCTATGTTATGGTCCCTTGAAAAAATCTATTGTGATATAACGAGATTTTACGGTTTTTAGGGTTCTGAGATCGGTTTCGATACCCTTATGGTCTCACTTTGTCCGTTCTCCGATCTTTCTTGAATATCTCAGTAACTAATGCATCTATTGGTACCTTGAAATTTAAAATACTGATACATTTCGTGCGCCATTACGGATTTAAAGAAAGAAAAAAAAAAGTCTCAATGAGACATCATCAGGACACCAAAATACTCGGCCCCCGACACTGAGAGCGCCATGCAACACCGGCAGAGACCCACCAACACAAAATATCAGATTATCTAGAAGATAAAAAAGTTTAGGACAGGTTTTGCTCCAACTCGAAAAATAACAACTAACAGGCTAAAGGTTTCTTCGTCGCTTCTTTACTTTAGTCTACATACCGAAGCGACAGAAACTAAAAATATGACGTTATTTCCGTGTCGGTGTTTTATTTTAAGAATTTGACGATTTCTAAGTGAACATTTTAGTATTATTAGTATTATTATATGGAAATAAAGCATTTTTGTTTGTTTGATTGATGATACGAATAGCGATCCTGAGCAGTCTCCTGCCATCGACTCCCTGCGACCACTACAATGTCGTTGGACCATAGTGAGTTTTAGAAGTTATTAGAACATTAAAACCGAACTGATTAAAACCTCTCCACAGCTACGCCGACGCAATAAAAACTAAAGAAGAGATGGAGGAACAGGATGCCGAATCGAGCGAATATGATCACGTAACGTCAACGTCAATGAGCATTAGAGAGATTGAGGTCCAAGATATTACATACTCTCTGCCATATAATATGTCTGAAGTGAACAACGAGGCGTATGCCATCACCTACGCATCCACCTCACAGGTATGTACCTTTGTTTTATACCTGGACTAATGCTAGGCTATAAGTAAATCCCTTCTTGATTTCCAAGTTTCTTTTTAAACTAAGACATTTACTGAGACATATAGGTAATATTACTATTAACTTACTAACCTCTGTTTTATACCTAGACTATGCTAGGCTATAAGTATAGCCCTTCTAGATTTACGTTTTTTTAATTAAGACGTACTGTGATTTACATATTTAATTTTCTACTTACTAATATATAGATCATGAATAATATCGTAGGTGTTAATGATGATGATGATAAAGACTTTTGTTTGGAATCAAAGCAAAAACTGATAGTAATAGACAAAAGCAAGATAACATCTTAACACAAAAGCTCGCTGATGCGCAGCGGAAAAGATGCACAATCGATGTCGAAAACGGATGTGAGACTAATGTAATGGTGAATGAAAGTTAGCCAAATCATAAACTGATTCGAATCGGGACAAAGGCCCAAGGTCTTTGTTCCGTTGAAACCTAAAATATGTTTAATTAATATTTCTATGGTCTGTCTTCTCTCGTAAATAAATAATAACTTGGATTCTGTATATAAGCAGACAGTATACTAGGCGACTATTATTTATATATATCAAACTTACAACTTACAGGGTATCTTTTTTGATTAATTCGGATACGTAAATTACGAAAATGATGTCCATAGCAAAATCCAAGATGGCTGACGTTATTTAATCGCAAATGTAAAATTTACGATCATGGATATTTATTTTGAACAAATCGAGAGTGTAGGTTACTTGGTATAAAGGGATTAAGTACAATTTAATAAAGAAACAGTATTGATGCAGATCGCGCACCTAACAACTAGCCTATACATCAAGACTACTACCAAAAAATGGGCGGTGTATTAGGGGTATTGAGCAAAAAAAAAAAAAAAATCTAATCTATTTGTAGGGACATACCCATAGTTCAACATAAACAGCAATAATTCTAAAACACGACCTGAGTGCGGGCGCTGTTCCATCACGCTCGTCCTTCGTTATTTGGCATTTTAAAACTAACGTGTACATTAATAAAAATCTTAAGTTTTCTCCGGCTAAAATCGTTTTTTTGATTTCATACAGCGGTTTTTTCTGCTTTTGATTGGGCTGCTGCAAAAGGTCTGTCATTTTATTTAAAACAAGATCAGTAGTGGACCTTAAGTACTACTTAACCAATCAGAATCTAAGATTAATAAAAAATCAAAATAACTAAATTTTAAGCTAAATTATAGTCAATTTGCTTTTCAAAATATAATATCTACATTTGCTTTTTATGGTTCAAAAAAATATATCTCGCATAAAACTTTTTTCTGCAACATACGTATAGATTGTTTCTTGATGACTTGTTTTGGTGATGCATTTACGCGCAAGCACGCAAATAAACGATGCATATTACGTGTCTTATCAAAAAATTAAATTGGCTATCTAGGTGTAAAAATGTACTATAATCTGCCAGGATTCATTACTAGTGCCGCGTCGACGGCAATATTCAACGACAAACTTAAGAGAATCCTATGGACAGGGCATACTACAGTCTAGATGAGTTCCTCGTTGACAAATTTGAGGAAAAGTTAT
This sequence comes from Eupithecia vulgata, assembly GCA_946478455.1. NCBI lineage: Eukaryota > Metazoa > Arthropoda > Insecta > Lepidoptera > Geometridae > Eupithecia > Eupithecia vulgata. Next base: position 13,761,035 of record OX297859.1, on the reverse strand, counting down.
CGTAGATCCACATTAAATTTTATAGTATTAAAATACTTTTGGTAAGATTACCAAAGAAAATTATACATAGTTTTATCTATTTATAATAAGTACTACTAAGATATTTTATAAATATGTATGTATGTAACTACTTGACGTGTAAGAAAATTTTCTTATAAATAAAGAACTGAACTGAAGTGAATGCCGCTGACAGGTCAATGACTCTGGTTTTGTAATGGTCCTAACAAATTTTCTTAATTTAAATTTAAAATTTTCTGTGCCTAACAAACCCAGATTATGTTAAAAGATTTATGGTCTTTCTCAGTTCAAGTTATATCTCGAAGCCCAAATAGTAACAATAAATTTGTAATTATTGTGACAAATGAATTTTAATTATTAAGTAGAGTACTAATAATGTTAGCTATGATTTTGTTGGTTACCCGACATCTATCTTTTATATTTGTTAAGGGTGTTCTGCAGGGCTAAGATGCGCGCCGCGAAAGTAGTCGCGCACGTGACGACTATATTAGTCGTCGTCAGTTGTTTTGTCATTAACTCTAAGATGCGCACCACGAAAGATAACATACTCATTGTCGAGTATGCCTACTTGTGTAGATGGAGCCACGCCCGTTTAGTCCATTCGAATTGTCTATGGTTTAAGTAAACTGCATTCATGAAATAAACTAACCTTAGTTTTCGTCTCCATACTGGTAGTGACACACACACAAACATTTTCACTGGCAGAATGGTTCCAAATAGTAGGAAAAGCCACGAAACAAAAAATAAAAGGATGAAGAAGCAATTTCAAAGTATTACGCGCGGAACAACGAACCCAATATTTACGGGTGTTCAATGTTCTTATATTGTGAGTTTGGGCATGATGTGCACCATAAGCGCTCATGTTCATCCCGTTGTTTATTTCACAGTAAACAGCATTATTTGTGGCGGAAGAATAAGAATATGGTAAATAGATTCATAATACTGTTACTTGCCTACTATCTAGTAAGGTAGGTTTCTAATTTTAACAGCCTAACCCTGCCATTTTACGATTCTGTTGACTCTCGTAAAACTGTCAAAAGTTGAGAAAATCGGACACGCATCTTAGAGTTTGACGAAAAAGGTTACCACAGATAAGATATACCTTCCACGAAAATTTAATAATGTCCCAAGAATATTCGATTTCGGCAGGTGGCAGGATTTTTTTGGGACATCATTAAATTTCCGTGGAAAATTAGCCCAGTGCGAGTAACGTACTATAAAGCTAATATACCTTCATTAAAATCGTTCACGTGATGAGACGTGACGACTATTGGTGCTGCATGCCATAGGTCGAAAAGTCAAGATGCCGCCATTTTTCACGAGTATTCGAGACGAAACACGCTTCTCGTGGCGCGCATGCTAGCCCCCGTGGTCGTTTTCTATATATAATAAAAAACTATCCATGTATTGTATTATAATTATTATGTATATCAGTTATCTAGTACCCATAACACAAGCTCTGCTTACCATGGGGCTAGGTAATGCTGTGTGAATTGTCCAGCGTTGGTTTATTTTATTTATTATAAAGTTGTATAGAAGTTTCTAGGTGATTAGAAGTTTCTTGGTGTTGCTCTTGAAGGAGAACTTATAGGGTTTGTATTTTATAATTAAGCATTTGAATCATGTGAACTGCTACAACATGTAATTTTGTGAAAGATAAAGGGTATTTTAGTCGACTGTAGGTTATGTATTATGTGTGTATATGTACTTATGTATAATATAGGGTTCCGGTCGCAAATGGTTGAAGCGGATGCCTGATTCTTCCAAATTTTACTACTTCTTATTTACTTCTATTTTTTTTGTTACGTAAGTATAAGTATTTACTTATTTTTCTTATTTTTTTGTTTTTTGCACGACATTTTTAAATATTTTTTTATTTTCACTTAGGCTCCTAAACGAAATTATCTAAAAACAATCGCTAAGGTAAATAACTCCCGGTAGGCGATTTTGACTCGCAGTTTTCTTCGGTTTTTTTTATTTTTGCCATATTAGTAGCTCATCATCATGGACGATATTAGTATATAAAATTATAAAGTAACAGAGATAGTAAATGTAGCTAGAGTAGTAAGTAATTAGATTTTAGGCTAGTGTTCTTTGAAAGATAATAATCAGACAATTAGCAGCTTCGTTATTTAACTTTCGCTTATAAAGCATACAATAAAGCAACCTCAAAGCCCCTCTATGAAATAGCAATGTTTGAACCGGTTAAGTTTTTTAAAAAACGCTATTCATATCTGATTAAATTTCATTAAAATCGGGGACGTAGTTTCCAAATGAATTGAAAAGTACCTATGTGCCTATGGAGGCTAAGAGGCTCGCACCCACCATAAAGAAGATTTAAAAGGTTAAAAATGTTTGAGTGCGTAGCAAGCTCTCACATTTTTGACATATTATTAAATTTCTTAAAACAAAATTTAATTGTCCGATTATCTTTTTGAAGAAATATTAGTTCTATTTATTTTAGTGTTTCATAATAATCAAGTAGTAGTAAAGTAGTATTTTAGTGTCCCTTATAGCATGTAATTATAGATTCTGTTAGTATTCGTTAGAGTAGCCATGAAATTCTATAGAAGAGACACTGTCGCCCTACTTACAGGTAAATGGTATAATAATAATAACGATTTATAGGGTGCCTGTAAATATTTATGTTTCTGGCTAAATCTAAATACAACCAGAGGAGAGCTGCGATTTTCGAGAAAGTTCTTTGCCCAAAGGCGCTCGCGGCTAAACTATATGAAGAAATATTTTGAAAAGTCGAAAACTTTCCGTTAATATTAGGTGCCTTAGGATTGGTTTTTGTGCTCTTTCAGCTTGTATTATAAAGGGGTTTTGCGGCGTTTTATTATAAAATTCAGTAAACTATGATAGATCTACAAAGTTGACACAGTTCGCATGCCGAAGATTTATATAATTTTTATATATTATTAATTAGATGTCATTTATTTACGAAAGTATGGCAGTAAAATGTTATTCAAATAAATGAAGTTCTTATGTTTAGCATGCAAATAATTAAAAATAATTACAACTAATATTTACACTTACATCTATTTTCTAAAAATCTAAGCCGTCACCAGAAGGCAGAGTGCCCAGAATGCTGGCAGCATTGCCACGTTGATTGGCAATCCTAATTCGTTGAGTTTGAGGAACTCCGCTGATGTTGCTGCGGAGCCAGCCCTTACTGATGTCCCTGCGAGATGAGAAGGTGCTAGGGTATCTACACACGTAGCATCCCAAACTAAAGGCTGACCCATCTCTTCCAAGGAATCAGAGTCATACCGTCAGGCCTTTTACCATCATCTCGCATTAGGCCACGTGGTTCGAGAGTAGCTGGCACACTGACGCTGGTAAAAGCCCGACGAATGATGTCATTAATTGAACCATGGCGAGACACACGTCCTGCACTAGAGACACATGCCAGTACATTAGATGTCTATATTATATGGTTTTTGTTATTATATTCCGTAAGCCCTCGCAGTCGGAGATTAATGGTTAACGCAGACCGGGACGGGATGCAATAAGATGCAAAAAAATTAAACGTCCACTGAAATGTCCAAGGAAACTTCTTGGCTATTTCTCTGTTCACAATATTTTATATAAATGATTTCTGGTTCAAAAAATAATAAGTGAAAATACTTACAAAAAAAAATATTTGCTCCTTTTGTTTTAGAGTCCAAATTTCCGGATTAAAGGCACCTATAATAAATATATAATAATGTATGTATTAAATATAATATATTGTATATAAAAATATCTTTCATATCTACCCCTGACAATGACTTCCCTCAAAAACCCCGCAAACACGATATAATATGTATTTTGGGAAAAAAAGTGACATCTGCCAACTTAAAATTCTACGTCAATGGAAGTCATACGTGGTGATGATGTGATAAATAACCTACCATACAGGAGGTACTAATAGGTAGGTACTTTTTCAAATTACATGCCTACTTTTTACATCACGGCGAAAATGTGTCTAAATATCCGGCGAATGTACTATGAAAGAAAGAAACTCGAAAAACTTGTGAAATACTCAGCAAGTATAGAAAACCGCATAACGAAATCAAAAGTATTTTTTCAATACCATGATATGCCTACGATGATTTACAGGTGATGTCATGATGAACCACAACACAGAAGGTAGTAATTAGTAGGTACATGTGTAGGTTCTTTCACTTTCGGTCCAAAAGTGACAACTCTATCAATCACAGTATACAACACCGTTCTTTTAAACCTTATCCTTCTAACATCTGCAAAAAATGTGATTCACCCATGCTTCCACGACCGCATCTGAGCGGGGAATGTCGAATCAAAAGGTAATCGTGTCTTTATAGAGCGGTTCTGAAACATTTACAAAGAAAATGAATGGAAAAAATAATAGCGGATTCTATATATATACTACCTATTCTTCTCATAATAATAAAGTAATTAATTTAGGTACAAAATAACACCCTAGCCATTTAGGGAACTATAAAAGCCACATTTTTTATTATTTTCAATACCATCATTAAAGGTTGCCTGGAAGAGATCGCTTCTAAGCGATAAGGCCGCCCATTGTACTTGTCTCATGTAAATGTTTTTTTGTAATGTTCTTTTCTGGTGTACAATAAAGCATTTTTGTATTGTATTGTATTGTATTTTCCCGTTAAAATATGCAGCACAATTGAATATTTATGTTCCTAAATAAACCCCGTTTGTCAAAATGTTTAGTGTATCATGCGTTGGTAAAAATGCATTTATGTGTAAATATTATAAGTTTGTAGGTCTGGCTATTTTTTTTTGTTACATATAAAGATTAATATATTATCTTACATTCTATACCATGATATCTACACAGTTGCGATTACTGTACTGGCACGTTAAATGGTACCTTACCTACCTATAAACCATAATTTATGTTTAATTGCGCATTATTTTTCCGACTGTTAGTTAATCACCTGTCTCATTACAAATATCGACAGGTAAAACAATAAATAAAAAATTTCAGACATACATGGAGCAATACTCAACATTCGATGTCATAAATCCTTATTTGCTAGAGTGCAATAACAACACACTTGTTAAACCAACATCACCAATCGGCCAGGTAAGCGACTCCTAAATATGTTATAATCAAAAAATATTGGCCTATTATGCATTTTACAAAATTTAAAACCGACTCCAAATTCCAGATTAAACACTGTTTTTCAACTTTTTTGGGACGAATGTTTATTCCTCAGTAATCGGGATCATTCTCTATATAAAAGCGAGAGAATTATCAAAATCGTCTTATTTGGATATCCTTCAACATGTATTTAAACAAACAAACATAGAAAATACAATAGGTACAGCCGAACCAAGTATCTCCTCCTTTTTAGAAGTCGATCACTTACTCGGGCGATCATATCAATAATCGTACTCGTGCCTTACCCGTGATTCATCAAAACCTGTGTGAATGGAACACAAATTGCATGATGAATTGATGACATTCCGGAATAATATCAAGACCCGAAAATGCCTGAAATCAATCAAACAGGTACCTTCATCATGCAAAATATATGGCAACTCTGACATATCTACATATCTGTTACTTAATTACCTTAAATAAAATGGCCACATATCACTGCCACGGTAGTGGCCGGCACCAGAAACCCTTTTCTCAAAGCGTCTCACGGCACTTTTCAGGTATCGGTATCTTTGTTACAAATGAAAAATAGGGTCCGAAAATTAGATCTAAGTACAACATACGTAATCTTCTCAAGCCTCCTGATTGCTAGTCGATTTCCCTAATAGACGATATGTTGCTAACATACTGCCTGTTGTAAATATTAAACGGTTTAACCCAACGTAGTTCAGCGACTCCTAAAATTATTCTCTATTTCTATTCTATCTCTATTTCTAATCAATTTAGTTTAGGAATTATCGACCCTCCAAGGATCGCTATTTCGTCATCACTCACTCACTGATCGATTATATAACAATTAACTTTACAACGTTAGTACTCGTTCCGTTTTCTTTCTCAGTAAGTAATTACATACAAAAAGTGGTGAGATCCAAACAAAAACATTAATGTTAAAACCATGCTAAGTTTCGTCTTGTAATACTTCCGCCGTAAAAGGTATTAAGGTCACGAGAAGAGCCAAGTCATTTTATTACAAGTATCCATCTAAAATTTATTATAGATACCTATTATTTTCAGGTATTTTGAGGTATTAAATAGCGATCTAATCGATACCTATAGCAAAATTTAGGAGTGACACTCGCACTTGACGGATCTCGTTTTATGTATGTTCCGCGATTTCTCCGTCGATTCTGGACCAATGGTGATGATTCTTTTGCTATTGTAAAGACTTCATACAATATCATTTTACATTATTTTATTTATTATTATTTTTTTATTCTTATTTGTCTCGCAAAAGTTAATAAACAGTGTAAAAGTAAGGTATTTGAAATCGTTTTTTTTTTCAAATCTATCAAATACTATCAAAGATGTTATTATTTTATAACGTCGAAATATGTGTGAAATCCACACCTATTTTAACGCTACATTATATCTTGGTACTTACCTCATAATGATAGGTACAAAGCCACTTAATCTTGAATAAAATATTTACTCATAATAATCATCTCTATGAAAAGTTAAAAAGGCCTAAAATTATACATATTTTTATCTGTACAGAAAATCCTGAACTGTGAATTCCCTATATATGAGAAACAAACTAAAGAAAGCGCTTCTAAGCCACACGTCTTTAGGCCTCCCTGGCCCAAACCCACCAAGCCTCTGCCCCCCCAGGTCCAGGCATCCAAAGTCCCGGTATCCGAAGTCCCGGTATCCCAGATCCCGGTATCGCAGGCTTCGGCATTCCAAGTCCAGGCAGCCCAAGTCCCTGAATCGCAGGTCCCGGTATCCCAGGTCCCGAAATCGCAGGTCCCGGTATCCCAGGTTCCAGTATCCAAGGTCCCAGCATCCCAATTCCCGTACCCCTATCCCGAGCCTTATAGACCCAATAGCTCAATGTTGAGTTTACCAGCTCTTGTGGAAAATTGCCCGGGTCCATTCGACCCTCCCCAGCAGGTAATAAACATCACAAACTCTTTTATAACATTGACATTGACCTTTGTATTAATTCCAAGCTAAAAATTTACATGAACGTTAGGGATACCATTATTATCAAATTGTGAAAGGTCTCCATCGATCTCAAGTGTGCAATTTTTTTATGCAATTTCATGTTCGCAATTTTTTTTAATTTTTTATCGAAAGGGTTCCTGTTATAATAAAAATAACCCCATACAACAATTGTACATCTTGCAATTATCTACAAAAATTGTTCAATAACTTTATCTAAGATTTGTCATTTCTAAGAAAAAGCTATTCTAAAATTAACTAAAGTTGTATTCCAATAATTAGCACACACTTCCACGGTACGGGTAGTGTACTCGGCTTTTTTACATCATTTCCACCTTCTCATGGTCTATTTGGGGCTAATAGTACTTACTGAGGTGAAAATGCCCAATATTAGTAATTTAATCCAAGCAACTTATTATTGCTGATTTTGTCATACCGTATGCTAGGTTAGAAAATAGACTAAATTCTACTATGAATAATGATATTAATGATTGAATACACTTATTAAAGAAGATTTTCAAAATGGCCACCTCCAAATTCGGGAAAAGTTTGACATCGTCTTAAAAAATATCTTCTAGTCTTCGGAATGCGATTCTGTTCCCTTAGATATTCGATTCAGCTTCTCTTAGTTTTAGTTTTATCTCTGCTTCACTAGTGCATTCTCTTTACGATATTTTATAACCACGTGTTTTCACTACGAGGGAACGTTCTAACAGTATTTCATTGGTACCTTCGATTATAGTGTAGGTGCAATTAAACAACAGACAATGTCTGTCAAGGCCCGCATAAAATTAGGAAGTTTCTAAGATACCTACTCTTGTTATATACGTACCTACTTACTACTTAGTTATGGATATGTCTCTTGTAATTATAATTACCTATATCTTTTGCTGAATAAATACTTTTTTACTTTACTTCTTTTCAGTTCATATTCTAAAAATTATCATTTAATAAACTTAAAGACAAATAACCGCATTTCATTAATAAGGCTCACCAGATAAGAACTTAGACAAGTCCAATTTTATACTACAAACAGCTTTATAAATAGTGATTGTAGCCAAATCTGAAATAAGTTGTTATTGGTTATTAGCAATCCATTTTATGTTTACTAGTGGAAGAAGTGAAAACGCTTGCTTCATTTGTAGTAGTGTAGGCACTGAAGTAGTGGTTTCTTTTTCTAATTATACATAACTTAATATTAAGTGATAAATATATATCACATTACATTAATGTATAATTAGTAAGGCATACTAATAGTTTACTTATATTATGCGTCTAATGATGTACATAGGCAGCGTAGTCATGCATATTATGTATAATACAATTTAAATAAATGCTTATAATAGCAAAAAAGCATTTAAAAAAAATCCACAAAAAAGGCTAAAATAAAAAATTTTTTTTTGCACTAATGGGATCGATGGGGATTTCACAATTTCATTAAAATGGTATCCCTAACTTTCATCTAAATATTCAGCGTCTTTGGATTTCATGCAAGGGTATCGAAGGAGGCCATCTTGACCGGACTATGGTTTGTAGACATAGTATACACAATATACAGGGTGCGCCCGAATAACTGCAGTCCCCAAAGCAGGTGAAACTAGATCATAAATGACCGACTTACATGTTTGAAAGTGGCTAAAACCTCTTCCGGTTCTTCAGGTAGTGCTCGTACTTAATTCGTGATATAACTTTTATATTTCGGTACACAACCTTTATGACTACTACTTGAAGAGTTATGATGAATTGAGTACGAGCATCCCCACTTGTGGAAACCAAAAAGTTCAAATCCCTTTCAGTGAGGAAGAGGTTCTGGCCACTTTTTCAAACATATTCCCCGATCATTTTTGATCTAGTTTTATCCACTTTGGGATGTGCAGATATTTGGGACAATAGGACCTTGTATAATATCCGAGTAGTGTTATTTGATTCCCGGTTATCGCTGACTCTGCACACCCGTAGTCAGCCAGCGCTAAGCGGGAATGAAATAACGGTACTCGTTGTATGCAGCCTGCAGGTCGCCCAGTGCTGAGTGGCCTCGTCATGAAGTTGAAAACCTCTTTGTGCATTGATTGTAAAATTGGCTATGGCATGGACAATGCACGTGCTTTAGCTGTGCACGCTGTCAAGATATCTCGGTATTGTCGTATTGTCGTATTTGTCGCTTGTATGCATGCTCCAACCTTAAAACTTGTCATACTAATCAAAAATTCTTCGTGCTCTATTAACCTTTTTTAGGATATGATAAGTCGCATCTCGCTGGAAGACGATCATAATATAATAACACCCCAAAACGAAAATAGCTCGCTTTACAACGCTGACTCTCCATTATTGAAGGTAAGTCGTGAAGACAAGTTCAAATAATATAGGCATGATTCTGCATGTTAAAGAACGTGATAGAAATAGGACTCCGAATTGCAAAATAATACATTTTTTTGGAATCAGTACATTTTGTCTTTGATGTCGGAAAATGATAAAATGAACTTATCTGATAATCTGATAAATCACAACATTACTGCATGAAACGAATTCGTGAAGCAACGGTGAACACACTAATCTTTTCGATGGATTTTAACCCCTTTATTCATAATAGTCTGCTTACTTAACAACTTCCTAATCCTTACTATCTTCCTCTGTTGGCTTAAGTCAGACTGAGAAGTAACACTGTTTAAGAGCTGTTTAAAGTAAGCAAACCAATATCAATCAGGGGGTTTATGAATAACTAGTGTGCTCCTGTCCTATTACTGTAAAAACTGGAGGCCTACTTTAAAACAGGAAATACAAAGTTCTAGTTACGAAACGCACGGAACGAACACCATACCTACAACTAAGAATAGAGAAGTAAGACGCACCTAAACGCGATATAAGATTTCTTGTTAAAATTGGGTTTTCTGCTTCTGTACATTGAGGTATTTTCCAGCGTTGGTCGTAATGTGAAAATACTTCAAAACAATGCCCGTTTTAAGTAGCATGTTGGTTCTGTGTGGCTCTTGCCTTAAGATGTCGCAACCTAAATACGTTGGCTGACGAATCAGCTACGGGCAATAAAATCTTGTTACGCTAGTAAAATTACTAAATGTAAGTCAATTGAGGCAATTCACTGGCGCATTTCCACTAGGAAATGCGCCTGTGAATTGCCGCCTAAATTGCAGTTTCCCTGAATTTCTGGCGCTCACGTCGCATGGTCGCTTGTAATTTTTATGGGTTCTAAGTCATTTTCTATTTACTATATTTTTCTATGTCGCGACCACTCGACGTAAGCTAACGCAATTATAATGTAGGTTTTAAGTACGTGACTTGACTGACAGCGCAATGCGCAAGCTGATTGCAGAATTGATCTCTTATGGGACTGACATAGTCACTTTGTGACATGACTCCATTATAATTTATAAAGATATTTAAAAAAACACATGAATACGCCGATGGAAATACAAGCTGGTCGAGTATTGATTCCGAATGTGACATGACATTCATTGCATACTATTTCATGCAATAACAATGTTCATGTAATTGACACTAACAATATTGTTAGTAAAAAATATTATTTGACTAGAAAAGGTAGTTACTACCTTTCAAATTATTACAAAAAACAAATAGCTGTTTCGCTATCCTATTATTTTGATATTACAGCCAAAAATTTGGCTATACAAGATGCTTCTTTTGAGCATTGTAACAAACTTACTACCAAGACCTTGGAAGTTCTTCCAAGCCATTTAAATTACATATAAAGACAATAGAGGAAGTCTCTAGCCCTAAACCGTCAAATAATATTGATTACACAAAAATTCAAAGAAACCAATCCTGTAAAATAAATGCAAAGTTTACTAACTTGGTGCATCAAAATATTCAAGGCTTAAAAAGTAAATTATTAGAGTTGGAATTGTACATGAACGCTTTTAATATTAACATCATTTGCTTAACTGAACACTGGTTGAAAAGCTATGAGCTCATGTTCAATTTCAATAACCACCAAGTTGGTAGCTGTTTTTGCAGATCACATGCTATTCGTGGAGGCTCATTAATTTTACTAAATAAATTCATGAAATTCAAAGACCGTCAGGACATAACATGCTTATCCGTAGAAAGCCACATTGAAGTAGCATGTGTAGAGTTGGAGCAAACAATTGTAGTAAGCGTATACAGCCCACCATCAGCTTCTTTTGAAATATTTGAAAATGTTATGGAAGATATTTTATTTAAATTATCAAAATCAAATAAAACTCTCATGGTATGTGGAGATTTCAATATTGACCTTTTAGAAGCTTACTCCCTTAGTACTAGATTGACAAACTTATTTAACTCTTATAATTTAAGGCCATTATTTATGGAACCGACTAGAATCACTGAAACCTCAGCAAAATGTATAGATAATGTATTTGTTTGCCAAAATGAAAAAATTGTAAGTAAAACTATAATAAGCAATTTAAAATCAGATCACTTAGGTCAATTAATCAAATTAGAAATTCAAGTGAAAAATAATAATTGTAAAAGGAAAATAAATTACATACCTGTGACCATAAGTCGATTTGAACGGTTAAAATTGGATTGGGAATCTAAACCCTCACCTAATTACTCACACAACAACCCAAATGAGTCTTATTGCAGGTTTTTTACCAAATTCACCAATGCTTTTAATTCAATATTCACCCCCAAATCGATCATGGTCTCAGAAAAACTTAACTTTAGTGAGTGGGCAACAGTGGGTATACATAAGAGTAGACAAAAATTGTATGAACTGTATAGTGAAAAACAATATAATTTTAGCCAAGAGTTCAAAGAAAAAGTTAAAAATTACTCAAAAATGTTTAGGAAAGTTTGTCGAATAGCAAAGTCAAATTATATTAGCTCAAAAATTAAAACTAGTGAAAATGTAATAAAATCAACTTGGAAAATAATAAATAGTGAAACTGGAAAGGTCAGTACCTATGTTAATGATTACAATTTAAAGGTTAATGATTGCTCAATCAAAAATGATGTTGAAGTAGCCCAAGCATTTGAAAACTTTTTTACTGACATTCCAATCTCTACTACAAAGTGTCTAAACTCTTCTCAAATAATCGCTGAGTCATTACTCATTGAAAATGTACAAAAATGCAAAAATAAATTTAATTTCAACTATGTAGATGGAAAAGATATTAAAAAAGCCTTTAACCTTTTAAATATAAAGAAAACTGCAGACCTCTGGGGCATTTCCGTTAGAATTATTAAACCATTGATAGATACCATTGCACCGGATCTGGCTTTAATATTCAACGAATCTATCGATTGTGGCGTATTTCCTGATCTAATGAAATGTAGTAAAGTGGTCCCACTGTTTAAATCGGGTAGTAGATCTGACCCCACTAACTTTAGACCAATATCAGTACTGCCTACATTCAGCAAAGTTTTTGAAAAACTTATTTTACATCAAATGCTCAGGCATTTCAATGGCAATGACCTGCTACACTGTAAACAATTCGGGTTTACTCGCGGCAGGTCAACTACTGATGCTGGTGTAGAGTTAGTATCGCATATTTTTGATGCTTGGGAGAAGTCGCAAGATGCTATAGGCGTTTTTTGCGACTTGTCAAAAGCATTCGATTGCGTACACCATGAAACATTAATCAGGAAACTACATCACTATGGAATAATGGACTCCTCTTTGGATCTTCTTACGTCTTACTTGAGTGATAGGATACAGAGAGTTGAGATTAATGGGAAACGGTCTGCGGGGTCTGTAGTTACAATGGGTGTACCGCAGGGTTCTATCCTCGGTCCTTTCTTATTTTTAGTTTATATCAACGACCTGCCTCATCTTGTAAAGAATAATCACGAGATTGTACTGTTTGCTGATGATACTTCTTTAATTTTTAAAATGAAACGACAGAGTACAAATTTTGACGATGTGAATAATGCAATCTCAAAAGTAGTCCATTGGTTTAGTGTCAATAATCTCTTGCTTAACGAAACCAAAACAAAATGTATTAGATTTATTCTACCTAATGTTAAACAAGTTAAGGCTGATGTAAACGTAAAGGGAGAAACGTTAGAAATTGTTAAAAGTACCGTATTCTTAGGAATCACTTTAGATAATAAACTTCAATGGGGCCCACACATAGATAAGTTATCGAAGAGACTTAGTTCTGCAGCGTATGCAGTCAAAAAAATCCGTTTTCTTACAGACGTGGATACATCTAGACTTGTTTATTTCAGCTACTTCCACAGTATTATGTCATATGGTATACTGCTGTGGGGGAACGCTGCAGATATTAACACCGTATTTGTGCTGCAGAAGAGGGCTGTTCGTGCTATCTATAATATGGGTCCCAGAGAATCCCTACGTGATAAATTTAAAGAAATAAACATAATGACAGTCCCCTGTCAATATATTTATGAAAACTTGTTGTACACTCATAAAAATATCAAAAGCTTCCCTAAAAATAGCGATATACATAATATTAATACTAGAAATAAACATAAACTCGCTGTGCCCACAACCAGACTTCACAAGATAAATGTATCTTTCAAAGGGCAATGTATACGCTTCTACAACAAAACTCCTAGTGAGTTGCAAAATCTATCAATTAATAAATTCAAACAAATTATCAAAACTTTTCTGTGCAAAAAGGCTTACTACAAAATATCAGATTATTTAGAAGATAAAAAAGCTTGGGACGGGTTTTGCTCCAACTCGAAAAATAACAACTAACAGGCTAAAGGTTTCTTCGTCGCTTCTTTACTTTAGTCTACACACCGAAGCGACAGAAATCAAAAACATCACTTTATTTCCGTGTCAGTGTTTTATTTTAAGAATTTGACTTTTTCTAAGTATACATTTTTGTATTTATGGAAATAAAGAATTTTTGATTTTGATGATTTTTGATTTTGAATGAGGATTACGCTTTTGCGTTATGCTGTCACTCACGCTAGCCTACTAGGAAAATCAAAATTTCTGATTATTTGTCGTGTAAAACGTCTTACTGTTCATATTTTCTTATCCCACTGACATAAAGAATGGAGTTACTCGAAAACGAATCAGAAAATTTGGGTTGGTTTTAACAAGAGTCTCCCAGGACGTGTCCTTAATCGTCCTAGGGTAAGATTAGATTCGGCAGAATGAGTGTGAATGCAAACCACCCGGATCTTTCTTGTGGAGTCTACACACAAAAGGCGGCGGTCCGACAAATTGTCTCGAAACTGTCGGCTGCCTAGAATATTAATAATCAGAAATGTCGTACCAACCCTGCGGTCTGTGTCGCCGACATTGGTGTGTAGACTCCATTAGCCACGAGCCTCACTGATAAGATGCATCATGCATTGGAACCACACGGTTTATGCGAGTCTATGCCTCGCATACTGCGTCGTGTCTAAGCTTACCTTGAATAATGCAGTGCGCATGTGAACTGCCAACATCCTCTACAATTTGGATAATAACTTCCGCAGCCGGCGTCGGTAAAGAGCTCCTCAGCGTCCAGCAAGAGCGGTACAATCGCGCAAGCCGCCGTGTCCACCGCTGATACCTGGAACTGTGCGCAGGCGCGTTACACCGGCGGATCTAACACGTCGGTGCAGGGAGGATCGCACACTAGCCAGCGGAGTAGCGACAGAGAAGTATGTGTAACTAAACAGTATCAGGAAAACCTTAATATTTATCTAATTTATTTAAATTCATACTTCTTCTATTTTAAGTATAAGTACATCGAAATCGTTATCTAGGAAGAATAATGAGGTTTATTCTCTAATCACACCTTAATCTGACAAGAGGGTGGCGTATTCGCTTGGAACGGTTAACCGGTGTATCAGGGTCTGGTTGGACTAGTGATGGATCCTTCCGCGCGGTCGCCGGGCGCTTCGTGTCCCGAGCCGGTGAGGCTGGCGCTACCGGTGTGCAAAATTTTGTGTCGTGGTCATGCGCACTTTCCGTGACGCGACTGCTACTCGTTATCGCCAAGGTGTTAGAAGTCATTATTGACACCACCCAATCGTTCGCACCCCACGCTGCTTCGATCGGTGAAATTGCCAATAAGAGTTTTGGAAAGATGTCGCGGATATCAGCGAATCGATGGGGTGTTCGGTACCGAGCCCTGCGGGTACTCTATAGAATGGAGGCACATAATTATGAGGCGACGAATAAGTACTTTTCCCTGTAAGGGGCTGACTAGGCTTAGTGAATCAAAAACATCAAATACAGAAATGATGGCACTCGTGACATCACGTTTCGTAGGTGGCGCTGGTCACTACGTCTTAGGGTGTATTGCGTAGTTTGCTAGCTAATCCCCTTATTTCTAAACTGGCTTGTATATGGATCGTATCTACCTCGGTTCAGACTCGCTTAGCTTCGAATGAGCTTTCGAAGCTTTGTAGATCATCTTATCCATGCAATGGCAATGCGTTTTGGCATAGTAAGCGTCTGGATATACTCATCTTTGTAACGTCCTGCTTTCGCGTTTTGTACGTAAAAGGCGGAACATGGCGGAAGATGCCTGGAACCAAGTTTGGTTTAAGATGCTACTGGCTAGGAGGAACCGGCGGATATCAGGTGACGTGATACTATTACGTGCCAGTTGTCTTCGCCTAATAAAAGTAGGGGGCGTGGCCTAGTGTCATCAGCTGATCTTTGATGTTTTCTAAGTAAGGACAGTCCTGAAAGTCCTCTGGGCGTACAGCTTGTGATACTAAGTTTCGCTCGCCTACTGTGTATGCGGCCATATCTAATATTTCACGACAGACTTCTCCTTTAATTTTCATAGAGGATTGGTCTTTATTAGTATGTTCGGTTACTCCTATACAAAGTTCGCTATTTACTCCTGAAGCGCCATTGCAGCGCTGACGCCATTGTGCACTAATAAAACCGGAGAGTCTTCGGCCAATAATGCGGAAACTGATTCTTCCAGAAGGCCCTGTTAATGTTACAGGTATTATTTTCATGTATGTGTGCAAATATCCTATGTGACTCACAGAAACTGTCTGACTTAAGGTCACCTGCGTACTTACTTCTCATAGAGTTTTTTTTGCGTTTCTGGTGTATCGTGTTGGAGCATTTCGTGATGCTTTCTTCCATTTTTCTTCCAGTTTTATTGAGTTGCAGTCTATGCTTGTATGGATTTTCCATTAATCGTTACATGAGCTTATCAGGAATTGGTAACAGGTGTGCTATTGTTCTGTTACCGTGAAAGCTGGAGGCCTACTTTAAAACTGGAAATACAAAGCTTCGTGTTACGAATTGCACGAAACCACAGAGCAAATACAGAGAGGAGGTGTTGTAATTAGATTTCCCTAAGAAACAACGCGTGACACTTTGCGGGATGAGGGGGTGTTAGACCCCGCCCACTTTTTTGTTTTCCATCTACCAGTCAAAAGCAAAACTGCTTGCTCAGTTCTGTATCAATGTTACTAAGTAGTTTAACTTCCTCACACTAGATGTCACTAAGAGTAGGATATAACAGGGACGTACTCAAAATTTTCGTACTATTACCTATTATGTAAACAAGTAATAGTTGCCTAAATCAAAAGTTGCACGACGCGACTGAAGCTTCATACTTAACATAACTCTTTTGTTATGGTCAAGTAATATTAATTTCAGAGGCAGAACAAATAATAAATAATTATATCGAACAAAATTTTATTTACAAACACTTATTACGTAGGAACGTAGGAGCACTGCATGCGTCATCTGTAGTATATACTACAGATGACGCATGCAGTGCTATTTGCACGGAGCGCCGCCGTGTACCGAAAACATGGAATCCTCACCCCCTACTCACCCGAGTAATTTTGCTTGTACGAAATATTTCCCAATTTTCTGAAAAGTACTTTCCATTGATGAAGCATAGCTGTGGGACACTGTAAAATAATTGGATTCGAATTACGTCCTTAATCGTCCTGGGGTAAGATTAGATTCGGCAGAATGAGTGTGAATGCAAACCATCCGAATCTTGTGGAGTCTACACACAAAAGGCGGCGGTCCGACAAATTGTCTCGTATCTGTCGGCTGCCTAGATATTAAATCAGAAATGTCGTACCAACCCTATACGGTCTGTGTCGCCGACATTGGTGTGTAGACTCCATTAGCCACGAGCCTCACTGATAAGATGCATCATGCATTGGAACCACACGGTTTATGCGAGTCTATGCCTCGCATACTCCGTCGTGTCTAAGCTTACCTTGAGTAATGCAGTGCGCATGTGAACTGCCAACATGCTCTACAATTTTTATAATAACTTCCGCAGTCAGCGTCGGTAAAGAGCTCCTCAGCGTCCAGCAAGGGCGGTACAATCGCGCAAGCCGCCGTGTCCACCGCTGATACCTGGAACTGTGCGCAGGCGCGTTACACCGGCGGATCTAACACGTCGGTGTCGGGAGGATCGCACACTAGCCAGCGGAGTAGCGACAGAGAAGTATGTGTTCTATGTACCACTCCATTCTTTAATTACACTTATTACCCATTACTTAGAGTTATGGTAACTCTGGCTGAATATAATTTAATATAATGTTTGTAGATAGATAGGCCCCCAAACTTTACTTATCATCATCATCCGCAGCCGGATTTTACCCACTGCTGGGTATAGGCCTCCCTCAGTTTGTGCCATACATAGGTACTTTTACTTAAACATACGAGTACTTATACATCACTTTTTTTATTGCTGTATAAACATTTAGGGGCGAATTTGCATTTCTTGTAGATTTGCGCTCTTTCATACTAGTGTTACCACTTGTTACTAAATAATTCATCCTTGCCCAGTTCTCGTTTGAAGCATAAACGAGAATTTAGGATTTTTATGTTGTGAGCTGCTTACAAACATTGTTTCTTGAGAATGGCATTATACGTCCCATAAGCAGCAATGGTTAAAATCCGGCTTATTAATATTATGAATCATGACAGTTTCTTATTAACCATGATAGTTTAAGTAGGTATAGGGCCTATACCTACTTAAACTATCATGGTAATATAGGCAATAGAAGAGTCACATAATGGAGAACACAACGGGTTAAAATATCACATAATTATAATGTGTTTTGCCACTCCTTTATTAGTACATTACGTCCGAGGCCTGTAATGAGTAGGTTCCTGGTCGCGGTTGAAGATGGCTGAAAGCGAAGCTTAGTCCAGCAGCTTGGTCCAGGCCCTGATGGCCACGATAAGCTGACCTCAAACTATGCTATGGTCTCGGCCTTCAAACTTGGTCATCACGAGTAATTTAAATTGTATTGGAAGATTCGTCGCTTGAAGAGTTCTTTATTACAATTTTAACGAAAATTGTTAGATCGTATCATGAAAAAAATTCGTTTTTTTTTATTTTACAAACAATATGTTTATTAATCATCCTAGCAAAATAATAGCGGGTGCCACTAGTGAACGAGTGCGTGCAATTTGACCAGCCGAAGACGACAGATGGCTCGCGCGACAGTTGACCGTCGACGATTGAGGTTATATCGCGATCAAGTGCAGCCCGCGTAACAAAAAAGTTCCAAAGGCTATGCAAATTTTGATCTGTAATTTATATTTTAAATAAATTTATGAACACACTTATTTTTGCAATGTTTTCCTCATTACTTTGGCATTTATAGAAAAAGAACGTTTGTTTCAAGACACAATTTCACCGGTAGCAGGTATCGGTAAAAAAATATTTTTATGTACCTAGATGGAAAACAAACAGCTTGTAAAACTTAAATGAGTACAAACAATGGTGGTAAAACTAAACCTTAACAGTTTTCACTTAAATAACTTATACAGTCGTGGTCAACTAATTAGGGACTTTCAAGATAGTGAAGAGCAATAACCGGTTATGTACATATAAATATAAAACCATATTGATTTCTCAGCACCTATTATTTGCATAATTTGGTCCGATTATTATGCTATAAATGGCTGTAAATAAAAGAATAAATAAATAGAAAAAAGTATTTAATATCAAAGGTTGAACATGTATTCAATTTTAAGGTATAATTCTGTAGCTGGACATTTAATTAAGGACAGTAAACTATAATGAAAAATAGAGTTAAACAAAACTAATAATCTGCAGTATTATAATATCTTTAACAGCTCCATTTTATTGCGTGTAAAATCAGTACCCAGTAGCAAAACCTTTGTTAGTAATTACCGCTTGACACCGATGTGGCATAGACATTATCAGTTTCTGGCATGTTTCGACAGGAATGTTTGCCCATGCCTCACAAAAAGCTTCATTAAGTTCATCTAAAGTTGTGGTACGATAAGTGGCAACTTTTTTCTTGATTTCGTGCCAAAGGTGCTCGATTGGGTTAAGGTCCGGGCTATTTGCTGGCCAATCTAGCACCGATACTGACTGACTGGTAAGAAACGACTTGACTGAACGGGCGGTATGTTTCGGGTCGTTATCATGCTGAAACGTCCATATAATAGGGAGATGCTCCTCAGCATAGGGAAGCATCGTTTCCTCATATTGCCTTGTATTGATGTTGGTCTAAGTTACCCTGAACTTTCCTCACAGGTCCCACTCCACGTCCAGAAAATGAACCCCACATTTTAATGTTTCCACCGCCATGTTTCACCTGCTTTTTTGTGAATCTTGGATTCATTTCCGCTTTTACTGGACGCCGTACGTATTGCCTTCCATCTGAAGAAATCAAATTAACCTTGGTCTCGTCAGAGAATAATACATGTTGCCATTGGGCGTAGGTCCAATGTCCATATTTACGTGCAAACGCCAAACGAGCATTTCTATGTTCTTTCTTCAACAACGGTACTTTGCGAGCCACTCTTCCGAACAACCCTGCTTCTACCAGACGTCGTCGAACGGTCCTCGCTGAGACACCAGCTCTTTCGTCTGTCCCAAATACTTCGTGTTTAATTACAATAGAGCCTAGAAACGGATCTTTCTTAGCTAACCTGGTTATCATTATATCTTCTTGCGGAGTTGTTTTTCTCGATCTTTTTGTTTTGGGCACATTTAAAGTTGTGTTATTGCGTCTGACATGTTGCACTGCATTGTATACCATAGTTTTTGAACAATTTAAATGTTCTGCTATCCTTCGGTATGGCCAACCATGCTCGACAACAAACTTCATGATAATTTTTCGTAGTGTTGGATCGCAACTTTTATTTTTGCCCATTTTTCTTCAAAATATTTTTCAAAACTTAAAATAAAAATCGGGATTGCCGCCAAAACTACCACGAAACAATAAGAGAAGAAGTAAAACAGTATTGAGATTCAAACTTTGAAAATAGAACGCAATATCTCAGTGTCCCTAATTAAATGGCCAGCCAGCAATATTTGAACAAATAGCACTATGATAATCTATCAGCTATACTGTAAAGAGGTTTAATGTTTAAGAAGTTGTTATTGTTTGTATAATCGGGCACATAAATGACTAATTATACTTACATGTAAAAGATATGGAATATTTTTAAGACTCGTTGAAAAAAATAAAAAAAAATCACAATTTGGCCTAACTAGAGATTGTCCCTAATTAGTTGACCACGACTGTATATGCTTAAACTAAAAATTTCTTTCAAATAAGATTGTACAAGTAATGAATTATCTAATGAGTAAACTTAGTTTAATGTGGTTTGCCTGTCCATTATCTAGTTAAAGGTAGTTTGTAAGAGTCACATAAACAAATGCAGGTTAACATGCATGTGAGTCACATAAACAAATGCAGGTTAACATGCATGTGAGTCACATAAACAAATGCAGGTTAACATGCATGTGAGTCACATAAACAAATGCAGGTTAACATGCATGTGAGTCACATAAACAAATGCAGGTTAACATGCATGTGAGTCACATAAACAAATACAGATTAACATTAGCATGTTAATCTGCATTTGTTTACATAGTTTCCTAAAATATGAATGTAGTTATAAATTACAATTAAAATACCTGCTGTGTTGTGTACCTTATTATTACATGTATGGTCACGTTACTGCAAAGTATTATTATGTAAGTTACAAGTTTTTATTTTTATTCTTTCCTATTAGCCTCACATTCAACCGCCACCGCAGCCTCAGCCTCTCCAGCCTACAAAGGAAGAGTGCATTTTACAGCCGCAGCAATTGGATACCCAGTACATCGAAAGGATGCAGATAGTTCCCGGCGCAGTCCAACCCGGTCTTCTACCGCTGACGGCGGCGCCACCGCTGCAGGCGGCGCCACCGCTGCAGGCGGCGCCACCACTGCAGCGGGCGCTACCGCTGCAGGATCAGGTGCAGATCCAGGTCTGTTATACCTCAATACAATACACAATTAACAAGTAGTTAAAAAGTAAAGAAGATATCCGGCTGGCTCCCCGCTTTTCACTTTTTTTCCTAAAATGCCCAACACATTTTCAAAAGCCTTGGAAATGCAGCGGAGAACACACCAGGAAACCAGACGAGTGCTTTGATACCTACCTTATTTACTGATATTTGTTATGCAGTTTCAAAAAGCAGCTTGAAGCTCCATTTATTTGGTTGCATACTAAGCAGAGTCTTCTATGACTTCAAGTACAATTAGATATTTACAAAATTTTAAAAATATGGCAAGCAATATTCAAAATGGCGGAGCCGCCATGACACAGTCCTATAGCTAAAGCAAAGGTCTCTGTTCCTCACCTTTTTAAACACCAGTACAAAGTAACCCGTTATAAACCGTACCCAAATCAATGTAATTAATGATTTTCTAATATTTTGTTTTTAAAAGTTATATCATTATATTATGTTCTCATCTTATTGGTAAAATATGTAAATTTAGTACGCTTAATTGCATTACAAAGATAGAATCGTAAAGATTTCTTTGGAAGATAGCGGTGGTAACAACACCCACCAACACGAAATATTTCAAACAAAAGAAACCTTTGATACATCTTTCTGCTGTGAATGAGTCCGGTATTGACGAATTCTTTTTATTTTATATCATCCTCTTCTCAGAAGCTAAGCAAGACTAGCAATTTTTTTTATAAAAAATATCTATCTACGTATTATATTATGTATATCAGTTATCTAGTACCCATAACACAAGCTCTGCTTAGTTTGGGGCTAGATAATGCTGTGTGAAATGTCCTGCATTATTTATTAATTATTATTAATTTGTACGAAATCCATACTGAGAATGAATAATCCATCGATTTTTTTCATCTCAGTGCGCCCAGTGAGTTTTCTGCGGCATTCTACAGCGCTATTTTAAAATCGTGTCGCAAAAAGTAAAATTGTAGAGCGCGCTTAGCCTTACAGTTTTTAAAAATCCCCCAATTAATGGAGAATTAAAGTATGACTCCGCACCCTTCGTGTAAAACTTGATAAGAGGAAGTTGTTGTGGCACAGGAAGAGTTACACCGCAAGCACGACCAGCTGCAGCAGATGATCGCCAGGCAGCAGGAGGAGTTGCGGCAGGTGAAGGAACAGCTGGTGCTTGCCAGACTGGGCATCTTCCAGCCGATTATGAATGTAAGTACTTAGCACATTACTAACTCTCACTGTGTCTTCTTCTAGGCCGCCTTTACACCTGTAAGTTACTTTCGTAATATTTATGTAATTGTAACTTACTGTTACATTTACACTTAAAATAAACTTACAGCAAATAATGCCTACGTAATTTTTGTGAACTTGCATAAATTATTGCACTCCCATTTACAATAAATCAGTAATAAATTTTATCAGTACTGCTGTCGCTCTTCTTTTTCTTAAATTTTGCCACTTCTTGGCTAAATTGTCCTTTTAAATTATGCAACTTACTAGTGATTTCCTCTGGAGTGGTACTAAACATTTCACTAAGTTCAAAAAGTAGTGAATTTTATTTTACGCTGTTGTTGTATTCCTCATTTTTGTAGTCCCACAGTATGGGACGTGCTTCGAAAGCGGTAAAGTTTCTACCTCGTTTGGTGACCAGGTTTTTTTTTGTATATAGAAGATTGTTTTAGTGTAAGTTCTCAACTTATCAATTTAGTTCGATAAGCTGCGAGTCGCTTCCGTAAACAAACTCGAACACGTTTCGACTTGTAAATTTTCCAATTTACAAAAGTAGTAAAAATTTACACTAAGCCACTTACAATGAGTGTTTACACTTGAAAATTTATTGTAAGAGGCTTATGAAGTGACTAACGTAAGTAAAACTTACCGATGTAAAGGCGGCCTAGTTAGAGTGAGAAAAAACATTGTTTAGCAGCTTAGTATGAGACGAATGGATTTGCCGTCATTCTTCGAAAAGACCGAATCCCTGATGCGCAGAGTATGTGACAGTATTTATTAGTATTAAGTGCCCATTATTAAGCAAAATAACTAAAAATAAGAAGTCAAGTGCAACTCGCACTCGAGCATCAAGGGTTCATCCGTACAAACTTGTACACGCAAAGAAATTTTGACGAATTCATTACGGATGTAAGTGGGTTTACTACGAACCTTATGTTGTGTTTGTTCCAACAAACTTCTGTTCGTAGTAAACCCGCTTACATCCGTGATCATTTCAAATTAACCCTGATTATAAGTTCTCTGCCTAGTTTTACTAGCAAATGATGGATTCATTTGTTGTCCGAAATCAAAGATTTTTATATTATGTAATATACTAGCTACTGCCCGCGTTTTTGCATGCGTTTTTCAAGTAGTATATGTCCGTCCACGGGATACCATCACTGCCAAATTTCACTAAGACCCGTTCAGCCGTTTGGACTTGAAAAGGTAACTGACAGGCAGACAGATAAACAGACGCAGAGTTACTTTCGAATTTATAATATTAGTATAGACTTATAAGCAGCTGTTTTAAGTTATCAGACCATTATGAGTAAGGGGGTATAGGTACGTGTTTCTGGCCAGATTTTAGACCATAGATTAAATCACAAATCATGGTCATGATTTACAACTTATGAACTTAAAAGGCTCCCCCCATAAGCACCTATTGGCTCCTAATTAGTGGTAATGCCATACACCCCATGCTAGACTTGTGGGCTGGGGACCGCAGGGCACGGCTTTTATTAATGTGTTGATTTTAGATAATAGATCTCTTATATTTATCAATTGCTTCAAAACTAGCTTTATTTACAAATTTGTTGAAACATGAGTTCATTGAAAATGCGCGAATCTGTGTCAGATTCCGTGTAGATTATTCGGTAACGGAGTTTCTAAATACACCTGCAGGTCTTATTGCAGAAGCAGTTAATGAGATTTAATATACCAAACAATTTTTTCACTAATTTCGCATCGTGCCGTCGATCTTACAAATGTATTTTATGTACATTAGGAACCAGGGAGCTCTACATACTCTCCAACTCAAGAAGTGCTGCAGAATCAGGACCCTAACTACTCCGCTCAGGACCCGCTGCCGCAGCTGGCTCTCCCCTCCATTCCGACGCAACCACCGGAGCAACCGCATCCGGATCACCAGCATATGCCCCAGTGATGACGTCACTGTTTAGGGAAGTCTGTAACCCCAGACACACACGTTTTGGGAGCCTACGATGCCACATACCTCACGTCAAAGTTCACAAGGCACGTGTTTTAGTTGTGTGTGGCCAGCGTGGTCTTGAAATTGTGGCCAAAAACGACGTGTCGGCAAAAAATGAGGTTTTAATATTTTTGTTGTATCCTTAAATGAATGATGGTGCGAAGTAAAACTGAAACTATTTTGAATTCCGAGAATACTTATGTCGCTATATCATTTACCAATGGGATGCAAGTACAATGAGTATTTTAGAAACGCTAAGTTAATTAAACATAATCTATTAAGATAAATATAAATGATAGTAAATTATTTTATATTCAAAATATTAACAGTGATAAGTACTTACAAATTATAGTGTATATAAAGAGTATTTTTTGTTGTAGTTCATAGGTATATCATGTTTATGTTTTGTACATATGTTGTTTTTATTTTATTGTTATTATTTTAACAGTACATAATAGTTTATTTTGCGTTGTGACTTATTTACAAGGGTTTAAGTTATAAATTAAATTAAAGAATATTGTTCAAAAACGTTTAAGTTTTAAGATGATTTAATATCTTATCAGTTATATGATTTACAAATGGCTGTGTTCTATAAAACCATATTTTTAGTGTCTAGACTAGAGTATTATACGGCGTTAACATAGAATATACTTAGTGCAAATTATTTTAACATAGCTTATTTACATTTTGATCTTTTTTTATCAAGAAAGAAAGACGTTTAGATAATCTTATTTTTGTGTGTCTTGTAGACAACACGTTAAATGAAGGTGGATGTGCCATTAAACTAGAAATTTAAGTGAAAATTTTATGTTACCTGCGTAGGTACTTAAGGTATGGGATTGAGAATGACGTTATATCTCACTCAGTCCAGCTCAATAGGCTTGATGACAGATTTTGAGAAACTACTCGAGATTTGTAGAAATGGAATTTGTAGGTAAAATATATCTTTTAAAAACGCAATTTCAATTTCGCTCTAAAATGCAACCATACTAGTAACGTCTGTCTATAATTTTACCGGTGCACGAATATCTTATGATACAGAATGACCATAATAATATCAAGAGTAGAAATTAAGACCTCTACCATCGTTATTCTGTGCCTTTTCATTACTTATTGTGACGGCATGACGTCACACCTCAGTTGTTTGGTGTTCGACGTGTCATGGCGACGGTTACTGTATTTTGTAGTTTTATTTTATCAAACTGTTTAATAATCTTGAAAAAAATATATCATAATACGTGTTTTCTAGTCTATGACTCTGGTATAATTTGATAAATACATTTTGTGTCAATTTTTAGTTACTGTCATCATCCCTATTTGAATAGATCTGAGACAGATTGCATTATTCTCAATCCTGTTCTTTAGTTATGATAATTTCTCAGCACGTTATTTTGAATGGATCTCGACGAAATATAAGTAAATATTTAAATAATCTATAATGTGACGTTTTTAATGTTGTATGCTTAATTGGTTTTTGACCAGTAAACGTTTCTATACTTAAGTGTCCTTCACCCAACTATTCAATAATTAGGTTATACTACTAAAGCAAATATTTTTTTACTTGTTTTTTTCACTGTTAATGTCAAGATATCAATATTTGCCTGAGTTCATAAGATGCATAATTTCACGAGCTATCCTAAGCACTAAAACATAAAATGGACTTTTGTCAGGTACCGCCTTTTGGCTTTGAGGGCAGTATTGAACTATAAGAAACAGCTCCGAGTCCGGTTGACGATAGTATTGAGCGAGACGTTATCGTGACGTCTCATTTCCGCACGATAGAGGCGCTGTACCTAAACTTATAGGCGCTACGATCGCGATAAACGTCAACCTTACTCAGGGCTCTGACCTAGGTACTAATAATATGACCTAAATTCAAAATGTTAAGCTTGGAGATATATTTTGTATAGTAGCTATATTAATCAAAGGTGAATTTATATTTCAGTCATAATAAATTAAAGGCAGCTGATTAGGCACCTTATTTTGCTCTTTAGATTTAACAATAAATAAGTTCGAAAGAGCAGAAAATGTTACGCACACTTGCGGTTCCAATCATTTGGTTCATAGGTTTTTGTTGTCTTTCTCATTTATGTAAATACACAAATCAACAAAGTGTAGGGATATTTCGGATTTTCTCAAATTACTCAAAATTTATTATAAATTATATGTACTTACGCAACATATTTATATTTTTTTAAAACCCTATTTTACAGACTAGACTTTGTAATTAAATGATAATGATTTATGCGTAACTAAAATTTAATTTCAATCAAAACAAATGAAAAAAAAGCTAAAACTAGGGCTGAATGTGGTTTTAAAGAAAAACAATTTTTTTGCAATAATACGAAAAATCAGTTAATTCAGTCAGTAAAACCACCGATGATTTAACAACGATCTGGCAAACGGTTTTTCATGCTCTGGGTCAAGTTACCAAAGTCTTATAAAAACCTTAATAATACCTTATAATATTTTTTATAAATAAGGTTTTTTCAAAGACCCGACCAGTATTTATATATTATACAAAATATCCCTAGACGGTGTTGATGTGTGTATATCAGTTACCATCGTTGTAGTAAATGTATTTTGTATAGTTAAATAAAAGGTTAAATACATATTATATACATATTATATTTTTTACAAATCAATATTTAATTCATATATATACTTGAAGATAAATTGTTATCAACTTATCACAAGTATTGAAGATTCGTTGTATGCTAAACGTATTCTCAATCGTATTTTACTTATATCTTAGTAGTCTACGTTTTATCGTTGGTATTCAATAAGTAATTATATAGTTACTATAAGGCCCATAACCCACCATCGCCGCAAAACCATATCAGCAAAACCGCAACACGAGTTCCTTAGCTCAAAAAGAATTCGTCACTTTTCGAGTAGCGAAGTATATCTACAAATATTCTGCGACAAATGTGGTTATATAAAGTAATGTAGTAATTTAAAGTACATGCGAAACGAACGCGGTATTGCAGCGAAATGCCGAATCGAGTGCGGAGATTTAGCTTGCGTCCGAGCAGGTTGGTGGAAACCTTAGAGTTTTCATAGTAAAATATATGCGTAAGAAGAGGCGGTTTCGGCTCTTCCATATATCGTACGTACAACAGACAAGTCACAGCGAAACTGCTGCGATTCCGCTGCTATGGGATCGCGACGGACGTATGTTACGGGCCTAATACTTCATTGATCGTAATAATGAAAAGAGCGGATTAGTTTCATTGTAAATACCACCAAAGAGTTTATTTATCGTGCATATGAAAAAAGCATGAAAAATGTATTTTTAGTAATGTTTACTTTAGCAAACCAAAGTCACCAAGAATAATAGAAAAATCATAAAACACGCAATCTGACGAAGATAAATCATGATGAAGATAAATTGACTTTTAATGTATATAACTGTGTTCATGTTTGGGTTGCCACAGTAAAAACCCATTGCATAAATTATATTCTCTATAGAAAATAATTTATGCAAAGGGAAATGGAGAATTATGTTGTGTATATAAATATTTTGTACCTGAATGGATTTATTTATTAACGCATAGGCAGGGGGTTGAGTCTGTTTGACGTTATTATTGGGACGTCGTCGTGGCGTCTTCTTTGTTTATACAATTTGGATAAAAAAAACTACAACAACCCCGTAAGATCATTGACAGTGAGGGATTTTATTTTGCCAAAGCATGGTGTTAAAATAGCTTTTTTTTACGTGAAGAACTAATAGAAAAAAAACACGAAAAGATTATGGGCAATTCATTTTATGTTATAATAAAACTAGTGGTCCTCCCCAGCGTTGCATGGGTATATTCTATAGCCTAGTTTCGGAGTCTATTTCAATTCAAACAAACAAAGAAATCTTTTCTCTTTATAATATTAAAGTAAAGACAAGCAACTAGCTATGCTCGGAGTTTCTCTGAAGGATAGGATTCGCAACGAATACATCCGACAGAACCAAGGTTATCGACATAGCTCATAGGATTAGCAAGCTGAAGTGGCAGTGGGCTGGCCATATTTCAAGAAGAACCGACAACCGCTGGGGTAAACGTGTTCTTGAGTGGAGACCGTGACTCAGCAAACGTAATGTAGGGCGCCCTCCGACCAGGTGGGATGACGATTTGCGAAAGACTGCTGGCAGATGCTGGATGCGGCAAGCTGAAGACAGGGCGCTATGGCGCTCATTAGGGGAGGCCTATGTCCAGCAGTGGACTGGTATAGGCTGATGATGATGATGATGAAAGACAAGCAAATAAATATAATAAATAAAAATTAATAACTTGGTCTTTGAGTCGTTACGTGTTGTCGTGGTTACGTGGTTCGTGTATCCGCTGCTTTCCAGTTAAGAACTATTTTAAACATCCCTTCTCGACATCCACTCGACACACAATATCTACTAACGGTCGATACGTTATCGTGACGTCGACGTCTCGACACGCTTTGTCAGACTCACCCCTCTGTATATATGTTGTAGTGCTTAGATAAAGGTCAAACTACTTGCCATTTTATTTAAATTATATGAAGAAGTACAAAACGGTAATAGCAAAGAGGAAGATCCATCATAGGAGGATCTTCTGTTATTTATATGTTTTCGTTAGTTAAGTGTAACCTACCATAAGGCAAAATTAGATATATTTACTGTACAGAATTTATGAAGTACCTTTAAATATTGATGTTTCGTAGTGTGTCGTTGTTTTTGTCGTACGATCAGTGTTAATAATCAACGCCTGCTTTTTTTAAATGTAGCCTAGACATTTACGTAATCGTAATTCCGAAGTACTTAGTTATATTGATTGAACATGTAAACGCCTTCGTCGTGGTGCTTTATGGCGAAATGAGTCCCTAAATCCACGTTTTGACTGTACGGATAACCATATGACAATTAAAAAAATTACCGATTTTTATAAATATTTTTTGATGACCATTATAGTTTAGGATTTTAGTTAGTAAATTATGGGAGTCGTGACACGATTGGCTCAACTTGACTCTATACAAAAAATCGCAAAGTTTCCTCCAATTTTTATTTTTACTTCTCAAAAAGCAAGTTTTGTTAGTAGGTAATTAAAATTTCGTCTACGTGTTCCCTAATAAATACCATAGACTACAAAGAATTCCATAATAAATACCAAGTTTTGGTTGTTAGTTATTAGAATGTCTACGAGTTCCATATAAAATACCATGGACGAGTAAGGTTTTATTTTATTGCGAAAGTAATAATTTAGAGCAATAACAAATGTATATTATTCTTCTAAAATTGTATTATTACTCGTACTAAAATTGTAATCCTGTTCGGATTACACTTACATTACCTTTGAGATTTAAAAATAACAAAAATGTCAGTCTTCCAAAAATTTCAAATTTTAAATCATTGTAGGAGTCGTGACACGATTATCTCAACTTGACTCTAAATAAAAAAAAACTGTTTCCTCTGAATGTTCATTTTTACTGCTTATAAAGCAGTTTTGTTAGTAGGTAATTGAAATGTCGTCTACTTGTTCACTACTAAATACCTTAGACGATTATGGTTTTATTTTTTTGCGAAAGTAATAATTTAGAGCAATAACAAATTTATTATTCTTCTAAAATTGTATTATTACTCGTACTAAAATTGTAATCCGATCCCCTTTGAGATTTAAAAATAACAAAGGTGTCGAAGTCTTCCAAAAATTGCAAATTTTGAATCATTGTGGGGGTCGTGACACGATAATCTCAATATGACTCTAAATAAAAAAAAACTGTTTCCTCTGAATGTTCCTTTTTTCTGCTCAAAAAGCTGTTTTGTTTGTTACTTATTGGAATGTCGTCTATGAGTTACATATTAAATACCATGGACGATTAAGGTTTTATTTTATTGCGAAAGTAATAATTTAGAGCAATAACAAATTTATATTATTCTTCTAAAATTTTATTATTATTCGTACTAAAATTGTAATCCATATTTAAGAATAACAAAGATGTCAAAAATTTCTCAAGATTGCAAATTTTAGAACCATAGTTACCTAGTAGCTGTTGCAAGTTTTGAGTTAGGTAGTAAAACTTAGCCAAAATGTAATGTGATGAAAAATTATACAGACAATAAGAAAAGATTAAAGTGGAAAAATGGTTATAAAATACTTTTTAGTTAAAAGGTATACTTATATTTTATATTTTATCGCTTCGATGCAGAAAAGCTTGCACTACCTAGATTCAGTGTTTTCAGATGTTTTTGTTTGTAGTACCTACGCAATTTCTTTTGTGCGTATTCCGATGTTATACTTATGATATTGATTTTTTGTATATATGTAGCTTATCTGGCGGCATAATTATGTACTCTTCATTCGACCGGTAAATAACCGCCTGGTCGAATTTCTTGAAATTGAAATCGGTTATATCAAAAGCTAAAGGGCGTTAAAAATTGTCACGTTGATAATAACAAAGTGTACACTATCCTAGTTATGTGTTGACATTTTAGTCGTTAAATTAAAATAAAGGGAAAATATATGTAATGCTTGTTTTATTTAACATATTCTTAGCATAATATAACAATTAATTGGTACTTATTTTACGATTTTATTTAAAGTTACTTAAGATAAGTTATGGCACTGAATTTTCTGTTTCATAGTTAAGTTTCTTGTCTGGGTGTTACGACATATTCTGTCCTTTGCCGAGTCGATAGTAGAACCCTTTTAGAGACATCAGTTCGCTGTGAGTGCCTTTCTCTACAATGTTGCCTGAAATAAATTATACCAATATTAATGACAAGAAAATGAATACTAATAATATTTATTGACGAATCGTCCCCGAAATACAGGATTTCAACTCTGATTGTCATTTGACCATCTCAGATAAGTATTTATTTACGTTTATTTTTAATTAATTGAATTATCCTTACATCGTAAACCTTATTAGGAATAAAATTACTTGACCAATCCTAACTAAAATGAAATGGTAGGTAGGTACTAAAGTGATACTGATAATAACAAGATGCATTAGATAGGCCGCAGGACCGGTCTCGCTCGCTTGAGGAGAAATAGCTCACAACACAACACCACCACACGTCAATAACATTTAATCAAATTTGCATCTGCATCTCTAGGTACCTTTGTGAACCACGCAGATTAGATCGGCGTCCTTGATGGTAGAGAGACGATGAGCGATGGTGATGCAGGTGCGACCTTTGGCTGCCTTCTCGAGAGCTTCGGACACCGTCTGCAAGGAAGAAATCACATCAAAAATAAACCTCCACTTCGATAGCTTGTCTATAGAACTGTTGAGTACCTAGGTACCTACACCTATTATCTACCTATGCAAAGACATGATAGATGTTGTATTTTACATACCCAGTAGAAGGAATTAACTGAAGGATAGGATTCGCAACGAATACATCAGACAGAACCATGGTTATCGACATAGGAAAGAATCTCGAAGGAATAATAACCTGAAGTGGCAATGGGCTGGCCACTTCTCGAGAAGAACCGATTACAGCTGGGCTAAAATTCGGCGTACGTAAATACAGCGTTCTTGAGTGGAGACCGCGACTCTGGAAACGTAGTGTAGGACACCCTCCGAACAGGTGGGATGACGATTTGCGAAAGACTGCTGACAGATGCTGAATGCGGCAAGCCGAAGACAGGGCGCTATGGCGCTCATTAGAGGAGACCTATGTCCAGCAAGCAGTGGACTAATAGGCTGTTGATGATGATGATGATGAGTAGGAGGAATTTACTATATATATAAAATTTAATTTACTATCTAGTTTACTTGATATATGCGAGAGTGTCGCTTAGATCAAGACTGTATGACTGACATATCCACTTAGCTGGTAACGGGATCACCGAAAACGTAAGTTCACGGTCGACGGAGGCCAGTTAAATTTTACAAATGTTACCATAATGTTTTATGTTGGGGGTGCTTACTCATTTATTTGCATTTGGACTCCACACCGGTCTGATAGGTACGCGTGGATACCTAAACAGCCGAACTCTCACCAGATAAATATAAACACGGGTTGCTGAGGGCCGGAGAGTTGATTGGAGTTTACAACCCGCTGTTAGCATCCAGTGTCGTCGTAGTCTTGTCGAGCCGATGTGCGCCCGAACCATGCTACTCAATCATAGATTCGACAGAGGAAATCTACCAGTCACGACCAGGATCACCGAGAAGTGTCGACTGTAAGTCTCAGTGCTTATCACGCACATGGAAGCTTCTCGCCCTCTTCAGCTTACACTGCGGTACAGTTTGTCGACAACCGCTGGGGTAAACGTGTTCTTGAGTGGAGACCGCGACTCGGAAAACGTAGTGTAGGACGCCCTCCGACCAGGTGGGATGACAATTTGCGAAAGACTGCTGGCAGATGCTGGATGCGGCAAGCTGAAGACAGGGCGCTATGGCGCTCATTAGGGGAGGCCTATGTCCAGCAGTGGACTGGTATAGGCTAATGATGATGATGATGATGACAGTTTGTCGTGTCGTGTGAATGCATCTCAAGATGTGAGGCAATGTATCGCATTATTCAGAATACATCTGCTGTAGGTAGGTACCTACTTTGCAAGTACAGTGCTGTATCAAAGAACTAGGGAGTCAACACACCCGCTCGCTGTTGGTATCCAACTCAAAGCCTTCTCCAATAGCAACAGTCGCAGCGATTAGATGAGCATGAAGCGATGCGAAGAGACAACACCGAGAAACGTCACGATCGACAGAGGTGGGTTTTAGGTACAAACCACATCCCTATTGTGCCCACAAACCAGGCTTCACAAAACTAATGTATCTTTTAAAGGGCAATGTATACGCTTCTATAACAAAGCTCCTAGTGAGTTGCATAATCTATCAGTAGGTATATAAATTCAAACAAATTGTCAAAACGTTTCTGTGCAAAAAGGCTTACCACAAAATTAGTAATACATAAAAAATATTGGGGCGGGTTTTGCTCGAAAAATAACAACTAACAGGCTAAAGATTTCTTCGTCGCTTCTTTACTTTACTCTACATACTGAAGCGACAGAAATCAAAAATATCACTTTATTTCCGTGATAGTGTTTTATTTTAAGAATTTGACGTTTTCTAAGTGTACATTTTTGATTTGATTTGATTTAATCGGAATGGCATCGGCTGGTAGTGACGCGGTAAGCACTTACATCCAGTGGCAAACTTGTATGAAATAAATTGAAAATTTGTTACTTAACAAACCTACCTACTGAATTGATACGGATAAAACTTTGATATTGCTCGCTGCGTCGCTGCTTGCCGCTGCTATTCTAGTGTGAAATTCCTTACTGCACAAAGGTTGTGAGAAGTCAACATACCCGTTCGCTGTTGGCATCCAGTGCAGAAGTCGCCTCGTCCAATAACAGCAGTCGTGGGGAGCGGATGAGCGCTCGCGCGATGCACACGCGCTGTTTCTGACCGCCGGAGAGCTGCGCCCCGCTCGAACCCAGGTTTGTTTCATAACCCTGAAATAAATAATAAATAAATAAATAATGCTGGACAATTCACACAGCATTACCTAGCCCCAAGGTAAGCAAAGCTTGTTTTATGGGTACTAGATAACGGATATACATAATATAGTACAATACGTAGATAGATATTTTTTATTATACATAGAAAACGACCAGAACACCCTGGACAAATGTCTGCAGATCGTACACACATTTGTCCCGAGGCGGGAATCGAACCCGCAACCTCCTGTGTCGCAGGCAGACCTTCGCCCACCGCGCCACAGAGGACGTCAAATAAGTTATAATTATAAGTCAATGATTACCAGCAAACGATCATGTTTTAATATTCAAGTAAACTACCTACATAAAGATATAAGAAAATAAATGAGCGTGGATATAGATCATATTAAATATTATTTATCGGTATTCATCGCGTGCCTTTAGCTTTCTTTTCCCCAACGTTTCAACCACGTTACAGCGATAATCTTTAATATGTTAACAAATCGCGAAAGTTTAAAAAGATATAGAGCATGTTCTCCGTCCTTTTCTTCTATTTTCCTTTTATTCTCGTGTTAATTCCCTGTTGGGTAAAAGTAGGGATCGTTTGTCTAATACACACGTATTACCTATGCAATGTTTATGGCCACAACCGAGATACATAAATGACACGCACGAGCCTATTTTGCAAGGCATTACGACCGCGCCAGTGCGAGGAAAAATGGCCTTAACCCATCCCTGAAGAGGGCGCCTAATGCAAAAGTCAAGCAAAATGTGTATTTTTAAACACTTAGATCAACGGCAACGAACGTAAATGTTCAGATTGAAAAAATACGGTATGTAGGAAAAAAAACTGTAAAAGTCGAGTAATCGAAAATAATTGTATAAATAAACTGGTTTCATTACAAAAAATACAAAATTCGCGTGAAAAAACTGTTTTAATTGAAATTCTCTAAATTAAAATGATCGCTATTCTACCTAAATCAACATAAATATCCATCAGACTCCATCAGAATTAAATATCTTCCAAATTACTAAATATTTAACTTTGAATATTGTATATGGTAAAGTTTAGGACTTAGGTACCTACTCTATCTATATCCATACATGTAATAGTGAGATAATAAAGTTACGCCAAATAGATGTTGATGATGATGATAAAAGTATATAGTACTAAATAGTTCAAATTTCGTGTAATAAAAATATTTAAAAATATCCTACTAACAATCGAGTGGTTTTTCAGGGTAAAAAAATCAGCCAATTTATAATATTGTATGGACATATTGTATGGGTTAGAGATTTTGATTAGTACCGAAAAATAGTAGGCACCTTTTGTACCTATCACTCTGCAAATTTAGGAGATTAGGTAGTGGTAATTTTTTAAAACTTTTTTCAACATATTTCAACAAGTATAGAAACCAAACGAAATCTTAAAAAACTGTTTTGAGATTTAGGTACGAACCGATAGCTTTTATTTTGGTATCCCACTTAGGTGGATAGCCCACCTTTTGAAAATGTTTTGAAAAAAAAAAGCATTTTAAATTATAATGCTATGGAAGAAGATTAGATCATACAAAATAGAGTTCATAACAGCTCGTACTTTTCCGTCCGAGCGCTAAATGGCTAATAGCGTAGCTAATAGTTGTCTTTTTTGCGTTGAAATAAAGGGCATCTCTTTCTACACCATGCAAACTTTAGTGCAAACAAATTTGCCACGATCTCGTGCCGGCTGTTGCTGTCTCCGTAGGCGATGTTATCAAGTTTGGTAGTATGAGGCCAAGCCGTAGTCAGTGGTGGTACAGTACCTTAGGCAGAGAAATGATGAAGCTGTGTATATTAGCCGCCTTAGCCGCAGCCACGATCTCGTGCGTGGTTATTTTGCGGTTGTTGTCTCCGTAGGCGATGTTGTCCGCGAGCGTGCGGTCGAACAACACAGGCTCCTGTTGAACCACGCCCAGCTGCCGCCGCAGCCGCTGCAGAGTTAGGCCTGTGCGAATGTCGCGGCTGTCTAGCTCCTGTAACAAAATAATAACAATAATGCTGGACAATTCACACAGCATATCTAGCCCCAAGGTAAGCAGAGCTTGTGTTATGGGTGCTAGATAACTGATATACATAATACAATACATTACATAGATAGATATTTTTATCTATATATATAAAAATCAATTGCTGTTCGTTAGTCTCGCTAAAACTCGAGAACGGCTGAACGGATTTATCTTATCTTGGTCTTGAATTATTCGTGGAGGTCTAGGGAAGGTTTAAAAGGTGAGAAAAATTCGAATAGGTACCCGTGCGAAGCCGGGGCGGACCGCTAGTTATACATATAAATCGACTAGAACACCCGGAACAAATACCTGTAGATCGTACAAATATTTGTCCCAAGGCGGGAATCGAACACGCAACCTCCTGCGTCGCAGGCAAACCTTCGCCCACCGCGCCACAGAGGTCGTCAATGAAGCACAATACATCACATCACAAGGTAAATGCGTATGTTTGGATGGACGAATGTATAATGTTTGTTAGGTACTTC
Source organism: Eupithecia vulgata (assembly GCA_946478455.1). Lineage (NCBI taxonomy): Eukaryota > Metazoa > Arthropoda > Insecta > Lepidoptera > Geometridae > Eupithecia > Eupithecia vulgata. Next base: position 13,724,597 of record OX297859.1, on the reverse strand, counting down.
TCCTCGCTAAAACTACTGGAAGTATTGATGAGAAATTTTATGTAGGTGTAGCTCTAGTCTAGACCAATTAACATAGGCTATTTTTAATCCTATTCAATCAAATTACATAGTCTACTTTTAATCCTATTGATCAGTTCCTATGGGATGTTACACGGAACGGATATTATAATCCTTTATCCGTTAGCCACGAGTAAATAAATAATAGGTACTGAACATTTTCACACATCATAATTTAGACCCAAGGTAAGCAGAGCAGGTGTTGTGGGCCAGATGGCTGATTACCCTTGTTCGGCTTAGGTCAGATTTGTACTTAGGACAGATCGCTAGTACAGTGATAGGGTTGTTCCCTGAGGGAGCCGCTCTCTAGCAAGCTCCATTTCTCTTTTAGCCGTTGTTCGCATGACCATAGCTGCATCTAGACGCGTCGCCTAAAACTGCCGCTTCGCTCCTAGGCTCCCATGAGAATAAAATACTAAGAGGATACAGAACACGTAAGGTAATCTAATAAGAATGTTATCGTTATTAATATGATGTATGAGCCTGAAGAACCGAACTGCAAAAGCGGGAGGCCTTTGCGGTTCGGTACTTCAGCCTCATTTCCATATTCCAGTCATCTTTTTCGGGTGGTGATGATGTAGATAGAAAAATAGGCAGAGATACGAGAAAGTCGTGTCAAGGGCAAGCTTTGAAACAAACAAAGAAACGTTTAATTTTTATTCTTTATTGGAAACCAAAGTAAGATAAATAAATACTGCACCCACACAGGGTTTTCAAAACATCCAAACAGTGTTTGCAATTTTAATGTTTCTTTTTATTTTTTGCTTGTTTGATCCTTATTTCGCGCTCCCGCAGTCTCCGTTCTCGCTCGAACTCCTTCATCCGTAAAATATAGTCAGCATGCTCGCAGTTCAGATACTTGTGTCTCTCATGCCCACACTGGTAGGCCCAAGGCCACACTTTGTACCGACACACATGGTAGTCCAACAAGAAGTGTGAGCAGTAGTCCCGATGTTGCGGCGGTATCCGAGCCGATATAAGCTCGTCTTCACAAGCGAACATCTGCCGGGGCCGTCTGGTAAACGAAAACCCAGCAGTTGGGTCGAATGTTGGTTTATCGTCCATCTTCAGATTGAGGTGTCTTGTTGTCATAGTCCCTAAGATACTCCCCATGGTTGGATCTTACTTTGGACCGTTTGATTGGAATTTTTGTGATTTATTGGTATGAAATTGCTTTCAGCGTGATCTTTGGGAAAGTAATTAATATTAAAAACACTGATTATAAACTATCACAGACCAATATGGATACGGAAACAATCAAAGAGAATAAAACCACTACAGAAACAATTCTTTTTCTTTTACCAATACTCTGTTGTTAGACTGTAGTTTGACAACTACTAGCATGAGTCAGTGTCATAATGCCAAGTCCGTAAATCACCGTAAGGAGGACGGATATGTTCTCCAAGGTAGTTAATCTAACCCGGGCGCATATTGAAAGTATGATTACGAAAAATATAGATTCTTAAATGTTTAATAAGGATACCCATTCCATGATATTTTATACAAATAAATAAATAACTTTTTTTTTCAATTTTCAATTATGCCAGTAGGTATCCGAGTCGTAGAGATGCGCTGCATGAGTTCCGGACTTGCCGCAGCCTGAACAGCCGACTTAAGCGACCATATTGCCCGCCTCTACCTTCAGATCTACATATACCTTTTGACAGTCTGTTAGGTAAACTAATTGTAAAACAAGATAAACTCGACCGTTTTGATGATAAAGTCACTCACAATACTGCCAGTGTCGGGGTCGTAGAAGCGTTGCATTAGCTGCAGAATGGTAGATTTGCCGCAGCCTGAAGAGCCGACTAGAGCGACTGTCTTGCCCGCTTCTACCTTCAGTTCTATTCCTCTAAGGACGGGCTGGTTGGGACGCGTTGGGTATGCGAACTCGACCTCCTTGATGCTGAAGTTTCCTGTGGCTGTCTGCAAGTACAAAGAGAAACAATAACTATGTTGCAAGGAGGTTGCGAGTAGGATACAAGCACAGAGCATAAAGTTACACGTTTTTACATTCGTTGTATAAATCAAACAAAGATCTGCTTTAGTCATAGACATAGAATTTTTTCACTTTGCTTTAGTTATTGCTCTGAGCAAAGATCCTAGGATCCTCTCAGAGCAATAACTATATAAAAGGATCCTACGTTCCATAAATAACTGTGTAGATCAAAGAGAATAAAACCACTCTGTTAGTGTGGGTTTTAGAGAATCGTTCCCATTATGCCGATTCCCTTAGAGACCCTAAGGCTGTGTCCTCAGTAGGCAAACTGCGCAGCAAAGCCGGCTCCAGTCGGCGGCGGCGATATGGTTGTTCGCCGAGCGTAGTGAGTCCGTTTGCCGCGAACTGTTCATGCGGACAGTTGGAAAGAAGCTATCGATGTATCCGGACGTGTTTTTTGCACCGCTTTCACAGATATCTATCACATAAAATCCAAGACACCCTTTGATACGGAAAGGTTCATTACGGAAATTAAAAATTCAATAGTAAATGAAAATTCAGTCGGTCGACCTAAATAAGCGGCTAACTCATAACGTCATAATAGTTTGCTTGCAATACGCACGCAAACTGATTTGAGTTTGCAGCTAACTATAATTTCAGTTCGCCACAAATTTGCGGCTTACTCAGTCGACCGCTCACAGTTTGCCTACTGGGGACACAGCCTAAAATAAACTTAGGAAAAAAAGCCTTGCCCCGTACTTCCCAAACTCTTCTCCAAAGAGAATACAATAATTACCTTTTCTTTAAAATTCATTTATTCAAACATACTTTAAAAAACCATAAGAAGCTCCCCCAAAGAGTAAAATAACTAACCATAGGGAAAGCCCCCCGGCCGGAACGGCCGTAAATTAAAACTCCGTGTAAAATTAAGTTTACCTGCAATCTAGGTTCACGGAATAATAGTGACATACCCTATCCATCTCGTGTGCCTTGCAACGTTATGGTCTAGAAAATACTAGATTAAAGGCGAAGGTTGGTAAAATGTTACTGTACACCTAGAGCGGTTTAGGTACATGACTGCAGAGTAACTTAAAAAATATAAGAGCATCTGTAAGTTGTACTTTAAGAGTCACTCTTCACTTTATCTACCTACCATACAAAAATGAGGTCGCTTGGTAATGTTTCTTACTATGCTAAGTATGTATCCAAATACATTACCCAATCTCCTTTATCCTTGACGCGGTCCTCAGTCTTGATCTTTGGTTCCCGGTTGATGATGGAGACCACCCTGCCTGCGCAAGTCTTGGCAGAGTTAAAGCTCGGAGCGTACACTAGAGACTGGCCCAACATGTATGCACCGTACATCACTGCTTCTGTAACGCTGGAGAGAATTTTATGATTAGTCTATGAGCTTATTGTGTAAGCAAAAGATTTTGATTTTAACAAATTATGCTCGTAATTTAAGGGGACGTACTCAGATGAAAGACGTCCACTGCTGGACGTAGACTTCCCTAAAGCTGAGGACACGTATAGGGACCTATGACCATCATTATTTACAGCCTAACTTTACACACCGCTGGGCATCTTCCAAATTTTCGTGCCACTCCCTAAGGCCACAGACCAGTTTATTAAACTGGTCGAAGTTACCGAAAATCATTCGTTATCTATCGATGAGCTTTGCATCTCGTTCCCTATAAACCCCTCTTTGGTCGTGACATATTGTACAGAGCCACAGATTAATACGGTGTAGAGTGGAAGAAATAAGAAGAAAATGGTCGTGATTGATGATGCAGGTAGGAGGAAGATAAGAAATAATTACAATCCAGGGCCATTCTAGCACCCCGCTATCTGCTGTAGGGGAGCATTCAGAGCAGCTTTGATTTGATGGGTAGCTTATCCATATCTTACTACTGAATGTACCTCTTACCCCCGAATACTCAAACGCAACTCACATTTTTAAGCTCGTCTCAAGTAGCTGTTTTTTGACATAATTTAATGAAAATGTGTAAAAAAATCATCACTTGAGACGTGCTTAAACCTGAGATGCGTTTGAGTATTCGGGGGAATGTGTCAAAAAATCGTCACTTGAGACGTGCCTAAACCTGAGATGCGTTTGAGTATTCGGGGGTTAAATTACGTATTGTCCGTCTACTACTAAAATACTTTTATATTTACCATATGAAAACAAGAAGAAATAGAAAATTAAACACTTCACAGTAAAAAAATAATATAGACGTTTTTTCTTTCATAACTTTTTGATCAGTTGATTTTATGCGACACAAAATATTTTTTTTTCTGGACTAAAGGTATTATTAATTGCCCTTGCTAAGCACGAGCTCTTTCTGCTGAATCTATTGGGAGCTGAAGGAAGAATGCTGGCTAGGCTATTCCAAGTATACTTACAGCAGTACAATCTTGTACTCTAGCTCGCCGATGGACACGAGATATGCGCCGTACACGACAGCACTGCAGTACGACAGGAAGGGCACATACACGCCCATACCTAGCACGAGCCCGCGCAGACGCCCCTTCTTGGCCACCGCCTTGCAAGCGTTGTCGAGCTCGGCGCGGAACTTTGTCAGGAACAGCTTTTCAATGCCTGGGAGAGGAAATAGTTCCAGCATGGTAGAAGGGAGAAAATCAAATACTTTTTTCTTTAGGCTTACAAAATACGCTCATAGATGAGCCAAATATTAAACTAATAGCAAAATAAACTGTATACATAGGTACAGTGGAAGTATGGAAATAACAACTAAATTAACGTTTATCATCTCAGTCGAAAGACGATCACTTCGGACATGTGGCTCACTAAGACAGACCCTACGCGTCCTGCACTGGTTTTCCGAGACCTTCACCGGTCTCTATACAATATGGCAACAGCTGTCTGCAGATGTGTGCTGCGAGCTATAACAACTAAGTGGACGGATTGTCACCTAAACTCTGCACAGTTTTGATGCTGATGACTGCCTCTGTGGCGATGGAGGTGGCAGACTCCATGGCGGCTCGCTCGTTCGCCTGAGACTGCTGGGAGATGATGCCTTCCAACCAGATGCTGCCAACCATCTGAAAGGGTTATCATGTAAGCAGCCTGCAGAAGGTTTTTGCTGTAGAACGGGTTTGCGATGAAATGTATCGAAACCAAACGCTGAGCGATCTTATTGATTTGACATCTCTTCGCTTAGCCCATCAGCTCCAATTTTTCAGGATATATTTTGTTACCATAAAGTTTAAATACATAACTGTTTTAAATAACTGTTCTTGGCAGCGTGATTTCATGGATTTCAAAGTCTTTTAAATCTAAGCAATACAGTCAGGACCTCGATTCCACCAGACCATCAACGATCTAGCTATCAGTTTTGAAGAATCTGAGAGCATCTGACTGATCAGAATCCTTGTAGTCGATACGAGGTCCAATAAGGTATTATCGATCCGATTCTGGTTCACAAATTTATAAAGTTAAGAAGTACTTACCAGAGGCAAGAACACAGACGACACCAGCGTTAGCTTCCAGTTATAACCAATAGCCATGAAGAATCCGACGGCCACTGAGCTGAACCCTTGCAGTATGAGCCCCACCATGAGACCGGTCGCTCCCTGGATCTCCGCAGTGTCGCTACTTAGACGACTGCAGATGGCACCAACTGAGTTGCATTCTTTGTCGTAGTAACCTATTTCCTGGAAAGGCGAGTGCGAATTCAAAACTAGAGCCTGAGTGCCGCGCCGGCGTCTATGCATCTCCCACACGTTACACATTCCTAGGATACAAACATACCTACTTCGTCAATATAGCAAGAGTGGACGCACTTGTGACAGCATCGAAGGAATAGGTGATTGGAGAGGAGGCTCTTATTCTACAGTGGGTGCTCACGGGTTATGTCTCTAACCCCCGAATACTCAAACGCATCTCAGGTTTAAGCACGTCTCAAGTGACTATTTTTTGACACATTTTCATAAAATTATGTCAAAAACCGCGGCTTAAGACGAGCTTAAATGTTAGTTTCGTTTGAGTATTCGGGGGTAAGCCAACCCAACCTAGTGCACTTTGCTCGAATATGAGTAAAGTTCATCAATACGCACAGATGAGCATGGTAAGGTAAGAAACCATTAAACTAAAATAGACGTCAATAAAAGCTCTCTCACGGAGAAGGCCTGCAACAGTGGGTGCAAAATGTTGATGATGATGATGAAGATGACTAAATAACGTTATAAAAGATTAGTATAAGAAGTGAATGCAAACGGACGGAAATTAAATAATGTTCTGAAATTCTAGTTCGACTTTGAGTGCTATGAAAGAGATTCCGTTTGGGTGGTTTGGCCTGACAGATGCAGCATTGAGTCCTTATTATTTCCATTCCTTTTGTACTCATTATTGGTATTCTTGATTATGTATAAAACTTTATGACATGGAAATTTAACTATAAACAACAATATGAATTGATTATGTGTATTACCAAAAATGCTTACAAGATTTATAGTGAGACTCAAACTAAGTACTAGGCTTGTGGCTTGCTCATCAACTCGCCACTCAATGTTGGCGACCTCAGTCCAAGAATGCTAAGGGTACCTGTACCTACCTGTTTCAGCAATGCCGAGAAGTACTGGTACCGCAGGCGACTGGTCATCTTCAGTCCAGATGAGGTAAAGGTGGTGCTCTGAAGGAACATGGAGATGCCAGCGATCGCAGCGACCACCACGAAGAGACCGGAGAACAGATCCGCCTGGTAGAGCATCTCATTGTGGTCGGCTAGCACGAAGATCTGGAGAAAGGAGTTTCAATCACATCACAATCTCATTTGACGATATAAGTGGTACAGCGGGTAAAGTTACACCTTCGGCGCAGAAGATTGCGCGTTTTATTCAGGTTGCGGGACAAATATTTGCATTACCTGCAGACATTTGTGTCGGGTCTAGGTGTTTCCTATGTATAAAATGTATGCGTTGTGTTATAAAGTACCTATTCTTATTATAATAATTATGGAACTACATATGCGTGCATGTGTCAAATGTGACATAAACGAGTGTCTTAGATGTATTCCTAGAAGAACTATAGACTGTGAATGAGGCTTACCCCACTGGTGTAGCCGAATAGGAGCGCAAACACAGGGAAGCAAGCGCCTTGTATTAATGCGGCGATGGATCCAACTGATATAGCCAGCCATTCCGGAGAGTTCAGCTTCAATATCTGCCAGGTGCTGATGGTCTTTGTTTCCTGGAACATTGGTCAAGTTACAAACTACCTTCTTATAAAGAACCTCACAATAATAAAAACAAAGAACTAGTATTTACAATCGAAACAGTCGAGTTCACTGCAAACTGTTGCAAACAATCTAGAGGTAGCTCAACTGAACCATTTCAATACCAATCGGAAGCGCTCTCAAGACGCTGACAGCGCCAGATACTCACCAGCACGCGGATCACGCATTGCTTAGATCAGAGGCTGTGATAATTTTATGAAAACCCGGAGAGCCGGGGTCGTTCTTGCCCCACGGACCTACTTAGGGCCGAGAACTTTCCCCTGGGCTGATTATAAGTAAAAATCTCATAGAATTTATGATCGTAATAAGAAATTTGAGAGAGTGGGATAAGTTTTACGGGCTCTACGTACCGAATCCGCGATCACAGTCCGGTTTGTGCGACATTTTAGCATTTTAATATTTTGAATATTGTAGGCAGGATTGAATACAAAACTTTAGTGGGATTTCCTTTGTTACAATAAAAAATGCTATAATACTACCTCGCCGGTATGTTCAGACTTGTCTTCCTCAGACTCAGCGTCATCATTGTAGACGAAATTGGTGTAAGCAGCTGACACGACTGAGGAAATGGAGCCTCGGGGAGTCATCCAGTCGCGAGAATCTAGGACAGAAAAGGTTGATATTATATTAAACAATACACAAAAACTAAAACGATATTAATATTTTTCGCGTGTTTCTTTGTGTTTAGGCATCCGACTGTTACTGCTATTTTTACTTATTGAGCTGTTACTTTTCCATAAATGCAAAATGGCATTTAATTCACCTAATGGTAGTGCTGGACAATTCGTGTAATTATAGCGTTGGGGCTATAATAATTATGTTTATGGTAGGTATATATCTGTATACCTATATGTATCTGAAATAACTGATGAACATAATACAATATGACATTATATAAAAGCTTGACGAAAGACTTTATAACGAACTAGCGACCCGCCCCGGCTTCGCACGGGTGCAATGCTACTGATACTAAATATATACTACAGAAAAAAACCGCATCCAAATCCCTTGCGTAGTATAAGATCTAACATAGGGACAGACAGACATCGGAAAGCGACTTTGTTTTATGCTGTGTGTGTAGTAAACCTTGCTCAGTCATATATCTAGCTTGAGTAACCTTTATGACATATAAAATCGCCACTCAAGCATAGTTCGATGTCTGAGCAAGCCTTTATGATACTGATCTGAGTGCCGTGCCGAGCATTTCCAAATTATGTTTTATGTCTGAATCTTATAAAATTAGTTCATATGTGTTAGTTACCATTTTTCTAGCGTTATAATTTGCGATTATTCTTATTTCAGGAGGCAATGAGGAAAGTCAAGAGTCCACGTATAGTGGTAAAGCAAGTAAACTTCTCATAAGACAAGATTGAATAGGTAGACCTTCGTGATACATCGTCGGCCAGATCGTCACTTTCCATCAGGTGAAGTAGTGGTTCTATTGACTAATAAAACCGACCACAAGTCAATTCGGACAAGGAGGGTTCCGTACCATCGTATATACATATTTCTCAAAAGGGACACTAAAAATTTATGTTTATAAATTGAAAAAAAAAAACATTTTAACGCGGTGACAAATTCAAGTACATACTGACCACGCCTCCCACACTGCTTTACTTCAGTGATCGGTAGTATCGGTACTCAACATTGTATGGACATTGATACAATAGACGATTTAATTTAATTTTTTTTTTTTTTGAAACTTTATTCAGAAAGAAAATAACAATCAAATAAGAAATTTAAATTAAAACTAGTATTTACAATAGAAACAATTAAGCTATCTGCAAACTGTTGCAAACAATCTACAGGTAGCTCAACTGATCCATATCAATACCAGTTGGAAGCGTGCCTTAGACACTGGCTGCATTGCCCCGCTGTATAGCAATGCTGATGCGCTGTGCCAGATACTCACCAGCTCTCGGGTCACGCGTCGCTTATTTTTTTTCTTATTTTATATTGCTGCTATCATCATCAGCCTATATTAGTTCACTGCTGGAGATAGGCCTCCCCCATCGACTTTATACCCAATTGGGTATAAAGTCGATGGCCTCCCCAAATGCTACTGCAGTGGCTATAGTAATCAACACCCTGTCAAAATTTCAATAGTCTTCCTTGTCGGTTCAAGAGATACACAAAAGTAGAGTAAAAGATAAAGTTTTTTGTATTCCTATCCTATCCCTTTAATTTCAATATTTATTTTATTTATTTATTATGTGTTGTTATTGCGGCAAGAGTATTTCTCTATTATCAACAAATATTTGTCGGGTTTTGAGAAAATTTCAAGTGTGTACCTTTTACGGTTCATGAGATACAGCCCGCACACGGACAGACAGCGGAGAGTTAGTAATAAGGATCCCGTTTTCACCTTTGGTTATGAAATCATCAAAACTTAAAAAAATCTCTTATTGGAATATCGTCGGTAAAGTCGTTTAGTTAATTAATAATACTTAATTAACTTAAGATAGCCGCGCTGCAAAGCGAGATCCTCTAGCACAGGTATTTTATTACTTAAAAGAGGGTCCCAAACCACTGAAATTGGAAAAGAAATAAACTATTTTGTATACTTTTGTTTAGTGGAGCGTCGCTTGACGTCAATCCCGCATTGTGTCACAGAATTGTGTACCTTCTACTGGCTTCTTGCTATTGCATCGAGCCAGAAGTTACGTGGTCGAAAGTCTTCTAAGAAGATGTACCTCTCTTAGTAGAATGATGTCGGTGCAGGCGTCTCGTCGAGCGTCGCTTGACGTCGGTCTTGGGAGCCTGAAGCGCGGCTGATCCCTCCACGTCGCCATCGCCTGCCTCTTCTAACACTGGGTCAATGTCTTCTACGGGATCCTTGCTCTCGTTGCCTCGAGTTACTAGCTTGTGATAGAATCCTAGGACAGTAAACCTTAATTTCATAAACAAAAGATTTGAAATATGAGTGAGGAATTCCAAGTTGTGTGACCTTCGTTTATATAACAACAAATTTGTGGAATGTACTTACCTTGCTTCTTCATGAGTTCGTCGTGAACACCCTCTTCAATAATAGCTCCTTGGTCCATGCAGATGATGCGGTCTGCGTTTTTTATCGTCGATAATCTAACAAACAATTTGATATGAGACAAGGATTAAACAATATAACAAAATCTGCAGACTTAGACCAGCTATACAATATAGCATCGCCTTGCTAGTTACCTGTGAGATACCATGATGGTGGTGCGTCCTTGAGCGGCACGGTCCAAGGCGGCCTGCACCTGCCTCTCAGAGTGCGGGTCGAGGGCCGAGGTTGCCTCGTCCAGAAGTAGGACGGCTGGTTCGCGCAGCAGAGACCGCGCGATGGCCACGCGCTGCTTCTGGCCGCCGGACAGCGACGCGCCGCGCTCGCCTATCCATGTGTCGTAGCCCTGATGGTAAAGTTATCAAGTCAAGAAAAGCGATAGGACTCAAAACATAGTTTTGAGACCCCGCTTCATAAATCGAATGAATGGAATGAAATCGCAGATTTCGTGCACAAAGTTCACATTGTGATTGTGACCTTTGTGCGCGATTTCATGTATGTTATGTATTCTGTGAATTTTGTGGACGCAATTTTTTTGATTGTTGATTGTTATGATAATACTAAACATTGCGAATTTTATTTTATACTATTCTTAGGTTTTGTGAGACAAATACCAATTCATCGGAAATGATCTGTGGAAATTACATTTTTAAGGGACCAACTCGGGGATCATTTCTATAAAATATCGATTTTTTTTAATCTTAGTAAATCATTTATTTGCAGGAATGTTGCTACAATAGGTCTAAATAAAAAAGTATAATAGCTCCAGTACATTCTGCATCGTCTAGGCGTGCAAAATTATTACAAATACTTTTTTTTAAAGAAATATAAAAAACAGATAAATGAAAAAATCAAAACAGTAATATTCAAAGATTTGTTACATTATGTCATTAAAACGTTTTGTAATGAAAATATTCCTTCATATTTAAAATCGGTCCATAAGTCACTACTCACTAAGAATCTTCATTTTTTAATAATGGTGAAGGAGAATTTCTATATCTTATATTGGGATTAAATTTACCTACTTAATTTATATATTATTATAATAATACCTACGAGTAGGTACCTAATAAGATATCGACCATAAATTATGTAAATACTAGACTTAGATACCTAATGTAAGTAAATAAATATAATAAGGTCAATAAACAAATTCTGAAATCAAAAAACTCTTTCTATACGGACTCAATCGCTGTCAGCTCCACCTACAGTTGAATCATTGAATATATCCAATCCTGTTAGTGAAAAGTCGGGGGTTCACGTCCCGCTGAGATCGTAAATTTTACGTAAATATGAATTTCTTAGAAGTTTCCCTTAGTATGAGAAGCACTAATATAAAAACAAAAAACCAAAATATGAAAATATAAGCAAAACTTAAAATGAGTGAATTTGCTATGGGCCAAAACAAATTCACTCATTTTAGGTTTTCCTATGAATCCATTCATCACAAACGTCCATTGATTCATTTGTCTTTGTGAAGGAAGTGTAACGACGGCTTATTCCCAGAGGTCCATAATTCAATTGTTTTTTAATTCCCAAACAGTCCATGAAATTTTTTACTTTAATTTCAAATATTCCTACATGGACTCCCAACGGGTCCATGAGATTTAACTAATGTACAGTCAGTAAAACAATACAATAGGCTATTTCATTAGTTTGTGAGTCTTTGTGTCAATAAAGCGAAATAGACGGACCGGACTGGTTTGAGCGAGATACCTATTACAGCATGCAGGGATCATCATCAACTTAAATAACATAAGCCTATTTCAGTCTACTGCTGGACATAGGCCTCCTCTAGGTAGGTAGTCAAAGTTTGCGTCAAATTGTTGACTGTTGATGACTATTATGACTGTTGTTGACACTCTTGTGCACCTAAAAACCCACACGCTGCATCTGAAATATTCATCAAATCTTGTAGCACGAACGTTAGTGGCAGTCATATACCCATCACAAAAGCTTATAAAGATGCAGTAAAACAATTATGTAGATGCAGGATATGACCTGATGGATGACATTCCCACTTTTAAAAGTATAAAAAGTTCGTTATACAGAACGAGAAACAAAAGTCTAAACGTGACAAAAACTTCTCAACAACTCTCCGTTCAGTGTCTTACTTTATCCTATGCCTCTACTAGATTGGTGGTTCGATGTCATTGACCGTTGCATTCCAAATCTCATAAGGTAGATTGATGCAGTTGTTGAGCGAGGTTTCTATAAAATAGTTGATGAAATATGTTATGTTTTTGCTTGTTGGACATGTTTCTAAAGCACCCGTCTTCAACATCCTCAGTTGGCAAATAAGCCAAAGTGGCACATAATCCCACATGCTTTTTTTCATTTGTGGACTAATCAATTGCTTTTGAAATGAAAGTTGCACCTTTTATTATCACACCATCACACCACTCAGCCTGGCAGGCTTGGCTTCTTCACTAAGTTGAGGAATATCTCGTATGCCTTGAATGCAATCTTATCGAAGCTTTTATTACCAACTGTACCAAACTATTCCATGGACCCGCGGGGAAAGGAAATGGCATTTCTTTTAAAATGTCGTGGACCCGTTGGGAATCAAAGTATGAACCAATTTTTTTTCAAAACAAGTGAATTATGGACCTCTGGGAATAAGCCGTAACGACTTTAGATTGCAGTGACAAATCTTACATCCATACTAATATTATAAATTTGAAAGTATTGTCCGTCTATCTGTCCGGTTTCACGCCTAAACGACTATAGGGATCTTTATGAAATTTGGCAGGAAGGAAAATAGTATTCTGGGAACAGACATAAGATACTTGAAAACCGCGGGTGAAGGCGCGGGCAGCAGCTTGTGTCGATCTACAAGTAAGAGGTAAAATCAAAAATTACAGAAGCATAGGCTTATAGAAAATGACTTCCAATGTACCTACTCAATTCTACTAATCTGATAGCTTTACTACAGAGATCGCATAAAATAAAACAGAAGAGAAATTATCGAATTTCCCGCTTAGAGGAAAATGGGCAAATTTGGGTTACACAACCAAATTTTTCCGTCAGCTTTATAGATAAAGCTTTGTAAAAAATACCTAATAATTGATGAGATTCAAGGCAGATACCCTCCGATTCGAAATTGACAAAAATAAACTATTTTAAATGCTTACCAGAAATAATTGTGCTAAGTACCATCTGTTTTCTTAGTTTTTACAATTCTTCTCCTAAAATATCTATCACGAGATTTTTTAATTTTCATCACCATATTAAATAGAGGAGTCCCTAGGGCACCTATAACTTATTTTTGCAAACAAATATCTTCATCGAAAGATAATCAGAGAAACTTGACTTTTGAGCTTACGCCGATCTGCTCTGTCCTGCTCCTTTAAACTCGAAATCCTATGCCTATCCTATTCACAAAATGGCGTCGTAGATTGCCTCCTTAAGTTACTTACGTGTGAAAGATGCGTGATAAAGTCGTGCGCGTAGGCCATTTCCGCGACGCGCTGCACGTCCTCGCGTGTCGCCTCCGGACAGCCGATGGCTATGTTCTCGTGAATGGTTCCTCGGAACAGAACCGGCTCTTGGCCCACCACGCCTGCCAATACAATACAATAAATAATAAGCGGCGTTTTCAGTATCCCCCAACTGATAGGACATATTGTTCTGATTAGTTCCCTGACTATGGTTAAGCACAACGCGACGCCACGACGCGACTTACAGATATTGTAGAGCAATGGTTTGCAGCGCAGCGACTGGACCCTCAGGAGCCCCGAGCCCCTCAAGCATTTTGACCCATGCGTCAATGAATAGCTTTTTCTTCACCCTCAGAACTGTTCAAAACACCGTAAACTACGTAACAACGTACACTACGTAGTGCAAATACGTATCGCCTATGCTCGTGCAAAACCTAGCCCGATAAACGAGCGCTATAGCGCCCTGTCTTCACCTTGCTGTGATTCAGCGGAGTGATGGACACCACGACCCAGTAAACGTGAAGAAAGCCCAAAGCCCTATGAATGCCCAGGTGGGCTGATCATCCTAGAAAGCATTGTGAGCGTGTGTGATCTGTGAGATATTAATGGAAACATACCCATAGAAGATCGCAGCCACCCAATGTTCAAACTCTTAAGATCCTTGCCGTCCAGCTGCACAGAACCAGCTGCCGGGTCGTACAGCCGCTGCAGGAGTTGTAGAATGGTTGATTTGCCGCAACCCGAGGAACCTACTAGAGCCACGCACTCGCCGGATTTTATGTGTAGGGATAGGCCTTTCAGGATCTGTGAAAGGAGACAACGCAAATGATTTAGCGTTGTAAGGACCTTCTCTCATTACGATACGGATACATGACTCGTCTCGCGGTACATCTCACATACATTTAAATCGAGACTCGCACACTAAGATATCGGTATCCGTGTGCGAGTTAGTTGTAAGTAAGTAAAGTATCTTTATTGCGAAATACATGTGTTGAATAGGTGTTAAGTAATTATATAATGGAATCAATGTATTCTACCAAAATGTGGCGTGCAATGTCGTGTTACAAAATTCATAATTAATACTTAATAATCTATAATAAGATCAAAATCAATAGGTATAAACAAAATTTCAATTAAATTGTTAATACAGTTTCAGTCACAATAATAGGTACATTAGATATTACCATAATTTAACGGTTATTAGGTTAACAATAATTATGAGTCTATTATAATATTATTAAAATTTTTGTCATTCATAAAATCATTTAAATTATAGAAACATTTATTACAAAGCAGAGATTTTTGCTTACTCTGAAATAAAGAGCTTTGTTTTTCTCTCAGCTCTACTGGCAGTGTATTGTAAATAATTGTTAATAAGTCAGTGTAGTTAATTGTAGGGTCTATCTCTACAGTTATCTATATAGGCATCTGACTTTAGTATGATTTTGTAACCCACCTCACGATGACAGTCATGGCAAGCCTAGAAAATAGACAGAAATGGTCATAAAGCCTGGCCTTATGTAGAACGTTTCAGATGAATCGGCGAGGATATAAGTGAATTGACGTGAATTGTGTTATGTACGGTAAAACCTTTTTTATCCGTAGTTTTTATAGAAAAAGCTTCGAAAATAAATACAAGGCAAATTAACTTCGTAAAAAAAAACCTTTAAATATCAGAAACAACTGTGCAATGTACCATCTGCTTTAAATAAAATAAAAATCTTATTTACCTATATAACTTCTCTCTTATGACCCCTTAAAATAATTTAAACAACTAATCTCGAATTGACGTAGATGTCACCAAAATTGTTGTTAGTCGTGATTTTTCAAAATGACGGGACAAAATCAAATCCCTTGGAAATATTCAATACGGGATTCGGGGGCAAAAGTTTCTAAAATCGGTCAATAAATTGACGGATTAATCGACAATCATAGATATCATATACCCAAGCAATAACTGTTTTTATTTTTATAACATTACCTTTGTATTAGGCCTCGACGGGTAGCTAAAGTGCACCTCATCCAAGGTAAGGTCCCCATGGACCCGCCTGGGAGCTAACCCTCCCTCGTCCATGCTGTTGATCTTAGGCTCCCGGTCCAGCAGACTGAAGATGCTGGCCGCTGCGGCGCGTGCTGACGCAAACACTTCCGCGTGAGGCACGCAGAGTGTTATAGATTGAGTTGCCATGTAAGCGCTGAATAGAATCTGTGGAGTGATCATTAAAATTTTTAATGCAACAGTTTTAATTAGATTAAGTTAGATCAAAGGCTACATAATATACCGAAAATATGCGTATGAAGCCGCGAGAAGTAATAGTAGGTAACGGACCCAATTCTGTATAGTGAAGATATTTTATATTATCTAGCCCCAAGCTAAGCAGAGCTTGTGTAATGGGTACTATCTGATATACAGTACATACATTACATAGACATAGAAAACGACCAGAATACCCGGAACAAAAGCCTGCAGATCGTACAAATATTTGTCCAAAGGCAGGAATCGAACCCGCACCTTGCTGCGTTGCAGGCGGACCTTCGCCCACCGCGCCACAGAGGTCGTCAAATACCCAAAGTTTACGATGATATAGGTCGAATTACTATGGTCAGTGGTAGATCTATTCTGCAAGAGGCGCTGCTGCTCGCCCCCCGGTGTATGTCGCTTAGTCGCCTCTTACGACACCCACGGGAAGAGCTGGTGGTGCAAAATCTAAGCCGGCACCACAACGATACGCACGTACGTTGTTATGCCGGCTTTGGTTTTACTTTGGTTTTTGGTACGTTTAAAGTAAAAGTAAAAAAAGACTTATTTAACTTACACTCAACACAGCTCCAAACACGTAGCTCCGTTCGTCAGTTTCTTTATAGAAGTCCCTGAGAACCAGCCTGGTGCCATAGGTAAGGCCGATAGCATTGAGCGAGTATGTCAGGACCCAATTGAAGCCGTTCCCGAGACCAGAGAAAAGACCGCGCTGCCTGCCGTACGCCTCCGCAGGTTGAAGGAGCTTCCGATATCTGGTAATCAAAAGTGCAATCAATAACGCGTCGAGGGCAATTTAATAACAATGAAATCATCCAGACAGACCCAAGAGAAAATATCGGCAAATCGTGCAATATTTTTTATTTTGAGTCGGTATACCTAACATCTACAACCATATTATGCGTCACATCTACAACCATATTATGCGTCGCAGGCGGACCTCAACTCGCTATGCCATCGTCTGGCTGTGCCCAGCATGGGGATTACGGCATTACTAACTTACTAAAATACGCGTTATTAAATTTTGCACACCTCAATGGGTATATTGTAAATGGACATCAAACTCTCTGGCAAATAAATGATTTTTATTTTGATTGTGAAAATAATATAACAAAATCGGTTTCTCAAACAATCAGCAAACATGTGGAAAAAACCCGACTGCACTCCCAGTAAATAATACCGAGGGTAGAAGTAGGAAAAAAGCTTCGGTATCAAAAGAAAATGATAAGTAAAATCCTTAATTGTTTAAGATTTTTACGTAGTCGTTTTTTAATTTCTAACTAGGTATAAATGGAAATTGAAATTCGTGAAACTAAATTTTTTCATCGCGAAATTCACTAATTTTAACGGTCACACAGCGGTAACAAAACATTCTAAATCTTCAAAGACAAAATGCCATATAACAAATTTAAATTTTCTCCATGAATTTTTAACTATATTTCATTTGAAGTTTGTATATTTTTGAGACACACAAAATATCAAATTTGCTTTTATTTATTTTGCCAGTAGAATTAAACCTGGTAATAAAATAAAACCATAAAACAATAGAGCACGTTGTCCAAAAACATGCCAGAATCATCTCACCATGGAATATGAAGTTTTCATACTAACTCTGCAATAGGGCCCTTACTGTACTGCCCTTATCAAATGGGTTCTCTTTTATAATTCATTAGGCAATGATACCACAAAATCTTTTATGATCTACAGCTACGCATTTTGTTTGACCTATAGTTGTCGAGCACTGTGATATGAAATGTAAATAATAATATGACTAGCAGCGCCTCGCAGTTTCACCCGCGTATTTCCCGTTCCCATGGGAATTCTGGGATAAAATATAGCATAAGTCACTCCCTCAAAAGTAAGCTATTATTAAAAGTTTTTTTTGATCGGTCCATAGATTTTTTAATTTATTGGTTACAAAAAAAAACAACAATAAATAATAAATAAATAATGCTGGACAATTCACACAGCATTGTCTAGCCGCAAGCCCCATTTGTTAGTCACATCTGACTTTGCATCTGACAGTGTCGATTTGACAGATGTCAGTGTTTTTGGCAAAATCCATCGCGTTTGAAGTTTTTCGCTTTGGAAGACCTCCCATTGTAGAGGTGAGCGGTCCACCACTAGCAGCCAGCGGTGACGAGTTAAAGGTTATTAAGAACTAATTTATTTCTATGGTCGAGCTATGTGGATGTAATTTGTTTTCCTGACATCCCCCACCAGGCTGATCGATTTGATTTAAGGGATTTCAGGAAAAAAAAATGGTAATCGCCCACGAGGGGGACGGCCGTGGGGGATTTCGTGTAGTCATACTTCTCACTTAGAGGAGTTATTTATAAGTTGAATACCTGTGTAATGGACAATGGACATGAATACAGTACAGTTGTGGGTAATTCAGCACAACGAGTCATTGCCAAAAACAAGTAAATACTTATGGGATAGTCAGCAATGAAAGTCGCTAATACCATTTAATTATCAAAATGACTTAGCGTTTCAGATATATATGGAATACTAGCAGCGTCTTGCGGTTTCACCCGCGTTCCGGTTCCCTCGAAAATTCCGAGATGAAATATACCAATTCAGATATGTTCAGCCGTCCTGGCGTGTTTGAGCAACAAACAAAATGGTCAGTCAGCGTCTTTATTAAAAATGAAGAATAAGATGCAAGGGAAAACTTGTACTTGGTATGGTATGGGCATGGGGCCGCATGACATTCTAGTGGGACCTTTTCCCCACTAGAATTTATCATCAGGCAATATTATAATCCATGCGTTTTCTGTTTCTTTTTGTGTCGACTTTGGTTATCTGTATCTATCTAGGTATCTACTATAAACTTTGATTGTAGTACTCGAGTAAGCAAATGTTTGATTTGTTTGGATTAAGCGAACACATAAAGATATGGCTACGTAGGTAATTTAATAAACGTACCTATCTCAGTTGAATTCATTGTTTGTTCGTTTATTATTTTGACTAGACTAGCTGCAAACATATTATTATGTAAATATGTTGGCATATTATTAAAACGTCTTAAGCGAGTCGCTTCGCACACGGAGGGTTCCACACTATTTCGGAAAGGGAACCCTTAAAAATATAAAAAAAAGTTGAGAGGTGTCAAGGGACACCCGGATGGAACGAAGTTCCTTTCGATTAATTAGTGAAAGAAAGAGAGAAGAAGAGAAAGAGACAGACAGAGAAACGAAAAAAAAGGCTTACAATGGCTTACTATAGCAAAACGTGTCGTTACAACTTTTCGTGAGATTTTTTTTCGTCCAGCTTCTTTTACAACGCGCGATAAGGAACTTCGTTCCAAAAATGAAAATAGCTAAAAGTCATCATGACCCATGACGCGGTCACCCTTTCAAGTACTGACCGCGCTCGACGTTGCCTACCAGAGCCTTTGACGGCTGGCCCCAAGATAGTGCATCGTTATAATGCGGTTTGTCGGCTTGCCGCATCTAGGCCAGCTGCTAGTGCGTTTCAGGCCTAACATGATTACATGACGTATCTACTACATACCTTTTTTCAGCCTAAATCTTGTTTTTTTTTTTACATTCTATTTTAAACTCTGAAAACGCTGTCGGATATGTTGTGACGTCATAGGACTAAAGAAAATATGTCGGATAATACGAGAGGAATTCGCAATAGAATGAATAGATTTTTACTATGAAAACAATTGTTTGTTTACGACCCCCGTGATGTCAGATAATACTATGTAGATCACAGACTTTATAATGGCGGCTTCATGTCGATAGACTATTGACACTTTTCACTTTACGAAAAGAAATTATTCAAATAAAGTTTTGCGGTCCTGGGTCCTGAATAATCCAAAGTAATAACTTCGAAAGTAACTGTCTGTCTGTCTGTTATCCTTTCACGCCTAATAGAATAAATAAATTATCATGTCGGATAATACGAGAGGAATAATTCGCAATAGAATGAACAGATTTTTACTATGAAATGATATTTATTCTGATATATACAGGTAAAGTATGAAGACTACTAGAAAAAACTATGAAGAATGCTTGCTGAATGGCAATTGTTTGTTTACGACCCCTGTGACGTCATATAATACTATGTAGATCACAGACTTTATATTGGCGGCTGCAGGTAGATATACTAGTGACACTTTTCCTTGTATAGGAAAATATTTTTTTAAATAAAGTTTTGAGTTCCTGGGTCCTGAAAAATCTATACTAATAATATAATTTCGAAAGCAACTGTCCGTCTGTCTGTTATCCTTTCACGCATAAAAGGCTGAACGGATCTTAATGAAATTTGGTAGGCAGATAGATGGTAGGTATCTCGGGGACGGACATAGACTACTTTGTGTCCTGGAAAAGCGCTATCGAAGCCATGGACAGAAGCTATTAAGGTATATTTTTTGGAACAAAGTTCCTTATCGCGCGTTGTGAAATGTGGCTGGGCGGAAAAAATTCTCACGAAAAGTTGTAACGACACTTTTTGCTATAGTAAGCTATTGTAAGCCGTGCGGCGTGCGCGTGTTTCTCTGTCTGTCTCTCTCTCTTATAGAAAGGAACTGCGTTTCATCCGGGTGTCCCTTGACACCTCTCAACTTTTTTTCCTCTAATCGTACCAAATATTTTAATCATTAAAGGTCTACCTTAAAAAATAGTGAACTAGCATCATCATCACCATATTCATCATCAGCCTATATTAGTCCACTGCTGGATATAGGCCTCCCCTAATGAATCAACTAGTCTATTGAGCCACATTTTTTTAACTTCTCACATTCTTACCACCACAGCTGAACATGCCATGCCCCCTAAACGACAAGCTTGATCACTACGCTTTCGGCTAACACGGATCTCAGTGAAAATATCGAATTACATGTCACCGCCGGATTGTTGAATCAGCCCGTTTGTAAAATGACTAGGCCAATTGCAAAACAACGCAATTCAATTAATTGCATATATCGATTACTTAAAGATCGTTGATCGCTAAACAATATGTCTTAACGTCAGTCAGCCATCTCGTCGAATGAAATTAATTAGGTATTTCCAAGCAATCATCATTCGTTTTGCAATCGGCCTATCCAAACGGGCTAATTTTACTATCTGGTGGTAAAATTAAAACCAAAGGATGAAGATGTACTCTGGTACAGTCCCATTGGCTCTTGACTTGAAGATATCCATAGGCTCTCTTGGAGGGCCAACACGGCCAATAATTTTTCTTTTACCTTTGTGATTTTTTTTGTTTTATGTTTATTTATTTTTTACCTTTCTGTTTCCTTTTGTTCTCCAGCAAAAGCGACAACGGTTTTGACGGATTTCAGCACTTCTTCAGCTTGCTTGCCCGCTTGGCTGTATGACTCCATCTCTCTTATTGAAGATCTTGTTTGATACTGGAAACAAATTACGGTTTTACTTAACCTTATGTTATGAGGTATTCCGCGTTCGTCCCACTCGCGTCGGCCCAAAGAATTCCTTTTATACTTTGTTTTATACTATGTAGTGATTATAGCTCCGTCTATGGTATCATGACACATTTCGTCATTTTACCTCTGATGAAAAAGAACACCAGATGGAGGGACGTGTTAAAACTGACAAGATTTGAAAAACCAATTGTCTCTCCATGCAATAGTTTATTTTTTCTATGGACGGCTCTGCGAAGATACCGTGTTATGTGGTCACAACATTTTTTTTTTTTTTAAAAACCCAATCGTTGTGCCAGTAATCCTCGTGTAATTCCCTGATACTGACGAGACCTTGAAAAGCACGTGCAAAACCGCGAGCACCAGGTAGACTAGACTATAAAAATAAAATGAAAGCAACTATTATCATCATTATCTAAACATGTTGCGATAAATATAAAGTTTTATTTAAGTCACTAAATCTGTACAAACAAGGACGCATCAGATAGGCGTGTATAAAATACTTAGGGACACAAGAACACTAGGTATTCTTTAATTAGGTATAATTGTCATAAGAATATGTGATCATGTCCTGTCCATTCCAAATAAATATAGAAAAAAAGAAAAAGTTTGATATTGATTGCTATATTTTCCACGCGTTTATTGATTAATTGCCGCTGCCCGCGACAATAATAAAATGTAATATAGGCCGAATACGGCATACAATGTGGGACGAAAGCAGATTTTTTCATGTGGGCCGAACTTCCTAGGGACGTGTATGGCATAAATCCCCGCGGCTTTGTCTGCGATTTTTAAGTATTATAAGTCGGTACATTAGAAACTATTTACCTTCCTGTTAAATTTCAAGATCTGTTTAGCCGTATAAGTGTGAAAAGGTATGCGATCACTTTGTCTGTTGACCAAGTGACTATCGCATGCATGCCTAAGTTAACCCAAGATGCATGCTTATGAAGTTCAGGAAAGTGAGTGAATGAAGAATGAACGATAGAATGCAATATTTCAACCACATTTACTTTTGCTTGACAGATAGGAACAGCGTTGCCAGAATGTTACTTTTGTAACATTTTACGTTACTTTTGACCCTCTCATGTTACTTCCATGTTACACGACTCACCATGTTACTTTGTGTTACTTTTAGGTCAATATAAATAAACTTGAGAAATATTTTCCAGCAAACAAAAAAATATTATCGTGAACGGAACTTCAAAAGATCTTGTCTAATGTTTTACACAGAATCAATAAAACAAATAACGCAACGATTTTCTGACCCAATATACGGCATTATAGAAATCATTCAACCGAGCGTAGCACAAAAATTTGAAATAAAAGATTTATCTAACGTGGTGATCAGATTCCCAAACATTAAAGATGATGTTAATGATGTGGAGCTATAAAAAGAATGGAAAAAGCATGCATTCATTGACCATAATAAGAAAAAATAATCAAGTATAATCAGCCCCTGTGTCTGGCCCTTGCGGACTATGAAAAGGCCTTTGACTCTGTCGAAAACTGGGCTGTTCTGGAATCCTTACAGCGTTGCCAAGAAGACCATCGTTATATCTAGGTGTTGAGTGAGATGTCTTTATGATGCCGCCACCATGAGTGTCCAAGTACAGGGCCAGCAGTCTAAACCCATCCAACTGCGCAGAGGTGTGAGACAGGGGGATGTTATATCCCCGAAACTGTTCACAAGCGCGTTGAAAGATGTGTTTAAGACGCTGGACTGGAAAAGTAAGGGCATCAATATAAACAGCGATTACATTTACATCTCACACCTGCGATTCGCTGATGACATAGTCTTGATGGCGGAGTCGCTGGAGGAGCTTAACCGGATGCTGGACGGCCTAGCTTCAGCCTCACGACGCATCGGTCTTAACATGAACACTTCGATAAAACAAAGGTCATGATCAATGGCCACATTGATCCAGGACCGGTCGTCGAGAAGGTGGCCTTCTCGAAATTGTTTCCGAATACACTTACCTTGGGCAAATTCTGCAGTTGGGTAAAAACAATTTCGAGAAGGAGGCCAAGAGGAGGATTCAGCTAGGTTGGGCAGCGTTTGGGAAACTACGTCGCGAGTCTTCTTGTCATCCATACCGCAATGCTTAAAAACTAAAGTTTTCAATCAATGCGTCCTACCCGTCATGACCTACGGAGCTGAGACGTGGACACTCACGGTGGGGCTGGTCCACCAGTTTAAAGTCGCCCAGCGAGCTATGGAGAGAGCTATGCTTGGAGTTTCTCTGAAGGATAGAATTCGCAACGAATACATCCGACAGAGATCCAAGGTTATCGAGTGGAGACCGCGACTCGGCAAACGTAGTGTAGGACGCCCTCCGACCAGGTGGGATGACGATTTGCGAAAGACTGCTGGCAGATGCTGGATGCGGCAAGCTGAAGACAGGGCGCTATGGAGCTCATTAGGGGAGGCCTATGTCCAGCAGTGGACTGGTAGAGGCTGAAATTTGCAAAAAAAGCGGTTCGCTCCACTAGCTGACGTCATTTATCTGTGGTACTCAACGCTCGTTTGAGGTCAGTATACAAAACACTGTAAAAAATCTAACGGACCCACAAAATTTTCGCGGCTAGTTCCTCTTGCCAAAAATATCTTGTAGGTATGGTCCAGTGCTCGACTCCCACTTGAACTCACAAAAAAAGGAATTTTGTGGCTTGCTCCGCTCGCCAGTGACAAACGCTTGTCTTTCCAAGATCCCGAACTTGCCCCACCCATCTAAGATTTTCATAACAAAAAATGCTTCGCTCGCCCATAACTTGGAGTATTTTTTGCTTGGGTGTTCTACCCTCCCCCCTCCCCCAGATGAATTTCTGGCTGCAGCCTTGGGTATATTCTTGGTTCTTCTTCGCCTGCCCCCCCCCCCCCCCCCTTAACAGAATCCTGGCTACGCCCTTGGTCATATATTACTTAGACACACATTATTGATTGTATGTTTTCCTTTTTCAGCATCGCCAGTCGATTATTCGATAAACAATTTTATTATTACGATTTTTTCGAAGTTGTACAAAATGAAACAGGCAGGACAGATAACTTATTTTAATTTTTTGTGAAATAAAGTGCCACAGTGTATTACTTATATCGTTTTCCACATAATTTAAGGTAATGTAACTTTTCTCGGGAAAATGTTACTTTTTGAGCTATCTCATGTTATATTTGACTATCTGCCACTGGCAACACTGGATAGGAATGCGAATCGGTCTTCTCTAAAAATATGGAGACAGTTAAAAAGGAGCCAGGATTAAGTTTCGATTTTTATCGATCTGACATAACTACCTAGTATGTTACGAATAATATTCTAGATGATGTTTGAAAAGTATTGAAATAGTATTGAAATAGTATAAATGATTGATGATGAATGATAAATGATTTACCCATCGATATTTATGTACTGTACGCACGGTTTACCATAGTAACCCAATCTGTCTTACTTTTTATCACGTAATGTAATGCCGCTCGCGCTGGCAACAGCAATTAGCAAATAAAACAAAAAAAAAAACATTACAAATAATTACACAACAGTTTGTCTGGCATTATGAAACATTATTACACAAAAAATATATTCTTATTCAAACAATTATGCATTACCCTTAGATGCCTAAACTAGACTGAAAAGTCTGTAATATAGGCAAATGTGCTCCCCTACGATGTTACAGTTATGAAAGAATAGTGACGTATTGTAACAATAACTTTACTCTATTGAACATTCTGATTCAAAAAAGCTAATTAGACGCTGTCAAGGTCTGTAAAATAATAAAAATGTTGAGCAACAATAACCAAATTGATTGCAACATAGATTGTCATAAAAATTTAATCTGAAAAGCATTTAGGACATGACCATTGTTAGTCGAACTACCAAAAACCAAATAGTTTTATGGAATAATCGTCCAAAGCATCCTAAACTAAAGGATTTCCCCCAACAAAATATTGAAATCGCCTATATTTTTTTCTTCGCGTGGTGCAATAGTTTGGCTTCGGTGACGCATGTGTTTATTCCATTCCACGCTGAGAGTAAGACCAAATGTCTTTGAGTAGAACACGTGTTTGCTGGTTGCACCGTCGATGCTCTCACATCATTGCGGGAGCGTTTTTGTTTTGTATTCATTCATTTAATTATTTTAAACTTCTTATACTGTGGAGAGTAGTTTTTACGTGTTTTATTTTTGGAATCTTAGAAACAGCTCTCTTTCTTACGTACTGACATGCCTTTCCTAACAAGCAAGGGGGGTGGACCGCTCTAAGGAAAACCCCAGTTTCATTCGTGAAATATAGGTCCATATTCACACCACATTTTAATCTATTTATCACATGCCGTTTTGCTTCCTGATTAGAACCCAGTCATTAGACGACATTATGTCGTGAGACGTGATCATGACGTCTCATGTTTGTATGACATTTGCATAGTTCCCTGTACACACGATAGAGGCGCTCTACAAAAAACCTATGGAAAAATATTGTCACGATTACATCTCGATATTATCGTGATATTGACTGGGGGTCCAGATTCATTGTTCTTATCTTCTGTAGTAGGTTGTTTGTCACGAGTGTTCAATTATTACTTAAGCAGAAATTTCCTTGTCCCATGTCAGCAAAAGTAAGAAAAGCGCGTGTTTACGTAGATCCCCTACTAATAACCCTTTACTGTAGTCCATACTAATGTTAAAAAGCTGAAAGTTGATAAACTGAGAACAATCGATGTAAAGTATCAGTTCTCAGTTCGAGAACTGATACTTTACAGAGATATTTCTGTTAATAAGTACATAAATCTACTTTTTACATTAGTAAACAACAAACTAAGTCTTGTAGATTTTGGAACTAAGTTCCTTATCGCGCGTTGTGAAAGGGGGCTGGACGGAAAAAATTCTCACGAAAAGTTGTACCGACACTTTTTGCTATAGTAAGCTATTGTAAGCCGTGCGGCGTGCGCATGTTTCTCTGTCTGTCTCTCTCTCTCTCTTATAGAAAGGAACTTCGTTCCATCCGGGTGTCCCTTGACACCTCTCAACTTTTTTTATTATAAAAATTATAAAATGTCTTATTTCCTAGGATCTAAATGCTTGGAGGGTCCTAAGTATTCACTCAGCAGCTTGGCAGGAGCCACCTGACGAAGCTTAAAACGCACGATGGGAGGACCGTATTGTCAAAGCCGGAGATCTTAGCCGAGATCGAGGATTTAGATCTAACACATACTGACAGGGCAAGTAGAATAAAAGCTTGTAAAAAAACTTTGTGTCTTTTGGTCTACTGAGTATTCCAGGACCGCACCTACAATATTGAAAATGAGACTTCACGCTCACGTCAAATAGACTGGGAACCCAGATTCATTGTTCTTTTCTTTATCTTTATTTCTAGTAGGTTGTTCGTGCCGACGCTGTTCTAAGGGACCATTCAATTATTATATTACATAAACAGAAATTTCCCTCCCCCATGTCAGCAATAGTAAGCAAAACGCGTGCTGACGTAGTACTTGAATGACCCCGGGACAGCACGTGCAATATTGAAGATCCGAGCTTAGCTCATACTTACGTTAGACAGGGCGATAGAAGCGGCCAGCGAGAAAGGCATGATGCTCATACAGGCGAGGGTCAGCTCCCAGCCCAGGGGAAATGCAGTGCATAGACACAGAATGGAGGTTCCCACGAGGTTCGACACCACTGCGATCTTCTCCCCCATTCCGTCCTTCAATTTCATTAAGTTTCTGAAAAGGAATGCTGAATTAGAGTGAGCAGGGGAAGATAGAAGATGGAAGAGGTCAAATTCTTAAAATAAAACACTGAAATGGCAAGTGATATTTTTTATTTCTGTTGCTTTGTTTTATCACTTTAGGGAATAAATACCCATAGATATTTTTCCCCAAAGTGATAACGGCAAGTTTTAGTTGATAGACAGATTAAAAATAATTATACATAATGCTGGACAACTCACACAGTATCTAGTCCCAAGCTGGAGCTGAGCAGAGCTTGTGATAGGCCTGGAACGCACTAGAAGCTGGCCGTGATACTGCTTACTGTTGCGGCAGGCATCACCCCGTGTTCCGGCTAACCGCATCATCTCGCTTAGGTATATTGCGGTACGCCGCAATGTAGAAACACTGACAGTTTCTACAAATATTGGACATGTTGGATAAGTTGCTGATGATAAGCGACTGACAGGGTGGGAAGCGGTGGTTGCGGCACGCGGACTGCTTGGAGGAGTTACGATGTTTCGCATCATTCAACCGGTGCGGCCGGCCGCAGCCCCGAGACAACTGGAGCGGTGGACGGCTGGCAAGTCAGTGATGATATCATCATGCGGTTTCATGAAAAATCGGAGTGTGGCTAGCCGCAGCGGCACGCTGCATCACGGCCAGCCACTAGTGCGTTTCAAACCTTATGAGTAGGTACCTACTTTAAAACTGATATATGACACAATAAACTACATATAAATGAAAAAAAAAAGATTTGTTTCTCGTAGTTAAAAAATATAAAATTTGGATATGTAACACCATAATCTATTGGACGTTAGCCAAGGCATCTTGCCAGAACTTGCCAGAATGACAAATAGAATGAATGCGGCACTCGGCTTGGCTAGGCACTTCTGACTCAATAACTATAGGCTAATAGGTGGTATGGCGCCATTTGTAGTCATCTAATATCAGCCATAAATGGTATTTATTTGATTACTTTGAAATAACTAAATAAAACACTCACTTCGAATTGCTTAGTTTTCCGGATAAATACCTGCTACTAATCCCTTCACTTAATAGGATCGTATTAAGAAAACTAGTTCAGTCATCAATCTACGCATAGATGCTGGAGCAAAATTTCATTATAGGTATGGCCTTAGATAGCGACTGTATGGTGACCGACTTTGGTAATTACGATTGCTTTGTTGAGACCATTCGTTGGTATCCAACACATATTTGACGACCGATGTGGCGCGGTGGGCGAAGGTCTGCCTGCGACGCAGAAGGTTGCGGGTTCGATTATGTAACCGTCCCGTGGTTACAGGACCAAGAAATATTGGTGATCGTATTATAAGCGGTAGTCATTTCAAAATGTAGACTTCGAACCTATGATAATTAGTTGCATAGCAATAGATATGAGATGAATAAGCTCCGTCGACACGCAGTTCAATTGAACCAATTGTGACAAACTTTTAGCAATCAAAATGGCGTGACTGTTTATATTGATGTCACTGTTGTTAGATATTAAGAGTTTGTGATTGCAAAGGGTCCAAAATTTGTTAGACTTCGACGGGACTTGAAACCGCGTTATTCCCTAGTCAAATCAAGTAGACTGCGTGAAAAAAAAAAACGAATTCGACGAATCGCTTTGAGATATTAGATTTTTTTAGAAATTACTCCGAATGTGAGAGATTATGGAGCGCGCACAGTAATCCAATACCACTACCATCCAGTAGAAAAATATACTTTCAAATATGGGCTGCTTTTAGATACCTACGTTTTACAGTGACAAAGAGGCCTCCCATAAGCTCTAAACATTAACTGTCTGAATAAAAAAAAAAATGATAATGATAATAGCCTGACCCTGATACAAATATAGGGTTTTAGTGAATCAACTCACTGACAGTCTGACTAACACTTTCGTGATGATAACGCTATTAATGGTTCTACATGATACGTGTGTCTTAGCCTCCGATACATGGGTGCGCTGCGCTATTTTTCCTGTTCTGCACAGTTTTCCGCTAGTCTCGTGCTTGTAGCTCAGGCGTGCGCATTTCCCTCAGGATAATAAAAAAAAAAGGATCTTACGAGCAGTACTGCTCGTAAGATGTCGTGGAAGCATCTCACGGATCGACGACCGAAGGGGCAACAGGAATAGGCGATAAAGACATTCCGATCCCTTAAGGCCGGGTCTACAAACACTGAACTTTATGGATAGTCTTTATCTTCTGCTTTATATTAATACAAGCTCGGTGTAAACGGTCGTGTAAGGTCGTATTGACGACCGTAATCCAGAATAGGTACTTACTCGGACATCTTTGAAGCCATGTTGAATTCAGAGTCTGTGTCAAACCAAGTCATGTCTTGTCGTAGGACAGCATTCAGAAACATCATTCTAATCCTTGTAATCTGAAATAAATCAGTTTCATATCTAAATGAAATTTATAATTTGGGGTAAATTGACTTCAAATTAAAAAAAATGAAAATTAGTTGTTTTTTTAAGCTGGAACATGACGAAGTCTGTGGCATGGTGGGCGAAGGTCTGCGACGCAGGAGGTTGCGGATTCGATTCCCGCCTCGGGACAAATGTGTGTACGATCAGACATTTGTTCATGTTGTTCTGGCAATTTTCTATGTATATTTTTTTTTATCTATGTACCCATAACACAAGCTCTGCTTAGCTTGGGGCTAGGTAATGCTGTGTGAATTGTCCAGCATTGTTTATTTATTTATTTACATTTCGATAGCGCGATCTGATTTTTAATATCAATCTTATTTAGGTGAATATCAGACGGATGCTTGCGTCCAGCAGTGGACCATTATAGGCTGTTCAAGAGAAAGAGGACGATCATGTTTTCAAACATTAACCCTTTAGATAGTTTTTCAAAGTACCTGGACCTCTTGCCTAAGCCCGTTGCAATAGAAACCATTTCATCCTTCGTTCCTCAACAGCCTATAATGGTCCACTGCTGATTGCAGGCCTCCCCTGATTTTTTTATCTCGTGGGGGAAAATCATTTGTAACCATGGAAACCAACCAAACCAACCCACTATGGTGAAAATTATCATTTTCATGATGTTTTCGACACGATTTACGGCGCACATATAAATTCGAGACCAGGCACATCCTTTACTGCGCCACTAAGGTCTTACAAATGAAGCTTAGACCTTTCAGGAACAGAAAGTTGAATTCTCAATGTTGAAATCCCAAATATGCTGCTCTATTAAAAACATCCTCCACACAATATAATGTTATAACGTGCTGGCTTTCAGTCGTATTAAAATCTAGTATCTAGCCTTGAAGCTCGGAGTCAATTAATAGTAAGGTCATCAATAGAGACAATAAACTGCTACGTAAACGTTCGATATTGTTTAAATCAAAACAATTGAACGAACAGTAAAATTAAGGCCCGTATTAAAAAACCTGCTTAGTCATAGGTCCATACGTTTATGCCATAGACAACTCGATTGATGACTGAACAAGCATATAACACGGGCCTTAATTTTACTGCCGTTTTCATAGTCTCGAGGTTCAGCGGGTTAGATTGTTTTAGCTCGAGGCAGTCTACTTCAATCGCCAAGAGTCCTGCTCCGGTACTTCAAGGAGCTGGACTGGTTAGGGCCCGATTAGGCAGGGGGACAATGGACAATACACTCCCATGCGAGATGTCAGTGTTCCCCCCACTTAGAATTAGAATTAGGTCTTACAGTGCCCTGCCTGAAGTTTAATTTTGTAAAGCTTGTCGCACCGCTGCTAATTTGTTACTTTAGATATATTATAAATTGACGGCAACAGATAAATAATTCCATGCTACTCGGTAAATGATACAGAAGGCGTGAGCCATCAAGTTCATAACTGATGTGGGGTTACTTTGATGTGTCCTGTTTTTATTTTGAAGTAAGAAATTGTCAAAAAGTAAAACAGATATGTTTTAAACAAGCCTTCTCAACACCCTACAGGTTCACTGCTGAACGCAGGCCTCCCCCTGAGAATCGCCTTATTGGCTTTTATCTCAAGAGGGGTAATTTCTATGATCCCCACGCTGGGCATGCGGATTGGAAAAAAGTTGTTTTAAACCAGCCTAAGAATTAATTATGTTAATTATTCCTTTTTTTAACATTATAGTATTGTGGAAAAGTGACAGACAACTGGCGGACCAACCTTTTGAAGCTTGTGTGGAAAGCCATTTTGTCACTGTATAACGAATCTTATTTTTAACGAGTTTAAGCTCATATTTGTATACACATTTTTGTGCTGAGTAGCTGTGCCTCTCATCTACGACATTAACGCCCGAATACTCAAACGCAATTCAGATTTAACCACGTCTCAAGTCGTGATTTTTTGACAGTTTTCAATGAAAATGTGTCATAAATTCGTCACTTGAGACACGCTTAAATCTGAGATGCGTTTGAGTATTCGGGGGTAAGCCAGATGGTGTACGACATTAAGCCGAAAATTGTTTTCGACGTCTGTCTGTGGATGTACAGACATCCACGTTTCAATAACTGTAACTATTGCAATATTTCAACAACTATTGCATCGCAAAAAGTTGGGAAACCCTGCTATATGCCGCAGGGATAATATAGCAGGGTTTCCCAACCTTTTTAAAGGATTTTGACGATGAGTTTGCAAACTCCTTACCTGACGAAGTGCGCTCCAGTTGATGAGTGCGACGGAGAGGACGTTCAGCAGTATTGCAATAGCAATGCTAACAAACGTCCCTATTGCCATCGCCGTGGCGTCCTCACGCAGTGCCTTCATGTTCTCTTCGTTGGACGCGTTCACACTACAACACATTAATTGATTCAGCCACAGAATAGCTTAGTACTGGCTATTTTATTGTTCCTTGTTAACCCGTGCCGCTCTGTTGAATGGTAGTTGCTAGTCTTAAAAATATTTTTCTATGGTCATGGACAAGTGTTTAATTAATCTATGCTATGGTGTTATTTGTGTTTACTTCAATAATTTTTTTATTTACGTGACTTGATTACTGTCCAATTAGTGTAGTGTGTACGAGTGTAAGATTTAAGTTTTTCGCACACAATGTATTTTGTTTTTTGGAAATAATGAAATGAAATAAATGTTGTTTGTACATTTATATACAGCAGGCTCATTCTTTAAACTAATTTCTAACCTCACTAAACGGAATCCGCAGTGAGTTTAAAGTTTAGCATTCTGTAAAACTCGATAATGCTTGTAGCGCCTTGGAGAAGAGCGTGGTCATGAAATGAACTAAGTTGAGTGAGATTTTAACATTTACGCTAAAGAAAATAACGTAACCCACGCGGAGAATATAAGGCTTGTGGTCAGTGTACAACTTATTAAAACTAGTGGATCTACGAACAATCTGATAAAAATCAGTGTGAACTTGAATCACGGCTTAATGCAAGTTTGAATTCCAACTTTTACAGTTATTCTGTAAAAGTTCGAATTCAAACTCGAATTCTCGTCTACAGATTCTTATATTTTCACATTACAGATGTCTCATTTCATTAGACAGCTGTAGACTTATTCTGTAAAAGTTTGAATTATTAATAAATAATTCAAACTTTTAGATTAATAAAATAAATAATTATTATAGAGGCGAAAGTTTTTGTGTGTCAAGATGTTTTTGGCCAAGGTAAACGCTGAAACCACCGAATGGATCGGGCTGAAATTTTGCACACATATAGACTTTTATTTTGACTTTTATTGACCTCGATATGGGCCGGATAACACATAGGCTAATCTTATTCTAAAAGAATGCATTTGAATTCGCGGGCATACGCTAGTCGGTAATACATTTATTATGTGGTTTTGTTGATAGAGCTGGTTTTACTATCTAACATTCGAAAAACCTTAAAGATTGTTGCACACCTGAAAAGGAAAGCAAAAAGCACAAAATTGTTCATTCAAATATGAGTTTTAACTAGTAACGTTTAGATGTATTTTATAGAGTCGGCATCGAGGCTCGCGGACCTGATATTAGAGCTTTGGTGAAGCCATTTTGCCACTGTAAATGTTTCTAAAGTCAATTACGGGGCCTATACAATCTTATTGTTTATGTGAAAAGGATAGACATAGGATTTCGCGTTCATAGGAGCGAGACAGAGCATAGAAACCCAAGCCCAAAAATCAAGTTTTAGCTTATTATCTACTAATTAGGACTTTATTTGAAGAAACCGAAACATAAAAAAGGTTATTTTGTACTTAGTTCTATTACCATGCTTATTTTCAAGATCTTAACTTCTGTATTTGTTGAGAAATTTAGGTTTTAGTAAAAATTTAGAGGTAACTTCGCGATTTTTCCACAGAGAACATTTTATGGAATCGTGTTTTCGAAACATAATATTATTATGATCGATAGAGTAAGTCCTGAACTTTACCATGCATCAATTTCAAAGTTAAATATTAGTAGTTTGGAAGATATTTAGATCTAATGGAGTTGATTTGAGGTATAAAAAGGACCCTAATGCCCATATCTGAATGCACATTTTCGTGCTGGGTAGTAGCTGTGCGTCTCTATATGCGACAACCTACCTCAAACTGAATTCAAAATACCTACATGGTAAATTATAATAATAATAATAATAATGATGGACTATTCACACAGCATTATCTAGCCCCAAGGTAAGCAGAGCTTGTGTTATGGGTACTAGATAACTGATATACGTAATATTATACAATACATAGATAGATTTTTTTTTATTATACATAGAAAACACCCAGACCAACGGAACAAATTTCTGCAGATCGTACACAAATTTGTTCCGAGGCGGGGATCGAACCCGCAACCTCTTGCGTCGCAGGCAGACTCTCGCCCGCTGCGCCACTGAGGTCGTCAAATTACAGTGATGTTTCAGTTTTCTTCGTAAGATATAACGACTTAAATTTTATAGCCTATACATTCAGCGAGCATCATTATAACGAGCAATGAATTAGTTTGATGATAAGAGATTCTAATGTATTTGCCCACTTGCTTAACAACAAGGTGTACTTTGTATTATAAAATGATAAAAGATATAGCTTGAATCAAGGAAGGCATTACTTTTGACTTTAACTATCTTTACGCAAAACAAAGACTCGATTGATTTGCAAATACCTATTTCGTTAAACACTTTACCAAGGATTTTTGTTATATATTATGGTATAATATATTCCCAAAAATAGAGTGCGGGTGCTTACCCGCACACAGGGCATCTCTAAGAAATGAAATAAGTTCCCAAAAGTTGAGTGGGGCGTGGGTTCGAGTCCCGCCGAAGTAGAAATTTTTTGGGAATATATTTCAACACTTAACCAATTTTACCTACTCATTTTTATGCGTACTAACGCTTAAATTTGTCATAATTTGTTTTTTTTTTCTCTGTAAAATTGTGGTACGGTTTTTTTGATGGACCAAACAGCAAGAGTTATCGAAAATAACACAACAAAATCGAGCAGGTTACACCTAATATCACTTTTCGATAACTCTCACGATCTCAAACTTCCCCTCAGTGGTACTAAAAAAACTAACCCTGTATATGGGTATTTAGGGGTGTTAAAAAGTTACAACTTACAGTCGTCTGCCGCCGCCGAATGCGGATGTCATAGGCAGGTAGGTGGACAACCGATCCTGGTAATTCGTCCGCTCAACGAAAGCAGTCGTAAGCTCTCCTATCTGAGCAAGATTGTAGCAAACTCCACCTCCACTCAGCAAGCCGAAGAAGACCCCAAAAATGGTTGCTGTGATTTCTATGCATGTTCCATATCGAAACTGGAATAAAGGATTATTAAATCAATTTGCGGCCTCTACATCCACGAAGGAAAAACAATTAGGTTTTTATAGTTAATAATCATTATCACTGTCGATCGTCAAATATCGTGGTTATGCAAGGTTTTTACCTGCTTGTAATGTGTGGTTACAATCATTAAATTAGTAGTTAGCCTCTAGTAGTAAAATCGGCGTTAGTTTTTATTATCCCTACTGTAGGGCCAATGCCTCTCGACCCTCCATCCAGAGAGATGGATGAGTCAGGGGTATTGTGAAGAGGCCTTCATCACGATACCCGTTAAACTTTATTGCTTAACCGTAAAATTGACAGTTTACATCTGCTGGGCATAGAAAAATCGACCATAATGTACCTACATATCTAAAAAATATTTCACTAAGTTTCATATTATATTACAACCAGGCTTTACAAGATAAATGTATCTTTCAAAGGGAAATGTATACGCTTCTACAACAAAACTCCTAGTCAGTTGCAAAATCTATCAATTAATAAATTCAAACAAATAGTCAAAACTTTTCTGTGCAAAAAGGCTTACTACAAAATATCAGATTATTTAGAAGAAAAAAAAGCTTGGGACGGGTTTTGCTCCAACTCGAAAAATAACAACTAACAGGCTAAAGGTTTCTTCGTCGCTTCTTTACTTTAGTCTACATACCGAAGCGACAGAAATCAAAAATATCACTTTATTTCCGTGTCAGTGTTTTATTTTAAGAATTTGACTTTTTCTAAGTGTACATTTTTGTATTTATGGAAATAAAGAATTTTTGACTTTGACTTGACTTTTTTGATTGTAACAAAATATAATAAATATTTTAATCGTAAAATGTACTTACAATGGCAAAGTAGGAACAATTGTATTCAGGCTCCTCCAGTCCTCTGAAATATGATAATATTTAATTATAATTTTATCAAACACAATTTTTACCAAAGTTTTGATTGTTCACAACGCATAAATAATGAACGGGTCTATCTACTCTGGATTCTCTAACATAGATTAGAATCAAAATAAAATATTTTTCATCGCTAAGAGTTTTTACGGAGAAAACAAAAAAACTGTCGCACGGAAGATACAATAAACGAAGTAGTCGCAAGCGCATTAAGCAATGAAGTAATATTTTCAAAGAAATTATGGAAAATTCTTTAAAATAAACAATATTTCATATTTCAGGACTAAATTTTAAAAAAATTAACCATTATCAAAAATAGTTTTAATTTACTGAGTTATTAAAAGAAGCTTAAACACAACGAATAATAAATATAAAAACTCACACTTTCTTTGACTTTTTAGTACCCATTTTTTGAGTTTTCGATTTCGTATTTGTTTTTAGTGGGGAGTGACCGCAACCGGGGTGTACGCGTCGCGTCGGGCGCGCGTACTGTAACACTAGACTGCGCGCGCGCTTGAAGCACGTGTACGCACAAATCTTACATACTCTCGTTATTTATACCTACATTGCGCATTTGCTCGCTTTATCTTAATCAATGCAAATATGAAACAATTATGGAGGAACCAGTTCGTTATTGACAAAATATAAAATTCGTAAAACACTCACTATGAAATGACTGTGTTGTTTTTTTTCTAAACTTGGTAAATAAACCTGAAGGTAAATAAGGGCAACGTTTGCGGTTCCAATTTATTTTTTGCTATTTATATTTTAAGCACCGTCTTTATTTTATTAGTGTGTTCATCAGTGGTAGAAAAATATTGTAGAGATGATTTCCTCCAGGTATTTTTTTTTTAAATTTTACAGTTCAATTTGCAAAATGGAGGTTGTGTTGGCTCAGACGTAAGAAATTTTTTATGATATACTGCAACTATAAAATGCATTCAGTCTAGTTGGTGTCTAATGTCTATCATCATTCTGCAGTACAATTGAAGTAGTATTTACAGCCATATCAACCTGCCACTTGTCTTGAACAGAGTGCTTTGTGTCATTGCACCACAGACAGATTGCGCAATCATAGTGAAATTCAATCTTATTTACAAGCTTTTGGCCTGCGATGTTAGTATCGAAACCGATTCTAAGTACCTATTCTTCCTAATATTTAAAACAAAGTGCCACTAAAATCAATTTAATTCGTTTAATATTCGTTTATTCAGACATCTTAGAGTTAGAAAAAACTCTATCACATCTGTGATAATGAGCGATTCGGGTTTTTTTTTTGCATAATGCAAAAATCTGCAAACAAAAAAATATCAATCAATAAACAAATAAACAAAGCATAGCAAGCAACATATAAATCATATATACATTCGAAGCAAGAAATGTTCCGGTCTCATAAGCGAGTAGAACGAAGAATCAATAAGATTAAGGTCGGCCAAATACACAGGATGTTTCATTTCAATCATACACGATCAAACCAAACGAAGTTTGGTGTGGTCATCTATCTGTATCGATTTGTTCCCCATGTATCTTTATTGATTAAAAGTATTTACATAGCTAGTTTGTTTCTAATGTTTGAGCGCTTTTAAATCCATTTAACAATACTCGAATTGTTTTGAATTGCTATATGAATTGTATACCTAAAGCATTAGACAGTTGTTTACATTATTTTATTATTTGCATACAAAAACATGTCCACGCCAGCGTTTTTATAATGAGAGAGTTAAAAGTTGACCATCAAAAAGCCTTAAAAGCTTAGCTGAAAAGGAAAGAAAACAAAATTTTAGATACTTGCTTTTTGAATGTACTTATACCTATGCGCGCAGGTTGATTAATTTGGTTTTATATATTAAATTTAGCTTTAGTTTTATATATTATTATTTTGACGATTTATTTATATAAAATCCCGTTAATAATACATTTTTACTATACGAAATATAATATTATAAAACTATACTACAGAAAAAATATATCAAAACGGTAAAACATCGGCTGCGAAGCTAGGTTCAAGCAACCGGTGACTAGGGCTGCAAAGAGAGGAACTTCCTGACGATACGCGCCGAATCCAGGAGTATTATTTTTATTATCATTAAAAACTTCCCAGAAGTTCCCAGACAGGGAACATTGAGTAACGAGACGACTCTTGCAATATATGAATTGCAATAATTGAAGTTGGTTCAAGGATTTACGCGAATAGTAGTGTTAGGAGGCAAGTCCACATATTTTATTTTATTATTTACCAATAACCCTGTATACAATAATTTCAGTGAGCAATTGGTGATAACTATTATAAGCTTTTTTTAATGCCTCTGCTATAGGTTTTTGCTTAACCGGCACTGGGGCAGTTTTCTATGAAAATTTACTAATGTCCCAAAAAAAGTCGATGTCCGCGGTACTCTGTAATAATTTTGTTTTGCAAAGTTTAGGCAGAGATACGAAAATGTAGTTTGATGGCTAAAAAGTGCAAAACTTCGTATCTCCGCCTAAACTATAAAACTAACAAAGGCATTAAAATAGGTTGTTATAGGTATCACAAACTAAAATAAAGTTTTTGAAATTCCCTTTGATCAACGAAATAATAAGATAAAATAGAGGGCGCCGCTAGTTCGGGTCGTCCTTACGTCCATAAGTATTTATCACGGTATTTATGTTATTCATCATCATCATCAGCCTATACCAGTCCACTGCTGGACATAGGCCTCCCCTAATGAGCGCCATAGCGCCCTGTCTTCAGCTTGCCGCATTCAGCATCTGCCAGCAGTCTATCGCAAATCGTCATCCCACCTGGTCGCAGGACGACCTACACTACGTTTGCCGAGTCGCGGTCTCAAGAACACGTTCACCCCAGCGGTTGTCGGTTCTCCTCGAAATATGGCCAGCCCACTGCCATTTCAGCTTGCTAATCCTTTGAGCTATTCTATTATTATTTCTTATTATTATTTATGTTATTACGTGCCCACAATATTTCACCTTGACATAATATTTTCATCAACTGGTCTTTATTATTTTCAGCGTGTACT
Source organism: Eupithecia vulgata (assembly GCA_946478455.1). Lineage (NCBI taxonomy): Eukaryota > Metazoa > Arthropoda > Insecta > Lepidoptera > Geometridae > Eupithecia > Eupithecia vulgata. Next base: position 13,685,887 of record OX297859.1, on the reverse strand, counting down.
CAGAATTCAGCCATAATGCAGCGAAAATACGTAGTATGAGTTAGTTCTACTCAAAATTTGATCTTTATCTTTATATTTTCAGAAATCATTTACAGGCAAAAAGACATAAAGTCATAACATTTTGTTTATCTGCGTTAAATAGGGATTTCCTGATGCCTGAGAAGCCATTAATATACATTTTACGTCACATCTTCATCAGTAATAAAGCATTATCTCGCACTTACTCGGAAACCAAATATTAGTCTATCGTCAATTATCTTGTGGAATCATTATGAGTAGTTATCTGTGTTCAGTGCAGAAAATGACAAGTTGGTGCAAACGTGTGCAGAAAAAGGTACATTAAAACAGACTCGCGCACGAAGGGTACCTTACCATTATTTATAAAAACGGCAAAAAAAAAATACAAAAACTTTTGTTGTATGGGAGCCCCCTTAAATATTTGTTTATATCAAATAAATAAATTATTTTTAAAGTGAATTTATAAATAAACATTGAGTGAATATTTCAAGCGTATATCTGTTGCCGTTAATATAGAGCAATAACGAGCAAAAATCACGTTTGTTTGTATGGAAGTCCCCTTAAATATTTATTTTATTCCGTTTTTAGTATGTGTTATAGCAGCAACAGAAACACATTATCTGTAAAAATTACAACTCTCTAACTATCACAGTTCATAAGATACAGACTGGTAACAAACGGACAGACGGACGGACAGCGGACTCTTAGTAATAGGGTCCCGTTTTACCCTTTGGGTACGGAACCCTGAAAACGAGTGTGGTTCGTTGAGAACGCTTGTTTGATGGCCTTTCTGTAAATAAACAAAAAGTATATGTGGGTAGGTACATCCTTTCACAATGATTTTACTAGATTACTCAATTATTTTAAAACTGTTAGAATTAAATATATCGCCTTTACTTATTCCACTCTCTTATTTGCTGGTTGATAATTCGGCTGTCAAGCAAATGTTTATGTCCTAACACTTTACCGATTCGATTTTTTATGACATTCCATATTCGATTTTTTTATTTTTGTCCAACATTTTGTATTATTTTACAAACCTTACTCAGGCGTCTAAATATCTTTATTTAATTAATACTTTATTCAGAAAGAAAATAACAATCAAATAACAAATTTAAATTAAAACTAGTATTTCCAATAGAAACAATTAAGCTATCTGCAAACTGTTGCAAACAATCTACAGGTAGCTCAACTGATCCATATCAATACCAGTTGGAAGCGTGCCTAAGACAATTTTTTGAAAACCCGGAGAGCCTCGGTATCCCACGAACCTAGGGTCTCGACTCCAAGGGGAGCAAATATGTAGGCTCTGTCGAGACCTGCATATTTGCGCATCACTTATTTAATTGAATCAAATGGTAATATTTTTGTGGTTTTATTTGTTACTAGCTTCTACCAACGGCATTACATGTGTTTTTCCAAAAAAAAGACAGATTGTGCTACTGTAGTAAGCGATCATTTTTAAATTAGGTCTTTTATATAGTTTTTCATTGAAAAATCATCTTGAATAATCCTTGTTATATAGGTACCATGGCCGCTCCATAATAAACGAAACTTTCGTAAGTCCCCATATTTTTCGAACTCGAAAATTATTAACATTTACTTCTTATATACTTAATACTGAATAGTTTATAGAAGAAATAAAAGCATTTTTTTAAGTTTTACTTAATGTAAGACACACGCTGGACCCACTACGCATTTGTATAATCCTCTAAAACTGAAACACCCTGTGTTGTATACTTATAGGTATTTAATATATTAGAGTATAAAAAATATAATTAAAGGTATTGATTATTTATTTTTATTTATTTATTTTAGGGAAACCTTCAGCACAATATAATTAACTAGGTAATACATTATAGTAGTTGAAGGGCTATTGACAGGAATCCGCTGATAGTTACACAATAATGTTACTTAAAGGTACCTTTAAAATGTACTATTATTATTATTATATTAATAAAATATAATTAAAGGTATTTAATTTTGTATAAATTATTAGTTATCTACGTGCTGCGTAACTAATAAATAATAATTTATCTCATTGAAAACAATAGTCGTCTGTAAATTTCCTAGAAGACTTGGTCAGTCTTTGTTTGCTATGAAACTTGAGTAGGTTGAGGTGGTAACTTATAACTGAATTTAAGTACCTAATTTTAAAGTTGATTTAAAGAACTGTATTCGTTTACGAGGAATTAAAATTTGGAGGATATGATAGTATAGTTTTTTTTTCATACGTCATGAATGTTTTGTATTGTACAAACCAACACCGATTGCCCATGACCATTGATGTCTTACTAGATGAGTTAGTCCCCTCCTCTCCTTTGAAAAATGATTACCGACTTTTTATCCATTTTTCAAAGTGTTTTACTTATAAGTAGAAGCTTTGAATAAAACTTCTCATAAAGCTCCTGTAAAATACAGATGCATGGCTTCAAACGCTACATACATAATTATTTTAGATGTTTGGTTTTTATGAGTTTAGAATTTTTCACGATTTATAATTTTTTACACATATTTTCTAGACGTTGACTGCTCGTAGCTTAAAAAAAACGAGTTAAGTTATATATTTTTAAGAAGAAGAACCTATACACTGAAGATACAAGACAAGTTATTTTGCGGCATTCCAACCACACACAACAAAGTTGACTGACTTTCTTGTCCACGAAGTGATGAATTTTTACTTTTGAGGTACGGAACCCTAAGTTCGATGGATGTTTCGGCACGGGCTCTATCTATTTTCAAACATGGACTCCGCGCATGCGTGAGATTACCTATAAATTCCGCGAACGCACAGTAAACCGGCAGACGGGATGTCAAGTCGCCCGGTAAGGAGGCGTTCAGACATACCGCCTTGATAAATCCTCTCTTGCTTACCAAATAAGCAGAACGTAAAAAATGGTCAAAAAAGGGGGGGATTTCTTTTCAAAAGGCCTACCTACCCGAGTGGGGTGTCAAATGAAAGGTATCGTTTTGACCATTACAAAACAGTTTTTCAGTTTGCGGAGCGATACATGTACAATCTATATGGTGTTTGTAAATATGAATCTTTATTTTACGGGAAAAATTTAGAGAAGTCTGTAAAAAAGACTCATAACTTTTTGAAAAATTTCCATTGAAACCCTCGTCGCATGAATTACACTCGCACTTGACGGATCTTGTTTCTATCTTTAAATTATTTTACAAGTGTCTGGAAGTGACTTTGAGTTTGTTGTTCCAATAAAATAGCTTTAAGTCTTCTAGTTTCAAAGCCGTTCTGTTTACATGTTCTGCAGTTTTGGCGTGAAGAAGTAGGTACCTTAAAAATGTACATAATATATACATACACTTGAAATACTAATAGTATATCCTAATTAGTTCACAGCTGGACATAGGCCTCCCCTAATGAGCGCCATAGCGCCCTGTCTTCAGCTTGCCGCATCCAGCATCTGAGAGCAGTCTTTCGCAAATTGTCATCCCACCTGGTCAGAGGGCATCCTACACTACGTTTGCCGAGTCGCGATCTCCACTCAAGAATACGTTTATTATCGTATCCCAGCGGTTGTCGGTTCTTCTAGAGATTTGGCTAGCCCACACATAGTGTGGTGATAGCACTTTATTTTTCTACCACGATGTAGTTTGAAGCAGTTTATTCAATTTTTCAATCGGTAGGTACAAGTTCCTTCGATAAGAAATGCACGTGAAAATAATGATTAAATGCCAACGATAACGGCCTTCGGGTATACTTCGGGCGAAGGCGATCTTTAGAAAATAGATATATGTATGTAAATAATAGTTGTAATTTTTTTCTTTTACTTTTTTTTCAGAATTTTTTAAGGGACGTAGGCTATAATCGAGAAGTAAATAGATTTAAAATCATATATTTTACTGAATTTTGGTTACGTTAAATAATAATTTGGTGTTGGTGTGGTTTGGTGTTTTAAAAAACTTAAAACCGACTAAGTGTTTTATTTTAAGAATTTGACTTTTTCTAAGTATACATTTTTGTATTTATGGAAATAAAGAATTTTTTTTTTTTTTTTTTAGTTTTCTCAATTTATTTTAAACTGTTTTTAAAATTGACTGGATAATCCCTCGCGAATAATTATTTTACGTGACCGCCTCGGGATCATATTCTATAACTGCAAAAATCCATCAATGCACACACCAGAAATATTATTTCTACATAACTCCAATAGGAACCGTCCCGTTTTCACCCTTGGGGGCGGAACCCTAAAAATGAAGAAACCAAGACGAACTTTTCTAGTTTGATAAATAGTGAATCGGTACCCGCTTATCTAGGTTTAAAAATAATATACGAGACTATTTAAACCGTCTTCGAAAATTAAAAAAGGACGACGTTCTGTGTTCGGCTGTATTATTTGATTTACCTATGTTGATTTGGTATTTTTGCGGATGACATATTCTTAATGGCGGAGTCGCTGGAGGAGCTGAACCGGGTGCTGGACGGCCTAGCTTCAGCCTCGCGAAGCATCGGTTTTGGCATAAACTTGGATAAAACCAAGGTCACATCAATGGCCACGTTGATCCGGGGCCACCTTCTCGAAATTGTTTCCGGGTAGGTACACTTACTTAGGGCAGATTCAGAAGTTGGGTTAAAAATATTTCGAGAAGGAGGCCAAGATGAGGATTCAGCTAGATTTGGCAGCGTTTGGGAAACTACATCGAGCCTTCTCATCATCCATACAGCAATGCTTGAAAACGAACGTTATGAGTCTACCCGTCATGAATGACCTACGGATCTAAGAAGTCGCCCAGCGAGCTATGGAGAGAGCTCGGAGTTTTTCTGAAGGATAGGATTCGCAACGAATACATCCGACAGAGAAACAAGGTTATCGAAGGATTAGCAAACGTAGTGTACGACCAGGTGGCATGACGATTTGCGAAAGACAGATGCTGGATGCGGCGCTCATTAGGGAAAGCCAGCATGTCCAGCAATGGACTAAATTAGGCAAATCATGATGATGATATTTTATGTAAGTGACATTTATTTTGTAAACTAACGAGTTACCTATTTACTAGGTATTAACTTATGTTATATATATATATTATTATACAATACAAGGTAACCTATGTCCTGATATACCGTATTAATAAATCTATGGTCCTGATTGAAGTGTTATAATGTTTGGTAGTTTATTAGTTCTAGGTCAAAGCTAAAAACCGACTTCAAATTTCTTCATATCTAAACTGTTCTTAAGATTAGCAGGACAAATAATAAAATAATCTGGAACAAAACTTTTATGCGAATTGAAGGTTTTTATTTAGTTAAATCCACGGTTGCTCCGTGGTTAAATCATCGTTTTTTTATTTTTATTTTTAATAATTAAAGTTTCGTTTTTTATGAGATAAAAGCCAATAAGGCCATTATAAGGGGAGACCTGCGTCCAGTAGTGGACCATTAAAGGCTGCTGAGGAATTAAAGTTTTAAACAATTGCAAAAAGTCGAAGAACACAAATAAAGAAAAACTGACACAAAAACATACCTACAGTCACAGCCGAACATCGTCCTCCTTTTTTCGGAGCCAGTTATATTATGTCAAATAAATGTAAATACCTAACCTAGGTAAAAGATAATATAAATTCCGCCAGTGATTTGAACCTCTTGACCTAGAGTCTTTCTTCTCTTTTACGACAAGCATCAATCCAACGAGATATCGTTTTCCCGTTGTGTTGCGTTGCCATGTTATGCCTACATATGTACGTGTAACCGGTTCCTTGTTATACTGACAGGTCGGTTTTTGAGTGTTGGGTTTTAGAATTTTATACATGGGTTGGTAGTTTATTGTGTCTCAGTGATCTTAATCACTTAATTATATTGATGAAAAGCTTAGTGATCAAAATATCCGCTTTGGACATATAAGTCTAGATCTGATGCTTCGGAATATAAACAAAACTTGTCGTCTGGATTCCAAGACGCCTGCTGATAGCTACCTACCTTACCTTTTGTTAGTATAAACTTTGTTGTAGCAATTCGTTTGCAGAGTCACCTCATAGACACAGCCACACTGTAGACTAAACACGCTTATTGCATTTTAAAATGAAACCAAAACATGCTTATTTTATGAACCTGAAAAAGTTCCTTCGGCCCAAAATTACATTTTTACAGTCGAGTAAATGGAAAAGAAAAGTAATGTACGGTAATTTTAACTGGTTTTTTCGTGAGTAGGAGGTAACTAAGGTATATAAAGGCAATTCAAATATTTCAATAGGTTCCATGTTTGTTTTATTTCTAAAACAAAGTGTAAAAACTTAATTGTTTACCTTCTTTGTTATTATTAATTTTCAGTTAATAGAAACATTTAATAAAAGGTTATTTATGAAATATGTATACCGTTTCCTTAAAGTTAGTTTGCAAAGTAAAAACTTTATAAAGAGTTAGTATTTAAGTACTTTTTATGGTAGAGACACCCAGAATAGAGGTAGTTTTTGTAGACATATTATATATTTTATATTAGAAGATAACGCAATTTCCGTATAATTCAAAAAAACTAATATACCAAACCTACATACTGTACACATGTTGGCTTGTGTTTTAACCTGACTTTAGCAAAGTATATTTCATAGTATTTGTTTGTTATTGTGTAAATAAAGTATGGCCTCGACGTACCGTTTGGTCTGGATGGTGCAGCTGTTACTTTTGTAAATAGCAGCCTTGCAGTCTTCGATATGGAGCTCATGATAGTCAACATCAGGGAAATCGCTCATCTTCGGCCGCGGAGCGAACTGATCGCGTCGGAAGGTTTGTGCACACTGCCGAGGAAAAATGGCAACTATGGCAAGAATCGCAAGTTGAACCGGTTTTTTTGGACTCACGTGTTCGCATTGTATTGTAACATCAGCAAGGCATGGCTCGTCGCGAGTCATTACCTGTGTTAGCATTGAAAACCTCAGAGCTCCGTGATGAAAACTAATGTGTCTAATGAAAATTTTGTACGGATATTGAATACTGACCTTGACTTGATAATGTTTAGGGGTTTTTGGTGAATGTTCACCATGTGGCTGTTACCAGCCAAACAAGCGTAGAGTTGATTTAAATGGTCTATCTATAGATTCTGTGAGTACTGGATACAGTACAGACCATAATAACTTTATTAGTATTGGTATACCAGCTGAATATTATGAAAAAGCTTCTATACAACACACGTTTTTCAATATCAGAGGGTCAAACGAAGTGGGATGTTTTGAGGGTTCATTCTGCTTTGTATGGGTGTGCTTACAGCGAGAGTAAAATCGTTTTTATTTTCAATTTTCTATGAAACGATTCCCGCCCTACCCTTAATTGTGTGACTTAGAATTTGTACCACCCCAATTCTTCCCGTGGGTGTCGTAAGAGGCGACTAAGGGACATACACCGGGAGGCGGGCAGCATCATGCAGAATAGATCTACTACCGAACTGCGATCCCCAACCCGCGTACCCAGCGTAGGTATAATGGGCATTACCCCTATGTGATAAAAGCCAATAAGGCGATATTCAGTGGAGTGGATATAGGCTGTTGAGGTGAGGTTTCTCGCGGCGTGCGAGATTTGGCGTTTATTGATCGACTCGACGCGACACCAACAATGGCACATGGCACGAAATCGGGCGCTTGTTCATTAGGGTCAGCTTACACCAAGACGACTTACGTAACGAGACACGACATTGCTCGCACACTGATAAATAGTGTTCGCATTAAATGTCAATTTAATTTATACCTTTTACGTAGTAAATAAAGTTATATTTTGAATCAAATGACCTAAACAGACTCCGACAGGCGCCGGCATGTAGTTGCCGGTAGCCGGAATCGTTACGTATGTGCTGTTTACACACCCTAAGTTGTAAACAGGGTATAAGCATGATTATTTTCTTTTTTTTAAATCGTTCTTTGATGTTATTACACTGTACTTTCCGAAAAAAAAATAATAATTATGGTCAAACAACGAACACAAAAAACACAAAAAAAAACACTCAGTTTCGGGTGATAAAAATGCTGCTCTTTTTCTGTGACGTCACTGTTCAGATTCAATTCAGTGCATTAGTTAATAATTCATTAAAAACAATTTAATGAAATTAGTGATAAGAATCATCATGTCTGTTGTTGCTTACAAATAATAAAGTTTATAAAAAATCTTCATGACAATATACGGGGAACGGTGACGTCGCGCTTAGAAAATTTGTGATCGAGTTTAAAATGTCTATATTAATATATTTTTAAACGTCAGTTTGGCTTTTCAAGTATTAAATTTCATAATAATAACATAAAAACTACAAAAATAAATATGCAAACATATCATAAGAAAATACAAATAAGAACAGTCAACAATTTGTAGTCACATGCATTATCAATTGCATGCAATGCAATTCTTGGATTTGGAACCGTCGTGTCGGAGTGTCGGTGAAATGGTGAATGTAGCTGTCGGTGTTGGATCGTCATGTAGTTAGGTTCTGTCGGTTCCAGGTCCGCTAACGAACAATCACCCATTTCAGTTGAAAACTGTCGAAGGTCCGCTCACGCTGCTCACTGAAAACGCAGCCTTAGAATGAAACATCCTGCATAGACAACGGCAGGTAGTTACCCTTATAATATAACTCATCATCATCATCATCATTGGCTTTTAATAGTCCACTGTTGGACATAGGCCTCAACAAATGAGCGCCATAGCGACCTGTCTTCAGCTTACCGCATCCAGCATCTGCCAGCAGTCTTTCGCAAATCGTCATCGCACCTGATCGGAGGGCTACTACGTTTGTAGAGTCGCGGTCTCCACTCAAGAACACGTTTACCCCAGCGGTTATCGGTTCATCTCGAGATATGGACAGCCCACTGCTACTTCAGCTTGCTAATCCTTTGAGTTATGTCGATAACCTTAGGTACCATTAAAACTAGCCAAGGTCAAATTGACTAGTTTGAAGGTTCCTATGTGAGGTATTTCCAGGTATTTCATGGCACAAGTACATGAATTCAATGGAACAGCCAGGTCGGTTGCTGCTACGACTCTGTGATTATTTTTATTACATGTTTGTAATCGTAAGTAGCTGTTTGGTATAATATGAGGTAGGTACACACAAGTAGTAGGACACAAGTACCTGGGTAGGTAGGACTTATCATTGTTGTCATATGTTGCATACTAACCAAGATAATAAATAAATAATGCTGGACAATTTACAGAGCATTAGCTAGCCCCAAGCTAAGCAGAGCTTGTGTTATGATACTAGATAACTGATATACATATACCAATACATTACATTGATAGATATTTTTTTCATACATAGAAAACGACCAAAACACCCGGTACAAATACATGCAGATCATACAAATATTTCTCCCAAGGCGGGAATCGAACCCGCAACCTCCTGCGTCGAAGGCGGACCTTCGCCCACCGTGCCACAGAGGTCGTCTTATGACTACGGCTAACATTTATCTCTCCGAAACCAAAATTTTGAATAAAGATAATTGATAATGTACTCATTTAAGTGAAGTCTTCTACTGAGTAAATAAAAATCTATAAGATTATTGATCGGGTATTTATCGCATACCTTTTGCTTTCTATTCCCCAACGTTTCAACAGCGTTTCAGCGATCGTGGTCACCCCGATGTCGCCCCGTGACCACGATTTATTTTATATATTATATATATATCAAAATTACGATATATCACAAGGACCCCCTTTGTGATATATCGTAATTTTTGCTAAACCCCTCTCCCCCCCCCCCCACCTTTCGAGCTTAACGTGGTTAAGGCTGGTCTTTCGAAAAAATCAACATTTTCATGATCTTTGATATCCTACTGCTGATCCAATATGAAATCTAGGATTCTTAGACTCCTACACCTAATATTCCATTTCATTTTGTACAAAGCGCCAAGATAGTTTTAATATCTAAAATATCTCAATTTCTAAACATATTTGCCTTCTTCTTCCAAACTATATAATTTACTGACTTGATTTTTGTACTGAAATATAAAACAAAAGCAGGATAACAGATTCGCCAAAGTAAATATTTGATTTCTTGAATCGTACTCTTGCAATAAAAAGAAATCTTCACACGTTCTGCTCTGTCACGCACCTTTGAACGCGAAATCCTATGTCAATCCTTTTCACAAAATAGCCTGGGAAGAGGCCCCTTAATGGACGGCCCCAAGGACTTGAAATCGATGGAAGTATTCGTAAGATAGCGCGTAGGTACAACCCGCACAAATCATTCAGGAATCATCTCACCGGCGGCGTCAGCGAGCTGCTAGCCTTCCTAGAGGACATCGGGTGGCTTGATTAGCAACCCACCACCCGACACGCAAAAAGGGCCCACCTGTGGCCTAGTTGCGGAAACCAGTCCAGAAACAAGTAACAAATAAGTAAGTAACACTCAGGAATCAATCAATGAAATGGAGTCTAGCGGTAAAGACCTTTCTGTTTTAAAAAAATATTTTATCTGTTACATAATTTCTGACTTACAAATTATAACCAGCAATACATCTTGAAAGACTGAACATAGAGTCGTAAAAATGAGGTCACACCATACAATGTGTTTGAACTGTTCTAATTTGTTTCTATTATTTCATTGTATGTTTCTTTATTAATAATAAATAAATAATGCTGGACAATGAAGATCTTAATTTTGGGAGGAAATATTGTGTAGGTACATTAATATTAGTTGTAATTATTTTTGGCTGTTAAATAAATAAAGTCGGTACATTATGAATTAACTACGTCAAATCTTCTCGTCATCCATACAGCAATGCTTAAAAACGAAAGCTTTCAATCAGTGCGTATTACCCATCATGACCTACGGAGCTGAGACGTAGACACTCACGGTAGGGCTGGTCCACCAGTTTAAAGTCGACCAGCGAGCTATGGAGAGAACTATGCTCGGTGTTTCTCTGAAGGATAGGATTTGCAACGAATACATCCGACAGAAAACTAAGGTTATCGACATAGCTCAAAGGATTAGCAAACTGAAGTGGCAGTGGGCTGGCCATATTTCGAGAAGAACCGACAACCGCTGGGGTAAACGTGTTCTTGATTGGAGACCGCGACTCGGCAAACGTAGTGTAGGACGCCCTCCGACCGGGTGGGATGACGATTTGCGAAAGACATCAGTCTTTCGGCAGATGCTGGATGCGGCAAGCTGAAGACAGGGCGCTATGGCGCTCATTAGGGGAGGCCCTATGTCCAGCAGTGGACTGATATAGGCTGATGATGACGATGAATATGATGATGACAGCAGCGCATCTTGCAACAATTTTGATTATTAATCCATTTGTATTATATTCAAGTCAAGCATCAGCACAATTTATGCATAGTAGAAGGAAAGTAGAAGGTAGGTACTTAGCCGCTTATTATTGTAAAAAAGTAAATTTTTGTCTACGTGAAACAATGGGTTAGGTAGGTTCCCCACAACAAAATGATTGGTTAGAGACAAGGTCATTCATTTATATCAATTTGTATGAGTTCAAATCATTCAAATTTATCTCCTTGATTCTGTCAGTCTTCAAATTAGTTCAAGGGTATAATGATGTTGCTTCAATATGTATATTATTATCTTTTTATTTTATTTCATAGCAATCATAGAATGGATGTGATAAACTACGTTTTAAATTCCTGAGTGGCTGCGAATGTGTGGTAGCACCATTATTATGACGATCATAGTAGATATAAGATATAGTGTTTCGATCTTAAACTATACTTACTGTGACGAATTAACAGCTCTATCTTTTTTCTTCTCGAACATCCTGTGCGACCATCGATCAAGGTTAGGGTCGGCCTCTGTGGCGCGGTGGGCGAAGGTCTGCCTGCGACGCAGGAGGTTGCGGGTTCGCTTCCCGCCTAGGGACAAATGTGTGTACGATCTGTAGACATTTATTCAGGGTGTATTGGTCGTTTACTATGTACCTATAATAAAAAGTATCTATCTATGTATTATGTTGTATTATATATTTCAGTTATCTAGTACCCATAACACAAGCTCTGCTTAGCTTGGGGCTAGATGATGATGTATGAATTGTCCAGCATTATTTATTTATTTAGCTCACACTGACTCACACCAAAAGTGACGTGACGCGAGGCATCTCGAGACGCAGCGCGGCGCCGCCGGGGAGTTTTCATATTATGTCATTAAAATTTGTATGTTTGCGTTGGTTCTTAAACGAGAGCTAGACTATGGTCAACGGGGAGCCTGTGATAGGACGACAGACAATATGACAAGTACAACCTGACGGCACCATTCAATTCTGTACTCTTATGCCAGAAATATGCAAAGGTGTTGAAAAGATAACCAAATGGTCCAACAGTCCTGATACCGTAACGAAAGCATATGGTCTTTGGAAGAGCGTAACTAAGAGTTAATTTGTAATAACCACGTTTGCTTTAAGTGCCGTTTTAGGAACAACACTCTCGTTTAGTCGCTTTCTGCAATCTAGCTAGATGCGCTTTCTGTCATTGATACAGTAAAAGAGGTTTCACAAGCAAAATTAAATACTGTTGATGACGCATTCATTACAAATGTAAGCGGGTTAACTACGAACCTTATTTGTGTTGGAGTAAGACCAACGTTTCATCTTACTTGCGTAACGCGCGCATCTAGAACCGCACTCACCCTGTGCGGTTCTAGACGCGTGCGTTCCGCATCCCTCCGAGCACTGCGCGCCCTCGCTCGCTTTGAAACGTTGGTGTGTTGATGACGCATTCATTACAAATGTAAGCGGGTTAACTACGAACCTTATTTGTGTTGGAGTAAGACCAACGGGGACTTCTTCCTTGCGGAACGCGCGCATCTAGATCCGCACTCACCCTGAGTGCGGTTCTAGACGCGTGCGTTCCGCATCCCTCCGAGCACTGCGCGCCCTCGCTCGCTTTGAAACGTTGGTGTTCTTCCAACACAAATAAGGTTCGTAGTAACCCGGTTACATCCGTAATGAATTCGTTAAACTACGATAGTTTTCATGTTGATGAGGCCTTAAGAAAAATATATGAGGAACAGAAATAATGGCAGAAAAACAAATAAAAAAACAAGATTGCCTCGCTCGAACAGCCCGAAATATCAGTCTACAGGACTAACCACTCCAACGCCATCGCATCGGAGACCAGGGTCAGGTCCAGAAACCTGTTATAGATTGTCCTTCTTTATCCCTTTATTGGACCAAATTTTATATGACTTATGAATTCGTCTGTCTGAAGAAGTGCTCAACCTTCAAACTTCGTCTGCCGTCGCCTTCGACTGCTTCTTCGACAATCTGTCGAAGATACCAATAAACCATTATTGGTGATAGGATACAGTGATATGGCCTTGAAAAGAATTACAATGCTCGATCAGGTCTACACAAATACTTTGAGTACCTAACCATAAAGTCAGTCTGGATCCAGAATATCTTTTATGGATGAAGAAGTAGCAGCGGACAAAAAGACACAATGAGCATATACCGAACACAGATCTGGAAGTCCTCAAGGCAACGGATGGGCACACGTTTCCTGCAATAAAAACGCTAAGCCATATATTAGCCAAATTGCAAGTGAGTGTTGCCACAGTCGAAAGGTCATTCTCCGCTGTACGCCGCTTAAAACATGGCTGCGCACGCGGACAGGGGAGGAGTGTCTTTTCTGACTTGTACTCCCAGTACTCCAATACATCCACAGAAATGTCCTGGTTAATATAGGTAATATATTATATACAAGTTAGCCAAAAGCGGCACAAGACGCGTCAACTTTGTTATGTTAAAATGCTAAAACTTTTTTTACTTGTGATTTTTAACCCTATACCCTGGCAAAATAAATGAAAACCCCCAAAAATGAGATCTTTGATTCGCCCCTGTTAGAGACACTCTATTTTGACAGGATTGAAGTTAATTTGATTAATATATTTATTAAAACATAGTACCTAGAAACTCACATTTTTCACAAAGCATTATCCAGCCACAAGCTTAACAGAACTAGTGTTATGAGATAACTGATAATTATACATAATAAATTACAATACATAAATATTATTTATTATACACAAAAAACGACCAGCAGGGCTATTTTAATTCATTCGATTCGTTTCCGGAGCGGAAACGTCTGATTCGAATTCGATTTCGCGAACGTTATTTTGATTTCGTTGCGGATTGATGATCGAAAGTATGAAACTCTCCTAACAAGGATCCAAATGTCAAATTTTTTCGAATCCGCTGGCTTAAAATAGCGTTCTTCGACAAAGTTTTTGATATCGAATCCGAAGGCCTTTCCGACGAATTAAAATACCCCTGCAGAACATCCCGACGATTTGAAGATCGATAATGCTATCTCTATGGGGTACAAACTAAATCAAACTCACTAAAGTCTAAGATTCATAAAGGTAGGTAGGCTAGATAAGGTAGGCTACGGCTGTCACTAAACAGGTCTACATGGTGGAGCTCAAGTAGAAACTTACGCTTGAGATAGTAAGGTACCTACATAAACGCCTATGAAAAGGGGTCATAGGCTTATGTACCTTACTAGGCCTTATTCTTCTAAATTTTACCTTTACACTACGTTTGTATTAAAAAATGTTCCTGATATTATTATGTGTGCAATGCGGAATGAGGACAAAATATTATCACAACATTTTGACTGTTTTGGAAGTAACTCAGTCCCTGTTGGAATTTTAACTACAAAATTTTCTTGCGTCTGCCGAATCGGTTTTATCAGGCGCTTCGAGACGGCATGATCATGCCACTTGTCTAACCCCCGAATACTTTCAGGAGGCCAACCGGGAAAACCAATAATAATAAGAACAAAATCGATTGTTTTAAAAATCGAATCGGTAAAGCATTATGACATTACAATTTAACTATCAACCAGCAAATAAGAGAGTGGAGTAACTGTAGCTAGTATACATGTACTCCGTAAAATAGGTAATATATGAATCTAAGCTTGAAAGTAGTCAGACTGATAAAATATGTGTACAACATACATGCGAATATACTAAACTAAACGAAGAAAAACCACAGGTCCAGTGAAAGCCGATGCGGTACATGCGTACCTATGTGTGTGTGGTACCTACGCAGACCTGGAGGGAGCTACTTTCGATCTCGACTCGCTCGCACTTTTCGTATTGTTCCCTTAGAAAAGTGAGATTTAACTTTACCTTTTCTGGGTGTTGACTCTGCATACAACCTATTTAGTAAAATTTTAATAACCTTTCTTCAAAACCTAACAGAACATAATTAATTAATGAAAAAATTTCGAGCAAATAAAAATCAAACACTATCTGTAAATAGAACACAACACACACTTAAAAATTCATTGTAATATAGTGGCAACAAGAGTTAGAGTGTAGCAAGGAGTTTTTAGAACTAGAAAATCCAACTTTGAACTTCGAGTTAAAAAAATATACATTCAAATCCAAGGGCAAGGGGTTTAAAGATTTTATTTTATTCATTTTATTTGATTTGATTTTATTTAGTTAGGTCATCCAATAAAAGAGCACACAGCTAGATTAATAAGTCAATTATTTGGATCTTACGTCCATGGTGTATTGCACAGATGTACTAGGGATGCTAACGCATGTGTATTGTATGGTCTTTATAGATAAAATTTTAATAAAGAGGTTGTATTCATTTTTGCAAAAGCTAATACATTTTATAATACGAACATTTTCTAACCAAAGAGGTTTAATTAATTTTTGCAACGAGTTTGTGAGAGTCAAAGAAGTTGTGTGTCTATGGTGCCATAGAGGTGCCTACCTGACGTCCTCTGAACTCTTACTGTCAATTAAAAAAAAACACAGTGACCTGGAATTTGAACGCGGGACTAATCGATATGTCACTAACTGCTGCTCGCGGCTTTGCTCGCGTTGTTAAGGTTATTTCCATCCCATGGAAACTGATTTATAGGATATAGAGTAGCCTAAGTTACTTTCCATCTCTTTAACTAACTCTATGCAAAAAAATTAAGTCGATTGGTTGCTTAGTTAAGGCGTGAAGGATGGACAAACTAACACCATTTCGCATTTATAATCTACACTAATATTATAAAGAGGAAAGATTTGTATTTCTGTATGTATCGAATAAACATAAAAACTACTAAACCGATTCCAAAAATTCTTTTGCCGTTCGAAAGTGATAAAGATGATAGAGATGATCTCTAACATCTTTATCACTGGGTAACATAATATAATGCGAAGCTAGGGCGGACCGCTAGTATAAGAATAAAAGTATTGAGCACTTTTAAAAAAAGAATTAGTAAAATCTAACTCAACAAAGAGGTTTTACTGCGTTTTTAGGATCGTATTGTTACTATCAGTGAGTTCGTAAAGCTTATGGTAGAGCCTTCCAACCCGTCCACTGATAATAACTACTTACAAGTGATAGTTCAAACTTGAAAGTGATTTAGTTATTGTGCGCGTTGCGTGTTTTACAACAGCATCTAGTTTTATCTATCTTACCTTCCACAGGGTTTGATTCTGGAACTTAATTATAAGCTTTACTATGGAACATTTCCTAAGTTAGGTTATGTGTAATATATATTATAAGTTAGGCATTTCAGGTGTTAGTAATGTTAGTTATATGAAGCTTTTCATTCACGCAAGATATTATGATTTAGGCGGATTTAGAATCACAATAACCAATGGATAGACTGTATGCAACAGTCTGCAGTTAGTTCAATTGTTTCAATTGTAATTGCTAAGTTTCAAGTTAATTCTATCATTTGATTAATTCCTTTTTTTTTTAAAGATTTCTGTCTACTAATGGCGATATTGACCACTATTTCTAAGTAGGTTTTATTAGTAGTTTGTTATGACTGTTGGACAAAAACAACTAGTGAACCAAAAATTTAGACAAAAGTAAAAATGGAGATGCGGTACGTTCTTCGCGCGCCAACTCAACAAATGCCCTGTGTTATTTTGCAACCAAACGGAAAGAAACGCTATTTCCAATATTAATTCGCATCATATCTAATATAATGAACAACAAAGATTTAAAGACGTAACTGGACCGAGATAAAAATAGACTACACATGCACGGCGACCACAACAAGATGTGTATAGATTGCTATCCTTTTTTACGCATGAATATATCGTATATTCCTATCTTTGTCTGCAAATATCGGAAACACGAACGCTGGTGGCACCCGCCACGTCGGTCCGACTATGACTGAGATGGGTGGACCTAATTGGACCTATTTTGAACCTTCCACTTCAGAGAAGCCATCACCTTGTCTTCCTTTTTTACTTTCATGTAAGACCAAAATATAGGTATTTAGGTACACTTAGACCAATTTCCTAAAAATCTAACCATAACGCATACATATAATAATGCTTTTTAATTTTTTCGGAGAAAGTTTGTTAAGTTTTTGAGAGCTTGGGTAAGTAAGTAAGACGGGCTCAAATTGTATACCTACTTAGGTATTGTTCGAGTAGGTGTATTGTAGGTATATTTGTATATTCTTCTAGTCTATAATTTTAACCAATGAGCAAATATTTAAATGCAATTAAATGAATTTTTTATTTTCATTTCATTTCCATTTAATTTAATTATAATACCTTCCTACCTTAGGAATACTAACACAAATATAAGATCACTTTGCCTACAAAATTACTACAAATTATGGATCATTGTTGACTGGAATATAATTACTTTGTTTATCTATAGGGAGGTGATCCGAACATCTAGTCGGAGACCGACCACAGGACATCTTTCCCTCCATTATACCTTAAACTACGAGATGATCCATCGAGTCTTATTTATAGAATTGCCTGGTCACACCTCTAGGTCCACAGAAAGGTATTCTAGTTGGGCTATACCTGTCATCGGACAAATTTTCTCAGATAAATTACAATATACTGAGCCTGCGAAATTGCTATTATGATCTTCGTTTGCTTAACTAACTCAATAAAACCCACAAGGTTTGGATTATAAGTTAATTGATAATATATATGTACTTATCCAACCATTATACTAACGTCAATTAAAATGAACTTCCTGCAGCCAACATTCAGTGAGTAATAAGACGACCTTACAATAAATCGGCGCACGCTTTCCCGGGACCACTAGCCCTCGTTATCAGTAGCTCAAGAGCCTAATCACTTTCATTGCAACCCCGCGGAGGAGGTCGGCGGAGCCGCGAGCTATCGGCTATCGGGCAAGCAGTATTGTGCGCGCGGTGAAGGCGCGCAGGCGTCGCGACATGAGTGTGTTAGTGTGCGTCGTCCCCGCCCTGGCCGCATTCTGACGCGCACCAGCCGCCGAGCGAAGCGCGCCGCCGGGCATGGAGCCCTGCTACACCCTCGCACCTGCCGAGGACCTACTGGGCGACCAGGTACCACAGTCCAACTCCTCCCGCGCCCGCGTGCGCGACTCCTTTCAATACCAAACCACCCTCACGTTCTCTCCTGTGTTTTAGTGAATTTCGCGCTAACGGTATACCGGAATGTGTCAAACTGAATATGATCCAGAGATATGCGATTCGGTTTGTAGATATCACTATTCATAATAATTATCAATTATTTTTGTGTCAGTTCTACTTTTGTATGTTTATTTTTTGATTTCTCCGTACATAACGCGCGCCGCTCCGTGTTAACGATTTGTAAGTAGAGAGAATGAGTGTCAATGTCGAAGAGAGATGGATTATAATTGTTAAAAAACACTATAATTTTTTCTATTGAAGCCGTTGTAGGTTGATTAAGTGTATATGTTGATTAATATTATTCGTAAGACAATGTTCAAAGTAAACTACTAATAACTCATCGTAGAAAACTAGCGCGTACCGGTGGCATTGTTTACTTTAGTGTTTTACGGACATATAAAAAGCGAAAATATGTACATAAATATGATTAAAGAATTACCTATAGTATTTTATTTAATTACGTAGGTATATTAAATAATAATTAAGCATTAACGAGCAGCATTATCTCTCGCTAACCGGACTCCATATGCAAAATCAGCACTTCACCACAGATGAAGTAATGTGGTAGGTACATGATGGGTAAGGTGTCGAGAAGAACTAGACTAGATTTTTATGCCCAATAGTGGCAAATACTTAATAGTAACTAAATTTTTAATAGTAAGAAATAAAAAAAAAAGAAATTAGGTACCTAATCCGAGCCTTATCAGGGACGAAACCGACAGCGCGTCGTCGATTACAACCGCGACAAACATAAACATCTTAAAAAAATTATAACAAAATCCAAAATTAAAGTGTTGTTTCAAACACTTGATATACCTACTTATAAAAATATTAAGATGCATATTAGAATAAATGCAGATTTTGCAAAAAAAATCTAACAAAAGACATCAACGCGTCGCGCCATCGTCGTCCGACGGCAAGGGTTATATTACGTAGCTGATAGTAACTATAGGTACTACTTTATCGAGTAGATAGGAAACAACTCTTGTACTATTTTTTACGTATGTACATAAACTACCCAAAAACTTAATTAGCAATATGAATAAATTCAGACTTCTCTTAAAGCAATACATATATTTATGATTTTCGCGGTATTCGCTGACCGAGTCCACAGCATTACGGTATTGTACATTCACGGGATAAAAAAAATATGGTAATTATTTTCTTACAAAATAATTAGAAATATAAATGAAACTAAACTAATTTTATAAATAAATATAAAAAAAAAATGTTTGATTATGTTTTGGAGCTCACTGATTCAAAATAAAGCATATATCTAATAATAGGATTGGATAATGAAGTATTTGTGGTTGCTTTGTTGATTACGCGTTTACATCAATGATTTACAATAAAACGTCTGTCGTATATTCATACTAAATAGTTGAAACCATTAAATGTTTTACGTGTACATAAATCTCCATAGACATCATTTAATAGTATTAAATCAACAGTTAACGAGAAACAAGAAACCGTTTGTTGAATGATTGCCGAAATATTGCAATTTGTATGAAGAAATCTTGTTTATGATTCGGATCTATTAGCTTTTACTAGGCTGGTGCTTTGTGAGAGATTGATTATTATTAAAAGCTTTAGTATAGAGGAATGCTGAAAGACCAAGCCTCTCTATCTTCTTTCTTCTAGATTTCCAGGTATCAAATATTGAAACCTAATATGTATCAGTATTTCATTTAATCTGCACGCTTCCTGGTATTGATCTGGATCAGTTGATTTACCTGTCTATCTGTAGATTGTTAGCAACAGTCTGCAGTTAGCTCAATTGTTTCAATTGCAAGTATTATTTTTAATTTACCTAAATCTATTAATTGATTGTAATTTTCTTATCATTTAAACACTCCTTATTTTGTATTTTACATGATACACAATAGCTAACTATGTTGAATCTCGCTTGAACTATATTTTACTCGGAACTTAAACCTGAGTGCTCAATGCGAGATACATTCCTTGCTCTTGCTCAGTTATAAAATTGAAAATTAAACCGACATGAAATTGTAAACAGAGCAAGAGTTATTCTTCGGGAATAACTTCATTATCGGGAACAACTACATTCTCCATAAAATAACGAAAGAAATAGATGAAAATCCATAAAAAACCTACAGCCGAACATAGAAACTAATCCTCTTTTGTTTTCGCCGGTAAAAAAATACAAGCCCTTATAACAGTCGGTAGTTCAGATTCACAAAGCAAATATTCGTCCAGCAATTAAATGAAATCGTAGAGTTCTACTAATATTAAATAGGCGAAAGTTGTTTAGGGGGCGACCTATGACACCATTTTGTATAAAAAAATTATATAAATAAATCAGAAATCATCTAGCGTCTGTGGTATCTAAGACTAGCCACTAAGTACTTTTTCGTCCTGTTTTTTGTAATTTACAGCGTATCATTTATTGGTGGTTTAGTAAATAAATATAATACTCACAGATTATGTAGTGATCCATAAGTGTTGGCTCAAATTAAACACATTAGTACAGTTTCTACTTGGCTAAAATGTATGCTTACATTTTAGTCAAGTAGAAAACTACACTCTGCATACAGTATTTACAGATGAGTCCAATGACACTATTGGAGCAACAGTAACTTTTACAAATCATCATTTTCATCCGCAACCTAACTTCACCCACTGGTAGGTAGGTATAGGCCTCCTAACTCTTGTGCCACTCCACACAGTCCTGCACCAATGTCATCCAGGTTTACCCCGTGATGTTGGTAGTATCATATACACATTCTTATGTTTTGTTTGTCTATGGTATCCGCCGTAGTGTCCGCCTGTCTCGTCGCTGAACGTCCTACACTTCAGTACCCCTTAAAAGGAGGTTGTTTTGGTTTTTTTAACCTTTTTTGCTTCTAAAGAGGATCGACTTCGATGACTTTTTCGCTTTTAAGTTGAAAATTATCCTAAAATGGACTCGTAACCCCGAGGGATTACTTATTTCTACCTAGATATCGATAAAATGTAGGTAAGTCTATTGTTTGCATTTGTTTTACCATTAATTTCTAGGTGTATACTTATATACTTGCATACACATGAAGCTTTTGACGTATCTACCTTGCAAGACGATAGACTAGGTCGTGCCAAGGTTTTTTTGTCCGATGTAAGGATATTGACATAATTTTCAGAACTTGATGCGGCCTATAAAGTTATTATATCCTAGAATGAACCACAAATCTCTAAAAGGAGGTACTTACATGAGAAGCGGATTTTTAAGATTTATTCTTTAACACCTATTGCTGTAACTGCTTACGAAACACACCATGTTTTAGACTTTCAAAATCTATTAACAAGTCAGCGTTCACAACGAATGCTTTTATCATTACCTATTTAATAGCATTTCAATAAGACAATTATTAGGTTTAAACATTACGCAGTTTTATGCGACCTTATTAAATTCGTTAAGAAACTGCAGGCCGAGTCAGTAAATAACGGAAATAATTTTACTTGTGAGTAAAATAAAATGGAAAATCATCAAATAAACGACAGATGAAACAGTTATGATATTTTATTGTCTGCCATATAGACGGCGGCACTGAATAACATTAACATATCTCAGTCATTCTCCTATTTTATAATTTTATATTGCCATGAACGTTAATAAATACTTCGACATACAATATTAGAATTATATTAGATCGTTCCTAGTTTCAAAGATTTTTTATTGTTAAGCTGATTGCAATTTTCTTAGCTGTTGAAGTTCTCATATAAAACTTAGTGTCACCTGAATATATAAACGATCTTTTATTATTAGGTAATATAATTTAAGTAATATAAACATTTATTTGTATAAATTATCGATAAGCTCTTATTCACAGACGTGTGCCTGACACTTGACCTGGCTAAGTATACCTATACAATATGGTGATCAAAGCCAATCTTTTTCATGGATACCAATTCAAAGGTTAACACAAACGAGCTACTGCTAACCATCTTTGGTGGACATCTCTAGCTGTATTGATAGCCGAAAAAAAGGTTATTATTAATAATGTCCCCCTACACTTTCGAATTTGTCCACGGCAGCCAGTCTCAATCGAGATTGTCTCCATACATGGCTCAAGATTGGGTCTTGTACGCGGAAAATAATTAAAGTATCCTTGAAAAATCGTTATCTCCTTGTGTAGAAAAGAGATGACAAGCACACTAGCTTTTCAATTTCCATTTAGAATGTTGCCTATAGCTTGAAGAGACAATTT
This sequence comes from Eupithecia vulgata, assembly GCA_946478455.1. Lineage (NCBI taxonomy): Eukaryota > Metazoa > Arthropoda > Insecta > Lepidoptera > Geometridae > Eupithecia > Eupithecia vulgata. The sequence continues at coordinate 13,663,330 of OX297859.1, read as the reverse complement.
GCTCGTTGTTTATTGGATGAAGATAGCCAAACACATCAGTGTGGCCGTTTTGTTTCTAGTCTGCATTAATAGACTACATTTAATCTAGTGTGGAAACTCAGAAAGTTCATATAAGAAGCTACCAAAGTACCGTTGAGATGGCGCGATTTCTATTATAATAGTCAATTGGTATGGTTTTGCAGATTGTCCCTGGCGGCGGACGTTGGGGAGCATCGCACGCCGGTATACTGGACTCCTGGTTTCAGATGCAGGTTAGTCTTATCGTACTAAAGCTAAGAATTGAAGCATATTTGTTCCGCTCCCCAGCAGCATGGGGATTATTGCATTACCTTTTTATTATGCCACCAGTTGGCATTGGTGTTTGTTTTTGTCTATCTTATGTGGTCGCTCAACCTCGATGGCGCGACTGGTGGTGTCACTATGGTGTCTTAATATGATAGGGCCCTAAGGCACTTCAATTGAGTGCTATGTTAGTGGCTGTACAAAGTTTTCCCCTAGGCAATGACGGGACTTGTAAGATGATTTCTGAGGATTTCATATTCCATTGGTGGATTTGCATCTACAAAAGAAAATATAGGTACGATGTCATCAGTTTTGCTGGATAACAGCTTAGTACTTCCGTGCATGGTTAAAAAGACCGATGGTTGAAAAAACTACAAAATATCGGACTTCAAACTACTTTTTTTCGATTTCAACTCTCTTCTCGGGGAAAAAAGAAACAGCAAAGTTCCACTAACTTTGCTGTTGGTCCTTTCATAAAAATCTCTAATAAATATCTAGATAAGATAATTTTGATAAAGCAAGTGAATTTTAATCAATTAAAATATACCTTTTCATTATAAGACCAATTTCTAATTTGTTTCTTTTCTTAAATTGAAATTTTCTTAACCATGTATATAAACCTAATTGAATAGAAATCTGATTCAGAGCGCTTCATAAAAGGAGCGCGTTGAGATCTTTTGTATGAACGAGATGCGCTCACGTTACATTTTATACAATCTAAAAAATTTAATTAATGCTTGATTGCTTGATTGAAATAGTGATGTAATAATTTTTTAATTGAAGAATAATCGAGAAATTGCACCGATCGCTATGTTTTGTTTATATTTAGTCCGACTTTTGTGTTTTAGTGTAAGTACTTATAGTTATAGGTTTTGATGTAAACGTAATTTGATTTTCTAATGATTTTTTTATTTATTCAGTTGTTTCATGTGTACATTGTAAGTTCGTATGATATAGTGAGATCATGAACCATTTCGTCTGTCATTTATCCACGCCAGTAGATAGCGATTATATTCATTCTATAAACGACTCTTTAGTTTACTAAACAAGCAAAAAGCTAAATCAATTACCACCTTACTCATAATAGTCTTCTATAATAATCTTCTATATAATATAATAATCTTCAAACAGTTGATAAGCGGGCCGAATTCTGCTAACCAATGGCTTTGCTATGATGATGGTAACGTCACAAAATTGTCCTTAGATGAAACAAAATATAGATAGTGCGTGCAGCGCTATTTGAAGATATTGATAGAATGGTTTCAGCTTTGATACGCGTCCCTTCATCGGTATTTTCTTTCATCAAAGGTAATACATAATATAACATAGAAGGAGACAGATTTGCCATGTTTTTACATTGTTTATTCGACAATGTAGAGTAAGAGTTATCAGACGGATAACTTTTACTCACCAACGAATAACTCTTAATTACCAACTTATTGTTAATAATGATGATGACAGTCACTTAAAACCAAAATTTTGTATTTACCGAATTATACATACCTGAGCCATAGATTACGAAACACGTATTATATGTTTTATTTGGATTGAAATTTATTACTATTTTTAATTAAATAATACTACAAAATTTAGCAATTCGCCATTACATGTTATAGACTGACACAACTTGTATTTAAGCCTTTTAGAGTGAAATTGAATTGAATTGGAATTTGATTGAAATTGCATTTTAATATGCTCAATTTTCAAAATTTTTGAAAATCCCTTTTTTTGCAAAAGTAAGTTTAATTTTGTATTCAGTAGATGTCTTAAAAATCTTTAATTCTTAAAGTTAGTTCTGTCATCATGTCTATTAGGTGGATAATATTTTAATGCTCATGGAGTTAAATGTGTCCATGACACGCTCCAACGGAATCAAAATTGTATAAAAGTCCAAATAATGGCCAGATTACCGATTACTGAATACATCAATTTACACGGTACATAAGTTGTGGAGACACCATTGTCGATGCGCACCGACCGTGGCCTGTATGGGAATCGGTAATATTCGATAAGGGGAGCTAATAAGTGTAACATGACTTCTGAGTGGGTAAAAAGTTATGATTAAAACCTTTATTGACCTCTCTATTGCTCAGGCCAGCACGAACACATATGTGGTGCCAAATTTATCCCACTCATATATCAGTCATATTTCAGTTTTGTAAAACTATTATTTAGTTTGCTAAAAGATAAATAAAGTCACATCTTATATTATAAATGCGAAAGTTTGGATGGATGGATGGATGGATGCTTAACGGATCGAGTTGAAATTGAACTCAGTAAGCATGGGATATAAATAATCTTTCGACGTTTCTATAGAAACAAAGTGTGCAAAGCCGCGGTTAGAAACTAGTATTAAATATAAATAAATAAAGCTGTACAACTCATACAGCATTATCTAGCCCCAAGCTAAGCAGAGCTTGTGTTATAATTATAATGATTGTATCAGACTGAAATATTGCATAGATATTATGTAATTTTATTACTGTATCCCGGGACTTTTTAGGAAGAGAAAACGCGTATGTATTTCGCTTTTGTACGCGACTTGCGTACAAAAGCGAAATACTTACTTATCTTACGGTTTATCTCCGCTAAAATTCTCCATTCAAGCATTTACCTATACAAGATGGACCACCTTGTGGGTAGTTCTGCCAGCACCGAGTTAGTTTTTCCTGAGAGTCTCTGGAAAGTATACCCAATGGAGCACCGATTTTTAGGAGCACGACTTAGATCCCTAGTTGACTTACTTACACTCGAATACTCAAACGCAACTCAGATTTAAGCACGTCTCAAGTCGTGTTTTTTTGACAGTTTTCAATGAAAATGTGTCATAAATTCGTCACTTGAGACGCGCTTAAATCTGAGATGCGTTTGAGTATTCGGGGGTTAGGCTGTCAAATCTGTTTTCTTAGATTTATCTGCCATCATATTCTTCGCTTTTTCAACTTTATACTTGAAATAGCGTTGTACTCAACCTGGCTTACGCTGATGCCGGGTAGAAAGTAAACTCCTGCTCCATACCTTTCTAGGCACTCTTCATCATGCTGAATCAACAAGGTGTGTGAATTCTTTTTTTAAAGTCTTCAAGGAAGATTCTGTAAGCTGCTGTGCCAACTGGTTCCAATCAATAAATACGACGGCTTAGATTTTTAGAAAATAGATTTAAGAGTAAATATTAGTTGTAATTATTTTATCAATAAATATAAATAAACAAATAGAAATCCGTCATATCGTCAGTCGGTTAAAGTGCTCAAGTGAGCAAAAACAGGTGAACTTCGCTCTCTTTTCACTCCCTTTCATAATCTAATGGAAATCCAGTCGGCAGATCGACCCGACTGGGGACAGTTCAGGCCCAGAAGCAACTGCTCAACCTCTAAGTGCTCTAAACACAGGCCATAGACTATTTACAAGCAAAGCTAGGTTGAAAAATCTTTCTATCATCAGATATGGTATTTACCCATCTTGCAGACACGTAGGAACATTCTAGTTCACTAGCATCGAGGAAATACTTACAATCAGTTGTGGCAACCTGATATCAGTAAGTGATTATAACCGGGCGGGTGTGTTGTATTTTTTGCAGCTATTTATTGTAGTGCAGGAGACAACCACTAAGAAATTATAAGAGATTGTACTTTGTATTACATACTACATAAGCAATAGCAGAGAGCCGATGGTTTTCTTCTTTTGACATAAGTCGGAATTGATTAATTGATTAAATTTGACATAATCATCATCAGCAGTAGTCCACTGTTAGACATATGAGGGAATACCCTAGACAGAAATGGTAAACTTTATGTTGGAGACTAGGTGAAGCAGTGAACTCGTTAATAACGTAATGGAACAACTACGAGCATGTGTTCATTACACGAGTCACTTAGAATATTGTATATAGGTTTTTCTTAGCTCGAATATTGCCTGTTAGTTTGAATATAAGCCCACTAATAGCATAACGTTGAAAATGCCTGCAGATATTCAGGTGTAATGTAAGCTGTGTGTAAGTTTGGTTATGTGAGTTTTCACTCTGTAAATATAAATAAAAAAAATAGTGAGATTTTGCATTGTTTAAAATTACCATAAAACATTTGAAAGTATATAATTAAATACATTCTCAAATAATTTCAACTGTGCGTATACCAACCATTACGTAATCTCCGGCCCGCCTCAAATTATGAACACAAGATTTTTTTTGTGGAATGAAGTGATGTTACTAATTGCGACCAGTCTCTCGATCTACAATGAACGGAAAGTTAGTTTTTTCACTACTGAACGAAACATAAACGTAACTAAACGTTGGTAATTTGATCGATGTTTTTTTTGTTTTATTTAATGTTAATAATCCAAGTGTTACGCGCACGTAATACTGATAAGAAATAATGTAGGTGGATTAAAGAAAGGTACTTAATTAGAAGTTTTAGATGTTAGGTGGAGTCCAACATCTCATCTCACAAGCTAACCTAACATGCACGTGGTACACCCTACAAGATAACGAACTAGACTCTGGTAAAAAATAATTACAACTAATATTTACACTTAAATCTATTTTCTAAAAATCTAAGCCACCACCAGAAGGCAGAGTGCCCAGAATGCTAGCAGCATTGCCACGTTGAATGGCAAAGAAAAATGAAATGAAAAAAAATGAAGTCTTCATTTTTTTTCAAAAAGATCAGAAAACATCAAAAAAGTCTTCATAATTTGATAACTCATGATATTTACTATTTTTAATTATTTTCCTCTAGTTTTATTTGAAACTTAACTTAAAATTGGCTCTGCCCTAAATCAACAGTAGGTACGGGATTGGAAGATTGGTCTTTAGTAACTCGTGAGGTGTTTCTTCATATAATATAAGAGGTGATTTCTAAACTTTTTTAAGAATAAAGACTTAGCGTCTTCACGAACGTGTTCGTGATGATGGGCAGAACCTGCAAGTTCACGTAGTGTTACTAATTCACCAATAATTACTAATAACCCTTTATAAGTAATACCTGTAAATCTTACGAGCCCATATTTGAATGCACATTATTGTGTTGGTTGGTAGCGACGCTTTTCCGGTGTACGCCAAGCTTTAGTCCACTCTTCATAGACTGCGCCACTACGTCCTATAGCTCCCAAAGAAAGCGAGTCACCAAGCGTAAAAAAATAAGCGTGGTGCAAACGGGGGGAGGAAGTTTAAGAAAACACTGACAGGTTTTTGTACACCTCAAAACCGCACCCTGACAACGTACATACATAACTTGCCCTAAAATGAGTTTGATACTTTTCTTTCTGGTTTTGTGATTTATTTGAGAATGTCTTCAATACCTTTTTTATCTGTTTTTTTTTGCACATGTTTACTTCATTGCTCCATCTTGCGAAATGTTGCAGTTAAATCTCGAGATAAATCCCAGTACGAAATGACTAATGTAATGTCATTGAGAGTACATATATTATTTATTCATAGTTCGCTTATTGTTCGTTTTGTTTTACGGTGTCTACCAAAAGTACCAGTGTAGTATGTTTATATTTTTTACTCTTACTTTCTCTCTCTCACTCATTGGTAAAGCACTGGTTCGAGAGTTCTGCTTTACCAATGAGTGTAATACTTCATTGCCTTTATGCGAGCCTTATTTATTATAATATTTATGTCAAAAAAATGGCACTTTCAGTCAGAAACTAGCTTAGGGCTCGTTATTTCATTCGCGTATTACTTTAGTGTTAGAAAGCTCAAAATCAGCTGAAACCTTGTAAGACTCGGAAATTTAAGGAAGCAGTTTTGCAAGTTGTTTGGAAAAATCTTGAACTACAATCCCCGTAATTTCATATTGAGTGTGAAGAAAAACGTGTCACACATACTTTTACAAACTTTCAATACAAATGGACTTAAGAATTACCTAAGAATCTGAAAGTCCCCCTACTATTATTATTTAACTTTTTTGTATTCCTGTAGTAAATTTAGCATTTATACACAGTATCAAGTCAATTTGAGCCACATGAAACATCGAAAATATGCCCCTTCCCCCCTTTCTTATAAAGTTTTCTTTTGGTTATTGGTGGGTTCTTTTGGTTCTTTTGGTTATTGGGTATACTCAGTACGTTCTGCAAAATGACAGGTCAATAGCATCTTACATTAAAAGTTACTGACAAATATCAGTAACCTTTTATTGTTACTGGCATTTGACAGTTTCGCTCCATACTAAAATTAGTACGGAGCTAAACTACGAATCTCAAACTTTAAAGGTTTACAAAAACACTATTGGTTTACAATGTTAAACCAAGTGATTGCATCGACGACGTCCGAGTTTTTAGCCATTAACATGCGGACGAATGCCCCGCATCATTAGATCGCCGGCGCGGGCGCACACTGTGACATCGCCCATTGTTCTGCCTTGCTGAACTATTCAACTATAACTTATGCTTCTATATCTACTTATCAGAACACATACGCCAGTGCTAGAAATGCTTCACCTAAACAAGAGGATTTTTGCTATAATCACCACAGTTGGTGGATTGGTGATGGCAGTGGAGGTGCTAAAAATACACAGAAGGAAGCTGCTGCCCTTCACCTCACCTCTTACTAGCCTATAAAGGTCCACTGCTGGACGCAGGCCTCCCTCTGATAATCGCCGTATTGGCTTTTATCTCATTTGGGTAATGCCCATAATCCCCACACTATTAGGCATGCGGGTTTAAGATCGCAGTTCGGTGGTAGATTAGATCCATTCTGCAAGCGGCGTTGCTGAACGCCCCCCTGGTGTGTGTCCCTTAGTCGCCTCTTACGACACCCACGGGAAGACTTGGGGGAGAGTTGCTGCCCTTCAGATTACTTAATTGGTTATGATTTCCTGAGCTGAGTAGGACTCGAGTGTTAAACCACAGCCGCCAAAGCAAAACCCTTCAATATCTAGATCCATTATAAAATAACGTTGTGTAACTTTTCAATTATAAATTAAGCTTAATGTGTCTGAGTATTAGTGCATTATTTTAGTACCTAATGATACTACTAATCGCTTCCTAGAGTATTACTCTCTAATTGTGATTAGGAATGAAGGGAATTAAGGTGTATCTTAGAAGGCATGCTAAAGCAGGACAAAACAATAAGCGGATTGTATTTGGTGAGCTTACAAACCGCATATTCACTGGAAATCCCTGAAATCAAAAGTTGATCAGCACCACCTATTATTTTTTTAATTGGGGTCAGTCGGATCCAATTTACGAGCAAATTGCCGGGACTAATTTTACTGAAATATTCTCAAAATCCAAATCACCCCAACATTACACACTCGAGTGAGTTTACTCATTGCGTAAGCGCACGTAAATGAGATTCATATGGGAGAGGGGGGTATAGTGACAGGATTCACGGTCCAACAGACGAGCACAATGATGTTCTCAATACTGATCGATTATGTAGCAATGTAGGTATATGTCGGTATGTGTTTATGGAACTGATTTTTCCATGGGTCACGCGGTAAACAAAATCAAATAGACTTTATGTTGTTCAAAATAAATCAATAATAACAATTTACCTATGGCGTTCGATTTAGTAATTGGCGCTACAATGGTGACTTATTAAAATAATTAAATTACATTGACGACCTCAGTGTCGCAGCGGGCGAGAGTCTGCCTGCGACGCAAGAGGTTGCGGGTTCGATCCCCGCCTCGGAACAAATTTGTGTACGATCTGCAGAAATTTGTTCCGTTGGTCTGGGTGTTTTCTATGTATAATAAAAAATATCTATCTATGTAATGTATAATATTACGTATATCAGTTATCTAGTACCCATAACACAAGCTCTGCTTACCTTGGGGCTAGATAATGCTGTGTGAATTGTCCAGCATTAAATAAAAAAAAAAAAAAAAAAGAATGTTCGCATTTGTTTAATCAATACTAGTTTCTGCCTAAAGTTACACACGCATTTTTCCCAAATGAATAACAATTAGCCTTCCTCCCCTATATACACTATAATATCTATTTCCTTGCTTCATTGAGAATCAGTTCAGCCGTTCTGTTATAAAGAAGTTACAAACAACCGACAAATTTTGACATCTACTTTCGCATTTTAATATTAGTTTTGTATGACGGTCCGCCCCGGCTTCGCACGGAAAGTTATTTTTTTTCTTAAATTTTCCAATGTTTTTATACATTTTATCCTATTCCGGACTCAGAGAAATCCAATTAATCAAAAACCATGAAAATCGGTCCCGTCGTTCTTGAGTTATAAATGGTGTAACTAACACGACTTTGTTTTATAAGTATGTAGGTACATATTATTATAGATAAGTCTTAGTGTTTATACTGTAAGCTTAAAGAAATAAAATTGTTGAATTAAATTAAAAAAGAAAAAAAGAAAAAAGTTTTTTTATATAAAGATAATATAGGAATAACTCGAAATATGGATGGGAAATACTGTTATATTACCTACCTACATAAATGATAACACGATAAGTACTTTTGGTCAATGGTGTTCTAAGTAAGCCAGGTTGAGTAAGGTTTACTTTTTGATATGTAGCGATAAGTCTCCGTTGTTAGGACAAAGCTATCGCCACTTCGCGGATTTCTGCCGAGTCATAGGTACATTACAGCAAGGCTTTTGTTCTTTGAAAAAAACAGAGCCCACGGATTTAGAAATGAAAAATCTGAGCGTCTTGTTGGAGGGATAACCGCGCTGGTGACTATCTGACTTGCCATACAGCGGAGCAATGCAACCAGCGTCTTGGGGACGCTTCCGATTCATATTTATATGGATCAGTTGAGCTACCGTACTTGCTACCGTATTTGATTGACCTCTAGATTGTTAGCAACAGTCTGCGGTTAGCTCAATGGTTTCAATTGTAAATACTATCGCTAATTTGTTTCTAGTATTTGATTGTAATTCTCTTTGCAAAGTACCTACCAGTAAGATGAAATAGTAGAGTACCTACTACAGTTACAAACAGGTATGTATACAGGGTGTCCTGAAACTTCTTGGGTCTACATCCAATGGTTTCTGAGTGAAGCTTTTTACTGAAAATTGGGAATTATCAGCCCGGCGCCAAACATTTCTCTGCGGTGACTAGAGAATGAATTTTATTTAGTGATGTTAATTTTTTATTAAATACAAAAAACTTATTCATTAATTTTTGTGTGAAAATGAAACACAATATCCATTTGAAAATTATAATATGTAGTTAAAAATCGTTTCTATTTTGCATCAATCATTTGCAATACGTTACCTAACTTACTAATTAAAGTATACTAATACTGAGTTAAAAGCCCACCATGATAGGCTGACGTGTTCTCTTAAAAGTTAAGTTCAATAAAAGCCTATAACTCAGAAACCGTTGGAGAAAGACCCATGAATTTATGTTTTTCTCGGTCGTCCGTCATGAACCCAGTTGTTTTCCGTTTAAGGCATAACGTTGAGTTTCGGGACACACTGTATAAACCAACAACGTACCTAACCAGTTCAAAAAATACAAGAGCATGAGATTCGCGCACCGATTCTTAGTTAGTTTAATAGATACTTTACAAAATTCTTACAGACACATGTGGAACGGCGGTTGAAGGCAAAACAAGAAATAGCGGATTTGATTCATGCCTTGGGACAAATTTTTGTGCGTACTACAAATATTTGTTTCAGGTTTTCTGGGCATTTACTTTTCTCTATATCACTCTTCGAAGTATATTTATAATAAAAAAATATTACATTGTATGAAATGTTTTGTATCAAGTATATCAATCATTCAGTACCAATAACATAACTTAATTCTTGCATGACCCATGTGGCATGGCGGTCGAAGGCAAAACAAGAGGTAGCGGATTTAATTCATGCCTTGGGACAAATGTTTGTGCGTACTGCAAATAATTCTTAAAGGTTTTCTAGGCATTTACTTTTCTCTATATCTATCTTCGATGTATATTTATAATAAAAATATACATATCATTGTATGAAATGTTTTATATCAAGTATATTAATCATTCAGTACCAATAACATAACTCTGATTAGCTTGGGGCTAGATGATGCTGTGTAGTTATCTTATTACTTGACTACTAAAAAGTTGTTTGTACCTATTAGGTAGAGCACAAGGAGGCAGAACTAACAGATTGAACTATTTGATTTATAGAAGAAAAAACACACTTTTATAACAATCTCGATAGTTATCGGAGTTATATAATAACACCTGTACACACAGGTATCTTTTTAAAATAGCAAGTGTCTGATCCAAGAAGTTTTTTTAACAAAAGCTAAGTGCAAAAACGCAAAGCGTGCTTCCGGAAAAAAAGCAATGAAAACTATGTACATAATACCATAAAATACGTACCTACGTTGTTTGTCGTAAGAGTTGGGGATGGGGTGAAGAAGTGCCACCCTCCTTTGTTTCTGAAAAACACCGTTCACGAAATACGCACACAAGATAATTATAATGAAAATTCATCATTACTTTACATTACCACTTCGATGTAATGCAATAATATTTTATGGCCATATCTAAAGTTATGCAAGAAACATGTGCATAATAAAACATATCACGCAAATAGGTTGATAATTTAAAACAGAACTTTTCCACAATGTACTATCATAATTTTTCAAATATCA